>FR990096.1:103704253-106104253 GCA_905404275.2 Hedya salicella | reverse complement strand
TAAACTTCGGTTTGAGCTCGTAAAGTGAAGGGGTGTTTTAACGTCTTCTAATCTATAAAATTTAAACACTCCAGGCTGTATCAGAGGCCTTCTGCAAGCTTGAGCGCCATAAAATAAACTGTGCGAAGTTACGGTGAGAAATAATTTTAAATCGATATAAGATGATACTCAATTATTCGTGTGCTAATAATAATAGTAATAGTTAAAATCCGTTGAGCCGATTTGGCGTAATGAAGCAAACAACGACACGTATACACACACAAAAAATCCAAAAAATGTATTTTTCGTTTCAGTAAGTTCCAAATAGTCCGTTACATTATATATTTTTTAATATCTTCAATGTACAGACATTTTTTTTTACTTCTTTATAATGATGTATAGATAATATAATACAATACAACATTGTTTATGTTTATTGTACACCTCGCAAATATGTATACAGGAATTTACAATGAATAAACACAATATTACTGGTAGAAAACAGGCAGTCTTATCGCTAAAGAGCGATCTCTTCCAGACCTTGGTAGTGAAGCAATTATGAAAAAAATACTTGAAATAATATGTATTACTCTTATAGTAATTTTTGCCGCTCCTTTTTAGCATACACCTGAATGATGTTTTTCAACGTTGCTTGATAACGTACAAAAATCACATATAATAGGCAGCTATAACAATAATGTACTATATCTACTGACTAAACTCTACCAATTGATGAGGAAAAGTCTACTACTTAAGATGGGCCGAATTCGACTTTTTGCATACAAACGCCGCTCGGGCGGTGCTTCCCGAACCCGAACTATGCAGGTCCTTCAGTGCAGCACTTACCAGAATGTTCCTTTTCAAAGTTGCCTGGTAACATACAAAAATCATACAAGGACAGCTAAAAAAATGACGATAGACTAGAGTCTAAGCAAATGAACAGGAAATCCTCGACTAAGATGCTGCTTAGCCGGACCTTATACCGAACAATGCAGGTCCTTATCCGACTTAACCGAACGTTTCCTTTCATCGTCTCCTGGCAACGCCCAAAAACCATACAAAGAGGACACCTAAACAAATCAAAACAAATCGCTGCAAATATAAACCAGTGCAAATTAATGGGAAATCCTCTACTAAGATGGACCGGAATCTACTTTTTGCGTCCAAACTCCGCTTAGGCGGTCCTTACCGAACTATGCAGGTCCTTACCGTGTCGGCACGATCGACCCCGTTCGCTTTGTTTTCCCGCGCGATGTCATTAGTGGAAAGCCCTCGATATTTTTGCAAGCATCGATTATTTTTAATGGGCCGCCGGCGGCAGAGGCACGCCGCACGCCTGCTGGCGCGTACCACGCTCTCATCATCCCGTCGCGTATGAGATCGTGATCGAATTAATTCTTTTAAATACAGCACCTCCACAAAAAATTTTTGATTAAGAAACTAGAAGGGCACTTCGTTCATGGGAAGGGAAACGTACACTTATAATACTCTTTTTTGCTAGAGCGTAGTCGTAGGAAAAATATCCCATACCTAGGGAATGCAATTACCGCCATAATTTTTAAACCGGTAATTTACCGATTTGTGTAGTTCAAAACCGGTAAACCGGTAAATTACCGGTATTGGAAGTTCGAAGTAAAAAAGACGTTTAAATGATGTTTTATTTAACATTTCTGTATTATTCTTATCCCATAAACTAAAAAAAAACAATCCACATTGTATAAAATAACATAATAATGAAAAACACCAGTAGAGTTGAGATTAAATTAAAACAATCAACAATTTACTAAATAAGGATCCAAAAAACGGCCCTGGTCTGGTTTAATCGGCCCTGCAAGGAAGCCCGACTTCTAAAGCAAGCTTTGTATAAGGCTAGGATCACGGCCCGTATCAGTTAACTAAAGTTCTATTAGTAAGTTTTTTCTATGTATAAAATATAAATAAATATGTATATCATTGTTTAGTTCATAACTCATAACCCCGGTATTACACTATCACCTATTCATGTGAGGTGATGGTGTAATAGCAAGGTTAGGTACATTTAAACATAAATGGAAAGTGAGTGCTATAATCGCGAATAAACGCATGTTTGGCGAATTATCTGTAAGAAATGTACCACAATATTTATAGGATCCTAACATATCTGATCTGAAACGCAAATTACATGCTGTTTCCAAGACCAGACAGAGATGCTGATGGTAACTTGGCCCACAGTGCTAAAGAGAAAGCCGATATTTTAGGTACCCTCTTTGCCTGTAACTCGACTTTGAACGATGATGGAAGCATCGTACTACCTACCATCCCGTGTTGTGGATACTCTATGCCGGAGATAACCTTCACTCTTAGGGATGTCCGGCGGGAATTGCTCTGTCTAGATGTTCACAAGTCGAGTGGGTCAGACAGCATACCGGAAGTGGTGCTGAAGCAGTATGCTCCTGAGTTGTGCCCTGTGTTAACGCGCTTTCTTACTACAAAACGCAGGAAAACGTCTTCGGGGAAGACTGCCTATGTGCATGCAGTGCCCAAAAGAGGAGACAAGTCAGATCTATCGAATTACAGGCCTATCGCAATCACCTCTCTTCTTTCTAAGGTGATGGAGCGTCTGATAAACACGAAACTTCTAAGATACCTAGAAGAACACGACTTGATCAGCGACCGTCAATACCGCTTTCGCCACGGTCGCTGCAATGGTGATCTCCTAGTATATCTCACACACCGCTGGGCCTTGGGCATTGAGAGTCCAGGTGAGGCATTGGCAGTTAGCCTAGACATAGTCAAGGCGATCGATCGGGTCTGGCAGGGTCTTCTATGGAAGTTGCCATCTTATGGACTGCCCGAGGGTTTGTGCAAATGGGTCTCCAGTTTTTTAACCAACGGAAGCAGAAGAGCCGTGGTTGATGGCAGCTGCTCAAAAACCATGGTTATTAACGCAGGCGTCCCCTAAGGATTCGTACTATGTCCAACGCTGCTTCTGCTGCATGTCAATGACATGCTGTCTACCGATAGTATTCATTGTTATGCAGACAGTACCAGAGATGCACTTTACACAGGCCAAACAAACATCGCTCGTCCCATTGTGAAAGAAACTCGTGAACTTATGAGCTAATTAGAATTAATGTTGAACGGGACATAATATTTTAGTTTTCCGTTGATGGTTTTTTTTTATAAATGTGTGATATATAGATACGATACAACAGCTAATTCTATGTACTTAATAAGAGATGGGACACTGAGATTAAGTGTAAATTTAATATAAGAGTTAATCCTAGGTGGGTTCACTTTTAGGTTGGGCTAAAACGCTAGAAAGCTTTTTAAACATTTTTAAAACTATATATAATAAAAGGTAATTAAGTAGCAAGTTAGGTAGCAAATTGTAATTAAAATTAAATACTTATGTCTGCAGTCACTTGAAACTGTAAAAAAATCCAGCATCTAGGTCAACGGAAGCCAAAGATAAGTGAGGTCCATGGAAAACCTATAGGGTATGTGGCGTCGCTTATGTCATCTGTCAATTCTGACATGTTCTGCATCGCGCTAACGAAATTTTATAAGTCGGTTGCATTAATACAACTTCCGACCACAGCTGGTAATCTTCGTATAACAAAACGCGTACGTTAGCGCCATGTTGTTTTTAATCTTGACTGACGTTTTTCTCTGCTGTGATTAGCTGTTGGGTTGTCAATACACTCGTCTTGTCATCTATATATTATTTATCGAAATTCATTCTGTCACTGTCACAGTAATGTGTTATCGAGTGATGTCGTTGTGTTTATCCTGTCTTGCTTTTTGCAAAATGTTTTAACAGTGCTGTGTTTGTAGAACTTTGCAAAAGGACGCTATTTTACACCATTTCCCGTGCTCTGAGAAAATATTTAGTGGTTGAAGTGTTTAAATCGTGATGATCTTGCAAAATTATCGCCCGCAGACCTAGCAAACATTATGTGCAAGAATTAATTTTATTTATTTGACTGCGCCGAGCACAAAACTATTCTCAGTCATTTCATTGCTCTGACTGTCCGATTTACAATTATGAATTGGTACAACACAACCAACAAAATATTAAAGGGGACAGACGTATTCATTGCAATACAGAAGATAGCTTACAACAAATTTAAAAAGAAATTGAAAAATAAATATTTTAAAAAATAATGTGTGTTTTATTTTTTTGCCACTGAGGTATAATTCACAGCATATGATTTGATCACGTAAACACAATTACTGAAGTTACGTATTCAAATTTACGTGCCGGGAACTATTCATTCTAAATATTAGACCTCAGTCAATGAACCTAGACTACTTTGGCTGAATACGTTACGATCCCTTGCCATATTGCAATCTCGAATAGAAAAAAAATGAACGTCAGTTAACACTAATCGTACAGATTAAATATAGTTGCCTAGTGCAAATAATATTTGTTTCTGAGTTGGCAGTCTGATACGTAGTATCTCTTATTAGTCTGTGCTTCCGACCAACTCTCGTTGTCCTAGAAACTTGGTTTTGTACGTCAATTGACATAGATAAGTCATTCCAGAAACTGAACGTTTCTTTCCTTTTGCATCCTTTGTTTTACAAATAAAATATCTTAAACATCTGTCACGATCTATTAATAGACATTTCAAGTAAATCATCCAAACTCGGTAAATTATCATAATAAAGACATTTCAGACCATAATACTAAACGTAAACCACGGTATAATAAGTACTACAGATACTACCTAAGGATTGTATTTTCTCGAATTTTTAATAGTTATTTGTTATACAAGGGTGCAAAAAAAGGGTGAATTATATTCAACATCATTATAAAAAACAAATGTTTCTTATAGCATTTTTCAGTTTCTGACTTAAAATCATGAAATGAAGCTAAATACTTATTTTTATTATATCCTTAAGCATTTATTTAATGACTAGCTTCTGCCAGAGACTTCGTCCTCCTTAAATTTATTTATCGCGGATAAGGGTATTTTTCCGGGATAAAAGTAGCCCATGTCCTTCCCCGGGACTCAAACTATCTCCATACCAAATTTCATACAAATCGGTTCAGCGGTTTAAGCGTGAAGACAGACAGACAGATAGACAGACAGACAGACAGACAGACAGGCAGACAGACAGACAGACAGACAGACAGACTTTCGCATTTATAATATTAGTATGGATAGTTTATTATTATGATTATGAGCGTTATACGTTTTGTTATGTGTCAAAAGCTACTTAAACACGCTCCAAGGTCAGATTACTTTCCCCAATAGTGGATAAAATGCGTTTTTACCCACTTGTCTTAGAGGATAAAAGACGGCTTTCCGAGCTAGTGAGGGGAAAAGTAATTTGTGTAGTAGCAATAACAAAAGTTTGACATCCTTAACCTTTTGAACGCTTTCTCTCCCGCATCAAAATCTAGAATACACCCCAACATCTCAACGAATTTAAACCTTATCTGTCAACAGTAAAATTGCTTTCACAGCATCTGCCATGAACACTTTAGTGGTCGTTGGCGTGGTAGGCACGACAGCACACTTAGTGGCTCTTGGCGTTCAACGTATTAATGGTTCAAGACGCTACGTACCATCCTATCTCCAGTCTACTTTATCCCCTGGCTACTAGCGCTCTAGGTAAATTATAAGGATTGGCTAGCTTAGTCTTAATGAAACTAGCTAACAGCAAGAAAGCTAAAATAAAATGAAACAAAAAACCGGCAAAGAGCATGTCGGACCATGCTCAGTGTAGAGTTCCGCAGCCGTTATCACAAAAAAATGCGCTACGGACAAAGCTATACAAAGGAGTGTATCTCCACGGCACTTACGTCTTTTAGCTGACAAGCGCAGTTTTTTTGCAATAACTTACAAACGGTATATTCAATTATGTTGAATATAATTTTGGTTGAAAGTATTTATTAATGTTTATCTTTGTATTTTTTGTTCATATTTTTTAGACATACCGCTTAGAAAATAGAGGGTAGCATACAATTTATGCAACTTTTGGAGCGATTATTTCCCAAAATTGAAAAACAATTGAAAACAAAAAGCTATATCAAAGTTGTTCCATCACAGTTATTATGGCACAGTTAGACACATAGATACTGTCACAAAGATACACAGATACACAAAGTACACTCCTGTTTTTTATAGCAGGTTAAAAATACATAAAATTAAAGGCGAGTATTCGAGTTCTCGCGGTACCACTGCGGGCACAATCATTAAGAAATCATTACGACGCTCTCACGTGCGCCGGGCTGTTTAGGCCACAGGTTAGGCCTCCAACGGGCCGAACAGATTTGCAGGTCAGATGTGAAAAACCTGTATATACTCTAGGTACTATTTATTTTTATTTTACGCTTTATTATTAACATCCGACGAAAACATAGGGTGTTACAAGTGCGACGTGTGTATCTGTGTTCGTATATGTGTGTCTGTATTTTTGTGTCTGTTTTCGGTTCCTGGCATATTTGCTCTTGAACGGATGAGCCGTTTGTGTTGTGATTGATTGTTTTGTGGCCTTAGCGGATTAGCCGTTAGAAAATTATAAATAAATGATATCAGACACAATCTTACACCGATCAACCTGGTCCTAAACCAAGCAAAGCTTTTACTATGGGTACCAGGCGACGATATACATATTTAATATATAGATAAATTATAATACTTAAATACAAAGAAAACATCCAAGACCTAGTAACAAACATTCGTAGTGCTCATCACACAAACATTTGTCCTGGCCGGGATTCGAACCCGGGACCGCCAGCTTCCTTTGTTCAACCTACTGAGCCAAACTTGTTATTGGATTATTTCTAAATGTGTTTGGGATTTTTATCGGTTATTATTTGTATTTGCTAGGTTTATCATCACTTTCGAGTGTATCAGCTTCACTAGCGCATGTATTATTTATATGTACTCTTCGACGTGAATTTAAAGACACGATGATTATTTGCTTGGTTGTTACGTAAAAGCAGGACTAATCATTAAACAAATATAATTTAACATTTATCCATTTCTCATTTGTAATATTAGTTTGTGCTTCTAATTGACTTTTTATTGTGCATCTCATATTTTCGCCGTAGTTTTACTTAGGTATTAATTAATTTCATAATTTGCAAAAATAAATACAATGTAATGTTAAAATAAGGAGTATGTGCCTATAGTAACAAAACAATGTTATTATTGATCCATTACTAAGTATACATACACTCCAGCTGTGAGTCAGATTGCTTTATGGACGTTCTTGATTCAAAATTCTTGTACAATGCATGTAACAGTACTCATAAAGTAAGGAATAAAATGGGATGGCAGCGGCGATTGTCGCTTATCAGCCTTGAAACCGAGCCAATTTAGGAGCTATGCACTGTCTTTTTCCTATCAAAAAGTCTCGTAAAATTAACCAAGTTAAAAGTATGGGTTTTAAATAGCCGAAACTTTACCCTAATTTTTGCTTAAAATAAGAACGATGGTCAGCCAAGGGAATCTGACTTGTGACCTCGGTGCCTCAGTACACTGTAAGCACATTGAGAATATCACAACCTTCACGCTAGTATACGAGAGGGACTGGCTAGTATTTTAAAAGTAGATGATCTGTTTATATAAATAATAACGCCTGTCTCGTTCTATAATGTCAGTAGGATCTTAGCCTTAAACTAGCTCTATAGTATTTTATTACCAAACCCCGTACCAATTTGATACATATGATAAAGTGGCGCGGTATGCTAATTATCTAATCTGATAGCTCACATCAAAATCGTCTTCTATTTTATATTCTCGAGTGGTTTCACTATAAGACACTAGTGAGTTGCGTCTTACACTTTTTCAGGCATATTTTCAGCCAGTTAGTTAACCACCTATTAAAGTAATTAAGAGAGAAAACATGAATATCCTTCATTCAGATCTTCTTAGCCATGCTTAACTGCATCTGTTTTTGCGCCTAACCTTAAATGGATCACTCCATCAGAATACTTTCATCGCCCACGAAACGGCTATGGCAGCTACTTTAACAAAATATTTAGAGCCGCAGAAAACATCGGTTTCTTAACATTGTCGTAAGTATCAAAAATATGGGGTTACGTACACGATACAACATTCTGGCGGAATGCCGCCGATAGCCTAAGTTACCGTCTTGAATAAAAATGCTACTATAAAAAGATCAGTCAAGTACACCAGAATCAGTAACACCAATTTTCAAAAAATCGCAAGAATTGTCTCGACTGCACTGAACTAAACGACCGCGCGGCTGTTTACGAGTAGGTTATCGATTATAGCATCGAAAACTCTTGAAATCACAACAGGTAAACGTTTGTCGTCATCTATGACACGATTTACGCTTTAAGCGATAGTTAGAGCTGGTGTTGGATGAAAAGAGCGCTAACAAGTCGCGGCGGCAAGCAAATGAGGCGGCGCGCTGCCTGCTAACTAAACCAATCGAGCACGCCGCAAGAGCATACGGGCGGGCGGGACGCTCGTCTCGTGGAGTAGAGTAGCATAATATTTAATTCGTACGGAAGCATGTCTGCTTTTACCGTCATCGTTATGCTAGGCGGTAGCGCACCTAGCGTGTGGGTGCTGCCGCGTACATATTATTATATATACATGTAGGGGTATCAAGTGGGGAAGGTCGGGCGTCGGGGTAGAGAAACTCTGTTTGTTTGTAAACACTTTATTGTACATAAAAACAATGAAACGAAAACGGTGGTAAAATAATAAATTTGTACAAAGGCGAACTTATCCCTTTAAGGGATCTGTTCCAGTTAACGTAAGATCAAATGAGAGAGAAAGAGAGACATCAACGCATATAGACAAACCAACAAGTTAATATGCACAAATACATTAAAAGCTAAAGTATGCTACACACATACACATAAACCCTAAATAATAAATAGTTATATAATAGCACATATATCATCTAAATAAATAAATATACGTGTGTAAATATGTATTTATTATTTAGGGTTACACAAACGGATAAATTACAGCAATACGCATTCAATCTTATAAGCATTAAAAGCATTAAATTACTAGGTCAGGGGTCTAAAATCTATAATTTTTTAAAGTTTTCTTTAAATGATGCCACGGTTTGTGACGGCTTAATGAACACCGGCAACGCGTTCACCGAGTGGACTGTGAAAGATCTCCTATATACTCTGATGTTATCAATCATATTTATTTACTGCGTGTTAATTCAATGACTGCGTACAATAGAGTAGGCGAGCTCCTGGGCTGAGACGCGTTACTAAACATGCCACACGCAAAAGCTTAGTAAACGCTCTGTGTCTCTACAGTAGCCCTCCCTTAAAATATTTTTTTGTAGATAAATATATATATTTGAAGTTATAGAGGGCAAACGAGCAGACGGATTGCCTGTTGGCAAGCGAACATCGCCACCCATAGTCACCTACAAGACCAGAGGAGTACGTTGCCGGCCATGCTTATGGTGCGAATACATGAATTTCATTCTATTTTGATTACGATTGTCGGCAGATTAAGAAGATGTGCCTCAAAGTGCACTAAAGATACCACCAGATCGAAATACGAAAGATTCCTCAGTAACAAGATAAAATAGACAAATGTTTGCGTAGTGCGCCGAATATAATCCAGTCGAATTGTTGAAAAAGGTGAGGGTAGTTGGAAAGTATACCGAATGTAATGGAACTTTAACGCTAGGGTGGCATATTAGCATATCTACTGAATTAACAATTCATATACTACGGTATATTTTTATGTGGGCTACTCGGCTGTCTCGCGCCGGCAAGTTTATATTTCAAGCAGTGCTTTACATTTTCTTATTTGGTTCATATTGTGTTTACTTGCTCTATTACCTAGAACCCTATTTTTTATCTTCAAAGCAAATTCTGTACTCTATTGGTTAATAAGTCCTGTTACAAGGTTCTTCGCGAATAAAATAAAATTATACATCAATTTTATTTAAACTTTAGTTTTTACCAAGTAAGAAAACATATAATTTTGGTACCACCGCTGGAATTACGCACAAGATATGATGTAAATATGTTGTTAAAAGTAATCTAAACCAGTGTTTAAGATAGTTAAGAAAGCAATATTTTTTTCTTATCTGTTCTTACAATAAATATTTCAATTAAGAAGTTAGGTACTTTTTCAGTTAAGCACCAAATACAGTAATTTCGCTATAGCGCAACTAAACTAAGTGCGTAAAACACAAATACTGGCGATTGTATCGCTTTGGCTTACATAAATTGCACTTTAAATCAAGATCTGTTTAAAGTCTTTGATAAACATAAACTAGACAATGAAACTGTATTATAATCGGGGACTGATTATCCAATTGATTCTTGTGCGTATTTTTATAGTAGGTTTGTCTCAAGGTTTAAAGGCTGGTAAAGAAAATTGCGACGCTTTAAATTAAAAAATGTATAATCCTATCTGGCAAAAACTATGCATTGAATTGATATGTGAGTGAAATACAAAAAATACCGTAATTTTAACTTATTTGCAAAAAAATCCTTGCGACATTGCTTATTAACCAACTAAGTGTGAATAAATAGTACAGCAAGTTGATTCTTGTATAGAAGATGAGCATCTAAATTGGTACTCCCATCTGGACCAGGTTGGCAATAGACTAAGGAAAATGATGTAGATATTCAGGGCGCTAAGGCATATTGCACCAAATAGTGAAAAGATCACATCAATATCAAAATCACGGAATGTACTAAATGAAATATACATATCCCTTGTGCAGTCTGTTTTAGTATACTGCATATCTATCTGACCTTGAGCGACCTCAGCGTGCGCTAGTGAAGGTCATGTTCTTTAAAAAAGCTAGATTTTCCCCTGAATTACTCTACCAAATAAGCAACCTCCTATCCGTGAGAAAACGGTATATCCTACAAGTTACGCTTAAAAAACATAAAACCCTTATATATAAAAATAACCCTAAATATAACACTAAAAGAACAATCAGTAATGTAGCTATTCCGTCACACACTAGAACCACTTTTCAAGATCGCAACTGAAAGCAACTGCAAGTCATATGTATAATAATATCAACAAGTTACTTAATATTTACCCAAAACCATATTACGAATGTAAAATAATTATAACCAAATGGTTAAAATCTAAAAGTTATGAGGAAATAGAGATTTTACTACGTTAATATCAAACACTTAAACACACGCACACATTCGCACTTTAAATTTAAGTTTAACTAATTTAATGTGTTTAAATCATCTTTTGTTTTTATTTTGTACTGTATTGTACTGCTTTAATTACAATTGTATTCTGTAATCAATTTTTTCCCCCCTTTTATCTTTTATATTTAACAAATCGTGTAACAACGTACGGTACTATGATTAAAGAAGAGCGGTGTTTTCCAACACAGGCAATATTTTGCTTACCGGACGACACCATCCCATTGTATATGCACCATGTACGTTTTAAGGAATAAATAATTTTGTATTTTGTATTTGTAATGAACGTGTATGATGTGGCTAGTACTTCTTAAAGCTGAGTATTAATTTTACTAACAAGCTGAAATGTTGACGTCAGCGTTCCAACCGCCCGTCTACCTTGACCATTTAGCATCATTCATTTGTTTTTAATGCGGAATCCTTTCGCGCTTGTTACTCGGAAACGCGCACTATCGTACCAGAACCATTTGTTAAAGACATCGCGCAGGCTATGATATTGTTGAACCTTTGGCGCGAATTCGACTTTTTCTCGTACGTACTCAATTTAAGGCATAGAACCAGAGTCCCTAGCGTTTAACGTTCTCTAGTGTAAATGTATCGCGTTTGTGATAAGGAAACTTAAACGAGATCGAGACATGTGTGGTAGACTGCAAGTATCGTTCTTAGTTTTTCATACATGCACTGGTAATATGTGATGTGTTTAAATAAAGATTTTGTGTTATGGGAGAGCACTTAGGTCGTAAAATATGTACTGAAAATTCCTATTTATACAACCTTATACAGTACAAAAACTTACAAATGTGAAAAACCCTTCTATTATTGTTTTTTTAGGCAGATGGGAATTTATGCGTAAGTCATCTCCCTGGAGGTTAATAAAGCTTTTACACCAAAGCATAGAAATGAAATATGTTCCACTTATCCCACTTAAATCAGTATTCGACTATATTTTATCAGGATAAAAAATAGAAATATGTCACCAGATAGGGTGACGTTAAATAATATGATTGTAAACATACACTCGATTACACATAAGACTCTTCTGAAAATATTCCTTGTGTATATTATTTTTCACGATATTTCATTTTGATATTCGAACGAGTACATCACGAGATCAAAGTGAAATAAGCCTGTTAGAGACGCGGAGACGGCTCTATGCGGTCGCACAAACTGAATGGGCCGGCGGTATATAGCCGCGGAACACCCACTAAATGCGGGCCTGGTATTTTATATCTTTGTGAATTTCAAGGTTCCATATTTGTAAAATAGCTTTTGTTAGAATTGCTCAAAATTGTATTGTCAAAGGTATGTTCGGTGTGACGTTAAATCTTGTTTCGAAGGTTTGCTTTAATTTCATGCGTTTGAGATTCAACAATTATAAAAAAATATAACGGTACATTTTTTACAGAAATGTAACTAGTATGTATGTATGTATGTACGTATGTATGTATGTAAACAATTTATGGTACATAGTAACCAGTTACAATTGCAATCAACTTAAAATATATAAGCACAAAGGCGAACTTCTGAGGATCTTTTCCAGTTAACCTTTGGGCAAGTGAGGAAAGACATAAGAAAGACTAACCCCATGGTAAGCTTATAAAGCTAGTTATATGAGTGAAGAGAGAGAGAGAGACCAAGATATATTCATTAGTTATATTTACTTACGTTAACATAGAAAACATCCAGGACTCAGGAACAAATGTTCATGTTCATCACACAAATATTAGCCCTTGCCGGGATTTCAACCCAGGACCTTCAGCCTCGCAGGCAACGTTACTCCTGAGCGAAACCAGTCGTCTGAAACGGTTATCTGGATTCAATCACGTGTCATCCCAGTATTTTTATTACCTTTTTGATTTTGGTAAGCTTGCCTTAATCGGGATATTAATTACGTGTATCCAATATTATTGGCCAGTCCTTAGTTTTAGCGTGAAGACAAAAGACCAAGAATCACACTTTCGTATTTATAATATTCAAATTAAATAAATGTATGAAATTACGATAACTTTTTGGCACGTTAATGCATAATTTGTTGGAGACGTAAGCATAAAATCTATACTAAACCCAAACAGGCGGAGTAACGAACACAGACTATTATTCCGAAGGGTCCTTATAATTAGTTTGAAAGAAAAGCACCCAACTTCGACGTGAATGGTTATGATGCGAACTCGTTTGCATAAATTAGTGCAGGTTGTTGGTACAGGGCTGTGTGAACTATGAAACTTGCTGTGACTCCAGCCGGCCGGAATAAAGGGACCACCATCGTCAATGCAGTATAATGACGTGAACGTTATTTTAGGGCAGCAGTGTGAGTTGGTTCAGTGGAAAAGGGTGAGATTAAATTGAGAGACTATTTTTATAAGTTTCAATTTAAGAAAAAATGATAATGCGTGTATAGTTTCTATTTACTGTTTGACGATAAGTTTGACTCAGTGGGTTCTAGCGGGTCCGGGCTAGCTTTGTGTGATAAGCACGAATTTTCTTTTATTTTAAGTTCCTGGGTCTTGGATGTTTCCTATGTATATAAGTATTTTTGGTCTGGATACACAAAAAAAGATGTTTTATACGTACGTAGGTTACTTATTTAGCCACTTAATAAAAAAAAACATAAGTAGTTAACAATGTTTTTATATCGTTATTTTTTTAAACGAAGATTTTTCACATCGAATTTAATCTTATCCATCAAAGTCGTGTATCTTTGTTATGAGCAATTTGTAATCGCCGAGAGAAGTGCCTCTAATTTCAACTATTTTCAATTCGATGTATTGGGTATAAATTCAATTTAATAAGATGTATTACGTTTAAACAGACGGCCTGCATTTTAACTGACACGTATATGAGATCTACGAACCAACTGCCCGCCGAATGCATGCCAGCATGTAATTCGCGAACAAATTCACTTGCTATAAATAACACAATTCACCTTTTATAAACATATCTTTTCATTTCATCACTTTAAACTACTTATTCAAAAGACGTTTACTGCTGTACAAAGGCCTTCCCTATGGATCCCCATCCTAATCTTTTTGTGGGTCTGCTAACTTTGCAGTTCGTCTGTTCCGACACTCAAGAAAAGCTACGTAGTGTCTCAGACAGACGTGGTAAAGGACTCCGTTTAAGAGCAAGTACGATTAACTAAGTTAAATCAAGACAATGTTTGATTAATGCAGGTAAGTTATGCGGAAGTTTGGAAAACGGTTACGGCCATTGTAGTTAGTGAACGAGCGAGCGCCGCGGACGAAGGTGTCAGTTTCATCTTGGACGACATGCTTTCGTATATCCGTCGGATGCCCGGCAGCCTTTTCTCCTTTACAGATTTCCATTGCTCAACCGATTCTGGTGTAATTTTGTGAGCAGGTTTGATAATTATATGGAAGTATGGCAGTTTTGGATTTTTTCAAAACGGCTCAGATATGGCGGTTGAAAAATTCGCGGGATCTACAGCTCACAGAGCCACTAGTAAATATATGTGGTAGGCTGGTGACGTGAGATGATTAAACAATGTAAAATTGAGGTGCTTGTGAATTGTTTGTAAATTACTGTTAAACTCCTGCAGGTTAGAAAACGGTTATGGTTATGCGAGTTATTAATAGCCTTGCTGTTACTTCAGTCGCTTAACGAAGCGTACAGAATACGGTTACGGCAAATGCAGTCATAATGATAAGACCGTTATTTTAGGCCGGTAACGTGAGATGGTTAAATGTCGTCTAAACTGAGGTAAAGCTTGAGAACATTTTGTGGATTATTGTTAAATTCGTGTAGGTCACGAAAGGGGTATGCGAGTTATTAATTACCAGTTACTTCAGTAACCTAGCTGATGTAGTGAAAACGACATCACTGTTATTTTAGGCCGGTGACGTGAGATGTTTAAATCTGGTTTTAATTGAGGTAAAGCTAGTGAACATTTTGTAATTATACTGTGACTTAACAGTAAAGGTTAGAACATAAACCGCAACGACGTATACATATATGTTAGTGTCTTTGCGGCTCTATCACTGCAACGGCTGAATAGATTTAGAACATTTTTGGTACAAGAACTTACCGACTACGCTGAAGCAAAAAAGAGGTTATCACTTCTTTCTTCCTCCACGAATAATGTTGCGGTTATTATCAAGTACTTTCGTAAGCATTATATCGCGTATATTATTTTATTTTAAGACTCGAAGCGAGTACCATAAAAGGAAAATGTTTTCGCTACATTTATGCAATCACTGGTATGGAACTCATCGAGCGCGAGTCTTACTTGGATTTAACCAGGTTTGTTTAATTAAAAAACGACTGTAAGTACGATGAAGAAAGTTTAAATGTATAGTCCATCATATCCCGAAATATAATTATGAAATTGAATTAACCATAACATTTCTCAAATTATAGCACATTCGAGGACACGACAATTTGTCAGCCGGAACTGATATAACATTAACGACGGTACAACAATAAGCCATTAGACTAGTCGTAGAGATTTTCCGGTTATTTTCGATTCACACCGATTGTTGCGGCCCTGTTGTCGGCCATAACTTGCCCGCAGTAATCCGTACATCGTCAGTAAGTCATCGTTTTAATTCCATTATACTAAGCAATACTTAAAGTACCATCAAGTACAAACGAATAGGGCAGGAGGACGCATTCGCTATCACGTGGTTTAAATAGGTTTTCATATGACGGCATGAATAACAAAACTATAAATAAATGTTTCTAAGCAACCTTCCTGACCAGGAATATAAAATGCTTAATTATTTTACTTATTTGGGATCGAGTACAATCTGGTAAGACATGTTATGATTTTTTTTTTACTTATTAAGTGCAAGTTTTTGGGGTCAGACCCCTGCTTTAAAATGATTATTATGATGCGAGTGATCATAAAGACAGTCGTTAGAATATATTCATTCATTGTTTGTTTATGATGACTATCGTCAGATGACACTGGATATTTTTAATTAAGGGAAATTTATGGCCTAACAACGCTTTCGTATTTTTGGTAAAAAAAACAAGAGTCAGATACGGATTTTTGCCATTGTATTTCTAAGAATAAGAAAAGATATTTAAAATTATGATTAGTTATTTGCATACACCAGTTTCTTATTTGGAAGTAGTTGCGTCAAATTTTATAAGCACGAAATATTTTAACTAAATTTAACCAATTACCGACAGTCGTTGAAACTTTATGCTGTCAGATGAAACCTAGAACCTTCTTCACAATCAAAATATATTCTTATTTTACAAATTTTCATTATTTTATTCATAAATACATATGTAAATCGTTCTTATTAAACCGTATTTTTCAACAAAATCTCACGGAAAACGCAAGGATTTTCTAACTTACGATTAAAAAAGTACATATTTCATCCAAATCTTTTTGACCAAAAACATCTTTTTTATTATTATTAAATTGCTGTATAAATTCGGCTGCACTCGCGGGCCTTCAGTGACGCGCAAGCGTGTTTCGTGATAGATAGCTCTCGAGTAAATTTTTTCAACCCATAGGTATAGTATTGCCACTGCACAATACGTTAGTTCTATTTGTAAATGATCTAGTTAAGATGTAGTCATTCTGTTTGTCATTAATTATAGTTTTATGTAATCTTATCTGATAACTAAGTATGCAAACATATGATAGGTACATGGGTTCAGGAGAAGACTTACCTACTAACTATTAGTAGTAAAGTGACATCACGGCTGGTTTAAATATCGTCTTCGTACCAATAGTCAATATCATTTTGTTTATTCATTTTCTCTACAAATACTTAATTCTGGGCCAAACATCAAACACGTACGGCAACATTTGATCAACACTGAACACTTTGACTTTGGTTTAAACAATGGAAACCCTATTGACAGAAAAATTAGTGAAAACACATTTAAAAAATAAATACAGTAGAACATAGAACCTCCGGTTAAAAACTACAAAAAACTATACAACCAATCGAGTATTTTGAGACCCGATCCCGGAAAAAATATTTTTATAAATTTAGGGAACATTACATGAATGAAACATCATATCTACTCGTATTTTTTCCTAGGTACGAGTATATACTAAATGATTAATTTTTTTTAACCATCTTACTGTATCGAAACGGGGCTTATTTACTTGGATGGATTATTTAAGAATAATTGTATGAATTACTGTTTTGTTAATTAGCACTGCGACCTCCGCTAGCGTCGAGTGGGGTCTATGGCCTACGACGCCACGGAATTGTATATGTATGGCGCGTTTGTGGTATATTTACAGCCTATATTATGCGAGAGATTTATTAGGTGTGGCCAGCACGGCGCTCCAATTAGCAAGCTCTTAGCTTTTTTATAGGATTTTGATGTATATATTCGCCCGGCGAGATAATTAGGTTGTTGAATTCAAATAGTTGATTAAGTGTAATTATTTTCATACTTACATAATCTGGGATATTAATTTATTTTCTAGGGCAAATAAAAACCATAAAATCAAAGTTACTAAATAATGATTATCTGGCATAAAACAATTGAAATAGGTTACAAAAGTATGTCGTAATCATAATAGTAATTTTCTTGTTATATTTATATTGAATTATAAACTTTATAACAAAACTAAAAACAGAATATAGAGGTATAATTTTTCCCATTAATTAAAAAAGAAAAGGAAGAATCTAAAGCGAAATTATTATGTCAAAAATACATATATAGGTCCAGCGAGATATTGTGGAGTAATGATAAACCAAGCACCACCATAGCTAACCTTTCTTCTTCCCGTCGTGCTCCGAATGATAGAAGGTCAAGATTCCTCCACCAAATAACATTTACTTTGACTAGGTAAAGCTTGACAAGTTCCTATTTAGCCCGGATGTAGTGTCGCTACAAACAGCTTACATACGGCAATAATATGTGTACGTCATGAATAGTCGGAACAGTGTGTATTGGCATCGTGCAAGAACGAGTGAAATATACAATTATGTACTTGTAGGTTGTGAAACTATGTTTTCAGGTAATCCGAAGAGCATCTCTTGTTGATAATTAAATATGAAAAATTACCTATCCATCAAAATCCGATTCTAAATATTCGACATCCATATATTTATCAGATTCTGGCTTCGATGTATCTTCACTTTCGTCAGTTGATGAGTCACTTTCAGGACCACCAATCTCGATTATAAATCTTTCGATCTGAGATTCGATTATGTCCTATATATCCGCCTTCTATTTTTTTTACGTGGTCGCAGCATTTACTCCAATTTTCTATACTCTCTTCCAAAATAATCGTAGCACTACAGACGCGTTGAATGAGAAAAAAATTATTTATGTAATAATTAATATACATATTTAGTACCAAGCTAACCAGTTCATTACAACCGCACTATGAATATCAATCGGTACCCGTCATATCAACAACTTATTTCAAAACATTGTTTATTGAAATTCTGCTGAATCGTTCGTCGTTTTTCTGCCGCAACCATTTGAATGTATTTAAAATATATTTTTTGCATCAGGCTGAACATTTTTGAGCATTTTGATTACAAATTCGATTATTATTATGAAAACGGTGACATTCAATGACTTCCAACATAGCGAGCGTTAAATAGGAAATTGTCAGGCTTTATTTATCAAGCTTTTATTTACCTTGCCGTGTTTATTATGTATTTATGTTTGTGCGGGTTAAATTTTAGAAGTTAAATTTGACCTATTCACAATTTGCCATCCCTAGGTTATGATACCACCGAGCTAAGTGGTCGTAGGAACTCTGTATTTTTTATTATAATATGTTTATTTGAATTGCGTTAATAACGCAATCCTACCGAGTTTGGGTTCTTTAGAATCTCACGATGAGTAGTTGACGTGTTTTCAAAAGCAAAATAAAGTCAGCAATAAATTGTCACAATAATGAAATTTTTGTCAGAAACTTATTTTTTCGTCTGTTTTGGTTTTCGCTTGCTGAGGTGTATCGCGGATCTTAGTGCTTAGAGAAGATGATGATACGACCACCTTTTCAACCTGCGTCCTATTGGTCGCTTGCCTGTTGCTGCTCGATATTACCCATAACTCTGTGCGTAGTAAATTATAGATAATAACGAGCAACCAAATCTCTGACGTCTGTGGACGATGGCTTAGTTGGACTGGATCAAGCGGTTCAGAGAGGTCAGCTTCAAATTTTTTTTTTGGTGTGACATTTCTATTCATCATTGTAATATTGTACAAAGTTTTTACTAAGTAATATTGATGTTTATTGTCATAAATTAGTGGGAATAAAGTGACGGTGCGCCGGCGCCGCGGGCGAGCGTAAATCACGCGTAACCGCTTATTAAGTCGTTGTCCGCCATCTTGTGCCCACGCGCTGCCTCCACGCCCTTATGCGTGCCTGGCACAACTTTATACTTGCTCCTGCAAAGTCTGGAAAATAATCATTAAATTTCACAAAGATTATTTGAATGAGGTTTGAACAGCCGGTGGTAATTCAATTCAATTCAAAACGTTTATTATCAGATAACAAGGATCCATATAATGTATTAGTAAAATTAACTATGTATAACTACCTAAGTTGTTAGTAAATGTAAAATTACAATTAAAATTTCAAAACCATGTCAAATTAAAAAATATATAATATTAAGGATTTTGTCCTTTAACGTGTACAGCCTGGAATGAAGCAGGTGGTCACTGGTCAGCTACATTTTTTTTCAACGTCATATAAAATTAATATGTAAGTTAAATAATTATTTAGGAGAGAAAATGCTCTGAAAAGTATTTTCCTTTTTTTTTCTTTGTTAACCTTGATGTCTTTTGGCTTGAAAGCCCATTTTAGAGTTACCGAAGTAAATGTTTTTAGGGTTCCGTAGCCAAAATGGCAAAAACGGAACCCTTGTAGTTTTGTCATGTCCGTCTTTCCGTCCGTCCGTCAGTATGTCACAGTCATTTTACTCAATAACTACTGCATGTATATTGATTTAATTTGGAGGATAGGTGTCTTGTATAAGCCGCTACTTAGTTTGATAATTAAATAATAAAAATATATATTTCTAAGGGGGCACTCCATAGGTACATGAAACCAAAAGTAAAAAAAAACAGTAAATATCAAAGTGTAGCACATATTTTGACAGCACTTTTAAAAACATTTTGAAGTTTCTAAAAATCATTTTTTACTAAGTGAATATTTTCGGAAATAATCGGTTCGAAACCAGCATAAATTGTGTCCCCCCCTCTATTTTCTAAACCTCCATAAAACAACACACCTCCAAAAATATGAAAAGATCACAAAGATAAAAATTCATAAATAATTTCAACGAAAATTGTTTTCTACATGATAGGATATACCGTTTTTGAGTTATTGCCAAAAAACTGTGCTTTTCAGCAAAAGGACGTAAGTGCCGTGGAGATACGCTCTTTTGCTACAGTGCACTTTTTCATATCATATTTTTCGTCAGTAGTGCATTTATTTGTATGAATGGCTGCGGAACCCTACACTGAGCATGGTCAAACATGCACTTGACCGGTTTTTCCTGTTTCATTCCTTGAGCGCATCAATGATATACCTGATTCCTCTGATTAATCAGCAGGCGTGTTTATTCTCCACTAAAGTGAGTCCGTTTTACTTGACTCCGACTTTCCAAGGTGTATCCGTACCTATTTCTGACCATTTGAAATTCTGGGTATGAACTTGTTCTCCAACATGAACTTTGAGTATTTTATTGAATCCTTGGCAAAAATAGCAGCCAAGAAGCTTGGGATCCTTTTCAAGGTGAGGCGGCACTTCACACCGCGCCGGGACAGCTTCTTCAATTGTATAAAGCACAAGTCCAGTCGTGTATGGAGTATTGTTGCCATCTCTGGGATGGATCTGCCAAATACCAGCTGGCCGCCGTGGATTATCAATCGACAGACGTGCCAAGAAGCTCATTGGTGACCCAGATCTTGCAGAGGCAAAGATGCAAACACCGTAGGATGGTCGCCTGGCTTGCGGTATTTTACAGCTGAAAGAGTCCGGCATATCTTTTTCCGGTACAATATAACTTGGATCTCTTCAAGACGAGAGTAAATAGACACTATCTAGGTAAGCATGCTCCATCGTCGGCTTCATCGTCGCTTACCAACAGGGGAGATTGAAGTCAAAGGCTTGCCTATCATACATAAAAAAACATGATTTTAATGGCATTTTTAGTAATCGCATAGAAGGCACAAAGTTTTACCCATTTTTGAGGAAATTCCGTCAATTTTGCGGTTTCCGAAAAAACTAAGCTTGGGAAATGAAACAGTTCATAAAACATAATTTATTAATTTATTTAGTAACCCGTACCTATTATTTTAGCTTTCAAGTGTAACATTTTTTATAGAAATTCGCGTCCTTTCCGTATTTATTATTTTAGGTTGGCTTTTCAAATTAGATACTCAAATGGAAAATTTTCTTCTCAATTTGTCTTCAGATGAACTCCGTTTCCCTTTATTTCATGCTCAATTTTTATAAGTAGAAATATGATCACACGAAAATAGTTCTTAATTAGTTCCTGTACCGTACCACTTATTTAAGTTTTTAAACCTTTGTTTCACGGAAAATCAGAGCATTAGTTGGCTTTCAACATAATTGCCACACAGTTTGTTAAAGTCGGGGGTAATTAATTACTCACATCCAATTAATAACGTAACCGGTGAAGTTTGAGCCTGTTTTCTAAATGCGGACACCAAGTGACTAATGTATGGTTTTTATCATCGTTTTGAGGTTTTAAATGAGTTGTTGTGCAACGTTCTTTCTGCAAATGTTTTATTCGTGTATTCTACGGGTGGAAGTCGAAATACACAAATCAATGGGAATTAATGTTTGTGTTTACCTTTAAAATATGTCACCAAAGCCCTTAAAGGCAAGTAATATGACGATAGTTAAATGATATTTTTTCTTTGAAGGTATCAAAAATATAACTCTGTGTATACTTCTACGCAATCACGATTCGAATAGTTTAACGCTGCGTGTAACATAATCAATAAATAGTTAAGTTAGCTAAGGTAGGTCTGAATAAATAATCATCAAAATATTTGACGACACGTTTGACTAAGTAGGTTGCATACCAAACTACGAAGCTGCTGGTCCTGGGTTCGCATCCCGGCCAGGGCATCAAGTGTTTGTGTGTTGAGCATGAATGTTTCTTCCTGGATCTCGGATATGTTCTATGTATTTAAGTCATAATTTATCTGTATAAAATGTATATCGTCTTATGCTTATACTCATAGTATAAGCTTTACTTATTTTTGGACTAGGTCGATTTGTGTAAGATTGTCCCTAATATGTATTTATTATTAAATATCTACGTACATAGACACAAACGTGAAACTTTGATCAAATACCTATACCCTATACCTACATATATAATGATTACTGATTTCTAATTTTGATGTATCTAAATTAGAAATCAGTAATCATTATATAGGGCTTTGCCACTCGTGGACATCACTGGTTGTGATAAGTAGCGACTCAGGTTTTAGCACACGTTATTATTTCTTTTTCATTGTTTTTTTCGTTCGTGGGAAAACGCTGGTTTTCATTAGGCATAGTGCGTATTGCCGCAAATAGTAATGTGAAAATAAAATAAAAGGAATAAAAAAACAAGGAAACAGTTAACTGAAAACTATTCTTTAGTGTATCTGGTGAAACAACTGAGCCGTTAGCTATGTTATGTCATAGTGCATGAAGTCGCGGCAACCCTGTGCCATTTCAGTTTGACTCCGTATTGTGCAAGAGCAATATCTGCGAAAGTTGTGTTCCTTTGTACAGACTATAGAGCAGACAACAATGAGCCGTTTCAAATTAGCTATCGATTTATCTTCCAATGGTTTTGGCGGTACTGCAGGCGAGGCGTTCTTGCAACGGAAATGCATTCGGTCATTTTGTTTAATACGATGGATTCGCATTTTAACACGGCCCGGGGCATGATGACAGTTACCGCTGCAACAATGGAAAATAATAATAATAATCTGCAGAAGACGTATAAAAACTTAAAATATATATACGATAAGCAAAATATCGAGGACCAGAGAGCTAGCAACTTTTAGAGCCCTTCCGGCCCAAAATCTTGAATTCCTACATTGTTGAATTCTTATAATAAAGAATTTGCAAAATGTTTAGTCATAAAATGTTGATTTTTTGAAATTCATCCCCTAAAGGGGTAAAACAAGGGATGGAACTTTCTACATGAAACGTAAAGCTTCTGGACTTAGAAACTTGACATCTAGCAAAAAAATTCGTGTATAAAACCAAGAAACTGGAAATTTCTTGACTTTTTGAAATTCATCCCCTGAGCGGCTAAAACAAGGGATGAAACGTAAAAACTTTGGATTTAGAAACTTGACATTTCGCATAAATTTGTGTGTTTAAAATCAAGAGACTTATATTCTTGTTTTCTCGAAATTCATCCCCTAAGGGGGTAAAACAAATGATGATAGTTTGTATGTGAATCGTAAAATCATTCGACTTAGAAAGTCAAAATTTCGCAAAAAGATTGTGTGTTTAAAACCAAGAAAGTAAAAATTCTTGACTTTTTAAAATTCATCCCCTGAGCGGCTAAAACAAGGGATGGAACGTAAAATCTTTGGACTTAGAAACTTGACATTTCGCATAAATTTGTGTGTTTAAAATCAAGAGACTTATATTGTTGTTTTCTCGAAATTCATCCTCTAAGGGGGTAAAACAAATGATGATAGTTTGTATGTGAATCGTAAAATCATTGGACTTAGAAAGTCAAAATTTCGCAAAAAGATTGTGTGTTTAAAACCAAGAAAGTAAAAATTCTTGATTTATCGAAATTCATCCCTGAGGGGTGAAACGAGGGATGAAACTTAAAATCTTTTTACTTAGAAACTTGAAATTTCGCAAAACGATGGTGTGTTTAAAATAAAGACTCGAATTTTTGATTTTTCGAAACTCATCTTCTGATGGAGTAAAATAAGGGATAAAACGTAAAATGTTTGGACTTAGAAACTTGAGGTTCACAAAAGGATTGTTCGTTTAAAATCAAGAAACTTATATTCTTGATTTTTCGAAATTCATCCTCTAAGGGAAACAAGGGATGGGAATTTGTATGCAAGAAGATTGTGTATTGTGTGTTAATTAATGAATTATTAATGTAAAACACAAAGAGGGAGGGAGTGAGAGAGAGAGAGAGAGAGAGACAGAGAGAGAGAGAGAGGGTGAGAGAAAGAGGACAAGATTTCCTCATTTATATCTCTGTTTTTACCTAAATCTAAGCGGACGAAGTCATGGGCCGCCGCTAGTTATTTATAAAATCTTAATCTCAATTTATTTCAATCCATAATGTATCTCTTTATTTGTGTTAATCTAAATTACAAGTTAGGCATTTTACAATATTAATAAATAAAGTAAAATACAAAAATCAAATACAAAAACCTAACCTATATAAAGCATTCAATTCGGACAACGTAATCCATTGTAGTGTTATTATTACTTAATTTTATACTTAAAAGGAGGTCCCAACCTCTGCTTTCTTATTACACACTTGCAACCAATAAAGCATTTTTCATTTTATCTTCATTTTTATTTTAAGTATAGTATGAGTAAAGATAGAAAAAATAATATCTTATGGCCCGACACGGTGGAAGTGTAAAATCGTGACGCATGTACCGCAGCGGTCACGTTAAATGCGGATTTAACTAAAATAATACGTGAAAATGTTCGTAAATGTTGTGTTACCAATTATAATAAAAAACTCACAAGTGAACTTGTAAATTAAATGATTAGTCACAATTTAAATCCAATTCAAGAATTTTTTGGAGAAATGTACACAAAATTTCAAGAATGTAATACTAATTTCCTGCTTGTTGAGGTAAAGATAATTATATTTTGTTGCCAGAGGATGATTAGAACGTCTGACAAAAGTTTTTCCTACTATGTCGATGGGGCTTTCCGAACTGTGCGCGACTATTTTATCAATTGTACATTTTACACCTTCATATATGTTTTTTATCAGCAATCTATGCATTTTTACCAAGTAAGACGCAGAATAAATATTCGCCACTATTTACACTAATTAAAAATGAAGTCAAAGTCGACATATATTTTTTTAATGTGATTATGAAACCGCACTAATTAACGCAATACAAAAAAAATATGGAGGCGTGAAAATGTCAGAGTGTTTTTGAAGAAAGGCGAAAGAAACTGAGAAAGCGTAGCAGTTCTTTGTTTATAAAGCTGAAAGGAATATTATACGATTATGCTCCTAGTTTGTGCTTTACTAGTCTGAAATTCAATTTCCGATGATTTCACAGAATTGGTGGTTCTGCATAGATTAACAAATCATGATCTTTATTATACCAACACTTTTTAAAATATTTAAGTGTGTCAGGAGTTCTTTTAATATTCTCTTCCCAGGCTTTTTGCATATATGATAGGGTTATCCTATATGCAAAAAGCCTTCACTCTCGTCTTTGGAATTTCGCCAAAAAGGATTTATCTAGGTTCGTAATTATTGTTGGTACTTTCATAATCATATCATTAATTGCCATATCTGAAACGAGATAACTTTATGTTATTGTTCTTATAAAAAGAAAAGGTCAAATTGAAATACTTCATTACTTTGTTTTTTTTTTTTAATTAATACCTACACATGAAACTCTTTCCCACTTCTGTATAGTTCAATTGATGGTAAGTATAATGTATAACACAAGACCAGCAATAGGAGAGATTAAATTTAACATTTTGGGTTCAAGATTTAGCAAATTCAACATTTTGAGATTTTTAGTTCAACATTTTGAGACTCAATATTTCGCAAATTAAACATTTATAATAAGAAATCAAAATTTTAGGAGTTCAACAGTCTGGGCCGGAAGGACCTTCCATTCCTTTATTTATAATTTCTATGGTAAATGTCGTACTATTAAATAATAATAATAATGTACCTTTACCCAAGATGAGGTATTTCTTGGAGTATTTCTGTAGCCAACACTTCAGTGGTCGTATTCATTTCGAAATTACAAAAGACTAACGCCAGATTTCAGTTATTTGGTAAACGTCAAGAACCTCTAACCACACTCTTCATACCTACCTACTAGTATTAAAAAATGATTTTATGGGGCATTAAATAAATAATACTATTAAGTACCATCGAAGTCAGGGCTATGGGTAATGATCGCAAAATGCCCTTGCTCTTCATAAGGCATGCAGTTTATCCAAAAAAATAGGCACTACCTTTACTGGCTACTGCGTAAATATCAAACAAAATATACACTTACGTCAATTATAACGAAAACAAGTTTTAAATTTGTCGTTCATTTAATTACACACTATGTAGAACAAATATTGTTTTGAATCCTGTTCCGCAAAAAGGTAAAATTTGCTTTATTTTAGCAAAAAAATATGATTACGTCAACAAAACGAGCGACATTTAATTGGAAGTTAGTGTTTTTGCATACTATTTCCGGTTCACTCTCTACTGTAAATGTTAATATATGGCTCTATCTACTGCTATTTGACGCATTTGCATTAGAAGCATGTACAATTTTGTATTCTTAACCATTGTTCTTCAGACAGGTGATATAAGTATATTTAACAAGGACGTTATTGGTAGTCCATTTCACTATAAATACATACTTTATCAGTTCGTAACGGCTGATTAATTGTGTCGTTCTCAGGCAAAAGGGCCCAGATTGTCGATTCTAGTTTCCGAGATATTGCGAGTTTTATACATCAGTCCGAAAATGATGGAATTCTGTTTTGTTCGAATTTAACTCTAAGACATTCAAAATTATAATATGCAATTAATAACAACCATAACGTATTTTTTACTTCAGAAGTTAAAAATATAAACGCAGGATCACACAAGTACATTTAAAACATTACACAATGCTTAAATACATCAGGCTTACTTAATTATATAAAAGCCGCCATCCTCCTTACTCGGCCGCGTACTCCGACCTCCATCGCGCAAAGGACTTCCTTGATTACGTCCATCATGCTAATACCGTCATTTCTACGATACGGGTCGTCATTACTCGCTCCCTTGACGTCATTATGCCGGTTTTTTCGCAAATTTGTTAGGAAATATTCATTAAAATATGAAAACCTCCCGGCAGAGACAGTGGCGATGCGTTTACGAGTATTACTAAGTTGTCGACGTATGCTGAAAATATTTTATTGCACGAAAAAAAAATACACAACCAACCGCACCCGCCAGTCAGTAGAATCCAACTATAAGAATACCTTGTTTATCTGAGAGTTTTAATAAAGCGAAAAGTTTGTTTCATAAAGCAATATTTGTTTCTGCGCTCATTTCGGTGTTTCCACGTAGTCCAAGGGCGCGGTGTGCCGCCTGCTTTGCACGTCATCATTTCCTGGAAAGTAATTCAAATGGAATCGTGTGCGCCGTTATTAAATATTTCATAACTTACCCCCCTCGCCTGTCTCACGGCCGCCCCGCGCGGCGACCGCATATTAAACTCATAAAAAAGGGTTGTTTGATCTATCCCCTAAAACAATTTACATATCTCCGCTCAGCCCGCCGCTAAATATTTAATTAAGAGAGGCATAAGTTTTTATTATTTTAATATGTCGGTCATAAAATTGTGTTAATAGAACAATGCGTCTCCCTGGGCCTGTAATATGAGCCCCTGAAAAAGGTGACACATTAATGAGTCGAAATATCATTACTGAATTTCACGTAAAAACTTTAACAAGGTCGTTGTTTTCATTAAAATTTGAAAGTTTAATGATAATCTTCATCCTAAAAATAGATACGCAAACTTAGCGTTTTAATCTCGTTAGCTCCAAGCTTTTATTACACCTTTCAGTTTACGTCTTAATTTGAATATTTGTTATTAAAATGGTAGTAACTTTTGTGGGTTGGACAGTGTTTATCTTTTGGTAGGTGTAATTACGCATTACGTGGAGTTAACCCTTTAGCTGCACAATAATGTGGGGGCAGTAAAAAGTGCACACGTGGACACTTGCCCGGGAATGTTGGCATCACCAGCTCGGTATGTTAAGCAGGTCGTAATGAAACGCGATGGAGTCCGTCGCATCGCAAAGCTGAGCGCTCGGAAGGTGCGAGTTTTAATCGCTGCGAAAATACCTTTGTTTTGGAGTTCTATAATTTGCCCGAAATTCCTGGGATGTTTGGTTCGTTTTGTTCCTGCGGTTGTTACCAAGGACTTTTACGTTTACAACGCTGTCGCAGACTGTTATAGGTTGTTGCACGTTCATCTTGTGATAATGAACCGATATATTGATAAATAATGTTATTTGAAAATAATTGTCAAATATATATTTTTTTATGTACGTAGCACATATGAGAACAATATTTATTATGCTAATAACGCGGAATTTATATAGATAGATATGTATACAGATATTTTGACTGTTTCAACATATAATTTTGGTGAAATTCGCACTATAACAGTAGGATAGAACAAATACTTAAAAAAATAAACACCGAATTTAAACAGCAACAAACTTTTTAAATTTCACCAGCAAAAGTTTTTGCTTAGCCAACGTGGACTGCTAATACGAGTGCTCATTTTTTTGATCCTAGTGAGTAGGCATACTTTGTAATTTTCCCCACACTAGCCTACAAAATGTGTCGCACTGTACCGCACGAGAGCGCGGGCTGTCCACGGGGTTGTTTTCACCCCAGGTTAATGAGAGCATTTTTATGTGCTCTCACAATGAGGAATGCAAATTCGGCGGTTACCAGCGCGTTACGACAACCATTGTTTTAATGCCGCTTTATTCTGGACGTTGGCTTGAATTCATTAACCCTCCACTATGGTACGCAAGACATTAGACGGGTTATGGTTTGTTTTTTTTAAGGTGTAAATGTCAGAAAATTTGTTATTTTGCCAACGTACCTAAATGGCGAGTTTGTTGGTGAGATTGGTTTACTAATGTTAAGTAATGATTGTTTTGAATACCATACCATTTTTTAAATTTGTACGTGGTACTTATTTATATAATCCAAAGTATAGGTATGTCTTTATTGGAGATTGAGATAGAGTATCCCATCAAAAACATAACTGTTACAAAAATGCGCAAGTCTCTCGACGCAGTTCTTCTGCCGTAAAAATTTGAAATATAGTGTACCTAGTACCTTACCTACCTATGTATGGGAGCAGCTATCCAACCACTTCATAAATTGATGCCCTGTTAGTAAGCTAACAATATTGCTAGCTAATATAGTAACCATATCAATATTTTTTACTTTAATAAATACCGTAACTTGGCCGACTTATACATACATATAGCAACATAATCTACAAAGTAAGAAGTCCTTGGAAGTCCTTGTACCCACCATACAAGTACTTCCAAACAAATAGAATAGAAGCACAGGGCAACAGCGAAGTCACTCTATTTATTAAATAAATAAAATAATCTGGTGGTCTGGTTGTCCGGTATCCGGTGGTCCGGTGTCCGTTTGTCAGTGTCCGGTTGTCCGGTAGTCGGGTATCCAGAGTCCGGTTGTACGGTTGTCTTGTGTCCGGTGTCCGGTAGTCCGGAGTTCGGCCCCCCCTACAGCCTAACGTGTTTGACGCTCGGAATGAGAATCAAGTGTCATTAATTTGTATGTGCTATGTATTGATCTATCAGTTGATTCGGATACCAACTGTCAAAATTTCGTTAGGTAATAATCCCCCGGGTCTCCAGTCGTCCAGTGTGCAGTGTCTGGTTGTCCGGTATCTGGGTGTCAGGTGACCGTTTGTCAGTGTCTGTTGCCCGGTCTTCATGTATCCGGTGTCCGGTAATCCGGTGGTCCACTGTCCGGTTGTCCAGCTTCCGGTTGTCCGGTGACCGGTTGGCCGGTGGCCGGATGTCCGGTGTTCGGTTATCTGGTGTTAGGTTGTCCGGTGTCCGTTTGTCGATGTCCGGTGTCCATTTGTCGGACGGTGGCCCCGTTATTCGATTGTCCGGTTTCCAGTTGTCCGGTGGTCTGGTGTCGGGTTGTCCGGTTCTTCAGTATCCGGTGTCCAGTAGTCCGGTTTCCGGTTGTCCGGTCGTCCGGTTTCCGGTTGTTCAGTGTCTGTTCGTCGGTGTCCGGTGTCCGGTGCTCCTGTATCTGGTGTCCGGGTGTCCGGCGTCCGTTTGTCGGTGTCCGATGTCCATTTGTCAGTATCCAGTGTCTGTTAATCACTGTCCGGTGTCAGTTTGTCGGTGTCCGGTGTCCGTTTGTTATTGGTCTGTGTCTGTTTGGTGGTGTTGTGTCCGGTGTCCGGTCTCAGATGTCTAGTGTCCGGTTGTCCGGTAGCCGGTATCCGGTATCAGATTTTTTGTATTTGGCTTTTAATTTAAGTAAGGGAAAAGTGTATGAGCTGCAAAACTATGTAATCGCCTATATTAATATAGAATTATACGTAAACAACTTAAGTAAAGCCCTTCTTGTATGTAGTAGTGAACTAAATTGATATGGAACTTATGTCACTTTTCTAATATGGAACATCAAATTGCCTATACGAATACTACTACATACAACAGATGACTTACTTAAGTTTTTCACAGATACAAATTTACTTATGCAGCGTGTACATCTGAAAAACTAGTTTTAAATTGCAGAATGTTTTCTCTCTTGGTAACTGAACATTTAGGCTTCTAGTTTTTCCCACGACGAAGATATCGAGGGGTCTGAAATGGCACCCAGTTGATAGGCAACCAGGAGCTTTAACATCCAAAAATTATCAAATTACGACACGTTTGGCTCAGTGGGTTGCACAACGGCGTACTAGGTAAGGTAGCGGTACCAGGGTCGAATCCCGGCCAGGGCAAGTGTGTTTGTGTGATGAGCACGAATGTTTGTTCCTGGGCCTCGGATATTTTGTATGTATTTAAGGTTCATTATTATAATTTATCTATATATATTGTATGTATATCGTCGCCTGGTATAGTAACATAGTACAAGCTTTGCTTAGTTTGGGTCTAGGGCAATTTGTGTTAGACTTTACCTGATTATTTATTTATTTATTTCAGACAAACAAGAGAGTTAAGTATTATTTCACGTTGTGGCAAAATTTCAATAATTTATTAAACAGGTAAATATTACATTATTTTAAAGTGTTAAATAAGGTTTCAATGCGTGGCCGTGCATTACAAATATTAACAAATTTGATTTGAATTTCAAACTGAATTCTGACTGTTATATGAATATGAATATACTGAAACTGAATTAAATTCATCAGACATTAAACACTGCAAAGTCTGCAAATGACCAAACGGACGGCTTATCCTATCGATTTAACGGCTGTGTTTAAAAACCAATAGGCATATTTCGGTGGAGGCTTAAATGAAAACCGATTAAGAGAGAGGGAAAGTTAATCCAGCCGGCCGGGTTGTCAGCGGCCGGCTGGACGGACAGTCTTTTGTTTTTTGTCTTTGAGGACAGGGCTAGTGGCCAGATTAGTCCGCGTCAGCTTTAGTTGGGATTTTTTGAAGCTGACATGACTTGCGATTTGTGATGTTCCTTTTAATTAGGGCAAGTTTGTGACTGCATATGGACAACCTTCATAGTTATAATTTAGGTAGGTATAGTGTTAGTTGGAGAGTTTAAGAAACATTACTTCGAAATATATACTTACTTAGTCGAGTCATTCATAAGTTCTTTCACAAGTATTTCGAGTGATAAAAACAATAATCAAACTGTTTTAGAATTGATAATGTATATGGTTTTAAAGCTTATTTAATGATTATTTCAATAAAATAATAAACTTGTCGGTTTATTATCCCTGCATTATTACACTCCTAGCTTTTTTTGAAAAAATCCTTAAATAAAATACGTCAAAATCACGCATCGCATTATAGTTACTTAATATTAGTCTCAATTTTATTTAATGGTTTCTCAAGAGACTTCAAAATTATAAAACGCTTATATCAGATCGTCTTACTTTATTTTGAGGTATGATCAAAGTCGATCTGAGCGACACAACATACACAATCCATGTTTTACGTAGTCTATTTCACCACCTGTCACAGAGATATGATGTGTGTTGTCAAAAGTGAAAAATGTACATGGATCATGAGTGAAACAGGTGTAGAATAAACTCGTCGTAAAGTCAAATGTTGACTGCAAAACAATCCCTGTGATTGAGGTTTTACTAAATTAAAGAGTTATATTTCATAACTAACTGCAGCACTGTTTGTTACCAACTTTTGCAAAGTGATATTTCCACAAATTGCTCACGTGATTTACCGTTGCCAAATGTCAAATTAAATATAAAACTTCATAAAGTCAGCCCTCTATTCCTAAAATAAAATTTTAAAGCATGTGTTTAGATATCAATTGAAATGTCTTTTACTCTATTTTATTAAACAAAATACTTGTGTCACAACTTATGTAGGTGCAATTACGTTAATATTTTATATATAAAAATCAATAAAAAAAAGTAAATGGAGCACTAACGTGAGCACTTCACACAATTTTATTTTATTTTAATCAATCAGTAGATTGAGGATGCAGCCACCAAAGATTCAGTTTCGATCGGCTGGAAAATCAGTAAGAATTTCCCATTTTCCATCCCTCATCAATATAGGGAAAATGAGTGGGACACGTGGTTTTATGTGTGTGAAATGGTTTGACGAGACCGAGCTGAGATCGGTGGGAGGCGACACAAACCAGCCAAATTGCGAAGCTACCAACTGAATCGTATTTTTATTCCATTTTTTCTCGACAACGAATATTGTAAATGGGCGTGCAATTTATTTCATTCACTCGGAGTGATTGCTTATGATGTGATTGTTAACTGTATTTACTGGCTTTTCATACGCCATCCTATGTCATACGTATAGGTATATTGATATACGTAACTACCTAATATGTAGAAAACTGATTATTCTTGAAGCGGTTTGTAGGTTTAAAAATATTAACTACAAAATTTGTGATATATTATATATGTATATAAAATACACGAGTAAACAATATTTATCATTGTATACTCGTGTATTTTTAGCCCGATCTTGAAAATATAAGGAAAATAACTCTTAATTTCACAACTTCAATACGAAAAAAAATCGGGATACTTTATAATTATATATGACCGAGTAGTAAAAATCACTGTTTTACATAGAGGCAAAATACTAGAGGTTAAATATTGATTCCATCATTTCGCATGCATTTTTTATCAAGAACGGTATTTATTATAAGAAGATGCGAATCGTTTTTCAGGTAGTGACTGCATTTTACACTATTTTGTAATGTATTGTTGTGTATTGTTTTTCAACGTTTTGGTTGAAACAACACCATTACATAATTTCCGAACCCAGTATGGTCCATGAAAATGGATTCCGATCGCCACGCCAGACAAAAACCTGACTGAGCCGAGTAAGGGTAATTATCCTGCAGTGCCGGCCCCGCATGTTTGCTAGTTAGAATTCGGGTGTAGTTGGAAATTAATCAGACCATTGTGGGCGCTTTGTCGCTGGCTGGTGCCAATTATTGGCTGCGAGGCACCAGGGTAATTGAACCTGCAGGCGACGGGGCTGCGTTGAAAAAGTTCCATATTTGGCACTAGTTTAGTCTTTCATTACGACTATCGTTGTAGCTTGCTGTTTCTGCATAAAGATGACGTTACATTACTTTAAACTAGCACTAACCCGAAGTTTTGTCTGCGATACCAGGTATTGCCTGGTTTTATTTCAATGCGTTAAATGGTTTACTCGTTATTTGAGTAACAAACATCCAAACATTTTTACAAACTTTTACATTTATAATAATAGTAGGAGAGGATAAAATTGAATCTCAAATTGTTATGTAATTAAGTGAATCTAAATTTCGTGAGTACTCGTACTTTCTCTCAGGTTCGTTTTTTACATACATGCCTCTTTAAACTGCAATTTATTAAGAAAATTTGAAAATACTTGATAGTTTATTATAAATCAAATAACCCTTTACAATAAATGGCAACAGTTCAAAAATATCATTCGAGGAAATCATATCATTGATAGTAATGATTACGTGGAATTAATTATCTGATAGAAATTCGCTACCAAAACGGTAAGGTGGTACGGAGAAGAGAAGTTCGCTTGTTATTGGGTAATGTATTTGTATGAAAAAGTGCACTAGCAATAGAGCGTATCTCCACGGCACTTACGTCTCTTTACTGAGAAGCGCAATTTTTCGGCATTAACTCAACAACCGTGTATCATTATTATAAACAATTTTCGTTTAAAGTCTTTATTAAGCTTTATCTTAGTAATTTTCCTCATATTTTTTGGAAATAAGGTTAAGAAATTGGGAAGCTGAAAAAAGCTTTTACAGTTACGGTTACAAGTATATGGAGTGCCAACCTAGAAACATATTTTTTTATTTATTTAAGTATCGAACTAAGAAGCTTATACAAGGCACCTTAACTCCAAGTTTCAGCAATATACATCTTGTAGTTTTTGAGTAAAATGCCTGTGACATACAGACGGACGGACGGACATGACGAAACTATTAGGGTTCCGTTTTAGCCATTTTCGCTACGAAAGTAGACTTATTTATGCAAAAACCTGTAATATATAAATGTCACAAGAGGATCATTTCTTCGTTATCCAACATGCAAAACTACTTAAAATCATAGCGAAATCGCTTTTTAAACTGCGAATCGCTACCGCCACCAGACAACGGTATAAAAACATAACTAAAACACTATCCAGCAAACGTTAGACTAAGATTTAAAAACTAGACGCGGCTGCATGCGTTCTTCGTCGGTTTTGCACAATCCAGGCGACGTCATCAGGAAATTAAACGCCTGGACAGAAGCGGTGCCGTCATTCACGTTCTAATGGCGTTGAGTGAGCGGTGTTTTCTGTCGCAGTCTTAGTGACGATGACGTTTAATTAAGTGATGCTTGAAGATGCATTTTTAAAAATGAATATGGGGAATGTAATGTTTTGCTGTGCGTAGCGATATGGCGTGGCGTCCCGTCCATATAAGCCGATTCCCACCGGGTTGCCCAGGGAAAGGCTTATAACCACCTTTTTCTTTAAATATGAGTAGATGAATACGCTCCGGCTTCCCTTGTAATTTTCCTGACGCCACACCTCTGATATGATGTGTTTTGTTTGCAATAATAGGCTTATTTTATTTTATCTACAAAAAAAATCGGTTTTTGAAGCATATCCGTTTCCGCATGACACAGATACACCATTTCTCTTTACAATCCGACATATATCAAACTTAAACCTAAAGAAGAGTAGGTAAGGTTATTTTCACCATTTGAAATGCTACTCGCCACTAAAACACAATCTCAAACGTCAGTTTACGAGTAAGATTTAAAAACTACACGCGGCTGAATGCGTTCTTCGTCGGGACTTGCACAATCCAGGCGGCGTCATCAGGAAATTAAACGCCTGGACAGAAGCGGTGCCGTCATTCACGTTCTAATGGCGTTGAGTGAGCGATGTTTTCTGTTGCACTCTCACTGTCGCTTTAATTAAGCGATGCTTGAAGATGTACTTGGGGAAGTGAATTGGATGAATGTAGTGAAAGTCAAGGTAGCAAATAAGGTAGTATATATTTTATTTTGATTGTAGCACATTTTTTTACTGCTGCTTGATTTTTAATAATTCACACTAATCTATTAGTCTTCTAAAGTTGTAAAATTCAGTGATCTGTAGTTTAATTAAAGTAATTTTCAGAATAACAAGTGTAAAGGGTTATTTGAATGCTAACAGACCCGTTTTTTGAGTTTTTGTACGGTATATGTGTTGATGTCTTGGCGGCTTCATCGCGTCAAATTTTTGGTACAAGGACAGCTCAACATCCGAGTTGGTTATTGGATATTTTACACTCGACTATTGCGCTATTTTTAGAGATATTATAAAAAAGAAATATATATAAATTCTAGAATCTATAAAACAGTAACGTGACATAACTATTGACAAATAAACGCAGAGTGTTATGTTGAAGGTAGGAACACAAAATTTGAAATACACTTTTCTTGAGAGACTTAGAACAATAGGTAAGCTATTGGATAAGCCATATCATTGGCTAACTATATTTGCACTTTTAGCGGGAGCTGAGGTAAACACGACGTACATAATCACACTACGGAATAATTGTTATTTCCACAAATAGGTACACACAATATAACAATTTATCGCATAAATTGATCATATATTTTGGAAGAGGGTAATGTAATAATTATAATAAAATAAATATCATGCAGGTTAATACTCTAAGTTGAGAAAGGCAGACCTGCAGTAAAGGAGTTTATCAAATTCGAATTTTACGTGTGCGTGGGTTGTCACCCAGGCACACGGAATATTCGAATTTGATTCATACTACTACTTACTAAGTACTACTTAATTCATAAAGGTCTGGCAGCTTTCAGATCATAACAGAAGTTCCAATGGATAAGTGATCGGCAAATTAGATGTCGATGGTATTCCAATATTAATAGTCTATTACATGTTTTCACGAACATTGAAGTTTGATACGAAAAAATGTTAATTTCCTAAATGGAACCTGTACCGGCAACAGAACTACATTGTAAAATTCACTACAAATTAAATAGGTAACCTGGTAATAACTTGGAATTGACAGTCGTAATCATAATCCACCGTTACTAAAAAAACCGGCCAAATGCGAGTCGGACGGGCGCACCGAGGGTTCCGTACAAATTTTTACTTACCCTAACTTTATTACCACTTAACGGTTGAGTTAAGTTTGCACCTGATATGTATGGCATTGAATACAAATCAGGTGCAAACTTAACGCAACCGGGTTGCTCAAATAGGTTCTTTGCGAATAAAATAAAAAAATTGCTAGTTAGAAACATGGCTATAATTTTTGTGTAATACTTATGTTTATTAATACAAATTATGAAAATTTCAAAATTTTCGATTGGTAAACTTCGGAGATAAAGGTGGCTTTTCACATTTTCCTTAATAAAGCAAAACTATTCACAATAAAATAAAATGTTTGAAAATTTGCAGGTTAAGCCCTTTCATATGATACCCCATTTGACCCAGTAGCTAGACATTTAATTTTCGTCGTTTTTTTAAAAAATAAAAATATATTTTTAATTATTTCCTGTGCAATACATGTCGGCTGACGATGTTTATAAATATTCCAAATTTCAAATAGTTAGCATAAGTAGATTTTGAGATATGGCGCTTTAATAGTCGGACGGACGGACAGATAGACAGACAGGTTCCTTTTGTACCTTTTTGGTCCGTACCAAAAAGGTACAAAAGGAACCCTAAAAAGAGATAAAAGTGGAATTAGATTTTAGTGTTTAGTACGTTTATTAGGGGAACACCCAAATATTCCGAAATATTTAATTCCTTTTTCCGATTATCGAAATTCCGAATTTTATATTTCATTTGTATTTAAATATTGATTATTGAAAAGTACGAAATTGTGTTTACCGAATATCGTAAAACCGTATTTTTAATATTCCGATGTTTATAAATTTGTTATCCGAAACGTCATTGCTAATTCGGAATTTGCCATTCGGAAATATAAGTTCGTGATTTATAACAAAATTTAAATTTGACATTCGGTTATATTAAGCGAAGCGAGCGGAGCGTCAAACTGGGTCAAAAACCGAAAACTGTAGGTTATTAAGAGTCCGCAGCAAGCTTGGTTCTCCATACAAACGTAGTTACGCTCTCATTTTAAAACGACTAGCTATTTTGCTCTGAAACTTTGTACTTAGAATAAGTTAAGGTATATGCAGGCCTGTAATTAGTTTATGTAGCTTCACATACCATAGTAAAAAAATACAGCGAATTTAAGTTTGTGTGTATTTCGTTTGTTTTATAAACTGGAGCCATATAAACTAATTTCCGGCCTAAATATACCTCATGTCATTATGTATGCAAAGTTTTGTTACAATCCAACACATAGTTTTAAAATGAGAACGAAACTCCGTTTGTATGGGAAGGTGAAATTCGGCCGAGCTTGCTGCGGACTCTTAAATGTTTCAAAACTATCCTTGCAAATCATCAACTAATTATTTATTAGAAAGAGGAATCGTAATTCTGATGTTTCGGACTTTTGTTTAGTCGGATTTATTATTGGTCGGTGTTATTATATTCAGAATTTTGAAATTCGGTATGTAAGCATACGAAATTCGTAAGTACTTTTCATATTTTGGATTATTATTCACTCGGACTTCTTATTGCTCGGTGTATTGAAATTTGCAATTTTGAAAATCGGAAATGTAAGCGTCCGACATTTTTTAAGTTCGAATTTATAAAAAACTAGCGGCCGCCCGCGACTTCGTCCACGTAGATTTTAAGAAACAACAAGAATGAGAAAGATATAAACGAGGAAAATTTTATTCTGTCGGATGTCCGATGCCGTTAATATTTGTAAAAAAAATACTCAGAAGATATTTAGCGTCCAACGGATTTAGAGTGAGAAAAGCTGGGTATTAAACATTTTTCAATAAGAAGGCAGCGCTGCTAGACTGTGAGAAGAAGAGTCAGGCGAAGTTTCCAACACTGGCCCAAATGAAATGTTCTAGAAGGTACCTCGCCGGCATTTCAAAAGGCGATAGTATTTTAGGGTTAGCAAAAAATTGTTGTCTGTAAAGTCGGTTTACGAACAATAATATTACGTGTTAACGTCATAAGAAAACCGGCACCATAATTTTACTACGACACCTATTTTTTGTCTCTCCCTCCCCCTCTCTCTCTCTCGCTCGCTCACTCTCTCTCCCTCTCCCCCCCTCCTCTCTCCCTCGTTTCCTTCCTACGCCCTCCCTCCCTCTCACCCTCTTCTCTCTCTCTCTCTCGCCCTTCCTCCCTCCCTCCTTCTCTCTCTCTCTCGCCCCTCCTCCCTCCCTCCTTCTCACTCTCTTTCTCTCTCTCTCTCTTTGTGTTTTACTTTAATAATTCATTAATTAACACATAACACACAATCTTTTTGCAATTTCAAGGTTCTAAGTCCAAAGATTTTACTTTTCACATACAAACTTCCATCCCTTGTTTTGCCCCCTTAGGGGATGAATTTCGAATAATAAAGAATGTTAGATTCTTGATTTTGAACACACAATTTTTTTGAGAAATTTCAAGTTTCTAAGTCCAATGATTGTACGTTCCACATACAAAGTTCCATCCTTGTTTGAGCCCCTTATTCCTTCTTTTATATGTATAGAAGATTGGAATTGTTAAATTCGGAATTTTGATCCATTCGGAATTATAAGAATCGGTATTATAAAATTCGTGATTCTGAATATCGGAAATAAATGTTCATGTACCCGTTTATTACCATAGCCCAATAATTTATTGTTCGTATAGGTACATGGTCTTCTATGGTCCGTAAGGTTTGATTGAACATGGCAACACCGGCGGCGGGTGTGCACGTAATTTCCTGACGTGACTCAAAGCCGATTGAATCGGTGTACAACTGGCACCATGTTAATTTGTACTACTACTACTAACTACATGTATTACAGGGGGTTTGTTTCCTCAAGTTTAATATCTACTTTAGGAAAAGTTCACACGCCATGTACAGACAAAATTAAATAATCGGGGTAAGGCAAGTGGCCGCCCTTATTTCGGCATGTTAAGGGACTTTGACTTTAGAGATTTAAAAAAAAATACATGATATCACTTTGAAAGCTTTTGTGCCATGAACATTGATGTTTAGTCTGTTATTAAATGCAAGAAATATATTGATTTATATCGATGTTTATATTACATAATTTTTTTTGTGGACCTCTCGTTTGAACCCCATTTCGTGATTAAATTTGGCTCTGCTTTTAAGTTCGTGAATTCGTGGCCCCTGTTTCGGGATACATTTTGAAAGAGGCGGCCCTCATTTGAACTACAAATGAGCTCATAAATGAAAGTTTGGATGGTGTGGCCGTAACTGCACCACAACTGCAAACCAACTGCCCTCCGACTGCACACCAGCTCAAGCCGTCTGCACAGGCGCATACTGTCAACCCACTGCACGCCAGCGGCAAGCGGACTGCCCATTTGGTGTACAGTTTTATTGCAGTTACATCAAATACTGCAAACTAATTGCGCAGTCCGCTTGCAGCTGGCGTGGCCTGTAAATTTAAACCGACTACACACCAGCTTCAGGTGGATAGCACGGCTGGTTTACAGTTTTGATGCAGTTACGTCGAATACTAAAAACCACCCGCGCATTCCGCTTGTAGCAGGCATGTCGAAAAAAGACCGCACGCCAAATGCAAACGGATCGCACATCTGGTTTAAAGTTTTTATGCAGTTACGTCAAGTATCGCAAACCTACTGCCCAGCCCTACCTACCGCGCAGTTTGATTACAGTTTTAATGCAGTCACAAAGATACTGCAAATCAGGTAGTTGGAGCAGGCGCTGCAGGCGTATCCTGTAAACCGACTTTACGCCAGCTGCAAGCGGACTGTGCAGTCGGCTACAGATTTAATGCAGTTACGTCAAATACTGCAAACCAACAGCGCAGACTGCTTGCAGCAGACGTGTCCTGGATGCCAACCGCACTCCAGTTACAAGCAGATTGCGCAGTTTGTTTATAGTTTTAGTGCAGTTACATCAAATACTGCAAACCAACTGCGCAGTCTGCTTGCAACTGACGTGTCCTGTAAACAGACTACACGCCAGCAGAAAACTGACTGCGCAGTTGGCTTACAGTTTTGATGCAGTTACGTCAACTAGATCATAACATCATTTTGCAGTTGGATTACAGTTCAAATGCAGTCTGTCGGTATCGGGCCTAAAGATTTATCTATCACGAACTAGGGGAAAACTAACAAAATAACTGCCCCTTGTTTCGTGTTACTGATTTCTGGAAACCCACGCACAAAATTTTATATTATTTTGAAATTATGTTAATAAACTATTAAGTATCTTATATACAATAAACATACACGAAAATAAATAAAACAAATCGATTATTAAACAAAAACCGAATTTAGCTCCTTCCAAACTTCGTTAAATACATTATCTGTTTCTTAGCTTAGATTTAAATTATCTTAATTAATATACAAATGCCAACGCAAAGAAAATGTAACTAAACAAACCTTGATTCGTGAGTGTCACGAAAAAGGGGACAAACGAAAAATAAACTGACCGCTATTTCGTGAGTCAGTTTTTTGCAATTTTAGGAGACTTTTATGATTAAATGTAACTTGTTTTTTATATTAAATCAATTGTTAAATAACACAGAAAAGCACTATGAAAAGTTTTAGTCAAATAGACTTACCTTTGCCTTTTTATGAGCTTACGAAGTCACAGCGCGCACCTTACTGTCGTAGCAAGTTCGCCCATACAATACGACGGTTCGCGGCCATCTGGCACTTTCGAGCTTCATATCGCTCAAAATGAAATCGCTAGAGAATGGATATTTGATTTTTTAATGAGATTAAATCTAAGAGATTGATTACATATAAATTTCATAATAAAAAAATATTAGGTTTGCTTATTTTTGGCATGCTAAACAAAACCCACGAAAAGCCGTACTAGCACGATCGTATGGCCACTTACCTTAAGTACCTATTTTATCAGAAGGTAATAAATAAAGATAAAGCTGCCACAAAATTTGTTTCAGATATTTTTTGTTCTTATGAATTGCATCACGTTAGTATTAATTAAGAACTATCCTAAAAATATCCATGCCGTCATTCACACATCCATAAATAGAATAAGGTACAGTTGTCCATGACAAAAATGTTACATAGCACTCAAATATCCAAGAATTACATACTGTCTATTTAAAAATGCTTACCTCTACTGATTTAAAGGTATGATTCCAAGAAAAATCTTCATAGCAACAATTATAAATATCTAAACTATCTAAAACTTATCATAACTAAAAATATCTCGAATAATTCATGCGTAACTATGTATATAACTAAACCAGCGATATAAAATGAAACAGAAAAAAGAATTTTCAAAATTATGTATCTATAATTTTAAAGTGTGATGCCTTGTGTTTTTTGTTTGTATGTTTTGATTCTTCGAATTAGTATTTATAATAAAATAAAAATGACTAGAGTATAAATGTACATACCTATAACAACATGAACAAAGGTATTCGAAACTGAAATAATATATTCATGATCAAAATAGTAGTCAACTATTTCATTTTCTCTACGTAAGGTTGTTTTTAATCTACAACAAAATAATAATATAAAGATTACTTAAGAACCTCCCTTTTTTTGAAATTAGTAGAAGTAAATACTGCTAATACTGTGGGAACGGAATTTGCTACTCATTAAGGAAAGTGTTGGATTCGACGATTGACCTCCTTTTTGAAGTTGGACTTACCTAGCTGGACAATTTGTCCCAGGTATACTCGTCAACAACTTCGAGGGCAGAGCTCACACGGGTAAGCACTTACAACTATCGGGTAAGTTGTAACATGGCCATTGCTCGGAGACTCTGCTGAGGTATTCGAGCATGGCGCCGGTGACAGCGGTCTGCGCAGGATCGCACCCTGTGGCAAGCTATAGGGGTGGCTTATGTTCAGCAGTGGACTTCCGTGGCTAATAGATAGATAGAAGGAATTAGTCGCAAATTCTGGACTAGGCAAATGCCTTCTTCTTCTTGTTGTGATAATGGCGTTCAGCTGAATATGGTGGTCGTGATTATCATGCGAAAGATAAAAGAATATATCGTATCTGTCTCTTTTGCACTCTTATACGCGTTGGAAAGTGATAGATGTTTTTTTATAATTTGATAGCATTTACCCGCGGTTTTGCCCATGTTACCGAGAAATATGCTTTTATTTCAATCTATGACTGATCTATGGGTGTGCCAAGCTAGTTTTATTCATATCCGTTTGACTTGTGATACGTTATTGAGGAGCAAACATCCAAACATCTTCTCAGACTTTCATATGTATAGTATTAAACAAATTATGGTGGACATTTACAATGAAAATGACTTCCCCGGTAAAAATATACACATACATACAGTATTTTACAATACTTAGATATGCTCTACACTAATTACAAATTATATTTGTGAGATTCATAAGAAAAATAGGTACTTACGTTTGTTTTTAAGTATTTAAACCACGCAAAGTAATAAAAAATAAAATTATCATAAAATGTACTAATAACTAAGTATATTAGTAGTGCGTTATAAATAAGATTGCCTTAGTATGATGCTCATGTGAGATACTTATAAGAGTAACATAACTTATAAATGGGTAGTAACAATTGTATTCTGGTGGAACTTCTATAAGTGCATTATAGGGCCTACTGACATTCTGTTGGTTGATTATAAGATCGTTATAAGAAAGCAATTCTTCTTTAACTGCGACCAAATCCGTGTGTGTAATAAACTTCAAATATCTTTATAAGTGCAATAAAAAATAGGCGTGAAAACACTATAAGTACTGATTTTGCTTTTTGCGGCCTGAACTGGGTCCTCATCCTAATGGGTATTAGTCCTAACAATTTTCTCATTTTGTCGGTCATGCCGAACTGACATGACCGACTGAACATTTTCTACCTCAAAGGAAGTAAATTGAAGAAAGTAATACCTACAACCCACATTATTACGGGTCGTTAATACCATTTCTCCTTTCTACCGTCGACATAAATATTCTGGTATTTATGTATCTTTCTTGTGCCAATAGATCATTTTTTGTTTTATTTTATAACCGCGTGCTCGAATTTAGCGAACCGACCGTGAGCGAGAGATCCAATTATTTTTTCAACCATTGCGTTGCTCAAAGATTGAACATTCGTTTGTAATTGTAACGCACGACACGCGCGTTAAGACAATAGGAATAGGACTGCGGCCGCACGCAGGTACTCTTTGCTTATGGCATAATCGTGAATATTAAATAGGAAATAAGTAAACGCGACAATCACAAACCCACAGGAATAGTTAGAATCAGCTCCACCGCGATGCTTGTCCGAGTGGCATTGTAAAGAAAGTGGCCGAATGACATTTAATTTCCTTCGCTCTCGGCACAATATCTGATAATTGCGCATTCGATTAACGATGCTTGGAGATTATTGTGCATTATTTATCTTTGTGAAAGAGCTAGAAGCTGGTTGTTAATATATAATCTAAGCTACTGATATACGAAATTATGTAAAGGTATTGATTTAAAACGTACCTATTTACAGTATTTTCTTGCGTTCACAAAAAAACGGAATTTGATTGCGTACGAATACGACATATTAAGTTTCCTCATAGTTTTGGACGTAATATTACGTCCGTATTTTTAAGGAAGTGAGGTCGGGATTGAGACCCTTCCAAGACCATGATCGTAAAGACACGTCCAAAACGAAGAGGTAATGCAATCAATATTGTCAGTTCGGAAAAAAAAAAACTCTGAAACTCATCAAGAACTTTTTGAGTGAGAATCCTCATAAGATGCTCTGCTTGGGAGATTTTGCCTGATGTGTTTCCTAAGATGCTTAAGTACCTAACCTAAGATCCAACCGCAAATTCTAACGCGTCTCACATGGGAAAACATTATTACCTATTACGACCAAGTTTTGCTGTCAGTTTTACTACTCCCAACACATTGTAGTACAGTATACAATCTACCGCAACAATAACCTACAAAACTACAGACAATTGGCCCGTGTGTAAACTCGATCTAATTCTCTATATAGTTAGTTCATTTTCCCTCCTGTTAAGACAGTTTGCTTCGAGTTTCGCGATGTGTCCGTTTATAGTCTCCAAAACAAGTGACCGAGTGTTAGCGTGCGGAGTATCGCGAGGATCTAGCGCGTGCTAGTACGGCGTGCAGCGTGCTCGCGGCGTGCAACGTGCCCGCGCGCCAATTAGGGCTCTCCACACCGCCGGCTAATGGGCCATTAACACTCGCTTTACACTCGCGGTCATCGCGCCTCGCATCTATTCCATGCGACCAGTCGCATGCCCGCCTCCCTGCCGGACGACGGCGGGGCATATCGGTTAATTGACGCGTAGTCACGTAACTATCGATATAAGCCCCTTTATTGGACGGTTATAGCGAATACGAGTACTCGTAGATGTAATGTGCCGATTAAAGTAGGCGCCGTTTCAGTTTCAGCGGTTTGGGATTGCGATACCGTCATTGTGACGGGGTATGTTTCTTAATGAGTGATCACGCGCTGTTGGGGCATCAATAATGTTTTCTAGAATTGACATTTAGTTCATTATTAATGTAGAATCTGAAAAAAACAGCCTTCATAAATGCGCATGCCCTTTTTTTACGGATCAAGTAAATAACATTTCTAGATTTACTGGCTTAAGTACCATCCATATACTTGTGCAGTATTAAATAATATTCAATTCAATTCAAATGAGATAAACTATGATTACGAGTGAAATAAAATCGATTAATGAATGTAAAATACCGATGCATACGTAAAATCATTATTTCGCTTCTAATATGCACGAATCAATCAACTAGGTTGAGTAATCTGAAACCGTTATTTGCATCCGTCAAATGCGCCAATTAGGCGCGTACCAAAATTCTGTTCGTTCAGAACGCGTTGGAATATGTGAACGGATGCCAATTAAATACGAAACCCTCTAATCAATATGTCCAATACTAGGAAATGGTTCAAATTAAAGCAGAAATAGAAAGGCCGAGCGTTAGTCTAGGTTTGAGCACGCGAGCGAGCGATGCCCTGCGATCGGGGTTTTGCGTTAATTAATTGGGTATTTTCACACGTCAGCGGCTGGATCTGGCCGAATAGATCGGTGCACGGCCCTTAATTAGCTATATCTTCGGCCGCATCGCCGCTCGCGCAGACCGCCACGCCAATTTGGCGCTAGTCGCGCTCCCGACTCGCGATAACACTAGGATGCTCTGTAATAACCTTATTATGAAATAAAACGAGCTACTCTTTGTTTGATTTTGGGATAAGTATAGTTGTTGACGTAAATATTTTGTAACTAATGCGCTATGATGCTGCGGTAGGTATATATAAAAAGGAGCAAGGAATATTAAGGGACAAAACAGGTTTAGGTATTTTTTTTGTCGTAGCGCATCGAGTATCTTTACATTTAACACTGTCATTGACACAATTAGTATCAATATTAATTGTTATTAGTGTCGGATGACGATATCGATGCATGGATCGCATGGTTAGACCGCCCCGCGCGGCGATTGATGGCCGTCAGAAAACAATTACCTTTTTGTCGACGTCGCGACCGCTAATTACAATAAGTGATAATTGACTTTTTTAATTACACCGCCCATTGAGGCGTCCATCATCTCGGCTAATAGTTACCAGTCAGTGCATTTAATTAATCCAGCTACAGTGGAATGTTCATAGTTCCAATCGCGGAATTTCAATTAAAAACTGAAGCGCTTTTAAAACCATTAAGGAAACTTACATTATTATATTCGGAGCGGATTAACTCGGCTTTCAAGTTGAGGGTAGTAATTATGTTGGTTTTTATCTGATTTCTGAGAAAAACGGTGATTTGGAACGCGATTAAACGATCCTAACACATTAAACCCGGCGATAGTTATCAAAAAGGATTTATCTCTTTGATGACTTTAAAAAGTAGTCATCGTAGTCGATAGACTCTGTCGACATAGTGAAATGCGTTTTTGTAGTGGAAGCATTTAAACTTTAACGAACTAGCCCGTATAACAAATTATACATACAAGTGGGCACTAGAGAGCTGCTAGAAGAAAATATTTACGTACACAATATGCCTTCATCGAGTTGTAACAACCTGTTTTGGTACTTTGTGTAGCTACGTGAGTACCTACGCGTTGCATTCCTCTCATAAAATACATACTAAGAACCGTACACCAGGCAACAGTGACGGGTTATTGTGGAAGTGATGCTCGGTGGTCGGCGATAAGGTACAAGTTGGTGGGAGGGCTGTACGCAAGATGCGAGTAGTACCGCACGCTGGCCGCGCCTGCGCCGCCCCGTGAGAAACGAATGTTCCCGACCTCTAATTACGTTTTATGCGATATCGCCATTTAATTAGCAACATGTTTTCCATTCCGAAACATTAATTAATATTTTCATCAGAGTTCCCCGCATTTAACTGTGCTTTTATTACTCGCCCGAGATTTTAATAAAGATTCCCGACCACCCTCTGTGAAAGTGTTATTGTTAAAAGTCCTTATTAAGTGAAACGTTTTTTCATTGAGGCATTGTTCTTGAGACGGCGTTCGAGATTGATACTACAAAGGATTTCAATTTTTTAAATAATTATACTTATGAGTTATTATTGGTAATTCTCAATGTTTCTAATAAGAATCTTTAGTGGCTTTCGTATAAACGATGCAGTTAATTTTAAGTTAAAGCTTATTATATTATTATTGTTTTATATGTGACTACAAGGTACCTCTCCCAGGACTCCCTCTGTTTTCTTCGGCATAGTTGAGTACAAAGTATCCTGTAACCATTTGTGGAGCTACCCTTGTACCAAAAATAGTTGAAATCCGTTTAGCCATTTTCCAATTTGGCGTGATGAATCCACAGTGACATATAGCTAGAAACATTAAAAAAAATTGATTTAGTGACTTCCAAATAGTCCGTTGTAATCTTTTTTTATATTATCAATGAACATACATTTCATTTTAACAACTTTATAATAATAGTATAGGTACTTGTGAAATAGAGAAAAAAAAGGTTAGAAAGCGAATACTTGCATATTTGTTGGTAAAAGATTACGCTGTAACATGCATAGTAGGTAATCTTTACTATTTTAAAGTTGTAAAAACGAAATGTCCTATGTGTCACTGTGGCTTCATCACGCCAAAACGGAGTAACGGATTTCAACTACTTTTGGTACACGGGTAGCTGGCCATCCACTGATGGTTATAGGATACTTTTTACAAGATAAACTACGCTGAAGAAAAAAGACTGAAGTTATAATTGTCTTCTCCTCCGCTGACGACGTTGTGGGCACCTTCCAGTAATTGTATAAATCCAAGAAATTCCTTTGGTTCTATTACCATCGCATTCATGTTTGGTTGGTAGTAAAAAAACAACAAATATGTAATTCGGAACCGAGTCTAAGCACTACAACAAATAAGGCTCCTGTGCACGATACGAATAACTCCATATAATACAGCCATTACTTGCCGTCTGTCCTAGGGCAGAGAGCTTAAAAACATTTAAAAATAAATGAGCTAATAAAATTAAACACGACGTGTTTTTGCCAGAAATAATATCACCGTTTGTCGCCAACAAAAAAGTAATTTCACGACAAAGTGCAAAAAGTTTATTATACCTATAAAGTACAATGTCAGGTGAATATCCCGATAAGGGTCGGTTAGTCCAGAGTGGTCCAGTATATAATTGTAACAGATTAATATCCCATGCACGTAGGCAGGACAAATTGGCGAGCGCCGAGCAATGACATATGACATCTCTTTTACTGTACTCGTACTTGCTTCGATGTTAATGAATAACAATTTATTTGACGTGCGACATTCGTTCGCGGGACCTAAAGTCGATACTCGCTTTAGTGTCTCAGTTTTTTACTGCCGGTGATGTGCTGTTTTTTCATCAGATTACCGTTAAACGAATATTTTAAATATCAATTGTATGAAAAGGTATATAGGGCGATTTTCAATTGTCAATTTCGATGCAGATTGCAAGGATGATGCTATATATTTTGTCCAGATTGCTTTTTTTTTAAACCTGTCTTTAAACTGGGTAGGTCTGGCTAGACCTCCTTACCAGTAATCGGATTTGGTGGGGGGAGCGTAAACCAACAAACGGGAATCCCATCATTTGTGGCCACTTAGCGAAAGTGGCAGAAGGTAGGTTGAACCGGTTCAACCGGGGTCTGATTGTCATCATCATCACGTTCTATGCCCGACATAGAAATAGAAATCATTTATGCACCACTTCGTTACAAAGTAATAAGTACACTTAGTTAAATACAAACTGCAACAGAGTGATACTCATAATGTTTGGCATCGAAATTAAAGTAAGTCAAAAATGAGAATCAGAATAGTGAGTTACAAGTACACTACAAAGTGGTACTTAAGATAATTTGGGAATTGACTACATTGCCCCAGCAACACGAATGTTTCGTAGTGACACTTTACCTACAGTACCTCAATAAGATCACGTACGTATCGTTGTCAACGTCGTGTTTTAAGTTATCACGTAAGGCGAGGAAATGGCGCTTGCAATTAAATGATAAAGATCTTCAGCTGAAACAACTGAATCAGATGTTTAACTTAGTTATAGGATATGGTAGAATTTCAACAAGTACTCATAATCATGTATATTACCGAAAAAGCAAGGACATCCACGAAAAAATATTAAATTTGTGTAATATTGTCCCCTGATATTTTATTTTTTGATGTATTATAATAACCAAGATAATTTTAGGTTAGCCTACACAATAATACGACTACACGAGAATTGTGTTTTAGTAATTCCTTAAAGTTAATATTATAAACTATTATACATTTCGTCATCGATTAGTAGTAGGTTTTTTTTAGTGAACATGGAGGTCTGGATTTGTTTCAATGATTTGTACATTTATGTACGAATTTTTTTAATGATATCCGGTTTGACGACACAGTTAATCTAGACAGATGTTATTCTGTTCCCAAAAGAAAATGGTACCGAGATCGAATAGGCTTTGTCCGTATATTTGATTAATGCTCTTGCGCGTGTATGGGTATCCAAAAACATAGTACAATTTGGGACTGATTCTTTATGAAAAGCTTGTTATACATCAAGTTTCAAATATAAATAAAAAATGTGTTACAAAAAGCCAGCCGGATGCGGGTAGTGCAGAACCGGTCGTGGTCGCGTTCTGTGTGGGAGGCCTGTGTCTAAAGTGGACGCTTTTTGGCTGATGATGAATATCATTAAAATAATTATTTTTTTACGTATAAGTAATTATTGATAGGAAACATTCGTTCGTTCAAGAAATGAAGGGATGTAGAAAAATTTGCTAACCTACATACACAAAGAAATTGACGATAAATATTTCCATTTCGCACTAAGAACGTACTTATGTTATTTACATAATTTGACTAGAATTGTCGGAAAGCGTGAGAACGTCCGAAGCTTGTAATAAAACTAATTACACTGAATGCGGCCGGGCACGGTTAATTAGAGACCAGAGGGCCCTCTTAATTAACACTAGCTTAGCCAGCCCCTCTCTGTTTTGTTTCAATTCTGAATCCACCATAAAACATGAATAGGGCACCTATTGTTCAAATTTTAATCAAATTCCAAAGTAAATGTGTAAGGTTTGCATAACTTTTGAATATTGTAGGGGCTTGTAAGAGCGACGGCAGCGTGATTTGGAAATTTAAATGAGTATGAGGAGAACAGTTGTAGTTTTATTATTGAAAGCGTCTTAAAAATACATTATGTAGTAGATTAATTGGATCAATCAAATACAATTGAGGTAAATTGCCTATTATTGGACACAATATGATATACAACCAGGGTTTAGATGAAGGATAATGTACTAAAGTGACTTTTTTATAATAAGTACATTTTGTTTTAAAATACCCCCTGTAGTATGTTTTTTTTAATCGCTTAATAAAACTGTAGTAATTAAAGAATCTGGCTAGGTATCTATTGCTGATTTAGCCTGCATTGCGTTATGAAAAAACACAATATCAACCGATTTCTGAAAGGAATCTCTTACTAAGACAAGTTTTATGTTAATTAGTTTATTCACATAATATTTCACATATATTTTTCCTGTAGATATGTTTGTTTGGTGATGGGTCTTCACCATGGGTCTTCACCAGCCGTCAGAATCTAAGTTTAGGTTTTAATATTAGTATTTTTTTTAATTTATCTATACCTATTGTAAATGCAAGAGTAAATATATTGATGTAATTTTTTGCAACAATTCGGGTACCTAGCTTGGAAAGTTACAAAGACTACTTTTTAAATGCAGAAAAAATAATAGCTCACGAAGATATATTTAAATAGGTCCCACGAAATTTACAAAGTGCACTTGGTTTGCTGGCCGTTCCAACGTTGCTTTCAAATAAAATGTCTTATTTAGAGGTACGCTTTGATCGAGTAGGAAGTGCGTAGGCGCAATAGAAAGATAATGGCCTGCTTATTATGATGTTACACCTATAATTTGGGTACGTATACGTCTGCATAGCAAAACGGATCACTTATTTGTTATGCCTATTAAATATATTATCGTAATATTTATCACTCACTAAATATTTGTTGACAATATTTATGCCTTGTTATGTTTAATACATTGACCTTGATGTAAAAAACTAATTTCCTGCAAACCGTACACCATCACGGAAATTTTAGCGTTTAATAAAAAAACCATTTACTAATTTTTATTTTACTTCACCGGTTGTTTCAGCTTGATGTACTTGTTGGTTTTGGTGTATCCTATCACATTATTTTTGAATCTGGGGTGGTCTTAAGGCGGTCATACCCTGTGTACATTGACGGAAAGTATTAATAAAAAAATCAGAAGTGGACATCAAGCTGAGCCACTAAATAGTCACGATCATTCTATTAATAAGAATAAAGTTTAAGAAGCATAGGGCAACAAGGTCTACCCAAGTTCTTATGCTTACGAGTCCCAACATTAACGAATGTTAGTATCACTTCACAATTGCTGTCAGATAGCTCGGAGCACATGATAATTTTATTGTTGTGTAAACGAATTGAAAAATCGTACCGAAAGAAATAAAAGCACAAAAATGATAATAAAATTATAGACGGAACATTCGCAGGAAAACTTTTACACACTCAACGTGTGCAAACAAGGTTGCAATTGTGAATATAAATAAATCCCATTTACGACTCCACTCGTAAACCTTAAATTGTTTTCTGTTGCGGATAATGGTGTATAAACGTGGTATAACAAGTACCACGACACTTGGCATTCGTCAGCGTTCTTATAGCCCTGTTATACGATGTGTTATCGTTTGAGCCACGCGTCTTTTTTGGTGGAACGCGTGGTGCCAGCGTGATCTGGCTGTGGTGACGGTATAAGGGTGGTATTGGCGTGCCGTTGTGGTATACTTATTCGTGTTATAAGGACTGTATGAATGTAGCTGTGACCGGAGATCCCGTAATGCTGCGCCGTGACCGCTGGCCTGTGCGCAATAAGTGTGTTCTACTGTGTTCCCATCTTTATTTTACTGTTTTTACGATGATATTGTCTTGTGTAAAAAGTTCGGAATTTATAGCATAATAGTGTCTAAGAATGATATATGTGCTTATGAGAAAAGCTGTGTAACTGATGTAGATGACGTTGTTGAGTATTTCCAACGTATCCTCGATGTATAACTAATGAAGAATGAGTGTATGGGGTGTTATATGACCAACTTATAAGATACTTTTTCCAAAGGCTTGCCTTTTTATGTTATATAGGCAAGCATTTGACTTCAATCTCATCTGTTGGTAAAAGCGACGATGAGGCGATGATTGAATAAGCTTACCTAAATAGTGTCTATTCACTATCGTTTTGATGAGATCCAACTTATATTTTTCCGGATAAAGATGCTGCTGAAAGAGAGTTCCACTCTCTTACAGAGGAATCTAGAAACAAATCACTTTGTTTGAGTCTTTCTTAGACATAATACTTTATTAACGCTTTACTCTCTGGCCTACCATATAAAAAGATAAACCGCATTTTCGGGTTGCCAGCTTTTTGGTTGTTAATCAAAGAAAACGATACCTATCAGGAAAGGAATCAAAATTAGAGAAAACTCTTTGGTCAATCCTTGTTAGTTTAAGATGTTATGTTTTTCTGTATCTACACGTCATCGTCAAAACGGCTGAATGCTTTTAAGCCATTTTTGGTACACGGGAGTCATCGACAGATGGTTGTAGGATAGGATACTTTTTTCTCGACTACACTAAAGAAAAGGGGGTTATGACTTTTTTCTTCTCCGCTGTCGCAGTTGCGGGCGCACCTTCTAATATAATATATATTCTATACCTAAATCTTAGCGGACATAACTTCCAATTAGAAACGGTTTGAAGCAGGCTGACTCTTATACAGTATGTTACTCGTATGGTTGCTAAATAATGCGGACTCATTGGCTATGAACTTTTATTACTTTCCAGTAATTTTGTTGACATTTTTGTTGTGATTTTTAGTTATATTTTGTATTTCTAATCAGTCTTTATACAACATATTCTAGTACGAGCAACTTATACGTACATTTTCATATTAAATAAATTTGCGACTCCAGAATGGTTCACCTGCGGACTTATAATGATTGCGTATGCAATGCATATCGCATAATAGATAAATGATAAAGCTTGCGTCATTTGTCGACCCGTTTACATGAGTGCTTGATTGCTCATTATATCGCGCAATTAATTCGTAAACCATGCCACTACCACCACCATAGGCTCGCTGGTTTCTCATGTCTGAAAATGACTCAGTGTCACTTATTTCACATCCACTTGACTTGAAATATCTTATTACTTTACACGAGACAATCTTGTATAAATAATAATACGAGTATTTAGATACTAGAAGGCGCCCGCAGCTTTGTTTGCGGAGGAGAAAAAGTCATAAGCCCTCTTTTTTTCTTTATCATAGTCGGATAAAAAGTGTCCTATAACCATCTGGAGATACCTAGCTATACCCATGAACCTAAAATAGTTGAAATCCTTTTAGCCGATTTAGCATGATAAAGCCACAAAGACATACACGAACATACAAAAATAAAAATAAATATTTTTCGATTTAGTGAACTCAAAAAAAATATTTTTAATGTACGGACATTTCATTTTTACAACTTTATAATAATATAGATGTAAATATATAAAATATTATGTGATTGGTTTCTCGGAAACGGCTCTCACCATTTTAAGGAATTTGATGTGTTGACTAAGTTTTCATCACTCAACTTCTATAAAACAATAAACTTGTACCGCACCGAGTAAAGCTAGGTCGCCCTGGTTTAAACGCCAAGTCATGGAACATCGAAGCGCCAAGAGGAATAGACTTCACGTCGGGCGAGGACACGGCTCTTCGATTAACATAAAACCGCTGCGTGGGCGCACTGTACTTAATGTAATAATGGCTTTCTCTCCGTATTGTCACAAAACATGTTTACTCTAAGAAATTACTGTGTTAGAAACAATATTGTTGGTGTTTAAACGATCAATTGAGTAGATGCTTTGGTACATTTTGCATAATGCGTGTTAGGAATCAGATTTTATTATGAATTGCTTGATTTTATGCCCTGAATGCTACAGGATTGTAACCATAACTACTTTGATAAATTTTTGATATTCTAAAAAAAAAAATCCTATTGAATACAGATGGTCATCGCTAGATGGAGTAACTTTACCTACTGGTTTGTCTGTATGTTTATTGTTATTAGATTGCGTCAAACGATCTTACTATAAACTCATTACAATAATTAAATATAAGTTTTAATGGTATGCATTTAAGCCGTTCTACTACTTCATAAGCGTAATAGTTTTTTACTTACTTACAGAATACAGTGCATTGCAGAGCGCCACATCGACAACTCAAAAATGATTGTATCATGACCAAACGAAACAATTAGACATACAAAACAATAGGTGTATATTTCATGTTTCGTAATATGTAGTCGGCCGTTGGTCTCTAGGTTTTCCTTTTAAAATAAAATTGTTCTTGGTGTTTTGAATCTGTAATCTGAATAACTTAAGTAAAATTCTGTTTTTACTTTCGCTACGATGATCCGTGAAATCCATACTAATATTATAAATTTGAAAGTGTGTCTGTCTGTCTGTTACCCCTTCACGCTTAAACCGCTGAACCGATTTGGTATGGAGATAGTTAGAGTCCCGGGGAAGGACATAGGCTAGTTTTTATCCCGGAAAAATACCCGTATGCGCGATAAACGAATTTAAGGCGGACGAATTTGCGGGCAGAAGCTAGTCCATAACAAAAGGAAATGTCCTGACTGACTGGCATCAATGCAGAGCCAAAACTACTGAACTTTAAGGCGTGAAATTTTCACAGTAGACACTTGTAATAACGTAGGCAAGGTATAAGAAAGGATTTTGTAAACTCGTCCTCTAACGGGGTCAAATTGGGGTTGAGAGCTTGTATGGAAAACCTGTAATTATTTGAGTAACTATTATAATATTTCGCGTATAGACTCTTCAGTTAAAACAAAGTAACTGATTTCAGCATTTTTGGAAATTCATCTCTGAAAGCGGTGAAATCCAGGATAACACTGTGGGATGAAAGTGCAAAGGCTCATAAAGGGGGCTTTGAAGCGCTGCATATAACTTTGAAAGATATTAGAGAGAACGATGAAGTGTTGAAGTCACAGTGTTGTTAGCTGGAGACTTTCGTCAGGCTCTGCCCGTAGTTTAGAGGGGAACTCGAGCTAATTAAGTTAAAGCTTGCATAAAAGCTTCAAATATTTGGCCTTTATTAAAAAAAACTCTACCGTGAATGAGCGATTCTGACACCTAAGAACGAACAGGCTTCCATTGTTAATAACATTTTATTAAAGTCGTTCAAAGGTTCAGAATACGAATACAAGGCTGTAGACGCTGTAGTGAACACGGAAGATGTCATAAACTATCCCGTAGAGTTTTTAAATGCACTTAACCCACCCGGCCTACCTTCTCACATACATATCTTAAAAGTGGGTGCTCCAGTAATATTGCTGCGATATCTGAAACCACCGAAGTTGTGCAATGGAACCAGGCTGCGTGTGAAAGCCTTATATAAAAACGTTATAGAAACCATCGTAATTACTGGCTGTGCTCCAGGTGAATCTGTGTACATACCCCGGATACCACTTATACCCTCGGAATATCCATTTGAATTTAAAAGGCTGCAGTGCCCCCTTAAGGTATGTTTCGCGATGACGATCAATTAGTCTCAGGGTCAGTCACTGCAAACCGCAGGAATAGATCTTAGTGGGCACTGCTTCTCGCACGGCCAGATTACGTGGCTTGCTCGAGAGTAATCTCTCCACGCAGCTTAGTCGGGTCTGTTAATGTGGTATATAAAGAAGTGCTGCAATATTTTTTTCAGTATTTATAAAAAGTACATAATGTTCAATATTATCAATTCAATTGTCCAATTACATCTGTTTTTTTTTCAAAGTACAAATATATAAAATATTTATAACTATTGGCAGACAATGCATAGCCTAAACTGCCGGCGGTAGGGATACGATAATTGAAACACATATTTTCTTAGAGAAGTATGTAGATGCGCACTAATGAAGGATTTTAGAAATTCGACCTATACTCGGACGAAGTCGCGAGCAAAAGCTAGTAGCTATATATAAATATAGTTATGTGATCAGTAAGTAAATACTGTCTTACTAATACATTTTTAACACGCTTTTATTAGGTCGACCTGTAATGGAATCTAAGGTAACTAATTTAATCATCTTACAGGGATTGTAGCGTCATGAAAATCGGCAGCTGTATGTAGTTCTGATGACAATACAATATAATGCTACTGTCGAACTGATCTGATGATGGAGCCGGAAGATATGAACTGGAACTTCATGATGGAACATCGTATCATAGCTGTGTTTGGATTTGTTAGAAAAATCTTTTAAAGCGCGTTTTCTAGTGTTTTTTAAACTATTAATTTATTATTTACTCTATCCACGTAGGTTCTGCGATATCGATTGTTTAAGTCTAGAATGTAATGGTCACAGTTAGTTGTTGTAACTAATTATTAATTAAAAAACAAATAAGCAATTAAAACAAAGATTCAAGACCGCTAACCCCAGTTAGTCATCTAATAGGTGACAGATGTCGCAAGCCGCTCGCAATAATTAGCCGCAACCTCGCGCCCGCGAAGGAAAACCGCACACGACGACTCTCCGACATTGACCCGCGGAGACAAACCTGCTTCACTCGCCCAGTCACTCATCATTACAACCAGCTATTACAAGTAAGCTCTACGAAATTATACTTGTACGCCCCTTATCGTAATGAGAATCTCAAAGATACCCAGTAATAATTACAAGCAATTTATTGTAATCCTTATTTTAGAATAATTTCCCTAATATAGACATCTGTTATTTATTAATGAGCGCGCAAACTACGAGAGATGGGTTAAACTCCGTGATTAATCGTAATCGACTTCGTGCTCGAAAGTTGAGTTTTATGGCCCCGCAATCGTATCGAACGTTAAATACAAATACGTCATTATAAATAAGCGATGCAGGTGTGGTTAAATCCGAAGCAAAAACTAAAAGATGTTCAACTACACTCTAGCTTGTTACGATTTCCATCCGGCGCGGGCCGATCATTAGTGCGGAGGGTCAATTATTCATATCCAATTAGTCCATTTCGCAGGATGCAGCGTGTCACGGCCATTATTACCCGAAGTACGCTAGTTAATCCGGGACAGAATCCAAATAATGGCCCACGTATACGGTTACTCTGACATGTCAGATGCTTCGAGATGCGAAGCACTGATAATATTCCGACTCAGGATTCGAGCACGAAATTCTTGGCGTCGGCCGGCCAAGTCGCGCACAGACAGAACGTAATAGACGTACGTCCGAATGCGAGGAATGCGCAGGTAATTGATTGAGGCGCGTCATCCATCCCGTTCGGTCTGCCAATCTAGTCTTTCGGTTGGTTAGTGCGCCGCGCAATGTTCTGCATTCCGTCGCTGGGCGACGGCCGATGAGATCTCGTCATCGGCCGATTGGATCGTGACAGAGAATTCGACGGTCGCCGCCGCCGGTGGAATGCTGCGGTAATTGATTTGTCCTGCGTAATCGACGGCCTAAACGGGATTGACAGGAATATGGAGAGCGAGACGTTATGCTAACTGCCGAGATAGCGGCTCGCGGCGCGCGACATCACGCGACCGCGGCCGTACGTGCTAAACGTTTTATTTCTTTTCTATATTTATATTCTCCTGGTACTGTACTACTCTTAAGTATTTTATTAATTTAATCTAAGTATACACATTCAAAAACGTATTCAATTTCAAAAAAATACCTGTAAGAAAAACCTTTTTCAGCGGCAGTGTATATTTTTATAAAAATTATAAGGAACTCCAATGACTTACGGAGCAAGTGCGAGTCTCCTTGATTTTTCATTAGATTGTTTAAGAAATATATTTATGTTCAAAACTTAAGTCAAAAAGGCAATCATCGGTTAATGAAACGTAGATATTTGGTTACCCCCGTTCTTTGTGGTGAAATCAAATTATAGTAAATTATTTTAACTTGTTTGTACCGTCTTGGCGTACTATCATTGTCTATCCATACTAATATTATAAATGCGAAAGTGTGTCTGTTTGTCTGTCTGTCTGTCTGTCTGTGTGTCTGTCTGTTACCTCTTCACGCTTAAACCGCTGAACCGATTACGAACTCTTAACGGCTAACAGGTAGAAATGGGTTCGGTTGAGGAGGTCATGTTGTATTTTACCATTGTAATAAAAGTCTTATTTATGTATTATCCAGGTAGCTAGATAGATGTCTTGATGTGAAAAACGCCCGCATTGTAATATTTCATAGTAGACGAACGAACTTGACTGTAAAACGTGTTTATGTGTATAACATTTTAAATGGTAACCTCTTCCCCGCTCGTCCAAGAGCTGAAACAGCCGCCTGGCTTCAGCCCAAAGTCATTGTCAAAAAAAAATCGGCATGTATAAAAATGGCTAGCTAGCATTTTGTCCAGCATGTAAATTGTCCATAAATTTACGAACACGGATCTTTCTAATGTCAATTGTATTTGTATTATAGGTACGGATATTAAAATTGTGAATGTCAGTGTTCTTAGTCAATGAATCTAAGTTTTTAATAACGTAAATATTATTCTCATAAATATATTGGGACACTACGGTTAGAATGTTGACGTCATTAAAAAAAAATCTTATGAGACACGAAAATTCAGGTTGCATAAAGAACGAATGGCTCCTTTTGGTAGCACAAATATAGTCTGCATCTCTGCTACTTTGCCCCAATCCAGAGATACGTATAGGTTGAATACATCATTAATTCTTTGTACAACCTAGTCGTTTTGCAAATTTGCAAATCTTGGCCACATAATACCATCAAGACCTTTTTTTAACATAGCCCTTATATAATCAAGACAAATTGACTCGTTCTGCCTACTTGTATATTTCACGATCTAGGCATTTTGCTAAGTAAGTCTATATAACACTAAGGCTATTTTCTAACCATAGCAATGTACAAAAAAGTCTTTTGATCTGTGTACAAGTAAGACGTTTTGCATACCGTGGCAAAATACAACAATGACCTGCTGACCTGACCGCGTAAGAATCCGTGACAAGGATAAGTTCACCCTTGTAAAGCCTATTATTATATCTCTATGTGTGTTGCCTTGTTTTTATTAAAAACTGCGCTACAATCAGTCCAGCAGCACATTAACAAATTTTCGCATTTTATAAAACGCGTAAGGATGGCAAAGATGGTGAGGATACGTTACGCACCATCAGGATATCTGCTACATGACACAAGTATTTGTACGAGTATACATAGTAGCTATATTTATATTTGAATACGATATGTTACACAACAAAAAGCCGAGTACTGGGAAATTGGTGAATTGGATTGAATGAATGCAGTACGCGATACAAAACGAGGAGTGCACTCCGCTGTATTGGATATGACATGCGCACCTAATGCCTCGTCACAAACACTGATGGAAATGTGACGGAAAACCAAATGTGTGCGGCAATATTACTTTATTACAAGTCTAAGTCTACGACCATTAAAAGAGGTCTTACAAGTAAAAGTAGGTACTAAAAATAAAACACTATCATAAATTATACTTAAATTACTGGTCTCTTAAAATATCGGAAATTTCACTGAATAACATACTTACGTGAGTAACCGTTATTTTTCAAACATAGCTAAATATTGGTTGCGTACAATAAAAACCACCTATTCCGTAAAAAAGCTGCACTCAATATGAAGGTTCACGAGTTTAGAGCTACGAGATCGAACACACGTTTAAATAATAAGAAACATCACGTCGGTTGATAAAAATACATCCAGGTAGACTCAATACAGGAAAGATCATAATCATCGCCAGATCTGGCAAATTGGCGTATTGGATTGAATAAATGCACTATGCAACGCGAAACGAGCTGTCTCGTCGGACGAAAACCTGACTGGGAACAGAATGCGAACGGAAATATAACTTCGTCAGCGGAGGATAAAATAATCAAAAATCTTTTTTTTTTCTTCAGCGTAGTCGAGTAGAAACTAACTCCATCCATCTGGGGATGCCCAGCTACCCGTGTACTAAAAAAATGTTGAAATCTGTTAGCCGTTTTGTCGTAATGAAGCCACAACGACACATACGAACATACGATAAATCCTATAAAATATAGTTTTCAATTCTTTTTCTTTAGTTTGTTTCACTTATTTCTTAAAAATATCTTCAATGTACAACCATTTAATTTTTACAACTTTATAATAGTACATATAGATGTTACAGTCAAGACTTTTTCGCGGTTAATACTTTAATACTTTTAACGAGCAAAATTAACCAACAAGCCTTGGTCAAAAGTACTATTGTCTGAAATTTCCGCTAAAACTAGTTTTGACCAAGGCCTGTAGTCAAAAGTACTTTTGACTACTTTCCCTGGCCAAAACGTATCGGTCAAACCATTTTATTCTATATTTGAAAGGAGTAACTAACCTAACCATATTTTTGGTCCAAAGTAATTTTAACTACCATTCTTGATCAAAAGTAGTGTAACTACCATTCTTGGGCAAAAGTCAGTTTGACCAATATTTTATTAAATACTCCTAGTCAATAATAATTTTAATGAGTCTTGGACAAGAGTAGTTTTGACCGATATTTTCCAGTCAGAATCTTTAATAACCAAAATTTTCAAGTCAGAACTACTTTTAACCAAGCGCTTTAGTCAAAAACACTTATGACTGTTTTTATTAGTAAAGAGTCTTGACTGTGACCGACATATTACAACACTTACTAGAAGATGCTCGTATTTTCGTTCGCGGAGGAGAAGAGATCATAGACCCTTGTTTTTTTCTTCAGCCTAGTCGGGTAAAAAGTATCCTATAACCATCTGTGGATACCCAACTCCACCAAAGGAAACCAAAAATAGTTGAAATCTGTCTAGTCAATTTGGCGTGATGAACCCACAACGACAGCGACACGTACAAACCTACAAAAAATCCAAAATGAAAATATTTTTCGTTTCGGTGCTCACCAAATATACAGTCCGTTACAGTAGTTTTAAAAAACCGGCTACGAGCATGTCGGACCATGCTCAGTGTAGGGTTCCGCAGCCGTTTACTCAAAAAATTACAGATGACAAAAATACGATATGAAAAAAAAACACTAACAAAAGAGCGTATCTCCCCGGCACTTACGTCCTTTTGCTGAGAAGTGCAGTTTTGTGGTAATAACCTAAAAACGGTATGTCGGATCATGTTGAAAACAATTCTTGTTGAAAGTATTTATTAAGCTTTATATTTGTACATTAGAAATTTCGTTTAGAAAATAGAGGAGAAGACACAATTTAGGCTACTTTCGGAGCGAATATTTCCGAAAATATTACTAACTAAATCAATTTGTTTTTTTAAAACCTCAAAGTGTTTTTATAATGATGTGCCACACATTGATATTTGCTGAATTTTTATTTTTCAGTTTCAGTTACACGTATGTAGTGCCCCCCCCCCCCTAGATTTATATATATATTTTATTTAACTATCAAACTAAGTAGCGGCTCACACAAGACACCTATGTTCCAAATTTCATCAATATACATTATAGTTTTTGAGTAAAATGCCTGTGACATACGGATGGACGGACGGACGGACATGAGGAAACTATAAGGGTTCCGTTTTTGCTATTTTGGCTACGGAACCCTAAAAATTATTGAAATAAAACAATTTAACGGATTATATCGCGTATATTATCTCATTTTAGTTCCCGACGTTTCGGAAGCTTTCCAGCTTTCCATGGTCACGGCAGGACTGAGAAAAGATGTATTTTCCTCTGTCAAAGTTTATAAGCTGGACTGCGAGTGTGGTCTTTCATACATTGGTCAAACGAAACGCAGTGTATCAGCCCGGGTGAAGGAGCACATAGCAGATGTCACGCACCGTCGGTGTAATAGGTCTGCAGTCTGTGAACATGTCATTGACAAACCAGACCACTCAATTAAATTTGATAAACCTTCTATCCTTGCCAAAGAAAAAAGATATTTTCCCAGGATGCTACGCGAGGCTATTGAGATTAAAAAGCATCCTAATTTCAATAGAGAAGATGGATTGTCACTACCACCAGCTTGGGATCCTGTAATACATCTCATCAAGGATCAAGCGAGACACAGGACTGCAAAACCTTAATTTCCGAACGGTGTAAAATATCTTATCTGTTTAAAAGTAGTTTAATAGTCTCTGTTTTTTAAATATTATAATTAGTAATGAGGTAGCCTGCAGCGTTTCTTTTCTCCTCAGTACGCCTCATTTGTGAAATGCTGCTTGGTAAATTATTAGAATAAAATAATTAAGCCCTTCTGGCACATGTGTAACTGTCTTTACAGCTTAGGCCCTTCTGGCATGTATGTACACCTTTATTTGTGTTTTTTCAAAAAAATGGGTAGTTTGCACGAATTGTAACTTTGACAGAGGAAAATACATCTTTTCTCAGTCCACCCGTGACCATGGAAAGCTGGAAAGCTTCCGAAACGTCGGGAACTAAAATGAGATAATATACGCGATATAATCCCCTAAAAATTATGTTTATGTACTTACCCACAGACAAATCAATTTTAAATCTTTGTAATATTTTAAATATACATCGAAAACATCCAAGACTCAGGAACAAATTTTTATGCTTTTCACATACATGTCATATTTGCCCTTACCGGAATATGAAACCCGAACCGTCAGCTTCGGAGGGAACGTTACTTCCGATGATTCCAGAAGATGTCCGCAACTTTGTTGAAATCCATTCAGCCGTTTTCACGCGATAAAACCGCAACGGCTCATAGAAACCTACAAAAAAAACACTACATGTGTCTTAGCGGCTTCATCACATCAAAACGGCTGGATAGATTTCAATAATTTTTGGTACAAAAGTAGCTTTTATATGGTCATTCTTCACAGATGGTTATAGAATACTTTTTTATCCGACTACGCAGAAGCAAAAATAAGGGCTATGTCTTTTTGCTCCTCTGCGAACCAAATTATGGATACCTTCTATTATAAAATAAGAAAGAAATCGGCAACTACTACCTACGGCGGCGTCCCATATGAGGTGCAAACCTAATGTAATGATCCGACTTTGGCCAAACTAAAACCAAGGTCAAACTGCTAGCTGATCTCTGCAACCTCCGTGATAGGGAAACTATACCAGTACAGGATAATGGTTACACGTTCAGCAACCTCAAAGTGCAGGTTTATATTTTCCATATATTTTTACAGCCAGTATTTTTGTTTTTAAAGTATTGCCCATAAAAATTGCATTTATTTATTTATTTCAAACTTCTCTGATAATAATTATCTAGACTAATGTAAATCTGTAATATGTATAAAAAAAGTGAAATTACCTAATCGAATATTTTTGTATGCTTGTACATACAAGTTACCGAAAACACATACATATGTGTTTTTGAGCTCTCATGACACCAAATGGCTGGTCAGATTTCAACTATTTTCGGTAAATGAATAGGCGGAGAGCATCCACAAATGGTTACCTACAGGATATTTTTTATCCGACTATGATGAATCAAAAAAGAGGGTTCTAACTTTTGTCGCCTCCGTTTGCAGGCACCGTGTAGTGTAAAACTAAATTTGTACCTTAATCGTGACAATAACTCTCGCTATAAAGTCGGGACGGGTAAAATATCGATGTGATTCACGTTGTTTATGGCTTCAACATCTCCATCGCTAATAACAGACATTACAACTAAACTGGCGGTATGGTAAACAACTTTCTAAGCAAAGTTCTAGTATCCATAAATAAGTATGCGGGTTATAAATAAAAAAGTATACCTATAATAATTGTCGATCATTCGCACGCGAGCTGCCGATTCTAGAGGTATATCGAATGTTAGAAACCGCATCGACATTTTTGTCCCGTTTTTACATTCTACGTGTAGGATACAGACAAGCGAGTAAGGCAGTTAAAGTGGTAGAGAATAGCATTGGAGCTAGTCCGGTTTGTTAGCGAAGCCAAATATAATTAATATTCATAGCCGTTGTATTTATTGGCTTTCAATTAGTTGGTATAATCTTAATGGAGCATTTACATACGTACGGCTCACCTCTCTCGCGGCGGGGATACCAGCTTTTATAAAAAAGAAAGGCTTTTATTAATTTACCCTTTTATTTATACCAGAAGGTTCGTTCCCGGGGAAGGAAAAAGTCATAATCATAGTTTTTAGGGTTCCGTAGGCACAATGGCAAAAACGGAACCCATATAGCTTCGTGAGGTCCGTCCCTCCGTCCGTCCGTCTGTCCATATGTCACAGGCATTTTACTCAAAGAATACTGAATATATATTAATTAAATTAGGAGTATAGGTGTCTTGTGTAAGCCGCTGCTTAGTTGTATTAACTCCCAACAATATTGCTTTAGGACAAACAGGTTCTTCTATAGTAAGAAAAATCCTATGAAATATCGAAGAAAATCAAAAGTTTATTTAGATATAGCATACTTTATAACTCAACTGTATGTGTATTTTAACTCATACCTCAACGTTTCTATCAATCTCAGAAACATGAGAAACATGCCTAGCTGTATTAATTGTGCGCAAAATTGTTTTCTTTCAATCGTACATGTTGATCCGCAAATACCCTAAAAAGTGGGTACTGTTTTGCCCTGAACTCTGGCAACCCGACTCGTAAGGCCCAGCCGATGACCTCCGCCGACCGGTTCTCCCCCCTACCTCGAGACGTTTCATTACGTTATTATTATATTAAATGCTAATACACATTGTAGGTATTCGGCCCACCAGAGAGTAAGAAGTAATAGAGTCGTACTTGAAAGACCACGCCAAAAATATGGCTTGGATTATCGGCGACCACTTAGCACATAATATTTTGTGATTCACTAAACAATGATTCGTTTGCTATTCCGCTGAATAGTTGGTTAGTAGTGACAATAGCTGTATTACAATCTTTTATTTAGCTTGCAACGTAACTAACTTTGTAAGTTGTGCTTTCAAAATTTGCAACAACCATTTTTCAACCACTTTCTGATTGAGTTAAAATATGACATAATAGGTATGTTGCCTGATCTCAAAATTTGTAAAAATTATGTAAGATCCTGATAAAACCAGTAAAATAATGACCTACGTTAAAATTTCGAGTTCGATATATCTTACGTGTTTTATGAGCCTTTAAAATTGCGTGGGAAAGTATTATTTTAAAGTATGAAAATATTAATACCATTGAATAACCCATAAAATGTATTGTAACTTTTGTTATAAAACCGTTTGGATCAACATAAGTTTCAACATAGCTTCAGAACAAAATTCTTAATTTCTTATACAAGTTGGAAAGTTGTGTTGTGGTTGTGACGTCACAAGTTCATAGGTGTAAGTATGAAGCGTTTATGTATCTCGGTTAGTTATTATGAGATTGAATTGGTTTTTTCACCAAAAGGTGAAAGGTCGTTCTATAAAATACTACAGAAAAGTTGTCTTCATCCCTATTATTTGAGTTTGGTGACAATGCAATACTTAGAGACAATTGATCTGATCTGATGATGAAGCCGGATGATTGACAAAGGAACTTTGAAATTAAATAACATAATCCTACCGAGTTTGGGCTCTTTAGAATTGTATCGGCGGATTCTTGATGGTTGTTTTAAGTAAAGTACAGTCAGACTGTCACAAAAATAATAAAAATACAGAATCTTCTCTAACACAAATATTTTCGGATGTCTACGGATGATTATAGGATATTGTTGAAACAAAAAGGAAAACTAAGCTTTTTTTCTCCGCTATGAACGAAATGGCTGTCACATAGTTTGTAATAAAAGTAACTATTCACATCATATGTAAATACAATGTGAAATAACATACTTGACGGTTGAAATGATTTACTAAAAACAATAACAAGCTCTTTTGTTAAATTTTGGATTCACCGACTCCATTGCTCTTATTCGAGTCACGGACCACAACGATCTTTATGGTTCCGAATGGAGGATTGTTCCGAGCAATCGTTATTCGTTTTAATGCTTGAGTTATAATGGAGTTAGTTGATAAGTCATGCCAATTAATTTGCTATAGAACGCTTCGAGCTTTCCAAAAGTTTAAATACTAATGCTGTTGTAAATGGGTTTCCGCTACATTATAAATGTTGCTATTGTTATCTATACTATTATAATGATCTAATTTGGAGGTCAATAAAACGAAAAAAAAATTTTTTCGATTTCATGTATGTTTGTATGTGTCGTTGTGGCTTCATAACGTAAAATCGGCTAAACAGATTTCCACAATTTTTGGTACACGGATAGCTGGGTATCTCCAGATAGTTATAGGATACTTTTTACCCGACTACGCTGAAAAAAAAGACGGATTATGACTTTTTCTCCTCCGCGAACGAAGTTGCGGGCGCGTTCTAGTAAATTATATAAATGTGAAAAATGTTTGTTGACCTCTTCCACTTTTACAAAGTAACGGACCAACAGGTCGGCTTAACCTCTAAATGTGTTATATTATGTTTTATTCACAGAATAGTTACAAACCACCTAAAAAGTCGAGTGTAGGCACCCTGCACTGCGCCGGCGTCGAAGGCTGATCGTAATTTAATTTGACATTAAACCGATTCTTTGATGTTCCCCGCCCGCGCCTCGCAAGCCTCATGTCGTGCCGGACCTTCGGAGGATCTTCTTTTGTGTTCTGTAGCCTATTTTTTATCATTATCATTAATAAGGTGTACTTGAGATTAATATGGATACAAAATAAGCAATTATCAATTTAATATTTCGACAGTTCCTTTAAAAATATTTTGAGGTTTCTAAAAACATAAATTTTCTAAAAATATTTTTGGAAATAATCGCTCTGAAAGTAGCATTAATTGGGATGCTGAGATTTTTTTTTGTGGTATACTATAGAATGACTTCTCAATAATATAAACATTAGTGAAAAAATCACTTCAATCTCATAAAATCTCACCGAGATACAACAATGTTAAAATCACATCTATGGATTTTCCCAAAAGACGCTGAATACAAAAGGCAAAGGTTAAAAAAGCCTTTTTACGAATGCTGTACAAAAAGATCTAAGTATAGCTAGGTATTACTTATTTTTATACCCCACAAAATTTCTGCTTGGTGACCTTGGCTTTCATTCCTTGGAGGTGTAGCGCAACCTTAGCTTGCTGGTTGTTGCATGTCGCGTACTCCGCGGTGATTCCATCTGCCCAGAACTAGTAGAGCAACTAGTAGAGCTGTCTGTTTCGGGCACCAGAGGATTCCTTAAGGAATCTCAGTCTCAAAGCTTTGAGACTTTGCGAGCACGTCCGTGAGTGTAGCTGGCAGTGCCTCCGGTACACAGTGTGTCGCACCGTAACTCACCGCTCCTTCGCACCCTCGCGCTACTCAACTCGCTACTGGTATCAGCACCGGAGTGTGATCTGTTTGCATGGCGATGGCCGGCAGTGTGTCAGGAGTGGTTGAGGTATTGTGAGATGATTGATAACAGGCGTCTAAGGTTTTATTGTAAAACATGAAATTACACAATGCAATGGATTATTGTAGCGCTGTGTGATGTAATTGTCACAACACAACAAAACGGGGCTTAATTGCGTATAAATATGATTTATTTAATTACCCTTCGTTGGTATTTTTGTTGTGTTGTGATAATGAGTGACGATCGTGTAAGTTTAAATCAATGCTGTGTGATGTATTTTTAAATAAAAATAAAAATGGTATTATTTGTTATTAATAATTTCATACTTTAAAAATGGACTTTCCCACCCAACTTTAAAGGCTCATTAAACAAGCTGCACGTATGGTTTCGAACTCAATTTGTTTTTTAAGGATTTCTGTCATAGATACTACCATTGCGGATCATCATTTCGTCGTCGAACATTATCGACGTTTAATTACATCCATTTAGTTTTGTTGACGATAGTATAAACAATACAAAAATAGATTCGTGAGAGTCATGACTAAAATCGGGTCCAACCAAAACTTTCTGAATATGGGTAATTTATGAGCATTTTACTCTATTTTTAATTTTTACCTCCAAAATCTTAGCCGAGACCGCGCCTGACTGGTTCAATTGTTAAATATCAACACAAGGAATGTGGTCAAATAAATAAAATAATCGTAATGTGAAATGTGTGTTATTTCAGATAAGGAAATAAAATTAAATGCCTTATAGGCAGAAATAACACATATTTACGAAGGCATCTCAACTACTTGCACTGCATCTGACATCGACCACGACACTGAGACTGGCAATATCCGTTCATAAATCAATGAGACTAATGTTTATTTACCGCCGAGAAATATATCAAGTGATATTAATCCAATGCCTGTAGTTTGCTTCCTACATATCTTATTTAAATATTTTATATATACGAGTAAAAGGGTCTTAGAGCATTTAACCCCATCTGCAGTTGAACAGGTTGTTTGGGAATACACTTGGAAGACTTTCATAAGTTTCCAATTTCAAGGACTCTATGCTAGCATGGGGAGGGAGACAAAAACCTCAAAATTTTCTGATGATTTCAGTTTTTGATTTGAACTTCTAGCACATTTGGGATAACACTTTGCGTCACAAAACTTTGAAAAGCATTACATTCCTACACAAAATATTGAAAAACCTGATTTTATTATTTTATTTATAGCATAACTATTACTTACCATCAATGTAGTCAATAAGTTCTGTTACAAGAATTTTAGCAAATAAAATCTATAATTATATGCACAAGAGTCAAGGATAATCAGTCCCTGATTTAAAATACACTTTCAGATAGTCATCTTAATTTTAAGGTACAATTTAATTTTGATGTGCAAGAAAATATCACAAACCCCAAGATCATGATGAGAAGACTGCCTCTTTTCAGCTGCGGCAATCGCTGAGAATCACGCCAAACCTTAAGGTGCGTCCACATTTGTATCATTTGCCCGTATCAGATCATCGTCGCGTAGCATGATCGCGTGTCACGATCACGCGTTTGGACGTTGCGCCGATCCGATCACTCGAAATCCATTTGCTACGCGTATCACACACTTGTATCGGAAGAGTGCGGCATTATCGGCGCGCCGACAGTAAGCGTCCAAGCAGCGCGATACGCAGTCATGCTACGGCACGGTGATCGGATACGAGCAAATGATACAAGTGTGGACGAACCTTTAGTGGACCATACTCTCATTTACATAAAATAATTAAATTGTATGTTTTCTTAACTTGCAAAAATTAAGCTTAAAAGTACATAATATCAGATTTTTAGGCGATGACGCAGCATGCGTAATCTTACAATAACCACCCGTGACCCTAACCGAACATTATAAATAGTAACGTGCATGTCATGTAGTCAATTCATAGACGAGAATAGGGAAGATGCAATGCAATTAATTTTCATAATGTCTGTATAAAACAAATAAAGAAATATCAAATCGAGCGTACGAGTACAAAAGGTGAAAAATTTGTGTTTTCTAAAAGGGTAAAGTGGCATGCTCTTTTGTCGGAGGCCAAGACTCATTTTGGGTCGATGAGCCAGCGCAGTTAGTTAGATATTGTGACGCAAAATTACAGTTATTTTAATATATATAATATATAATTTATAACAAAGTGCAAAATAAAATTTTAACGTTATCTTCTGATTCTTTATGTTTGAATAACGGAAAAAAATACATGACAACTGTGTACTTCAACGCACAAATTTTGAACGGCTAAATTAATAAAATGCTCGTTTCTGGACACATGTGTGTATGGACACATGGAACTCCACTCACTTGAGTGACATCACACGTGTCACTCCATCTATATGTGGCGTTTTAATGGGCAGACGTTATGTCTATGTCTGACTTTGAATTTAGATTTTAACTATTCTAGGGTTTAATTTCCATAACAAACCGGATCGATTGACATATTCCCTATTGTATGAAAGAGTCACTTACTCTACTCTTGACTTGTTTGCCTCGGTACTATTTATTATTGCTTTTTTTTAAGATAAGGACCCTACCCTCTTTTTTGTTTTGTGGAACTATCTACCGAAAACCTTGTACCTATATTGAATTGAAATTAAATCGACACGGTGTTTCCTAAGGAAAATAATAAATGAACGATCCCAGCCATCACCGATTAGATAATGGGGATTGATTTCACCTCTAAATAGCGCGAAAGCCTCACATCAGTGAATTTACCCTTAGGTGCCTGTATTATTGACAAATTAAAATGCGTTTATAGGTTTGTACATCTTTCATAAAACAACTGAGTAACATTCTTATATTATTTATCTGTTGTTTATTCATGGACCGGAAAATGACGTAGGATAAAAATTGAAACCGCGATAAATTAATCTTACTGCCAATCCTATTTCGTACTAATAATTATTTGAAAAATTGTGAACTTGTTTATATGTCATGAGAAAACGTGCCGCTTCTATAATGCGCCGCTTACGGGATAGCCCCAACGGTATCCTGGGTGTGATTGCGAGCAGGCTGGACGTCCCTATAGCGAGACAATGCTGTAATTTTAATTTTAATTTTAATTTCCATTTGTTTGCTGATTTTAATATGATAATTCTTATTTTAATTACCTACCTACACAATTTTATTCAATTTATTTTTATATAATTTTGATTTTACAAGAATTATCTAATTCTCTATTTTAATCCAACCTTTTTGTTTTCAAGTGTACAATTATTGTTTTATCAAATTAATTTGATTTTTTAAATTTCACATATCTATTACAAATCAGTCTGTGATACTTAATATTGTTATTATTTTTAAGTTTTTATATGATATTATTTATTTCCGAAAATATGTTTTTCGCCAAACCTAGACAAATTTTGCATATGACTAACACCGTAGCCTAAGTTAATATTACTAACATATTGTATGGATCATTCTTATCTGTCATCTTTGGATGTTTGTTGGAACTTGGCCCACAGGGTAGAGTAGTCATATATTAAAACATAGGTATTTAAATCCCAGTAACGCGGCTGACGCCGCGGGAAAATATTGGTCGTTCATATGGCTACGAAGAAATATGTGCGTAGAGATAAAATATGGACTGGATAAAGAAAATACGTTTGACACGGGAGTGAAGCTATGGGAATTTAATATTAGTGCCAATATGCATATATAAAAAACAAATTTAAGCATTTCGTGCAAAACTCTTCAACAAGGATTCAAATTATAATAATTCCCCACGTGATCGGCCGGCGGGCCGGGATAAAGCACCGGGTATCGCGTTACATCGCCCGCGCACTTGATCATGCCGTTGTCTCGACTCTTTTATTTGTCTGCTTTATGCTTTCCTTTATTTTCAACCGCCTCAATGGCGACCGCACCCACCGTACCGCTTAGCCCTCGCCGCAAACCAGAATCGCTCTTACTATACTCATAATAATTTGCGCGAACTATATTTAAAATCAATAGCCATCCAAGTATTTTCTTCAGGCATGACCGGAGCGTCACGACTCTCATTACGGTCTATTAAATCTCGCCCGCTATCTCCTCGCAGCCTTCACTCGGTTTGAAACTTATTAGAACACTCGTTAGCGTACTCAGATCACAAATCGAGTTGGCACGTCAAAATATCAGTGGTAATAGAGCGAGTGGAGTGCGTCGAGGCCGCACCGACCGACCAATTTATTCGTCGGGACGTCAGATTTCGAGGGCCTCGTTACGACTAAGCCTCCAATTAGACTTATCCCTAATTAAGAGATGCCAATAAATTACCCTCTATCACGGGCTAACGAAGACGCGCCGCACTAATAACGCTAATTGATTTTGAGTAATGAGCTGGAGTTTTGATGGAGCTGATTGGGGCGCGCGGGGGCGCATCGATCGCCGACGTGAGGTACCATTAGCCAGCTAGTTTGCTTTGGAACCGTGCAACTTTTAGCAAACGAGGTGATGGTGATCGTATTCAACTTTACAGCTGCAATTCTCTGAAAATCTTTGAGCTACCAACTTAACAAATAATCAGAGTAATTGAATCTAGAAGATCAGGTCTAATCGGGCTTATTAAAAAGTATATTAATGTTTTTTATATAAATAATTAAACCTCTTATTTATCTAATAACAATAACCCAAGTATAAATGTAAGAAATACAATTTCTGTAACAAAAACTGTCGTGTGATATAACTAACTGAACGAAAATAGAGTTGATTTCTAGCAAAGAAACTAACAGGTGAAGGAACTGATAGGTTTGTGAAATATTTTTCTGCACTAGGATTTTAAAATGCAACTTAAATCGTCAACTTCTTATAATTTTGAACTCGTTGAACAGGATAGTTTGCACGGATATTCTCGTTAATAGGTAGATAGAAACTAACAGGTTAGAGATATTGGAATTAACTGCAAGTGTTTAGAGCCGCACTGCCTAGAAATCGTTAAGCAAAATCAACAGGTATGTAACTAAAGCTATTTCTCTTTAATTGAATTTCATTACCATACCAAGAGCTAGCGTTTAATTACCGATACTGAACGGTTAAAATGTTGTCCGTTTATTACCTAGTCTCGTATCTCTTTATATAATCTCATCGGACTTGCATCCTTAAACTATGCGAAATTAAATCAAATTTTCAAGGAAATAGAAAAGAAATAGGCACGTTTTAGAAGGTACTCAATCGATATAGTTATAAACTTTTCTTTCTCGGTATCATATCTCGTTACTATCCTTTCAGAAACATTTACTTTATTTTTGACAGCCTATAGTTGCTTTTACGCTGAGCTTATCGAATAAGAGATGATCTTTGGGAAGTAAATCATAATATCCTGTACTTACGAGATAAACACCGCTCAGTATGCAAATATATAATGACGGATAATTATAATTGGCTACGAATGCTAGAGTACCATAAGCAGATTTCATGTTTAATGTCGACAGGCGTTATTTAAGTAGCTACTTATTTACGACGGTAATTTTCTGAGACCACTTATTAATCCAATTAAGAATAAATAGGGATTCTTGCTAAAGACCCTGACGATAATTTTCTCGTTCCTTATGTCAATGTCATTGCGATCGCGTTATGCCCGTTTTGGTGAAGAAAAAAGCCAGTTTGCACTTTGGCCGCGTATTAATCGTGATTATTTTATTATTTCAGGTAAATTTATACCGTATTGATTTGACGACACGTTTGGCTCAGTGGGTTGTACAACGGCCTACAAAGCTGGCGGTCCCGGGTTCGAATCCCGGCCAGGGCAAGTGTTTGTGTGATGAGCACGAATGTTTGTTCCTGGGTCTCGGATGTTTTCTATGTATGTAAGTATTATAATTTATCTATATATTATGTATATCGTCGCCTAGTACCCATAGTACAAGCTTTGCTTAGTTTGTGGCTAGGTCGATTAGTGTAAATTGTCTCTGATATTTATTTATATTCGTGTTGCTTCATAAAATCATAGTGTTGCCTAAAATAGTTTAACTTTATTGTATTATAATATTCAACCCTTATAGCCTCGTTCGTGTTGTCCAGGGATCGAAAAAATACTTTAGCTTAAACACGTTTTTTTTTTACGTTAATGTGGTATACTCCCAATGCTAGTTGCAAACCGACCTAAATTTTAAAGGCCGGTGTTTCTCTGTATAATTACTAGACGTAGCGACATTTCTGTATCTTTTTTAGAACTATACTCTTCTCTGTATTCTGTTTTATAAATTATAATTTTGTAAATTGTGTTACCTTCCTCGTAGCTCTGCAGAATTCGTGGTATTTTTTTCTATACGACCTTCCCCGACACACGGTCTTCACCGAGTTGCCCTTATGGTTTTAGGATTCCTTCCCAAAAAGGTAAAAAATGAACCCTTATGATGCGACTCCGTCTGTCTGTCTCTCCGACTATTGGAGCTCCATACCTCAGAAACTACTTATGATATCTATTTGAAATTTGGATTATTTATAAACATGGTCAGCCCACCCAGTAACATATTAAAATATATTTTTATTTTCTAAAAAACGACGTATATGAGGGGAGGGGCAAAGATTCAAAGTCTAGCTCCTAGGTCAAATGGGGTATCATTATGAAAGGGCTTGATCTGTACATTTTTACATTATTTTTATTGTGAGTAGATTTTGTTTTATTAAGGAAATTGTGAAAAAAAGACCAATCTCCCCCCTTTATATCCGAAGTTTACCAAGCGAAAAATCGATTGTTTTGGAATTATGTAATTTAATATGAATCTTATACGAAAATTGCAACCATATATCTATCTGTCTTATTTAGAGTAGAGTCAGACTCGCACTTGACCGGTTTTTTTATTTGATGTTTTCACATTTCATGTCTTCCAATTTATAAGTATATGGATTTCTTAATTGCATTCCATTAAACAATACAATTTATCTATATACACACAGCTGTCATGTAACTATGTATATATCTATCCAAATGATTAATCGCAATTACTGCTTCATTTAATAGCTTTTTCCTAAAAACCTACTTAGAACCAACACCATGAGCAAATGCTTAGCGTGTGTGTAAGAAATGTGTCATTTTTCATATTGTTATTTATAAGGTGACTTTAAAAACTATTGATTATACCGGTAAACTTTTATTTTACACAATCTGTCACTAATAAATATTTAATTTTGAATGTTTTTTTCTTGTTCCCTCTTTTTACGTTACCGGGACATTATCACAAGTAACACAAGAAACGGGGCTTAAACGCGTATAAATATGATTTCTTTAAGTCTGCTGTTGCCGAACATTTACTAAAATCAGGATCAATTCACTGGATTGCGCTTCATAATCCCAAGATCCTCTCTGCGGAACGTAATTAAATTACTATAGTTGAATCGTACGTGAAGCTATTGAAATTAAGAAACTACCGACATTTCAACCGGGAAAACGGTTTCAAACTTTCATCTTCGTGGAATCCAGTTATTATTTATTTATTTAATCTTTATTGCACAAAAGAAAAAACTTATCGTACAAAAGGCGGACTTAATGCCATAGGGCATTCTCTACCAGTCAACCTTGAGGCAAAGCAGATCAATTGTGGGCGGTGCAACTTAATTACAGACATAATTTAGGATGATAAATACTTAGATACATACATATTCATATAATATAAAAAATCAGACGAAACAAACTAATCAGAGAAGCTAAGAGTTTGCAGTTCTGCTAACAAAGAGTTCGCGCAAAGGTTATTATTAAATGTATAGCAAGCAGACCAGCTTATGTCCGCGAAAAATCGTACACAATAATGTTCATGACATTGTAAAACATGTTACAGTACGATTACTTTGACTTTACCATTGACGATTTTAACACCAATGAAAAAGAGTTTATACGAGTATTACTTACACACTCTCTAAACGTCGTTTGTTTGTAATAGAAACTCTTTTAGTTTTAAAGTCGAATATCCAATGGAATAAAAGTATATGTCAGTAGTTAACTCGAAATAATCGTACTGTACATGACTGAATGTTATGTACATGACAACTATAAAGCAAATTCAGGATATAGAAGTGTTTATATAACATAAATGATGCTATTGCTTCTCTTTATATGAACCACAAGTTGATTCTGTGTTTTAAATGCGTGAAAATTAAGACCACATTACTATCTATTGGGATATAGATACAAATCAAAGCGCAAAGAAAAAGACGATTGCTCTCACTGTACAGTGCTCTCTAGTAAAAGGGAAACACACCTGATGCGTAATCAGGAAGTACCGGGTTCGAGTCCTGGTGTGACCACGTGCGAGAGCAATGATTTGTATCTATATCACCATAAATGATGCTACTTTTTAAAGAGTATAGAACTAAGGGAAACAATCTCTTTATATCCGAAGTGGCTGTCAAAAGGCGTTAAAATGCTGGCTCTACTGTAGCAAGTGTGTAAAATAAATTACCATAATAATGCCAAAAAAGTTCACAACAATGCAAGAAAAAATATTTGGAGCACAATTGAATATTTATATAAGAAGAAGAACGTTAGTAGCATTCCAATAAAAATGTTTTGTAATTGGTTGTCTTCATTGTATCTGGCTACATAGCGCCATTGTGGACGGATTTAGAAGTATTATTTACTGCTTTCTGCTGGACACTTTTTCATCTGTTTTCCTCTATGAGTTTGTTCTCCTTACCTCTTTATTCAACTAATAAGCATAACTTGTGGGCTTAGTCGTGTTTTTTAAAAAATAACAGTTTTATACAATTGTCCGATTTGCGCCATACGACTATGCGAAACTTTGTCATCCAAAAATGAATTTTGGTATTAAAACTAAATAGCGTAAAGGCATTGGATCTAATAGTCAGTATGTTTAAACGCTACTCAAAATACGTCAATGGACAAAAGTGGACTCCACCCATGACCATGGAAAGCTAAAAAGCTGCCGAAACGTCGGGAACTCAGATGAGATAATATAAGCGATATAATCCGTTAAATTGTTTTATTTAAATGAGTAATAATCGCGGAAACAGAAGAAAATATTATTTACCCCCCATTTTTATCAAACTTATCTAACGATATTAGCAAAATTATGAGGAACGTTTTTTGTACTTATAATTTTGTTTAAATTTTAGCCACTGATTTTTATAAAACAAAACTACCTTATTGTGTAAGGGCCTAACCATAAGCGAAAAATCGAGAAAGAATAAATTTAAAAAGTAAAAAATATTCTGCATCTGTGGGCTCATGATAACAAGTATCATAACTAGAGATGGTGGAAAGCGGTACAATTCAATTTCAGTAACCATGACTCTCGTACCAGTTGTAAAAACTCGGCTAAGAGCATGTCGGACCATGCGCAGTGTTGTTGGGTTCCGCAGCCTTTCATACAAAAAATGCCCTAGGGTACGCTGGGTTAAGACGGAAGTATGGGAAAGTTCGAACGGTAGACTTCATTTTTTGGACGTACCGTTTAGGAAATAGAGGGGGGGGGGGGGGGGGGGGGGGCATTTTATGCGGAATTATAGACTAAAATAATTTTTGATTTGAAAATTATTTTCAAACATTACATTTGCTGAAGTAATCCTCCTCAGCTTAATTATCGGTCATGACTCATGACATGACTGTATGTAATGTAAAGGTGCGTCCACACTTGTATCATTTGCTCGTCTCCAATCACCGTGCCGTGGCATGAATGCGTATCGCGCTGCTTGGACGCTTACTGTCGGCACGCCGATCATGCCATAAGCGTCCGATATAACTGTGTGATATGCGTAACAAAATGGATTTCGAGCGATCTGATCGGCGCAACGTCCAAACGCGTGATCGTGACACGCGATCATGCCACGCGACGATGATCTGATACGGGCAAATGATACAAATGTGGACGCACCTTAACACATCGTGACCAAATCATGACTAAAAATGACTGGGATATAACTTCAAACTTAAATATTACTTTACAGCAAACAACGAATTACTTTTATTTTACATATTATACAATAGTGAACCTACAGTAAACAATTATTTTATTTTATTTTATTATTAAATTTCATACACATAATAATAGTAAAACAAGACAACCCTTATTATCTAATCCTTACTATCTAACAAATAATAAGGAATAAAAAAATCTTTAAGACACAAAGACGGCCGTCGACACAAAAACTGAAAAAAAAACAATAAATCTGTGATATGTGCCTTCGCTAATTTGCCTTAAATAACACTAGCATAACATTAAAGGTAACACTCATGTAAAAACAATACAATTTATTGAGGACATATCCTTGTACGTAAGGTATGCGTTAAACATGGACATCGACCACAGTTAGAACCTTTAGCAAGTTAGCGAGTAATCGATGAACGGATAAATAAACACACGTTTAGGAAATATGATAACTTTTAAATAGCTGAGCCGGTTTCCTAACTTAATCATAACTAAATACGCACCTTACAAACCGTCAACAACGATAAAGCGCAAGCTCTATGATGCCACAGACTGACTCCCAGATAAAGTGATACATAGGCACACAGTTAAAAAGTAATTGTGATGCAATCGACGGTATATTTGTTTCAATCATGACTTACATCAATCATCAGTCATGACGTCATCGTCAGTATCGGTAATTTCACGGCTATTTAATCTCGGGACACGTCTGTCGTGAGCGACTGAGGAAAGTTCTTAATAAGGTGTCGAGGAGCTAGTTTGGCATGCAAAGGCACAGAAATAAGTTTTCCTTATTTCATTGTGGACTTAGTTACTTCATTTTCATTGCGGAGTAGTTTTGTGAAATTATCATGCATTATCCCAATTCAGCACCACTGAAAATATGTAGTCTTTAATAACAAACGGTACGTTTTCTGTATATATCGGTTCTCGGCGTAACCAGCTCGTCAGTTCATCTTAAAGATCGACTAAGTTGGCGTTTGATTAGTGCTCTCGACTCTTGTTCGCAGTCATAGCCATCTTTCTTCGACCACATATACGCCCTACCCTCTGCCATTTTAACGTCCTTATCCCTCTGTAACTGAAGTAGAAGGAAGTGAGGAGACAGTAGTTACACAAACACAATACTAAATGCGATGCGAAGCAGTGCTGATTAGTGTAGTTTTACTAGCCGGCTGCTCATGTCTTGATACAGGAAAATGAACAGGAATTGTTGCCATCAATATGGCCAAGAAGGTGATGATAATGATAACAATGTAGTTACCTCAAATTGACACTTTCCTATCACAACAACAAGTTTGCTGTGACATTTTTAACCGACTTCCAAAAAAGGAGGAGGTTCTATGTTTACTGTTTGTTATTTTTATATATGTTCGCCAATTACTCCGCCAATTGTGGACCGATTTTTTTTTTGAATGAATATACTCCTGAGGTGGTCCCATTTCCACCTAATTGGGATCTGATGATGGGATCCCAGGGAAATCGAGGGCAACCCTCAAATTTTATAGGCACTTATAATGTTTTTCATATATTTTCTTAAGCTACGTAAGTATTTGCATATGGTAGTCATCATCTCATTATGCTGAGCTGATGACGGAAGGTACAACTCCTTAATGGTTTAAGAGTTAGAGGATAGATAATTCTTACAAAATAAATGTATTATAGGTAGGTACGTTAAGACTGTCAGTCATATTCTTTATAGTGTGTCTCTGAGGTAGTCTCCTTATCACCAAGTCAGGATCTGACGATGGAATACCAGGGAAATCGAGAGAAATCCTCAAATATTATAGGCACTAACAATCTTTTATTGTTTTTTCTAAACTTATTCAGTTATTTTCGTCTGGTTAGATGATGGAGTGGTATAAATCCTTATTAACGGTCAAGAGTTGCGAGATAATTATTTATATATTATGGGTAAGTTGAGACTGGTAGTCGTATTATTTTTTAACCAGCAAGCTGGACTTAACCATTTTGACCTAGCGAATTCCTATAATTAAGATTTTTATTTACAAGTGGTTTACTTAACCAACTTTTACATTTCTTACTTTCGAGATGCGTGCCAAGGGCCTCCTCAATTTTCGAATTCTGGTCTCTAAATAATACTTTATATCATTAAAATCCATCACTAAAAAGAAAAAAATAAATAAAAAAGAACCGACTTCAAAATAAATGAAAAAGTTTCATTTTATGTACGGTACGGATCACATTTGAAACATCTTTTGAAGTCGGTGCCAAACCTGAAGTAAAGTTTTTTATTCAACAAAGCTACGAATTACTATTACTAATTATCACAACACAACAAAACGGGGCTTAATCGCGTATAAATATGATTTATTTATTTAATTACCTTTTGTTGGTAATTCTTCGACGTTTCGGACGTCGCGTTACGTCCATGGTCTCGAAGGAAACTGGAGCGGCGAAATCAACGTCTTCTAGCCGCGCGAGTGTTTCGATCTACCCGCGCTTGATGTTTATTATTAGGTTGAATACGGTCGTCACTAGACCGACACACTACAGTAACGACGTCAGGCGATTTATCAGATGTTATATGATGTTGCTTACATTTACTAATTACTGGATTCCACGAAGATCGTCCGAAACGTCGAAGAATTACCAACGAAAGGTAATTAAATAAATAAATCATATTTATACGCGTTTAAGCCCCGTTTTGTTGTGTTGTGATAATGAGTGAAGATCGTGTAAGTTTAAATCAATGTACTATTACTAAATACCTATATAGGTAGGTAATAGCAATAACTAAAGACTCGCCGCCGCGGTTCTTGTGTGCCATTTCTGTGTTAATAGTAATAAATGAATTGTTTGGCACCGAATTCAAAAGGTGATTCAAATGTGATCCATACCGTAAATAAAAGATAAATGTTGGTTTTTTCGTTTATTTTGAAGCCGGTTCTTTTTTTAATTAAACATTTTTATTTATATCATAAAACCACAAGAAACCAGTGATTTCGCGAAATACATTTAACATATTATATGTCCTAAGGTTATTAGGCTAAGGTTCTAGCTCAAGCCCGCAATTGGCGGATTGTTTATGAACCGATAATCTGAAGCACAATTAAACGCTTCCTTTTACGGGTCCGCTGATGGAGTCGTCATGCGCCCGTGCACCTATTTTGATTCACCTCTCAAAAGAGTTCACATCGATTTTGGCGTTCACTGAAATTGAACCTTGATATAGAAAATGTATGGTCCGGTTTAAAAGTTTAGCCAGAGAAGAGATAACACCTTTCGAAAGGGCCCTTTTCATCTGAGATTGTATCGTGATCAGAGATGGCCTATCGCAAACTAGCCCTGTGCAGTATACTATTAAACATGTCCTGTATAGGATTTTATAGAGTACAAGTCCTATAAACTTTATATTGCTAGCTTTTTCCCGCGATTTTACATTAATGGAAAGAACCAACCATCTGGAGATACCCAGCTACCCGTGTACCAAAAATAGTTGAAATCTGTTGATCTGATTTGGCGTGATGAAACCACAACGACACATACAAAAAATCTAAAAAAAAAATTTCAATTTTTTGCAAATATTTTCAATAATACTACAACAAAATGCCCCGCAGCGGCCGGTGTACAGAGGGGCTACTCTGATATCTACAAAACGAATTTCGCATGGCGCCATCCCGCTCACTCAAATTCAGCATGAGAGCAAGAGCACGTCACGAACTTCGTTTTTCAGGTTTCGGAGTAGTCCCTCAGTCTATGCGCGTACCAGAGTGACTAAGCAAAGACTAAGTCGCCAAACAGCCAAGCCAAGCAATTAATTCAATGTTATTGATATTTTGTTCAGAAATATAAATATATAATTCAAATTTGGTATTCACTACATATACCACATTAGTTTAATGAAAACTACTTAACTTTTTATGTACTTTTTGTAGATAAAAACTCCTTGCTACCCATAAAAATATGTAATATGAGCTACTTTACGAGCAAGTTCGTTCACTAAAATATTTATATGACATCTGTCTGTTAATGAATAATCAACTAGACAATATGTACCCTAACAGGTAATAAAAAAACTAGGACAGGGTACGTCGTTTAAAGTACCTACTGTATACACCATATTACAATTTATTGTACTCCTGCTAACTTTCAACTACCAAAAGTAACATCGAACACCCAAATCTAACGTTAAAAGTCAAATGACAAAATATATTTGAATATTGTATACTACACATATACAATGTACCTCAACTTTGTAAAAACTTTAAATAAATGCTCTCTTACTCGTATTATCCCGAGTAGCACAACTTAGGTTAAATAGCTCGTATATCATATCTATTTACTGAAAGATACTTAAGTGAAATATATAGCCATTACTAATTTCTATATAGGTGGAAAGAACTCTTAAGCAACCAATATAGAACTAAAAGGAGAAAAATTGCAGCCTATTTTTGGTTCTAAATTGAATCCATAAGAGATCTCACAAGTACTTTAAGTAGCAATTACAACTATGGGTCAAAAATTTGCGCTATGAACGATTCATTCACTCATTGACCTAATGAATAAAATCAAACGTCAAAGTTCCTTTGAGTGGTGCGGTAACAAGTTGGGTTTTTTAATGTGATCTGCCATTTAAATTTTGGATAACATCTGTTAGGTAAATGATTAAAACTTCACGTTAAGCATTGAAATAAGCACGAAATTCTTGCGAATGTTTTTTTTACCGTCAAACTATAGTATATTTGATCAGGAATATTTAAAAAGAGAGTGCTAAATCAAATAACGAATTGATACTGGTATGAAATAAATATGTTAGAAACCTAAGCTAATGATTGTAGGTTACGTACAATGTTAAAATAACATAGTCACAACTATCTAAAGTCTGTAATTATGCGTAAGTATAAAATTTTGTTTAAAATAATTCATTTTCAAGGACTCCATTTTGTAAACATGTCGGAACAAGAAAGATCTTACAGTGTTTATTTTCACATATTTGTTCTCTATTTGGAACTATTACGTCTGAACAACACTTATTTGTATCTTGCGAGTGGCAAAGCAGTGAATGCTATTTCTAATACCAACTAATACTAATTATTTGCTCTTTTGTATTAATTTGTGATGAGTTTAATGTCTGGAACTTTATATCAACAGAAACCAATGTACAAAACAAATGAATATTATTCGTCGTGTGTAGAGAATGACGCACGAAGAATAATATTTTGACAGAGGCATTACGAACATAAAATAATAAATGTCCTAATTTTGGAACTGTTACATCGTTATTGGTTTGAAGTAAGTGAAAATAATTGCTTTTGGTTTCAAGAATCTCCTATTGAGACTTAATTATGCGTTGGAGTGGCAATAAGGTACTTCTAGGCCTTAAAAGATGCAATCTTTTTAGGTTCCAAAAGGTCCGTAAAATTATTTCTTTAGCCACTATTGGTCATATACTACTCCATTATACTAGTTATTTGGAGTTAAAAGATCCAAATAAGGGTATGTTCCTACTTATATGTAAAAGTTGCTTATAAGTGACTTTAGGGTCTTATATAGCACTAATGCTTCTTATTCAGTGACAATTAAAACCTGCATGTAACCTTAAGAAGCGAAATCGACTTTACCCAACCATAAGTAATAAAGTAGAAACACAAAACATTCTTAAGCAACTACAAGTGACAGGATGAACTCATTTACAATTTTGAGTTGTGTTTAAAGCTATAAGTTTTATGAAACACTCTTAAACCACTCCTTTAGAACATAAAGCTATAAGATAAGCTGCCAAATTCACTAATGTGCTGCTTGGGATATTATTCATTGCTAAATTGGCTGTAAATGCCAAAATACAATTCCCTATACTCGTACTTTGTATAAACTGCTACAAGTAACTGCTACCAGCGAAATCTAAACGAACAAAAAATATTTGTATGAATGAGCGTCTGTCTATAAGTGAGAATCAATATCTAATGAAGGTACAATGTACCTTAACTTACTTAGTACAAACTTTTTGATGAAAGTTATTATGTACAGTGAAAGTTGTTAAAAGGTCTGTAGATACCATAATACAATTTACTTTACACCTACCAACTTTAAACTACCAAAGTAACATCTAACAATCAAATCTGACGTTGAAACTCCTGTAACAAAAAAAAAAATTATACGGCAGAATGTCTGCACGTAAGTGATGGACTATTGCCGTATCTTTGATGGGTAATAATGAGGCCCGAGCACCACTTACATCGGTTATTTACGTGCTATAATGAGCGCGATAGCTGTAACTCATAGATAATTAATGCATTTTAATTGGATAATCTAATGTCGAGTGATAAGTGTGAGTGACGGTGCTAGAAGAAAGTACCATAGAGCAATATGTAAAATATATACAAAAATATTTTTTTTAAATTTTAAACCCTGACAGAGGAGGAGGCAAGAAAGAACGGTTTCACAGTTAACCGGCAAATAACACAATACCTGCACACGAGGAGATACCGAAATACTCGGAGCGGCAGAGATAGTCAAGTGGTAAATGACACCAGCTATAAAGGGGTGGCCCAATTTCGGTACCTAGGATGTATTATTACCGACACTAAACCACGAGCAAAAGAAATAGATATCCGTGTACAGAATACTCTACGGTGTACAGCAGGTCTTCACAAAGTGTTAGCGTCGTCCAAGCTGATAAGCAGAAGGATGAAGATTCGCATTTACAAAACGTTTATCCGTCCGATCTTGAAGTATGGGTGCAAGGCTTGGATGCTGACACTTAGGGAAGAGAAAAAGCTCTTGGTTACGGAGAGGAGATTCGGAAGATTTTGGGGCCGATCTCAGAGAACGGTGCCTGGAGGCGCAGAAGGAATGCCATAAAAACCGACTAAGAGCATCTCGCGTGGCTCAATGTAGGGTACTGCAGCCGTTTAAAAAAATGCCCTATAGATGACAAAAAATACAATATGAAAAAAAAACCACTAACAAAAGAGCGTATCTCCCCGGCACCTACGTCCTTTTCCTGAGAAGCGCAATTTTTGGCAATAACTTAATAACGGTATGTCCGATCATGTGATCATGTTGAAAACAATTTTCGTTTGTAGTTTTTTTTAAGCTTTATGTTTTTAAATTATTTCATACTTTTTGAACATACCGTTTAGAAAATAGAGGGGGAGGACAATTTTTGCTACTTTCGGAGCAAATATTTCGGAAAATACTCAAAAATCGTTTTTTTTTGAGAAACCTCATAGTGTTTTAAGAAGAACTGTCGAAATATGTGCGACGCATTGATATTTACTGAATTTTTTGTTTTCAGTTTCTGTTTTTGAATGGAGTGCCCCCCCCTAGCGGCTTACACAAGAGACCTATGCTCCAAATATACATATTATCGTTTGAGTAAAATGCCTGTGACATACGGTCGGACAGATAGGCAGACAGACAGGCATGACGAATACATAAGGGTTCCGTTTTTTGCCATTTGGCTACGGAAACCTAAAAAGAGGATCTTGTGGCTGAACCCACTATGATAACGTTGTCAATGTTGTCAATTATCGCGTCCTACGCACGCGACTTTTGCGTTAGTATTAATCTTGAAAAATTGAAATGTCAATTATTGCGTCATATGCACGCGACCCGTGCGGTTGTAATCTTGACAGTTTTGAAATATGTAAGGTGATTTACAAAATAGGTACTTTCCAATCAACACGAATGTACTCGCACACTAAAGCTATCTGATAACAAATAACCACCGTATGATTAATCACCACTAACCATCCTCACAACCCGCGCTACAAAGTTCGCGTAATCGAACCACGTAACAAGCTCACCTTGTGATTAATTAGTGAGGTAGCTAATTAACAGAAGTCATCTCATTAGGGTGTAATTGAAACAAGCGGGACTTTTCGTAATTGAAACAGGAGTTTCCTGAGAAAAATCAATTAATTTGCCCTCGGTGTCTTAAACCCTAGTTAGCTCTCTCGTGTCACTCTAATGCCAGAATGATTTAGCGCTACGGGCGCTTTCGCTATTTTTGACTTTGTGCAAATACTTATTAGTATTTGCACAAAGTCAAAAATAGCGTAAGTGTACCTTAAACTCATAACACTTGGCATACATGTTTATATTATTTACCAAGACTCAGAAAAAATAAAAACAATTCACAACATTAACAAAATCTTTAACTCTACACTACAGGACTATATGTAAATATATGCGGATCTGCAAAACTGACATTCAAACTTAGGTCATACTCGTAATATTTTACGTTAAATATTACGAGTATAACCGTAAATAGTTTATTTTAACTTAAAACTGCTTTCGTTTTCGCACTTTTTGTTTTTTGTACGTATGGTAAAACCTGCCCTAAGACGGGAAATAAATGAGTAAGAACACTGAAATGTATAGTTAAAGAAGGGATCGAAAAATTGATATACTTATAGAACGGCAAACCAGCACTCCAACAGTTTAAGTTCTGCTTTAATTAGCCATACTTCAATAAGTATACTCGAAGGGTAATTATAAACGAGTCGAACGCAAGTTGTAGTTTATAATTAAAAGGTCCCTCGCAACTTCTTGGAAGTTCACCCTTTGAATCCAGGCTTTTGTCTCCTTTCCAAGTTAAAGTAGCCATCCACAACTGCTTGTTAACTTCTGCTTTGTCTGTTGTTGTAATCTATGGTAACGTGATATTATAAATATCAAAATCTCATCTTCTATATATTATTCTTATGTCTGGTATATCCGAACAAATAATCCTTAAAATTGAAACGTTGGTCTTAATTACAATATAATTAAAAATGGAGAAAGTGATGGTGTTTAATTTTTTTTCATGTGTGAATTAAAAACCGATATGTACACATGAGGTTGCCACCTTTTTTATGCAAATATAGTATAGTACACGTTGGTCTATTTTGGAATGAGCTGCAAATAAAGTTACGCATAATAACAATTAAAACTTTACTGTTTTCTGTAATAAAATCTATCTTTTTGTAGAAACATGAGATATAGAGTATTTTAGCGTACTGTCTGTGTTCTGTAAATTATAATGTAAGAACAGTATCGAATAAAGTACAATACTATAAAATGGTTCATTTTCTAAAATTGACAAACAACTTTACTTCCAACCTAGTCCCGTTAAACCATTTGCGTGCAGACCATTACACGAGTATTGATTTTAATTACGTTGAGGTGATAATATCGCATTATTTAACACGTATATTGTATGAGTAGCATGCCCCTCTCAACTCGCATTTTGGAAACACTGCTTACAGGCTGATAATATCAGCTGTATTTAGTGCCAAAGCTTGCTTCGTTGTAATATACTAATTCCGAAAAATATTTTAGCTAAGTAAAGTGCCCTAAGATTAGAAATATGAATAACGCTCGGAAGAGCAAATAGCACAATGGGGTGCAGTTGTACGACGCTGCATACCTGTGCCGGCCGGCCAGTGCTGGAGGGGTATCGATACTAAACTGGGGTGTTATTCTTTTTTACCGGTAACATAAACAAGAGAAACATACACCTTCGTTTCAATTTAATTCAATCTATGATGCTTGTTGGTTGGTATTAGGATGTATGTATTTAATCGAATTTCGATATAACACATAGGTAAAAGGTTCTAATTTGCAAATGTGACAGAGGACATTTTCTTTCTTCGTGTCACATTCTACGTTTCTTATATATCACAATAATATTTCGACCCATACCTATATCACAATCAAGAAAAAAACTATGTTAATTTTACTTCTGGGTTTAGAAGATTTGCACGTCACTCAGGCGACAAGAGCATTTTTAGCTAGTTTACAGTATCTACAATAAAATGTTACGTTTACAAGAAGATGAAAAGTCCTAATAACGGATAATCAATTTAGCACGTCAAACAACCGAATAGAATAATCGCTAAACAATCGGATCAGAATTGGAATCAATTCACATAGCCCACTTATCGAGCATTGTTCGCTTAGTGACGCTTCGACGTTTCACGTCCCTATGCCGCTCGGCGGGGGTTCGCGATGATTGATAGCTGGCCGGCTGGAAGAGAACGAGACGCGGCTATCCAAGCAAGTGTCACCTCTCTTTCCCGCACCCAGCAGGCTGGAGTCGTAATTGAAAGGCAATTACCTGGGCTGTAAATATGACAGAGGTGCGTAATTGTATGACTGGCCGCATGAACGCAGTCTCTGCGATGATATATGAAAATCACGCGCGTCTTCATATTTTTGGTACCACTAATTGCTTCGTTTAATCATGATATATATAGGGTATTACGTAGTTTACTTTAAAAAACTGGTTATGAAAATTTCAACGCCAGAAAACAAGTATTTTTTTAAATAGTGTGTATAAGGTTTCTCTCATTGTTTTGATTAAAAAAAAACAAACGTTACGTAACATGTATGTTACGTGAGTCAGAGAACACAAGTGGTGTCAAATTATGCCTACAAGGTCCGTGGTGTTTAGTTCATTTTAAACTGTTGTAAAATTTAAATAACGAATGTATTGTATTTGTTCTTAAATATTTACGTAAAATATAACTTTCAAAAGTAAATGTTTAACTAAAGTTACACGATATGTGAACTTTGTCTAATGTGTTCTAATATCAGTGAACTGTTTCGTCATGTTGTCAAGTATTATTTTTGATGATTATTGTTTGATCAGTTGAAAGCTTTTAATGATGGAATTTTTTAATGATGGTTAAATACACTTTCTATATTTCTACATCAAAATCGGCCTACCCGTTCAAGATATACGATGCCACTGGCAGACACATAGACACACACTTACAACACCTCTCTTTATATTTATCATAGTGCACAGAATCATGGCCACGCGGCCACTTTTTTTCTATGTGATACTTATCGTCTAATTAAATATAATAATTGTATTTCCATACAAGAACTTGTGAGAATCTATACTTAGTCCAGACGAGCCCGAAAATCACTAAGAAACTATCTTTAATTTTTCTTTCTACATTGGTTTTTGCGGTCTTCAGATAACAGAGCATTATCTTAGAAAATTAATATTATTTTTACAATAAAAAGCCCTTAAGAATTTTATGTACGCTGCTATTAATTTTTTACTTCCTTTAAAAAATAATCTTATTTAGCTTCTCTTCCCTTGATGTAATCTTTATTGCATTCTAATAGAATGTTTTACTTGGAGTTGTTAATTGAATGTGTATTACCATACAAATGGTGTTGGCGGCACATGGTCGGTGGGCAGTCGATTCGATTCCGTTGCGCCCGGGGCGGCGGGACACCTGCCCGTTTTCTGTGAAGGAGATATGCAGTGTGTCAGCCCCATATACATTACCTAGTAGAAAGTGCCCGCAACTTCGTTTGCGAAGCAGGAAACAAGTCACAACCGTCTTTTTACTTCACGTAGTCGGGTAAAAAGTATATGTGCCAAAATAGTTGAAATTCGGTTAGCTGTTTTGACGTCATGAAGTCGCAACGACAAATAAACCATACAAAAAATCAAAGAACGAAAACAGATTCATTGCAGCGAAAAGATAGCACCATTACAAAAATAAAGTGTCTATGGGCGACGGTGATCGTTTACTATCAGGCGACCCGTTTGCTCGTTTGCCTCCAAAGTCATGGAAATAATAAAAATAAAAAAAAGCTTAAATCTACACTTAATAGTTTAATGATACAATACAATGGTGCTGCGTTGTCTGCAACAAAAGGCCATCACTCAGCATGATGCTGTGACATTGGGATAATATCGCAGCGCTGGTGTTCTATGGGAGCCAAGGTAGATAGATAATAACAGCAACAGCAAGTCCGGACGTAATTGTCTACATGTATATTAAGATAACGAGAAGGTGCTCGCAAACTTCGTCCACGCAGGAGAAAAAATCATAATCATATTTTTTTCAGTGTAGTCGGGTAAAAATCCCATCATCAGATCCCAACTTGGTGGCAATGGGACTAACTCGGGAAAATATCCTTTCAAATAAAATAGAATTTTTAAAATCGGTCCACAATTGGCGGAGTAATCGGTGAACATACATAAAAAAAAATACAAACTATCGAACATATAACCTCCTCCTTTTTTGGAAGTCGGTTAAAAATATATTCAATGTATAGGCATTTAATTTTTACAACTTTATAATAGTATACATCTAAGAATATGTATGTGGTGTATGGAGAGACAAATGAATATGTCAGATAGAGAAGTGTGGGAATGAGCGTATATAAGGATTTACTAGCTGAAACGTTGGGCATTTACAAGGTATTGCCCGTATTTTATTTTAAAAGTGCTCAAAGGGTATATATAGCAGTATAGCATAAGAAAAATTGCCCCCAGCGTTTTTGAGTCGAAACTATAATCAAAGTATAAATCCTTTTAAGGAGGCGAATTGTCAATTTTTGTGTATTTTCTTAAATAACTTCAAAACTATTTATTTTAAAACTATAAAAAATATATATTTGAGATTCTCACAATGAGCCTTTTCGTTTGTTATGTCACACGATACAGTTTGCAATTTTTATTTATTTTTGTTTCCCAATGTGGCCCCTATGTTTAAAATTCATTTATTTACGTCACACGGCCGTCTTTGGGTCACCGACTTACACATGTGTGCCAAATTTCAAATCAATGGTTCCAGTAGTTTCGAAGCAAACTGGCTGTGACAGAGGACGGACAGACACACGAGTGATCCTATAAGGGTTCAGTTTTTCCTTTCGAGGTACGGAACCCTAAAAACCGGCCCAGAGTATGTCGGTTCATGCTCAGTGTAGGGTAGCCGTCCATACGAAAAAATGCATTACAGATGGAAAAAAAAAATAGATCTGTGTATGTACCACTCATTGATATAGGTCGTTTTTTTTAGTTTTGGTTACATGTACAGCCCAAATAGCAAAGAAGTGCTGTATAGTAGCTGAAGCACTGTCCACAAAATAATCCTAAGCTGTACAAGCCTACTGACTAAGAGCGTTAGAGGCGCCTTTTCAGCTGATATAACTCTGATTTGGGCACAAATTAAACAGCTATTAGCTGAATAACTAAAGCATTATTATTAAAGGTAACAATCACCCCAAGAGCTGAACATTAACTGATTATTAGAGTATGTCTTACCTATTATACAGCACAATGGCTGGTTAATAGAGTCTGTGTGGCCTATTTTTCAGCACAAAGTAAACACCAGGAACTTTTTAACATTCCTATGGAGTAGAAAATTCACAAGTGGCAAAATTGTGAATAATTTTAACATCTACTTATTATTTATTTTGATAAATAAGTTGTTTGCGTGTACCATTTTGTGACAGCAGTGTTTGTGGTAAAGTGGTAAAATAAGTAAACCCTTTTTTACTGAAGTAAAACCTTAATTTAATCTCCATGTGCGTAAAATTCGAATGGGAAAGAGAATTTATTGTCAAATACTTTATGAATATAGACGAAAATTTTCACGCGCTTTCAAAATATCACTGTTACTTTGAAAATTAGAGTATACAAATAGGTTAATGCTATATATAAAAAAAAAACCATTATATTTTGCATTAGTAATTTGACAATAAGCTGTTTAATTATAAAATCAAGATTTTTCAAATCCAGTTGCTATTTTCATTGACTAAACAGAAATGAATTGTTAATATATTATATTACGGTTATATTATAGGCTAAAATATGAAAGACAAGCAATATGCACTGTATTAACTACGACTAAATGGTATGGACTGTTTAAGTATCCACTCTTAGTTCACAAATCAGTAATGAGCTGAAACTAGTAATTCTGGTGAGAAACAAGTCAGCTATAGATTGATGTAAAGCTTAAAAACGGGTATCATGTACGCAAATATTGTATTCAGTGAACCACTAAACTCTCGGTAGGAATTTTAGGGATCCGATTCCACGACATATCACAATGGTGGCGGTGATTAACTGATATACATACGGGGCTCTGAAAAAATAAGTCTTCAAGATATTATGTAACTGCATTAGCAGATTAATTGCCGACGCTAGTACAATTATTCAGCTCTAACCGGGCTAATGGGTTACATGTGGTCTTATTTGAATGTGAAAATTTATAAAAATCTTGAAATTTTGTTAATAGGTCGGAATAAACATCTTTTCTGTCAGAAAAAAAACTACAGATTTTTCTGTGGCTTAGAAAAAAATAAAAAGATGGAAAGGTGTTGGTGGGTCTATATGCCCGCCTTATACGGTACGGCAAGAGCAGCATTGATATTTTCGATTAAAATGGTTGTAAATGTACTGTTATTCTTCACCGTACCGTATATAGGTCCACCAACACCTTTTCATCTTTTTATTTTTTCGAAGCCACAGAAAAACCTGTAATTTTTTTCCGACAATAAGGAGACTTATTCCTAACTATAAACAAAATTTCAAGATTTTTCATCCATTCCCCATTAGAAGTTCGATTTTTATAATAATTATTTAATATGAGCATTTGTTTGTTATGTGTGTGTTTTGTAAAACTATAAAAAATATCTGGTTCGTAATATTTTCATAGTTTTTTTTACTCTCGGCTCAGAGCCGCCGAGACCTCACAGCCTCGTTAGAAGAACGTCACATGCGCCTGAAATGCTCCTGCCCCAAGCAACATTATTCTCCGGAGGCGACGACCTCGCCTCTCGGCCGGTATTAAGTTTTTCTCCCCCCTCCAAGCAACAGGTGATTCAATGAACTGACAAATTTCCCCAAAACAATACAACGTCGTTATGAATCCACTACGCTTATCATTAACACCACACTATTGCTGTTAGAAAAGAGCAATTGCATCAAACAATACGAGATAATTTGCGTTAATCTGAGCCACTTTAGCGTCAATCCTTCATTAAACGGAGCCCTCGGCACAATCGTTCATTTACAGCGTTCTCACGCTTCATTAAAGTCTTTTTCGTGATTCGGCGACCGCGTCTACCGTTTCCCCGAATACAATGAGCGAGTGATTCGGCGGCGAATAACGAGGGCATTTTGTCGGCCGCCTCTCACGTCCGACGCCTTCCGACGCTCAATGAAAGTTTACCTGCAGCCGTAACGAGCGATTTGTCCCCTGGCACCGACCCCCACCCCCGGGCCCAAATCAAAGCCCATTCACATCTGCATGCCGACACAATGCTGGCAATTAGGCCGCGCCGGGCCCTACAATCGAACGTAATGCGCGTTCGATGATGCTGCGATGCTGCACTATCCTCATCGCTGTACAATCCTCAAGGATCGTCGCTTTAGTCTTTTGAGACATTTAAAAACGTTCAGTCATTTTGAAAGAGCAATATAATCCTTTATATCAAGAAGGCAATATACCCATACCTACATGATTATTTTGTTTCGGAACATGGCATATTTCAATAGTTAGCTATGCAAATGTAGCAGTAACAGAATGGGGTGTTTTAAGTAAGTCTTTCTCATTACTAAAACACGCACTAATTCTCCAAAAAAGGAACTTAATAAAAACTGACTTATTTACAATATAAATAAAACGCACATTAACGTTAACAGCGCATTAAAGTCCAAATTATCGCTTGATGCATGTTCCCCTCGCGTGGGACATGTAAATAAAATTCGTAACCTAAAATGTCGCCAGGTCGGGAGGTCGCGTCGCCGGCTCTTTGTGACGGCACTCAGACGGGGGTCTGGGTCAGCCCCGTAAATCTCTCCAGCTGTGTAATCTGCCGTTACAGGTGTTCTCGGGCTTCTTAATTAACTGACCGCGTTGATTGGATTCATTAGTGATGTAACTAGTCGCGATTGCTTTGGAAACGTGATATATTAGCCGAATGAGGTTTTCTTGTCATCGGTGTTTATTGTTAATTGTTATGTTGTTTCCTTATATGTAACAGATGGTACACCAACAAATGATTTTATTTAGGGCCAATTTCACCATGAGTTGTTAGTCATTAACAGCTAATTAGAATTGTCGATGTCAATAATTTGACGATAGTCAAACGCTAATTATATTGATGAAATTGGACACAATTATGTATGATAGTTATGTCAATTCACCTTTTAATAAATAGAAAGTCGTCGACGATCTTAATCCTGAATGACATCATTTAGATATAGCTAGACCTAATTAGTTTTATACGCCATTAGCGTAGACTTACGCCATAAAAACGCCCCGGCTTGCAATGAATAGCGTCTCGTAAACACCAGTAACCAGTAGTGTTCCTCTAATTAACGGACAAGGGAAAAAATACGCATCTACCTACAACCGGAAACATTTACGTCATTTACCTAGTTAGCGGACTAACGGCACGGTTCACATTGTCAATTAAAATATGAAAAATTTTGTTGTGATTGAATGTTATGCGGCGGTCGCTTGGCACGCGTCCCGCGAACGTCACCGCCTTCGACATTTTACTGCCCTCGTAATGAATACTCTACCATACATCTAACAGTACACTCCAAACTCCCCTCAAAAGACTATTTTAAGGACCGCAAAAGTCAAACAAGATGTTGCTGTGATTAAACCAAACATCTTTCGATTAAAGTTGTAAATATGTAGTTCAAATAGAGATGGAAATTATCTGAGACAGCTGACGTTTAAATGCATGAATTACACGACGCGAGCATGTACGTTGAATGAACGCGATAACCACGTGGAATGCATGTAAATAAGTTGTCCACGTGCTGCACGGGAAAACGTATACAATTTATTTTGCGTACCAGTTCGTAGGACGAGCAGACTTTATTAATGGAAATGGTCATTGAAAAAAACATTAGCGACGTACAATAATTCGGAATTAACATTTGACAATCGCGCAAATGCAGTGTGGGCTGACATCTCCAGCAGCGGCGTCATTAAGGAGTATTCACGCCGTCCGACAATATTCTTCATTTGCGTACCTACCGGGCGACCGTCATTTGGCGCATTGTGATGGAGGCCTCCCTTAACTGCAGCGCAGCGGTGCAGTGTGCTACCGCCTTAATTGTACCCTTGTTTCATCGTAGGTACCTTGGGCTGGAGCTGGGCTCCGAATATGTGCAAATTGCACAACGCGTGTGATTACCAGGATAATAAGACTTGATACTATATCTATGTTTAAATCCCTATAAAATAGTGACTCCCTATAACTATCGACAGATAACGCACAACCGTTGAACATGCAATTTGAAACACATATCCCTTTTGACATTTAGCACGGGTGCACTTCAGGAAGGTTTTTTTTTTATTCGAATGGCAAATATTACAAAAGCTAGTCGCCCGCATCTTCGTTCCCGGAGGAGAAACAAGTCATAACCCCTCTTTTTTCTTTAGCGTAGTCGGATAAAAAGTATCCTATAACCAAAAAATGTTGAAATCCGTTTTAGTCGATTTGGCGTTATGAAGCCACAACGACACATACAAACATACCAAAAATATGTTTTCTTTTCAGTGACCTCCAAATAGTACGTTACAATTTTTTTTTTTGACGACCGGTTTGGCTCAGTGGTAGTAACGTTGCTTGCGAAGCTGAGGTCCTGGGTTCAAATCTCGGTAAGGGTAAATATTTGTGTGATGAGCATAAATATTTGTTCCAGAGTGTTTTCTATGTATATAAGTAATATATCTATTAAATATATCGTCTAGTACCCATAACATAAGCCTTATTGAGCTTACCATGGGACTAGTTCGATTTGTGTAAAATTGTCCCGTAATATTTATTTATTTATTATCATTATTATCAATGTACAGAGGTTTCATTTTTACAACTTTATAATATTAAAGATGACGTGAAATACACCTACACCTGGTTTATATTTGGGTCGTTAAATTTCTTATAAAATTAGAAACCTATTATGCCTAATTTAAATGTTTAATAGACACACCTTCACCTGTCTCTGATCTTAACTGCCTCTATCCACTTACTATCTAATACTGAAAAAAAAAGCGTCCTTATTGCAACGATATAAAAGCGGTAATCGATTATAATAGAAACAGTCCAATAAAAAGCATAGGGTAATGAACAGGTTGTAAAAATGTGCGTTTCCACTACCCTTTCCGTAATATTGCTGTGTCAAGGTTACTTATGTACCCTGCCCATTGTCACTTAAGTTTTGCAATTCTTAGAGCTATGCTAGTTACTCGAGTTAGATCTCGCAAAAAACTCCATGCACCTTTCCATTGCTCTCTGAGCTTTAAGCCCACTTATAAACTCCATGCACCTTTCCATTGCTCTCTGAGCTTTAAGCCCACTTATAAGCTTCAGCGCGTTTTCGTTGTTACAGTTACTTGTACTTATTTACATGCAAAAAGACGACGTCGTTGATTGATTGACACTACTTGACGCATCATGTAAGAAATATTATACTTACGCAAAATATTGCCTAAGAAATGCTATACGCTTAATATCAATAGGTAGAACGACGCTCCATGTAAGCCTCTTTTTAAAGCCCTGTCAAGGGTCTCAAGTTACTTTAAAGCTGTTATTATTTATGCTGGTAAGTAAGTATATTAGCATACTCTTCGTACTTATAATTTAATAGCAGTTTTTATTCAGTGACTCCTTTTTCCTCGTACTCTGAGGATTACGTTTGCAAGATTTGTTGTAATATGATCATACAAACAATATTTAAAAAACCTTTGCTTCAATAAGTGAAATAAAAACCGGCCAAGTGCGGCAAAAATAGCTGTATATACAAAAATCTAGTGTTAGCAGAGCCCTACTCCTAAGCAGAATGTACGCGGTGTGGCGTTATTTTATATTGGTTAATTACATGGACAGAAAGATATAAAAAATAAGAATCTCAGATTTATTTCTTGGGTTGTGCTGTAAGAGCTACCTTCGTACCAAGTATCAAGTTTCTAGTACAACGGGAAGTAACTTACGTATAGGTTTTCCATGGACAGAATTCGTATGGAAACATCTTTTTAGGTTTACGTAGCCAAAATGGCAAAAAAGGAACTCTTATAGTTTTGTCATATCCTTCCGCATGTCACAGGAATTTTACTCAAAAACTACAAGATGTATATTGATGAAATTTTAATAATTAAGGTACGAAACTTAAAAAGCTAATTATATAACTATTGTATACAATACTTTATCTACGAGTAACCCATGCCCTGTAGTAAATGAAACATAGCTACAAAAATAATTGCAAAAACATTGCGTTCTTTTTTTGACATTTATTATTGTTCTGTTGTATAATATAGGTATTATAGTTCAGTGACATATAATATAAACCAGAGAGTAGTGATGGTCCAATATAAAAAGTATGCCTTTTTGGCATGATTCGCGGAGTTCTTATTCACAGGTTCACGAATACAAAAATAAAATAAAAAAATATTTCCAGTGTTGGCACTGCATACCTACATAATATGTAACCGAAACGGAAAACAAATCATCAAATTTCAATGTGTGCACATATTTCGACAGTTCTTAACCCTAAAAACATAGGCACGCCTGTTTTTAACTATAATTAATTATTCATTGTCAAAATCCATATTAGTAATCGCAAAATCAAACCAGTGGGAACTATAAGAGAATATTAACCAGTAGGTACTTATGACGGTACAATTATCGTCCTAACAGTGGACACAGGCTCTAACGGTGCATTTGTTTTCGTAATAAAGCCCCGATATTCTGACTCACCGATTGCTACATTATATTCATATAGACATAATGCGGGTGATTAATAAGCCGCATTAAGTTTAAACAAAGATTAATTTCGGAGCGGGGCTCCGGAATCTTACGTACCCTGTACCACGACACTGTTGCCTTGTAATTTATTTAGATGCCGTTTGGTTTGGTAAACTTACAAAATGTATTACATGAAGATTATTATAGGTACTAGCCCGAGAAAATTACCCAATCATCGGAAGTAATTCGTGTTCTTAATTTCCAAAAATAATATATGTCTCCTTGAGGAGTTCTGATAAACCCCCTAAAAGGCCTCGGGTGGGAGAGCTGTGCTTTCTTCGGGATTTGGTATAAATTTCACTTCTTTCACTTATTTGCTTTTAACTCGAAAATCTTCAAAAATTCTTGCACCACGACTTTACTAACAAAGGTTATGTTAGGGTGCTCTTTGACCAGCGTAATTACATTATTCGGAAATGTCTTCTGAGCACGTTCGCTTGGACGTATAGTTTTGAAGTAATACGGCTCTAAATGATGGACGGTGGAATCGTGCTTCACTCCCCACCCCCCAATACTCGCGCGATGGTCCTTACCGGTTATTGGTCTTAATCTAGTCTTGACTATCTGATAAACGACTTTTCCAAGATTCAGATCCAGATCTTAAAGTCCTTGCCAAATACAGCAGGTCAAAGAGTACTCCAACTTTTATAGGTTTCATAAAATTCAACACTCTTTTTATCTGAAACCATTATACAAACAATAACAATGAATATAATTAGATGTAGTAAGTTCACCGTAATTTATTTTTGTGACAACAGCTGTGCAAGTTATTTTGAAGGTTTCCGATATACAACTGAAAAAAGTGACATTAAAAAAAAACCTGGTGTCAGCACAGCCCCCACACCAGGGCTTTAAGGATATTAAACAGAACACCTCAAGGAAGCCCTATATAAATTTTGATAACTACGCGAATTATTTCCCATACTTTATGTAACTTTCTTATTATAGTAAGTAAAAGTCTGTCTTTTGACTTATCTTTCCTGACCAAATAATAATAGACAAAAAAACCAATACCTAGTTTATAAATATATTTTATCTTCCTTGTTTCGTTATGACTTTTGGCTGAGGGTAAGAAACACAAGAGGTTTTAAAGAACAGATTTTGCACGGCTGTCCTCTTTTCTGATAAATGTTTGCGTAGTTCTTTGGCCACCTTGGTTGAAATAATTAACAACCCTAAAAGGGGTCAAATAGGGGTTGAACCGTTGTATGGAAATCGTTCATTTGGAAAGTTATAGACTTGAATCTTTGTATAAATGGTTTCTTGCTAAAAAACAAAACAAATGATTTAGCGTTCCTATTAAAATTCATCCCCTAAGGGGGGTTGAAAAAGAGTTGAAAGTTTGTATGGGAAACATGTCGTTTTTAAAGTTAGACGCTTAAAACTTCGGTTACAATCTCCTTATGTGAAAAACATTGATTAGGGCATCTTTTCCAATTCGTCCCTTGAAGGGATTAAAAGGGATTGAAAATATCTTTTGAAAATATCTTTTGAATTCATCCTATATGTCAATTTAATTTTGTTTTTCTTGCGTAAAATCATGTAACAATAAAGCGACTAATGGTAAACATTGGATACACTGGTGTCATAGCTCTGAAATTTTGTTATGGATGATTAGCAGACAAAATCAGGCATTCCTTGGCCTCATTTTGGTTTCGCCGAGTATTTATAACTCTTGTACTTAAACGCTCTCGTAAAATTGAAATAGTTATTTGTTTTACAACCGGTAGCGTTGGAATATGAGGTAATTCTGCTCCGTCTAGATGAAACGACAAGATTAACATTTTAGTAGGTTTGATACCTATAATTGTCAACTTCTGATTAAACGCAAGAGTTCTGTGAACTTTTCTGTAACTATCGGATTAGAAATCATAATAAAACCACCATTTAAACTGTGCAGTGCAGTAAATGCACTTATAACAATTATGGTAAACGCTTGATTTTCGAGCCGGGGGAAAAACCGTGACAGCCCATTTTACCACATTGAGATAGAAGACTATAACTGCAACATTGATTAATATTGCTAGTACCATAATTATTGAATTTTACAAATAGGGAAGGAGTTCATTATATGTCTTCTCGTGATTGATTTCGGCCAGGGCGACTGCTGCAACTCCGTAGTAGTAGGCTACGCTATGAGCTCTCGTGTGGTCGTATGCCATTATTTGGCGTGCAGACTCGTGCCCACAACACAACGGCCACTTGAGTACAGCATGTATATAACTATAGTTGATATTTACCTGCTGGTGGTCGGGCATTCGGCTGATCCCGTCTGACGTCTAATTCGATATTACCTTACTGCGCGTATAAAAGATGGAAAACTTCATTAAACCTCACAAATAATTCCAAAAAAATTGATAAAATAAACTTTTCATTTATGGTCTCATGTGTTTTTTCAACGCATTAAACGCTTTTCTGGACCATTAGCTTCTATTAATATAAACAGTGAATTATAAGTTATATACTTGTTTGTTAAATAAATAAATAAGTAAATAAATGGACACGTTAAGTCCCCGATTAAAACATCATGTTGACCCTATTTAGTAGATAAATTGGTTAATCTGTAATGAAATTTGATTTTCATTATCATGTCTAATAACATTTTGTCTAACATCTATTACGATTTATTTATGATATAATGCCCACAAGATTGTTAGTGTTTAGTTATTTTTCCACTATTGTTGTGTGTGACTATTGTATTTATCAATTTGAATATCTATACTCTTACCCATTGACTTGAGGTGATTGAATTAAGGTGATTTATCATCTTAATTTATATTTTAAGACTACTACCTGGTATGAGGCACTTCAAGACGCAGTAGAGCATCAGAATGTATTCTATCAGTTTTAATTTTCAAAGCCTAGAAATAATACTTTAAACCTAGAAATTCAAGTTGGTTCCTGGAAATATCACTATCGGTGTAGATTTGGGAGATGCAAATTATGAAATTACTAAATTAAAGATGATAGCGCAATAAAATCGCTGAAGTGGTACCTAATAAGGAGCGTAGAAGAGATATGGAACTGTCATGACTACATCATTATAAGGAGGAACGGAAAAATCAATGGACATTTCATAATAATAAGGTCAGTAGTGTGAGGTGGCTCGTGTATAGCCACCTTTTTTATATCTATTCATATAATAATAGATTCGAATAAAGAATGTTCTGTTTTTTGTAATGTCATAATGTTAAAATATTCATTACTGATTTGGCTCTCAAAGAATAAATACGTGAATAGTTACTCTTGTTTTTTGTTTCGCCGACATCCCGTATGGCGGTTTGTGTACTGGTATCTCATCAGTTGTTTCAATATTTATTTGATATCCATTATATGATCCTAACGTTGACGGAGAGTAGGCAAATCTATCTTCATATTTAATTAATAATGTTCGTAGTTGTTCCGCTTGCTTTTCATTCAACTCTTCTCCGATCTGAATGCTTTGCACGTTTTCTTCCAAGAAATATATATATAGTCATGTAAAAGAGAAATAGCCGTTATGTTGGAAACAACATAACAGCTGTACCATAGCAGCTCTTTAACTTGAAAAAGTTAAAGAACTGCTGGCCTAATAACAAAAGATGGGAAGATCATGCTCCACCGAAAATAATTTAATTCTTAACATTTGGCTTTTGAGTACCTGATCTTCCACATTAGCAGGCTAGTAGCGTGGTACTGTTTCTCGTTCAGTTTATTTAATTTTATTGGAGATTGGGTTTCGTGTGTGCTAGAGCACTCTGCTCCAACTTGTCTAAGGTTTAAAATGTATCTTGTCGGTCTCTTTGCGAATATCACATCAGGGAGGCCTCATTACAGTCTCGGTATCTTCCAGCACGCGCGTCGAGCACCTGCGCCCGCGCCGACCTGAGCCGAATTGGCCCGATTATAGCCGAATTATTAAATTAACCCGAAATTGAGGCCGTCCTCTTTCTTGTAACCCGACGCCATGAAACGAGTTCCCGCCATGTCGGACTGTGGGAAGACGAGTTTTGGGTTCGATACCCAACTAATCATTAAGTATCTATACTCTTAATTGGTAATCCGATATTTATGTGTTTTTATGTTGTCTTAATTACTTAACGGGTATATATTACGAGTATAATTATCTTTATGTTAAATGCATCACAGCTGTTATTTAGTATTTAAGCTCCTATTGTTATTTAAACTATGATAAAAAAAAACAATTTTGCTTTTTTTTCTTCTATTATATTATAACTTTTATGAGTTTTGATTGTTTCTTGGAGAACTACTCATTGATTTTATACTTAAAAACGTGTATTTAGGATAGGCTAAGTACAAATATTGAAAAAAATACTGACTGTTGAGTTTTTTCGGCTTTCTTCTCAACAGTGGTCTCCTCTTGGGAAATACCGTAGAGTCAGACTTGTAAAAGTGCCCTTGCGGCCTACTTACAGAATAAAGATCATTATTTCATTCCTATTCAAGTAATAACATAAAATTATTTTAGGGTTGACTCTTTTAAATGAGGGGTGGTTGAAAACTGCTAGTGTCGCCACGGTAAGAAAAAATAACCTGAATTATTAACCATAATGTGTTACTTTTCCTTGTTCCCTAGTATATTTAGGTTTCCAATATTATAGCGTGCTTGTAATACTATAACCATCATTTAAAAAGAAAGGTTCCTTATTAATATGATTTTATTCCTGAATAGAGAGAGGCAGCAATGCAAATTCATCCAGTTAGCGGTAATTATGCTTCTTTGTGGATACTTTGCTCATTATTTGGAGTAGGGTATTTTGCTGCGCGTACCGACCGCCGCTAATTAACCAGAACAGGACGATCTCTCAACGTTTGCTTATTAACGTCTTAATCTTCCTCGGCGTCCATCGATCTTAATTAATTCAATTAAGATTAAAACTAGGTGAAGGTTGTGGCCCTCACAATGAAATTTAAAAACTTAACGTCGTCTTAACGACTCGCCGAGGATACAAGGGGAGGCGAATTAATCAAATAATACCGCGACGCGGGCCGCTCCCCCCGCGGCACCCCGCGCCCCCCGCCCCGGGCGACCGCGTGGCGCGCTCAGTTGCGACCGTAACGCCGCTTGGGGAAGTGCCGACGATCCCCGTCGTAATAACTACTTTTTTCGAAGTTGTCAGTACAGATTTTGTTTTAAAGTTTCCCAAAAAAAGTTTTATCTGACCAGTCTTCTATCCCGTCAAACTCCGAGGATACTAGACTGTGATCGGCGGTGTAGTTTGTTCAGTTGATTGTGCTTTTTTGTTATTGTTGAGTTTTTTTTGTTTGGTGCATCGTGCCTGAGCTCGAAGCCCGCGGTCCCAGCGAGGCGCTGCCTGGACGCGCCGCAACAGACTCAAGAGGACAAAGCCTTTAGGTAACTACTAACGTATTTATTTTGATTTCGTGAATGTTTGAAAGCGTGGCCGCTGACAGCACACGCATACAATAGACGATAGTCTATGCGGAATGTTTGTAAACAAATCTAGGTCATCTAGTATTTCACTACGGCAGCCGAGACCGCCCAGAAATGTTACGCGTTTCAGGAAAGAGTATTAGCGATGACAAACCTGATAAGTACGAATTAGGGAATACCTACGCCGGCGTACATGTCCACCACGTGCACTACATGATTAAGTTTTTTGTTTACAAACCAACAGTGTATAAACACTTAATATAAACATGCTCATCAGTACCTAATACAGCGTCGGTCTTCCGGTTTGCTGAGTTGTCAATATTCGCTAAAATACTTACGTAATTAAAAACGTTTCCACGTTCTAAATAATTTGTCGATAATAACAGCAACATAACTTACAAGTTAACTAACAAAACGCTTGAATATCTTCATGTTCTGAAGACATTGCACGTATCCTTGTAATGCAGGCAGGTACCTAGAATGTGTACCCGACCAAAAATAATTAAAAACTTTGTTTGAAAATCCAGCACAAATAATTAACAACATTGTATAAAACCAATTAAGCAATAAAGGAAACCTTAAATTTCGTTGGTACAGTATCTACAAAATCATTAATTAATAAGAACTGTGTGAGCACAATACTAATTTCATCGTCAGGTGAAACTCAATTACAAGAGATAATTAAACCATCAAGGATTTATTTACTTTGAACATCAATTTTCTTTAAAATAAACCTACTTTTAATTAAAGCTTTAACGAAAAACAAATAGAGGAGGAGAGAGACGTACAACCCTTCCGAAGCTGCCGTCACAATGGGGTGGAGTACGTATATATTAAACCTAATTGTTATTGAAGCCTTCGACTAATTAATCTTTTCGGATGCAGCTTATACACTACATGTCATTTATTAGTTTTCTTTCGATAGACAGTTATTAGATGTGTTATTATTACCAACTTTGAAAAACTTCGTTCAGAAATTCCTATCATTTGTCAGGACCGACATTAATTTTGTATTTATAATCGTTTGGGGAGTAAAAACTTTAATCAGTTTGAGGTACCTAATTTGACAAATAACCAACCATTTAGATTTTTGCAATAATAACAACTTTCGTATTAAGATGATTCGAAATTAATTTAAAACATGTCTAAGCAATATTATACGGACCACTTCATTTCATCGCCGGTTTAATTAAAAACGAGTGCCCGTTCCCCTTCCTCCTTTTCGGGTTGTACCCCCTCTCCCCGTGTGGGTGTCTCGCTCCGCTTATATTTAGATAATTGTACAATCATCTAAATTAATGAGTGCTCTCGTCCGGTCCTGGCCTGTATTTACGTTTAAACTCGACTCCGAGATAATAGTGACATTTTTTATGCTCAAAATAATTGCTAACATTGTGCAAGGCTTTTTGCCGGTCGAGCCGTTTTTCCGTCGTTAATATTCTGCCTAATTGCTATCCTAAAACCTCATTTTTTGTGGGTTACATGTGAAGAATAATCCGCCTCGGAACACCTTCCGAGCAGCGGTTGACGGCGATAGAGCTAAACGCAATTAAAACTTTCACTACGTGCGTGGACACGGTGCTCGGATATACCTTAATTTATGCCAGTGTTATCATTTTATGAGTCTATTATTCATTTGAGGGAAGATCTCCATTTAGATAGAGTTAGGTTTTAATAACAGTTAGCGTTATCTTCAAGTTTGAACGTCTAATTTGGCTGATGTTCGCAAATCTGCAACCTTGCTTTGACTTGGACGCTTTCAAAGGATTTTGGGTATCTTTCGTTGATATCTATTGATCATCTATCGCAGCATTGTAATGAAGGTACTAAAATAGATATGGTACCGGTGGATTGGATGGAAACGTTGAATGAGAGTTCGTAAAACAGAATTTCTTAGAAACGATCGCAACAGACCTAGTGGGAAAAAAAAATACCGTGCCATTTATGGAGTACATTGATTTTAAAATTGGATTAAAGAGTTATATTTAGGAGCCTTTGCAAAATCAATAGAGGAAGAAGGAAGGACGAAGGACTGCACCAACCGTGGAAGGACACCGAGTAAAGTGCAGCAAGCATCAAGCGGCCGAAGCGGGAAGCCTGCTCGGGAAGGCCGCGGGCGATCCGTCTAATGAACCCAAACCGCCCCCACAACCTGATTTATTAACAAATTAAACGCATTCTGCTGCACCCTCATGCAAATGCCCTATACAACGTCTAGCTGTTTTAAACGGGATTAAAGCCGAAATTATCAAAATGCATCGCTGAAACTCTCACTTCTAATAAGCCGTAACGTAAATCGTAATCAAAACTCACCCTGTCAATTTGATGATCATTTAGGTACGACATGTATTGAGCTATTCAGTTACTGGTTTGTTGATTACATATTTACTGTTGTAACGATTTTCTAAGTCTTAGTTTCCGAGGTCTTTAATATTATGCTAGAAGGTGCCCACAACATCGTCAATGGAGGAGAGAAAAAACATAACTTTCTTTCTTTTAGGTAGTTAGGTAAAAAGTATCCTTTAAACATCTGGGGATGCTATCCGTGTACCAAATATGATTGAAATCCACTCAGCCGTTTTGGCATGATGAAATCCGCAACGACACATATGCAAACATAAAGGATACAAATTCTTTTTCGATTCAGTGTCCGTTAAATAGTCAGTATCACTCAGTTTTTGAAAATATCTTCAATGTACAGACAGACATTTCATTTCTATAACTTAATAATAGTATAGACGCGGATTTTGCTTCAATTTGGCTTGGCGTTAGTAAATTCCAAAAGGTTTAGTTGATTTTAATGGCACAAGTTTCTAATTACTTAGCACATCACAGAGCAAATCATAACCAGTTCCACTTCGCTGATTCTTACACGTTAGTTCCTTATATTAAAATAGCAACCAAAAGACTCGCTTCCTATGCAAATAGAGCCTGCGTACTCATAACTGGTTAAAAGGTAGAAATTTTAAAAGTGCTGTTATCTTCATACATTATTTTGCGTATTCATTTGAAAGTTAAACTTGAATAGTATCGAAACTATTTATAGAGATATATTCCCTCAAATCCCTCATGTTACCCATCTTAAATTGAGAGCTCTATATTAACGTCGGCAGGTGCTAGTTTCCAAGCTTCTGACAATTATCTTTTATTTAGAATAGGAAACAAAAACGTCACGAATGTGGGTTATCGTTGATACAAGAAGATTACAGTCACAAAATTGATGCGTAATGACTTGGAAATTTAGTGTCGACGTGTACAGCGTTGGCATTATTCTTTTTCATCGAATTATTGAATATATCATCGCGTCTAGTCTACTCATATTATTGTTGCATCCATTATTCAGGCTCTCGTGCAGACCGGGCGGGCTGCTAAATTATTAAACAAGCGTTATAAACACGCCACCCCAAACTCAACTTCTTTCAAACGCCTATACAGGATGCTTATGAGAAAATCATTGACGGTTGAGTTTGTGTGTTGTAAAAGTTTCTGAAGCATGATCACTCTTTGATGGACCATCAAAATCTAATATTGTATTGTACCTGATTATAGTTAGATTTGATGTTACAGGGTAGATTAGTAGTAACAATCCAATTCAAGATACTAAACATTAACACAATGCGAAAGGAAACTTTGTAAGGGCTAAAATTATATCGAGCTCTGTGAACTAAATCTCAGACACGCCGTTTAAGGCTGAAGTTGGAATTCTTATTGAGGCAGTAGGCACTAGTGGAACACCTGCTTTGATATCGCGCATGCCCTCTCCAGTCCGTAAGTCCACATTGACTAAACCGGTTCCGATTACAGGTTATGGCTGCCTACTTATCCGTTTGGCGGAAACGAACCTCTCGCGTACCTTGTTGTGCATATTCATTCGTATTAAAAGTTACCATATTTTTGAATTTAGTTGCTCTTAGTAACTTCATAATGTTTTAGACTCGTCTTATTTTCAGTATTCTGTGCTTTGGATTATTGTCTTGAGAAAGACGCGCGTAAAATAGATTTCACTGAAAAGATTGATTATTAGTGATTACGTACAGCATTTTCGAGATATATTTACAGAACGATTACTGTGTTGCCCACTATTCGAGGGAGACTTAATTCAACTCATACAAAAATAAACAAAGTCACCCGCCGTTTATTTGTATTGTTGGAAGATGGTTCCCGTTTACAGAAACTAATGAGTCTTTAAGAATTTGGGAGCATTGGAACGGAATTGTGTCAACATTTATTTAAACTTCGGCAATGGTTGACAGGAAACAACAAAAATTTGAATCAACTCCAACGTAATGACTCTAAAGCTAATCTGTGAGACGGTTTGGGCTGCGTGTCTGTTGATTGAGTTTTGTTACTAGGTACTTACATTTCTTGTTACAATAAAATATTGAGTTGAAATTATTTTTGGGATCTACGAACTCGTGATCGTTTAGTGTTTCCAAAACTCCTCAAAATTTCTAGTGAAATTCCTTGTCCGCTAGGAAAATTACTAGCGGAAAAGGAATTTATAATAGTACTCATGCAGACTGTATTTTATATCCAGTTAAAGTGAAATTATCGAGGGGAACACCACAAACAGCGGGCAGACCACCTGAACAGACGACTAGTCTGTATCAAAACGCTCGGTCGAGCCGAGGAAACGGGAGAGATGTATCTTTATCTCTCTTTAGAAAGAGTGAGAGGATTTCCTTAATTTCTCTCTGCGTGCGGCCACTCAAGTTGTGCCAGTCATCCTATTTGATTTGTAAGAGGAATTTTGTGTTGTAATTGGTACTAATTATTGTTTTGAGAGTAATCCTCATAATGGGATATAAAAGCTATGCAAGCAACGCCTTAATTGTCTTGAATGATGCCATAGTTTTTTTGTTTGGCTGGAAGTTTGTTTTAGTGAGACACCAAATTATATTACTTAGTCGTAGTTTCTTGCTTAATTATATTTTGTCTGAACTTAGAAGGGAAATATAAATTATTATGAAAGTACGCAGAATACAATTATTAAGAATATGAAACGATTAAATTGTAGGTATACTAACGTTTTGTTTTCACACCAACACGAAACCTTAGATTTGAATCCAGAGGCAATAAAATAATGCGATTGCAGACGAAATAGCTGATACTCAGTCTAAATTAATAGGTATCCTTAGCTAATAACAGCAATAAGCGATGTAAATACGGGCCTATAATTCACCCGTCGCCGTGGCAACGGGCGCGCCAAACAAGCGAACCGGCCCGCCAGGCCCGTTTATTGAGTCCTATCCTGATCTACGTGAAAGTGGAAACTAATTTCATTGTAAATGTATGAGCTGTTTGCAGTGCGATGTGATACGATCTGCGAAACCAATGCCAGTAAAAAGCGAGAGGGTCCCTGAAGGCTGGGATAGCTTAAGTAACTTTAACTAAGGGAACTATATGAATGTTTTCAATAATTTATACGGTCCGGATCTCACCAATTGATTTACTTTTACTTTACTCATTATATAAAGTCGTAAATGACAGAATCGTCTCCGAATATATTTTTTTCGATCTCGCTCAATATGACGATTGTGCTATAAACAGTGCATCCGATAAAAAAAAACGGTCAAGTGCGAGTCCGACTCGCGCACCGAGGGTTCCGTACAAACTTTCACTTATTTCGACTTAACTTGCAGGTTGAGTTAAGTTCGCGTCATATACAAATGTGGGGCAAACTTAACGAAACCGGGTTATTCAAAAATGATTTTTGGTGATTAAAAACAAGCAACACAAGCAGATTTATGGTTATAATTATTAAAAGTTTCGTATAATATTCATATTAAATTATATAATTCCAGAAAATGACTGATTTCTCGCTTGGTAAACTTCGGAGATAAAGGGGGGAATGGTATTTTCTTTCATGATTTCCTCAAAATTTAAATTTAAAAATAATTGTTCGTAAATGGGCAGATTATTATTTTGACTTAGTGGCTAGATTTTTAATTTTTGCTACCCCTCATATTGATCGTAGTAATAGAAAAAAAATATTTCATAATGTTTCCTTTGCAATGATTATGAATATTCCAAATTTGAAACAAAAAGCATATGTAGTTTTTGAGATGCGGCGCTCTAATAGTCGGATAGAGAGACAGACGGAGTCGCACCATAAAGGTCGCTATTTTGATACGGATGCGTAAAAATGAATGAATATGTGAAAATCAATCTACAAGGTATACCCGAGATTTAATAAGCTAGAAGGTGCAACTAAGTAAAGATCATCAATGAAATTGCAATTTGGCTTCGAAATATGTAACACCACATTATCAAGACGAGGCGTCCGCTCGCTAACAGCTACTAAGTAGATAACAATCAGCTAGGACGGCTTGTGCGAGACACGAAATTAATTAAAACAAGTTTGTTCGCGGATCCTATGCAGGTCTAACAAAGCCGCTGAGTCACTGGGTAATTACATGGCAGACGCGACGCCGGGGCGCCTTACGTCTAACGTTATCTTTCGGCTCGTTATTGTGACGTGGGGGTTGCGAACAATATCGGATGATGACACGATTATGATTCTTGATTGTTCACGTAGAACACTCCAGAGAATTTGTTGTAGGAGAGTCAAGTAGCGACTGCAGGCGCTTCAGGGTCAGATCTTTTAGCACTCAATTAGGCTACTTATAACTCGCAAACAAATCTGACTTTTATGGACAATATCATGGACAGTATTGCCGCGGCGCTTTCCAGGAGGATTTCAACACATACCAAGAGTGGACACAAACATGGACGACTGCAATCGATAGCAAATTTCGACCAGAGATCTTCCCGGATGCTATAGTAAGAAAGTTTTAACTGAAGAGGAGAACCTGGTGCAACCTAAATAGACTGCGCACCGGTCATGGTCGCTGTGCCTTATATAAATATCGTTGCGGCTGGCTGGACTGCTCTGCCTGTCATTGTGGTGCAAAAGAGCAGAGTATCCACCACATTTTCCAAGTGTGCCCGTCTACTCGATACACTGGAGGGCCTCCGGAGGACCTGATCAATTTAAACGACGAAGATCTCAAATGGATTAATTCTCTGGAGTTAGATTTATGATCTTCTGTATCTACCTTTAAATTATGCCATACGAATAAATAAATGAATGGATAATATCACATTGAACTACCCAAAATAGGATTCCCATATATTGTGTTCGTAAACATCATACCGACACGACTCAATAGACCAGATATGCTAAGAAAAATAGAACAATGATATTACTATTTTCGTTGCAACCATGGAAGGCTTTAGCGAAAAAATAAGAAATGTGTAGGTACGTGTACTTAAGGTTTTGTCATAATTACTTGACGTCATTTCCATATGTGTAAGCCCATAGATCTCTATAACTATCACACTCCTGCCTCGATATTACCAGAAGGCTCCAAAAGCTGATAAACCAACCAATATAAGCATGAGTAAAAATATGCTTGTTAAGAATCGTTCATCCGCAAAAAGACTCGGGAAAAATTCTCAAACTCAAATTAAAAAACAAGGGGTGTAACTTTCAAATTACTTGAAGATGACAACTTTCAAAAGGGTTGAAAATTGTGTTTCGCAGTGTCTCGGTAACGTTAATGCTCTTTCAACCTTGTCGTGGTGATCGCGCCGTGTCATTGGGAATTTTAATTATATCGTGGTGATTAATTATTTAAGGAGGGGAGGATGATCGCTGATTGATCACGACAAGACAACTCCGGGTAGCACCATTGTCTTACTAATTGTGACTTTAGACGATGTGGAAGCTGAAAAGAAAAGAAAGTTAGACTTTTGATCCCGAAAGTTTGGCCATTTAGGGACCTATTTTTTCATTATCCGTTCACTTTCCTGGGTCAAATGGGGAATATAATAGTTAATTCCACCAAGAAAATGATGTAGTACCAATAGGGATGTTGACTGTACTCAAATAATAATATGTTGATGCAAAGGTAGCTTTAATGACGAAAATCCTAAAATAAACTTTTAGTTCGGTACCTTACATGTATCTTGTTTTATGAGCCTTTATAATTAGGTGGGAAAATCCATTTTGAAAGTATGAAAAAAATTATTAATAATAATACCATTAAATAATCGATGAAATGTATGGTAATTTTTGTTATGAAACCGTTTCGATAAACGCAAGTTTTAACATAGCTGCAGAACAAAGTTCTTGATTTCCCCATACAACGTAGGAAGGTGTGACGTCACGCCTTTCTAGGGTTTATTTAGTACTAGCTTCTGCCCGCGACTTCGTCCGCCTTAAATTCGTTTATCGCGGATAAGGGTATTTTTCCGGTATAAAATTTGGCCTATGTCCTTCCCCGGGATTCATACTATCTCCATACCAAATTTCATCCAAATCGGTTCAGCGGTTTAAGCGCGAAGAGATAACAGACAGACAGACAGACACACTTTCGCATTTATAATATTAGTATGGATATGGAGCGCGTTTGGGAAAGTCCAAAAATGTGATTCTAACGTTGTTATATCTCGTGGAGATTTTATGATCTTGATGTAGTTTTTTCACCAGTATTTCTATTATTAAAAGATCGTTTTATAACATACCACAGGAAAAAGTTGTCCTCATCCCTATTATTGCTAGACTTTTACACAACATAAAGGCCTCACTGTGTATTCGCAGTTATCCTCTCTAATTTCCCCAATGCTTCAAGGACTATTTTAGGGCCTTTACTATTCTTAGTCATGTACTGAGAAGAAATAAATTAAGAAAAGAGTTGTGAAGGAATATACAAGGAGACTTACGCTAAGCACTCGCTTACAACTTGCCCATAAGTAACATTGGGTATGTGACTCGGTGAGAATAACACATCTTATCTCCTCTTCCAAACAATAAGCCCTCTGTTACCGTGGCGCCGAGTGACGGCGTCCGTGACCTGTTGACAGAAATAACTAAATAAAAAATACATATGCATGTGTATTGTTCAAACCGAGTCGAAGAAATGAAGGAATTTTAAGCCTCATTCAAAAAATACCCAAGGCGTAGTCACATGCCTAGTAATTTTCCAGATAATTTAATATTTTACTATTATAATGTTGAAATATCTGTACATTGAAGATATTTTCAAAAAAATAAGTGACATGGACTATTTGAAGGTCACTCCATCGAATATATATTTTTTTAATTTTTTATATGTGTCGTTGTGGCTTCATTACGCCAAAACACTTTATAGGATATCGTTATAGGATACTTTTTATCCGATTCAAAAAAAGAGGGTTTAACTTTTTTGTCTTCCGATGAAAAAATTGCGGGCGCCTAGTGGTGAATAAGAATATATAAATACTGGATACCGGACAGAACAATCTGGGGGCACGGCAGTGCCCCCGCCAAGTCGAGCAAAACAAAGGCACGCCGTACCATCTTTTCTCGAAGCTATGCACGTCATTTTCGATCCCCTGTAATTTATTTGCTGATGAAGCTAGAAGCTTGAATTTTCAGTAACCAAGAGGGCATAATACACCTTAGGTATATTCCAAATTACAGTCAATTATAACTTATAGTTAAAGATTTATTGCAAGTCAAAGTTCCTTAATTTTGTCACTCACTCACTCACCGATCATAGAAATTCTAAGGTACTTCTAGCAGATTTACAAGGTTCAAATTTTGAACCCTATTAGTGTTTAGTCTGTAAAGCACCAGAAAACTTAAGCATTCTGCAATTTCAGTCTAGTATTCCAGATATAACAGCCGTATAAATAAATTTGTAATTCAATAGAAGTGTATGCGATTACAAAGTTACATTTGCACCTTAGATAAACAATACAATTTTTCGTTACTTTAAAGCGAAATAAAGGAGGGCGAAGGAAGAGGGTAAAGAAGGGGGGAAAGAGAAGGGTAAAGAGGGGGAGAGCAGAAGGAGAGGATGGTGGAAAGAAGGGGGAAATGGGAAGGTGGAAGGATGGGGAAGCGGAGGGGCGGGAGGAAAGGAGGGGGAACAAAGGGGGAAGAAAGAGGAAGGTGGAGAACGGCGAAGATTGAAGGATGGTAAGGGGTGAGTGGAAAGGGGGGAAAGGAGAAGAGAGGGGAAGAGGGGTAGATAAAAGACAAGAAAGAAAAGACAAGATACCAAATACCAGTATTAAGATATAAGATATACCCGAAAAGAAAAAAAAGAAGGACTGCCTACAAAAAGCGATGAGATCCCATCAAAAACATAACATGTCAAAAAATTGCCAAGTCTCGCAATCTTTTCTACCACAAAAAGTTGTGAGATATTATAACCAAGTCGGTTATTTTATTTAGTAGTACCTATCCAGGGAAAGATCTATCCCACACCTTTGTAATTCATAAATGTTCACCGAACTAACAACATTTTATTGTGACGGTTAATTTATTCAGTAGTACCTATCCATGTGAGCATCTATCCAACATGTCGTTTTATTTATTAAAAATATTAAGATGTGTAATATTGATACGGTCACTATAACGGTCACAATAACATGTTGCTAGTTAACTAATTCGATAAACATTTATGAATGACAAAGGTGTGGGATAGATCCTTTCCTGGATAGGTACTACTAAATAAATTTACCGACTTGGTTATAATATCTCACAACTTTTTGTGGTAGAAAAGATTGCGAGACTTGGCAATTTTTTCACATGTTATGTTTTTGAAGGGATCCTATTTACACTTACTACTACTAAGGACAGTATAAATGTCTAAGTGGGATTGCGGTAAGCGGTTATAATAAATAATTATGAATGAGAAACAATATGATTTAACAACAAAATTACCAGACACTAAAATTGATATAAGATATGATCCGAATCCCTTTGAACAAAACGAGATTAACAACCTCATTTATCATTAGCTACTCGTATACTAATATAAAGTTGTAAAAACTTAATGTTGATGAAAATGAAATAATATTACGTTACTAGAAGGTGCCCGCAACTTCGTTCGCGAAGGAGAAAAAGTGAAAACCCCTCTTTTATCTTCAGAATAGTCGGGTAAAAAGTATCCTATAACCATCTGGAGATACCTAGTTAACCGTGAACCAAAAACAGTTGATATCCAATATTGCGTGATGTTGATGAAGCCACAACGACACATACGAACACAAAAAAACCAAAATAAATATTTTTCGATTCCGTGACCTCCAAATAGTCCGTTACGATCATTATTTGAACATATCTTCATTGTACAGACATTTCATTCTTACAACTTTATACTATTATAATATTTTTTTTACATGTCAATGTACAGAATATTGACATATAAAAAAAAACAGTCTATTTGGAGGTCATTGAATTGTTTTTTGTGCATTTGTTACTTTGTGGCTTAATTACGCCAAAGCGGCTAAACGGATTATTACTGTTTTTGAAGTACACACAAGACGTGTGTATCAAAAAAAGAAGAGCTGGTTATCCACAGATTGTTATAGGATACTTTTTATCCGACAACGCAAGCAAAGAAGTCGGTTATAATTTTCTCTTCCTCCGCGAACGAAGTTGCGGGCATCCTCAGGTTGTTCATAAATTAATGGATATATGCTGACGGTAATGCGTAAGAAAGGATACAGGCACCCATGTTACTCACACTTAAATCAAGACTATATTTGAAGCATTTTCAAAGTACACTTCAAACTGTATTGCCTTTTCAGGCTCTCGAATTCTGCCTTCGACATTGAAAATCTTAAGATCATTAAACGGTAAAAATTGATTGCAAGGCAATGTCTAGCTTTGAAGAAGAGAGTATATATAAATACTAAATAACGATTGTCTTTGATTAACTCAATACAATCTAGTTGGATTTTAAAGTGTTGTTGAAACATGAACATTGAACATTAATTATGTAACACATGCACCGACAGTGATGTGCGATGTAAATAGATTGCGCGATCGCGAATCGCATATATTATTAAACGAACGATTACCCTCTAAATTTAGGTCTGTACATGTATCGCCAATCGGGTATCCGGGCTTCCTGCAAATCCGACGAGTTTCGTCAAATTATGCGCATCCATTTACCTCTGAAACTGTACATTGTTTCCAAACTATGCGAATAGACAAAAATGTTACACGAGTTCCGTTAATCTAGAACATACTGGCCAAATATTTTGTTAAACGCTGTAGTTGCTGTAGACAAAACGAGGTTCAAAGGGTTGACTGTCAATATGTGTTTGGCAAACTAAAGGCCATTAATAGAAGATGCAACAGTCATTCGTAAAATGATACTATTGATGAAGAGGCAATTGGATCAGTATTGCAAGTGCTTTTAGGCTCGATTGTTGAGAGAGCTGTAAGTGTATAAATATGTAGTAAATGAGAACGGTAACATTTTAATACAAATTGTAACATTATAATTTATTCTTGTAAATAAGTTTGTAGTGCGAATGTTTGTTTACTTTAACATTAAAGAATCTGGGAAATACCTTCCAACATTATGCGTAGACACTCCCCACAAAATCGGCTTTTTCTAAGATCAAGGGTTCATTAAGACTTAAATAAAATGGGTTATTTGTAGATCTCTACCATTTATATTACTTCCACCTGCATTTGTCACCTAAAACTTCTTCGATTTTCATGTTAACTTATTACGTGGTACAATCATATCTAAATAATTGCCAAATTCTCAAAAAAAAAATCTCCATGAATTTTAATTCGCAAAATGTAATTCCTAGTTTTATATTTTATGAGTTTCACAAATTTGCACTGTGTTTAGATGGAAACTCCAACTTATGTTTTGCCATGTTTTAAGTTCACCCGTGCATTGAACCGTGTATCATTTGATACAGGATTTAAGGACTTTATTTGAGGGAACCATTAATTTCACAATGCCTTTTAGAATAATATAGATAATAGGCGTAAACCTCAACGTTTATAACGTGATCGTAACGAACTTTGCAATAAGGCCTAAAGCACCACTTATAAAATTAAAGCTAGCCGTTAAAGCAATCGCATGGATAGCCACATTTAGGAGTATCCAATTTTATACAATCAAGTTTTTGCAAATGGCGACGCACGAGTGAATTCATTCCCACTTCGCGATGGTTTCGATATCTAATCTGGCAGGGCGGGATATTTGCACGGTGATAATACTTACGAGTACGGTTAAACGACCCTTAGGAGATTTTGCAAGATTGTTACACTTGCACGCTATTTGTAGATTGATAATGGACAATATTTCATTTATTTGAAAATGACCACCATTGAAATGTTATGGATAGATTGGGGCTCTCTGAAAACATTGAAAAAAAAATGCTTTGAGCATAAATTTTTAAGAAAATGTATGTTTTTAGCAAATGGTGATCTGTATTCTGTAGGCGGTACAAAGTTAATTCTTTTGTTTTTTTTTTTTGACAAGCAAAGGGATAACTTGTCTTCAAAATTTATGAAAAAAAAGCACAGTGATCGGCCGGTCTAGAAAAGAATAGCTGTGACTGGTCACGACGTAACATTACAAAATCAGGTAGGTTATGTGAGCAACAAGTGTGATAAAAAATCACAGTAACATTTTTATATTGATCTAAATACATTGCAGTTAGTAACCTTAATGTGGTGGTAAGTCAGGGTTAGTCTGTTACGAGAGTCGTGGTGATTGAAATTGAAGTGTAATTGTAATGTAATTGCTTTTCACCATATTTAATTATGCCACTTGTCACAATGACCCCCAATAATTTGTACTTTGTAATTTATTCCTTCTCGAATTTCGCTTAGGCCCTAATAGAATGAGGTAGTTTTGTTTTATTAAAATCAGTGGCTAAAATTAAAAATAGTTTAAAAATACAAAATACGTTCCTCGCAGACATTGATGCGAATTAAGGCGAAGGCAAAATATCTGCATATATGCTATTGTGGTTGTGCTTCAGCTCTTCCCGTACTTATAAACGGCAATATAATTTTCTTTCCCCTTGCCTCGGCTTCGGGCTAGTGTAGTGACGTAGCTAATTTTCCGGGAAATTCATGCTGCCCGTAAAACTGTTAAATAAATATCCGCAATGATATCACCTTCTAAATTTCTGCCAGTTGATTAGGAAACTATGCACATTAAATAACTGAATTCAAAAGAGGTATTTTATTGTAAGCCCTTCCGGGCCACGACTAGACTAGAGTACTAGACGACGCTCTTAATCAGACTAGACATTAGCCACGGGCCTTTTCTGTTGTTACTTTTTTCATGTAACAAGTGACAAAGGAGCTTGGTAGCTGCCTATAGTTCCCTGAAACGCTGTGTTTAGTTGCTTATAGGGTTCCGTACCAATAAGGTAAAAAAGAAACTTATGGTGTGACACTGTCTGACTATTAGAGCGCCATATCCCAAAAAATACTTAAGCTTTCTATTTGAAATATGTATAAATATGGTCAGCTCACATGTATTGCAAAGGAAATATTATAAAATATAACTTGATTTTCTCAAAAAACGACCAATATGAGGGGGCGGGGGCATAATAATTAAAAGTCAGGTCAAGTAGGGTATCATATAAAAGGACTTGATGTGCACATTGTCGATCAATTTTTATATATTTTTTATTGTGCTTATATTTCGTTTTATTAAGGAAAATATGGAAAAAATACCCCCCCCACCCCCCCCCCCCCCCCCTTTATCTCAGCTTACCAACCGAAAAAATCAGAACTTTTCTGGAATTATATAATTTAATATTAATGTTACACAAAAATTATAACCACATTTCTGTCTGTGTTACTTTTCTTTAATCACCAGAAATCATTTTTGAATAACCCTATATATGGTTAAGTATATTTGGTTAAGTTTGACTTTCGTTTGTATGTGACGCCTTAGATACTAGTAGGTAGTAGGAATAAGTGAAAGTTTGTACGGAACCCTCGGCGCGCGTAACAGACTCGCAGTTGAACGGTTTTAATTCGCCTGTAATAACAATCCAAGCTAGTATGCAAGTATGTAAGTTACAAATCATATCATTGTCGTTACATGTCGCGGACTTGTAATATTTGGTCTTTCTCACAGATTCAATACTTGAACTAGAATTGTTACATTGTAAGTAATTGCTGTCGATCATGTAACACCTACCATGTTAAAGAACCTCATGTTGTCATTATAGTCCAACGCACGAGCCTCAAACAGCATTACGATCCATGGGTTTGACTTTACTGGTTTAAGACGTTAAAGCGATATGTTTTTATTCAATGTATTAAATGAAATAAACCCAATTTATTTCCTTACTGACCCAGTGGCCAATCGTCGCCCCACTGGTAAAAGTACGTAATTGATTGCAGCACAAGCTCATTTGACTGATTGTATGGAGCGCCAAATTGCGTATTTACCGTAAGGGAAGAGCCCTCGTGGAGCGTTGCCAATTTGGAACCGGAGCCCCCCCTCGGTCCAGCTATGAAGGGTGACGTATGTTTATATTGTGTTTATTTTATATAAATTATTAAAAAATATAGTTTTAATTGGGGTGCTAAATTATAGATGCTTTTAAATTGGTGGCCTAATATTGGTATATTTAAGACATTCAAGGTTTTAACACGCATATGAATATGCAAAATGAAAAAAAAAAATAGGTATACATACACATACCTACTTCCTACATTTTATAGCAACATCGTTAACTAAAGCGTAGTGACAAAAATGTTTTGTTAACCTTGCACATCTCGCTAGGGAACAAGACGGTGGTTAAAATAATTAAACTAAGTAGTAGATAACTTTTTAAACGGCGTAGCATGTTTTATCGTTAAAACCGATGTACACTCGAGTACAATTACCTGCGACTCCTCGAGCCGTGAAATGCGTTTCCGTGTGAGCCTTATCAACAACGATCTTCCGGCGTCCCCGTACCACTGTACCCCAGGGTAACACTTTAGGCATCGCTTTTACATCGCAATGATTTTGTATTCTACGATCACATGGACAATGCTGGGTGTCTCGTGGTAAGAGTACGTAGTTTTTAGATCTAGAACAGGTTGGGTCTGTTTTTGTTTAAAACAATTTGTACTCAGGTCGTTCACAAGTTTTAAACATGCAAGTTAACGCTGTTTATCATTTATAATCGAAGGTCACAAAGAAACGTTAACTAGTTCGCTTGAAAGTTATTCCGATACGTATGAAGTTTTAACGAGGTTCGAATAACGTTCTCTGCTTTCGATTGAAAATAGCGTCCTTATATAGACTATCAATTTAAAAGGTGTCTCAACTCGTTAAGTCCTTTTTAAGCTATTGCTAAAACATGAGGTTTGCACTCTTTTGTGTCTTAATAATAAATCATTGCTTACTTAGTGCAAAATATGCTCGCACTATCACCTAATAATAATTTACTTGTGCGGTTTCTTTCACTCACAAAAATAACCTTAGTAGAAGAAGTGGGTTTCTCTAACACTGCCACTCACCGTACCTAAATATTCAAGTTAAAAAACCGGCCAAGAGCATGTCGGACCATGCTCAGTGTAGGGTTCCGCAGCCGATCATAGAAAAAAATGCATAACAGATGAAAAAATTGACTCTAAAAGAACGTAGGTATATCCACGGCACTAGCGTACTTTTGCTAAAAAGCGCAGTTTTTCGGCAATTACTCAAATATTGTATATCTGGTCATGGGGAAAATAATAAAACAAGCTTTATCTTTGTTATTTGTTTCACATTTTTTGGACGTAAGGTATAGAAAATGAAGGGGTTGGGACACACACACACATTTAATGCTACTTTCGGAGCGATTATGTCCGAAAATATTTACTACTAGAAGATGCCCGCAACTTCGTTCGCGGGGGAGGAAAAAGCCATAACACTCTTTTTTGCTTTAGCGTAGTTGGGTAAAAAGTATTCTATGACCATCTTTGAATACCCAGTTACCCGTGTACCACAAATAGTTGAAATCTGTTTAGCCGTTGTAGCTTGATGAAGCCACAACTACACATACAATTACAAACATACAATAACTTCTTTGAAAACGTCTTCATTGTACAGACATTTAATTTTTACAACTTTATAATATTATATCGAAAAGTTTTTTTAGAAATCATATAGTGATTTTAAAAGAACAGTCTAAATATGTGCTATACACATCATATCTATGATAAAAAATATTATTTATTAAATTTCGGGTATAATGGTGGAGCTAGAAATATTATTTTTTGTTATTTAGGTATCAAACTAAGTAGGCGCTTATACAAGACACCTTTACTCCAAATTTCATCCATATACATCGTGTAGTTCTTGAGTAAAATGCCTGTGACGTACGGACGGAGATAACGAAACTAAAATAACCCTTACAGTTTCGTCATGTCCGTCCATCTTTTTGCCATTTTGGCTTACACATACTCGTAAAAGGCTATTGCAGTGAATTTTGCCACCCTTAAAATTACATTTCTTGTGCATTGCGTTCTGAATATGACAGTATAATTTATGTTCATGTCGTAACAGCTATTAGTCCAGCACTACTGGCCGTGACGTTTGCCCTTTCGTTTCCGCTCATCACGGACAATGCGACCTGCGCCGACGCACTTGACTGCTTTGCCACAGTTTTATTAACATTATTATGCGTAAAAAAATCTTTAGTTATTTATGAAATTCATAGAAATAATTAATAATGAAATCCTTAGAAGCAAGACTTAGAACACCATTGCGGTACGCTTTACCCAAGCATTGATTTGCCTACATGGGATGTGTTGTATCTCGCTTAGCCTTATATGTATGTACTAGTGTGAAAATAAAATTATCGTAAAAAAACATTCATGAAATGTAAACCTTAGGCGATGAGCGTTTCTTGGTACCAGGCAACTGGGTTTTGTTATGTAGCTCATGTGTAGAATGTTGTTTTTGATCCAAGCTAGCCGGTACAAACTATGTTTTTTTGTCGTTCAGTGTTAGAAAGATCATTTTAAATAGTTAATTGTGTATAGACTGACGTATATAATGTGTTTAAAGTGTTGAAGCTAGACACACACGTGAACACATTTTGTTCTAAAATAGACCAACAAAATCCATACTATAATATTATAAATACGAAAGTGTGTCTGTCTGTCTGTCTGTCTGTGACCTTATCACGATTAAAAGCTGAACCGATTTGCATGAAATTTGGTATGGAGATAGTTTGAGTCCCGGGAAAGGACATAGGCTACTTTTTATCCCGGGAAAATACCCTTATTCGCGATAAACGAATTTAAGGCGGACGAAGCCGCGGGCAGAATTTAGTAATATTATAATGCATAGTCATTAAACTAAGTATGAGCATAATAACCGCAAACAGTTGCGCGAGAATAACCAAAACCTCATTCTTGTGCCAAAGAATTCGTACAGCTAATGTATTTGCCTACCAGCCAAATAAATGATCTAGCGATTACAATAATAATAGTGATTGGCGTCACACAGGCTCGGGAGCCAGCTGGGGCGAGCCTCCCCGCCGCGCTCGTTAACTACGTATAGAGATAAATTATTTTTATCTGCCAATTTTCCCCAATCTAATCTATTGTTGTATTCTGATGACAGTTGAACGACAAATTTTAAATGCTTCTTAAAAATGTCGATTCGCGATTTTAATCTTCAGTTACTGTACATAATTAAATGATGTTTATACTGTAATTATTTTATAGTAAAAAGATAAGGTCGAGTTGGTTGGGAGGGTTACGTGTTTATTGGATAAAATTTAATCATGTCGATAGCTATTTGGACGTGATCCTCTGCACCTGTTGGTCGATTTTTCGTCATTTAAGACAAATATCTTAATTACGAGTATTATTGCTCTAATTAAACTATGAGATTTAGATTGTGTAACAACATCGGTAACGGTACGATATTGCTGTTAAACATTCGTAAAGTCGATAAAATTATTATACTAAGATTCCATAAGTTTGATAGATAGTGCTTTAGGTAAGTTTTTAGCTTTTACCCTGCATGTAGGTATATCTCTATTCTACAGATTATTCTTCAAATTCAGTATCTTGATTTTTTTTTGTTTGTTACAGCTTAGTAAACTAACACTATACCATAGAAATAAAGCAATTTAACGGATTATATCGCGTATATTATCTCATTTTAGTTCCCGACGTTTCGGAAGCTTTTCAGCTTTCCATGGTCACGGGTGGACTAAGAAAAGATGTATTTTCCTCTCTCAAAATTACAATTTGTGCAAAGTACCCATTTTAAAAAAAAACAAATAAAGGTGTACATACACGCCAGATGGGCCTAAGCTGTAAAGACAGTTACACATGTGCCAGAAGGGCTTAATTATTTTATTTTAATAATTTACCAAGCAGCATTTCATAAATGAGGCGTATTGAGGAGAAAAGAAACGCTGCAAAGAAAAACTCCAGGCTACCTCATTACTAACTATAATATTTTTAAAAACAGAGACTATTAAACTACTTTTTAAACAGATAAGATATTTTACACCGTTCGGAAATCAAGGTTTTGCAGTCCTGTGTCTCCCTTGTTCCTTGATGAGATGTATTACAGGATCCCAAGCTGGTGGTAGCGACAATCCATCTTCGCTATTGAAATTAGGATGCTTTTTAATCTCAATAGCACGTTTGACATTCTGCAACTCAGCAGTCAAATGTTGATCGTCGCAGATACCCCTGGCTCTCTGAAACAAAGATTTATCCACTGTAGCAAGTAAAATGAGATAATATACGCGATATAATCCGTTAAATTGCTTTATTTCAATGAGTAATAATCGCGGAAACAGAAGAAAATGTTAACACTATATCAGTTTTAAAATGTGTTGCCTCATATGGTGCCACTATTTGTATACTCTTTGTGTTACTGTGAACTATAGGTACTGGTGTAAAGATTCTTATATTAAGACACAGATAGACTAGACGTACTTAGACATAAAAGACTTAGCATAGCCGGTCTGGATACATTTACAGAGCGTTAAAACTAAAAGAAGGTACAAAGATTACTTTAGTGAGACCCTGTATTTTGGTGTTTGTCAGATGTAGGTATGTCTACATAACTACTTTCAGAATAGTGTCTATGTAGCATGTACATACTGTTATGAAAGTGATTACAGCTAAGTTTGAACCATAATTTTTAACCGAATCCCAAAAAAGGATGTAGTAATCAATTCGTAATTTTATTTTAATGTTTGTTACCTCAGAACTTTGTCATTTATAAACCGATGTACATTTTTTTTTGTTTGATAGGAGGTGTCTCCATATTGGTCCCATTTAATTTTAGTGAAGATCTGATGATGGCATCCATAAGGAATTGAAGGAACTCCTCAAATATTGTAGGCATACATATGGCGATTTTGGTTTTATAAGAAACATAAGAAGCATTTGCATTCAAAAAGTGTACATTGGTGAAGTGGAACTGATCAAGAAGACCACAGAAGGTCACTGGTACTCCTCAACGATAAGTGATTTACGGGTGGCAACGAAATACATCTCCATTCAAATATCTAAGCTCCTCATAGTCGCAATTTGAAATATCCCTGATGAGAATGGTACCATCGAATTGATTTGATGATGGAGCCGGAAGGCAGGCACCGGATCCCTGTAATAAAATAATGTATCCTAGCCGTGTTTGGGCTTTTACGAATCGTCACGGGATACACTTTTAAGTAACGATTAATTAAAAAGTGTAAAATAAAATTACTCTTTAATAAAAAATGAAACGGACTCCAAAAAAAACTAAAAAGAAAAAATATAACTGGATCATTAAGTTCTTCAAACTTACAAGTAACCGTTTGTCTACTCGATCTATACAGTGCTCGTACCTATACAATTAATGTTATTTTGGAGTCGGTGCCATCGTGTCACAACTTACTAAAATCGACACTTTTCAATATTTTTACATATTCTTTATATGGCGCCGACGCCAAAATAACAATAATATTACTGTATAGATTGAGCAGACAAACTTGTAATTAAATTGAGGAAACTGAATTATGCAGTTATGTTTTTACTTTTTAGATTTTTTTTTCGATTGAGTTATATTTTTTGTAAAAAAAAAAAAATTAGTTTTCTAGATGAGAAATCTTGCAAAAGAATTTACGCACATAAATATATTGTTATATGCCAATCGATGGAGAAACGAGCACAATCTTTGGCAAAAGTTGAGTTTATTGCGGAAATTAAAAATTGTTCTTATATTTACTTACCTAATCATTATTCGATTAAATATTTGAGAGCGTGTTAGATTTTGATTACCTACTGATGAAATAAAAAAAAAACAACTTTTCTCAATACTAAAATGTCAGAGGAAAGTAAAGTTATAAATAAAAATCCATAAAAATTAAATGTGAAATTTATTATAATATACATTCCACGCTGTCTCAATGTAGTTTTAATAAGTCTTCTTCTTGTCTTGCGATATATTTTAGTATTCCGGCACGGTACTACAATTTTATAGAGAGACGGGTGCGTAGGCGCATACACAGATAGGTACAACCTATAAATTTATTACGGCTGCAATAAAAACTCGCAACTAACACGATCCAAGCTCGAACTGTTTACACAGATCAAAGGCGTATCAAATAAAGTTTATCAAATGGAAGCATCATAAGCAATGTTACGGGATTCGCCGAATTTGCGCGACCCAGTTTTGGCTGTTCGCGGTGTTTATTTTATTTTTCTGATATTTTATACAACTATTTTGGCTATTAATATAATATGACGGAAAATGTGGAAAGGAAAAAGCACGTAATATTGCAGCTGCACTTAACTGAACTAATTTCCACTATCTTACTTAAGAACCCACCAAATTAACTAATAACCCATGATCAATAAGGTTTGGTTTGTTATTATTTAAATTATTGTTTCTTGATTGTATTTTACTTTACGAGAATGTTGGCTTTAATATGTACATATCATAATATATCTAAGTTCTTGGCGGTTCCATCCAAGGTTGTGGCAATTAAAAGTAATTTTGTGAGCGACTCAATTAAAAATTAGGAGCAAAAGCTAATAGAGACATGTTAATAACTAAGTATTCATCCGTCTGAGACAGAGATGGGCATTAATCGATTATATTTTTAGTTGACTAATCAATCGATTAAAAATATCAATCTTGATTTTTTTTATCGCGATTAATTTAGTTGCGATTAAATTAGTTGTGAGAATGTTCGACTAACAATTAAATTAGTTTTAGTTTCAATCGACTAAATTTCACGACTAAATCTATACAACTAAATTTGATAAATCTTCGTTTTCAATCGTTATTCGCAATTAATTCTATTAATCCTAATCGTTAATCGTTAGTCGATTACATTTTGCCCATCTCTGGTCTGAGAGTTACAATAGCTACTTGTAATGTAAATCGTCCTTATTTTCAATTCAAATCAAAGACGTTATTTATGTCTCTATTAGCGGATTCATGTAGTCCAAGTATCGTCACTACTTTAAAAAACTCGTATCTATTGTTGATTTATTTTTTATGAATAAGACATTATTAAGTACACATGGACTTCTTGGCGCAGTTACTTACATTACTTGTATACGTGAAGGTATTTAACCATATAATTAAAGAAGGGGCGATAGCGCTGGTGATAAATGATTACACATCGCCACGATGACACGTCTCGGCCTATAACGGGCTGCATAATGAGCGCCGATAGCAAATGATCGTAATAGAAGTGTCACCGACCATTACTCGTGATTCTCGCGTGATGGCATCCCAACCTCAGGATTCATGAATGGACGCCGATCCATTCAACAAGTTCGTCGCGCACTGATTAGCGCCTGCCCACTTTTAATCTTATCTACTACACGAACGCTCTAACGAAAAATGTAGCAAGAACCCATGGCGCTCGAACATTCTTATTCCTTGTTTGTTGGGACGCCTCTGGGACGGGCGAGCGCCCTACAAAAACTGACCGTCGCCCGTTGAATTTCCTCTTTCCATTCACACCTTTTTATGGAGTTTTTTCGTCAATGAAGTCGTGTTCAGGATAATTATTGAATTTCGACGATTCGCTACGAATATCGATGAGCCGGAAGCCGGCTGGGTGATTGCGTCGAGTGAACAAATTCCGACGATCAGAAAGTAATTTTATGGTTTTTAAACTTAATTTCAAACCGACCTGAATTTAAGATGAGCCGTGATTTGAGACAGTGTGATGTTTTCATTTATTTTCACAATTGCATTAAATTCAAAAGTGCTTTGTTTAAAAAAGATGCATTATGAATACTTTCTAAATTATGATGCCTACTATTATTTGCAAAAATAATCTAATTACTTGTTATGAACATTTGATTTCAAGTAAGTAGAGAATGTGACGCACTGAAACAGTTGATACGTAGGCAATACGGCTACTGGTTTTTGGGAAAATTGACATTTTCTGCATAAATACGTATTGTTGGATATTACAACGGCATTACGAAACGAATCACTGGTAATAACGCAGGGGCATCTAATTAAATTGCCACCAATAATAATGGCACTCGGGGCCCCTCGGCCCCCTCGCTATTTATTATTTCTACACTACTCACTCAAACGAAATGGCTTATCATATTTGGAAACCCCTAGGCAGTTAAGCTTTTTTAAACAGAGAGCGAAGTTTACTACCTGGGCATCCCCGATACGCAAGGAATGTAATAATAACTTGAAATTTTATTTCACTTTAAATACGTTTAATAAACGACAATGCAAATATTTAGCGTTAAGCTATTTCATTTTATGATATTGTGACGCTTGTGGTATTTGTAAACTGTCTTTTGGAGCTCGCTAAACAAAATCTATCTGATGTTATTTTAATGACAGATTGTCAGTTTCCGCAAATAAAAATTAACCAATTTCATACATTTGAAAAAACTGAGGAGACAAAGCGTCACGCAGGGGAAAATCTCGGTACGACGTTGTTGGACATTACCACTGGATTAGTCATACAAACAAAATTATAGATTTTGTTTGGCTATATTTAGTCTGGTCTATTGAGTAAAAGAAATGGATAAGCGACGAGCCTGGTTGATCACGCAGTTGAGGAGGCGGGAGTGGAAATCAAACGACACCTGAAAGATGGTAGACCGGTGGCAAATGCTATGCTAGTCACAGATTTAATAATTCTAGCATGGAGCTGATAGTTTTGGAAGACTTAGGACGAGCATATTAAGGTTCCATGATACTCCTGTTATTACCCTTCTTGTAGCTATCGCATCGAGTTTACTTGAATAGACGACAGCACCCAATCTGATCTCTACGATTACAACATACACAATATTCAGTGTGAGCCCTAGCCGGCATTTTAACATTACCTGACTTCTATAATGGTAATCCAATGCTCGTGAGAAAACGTATCAAACTAGATATGATAATTGTGGAATGACCCCACGCACAGATACTTTCTGTGGAATGCTCCGTTTACCGATCACCTGGTTACCTTAGTTCGTTCAGACGATAAATGTACTGTCTTCCCCCACTGCACTACCCACGATACTGCAATTCCCAGCAATTGAGACGCACACCTTTATATTGTTATATCTCCATTTCATTGCTCGCTAGGGACTACAGCTGCCCTTGCCCCTCTACCCCGCACCCGCCCCGCGCCCTTCCCCCACGTCCATTAGTGTTTTGTGAATGATTTAAAAGCTCTTTCGGATAACTACTCTGTAAGTGAGTAATTTAAGACTTACTTCCAATTTTATCAGCGCTCCCTAAATTTGAGTGCGCATTAAAATATTAGCGAAGCGTATTGCCAGCTGTTTTTGAGTGACTCACTTAACTCGTAGAATTAATGGATTGCAAATTCTTAGTTTGTGTTAGCTTATTTCCCAAGTTAAGTAAAATGTGCTTGTACTTAGTACGCACTCATGGGACGCTAAGACTGAGTGCTCAAATATTTGATAACTTATTCAAAGACAACAGGACACTTAGGCACATTACCTGTCTTAGCTTTTGACCTATGATAACCGCGGACATAAATATTCAAATGTATTCATAAGAACAAGAATCATTTTATCATTGGTAAAAAGAAGACCGATGCAAGTTGCAACAGGAGGTGAGTTGAAACTACAAATTTTGCGACACTTACTCCGGCGAGAAAAGTCTGTATTGTGACATTTAAAGCTCTCTACCGATTATAAGTTTAGCGTAATCAGTGTTGTTTCAACCCACCTCAGTCTCCTCTGTTTAGTTTAAGAAGTATGTATATACGTATTTATTTTGTTTATACCACACTGGCAACTTTTTTGTAAGGAAAGGCTTCATTCTTAGATCTCAAGGATTATTCTATCAAACGATTATCCAGCTGGCCTAGGAACAACATCCAGTTGTAAACCTAACCTTTATGTGAATATTTTATTACGTAAATAGTCCATGATTTGGTGACGCAGAGCATGCGTATAATGTATATAGACTAGACCTGTTATGTTTAGGTCCTCGTTACTACATTTCTTAAACATGTGATGTGGAATTAGTTGCGTTGTGTATATACTGTTTGTGTATTATGGTTATCTATTGTTTGCCCGAAATTCATATGCAATAATTTTTGTTTGCCAGAATGTTTCATTTACTAGAAAAGTTATTAGACATACCCTTGTATTCCCGAACATTAATTTTATAATGATACTAATGCAATACGTATTGTTTTTCATATGATTAAGTGCAATAATAATATTTATTATAATGTAAAAACGCCATACTAAACTTTCCGAATCCATCCTGGCTATGCATTTTCTTATTGATTGATTTCTTTTGCCGTTCGAAAATGTGTAGTACTTGCAAGCATTTTGATGTTATAGTAGACTAATTACGAGAGCAGGTACACATGCAAGCAAGCATGCAACCATTTTGATATAAAAGTAGACTATGTACTAATGTACATACAAGCGAGCATGCATGCAAAGCGAGCACGCAAGCAAAACGTGAAAGCAAGCAAGCATGCAAGCAAGTAAGTATGCAAGCATGCAAGCAAGCAGCAAACATTTTAAGGTCCGCTCGCTTCGGTTGCTCTACTATACTTGGTCATAATACAAACCTACCTAACCTACGGTTTTCGGTTTTGGACCCATTATCCATTTTGTCGCAGTACTTCTTCTTAACACTCCTCCTCGCTTCGCTCGTCGTTGTACCTTCACCGACCTGCGTTAGTCTGCCTTGCTCCGCTAGTTTCCTCACCTAAAGCAGCAGTAGTAGTTAGTTATAGTATAAGTTGACTAAGGTTAGTTTTTTAATATAATAATTATGGATAACAATTATTATGGTAAAAGTCTAGAAGGCGTCATAAAAACGCTTGCATGGGCCAGAACTAGTATCAATATCCATGGTGTCTTCTTGTCGCACCTGAGATTTGCCGATGATATTGTATTGTTTGCCGAGACCCTGGAGGATCTTCAAGGCATGGTTGAAAGCTTTTACCACGGTTCTTTGAAGAGAGGTCTTAAGACGAATATGTCCAAGACTAAAGTTATGACGAACTCTCTTGTGAATCGATTACAACCATTATGGTTGGGAACGAAAAACTGGAGGCGGTCGAGCAATACGCGTATCTTGCACAACATAAAAGAAAAAAAGGAGATCTCCAGGAGAATCCAACTGGGCTGGGCGGCATTCAATAAACTAATGGACATCCTTAAACCCGTTGACATTCCACAATGCCTGAAAACTAGCCTCTTTAACCAATGTGTCCTGCCCTCCATGACCTTACGGTGCCGAGACGTGGACGCTCACTAAGGAGGCTGTGCATAAAATCCGCGTGGCACAGAGAGCCATAGAGCGCGCCATGCTCGGCATCACACTTCAAGACCGAGTGAGGAATGACGAGATCTGCCGTCGCACCAAGGTGCCAGACATTGGATACGTCATCACCAAACTGAAATGGAGCTGGGCGGGACACGTAGCTAGGCAGAGTGATGGCAGGTGGGTCAATATGTTAACGGAATGGTGGCCGCTTTCAGATGAAAGGAGTGCCTTGCGTCCGTTGGCTCGTTGGGTGGACGACATTCGTAAGATTACGGGTCATTTCTGGATGAGATTGGCTCCAGGACCGGGATAAGCGGCGTGCACGAAGAGAGGCCTCTCAGCAGTAGGCGATAAAGGACTGATATAATGATGATGATGATGATGATGGTAAGAGTGATTATTGAAATTGATATTGTGGGAAACAAAGATCGGCCATATGATATGATTTCCTAATATGGTAAACAATGAGTATGGAGTACGAAATTATAAGAAACAACATTATGGTAGTTGAAATTTATGGCAGATGAAATTTTGGCAAGTGAGAGTATACCGTTATACATACCTTTGTAAATAGTAGTATTGTATAATGTCAATACTTCAAGTACATTTCCCACACAGCAAATTACTCGAGGCTTACCCGCAACGTACGCAACTACCTAAATTCGCTTCACACAGCTTATTACAAATATACTCTACACGTGTGTAACCAAACAATTCAAAAAGAATTTACACTAAAATCACATCAACAACAGGAATCTGGCAACCCCAACCGACCCGTCATTCCGGTGCAGAGAAAGCGGAAGAAAATCCGTCATCTCCGGCCATAAACAATGCGACGGTGTGTGGGTATGCAAATGAGCTATGGTAATTCATCGAGGGGGGGTGATAAGATAACTGGCCGGAGATACGTGCGGTACCCGAGATGGAAACCAAAAATACTAATTCTCAAGGAGACCTAAATCGCAGTTAGACTGATGTTTGCGCCTGTAGATCCTTAAAAAAGTACATAAATAAAAGAGAATAATAGTACATAAAAACAAAAAGACTGGCCAAGAACATGTCGGACCATGCTCAGTGTCGGGCTCCGCAGGCGTTCATACGAAAAAGTGCACTACAGATAAAAAAATACGATATGAATAAGTGCATTAGCAGGAGAGCGTATTCGCACGGCACCTACGACCTTTTATGCGCAGTTTTTTGGCAATAAGTCAAAAACGGTGTATTCGATCACGTTGAAAACAATTTTCGTTGAAAGAATTTATTAAGCTTTACTTTTGTATTTATTTTTCATATTTTTCAAACGTACCGTTTAAAAATAGAGGAGGGTGCGGGGGGGGGGGGGGGCACAATTAATGCTACTTTCGGAGCAATTATTTCCGAAAATATTCGCTGAATCATTTTTTTTCATAGAATTCTCAGTCCTTTTAAAAAACTGACAAAATATGTGACACACATTGATAATTGCTGATTTCTTTTATTAGTTTCTGTTTCATTGTGTGGAGTTCCTCCCTTAAAAAAATCTTTTTTGATCTTTAACTATCAAACTAAGTAGCGGCTTATATAAGACACCTATACTCCAAATTTCATCCATATCAATTTTGTAGTTTTCGAGTAAAATTCCTGTGCCATACGGATGGACGGACGGACGGACGGACATGACGAAACTATAAGGATTCCGTTATTGCCATTTTGGCTACGGAACCCTTAAAAAAACATGAATACGATGGATTTCTTGCCGCTACTGTATTTGGCATGTAAGAGGGGGACAACTAGATATCTTACAGATAGGAAATGTCCCACAGAAAATCTTGGCAAATTCCATATATAGGTATTTATCCCGGCTGATCATCCAAACTGCACTGTGAGAAAGTGTCGCCAAATCATATGGATTGCCATATCAGAGCAGAAGATATTTAAATACCTTGAATATTGGCAGTTCCAGGCAAGCCATAACTCCATCCCTTATTAAGTTAATAATATTCTAGTGAATTCACTTAACTAATGGAACATTTCCAAAGAAAACAAGAAAAAGATATCAAAAAAAACTCTGTACGACTTCGAGTACCTGAAAAACGAACTACTTAGTTATTTTTGTCTGTGTTACTACGGTTGTACGCTTAGTTACGGTACCTACCTAATGAAACAAAAATAATTATTGATACTCTTATATCGCGTATTACAATGTTTGAAACAAACAAGAGAAAACAAACTCACCACCAACGTCGAAAAGACCAAATGCAAACCAAATCACATCTTCTACGTTTTGTGACATAAGAAACAATTTATTAACTAGCAATAACTAATTTATAAAATTATTTTGTTCCAGGTATGTTGTACGCTGCTGGAAAAACGACACAGTACACGACACGTGTATGAACTTAACTATAATACCTACGTGAGCTCGAAAACTAACTTAGTCCTAAAATACCTCTAATTGACACTAAACATGTATTTTTTGATCTCGTATCTCACTTTGCTTACTTCTTTTCATCACCGCTTTGTTTGCCCATTTTCGCGTGTTAGGCCTCCATCGTGTAGTGGGTTCCGAAAATTGTCCCGAGATGGAGCCGAAAGGCGGGCCCTGCGGATCTATTTAGTAAAGTTATGTATCATAGCCATATATGGCTATGTTGAACTCGTCACAAGATGAACTTTGTAATGACTAAAAATAAACTCCAAAAATTGCTAAAACAGAAAACATAAAGTTCCTTCAATTAACATTTTTTTAACTCAATCTATAAAATATATTCAATTAATGTTATTTTGGAGTCGGTGCCACCCGTGTGCTAATTACTCAAATGGAAAATTTTGAACATTTGGCAATCTCTTTGGGTAATATAAAAAGAAACCGGCCAAGTGTGAATCGGACTCGCGCACCGAGGGCTCCGTACAAATTTGTAGGTATGCAAATAGCAGTGGCGGGGCGTCCATACAAGCCGATTCCCACCGCGTTTGCCCAAGGAAAGACATATAACCACCTTGTTCTTCAAATATGAGTAAATGAATATGCTTCGGCCTCTCTTATAATTTTTCTGACGTGACGCCTGGGTGAATAGTTCGTAAATCACGGGAATAGAGTTGTCAAAATACACGCTATAAACGGCCGTTTTATGAAAATCCATTGTTAAGCCAACGAAATGTTCGCAGTGTGGCGTCATTTTATATTGGTTACTGACATACACACTAGACAGACAGACAAAAATATTTATAATGAAGATTTTCAGACATTGGTTATGCTCTAAGAGCTACACATCTACGTACTAAATTTCAAAGCTCTAGGACCATTAGAAGATTTTTTTTTAACTTCAAAGGGTTGCACATTTGAGTATTTAATATTAATCTCAACGTAATACCTTCCATGTGCTCTTGAGAAATAGGACCTGGACAGACCGGCAATAAAGTGATACTATAAAGGTTCCTTTTGGTCCCAGTACGGAACCCTAAAAACGTTTTAGTATTCATATAAGGCGGTCACAACGCAGGCTTATGAAAGAACTTTAACAGGTAAAGAAAGTCGCACGTTACGCAAGCGTTCCCTTTTCTTGGCACTTTGAGGGGGCTTTGAACATTCCGTCTTTAACTTGTAACACATACAGAGGGTACTATAATCACAAGGATTGCACAACTATACAATAAACTAACAAACAAACCTCATATATCCTTCCTTGTGATGGTAGATTGACATCACGTTAGGGGGCGTGTGTTTATGGTTTGCCACAAGATTCGGACACGATCATTTCCTTCAGGTCAATTACACAAAAATGTTTACCTATCCAAGCAAATCCAACCAGCTCTATAATCCTAACCTAGGAGGCTTAATCATGTACGTTTTGTTTTTACGTACGAACACGTTGGTAATAAATCGTTATCTTTCCCCGTATAGCGCGAGCAAACACTTAGGTATTTGCCAAAAGAATGCATTGTATACAGTTTAAACTTATTATATAACACAACTATACCTAGATGCAGCCTAGCGGCCGCAATCAGGTTTACCCCTTGTTAGGCCGTTTTGTAGTTCCAATTTGGATCTTATCTTGTAAGTTGAATTATGTTATAATTGATTTAATATAAGAACACTTTTGCTTTCATTAATAAATGAAAGCAACAGCAATATACACATGACTGGTCTGCACCTTACTTGTTGTTCGCTAGTCTGAACGAGTTTAAGCGAAATTTGAGTACAAGTAGGTTTTGTCAATACTTTATTTATCTCAACACGTTATGTTATAAAATGTACTAGTGACATGAAATAAAGTTATTGACGCCTCTGTTAGCAAAATGCATCCCTTTCCCTCCATGTAATTTTGGGCTGCCTCAATCTCCGTTACTAATTTTTCATCTTTTTTTAGGGTTCCGTTTCTGCCATTTTGGCTTATAGAGTTTCGTTATTTCTGTCTGTCCGTATGTCACAGGCATTTTACTCAAAAACGTCATGTATAATGATGAAATTTGGTGTACAGGTGTCTTGTGTAAGCCGCTGCTTCGTTTGATAGTTAAATAACAAAAATAAATATTTCTAGGGGGGCACTCCATAATCCGTAGTGGTAAATATTTTCGTAAATAATCGCTCCGAATGTAGCATAAATTGTGTCCCTCCCCATCTATTTTCTAAACCTTATGTCCAAAAATATTAAAAAAGAAATGCAAAGATAAAGCTTAACAAATCTTTTAGCTTCAGCCAAAATTAAATGAGACCAATCTGGTGGCACCTCCTTTCGAACAACAAAAATCTAAATCGGTTCATAAATGACGAAGTTCTGAGGTAACAAACATTAACAATATATACAGCCGTATTGATAAACACCTGCTTTTTTGGGAGTCGGTTAAAAAGGCAAACACGCGAGCGGCCCGGAATGCGGCCTACCTGGCGCGGACACCGCTAATCAATTTAACTTTATTATCGCGCCAATAACGCTTCATTACTGCCTCTTCTAGATTTATGGACAACTTTCTTCCCTTGGTGGTTTGACTAATTTACAACTGGGATTAGCAGCGTTTTTTTAAAGATTCGTCATTGTTTGTACTTGATTTAGTACATTATCATCATTTTGTCTGTAACATCCGATTGGACAAATGTATCGTCACGAATATTTGTGCCACTTCAGTACGATTGTATTTTTTCAGAAACAAAATAAGCTTCTGGTCGGTGCCGATTTTTTACACGTACCTTTAAAAATACTGATAAGAACTCGTAATATTGGATTGCGTCTTTTTCTGATTCAAATTAAACTAGTAAATTTTGGCCCAAACGGCCTAACCTCATATAAAAGTAAAGATCCATTAAGTTGTCAGCACTATGTCCGATTTATTTCTTTTGATATTAAGATAAGTTTACTTAAAGAATGTGTTATATACAGCTTAAACTTGTATTCGTCACACTTGCTCGTTAAAGTGGGGACATTACACACCCTTTTTATGGCGGTATTCCAGTTCATTACCCACGGGTGTGTTTTACATTACATAACCGCACTAGTGCCTTTTCATTACAGTTTTATACGTCAGCAAATAGTTTTGAGTATAAAATAACATTTTCTTTGTATAAAATTGATACAACTATTCAGTTTATTATATTATTAATAATGGGCTGATTGGCCAATTAGCCTTTGCCTCATCCTTCTTGCGCGCGCACAGACAAATGCACCAGCCGCAGCGCGACATTTCGATTTGATTTGTTCATATAGAACTACTATTTTCTAAAAATGACAATAATGTGTATATAGTTTCAAACAACGATATTTAAAATATAATAATTATGTAGGTACATAAATTTGAAGTTCTGCTGACGGACTAATATGTAAAACTTACGGACTACAGGATTGTTTACCCAAGTGTAACTTATACGAAATTTTAAGTAAGGTACAAATCTTTTATGCTTTTTCCTCGCAAGGGTGTTGAAAACGTCGTATGAAACTCGAAGTGCATTGGCCATTACACTCTCGGCTTTATACAGCCCTCGTCTACGATTCGGGCTGTGGGATAGCATCGAGTGTATTTACCAACTTACCAGACTCGTATCATAATGTACCATTAAAGGTTTTATGATATCACTTTCAGAGTATCCTTCCCTCACGCGTAACAGTCTGACTGGACGTACAAGTACTTACCATAGCCCCATAAGCCCCCAACAGTCATATTATGTCGCAGCTACATTCCTCTGCGACCGCCCGCCGCTCCCGTCCCTTGTCCATCACTGTCATTTCCAAGAAAAAAAAAACAACGGTGCATTTGCCCATAAACCTCTCGACCCACCTTTAACTACTCTTATGGAAACAATTAAAATTAAAAAGGTCCTTTAATATACTTGCGTTCAAAAAAGTTTTTTCTATCAATGTTGATAGATATTAAAACCCCAACCTGTTTGTGGATTAGATAGAAACATTTTCAAAAGCTATTTTAGTGTGGCATATTTTATTTCAGTTATTACAGACGTAGCAATCATTTTACTCAGTTGGCTTTTAATTTCAGAGCGATTGATACGGATGAAGAAAAATAAAGTTGAAAATTATGGACCTGCCTACTGAGAGCGAAAGAAATATACGAAGATTTATCCAGAAACGTCCACTGAATTAATTGTACACGACAGCAATTATAATTTTCTTGTTTACCTCATCCCCTTAAAGTAAACACGAGGCTAATTATAAATTTTACATGAGTATTGTACTTCAAACCAAACCCACACTATAGCGTCTAGGGAGACGGTAAAAAACATTTACATTGATAATTTGTAGTAAATGTAGCACAAAGAATAAAACGAAGGTTAATTGGCTGTGTCAGTGGAAAACACTGCGAGTTTAATTAGTTTCAAAAACAAAAGATTTGTAAGTATGGATAAAGTGATGCGATGCCGCGGGGCACGGATAAGGGTCTCTGGCCACTTTACACACACTTGTACACGTTATTCTTAGGTCACTTACAAGTATATTATAAGGAATAACAATCAACATTCAAATTACCTTTTAAAACCGTGGGACATAAAGCCTAACCCCACAAGTCATATGGAGCAAACGATGGACCTGTTTTTTTTATAATTTCATTAAATGCTGCAAACAAGCGTATCGCCTGCTTGGACAATAAGTAAGTAGTCATCATAGCTTATGGAGATCATCCTGGGACATAACCCTTAATCCAACTCTGATTCATTCAAAGATCAAAGCATGGATCTGCACGTTATTATATACTTTTATATTAGGACACAGTACTGTAATACGATATCGGCGTTACTTCATGTAGCATTGACAACTGATATAACCTCATTCGATTATAGACACAAGCACAGCCTGCGTTGAACCAATCAAAGCCAGACAGGTACCTTATAATTAATGACGGTTATGTATACGATTTCTATTAGTTTCGATCTAGGTGTCGTGACTGTTCGTGAACCCAGCCGGCCGATATAATGAGACCGCAATGCCCAGACTATTAACAACATCAATTGAGTCATTTGTTAAGCGGGCCGCATAAAGCGAACCCAATGTCGGCTAATTAGCAGTATTATTTGATTGAAATCAGCTACATTACTTATAATCGAACCTTTAGCCTCGAGCCATCTTTAGAATTGATCAAAGAATGTAATTAATCGTTGTTATATTAAAAGAATAAAGGAATAAGTCCAGTTACACGATTTGATGTTGCGGTTGACATCGCGTGCTAACGGTAGATCAGCTAACCGCCGTTTAACAGTTATTACTCGAGACAAAACGTTGAGATGTGTTCAGGTTTAATAACCCCGAGAATACTCTCTGCTTTATTAAATATTCGGCTCTTAAGTGATATTATACGTAGGTATGATGTAAGAGTAACTGTCAAAACAACCGTCTAATACCGACCGCATTAAAGATCGCATATGCAGCCAAAAAAAATAGAGCTGTGCACCTTGCCACACAAAAGATAGGTGAAAAAGGCCCTTCTTATATGTAGGTAGGAGGAGGTAACGTATCCATGTACGCAATGTGACGGTTTATATTCAAAAATTACATAAGTGCCATAACAATCCCGTGCACTACTACATGCAAGAATGGCATTTGTTTTAGCTATACTTTTCTCTATAGCAGACTGTAAAGACACAAACAAAATAAATAGCAAAATTCATTAGCACATACTACAGATAGGTATGTACAACAAATATGCGCAGATATCTGCCCATATAAGTCACCATACAAATCAATTAACTTACAACAACGGCGATAGATTTATCTGCCGGCAAGCTGCCGGCAGATTATCTGGCGCCGTGTGCATATAGGTACATACGTCAATTGATTTGTATGAAGACTTATATTACCTAATATAGGTATATCTGTGCATATCCGTATTTTTTAATAACGTATTATAGTGTCCGACTGCCGTGCGAAGGTCTTTTCCAATAGCCCTGATATAACGCGACGCCTGGCCAGTCGTCCGTATCCGTCTATATTATATGTTGAAACTTAAAAGCACAGTACATTGTAATATGAATTTCTAAATCTACAGACAATCAACTATCATTAGATTTCAGTACGAGTATCATTTGTTCAGCGCATGATATTCAATTGACACTCGACGCACGATCGTAGACATATTTTTAGATAATATATCATATGCAGAAATATTTACACAATATAAATAACGTGAGCATTACTCAACTGCAAGAGAAAGTGTAGCTATTGCCATGCTTTTGTAGAGAAATTATTCACAACTTTTGGGATATCGCCAATGCTTATTCATAGAAACTGTAACCGACTGACGAGCTATTTTGGTGAAGTTAATAGTTAACCACGTCGTTTAGGTCGTTTGTGTATAATATTTACGCTTTATTTTCTTCATTTTATTAGTCATAACTAAAAAAACATTTGTTAATAGTTGTTTGATACACAATTAATTTCATTTAGGCTATAATTATGTTTATAGTTACTTTGAATTACATAATACCATACAAAATACTTATTGTGTCGTTGTGGCGTCATCGCACCAAAACGGCTAAAAGGATTTCCTTTATTTTTAGTACACGGGTAAGGCTAGGCATGCACAGATAGTTGTAGGGTACTTTGTACCCGACTACACAGAAGAAAGAAAGGGGACTATGATTTTTTTCCCGCGCTGACTATGTTGCGGGGCACCTTCTAAGTAGGTACCTAATAACATCCAAAAAGTTTGCCATAATTTCGACCGAAGTCGTAATTCGTAGATCTTTTTGGTGTTGTTTAGTATTGAAGATCGTGTCACCGACTACGCCACGCCACTTTATCTCGCGCGACAAATATTACCTATCTTTCTACCAGTCTACCTAGTACAGTGCGAGAGAGACGGGCATCCATTGTTGTGCCCCGCGACAAGCGTAATCGCTGCCAGTCATAAGTACTAGCCTGGCTGAAACTCTTTGATCGAGTCTTTGACGAGCAGAAGCGGTACTCCGAAACTCGAAATTCGAAGTTCGTAACGTGCCGTCCTTGTCGCTCTCACGTTAAGCTGTATTTCCGTGAGCGGGATCGCGCTATACGTACTTCGTTTTTCTAGTTTCGGAGTAGCCCCTCTGATGCGATGCCAGTACTTCTATACTATTATACACAGTATAAATCTATACTATTATATTATAAAGCCGTAGAAATGAAATGTCTGTACTTTAAAGATATTTTCTAAAGAGTAAGTGGTACGTACTATTTCGTACGTCACTGATTCGAAACATATATATTTTTTCACTTCTCTTGCTCAAAAAGTAGGTCATATTAGCTTCGCGAAGCGAGACTATAATAGTACATTTAGCCCCTAGGGTTTAAAAGAAAGCCATATAATCCCATACAAATTTATATGAAACTGAAAAAAACAACTTGCGGGCCAGATACATACTACTTACGAATAATTAAAAACGAACAAACCAACCTCATCAGATTGGCCAAAATTTCTGATCGTATTGCAGCCCTGCACATTAAAAAGTAAAAATTGTCTATGGCCATTAGTAGTTTAAAAAAAAATATAAGCTCTCAATTTAACTATAAAGAATTGCTCAAACTGTACTTTTTATTTTTCATGAAATATACAATTTTTGTGTTAAGTCTTTTTTTTCTCGCAGTCGAAGTGAAAAGCAGAGTGTTTAACACGTGGCTAAAAGCCATTATGATACTCAGACATATTTGTCCTCGCTCTCTTCGTGAGCTCGTCCAAATAATCACTTCGTGTCATAATGGCTTATTTTAGCCCCTTGCCAAACAATCTACTATTGTTTGTTTGAATGTGACGTTGTAGCTTCTTCACGCCAAAACGGGTAACGGGTAGCTGCACGTCCACATATGGTTTATAGCATACTTTTTACCCGACTACGCTGAAGAAAAGAGAGGGGTTATGATTTTTTCCTACTCCATGAACAAAATTGCGGACACCTTCTAGTATAATATAACCTTACAACAACAGTTGTACTTAATTGTAGAATTGAGTAAAGTGCATTGACTGCGCAAAACAATAGCTCTGCCGTTATCAGTCTGCGAATCACAATCAAGCCACGTGCTGATAACGCACAAACCCTCACTAATCGGTGGTTTAGTGTTATTGTGCTGATTTGTAATGAGTAGGATAGATATAGACAATTGATAGAGATTAGAAGTCATTTTGACACTAATGCACAGAAGTACGTCGATCGAAGTACGAAGGTCGCGGGGGTCGGGTGGATGCGTGCGACGCAACGTGACGTTCTGTCCAGCAGTGGACATGTTGGCTAATGACCATAAGAACCTTGCAATATAGGTAGGTACACTTACTTTTTTTTTTTGAACTTGACTTTGAACTGGATAGGTCTGGTTAGACCTCCTGACCAGTAATCGGATTTAGTGGGGGGAGCGCAAACCCACAAACGGGAATACCATCCGCGGCCACTTAGAGTGGGGGGGGGGGGACGCACTGTGCAAGGCACAGGAACTGCGGAGGTAGGTTGAATTAGAACAGTTCCACCCCAGTTGGGACGGGGTAGAGAAAGACAAGAGAAAGTGGGCGTAGGGGTGATTGCGAGACTACGGGCTGAGCGACCCCGCCGGGCTGGACTCTTAGACTTCATCGTCCGAAGAGTTCGCAGCTGCCATCCTCTCGATGGCTGCTGTGATCTCGTCGTCCGGATCAGAGAGCACGTGTCTAGGACCCCGTGTGTACAGGCCTCTTTCGAGACGGCTTCTGGGGAGTGGATCCTCTAAGGGATCGGGATTGGTCGGAAGTTAGTCGGCTGCCTTCCTAATTAGAGGGTTCCTATGGTGGGGAGCATTGTCGAAGAAGCGTCTAGACACTTGTTTGAGAAAACCATACATGGTTGGAATTTCCATGTCCTGGTGGAGACTTAGGTTGGACACATACCATGGGGTATCTGCCATCCTACGCAAGAACCTATTCTGTATGACAGGTACACTTACAGTAAAACCAACGAATCAATAGTACTCGGGTGTCTATTGTTGTCCCTACCTCATTCCAAGATTGCCGAGTACAAGGTATTAGTATTCTGGTTTTACTGTAAGTTCTATACCTATTTAGTTAATACGTAATATAATTTAGGTTTTTGTTGGTATATCAATACTTGGTGTTGACAGTAATCCCAATTTCGAGTGCTAGATGGAAAAAAACTTATGTCGTGGTGACCTTGGATTAAAATTCCTGAGGTCTTATACAATTTGTACAGAGACCTAAAAGAGAAAAAGTTATGCTAGAAATCCAAGTTAATACTTTTGGATAATGTAAATCATTAATGGTCTGGGTGTCGGACAACGGTCACGTGTAGCGTGGATACTTTTGTTGCATAAGCCCCTAGGCCACAGCTCTATAGTCACCCCTGTTAGTAGTAAAATACACCCACAGTAAAGTTTCGAGAACTGAGCAACAAAACTGTACCCCGCAATCATCGTGAAGCCGCGGGCACGCTTGCAAAACGCTCGAAAATTGCATACATATGACTTACATACATATGTTCTTCGTGTTAAACTTAGAGGTTATGTTCAAAGAACTAAATTAGTTAATTATATTTGGAGCCGCTAATAACGCATCAAATGTTTATCTTGGCAAATTTTTAAATAATCAAGGATTGATATAATGTGAACTGTCATTATTCATCGTATATATACCGTAAATGACCGACTAAAGTCGGCCGTATCCGACGAAGTTACACAGCTATTGGGTTAAGAATGGGCATCACACCAACAAAACCCTATTGACGTGAAAACGTTTTGCAATTTGACAAAGTTTAGTATATCGATAGACCTAACAACAAACGCATGGACTGGAACTTGCAATTTTCATTGAAGACCTTTGCATCCACGACTTAAGAATTTTTCACACCAAATACCGCAACAAACAACAAAACTTCGTGTATCCCGTAATCATAGCGCGGCCGCGGGCGGACATTCTGCAGCGAAACGTTCGAAAATTACACACCATGCCTTTATTACGAATACTTAAATATATTTGTCGGAGCCCCAATCATGTTTGGCCGGCGTGACGGGCCGCTCCACTGACCGCCATCTTTGACTATTGGACGTGATACTTTTGAAGAAATGTCTGTGAGCACCTTAAGGGCCTACTTCGTCATTTATAAATTACGCCCCAAACGCGGAGCCAGCCTATAAGCGTGATTTGTAATAAGGGACGCATTTATTGCTCGCGCGCATCAAAGAAAGAGAAAGCTAATACACTACATGCTTGGGATTTTTTGGCGTAAGCGCCAGATGTAAAAGTGCCATGAAATCGAAGATATTATTATGTTTTGTTAACATTTAAGTTAATCACTTAAAAGATAAAGGGAAGAATGACATTTTTACATATTTTAGCCGTTTATTAATCTGTCTTTTGTACAAACTAGACAAAAAACTAAAAATGTTGACGCGCATTCGGATAACTTTTCTATCGAGAAAATTTTCATTAAACATGTTTCCGCGTTAATCACTGAATAGGTTATATAGTCAAAAAACACATTTGAAAATCAGCCTGTTTTATATACTAGCTTTGACAAAAAATGCGCTAAAAAATAGCTTAAATTTTCGATGCATCCCCTTAAGGGGTCTCTTGCTCTTGTACGTTTAAGTACGAGTAGGATACTTGAGTTGTTGTTACGTATGTTTGAGCGGAGCTTGCTAATAGAAAATAACTATAAATAAATAAATAACACAGGGACAAGCTTACACAAGTGGACCTAGTCCCAAACTAAGCAAAGCTTCTGCTATGGGTACTCGGCAACGATATACATAATATATAGATAAATTATAATACTTAAATACATAGAAAACATCCAAGACCCGGTAACAAACATTCGTGCTCATCACACAAACACTTACTCTGGCCGGGATTCGAACCCAGGACCGCTAGCTGCGTAGGCCGTCGTTCAACCCACTGAGCCAAACGTGTCGTCAACTACTACTACTAAAACGTTATTTCAGATAGCGGAGAGTTGCAGGATGAAAAACTGTATTATAGAGAAGAGAAAGAGTGAGTGTTACGACGAAGACGGATAGGGAGTAGGGAGCCACTTGAGTTGAAAACGGAAACTGGATACATAGTCATACTTACTTGCGTAACCCAAACATGAACCTAATGCAGATGTTTTGAATTCGCTTATATGATGTAGTATTGCAAATTTTCAAAAATAAGATATCCGGTGTGTCTGCTCGGTTGCCCCCTATAACATAAAAAAAACGGGTGGTGAAAATAAGTAAAATTGTTTAATTACATTATATCTTTTTGTCGTTAATAGGACTTCTTGAAGTAGGTTTTGATTTAATTTAGTGGTTGTAGGTAATTTATAAATGCGTATAAATAAACAATGGATGCCACGATATAGCATTCAATATCACAATGACTCATTGCAATATCTTCAAGTACAGAAGGAGATATCATTATTAAAGTTACTATTTTTCAATTCCGTTATCTTGTTAATCGATTGATTAAAATGTAATCTTTGATCAGTTGATTAAGTGTTACTAATAACAGCGCTGAATTGTCAGCCTGCAATGTATTTGTGTTTCAATTGTATCTGGATTTGTATCTTTAAAAGTACTTGTGGGTTCAGTATTTGTGACCAACGCTATACATAATTCGAATACTTTCATTCGAATATTTGGAAGCAAGAAGAAAACTTTAGATTGTTGCCTAACAACCGGGCCAAGGTTATTGGACTTTGGTGGCAAACCGGAGAAAGTACTATCAGTAGGAGTTGTACAGGATTTAAAGAGTTGGGTCTTCAAATGGCTGAAAGCCGATCTTTCTAACTGTCAAAAAGTAGTGGGACGAAAACGCTCTGGGTGTCTCTTATAGTCCAGAGGCCTTTTAAACTCTCTTAAAGAGGGTTTGTATTACCTTGGGCTGATGACGTGCTGGTTTCCAAGGAGCAGGTGAGGAAACATCTCCCTCCGCTCTTCCGAACTGTCGTTAGTCGTGTGAGTCAGGATGTTGCAGCCGTTGTCGGTCTCTTAATTATTTCGGTTCAATTCGGTCGCTCCATTTAATCTAGTTGTGAACGGGTCGTCTGGTACAGTCAAAATGTGACGTGACCTTTTCTCACCTTCTTCCTGGGTACTCTACAATCTTATCCACTGTCTCTCTTATTAGAGTATTCCGGCTGCGTTCGGAACGCCCGATGTAATTATTGGTTATCGATTTGAAATGTTGAGCAACTGAATGGATGCCCAGGTCAGCGTATAGACAGACGTTCCTGATGACGCCCGGAGCGTCCACTTTCCTTGTGGTACTTGAAGCGACTTTAGTCTTCCCGGCGCGAGCTGCCTGAAGACAGCGCACGCATAGGAAAACACAAGCCGCACACAAGTTTTGTAAAGTGTGAGTTTATTTGAGGTCGAAATTTTTAACTTCTTGGATAGCAGCAGGTGCAGTCTGCCCAGAAAGAAGGCTGCTTTTTTTCTGACTGTTCGTATATGATTTTAGAATTGGAGTCTGTTATGTATGGTCACCCTAAGGTATTTTACCTACATGTGCCAGGGGATGGAAGCCCCCACAAGAGTGATGTCATTTTCCAGTTTGACTTTGCGCTGAAAATAATCACGACACTCGAACTCCCACTCGGACTCGAAGAGTAAAGGAGCTAGTACGGAGTCCTGCGGGACTCCTGCTCTTATTTTGTGGGGGACGAACGGGTGCCGTCCACTCGATAGCCAAAACTGCGATCCGCAAGGATGTCCGCGATGGTGAAGACAATCCTGTCCGGCACTTGGAGCTGGAACAGCTTGAATATCAAGCTGTTGTGTCAGACATGGTGGACCGCTTTGGTATTTTGTAATTCGGTGCTCTTGCTGGTCGCATGAGTGCTCAGCTCTAAAGCCAAACTGCTCATCGGCCAGCAGGCGCTTGTTTTCTACATACTTTTTAATCTATAAGTAGCTAGAACTTTACCAGCAAGTAGCAGCAGCAGACGTTTGGCTAAAATGTTATCTCGTCCGGACAACTTTTTGTAGCGGAAGTAATTTAAAAAAACTGTGCTGTTGTTCTTAAATAATAATTTAAAAAAAAGGATTATATCGCGTAAGTATATTTGAGTTTCCGACGTTTCGGGCGCTTCACAGCCTCCGTGTTCACGGGGTAGACTGAGAAAAGCTTTATTTTCCTCAGTCAAATCAAAGTTACAATCCGTGCAAACTACCCACATTGAGAATACAAATAAAGGTGAATACATGCTAGATGGCCCTAATTTGTGAAGACAGTTACACACTCGTGCCAGAAGGGCTTAATTATTTTATTAAAAAAAACTACAAGTGTAAATAAACTACATACTGAAGAGAAAGAATCGCTGCAAAGAAAACTCCTAGACTACCCCATTATCTATACACTAGTACATATAAGAAAAACTCCTGACTGATTCATCAACGCTGAGCCGAAACTGCTGAATATATCCCCTGAGGAGTTTATTGGGGTTTAAAATTAGTATGAAGAACAGTTTTTGTGTGTATTGGATCAGAGACTCGTAACTTCTAAACAGAGTTCTCATTCATAGTAAAAAAAAAGTAAATTCACAGTTCTCCGATTTTTTTCCTCTACGGAGCTAAGAGTGGAATGGAAATTTGGTGTACCTAGATAACTTACTTTTTTAACTTTTTCTGAAACTTCGTCAATACAATTTTCATTAAAAGCCAAAAAAGTAAATATCACCATTTTTTAAACTCGTGTTTTAAAGAGGTTAAATTTGGGTTTAAGTTTACTATGGGATTTTTTTGTATGTTAGATATCTGAAACTTAACGAATATTCTTTAATAGAAGTTAAGATACTTAACTTAGGGTATTAAGTAATTACTTATTATAAGCTATATACATATTCACCATTTGTTAAAACTTATCTCTTTGGGGGTAAAATGAGGGTGAAAGTTAGTATGTAGAAATTACGATATTTGGAGATGGTACCTACTTAACGCTGGACTCCTTATTAAAGACTAAAAAAAAGTAGTTTCACTGTTAGAGAATGTCTTCCCGTCTGTCCATCTGTCGGTCACAGGGCACTTACTCTTAGAAGGTAATAGGCAGATACATGTAATGTGCATAGAAATTATACTACTGGAACCGCTACAAAAGCAAAAAACAAAAATAAAATTTAATTTAAAATAAATGGGCGTCCCATATTAGAAAACACGTTTGTGAGCGATATTTGGGTAAATCTTGAACCATTGTACCTTTCCAACCACAACAAATGTGTATTACTATAGTTGCTATAACAACAAATTCTAAAAGTAATATAAAGTAAAAAACCTAAAAGCTACGGGGATCATACAAGAAAAATATATGTATCTTGGCGTTTTTTGCGTGCGGTGGTGTGGTGTGGGACCCTACGCGAGCGAGTCTGACTCTTCAAACTCAAACATAAAGGTAGGTAAAGAGTACAAATTGCGTTGATAGTATGCGAAGCGTATATTTAATTTCATGTTTTGAATTCATTAATTAATGATCTTTATTTAGCTTATTATATTCTTATATACTTATTTCATTTATTTATTCAAAAAATTCAAGCAAATTATTCAAATACAATTTACATTGTGTGTGAATGTCATGAATTACAATATAAATAACTAAAAAATATATAAAGTATTTGTTTAAAGTAACAATAGGACGAATGTGCCGTAAAGATGCACACTTAGCCTACGCACCGGACCAGGTACAGAAGCCTTCATTGTGCTGGGTCTGACTTGGCTGGTTATGTTTAAAAGTTTTCAAATATGTAGGTACTGCCTATTTAAACATATTTAGATATCCTTTATATCAATAGAGAAAAATTCTTTTTATAGGTACAGATGTTGAATTCCATAGATTTTATAATAATAATTCATTTAATAACAATAATGATCCAAAACCAATTAAACGTCTATGGAAATTAATCTCCTCCATTAAAGAAAATTAACCATCGAAACATTGACGATAAACGAAGTACTTAGTAGTCGCAGACGAAGTCACGGGCATAAGCTACTTTATTATATTCGTTTAAAAACAAAACATGTACGTAAACCACTTTTACATCGTTCGAAATTAAGAATTTGCAGTCCTATGTCTTGCTTCGTCCTTTATGACATGAATCACAGGGTATGTATATAATCATTTAGCATATTTAGACATGTACCTACATAACTTTTTTCATAGGTAACTAAAAAGCGAATTAAGCATGTCAAAATACTAATGTGTCCGCAAAATTAACCTTGAAAGGTTATTAATTATGATATTACAAAGGTTATTAACAACACATCACATTTTCCATTTTTGTATAAGCCATCCGAGCTAGTAATAAATAAACTTTTAAACAAAAAAATAAAACCGACTCCAAAAAAACTAAAAAGTAAAAAATAACGCCATAATTCAGTTTCTTCAAATTACTTACAAGTAACCGTTTGTATACTCAATCTATACAGTATATACAATTAATCTTATTTTGGCGTCGATGCCATATAAAGAATGTGTAAAATATTGAAAATTGACGATTTTAGTAAGTTGTGAAACGATGGCACCGACTCCAAAATAACATTAATTGTATATACTGTATAGATTGAGTATACAAACGGTTACTTGTAAGTAATTTGAAGAAACTGAATTATGGCGTTATTTTTTACTTTTTATTAGTTTTTTGGAGTCGGTTTTATTTTTTTGTTTAAAAGTTTATTTATTTTACACTTTTTAGTTAATCGTTACTTAAAAGTGTATCTCGTGACGATTCGAACAAGCCCAAACACGGCTAGGATACATTATTTTATTACATAGATCTGTGCCTACCTTCCGGCTCCATCATCAAATCAATTCGATGGTACCATTCTCATCAGGAACATTTAAATTTGTGACTATGAAGTTGCTTAGCTAAATTAATCAAGATATTTTGTCGCCACCCGTAAATCATTTATCATTGAGGAGTTCCGATGGCATTCTGTGGTCTATTGCATCAGTTCCACTTCACCAATTTACACTTTCTGAATGCAAATGCTTATTATGTTTCTTATAATACCAAAATCGCTATATGTATGCCTACAATATTTGAGGAGTTCCTTCAATTCCTCATGGATTCCATCATCAGATCTTCACCAAAATTAAATGGGACCAACTAAAAAGTACCTTCTATAAAACCAAAAAAAAAATTTTAAATCGGTCAAATAGTCTTTGAGTAATCGGTGAAAATCCATAAAAAAAAAAAAAATATTCCGTCGAATTGAGAACCTCCTCCTTTTTTTGGAAGTCGGTTAAATTTGCGAATGAATGTACCAAAACGTACGCTAAAAAGCTCGAAGAGATAAAAAAACGTCAAAAAAACCTTCAGGATTCCACAAAAATACACAGCATGGCCGTTTGTGTGAAAAATCTACCCAAAGTCACGGGTCTAATAAAAGAACAGTAAAAGAACATAGTAGGTACTCAAAAGTAGGTATAGCAAACACATCGATCAAACTGGTCTCGCGGTCGTTTTGAGGTCGGAGTCAGATGAATAATGCGCCTGCCCCATTAGCGGTCATTATATGCAAATAATATTCGCCATTACCTATAAAGTACTTGTGTTAGAATATTAGAAATTGTTCAAACTACGACCGTTATTTTGGATTGGAGCGTGGAATAGACGCTGATTTGACGAGATTCGGAGGTTTTCTTATTAAAGTTTAAGTTGAAAACAGAACATTATGCGAGTACTACATTTATAATATTCAAGAACCTGGATGACCGACATTTGCTCGGTAGGTAAAATGTATACTAAATAGACTTGGAAGTCAAAACTATATGTCTACATACCAAATCTCATCCAAATTATTTGAGCCTTTTCCGAGAAAACAATTACATATTTATGGAATTGAGGAATTGGGAACCCCATACTATAGATTATTGGTCCTTTGGTGCCTTATAAAAACCATAATTATTGTATTGATTAAAAAAAATAGTAGACAAAAATCTGCGCTTACAGACATTTAATTTAAAACATGAATAAGATGAGTTTCCGTTAAATAAACACATATTTATCAGATGTACCGAGCTTATAATACTCGCTGAGTAACCGAAATGAGAAGCCAGTGCAGTATGACAATTAACTCATAAAAAAGTCGAAATCGCAGCTGATTGGACGAAATTAATCAATGGTGGGCAGGCACCGTCAATGGAATGGATATTTTATGTTACCGTGGGCGAAAAGTGGGTTTCAATTTGTCCGCAGTTTTTTAATTAGTATGGATGTGAGAGAACGAATTGGTTTTATGCTGCCACCAGCCGCGGCGCGTAAAAAAAATATAGCACCATTTTAAAAGCGCCAATTTATTTGTTGGATATCACGATAACGAGGTAACCCTAGTCGCGCACGCGAGCAGATTTTCTATATTTAATAAAAGCAAATATGAATATGCATCCTAAAATCAGTGCGCGTAACGTGAGCTAACCTACCGTGTAAAATAAACTTAGTTAACGAATCTGTAGTTCTAGTTGTTAATATTTATTGTTAAAAATAAACTAATTTTATTATAAAAAAAGACAACATCCGTAACAATCCGAACCAGAGGATAAACTGGTCCGTCAGACGCCAACCACTGTCCGCACGAAATCTTAACTTCCGCATCAGGAAAAATTGTGTAGATATCGGGCAAGGTAACTAAATAGATCGTTTTGGACAACGACTATTTCGAATGGGATTTTCACATTCAGAAAGGGAAACGTTTGGAAGAAAATAACTGTTAGAGCGGAGGTCTGTTTTAGGGCACTCAACCATTGCCTAATCGTCGCCGGTTTTCCTGGTGCGACATCTTTCTTTCTCGACCCTAGTTTGACTCGTATCAAATTCTGTGTAACGATGAGAACTTCCGATCTGAAACAGAGATGTATTAGCCAGAAAATAGGTACTACTCGGCCATATCGAGTTCGACAGTAAGTCACTTCCTGGTAAAATTAAGAAATTACCTTGGTTTTTTCCTATAATTATATTACACACATTGAGTCAATGAGTCGTAATATATCTCGTTCAGATATACCTCTCCAGATACTTAACTTCTATTCCTTTGTCTTACATCTAACTATTGACTGCAAGAAAGCAGTTTTCTCTTATGAACTTGAGTAATTTGACAATCGCTTTGTCACCCGTTGGCCCCGTGGTTATTCCTGCAGGTTATTCGACCATCGCCTAATCGCCGGGTGGGCCCGCTGCAGCGTCTTCCCCTCTCGGCTCTAATTAGGCTCACATTCTCATTCCGTTTTCGCGTTTAATTTCGCCAGCGGTTTCGCCTTAATTACGTTATTCGCGACGGGCCCCACTTGCTTCTGCCCCTAGTTGTTTTTAAACGATACGGTTATTCAACTATTGTGTTGTTGCTTGAAGTCAACTGGCCTTATTATAAAAGTATGAAATATTTTTTTTACCTATCATTTACAGTAATCATTATTCGAATAAAAGTTTCTTTTGGAATTACACTTTGCAATTATGAGTATGTTGAGAGAGTGTCATTGTTATGTTACAGGCACTAATGTATACCTATAAGTACATATCCCAAAGATGTTGTAAAGGAGTAAATATAAGCAGAATGGAATTCATGCCATCTCCTCAGCAATCGATGAATTTATGTCACTTTGCTTGTATTTTGTATTTATATATAACAATTAGTAGCTGCATTGATAATACATTCTGCTAATAATAGTATACAAAAATAATAATAAGAACATACATGTCATTCACTCAGCGGTTTCATGTTCGTGTTGGCATTACGTCAGGTTCAGTTAATTTACTAGACTTGAACCTCATTTAGTCAAGTTCGTTTTGTCAAAAATCTATCGCGCCTAATGCCACTGATAAATAACCTAAACGGCACCAGGAAGGAAATGAAACACTAACTAACGAGATGACTTACACTTTTGAACCTGCAGCTCATCGTTGTAATTGAAAAAAAAATCACTTACCCCGTAAATAGAGGCCCGAGGAGGCTCATCGCTGCCCGCTTTGTTGTCGGGTGGTTGCTAATAAGATTTTTAAACGGCAACAAAGTATCCAATCAATGGGGCTTGAATAATGAAAACGCCACCTGCGAAGTTCCCATGCCGCCCCGCGGGCCTAAACACGCACCGCGTTACGCGACCCCACATAAAAAAACGAATCACAACCTTTGGCTTGCTGTAACAAAACCCATTTTCAATTCTCCGCATTCACGGATTGGCTTAATAATAGACTAAACATAAGTTTGAGTAATTATGCACAATTGTGTTTCGTGTCCTGGAAACTGTCATTTTTTAGGGTTGCGTTCGATAATTTGTTTGCCGGAACTGTTTACTAATTCCCCTACTTTGTTAGTAACGGTCAGTTTAATACGGCGGATTGTTTGGTATGAATACGGGGTATAATATAATCAAATGCTTGACCCTTTTAAACTATATACCCTTTGATTTTGTCCACTAATTTAAATTACTTTCATCATTCCAGAAAATTATAGCGGTTTGTTTACATGGATGTCTGATTGCAGCATTACGCGATAAGAAACCCCAACCCAACAGCCAAACTAATCCAGACACCGATAACATCATACAAATAACGCCATTAACAACCAACAAAACGCGTGTTGGCAAAATCAACGAAACAAAGACATTAATACTGGTTCCGTATATCGCGTACTCCGGGTGCGATTTAACGAAGTGCGATAGGTGCGCACGCGACGACGCTCATTAGTAGACACGCAATGGCGATCACGCCACGAATATCTGGCCCTTATAGCCTTCATTAGACATAGCCGACAAATAATGGCTTTCTACACGCTTTCGAGACATTCGCGGCAAACACTGACGCAACGAGCCCGTTACAATGTGTACCTACTCGGATTTCAGCTACGACATTCTTCGCCTCGCTCGATGACCCCCATATTAGGAATAATTACGCCAGAGACATCATTCAACAAATTACACTACCGCTATAGCTTGTACTCATACTACGCCACGGTATTATTATGTCGGACATGACATACAAATTAACCAAATTACGTCGAACAAAGAAAATCGCTCCAAAAGAAAGGGTTACTAAAATTGGTAAATACATTGTCCGCTTTACTCGCGGAGAAATAGAATTACAATCTAAATTAATTACGCTTTTAAACCGTCCGTTATTCTTAATTAGTTTCTGCACCGCAGCGGAAGCTCGCGCACTCTCTTAATGAAGGGTAGTTTCAAATCAGTGCGTTTGATCAACTCTGTGCAGTCTTAATTACGGCACCCGTTCCGCGCGGGACAATCCGGTTATTTATGACTACATAAGCTTGATTATTCTTTAATGAATACTTGTTTTAAAACGTTTAATTAAGTTTTATGGCGACAGAGCCGCTCAGACGGCGTCCCGCCGCTTCGCCGGCCGCGGGCTAATTGGATCGGGTTGACGCACCCCTCCCCCCTCCGCACCCCGCGGTAACCACCCCGAGCCCCTCACCACTCCCACTCCTAATTGTATGAAATTGCTAATTGGAAAATTTTATAAACGCGGCCGCCCGCAGGCCTACGCCGGACTCCGTTGTGTTCCGAAGAAAAATTAATTCAAAGGGTCAATCTCTTCGTGTTTCTCTTAAACGAGGCAGAAGTAATCTTGTTTGCCTCTAAGAAATTAATTGCAGGACCTTCTATTGACTCGACATTAAAGATTAAAGTGACGCTTTGCTTGTTTAAATTAACGTGAGTGGTTCCCCTCTAGCGCCCACGCAAAGTATGAGTGGACCTCTTTAAAAAATATATATGGCATAGTTATGCGTGTGGTTACACCTGTACAAGTGAAGTAACTTGTTTATTCCTCGTATAACTACTAGTCCTACATTAAAATATAAATATGGCATTTCGATTTTTGGATCCCAGAATTAGCACCCTAGAATAAAATGTCGATAGAACCTGTCAAAACCGTTTACCGGTGGCGAGACGGCCATAGAACCCGATCCCCAGCTGTCAGCAGGCTGCCTGTTATACCTTACCGCTCTTTAAAAAAATGCCAAATCTGCTCTGGCTTGCTCAAAAATGTGTTGGGAGCCACACTCAAACACAAAAATTACTAGCGTACAATTTATAAAGTGGTCATATCGAAACTTGAAATTTTTATGCACCTGAGTATACCGACGGTGAAAAAGAGAAATGGGATAAGCGACAGGTTGGTGACTTGGCGCGCTCATTTTATAAGGTGTATAATCTCAATGTTTCAAAAATGTCGCTTATACCATGTCTCCTTTCGACCGTCGATATTTATTAAATATATCGTCGCAAGTCGTCCTGTACGCTCATAACATACCTTACTGAGTTTACCATGGAACTAGTTCGATTTGTGTAAAATGATCTGCTTATATTTATTTATATGTATTGTTTCAGGGCGTGTAGTTGGTGTGGTGTGCGCGAGCGGTCCCCGCTCCAACCGTCAAGCTGGCAGCGAGCGCGCTGAGCATGAACGCGCATTACCACGGGTACGCGGAGCTCAGCTCGCCTCACCCGCCGTCCCCGGAGGCCGCCTTCACCGCCAACGGCCACGACTACCCCCACAACAACAACAACCCCGCCCTCAAAGAGTGCGCCGGCTGCGGCGGCAAAATCGTCGAACGATTCCTACTACACGCCTTAGACAGATACTGGCACCACGGCTGCCTAAAATGCACCTGCTGCCAACAAGCGCTAGCGGACATGGGACGGTCCTTCTACTTCAAAGGAGGCATGATATTATGCAAAAGCGACTACACCAGGTGAGTTTCTAATGCCGGCACTACAGTGACGCGAGTTGTGACGAGAGCGAGATACATTGCCGTTTTTAAATACGAGAAGGCCTGCAACGCTTTTAGAATGACGCCGCTGTATCTCGGCCGCGCCTTGACTCGCCCAACGCGTAGTGCTTAAGTATAAATGTTCGTCTTGTTCCAATTTAATTGGATAGTTTTAGGACTCTAATATTCTTCGGCAGCAAAACATATTACCAAAATAAACTAGCAAAGCCAAAGGTATTCGAATTCTAACCGATTTTTCTCATTGATCATCGATAAAAGATTCAGTTTTTAGTTCGTCATCTGATAATGACAATAGCGTGTCTGTCAAACGTTCGAACGGCCAAAAAAAGTATACCGAGAAAGCCACGGGCGCATTGTATGAAAATGCTTTGAACCGTTGCGTTGTGTTTTCTACCTGGGACGAGGACAAAAAGCCCAGCTTTGCACACAACAATCGATGAACGGCTCGCCGGCTAACTTGGTCTCGTTAGGGCCCGGTAAGGTTTAATTTAGGACGTAACTAACTTTTTACACCAACATCTCCTTAAATATTTCTTGCAATGCGATTTATTATTTATTCATATGTTGCGTTACGACTACGTATACAATTATCATAATTCTTGGCGCTCCTTCAAAACTAATGAATGGACCATAAACGTCTGTTTTCATAATACAACACAGTTCATTGATTAATTATATAATGTGGGTAGAGATTTGTGTATACACAAGTTAGACATTTTTAATTATTCGTCAATACAGTCATAACACTGGAATTCCTTTTAATTTAAAGGTCATTGTGTCCTTCGTGCCAGGCGAATTTCATTCGTTATAAGTTATAATATGGAAAACTTTTTATTATGTTTTTGATATGGGCTTGTTTTTGTCATTGTAATTATTTCAATCGTTTGTCGCATCGCCTCGGGCTAACGCAAAACGCTGAAAAGCCATTTAAATTCTACCAAAAATAAACTCAAACAATTAACTTAACTAATTTAAATATTCGCCAATTAGTATTTTGCTTTCTATTTGCATATCGTTTAATTGGTTAATTATAGACGTAATATAATAAAGGGTCATTCCGATATTGTGAAATGGCAGGGAGCGGCCGCGGTTATATTTGGTGTCATTACTCTCTAGAGCACGGTAAGTGATCAAATTTCTTCGCCTTCATTAGTTACTATTCCTGCACGACTACACGTTCGACGAGAGAAAGGGAGGTAAGAATTGTCCTTAAATGAGACTCCCCACCTTCGGGAACATTTGAGAGAAATGTGGGGATCATTTTTTCTAAAACAACACTAATTCCGTAAATATTTAACCATTATCTCATTAACTTGCTTTACCGATACACATTAAAGAATGTCATTATGTTCAAATAAGCGATGTAAAATGCACACAGCGTTCCGACCGTCATTCCCGCCAAAAGCGCGGTAACACTACTCTTGTATTCAAAGAACGACTTAAGTACATTTGAGCTTTATCAAGCCATAGGACCATTAGACTCGCTAGATATATCAGTGCTTCAGCTTAAAAAGACGTACGTGCCATTGGGGGTCGTCTATCGAAAAGATGTTTTGGTTTTGTGTTGAGCAGACGCCCCGCAGCACTGCAGCGCCCACGTGGACCGCAGCCGCAGGCGCCCCTCCACGCTAATTAGCGTTAATTAGCTAAACTCGAGGAATTCGACCCAATTAAGCATGTCCCCTTCCTTGCGACATGCGACGCTTTTTACCGTCGCCCCGATTTCCAACCAGAGTTATTTTACGTAATATTCATAAAATGCAACTGGCTTGTCTCATGTGGGTCCTATCCTAACCCCGCGCGAAAGGCTTTCGAAAAATCTCCTTAGGATATTTTAAATATGCCTAAGTATACACAAGCGACCTATTAGTGTAACTGTAACTATTATCAATCCATCGCTATCCTCGGAATAAGGTTTACCGACATGATACTACCGAATCAAATCTAACACTAAAGTACAAAGATTGCTATCATGCTGGGTGTCATCTCCCTGCCCTTATCCCACTTATTTAGTCTCGGCACAACATGTTTTCTTCTTCCATTTGTTACATAATGTTACATGCTGGCTAATCGTGATCTACCTAATATTATGCCATTTAGGTCCTAAATTGAAGACTTAGGCAGACAGAAAAAGTTAAATTTGTGTGGATTCGGGACGGGTATGATAGCACCTATGATGTACCTACTTACTAGGGTCACGAGCGCTAAACAGCCATAAATCGACTTCATTTTGCTCGTACACAGATGTGGAATTGTTAACCGGTGGTGAGACGAGTAGAGGAACTGAGGGCCGACCGCGGGCCGTGCGTCGTAGATTCGATAAAGCTCGTCTCACAGTTGACAGAGACGGCGTGGCCTAACGAGGGGGGGAAGAAGTGCGGTCCCGTGCATGTCTCTGCTGATTGACCCGCGTTACTCTGCAAACAACAACTAACGAGTTGGCCCGCCTCAGGTAACCCGCTCGAATCGCGCCCACCGACTTTACGTCTTCTGATTGAGACGCCCTAATAAAATTAACGCTCTCACGCAAACAACGCGCGTTTACGCCTTTGTCCCGATATGATGGATTGCGTATTCACATTTGTCGTTGAAAACAAAAAGGCATTAACTGTATGGAGCGCGTATGTAACATACTGACGTTCTTTGAGCGGTGATGTTGTGCTGATTACTTATGTACGTTGGAAATTAGTCGATGTGTTGCCTTCCGATCCGTGTTTCTGGATAAAGACGGCGCTGCGTAAACATTAGCTGGCTTAATTTGTGTTTTATAATGATTTATGGCGTCTCTATTGTGGCGGTAAGATAATTTTATTCATCGACTTGTTTAAGCTGTGCTAAAGGGAAATAGAATTCGTATTTACTTTGTAAACCTTGTCTGATGACGATGGCAATAAATTCGGGTGTCTTGATCATTTTTACTACACAATACATTATGTGCATATATATACCTAGAATTTAAGGTATTACGCACTTTATCTTTATTGACGCGCCTCAGTCAGTCTATTAATGATTAAATCGGAAACCGCAAAGCGCAATGGTTACTTACCTACCTTTAATCGAAGCGCTTCGTCGTTTTTTTTAACGTTCATATCTTGGGTTTGACTTATACTAGATAAACGAAATTCTTGCGATATGATGTCAATAGTAGACTACTTAAATATATAAAGTTTGATTTGCATTGCACTTATACTTTAGATTTTAAGGATATTTAAAAAAAAAACGATGATCATAAAAATTCTTGGTCAACACAATTCTTAGAATACTTCGTGAAGTCCTAGAAAGCTGAAATTTGGTATTAGTACACAAACAACAACAAAAATCGAAAACTTGGGTATTTTACGCCCTAACCCCTTAAGCTAGGGGATGGATGCTAGAGATCTAAACATTTGATGCTAGAGATCTAAAAATTGATGAACTCTTTGTATTGATATAGGGACCCCCCACCCTATAAATTAGGGCATGGAAGTTTGTATGGGTTTTCCCATACCAACTTAATTTCATGCTAGAGATCAGAAAAATATACAAGAACACAGATTTCATATTATTTTATAAAAAAAATACGTCTTCACTTTAAAATAAAAAAATACTGTCATAAGCAACTTACAAAAAAAAACATTTAAAACTAATACTATTAATAATGCCTTGTAAGTAAGAGATCTCTTGGTGGTAAAAAAACCGCGCGCGGTTCCCGTTCACCAAATAATTGTAAAAGTTATAAGTTTCTTTTGGTTTTAAATTAATACAAAAAAAGTGAAATTCCACTAAAAACATTTTCATGTAAAATGTTGCCAAGACGAGACTACTGTCAAAAAATTATGGGATCTCATGTAGAGCCAAGTTTATAGCTCTACTCGCCCTAACTCTACAAGCCCTAACTTCACAAACTCTACACCTTAGTCAAAATTAGGGAGTGCAATCCCGCAGCTCATACAATCCCGCGGGATTAATATGCGGGATTACTCAATCACGCGCGGCACCACGCGAGATCCCGTATTTTTGACATTATGTTATAAAATCAAATTGAAACTACAGATTTTTATGTAAAAATCTTACATTTCTTACATTAAGCAACATAACTTATTTCTTTTGTATGAATTAAGTAATTTGTTAATCTGTTTGTTTAGATTCATCTTTAAATGTTTGGCATAGTTTAATAGTTTTGTTTAATTTTAGGCAATTACGAGTATGTATGTGCCCAATTGTCATATTCAAATCAGTTAATATCAGATTATTTTGATGAGTAGCAGACTATTCTACTATATTTGCGAGTTTATTATTATTAAATTACAAATTGTTTATATTTAAGCAATGGTTTCTGAACTGATAGTTATTTATAAAAATGTGCGTGGGCTTCGTACGAAAACCAGTGTTTTAGCGCAAAATATGGGGCTTGGCCGTTTCGTTACTACAAGAACATATTATAATTGCACCTATAAGTAATAATAATACTATATCATTTATTTGAAACTCATGGCTTCATATCACAACATAATACATCAAATTTAAATTTTACTGAACCATGAAATACCAATTACATTAGATTAAATAGAATTTACAATATAATTGTATATGCCACTGGTTAGTAAGTAAATGTCTTACATCTAAACCGTTAGTATGCATAAATGAATAATAGATTTTTCACCTTGCCCGTGTCTCGTTTTGGTGGGATTTATTTTACCCTTAAACATGATATAGGATTGAGCTACGTATTTTGTTGACAAGCCTCTTAAGCATGGATTTTCCCAATTTTCATAGAACAATCTCTGTTTACTATTGTTACAGTGAGTTGTACTGTACTAATGCGCTAAGCATTTAAACACAATTAGAACGTGCCCGAAACTTATTTCGCGGAGAACAAGTCTTAACTCCTCATTCTTCTTCAGCGTAATCGGTTAAAAAGTATCCTATAACGATCTGTGGATACCCAGCTACCCGTATGCCAAAAATAGTTGAAATATGTTTATTCGCTTTGGCGCGCTGACGCCACAACGGTAAATACAAACGTGTAAAATCCAAAAACGATTCAGTGGCCTCCAAATAGTCCGATCCAGACTTTTTTTTAATATCTTCAATGTACAGATATTAAATTTTTACTACTTTCTAATAGTATCGAGTGCAGCATAATGAAAGTAAATTATGTGCGATAGACGTAACATTGAGATGGCCTTAGTTGGTATATAGACACAGACCACCTGGTAGAAAACTGTGGTTTGAGTCTCGCCTACCTTGTAGTGGATCGCATGCAATGTTTACTTTGTGATTGACCTCTAAATTACTATACTAGCATTAATTTTTATAATAATAATCGGAATTCAGCAGCCAATGTGTCACTCCAGGACCTAATGTATCTGTGTGTTAGGGGTTCATCTATACCAGCTCCTGAACGCGAATAACAATCATCCAAACATGTTCACCAACTTTCTTATCATTATAAAATAGTAAACATGAAATGTTTGTACATATGTGAAATGGACATTTGACATTTTACCTACCTGTTATATTATTTGTCATTAGTGCAATAATTACCCGGTTGCATATATATATTATTAATAAGTTGTAAAAAATAAATGTCTGTATATTGAAGATATTTAAAAAAAATGGTAACGGACTATTTGGAGGGCACTGAACTAAGTTTTTTATCTTTTTTTTATTTTTTGTATGTTTGTACGGGTCGTTGTGGCGTCATCACGCGAAATCAGCTTAACAGATTTTAACTATTTTTGGTACTCCGGTAGCTGGGTATCTCCAGATGGTTATAAGATACTTTTTACCTCACTACGCTGAAGAAAAAACGAGGGGTTATGACTTTTTCTCTTCCGCGAACGAAGTTACTTAGGATCGGAAGTAGGGTGGGATTATAAAAATCCTAGTTTGTTATTATTTTGTTCTATGTATGTAAAAACGCTCTCGGGCGAAAATAGTTAAAGTATATCATACTTCTACGAGTATCTATGTTTAATCTTAATAAATGAAATGTATGTGTTTTTAATGTGTGAGAATTAACACCACGTTATTATCTATTGTGATACAGATACGAGTCAAAACGCAAAGAAAAATATGATTGCTCTTCTACGTGGTCACACCAAGAATTGAACCTAATACCTTTCGATTACCCGTCTAGTGTGTTAACCTTTTCACTAGCGAGCACTGTGCTGTCCGCCTCGAATTAATCCATCCACTTTGACCACACTGTATATAACCTTAGCACCATCTATGATAACACGTATTGCACATGTTTACATTCCGATTACCCTCCTTTATAGCAGTGTCAAATCAAATGGAATGTAGGTTTCTTTTGAACATAAAATTCCTTAACCCCAAACGGACTATTTCAAATATACTTGTGTTTCTTCGCGGATCCGTTATGCCAGAACCTCTATACGGATTTCAGTGTTTCTTTGTACACGCGGGTCATCCACAGGTTATATGATACTTTTTACCCGACTAAGTTGAAGCAAAAAAGAGGGTTGTAACTTTCTTCTCTTCCGTTAACGAAGCTACTTAAGATCGGAAGTAGGATGAGATCATAAAAGAATGTAGTACTCCCACAATTAAAAAACTAAATCAGAATTGTATTGATACTTAAAATAACAATGTTTACATCTAATTTTCTCTCATACTAGAAACTTACGGCAACTACTTAAAATATTTAGAAACATGTTACGGCACGTCCACTAGGTGAAGCGGTTCGTTAGGGCGCGGGCGCCGTCAATCAGGGCAATTGCTGCTCAATCGGCAATCACCCCCGCCCCCTCGCCGCTAACGAGTCGTAGCAACTTCTTACCCCCGACCTGACGCATTGTTACACTATTTACATGCTGTGCAGCTAGGGATTTGACTTACCGTCTAAGCGGAATAATGCTGTTTTTTCAGTGACTTGTGTATGAAGATTTACAACAATGTCTTGCCGCCGTTAAGCGTCATTAAACTCTTTACATACTGGTAGTGGCACCTAGGAACTTAACTTACCGTTTAAGCAAATTATTGCGGTTTTTTTTGCCGACCTAGATTCACAAATGAACAAAAACTAACCGACACGTCACGAAGAATTGTTAAATTAAAGTGGGAGACATCATTTCTCCAATAATGTTGGCCCAGGTGGGCGGGCCAACATTATCGTAGAAATGATGTCCAATGGGGCTGACGAGTTCTTAAATGGCGACCACAAGTTGAACTAATGTTCTGGTAAAAGTTGCGAGAGTTCGCTGGATGCTCCGCAACTTACCAGATCGGCGCGAAACCAGCCAAGATAGTACTCTTTGGGGCAGGCCTATGTACAACATTAGACGCCTTTCAGCTGATGATGATGATGATAATAACATGAACATTGACAAGTTCTTACCTCTTTTAAGTATTCTTAGACAATTAACAAGGCAGTAAAAAAGAAAGTAGCCAATAAGCTAGGGACTCTTTTGTACCAAACAGAATTCTGTAGATGCCTTGATAATGAGTTGTGGCGACTTATTCTTACCCGCTTTCGAACAAATATATGGGGACTATTTTCTTGGCAGATGCAGTAGTAGTTTATTTAATGTTTGTGGGGTCCGGTCTGTTCATGCTATCAAGGGGCAAATTAATTGTATACCTAGTAACCGCTTACCAGCGTATAATGAACTGACGTGAGGGACTTCATCTTGTACTCGATTGAAGTTATTCAATTTTTTTTTAATTTAGAGACTTAGAGATTATGTACATCTTAACTTAGTTCAAAAATTTGTTTTATATTGTTTTTTATTTACTATGACATATAGAGGTATATCTTTAAACATTTCTGAGGATTTAAATTAATTAATATTATCTTACTGCATGTTATGACTCCTAAGAGACCTTGTACATCTCATTAGAATTCTATTATTGTAGTATATTTTATTTTATTGAATGTCGTGACGTCTGGAGACTTTTCACATCTCTGAGAAAATTACTAGCTTATATTTATATTACTACTGTACTGAAACACTATTAGTATAAATGACTTACTTTTGAATATATAGCAGTCATAGCGGTATCCTTTTGTGAAATGCAAAACACATGAAAAAAATATACAGAGAAAGCTTAATAAATACTTACAGTGAAAATTGTTTTCAACATGATTGGACATACCGTTTTTGAGCTATTGCCGAAAAACGGCACTTCTCAACAAAGTTTTTTGCTAGTGCACTTTTTCATATTGAATTTTCTTCATCTGTAGTGCACTTTTTCGTATGAATGGCTGCGGAACCCTACACTAAGCATCGTCCGACTTGCTCTTTGCCGGTTTTTTTTTTTCTCGACCCAGCTGAAGTGGGTCAATCAAGGCAGTTACTCAATCGGCAATCACACTGGGTCCCTCACCACTAACGAATAGCGAGAAGATCTTACCCCTTAACTAAGCCATTGTGTAGGTATTAACATGCGAGGCAGACTGGCAGACGCATTTGGGGATTGAGATACTAAGCAGCAACAAGTATGAAGAGTTCTTTTCTGAGATTATGTATAGTATTGGGAATGAACTGAATCAATATGATTAATAAATTAAAATTTTAACAAAAAATAAAACCGACTCCAAAAACAAAACTAAAAAGTAAAAAAATACTGCATAATTCAGTTTCTTCAATTTACTTCCAAGTAACCGTTTGTCTACTCAATCTATACAATATATACAATAGGTGTACATGCATGATTTTTTTATCGCTTTTCTTAACTCACTATCAAAATACCGTAAAAACTATTTCAAAATGTGAAATTGAAATTTAAATCGGCCAAGAAATACGTAAGATGTAGGCATATTAAACTACTAATTAGACAGAGAGGTCTGACATGCACTGTTACGTCATAGTGTACTCCGGCGGGTGTGTAATAATCGGTATAACAACTTTTGATATATTTTCACTGGATATAACAACATTTCATATAATTTCATCGAATATAATCACTTAATGTGCTTAATAAACTTTTGATATAACAACTAAATTGATAATTTCATGGTGTATAATGTTCAATAGGTATAAAGATTTTTGGTATAACGCTTACCAAGTGTAATGAATATATGCTATAAGCATCAGTGGCAAAAGGCAAGACTCAATATATACCTCCGCGGCCCGATCGCTTCGCTCGCTCGTTAGGGTCATAATTCAACCTAATACTCCTCCTCGCTTCGCTCGTCGTCGTACCTAACCGAACCCAAGTCGTACCTACCTTAAGGTGAAATAGATAAGCTGAAATTCCTGTATTGTGTACGTACTATTGTATTCCTGCAATAGTAAAAATTATCGATTAATTCTTTCCTGTTTATACCAGTACTACATTATACCCACTGAGCGTTATATCGAACATAGTTATATCACACATACGTTATACCATGTAACTGTAAATAATTTAATTAGATCGTCGTCATCGTAATAGTTGTTATATTACTAGTTCATTATACCTGTTGATTGTTAGATCATATCAGAATATACCAAATATTGTTATACCAAAAGTGCATTATATCCCTTTATTGTTATATTGTCCAATAATATACCAAAAGTTGTTATAGCGACCGTTACGCACCCCACTCCGGCCATATAAACTCAATATTAAATTCTGTTTTGCTAGAAAGGGATAGAATGAAATGTTTGATGGCTTTTATCTTGGTTATTTTTATAGTTATTCGAAAAAATATTTTTGCCCCCTGTTTGTTACATGAATGAGCTTTTAATAAAGCAAACATTAAAATTCATGCATATTCCCTTTTAATTTTATCTTGGCGTTGTGATTTAGTGTCGCATGGTACATAAAAACACATACTTACATTATGATTATGAGAATTTGGCACAAACATAATCGTAACAAAATGCGAAGATTAAAATCCCATCTCATCAAAAGCGAGATGATTTTTTTAAATAAAATCCAGCACGGAATGCGACGTAAGACGTTCGGGATGTTTAAACTGTGTTTAATTCTATTGGGGATTAGAGACTTACAGGCTGCCTTCTGCACTATCGAGGCTCGTTCTTGTGGATAGAGGGCGTCCTGTCTGGGGAGCTATAACATTATGTATCGGTCAAGAGAATAAAAAATGTCGACAATACGTGCTAAAATTTAAATCATTCGACCATCCAGAAGATCTTATTATCCACCTTTAATTATGAAACCCATGTATTATTGCAGCGCGTGTCAAGGGCGGTCGAGGTGCAATTTGGGGACTCGTTAAGGCGCAAAAGACGCACCATTTAATTGCACCCGTTATCTTCTAATGAGACCGTGTCTCGGTGTCGGCCGTCTCTCAAATTTACATTGTATGTAAATTGATGTGGCTACATCACTATCACATGGCAAGAAAATGTGCGTTAACTTTACGGGGAAATAAGTTCAAAAACCGAGTTTATTGGCAGATGTTCTATTAAATAAGTTAGAATTCACAGAGCGTAATAAGCACAAATTTGCACCTTCTGGCGGACAGTACAGTAAAATACTAGACCTCCATCGACTAACACTGGCTAAAAGATTTCATGTTACTTGTGAAAAGATAAAGCTGCTCTCATATTTATCAGTCTATCTATCTATGTAGTTTGTTCCTATGTGGCAGTCTAGAGACCAAAGGCGGTGGCCGATTTTGATGATTCTTACGTCAATCGATTTGTCTTAATTGTCCGAATGTCACTAAGACATGACAATGGTGAAAACTCAAAATGGCGATAATGAGACGCCATATAGTGAACAATAAAAAATTAAAATCGACCTACTATGTCGAGTGGGGTATCATTTAATGAGGGATTTAAAACTTATTTTAGGTTTCTTTTATCATTTTTAATTATGAATGACCAGTTAGGAACTATAACGATTTAAAGTTGGTTATCAAGCCGTTGTCACTAAATTTGCATTTCATTGTAATAAAGGCGTGTAAGCTTCTCAATAACCCCCAAATTTACTTACTGACTTATAATTTTAACTAGAAAGTATACAAAATAAAAATAAAACGCGACTGCGAAATAAAACTAAAAAGAATAAACAAGTCCAGTACTACGCTAGTAATGTGTTAAGTTATAATAGAAATGTTTACATGTGATTCATTATCGATACTTACAAATAACAAATAATAAATTCTAATGTGGAACATAGCGATTTTAAACAGTCGGGACCCATTGTTGAGAAGATTTGCATCGATCTCTACTGTTTAAAATCGCTATGTATGAGTATCGATCATGGATCATGAAACAATTCCATTATAACTTAACAAATTTCTAGCGTACTGGACCTGTTATTTTCTTTTTAGTTTTTTTATGCAGTCAGGTTTTTCGTTTTTTTTTTTAATCCATACCAGTAATATTATAAATGCGAAAGTGTGTCTGTCTGTCTGTCTGTCTGTCTGTCTGTTACCTCTTCGCGCTTAAACCGCTGAACCGATTTGGATGAAATTTGGTATGGAGATAGTTTGAGTCCCGGGGACGGACATAGGCTACTTTTTATCCCGGCAAAATACCCTTATCCGCGATAAACGAATTTAAGGAAGTCGCGGGCAGAAGCTAGTTACTTATATAGTCACTTAAAAAAGTGCTGTAATGTCATTTACACAATAATGTAAGGTCATTAAGCGCCAATAACTATGTCCATCCTACGCAGCGTTTTTTTTTACCTTTATTCTTGCACAAATAAATATTTCTACTTTGTTAAATGAAACAATATATATTTGCGATATCAGAATCCTTAGGAAGTGCTTAAACTAATTCCATAAAAGTGTCGAGATAATTCCTTCCGTTTCAGATATATTTTTAAAAAACGTTCACGTCGGGAAGCACGAGTTTTCCGGAGCTAGTTACGTAATAAGATGCAGCGACTTTCGCGTTCACACTTACGCCTAGGACTTTATAAAAATACTAGTGTCTATTTTGCAGCTCTTAAGACAATGCGTTAAATATCTGTCAGATAAATCATCAACATGATGTGCCATCGGGCATCCTAAAACCCTTTCACGAGAAGAATTCTTTATAATATGTTCCTTTGTCGTATGATTAACTCCTGTGCAACATTTCAGTTTTCTAGATTGATCGTATTAGGCTATGTGACCTGTAAAGATTTTTATTAATTCGAATAAAATTAGGATTAAGAAATTGATAGCTATACTTATACTATAGATATAAACAAAGATAATATATAAAGGGTCACATTTACAAATAATCCTATAGAATGTGTCTGCTCTGGAAATAACGCCGTTGATAGTGTTCCTAATGTTAAACGTTTGACAAACGACAATATACATTTGAAAGCCGCTGAAATTGAACTGCGTACTTAGCGATATTTATGTCCTAAGCCCACGGGTTAGTCGTCCAATCTCGGTCTTAAATATCGTCTCGCCGTAAATTACGTTCTTATGAATGAATAAGTTATGTTTCAGTTAGTTTTGCGTAATGTCCGCCGTGTCATAATTGCGACGTATTTATGAATGGTTCCGCAATTCTGGTATAATGCAATTTACGTGTCGAAGTTGCGATATTTACATTTTGCAACCGATCTGTATACTTCCTTGTGATTCGTGATTTAGTTAAATGAAGCAAAGTGGCATAAACAAAGTTTTATTCGTACACAATACAAATTGTTTCGTTAAGTCAATGATTTTTTGTTGATGATTTAAGTTTAGATTTCCAATCAGTCGTGTTCTATTTTAATGCAAATCGATGCAAAACCAAATGAAAAGTACAATCGGTGAAAGTTTCCGATTTTTACGCGACTGCGCGACGCAAAGGAGTGGTAATGTGTTTATCAGTCTATGTATGTATGTATGTATGTTTGTATGTATGTATGTATGTTTGTTCCTATCTGCCACTCTAGAGACCAAACGCGTGAACCGATTTTGATGATTCTTACGTCAATCGATTTGTCTTAACTGTCCGAATGTCACTGAAGACATGAAAATGATGAAAACTCAAAATGGCGATATAGAGACTCCATATTGTGAAAAAGAAAAAAATTAAAATTGACGTACTATATCGAGTGGGGTATCAATGAATAGGGATTTAAACATCATTATTAGGTTTCTTTTATCATTTTTAATTTGGAATTACCAGTTAGAAACTACAACGATTTAAAGTTGGTTAGCAAGCCGTTCTCACTATATTTTCATTTAATTGCATTGTAATAAACCCCCACGATAAAGATTGCGAAATTGTCTGACTTTTATAGTTTTAACTAAAAAGTATAAAATAAAAAATAATAATTAAAAAATCAAAAAACCTGACTACGTAAATTACTAACAAGAAAAAACAAGTCCAGTGCCCTGGAAATTTACATAATACGGAATTACGGAAAAACGGCACAATATTAATATTATTAAAACATTATTAAAAACCCGACTGCGTAAAAAACTAAAAAGAAAAAAACAAGTCCAGTGCCCTGGAAATTTGTTAAGTTATAATGAAAATTTTTCATGATTCATGATCGATACTCACAATATAACAAATAATAAATTCTAATATGGAACATAGCGATTTTGAACAGTCGGGACCCATTAGAAATCTAGATCGACGCAAATCTTCCCAACAATGGGTCCCGACTGTTTAAAATCGCCGAACGACCCGACTGTTTTAAAAAGCCGACGTTGTACGCTATTGGTCGATCCAAAATCAAGCGACAAAAGTCATGTTTGAGCACTAAAATTTGCGGCCGGTGTAAACTTGGATGCGTGGCCGCAGCTCTCGTGAAGCGCAAAAGGCTTGTTGCTCGCAGAAGATTGGATTACGACGCCGGCGCATGACCCAAATTAATTTCGTTGTCTCTTTGCCAACCCGCAGTCTCCACAGCCAAATTGAAACTAAAGAGCATCCGGCTAGGACAATCTTTGTTTAGAATTCGATTATCGATATCCTCTAGCCCCTATTTATACGCTATTCAGCCACGACCTTTGCTTAATTAATTTGGCTTGTGACCAACGTTTTATTACGACGCAAATAGGCTAGTGGAAAATAAACAGTGTTATTAATAGCTAATGTCTGTAGTAACAGTATGCATGGATACTATAGGCCCTAAAGTATATAACAAAATATCCATAGAAATAAAAAACTTTTGAGCTGTTGTGTAAAAAAACTTAAAGCCAAACTGGCAATAGACGCAATTTACTCCATTGATTATATTCTAAGTAACTGAATGCGCACTCTTAACCGGTTTGCTACCCAAAACTAATGTATTTATGTAAAATAATTTTATGTACCTAGTTAGAAAGTACTGACATGTCAAACTATGTTTTATCAAAATAAATGAAATGAAATGAACTGTTCAGATACCGTGATTAAGTTAATACTAAATTAATTAAATGCCCAGTTTTCAGCCAAAGTTTCTTTAATTTGCATTCGACGTTGCATTTTATTTGTAATCCCTGCTGTCATCTATTCATAATCGGTTAAATTTGTTGTTAGACTACTTTAAAACAACACTAATTTCCCCGATTACCGAGCTATTACTATTCACTAACGATTTCTTACACACTTTTTCTGTCAAAGCAGTCAACAGAACTAGGATTTCCATTCAGGGCAACATTCGCGTACCAGTAGGTATAGCTCTTTTCCTGGCTGTTACTCTGAAATCAAAAGTTACATCACACGAAACATGATAATAGGTGAAACAAAACGACCAAAATGTACGCACACCGCGGGCGTTACTTGTACAATACCGGTCATTTTTCACTGACGGTACGAGTCACAAGAGTATTAATTAAAGTTAACATGGCTACCAGGTGGCCATGAGATTATATTATTAAAACCATTGTTATATTCAATTTGTACACCTATTGTCACTAAAAAGCGATTTGAACCGTATTATAGTTCGGGTAGTGTTCAAATTGTGTTGTGTCATTAGTTAATCTTTACAACGTCACTACGATTACCTATGCGTACATTTTAATAACTCTAAAAGAATATGTGTTTAAAATTTCATATCCTACCTTCTGCGGTTTCTGCTGATAAGTGATAAGTCACGTTACTGTTTATCGCTATAGATGACAAGAGATAATGATTATATAGTTCAAACATAAGGTACAGGGTCCCTTTCAGATATTATTTTGATCACCCTACTGTATCTATGTGACTTGTCATATAGTGTCACAGTGCAAAAATAATTATAAGACTTTTATTAAGCTTATGGATTTCAGCCAATGGTGGCTCCTGAGATATCTTATGAATCCTTACTATTTTTTAAGATATAAGTCTAAGTACAATTAAAACTCAGTGGACTATTGTATACTGACGAAAACCGGGGAGAAAAGTGGATCGGGTCCGTCACTCGAATTAGTTCACTAATAACTTATGTACTTAAGTTTCACCTAGTATTGGATGAACATGCATCTCTATTGGTAATTGTTTGTTAAGCCAAGTGCAAATCGGGTACGCCGTTGTTTCATACCGTCGTTACGCAACAAACACCTGGAAAATACTTTTATTGTATGGTCTCCATACCACTTGATGTTTAACCTTATATACGTTTTATTGTCCTTGTTTTAGCGACTAATAGTAATACACACTTACGATACGTTTCCTGTATAGTGAGATAGAGACCTCCTTTAATGCCGAACTTTATTTTAGTTACATTTTTTGTTCTTATAACAGTCTTAGCAATACACTTTTCGTGAAGATTTTGAGCGCCGTCTATTACGGATCGGGTGTTAGAGACCTGTGACAGACAGAGAAGCCTTTTTAAAAATATATATTTTATATCTCATAATCATTGACCTGATTTTAAAATATGAATTGTATTTATTACTCCTATAGTGAAGTTTCTTTGCTTCTAGGCAGCTGGGTTAGATATAGAAACCGGTCGATATTCCAAAAGAGCCGAGTGCTTTACGTAGACACATTAGTCAGGAGCGATTTAGCGCGTCCTGCAGCCGACGTGCACGCACCATTGTGCTATTTAAATCAAAAAGGACTTATGTACCAGCACTTGGTACCACACCTTAGTTCTTTTCGATTGCGTTATCATTGCGATGCAGATATCCGACGCTGCGCAGACAAATGAACTCAGACTATAATGGTTATTGAGACGTGGATAATGTGTTTAAATGTCAATTAATTATTTTACTGAGACGACCGGTATGGTTCTACCTCGATTACAAGGTTGTACAATATAGAAACAAATTGAGTTTAATTCTAAATTACTCGAATTGAACTATACTTACAAAGCACATGTTTTACATACTACTTAATACTAATACCTAGGTCTACTCAACTAAAATTTGCATAACAATTTGATTCAAGTATCAGTATCTGACTTCGGGGTCTAAGATGTACCTCTCTGGTTCAGTAATAGCCTATTCAGTTTTGCTTTGAAGGGTTAAATTATAATTATCAGGAAACACGCAATGGAAATTCTGCCTGCCTGTCTGTCTTCACGCTTAAACCGCTGAACCGATTTGGATGAAATTGGGATGGAGATAGTTTGAATCCCGGGGAAGGACATAGGCTACTTTTTATCCCGGAAAAATACCCTTACCCGCGATAAAGGAATTTAAGGCGGACGAAGTCGCGGGCAGAAGCTAGTTACTTATAAATGATGAAGCAAAAATCACTACGTGCCAAATAATGGTGTACATGTCTATTAATAACGGATAAAGTCGCTTCCCACGCCTGCTCGCCATGTCCGAGGTGGAACGTGAATGGTGGGCTTTAATCGTATAATTCCTGTAATTGTGTACTAATGTTGAAACTATAGTATCACATATTTAGATTATTATTTGATCAGCGAGTATAGGCATAAGGATAGAGTTAGAGTTACAGAGAACTCGTTGTTTTGGTTGATCAACTTTTTCTTGTTTATATTATGCCCTGTAACTCAAAAGATAATAGTGACAGAGTTCATTAGAAATGCTAATCATCTAGGTCAGGGGTCGGCAACCTTATGAGTCGGGAGGGTCAAAACATACAATTTACAAAATTAGAATTTTTTTAAAGAGCCATAAAAAAATTCTTGCCAACAATTAAATAGTACTTTTTGAATAAAAAAAACGAATATATAGAGCCCTACCTTTACATCCAGAGATACGCAGGCCCCTGATCTAGGTTACTAACATACTGACGAGAAGAGGCGCTTGAAAAATTGACGTATATTAGCTAGAAAAAAATATTTTTGTTGTCTTTATATCGCTTAAAATATTATCGTTTAAAAAAAAATAAAGAGTGACTCTGGAGATGTAACCAAGGCAATGAGGTATAGAAAAACGGACAAAGCCCCATTTTCTAGAATCAGGTACCATGATAGGAGGAAGTCTGTGCAAATTAGGGATGATGCCGCATGTCAAATTATACAGCATGCTAGAGTAGCGAGACTAAAAAACGCGAAATGTTTTTTTAGGCACCGTTATTACCCAACGTTTTGACGCAGTTTTATGTGTCATGGTCAAGGATGGGCTGGTGACACAGCTGGCGAAATGTGTGGATAATGTGTACAAACCACGAGCGTATATTATTAAATAAATAGAAAAAACATCGAAATGACTTTGCAATACAAAACTTCATAGTTATCACAGTTTGTAATTTTTTTATCCAAGATGAATACTGAAGCTTTTTTTTCAGAATACTTATGATTGAATTAAACAATATTTGTATGGCAACCATGTAGTTAAACGCAGTTTTTCACGACCAAAATGCCAATATTACTTTTCCATATCAATTTGGTACACCTACTCTAGGATGAACGTGCCGAACTTTAACTATCATTACTGACTCCCAAAAATGAGGTAGTTCACAATTTGATTGTATTTTTTTATTGTGGGTATTTTGTTTATATTTAGTCCCTAAGAAACATTATGATCTTTACGGATAACAGAATCGATTGTCATCTTAAAAACATCATTGCTGTTGTCAAAAGCTATGAATATCTAAAAATAATGTAATATTGCTATTTTATTACGTCATTCAAATGGTTCAGTATCGTTACATGATAAAGCGACATTCTGTTCATCTATGTAGGATTACATACTACAGATATTAATCATCCATTATGGCCTGTGTCATACGTCGTACAAGCTTAAAGGCTCAACTTGCAGGTATACGACATACGACATTTGTCGCGCCGACATGTCGACGTTATTTGTCGTCGTCAATTTACTCGGGCGACATGTCCCGTCGTCAGTGTTTAGAAAGCCAGGAGGAATTCACGAGATGGGCCAATCTTGTTGTGAAGTGTATGTTGGATAGATTGGCACCCGCTTTATCGTGTGTCTTCGCGTTTTGGACAGGCGACGGGTTATCATGTTTTCGTGAGGTTGTACGTAAGGATAGTAGAAGAATAAGATGGTTGATTTTCCCAGTGAAGGGTTAGATTTATGTATACATATATTTTAAAATACAAAATTACAATATTAATTAGCAAAAGTCAGTTCACATGTACCTATCTGTATTGTGATGTGATATGAAGAGACAGTGTAAGATAATTTACGCAATTAATTGTGTTTACATGCTTACAAAATATGAGTTTCGAGTTTATTAAATCATGAGATTTTAAGATTATAAATTTGGCCGTTATACTTAAAGTATTAAAAAATATTAAGTCCGGTTTTTTAAGGGTTGAATTTTCTTCGACGATATATTTATCTCGTTTTATCCCTATTCTGTACAAAGTTATGTATGAGAAATCGTAATAACATTTACCAATCTATCATTCATATGGCACCGAACTTGAGGGACCTGACTAAGTTACATCTGATTGCAGATCTAGTATCTACTATTGCAGAAACTTAATTAGAAAACGACGGTAACAATGTAAATAACCGCCCTGTATCATATTTATATTAGGTGTATTTACATGCTTTTCGAAGAAAGTGATACTAATGTGAAAACGATAGTATTTCATAATAAAGCAAACCCATGTACAAGACTCATCGATGTGGGAATCCATGTACCCGAGAGTACTATCGTAATACCATAATATATTAGTGTGGCCCGTATACCCTAAGGCACGAAACGAAAACGATATTTTGCACAATGATAACACGTTTAAACTAATGGTCTAATCATGTATACGAGTATGGGTGATAAAACTTTATACAATTAACTGAACGCCTTCCTCTCGACTCAAGTCTGTGGGGACGTGTGGACTCATACGAGCGCCCATTATATGGCTTCGGTGCCCCGGGCGCGGTGCGGTACGTAGCTGCTTAGGATTCTACGCAATATCACATCTTATTAAATGAAATGAAAATGCCTGGGTATAACAGTCAAATTGATGATTAAAGAAATAATTGTAGTAATCACTATTAGGTAAGTACCCAAATTAAGTAAGCGCATTTGAAAAACTTCTATTAACAACCATTATCATTTTGGTGCGTCGGGACCAAATATGCGATACACTATCATAATTAAACTTTATTTATATCGAGTTTTCATAATAAATGGTTTATCTATTTGAAAAAACGACTATAAATTAACAAACATTAAGCATTTAGGCATATACAAATTATATAAATAAACAAACGATTAAAAACACAAATTTTATACAAAGTTTTGCACATAAAAAAAAAATTCAGAAGAATCGGAAATATTATGAATGAACTGGGCTTAATTTTTTTTTTTATATTTGTCTGGGTCTAAAGCTTATATATTACCCGAACGTCCAAGGCCTATTTCGGAAAGCCATCGATTTTTCCGTTTTAATTTGGAGACGATGAAGTTAGGCGTCGCACATGATTGATGGAACGACCGGCGGCGCGCGATCGCGTTGATTAGCTTTTAGCCTATTCCAAAATGTCACGTGGTTTTATCTGGGCTTTGTTATTTTAGAATGCTTAAATTGCAACGTTCGCTGTATTAAATATGCAAGGTGAAAAAGTAGACAATGGGAAGTAGAAGGATCTAACTTAGCAATAAACCAAAGACGTCGGTTGTGCCACTTGCTTACTAAGGGTATTTTGAATTTGTTTTCAACGTAGACTTCAACAATGTTTAAAACAAATCATTTTTGCTAGATAAAATAAAACCTTCCTTTCTTGTTAAAACGTAACTGTTTATGTGATTCTCCAAAGATATAACTATATATTTTTTTTTTCATTATATGTAGTTAAAATTAGAATTAAAAATACAATAGTACAATCATATAACAAAACTGATTAAAGTCACAAATATATATTACTATAACATAAAAAAATAAAACTACGAATAATATATTTCAACACAAACTTATATTTTATTACATTTGCGTCAGTAACATCCTGTTTGTAACTGCAAAAAACGTTCTCTTTATTAGTAAATACATAGACTGTAAAATTAGACTTGTTTAATTTATACCTTTTAACGTAGTCGCCTTACAGGACACGCTACTTACCTCGGCACACCTCAACAGGCCGGGACGAAACCGCCGTTAATTAATAACGTTTCACGAGCCAACGACGCCGTCATCAACCACATTGTTTAGCCTACATCGTTCGCAATACAGTCAGATACGCAGATACGCTAAAAACTGTAATATACATCTAATGTAAACAGCACTGCAACATTTACTTCTTTAGCAATAAAGTTCGAAGATGCGTTTAGACTGTCGTAATTACGTCCAAGCAGAGGCCTATGGGCTCTTTTATCGTGCAGTAAACGAGCCCATCAAAGGCAAGCCGAACAGTTTGCCAAATGAACTTGTCCATAGATTATCCATCGTCTCACATGATACACGCTACTTACCTCGGCGCGCCCTGACGGGCCGGGATGAGGCCGATGCGACGTTAATTAATAACGTCTGTCTCACGAGCTAACGACGCCGTCACGACTACATTATTTAGCCACCTGATTAGTTCTCGTCTCGGTCGACTCTAATTAGCGGGTGGACTAAATTTGATTTGCAACTGCACTATAGCTAATTGGAAGTAGTTTGTAATTGACGACTGCCCGCATTGATGTGGTCGGTAGCGCACTGCGGGCGAAAAGGACACGCCCAAGTTTCTGAACTTACCGTATTTAAGTTATAAAGCAATTTAGAATAAAAAATCATTATAAAAAATACAAATTTATCAGTACAGTCTAAAACCGTCATTTAAAATATTGTACAGTACTGTAAAGGTACATCAGTCATAAAGAATCTACATTTTGTCTGTTACGCCAATTGAGATCGACGATGAATTAATAAAAATGGGTTAAAATAAAATTTATTTGCATTTTGGAGAAAATTTAACATTTTACTTAATCATAATTAAATAAAAAATAGAATAAATGGCATTGTAAAAAAATGCAAATTATCAACAGTCTAAAACTCGCGCACTGAGGGTTCCGTGCAAAATAGACTCAAAAAAAACTAATGTATCTATGAAAATCCAGTGTTAGCCAAGGCCCTACTCCTAAACAAAAGTATGCAGTATGCATGGGGACATTTTATATTGGTTATGGATATGGAGACGTAAAATATTAAGAATTTTAGATTTATTTCGTGGGTTGTGCTGCAAGAGGTACCTTCATAGTCTTAATACCAAATTTCAAGTTTCTAGGATAACTGGAAATACCCTATACGCTTAGGCTTTCCATGGACGGCAATTTGTAAGGAAACACCTTTTTTAATGACTGTATGTTTGGATTGCGTTGACTTATTTAGAAGCTTGATTTTTTTACAGCTTCTAGGGAGCGCAGGTATGCGTATTTGATGTTAATTTTAATTTGATACCTCCATGCGTCCCTGAGAAAAAGCGGGTGCCAGACAGATAGACAGACGGACAAAAAAGTGATCCATAACATAAGGGTTACGTTTTTTTTTAGGTACGGGACCCTAAAAAGTTATATTTATTGTTACTTTAATAATTAACGTCATGCTCCTTAGAAGTGGAACACCCGAAAATAACAGTGGCTTCCATAATTTCTTAATGTTGCTTGTAAGTAATAAACCTGGATGTCCGAGCGGTGCTGGATAAAACCCATCTAGATAAACTTGAACGGCAAAATAGGATATTCTGTGGGTAGTAAGTACAGCCAATAACCGAGCACTAAAATTAGTTCAATTTACTTACAAAGTGTATAACAACAGTGAAAATATGAATGTTCACAGAATACGACTCACTAGCTAAACAAATACCGATTCAAACTGTGCAATGTCATTCCAAATTCGCATATCGATGCTACTGTCAACAATCGAATGGCTGGTTTTATTTTCTATTCTATTATTAAAGCGTTTAATTTAGGGCAACAGTTTTACACACAAAACGATCAAAACGCAATCTCCCGGCCGAATAGGGAACCTATTTGAAATTGATATGGGTGGAGCGCACAGCGCACGGGCAACGTCGCGCCTATGCAGCCCGTAAACGTCCGGTGTGCGAGCCCAAATGCCGCAACACTGGGCTGGCCGCGCAACCCATCCTAAACCTTACGCCATTGTTACGAGGCTCATATTACCAGCCACTAGGTCACTCGAACAGACGAGTTAGACGGGTGAATTTTGTTAATAAATAAACGCAGCTCCTGGCGTCCGGCTGGCCAGCGGAAAATAAAAAAAAATCGAGTCCGGGTGAAAATTTGGCGCAAGTATGACAGCGGAAGCCAGCGTGACGTACACAAATCATTATTCGATAGCCGCCGCTGTCAAAGGAATTTTTAATAATGTTTGCTGGCCGAGATTTGGTTAGGACGGACACGGATCACAGTTGTCATGTGCGGACCGAAAATATTGTCGAAAATGCGAAAACTGCCATCGGGATCTCCGCTGACAACTGTTAATTCCTTGTTGTGTATTCTGTTTGTGATTTTTGTCCGTCGCATTTATTGTCGGATTCGATGACGTCACGGTGCGAGTATTGCGTCAAATTAGCGAAACATACATTTTAATTAGTTTGCGGTAATTGGGGAAGCCCTCCATAAAGTCGGGCGCTGTCGGCGGGCGCTCGCTAGTTATACCTAGAGGTCCCGCTTCTGATCTTAATTAACCTCATGTGTTAACCTCGCCATAACTATGAGAAGCGTGTTTCTGCACTCCAAGTTAGAAGGACTTATTAATAATAGAAGTGAGTTAGTGCCGATATGTAAATTTACGCTTAACTTATTGAAGATGGCTTAATTATGTACGGGAGCGCCGTAATTTATCTTTAACGAGCTTAATTTGAATCTAAATTACAGGTATTTAGTACCGTAAATTGTCAATCAAGTCATTAATGCGGGGAACGGGTTATGTTGCATGTCGCTATCACGACTCAGCTACTGAAACATTATTTTAGCGTCGCGTTTTCACAAAATGATATCTTCTTATCTCTGTACGGTTATGCTCGTCTATATGAGTAAAGCCATATTCATAAACAATTAATGTGTTCTTTTTTTCCCGCTCGTAAACGTTGCGAGGTATCTACGTTTTCCTAATGTCTCGAAACAATGCGGCAGGCCGCGGTCACCAGACGCGTCTATTTCCAAACTTTCTAATAGTTCATCAACAAATTCATTATGTCGTAAAAGAGTGTGCGCGAGACCGAAATATCGCGGGGCTCGTAAAGCCGCTCGTAAAGACGTTTGTTTACTAATTCGAGCAGGTGGGAGGCACGACCGCGGGACGCTTCTGCACTACACGTCCGTTTGGATGACAAGTGTAAAGTCAGGTTGTTAATAAGTAGCGGGCGAAGTCGCGGGCCTCCAAATTGCCTCCTCAGGTCGCAACTTTTAATGAGGCGAAATTCCCCGTCTGCCTCGTTATTCGGCGTCGACGTCGCCTTAACGCAACCTGTTCGTTAGTGCAAAAACGAGCCACGCTAACGCTCGATTAGAATACACCCCCGCTAAGGGCCGGGGCACACCGCTGACACGGTAATGAGACAATAGCGGTGTTGAATGGGTTCAGATAAGATAACGCTTGTCACTTTGGTTACGCCTTTCGCCTTGCCGATTTAACCGCTTATAACGTCTCATTAGGAACAGCGGTCGTGTAGTTACTGTTGCTCATTTTGAATTAGTGTTGCAATATTTTTATGAAACTTTATAGCCTCAATTTAGTGATTGTTATTATGTAACAGGAATCAATGTAAAATATAGCCTTATTGAGGACTGGTTTTGTTATTTGGTAATTTAATGAAAATAATATTTCTAAAAAATATCATCGACCTTAATCTCAATTGGCGTAAGGAACAAAATGAACAATAATCTTTTTCTACCTTACGCCAATTGGCGTTAGGACGAAATGAAGAATTTTTAATTTTATCGCTTACGCCAATTTAGATTATGGTCTACGAATTTAAAAGTAATTTTCTATCAGTAAACATTTTAATGTTTAATACGAATCACTTGCGTTTGTTTTAATGTACCATTCTATTCTAGTCTACGATTTTGCCTTTGTAACGTTACAGTTAGTAGTGATCACCTTTAACAACATCTTCCATGTCCAATTAACTCCAAAAACGGGCATAATGAAATAATAATAATTAAATATCGCGAAATGTTCGCTATTCTGTAAGTAGGCCGCAAGGGCACTTTCACAAGTCTGACTCTACGGCATTTCCCAAGAGGAGACTACTGTTGAGAAGAAAGCCGAAACAAACTCAACAGTCTGTAATTTTTAAGGTTCTGTGGCCAAAATGGAACCCTAATAGTTTTCCGTCCGTCCGTCTGTCCGTTCGTCCGTCCGTCCGTTCGTCCATCCGTCCTTCCATCCGTTCGTCCGTCCGTCCGTATGTCACAAGCATTTTACTCAAAAACTACAAAATGTATATTGATGAAATCTGGACGATAGGTATCTTTTATAAGCCGCTACCTACTTAGTTTAGGCTAAGTACTAATTAGCCTATCTTCAACATATCTTTCTGAGTGTAAGTAAATCTTAATAAAGCCTAATACTTTTAAATTCATCCCATAAATATGGCCAATTCAGGACCCCACGTCGCCAGTGCACCGAGATCCTAACCCAAAAAGATGGTCCCTCATTTGTGGCGGGCTTTCTCTGTGTTGTCACATTAGCGAATAACTGCGCGGCCGAACCTGGCCGATACGTTAATGATGTCGGCTCCTCTATTAGGGAAAAAAACTCCCTTTTGTGCGTCGACGCCGGCGCAGCGTTGAAAGGCACCACGTGATCAGTTTCATAGATTACGCCAATCGAAGGCGATAGTGGTCAGAGAAAACCACAAGGCGATTAAACTATTTGGCTTCCATACACTCTTAGGTCTTTTTTCCTTTAAGCTACAGCGAAATATTCGGTATAAGAACGCATTAAGAACCTTTGAATTCTAGATTTTTACAGCATTTAGGTATCTGGATGGTAGTCGACACATCGTTACAATGAATGTAACCTGATTTATGCTTTGTTTTTTGAGCTATACTTAGATAGCATGCAATTTCACAAGCTTTTATATATTGAAATAAAACAATTTAACGGATTATATCGCGTATATTATCTCATTTTAGTTCCCGACGTTTCGGAAGCTTTCCAGCTTTCCATGTTCCACCCGTGACCATGGAAAGCTATTTCAATGAGTAATAATCGCGGAAACAGAAGAAAAAAATTACGTTTTTATTAACTTAATAAGATACTAAATGGTGCCCACAACTTCGTTCGCGGAAGATAAAAACGTCATAACCCTCTTTTTAGGGTTCCGTACCCAAAGGGTAAAACGGGACCCTGTTACTAAGACTCCGCTGTCCGTCTGTTGGTCTGACTGTCTATCTGTCTGTCTGTCTGTCTGCCCGTCTGTCACCAGGCTGTATCTCATGAACCGTGATAGCTAGACAGTTGAAATTTTCACAAATCATGTATTTCTGTTGCCGCTATAACAACAAATACTAAAACAGTATAAGTGTATCTGTATGTCTATATCAGTAACCAATATTAAATGATTGATGATCGAACACCGCGTACATTCTGCATAGGAGGAGGACTCTGCTAACACTGGATGTTCATAGATACGGCCGTTTGTAGCGTATATTTTATACGGAACCCTCGGCGCGCGATTCAGACTCACACTTGGCCGGTTTTTATACTTCAGCGTAGTCGGAGAAAAAGTATTTTATAACTATTTGCGTATGCCCAGCTACCCGTATACCAAGTTCTGCCGTTTTGGTTTGATAAAGCGTCAAATATGACATAGGTGCAGGGCACTAGTAATGAACCAACGAATTACGATATTTTTTTCATTAACTATGTATAAGGTATATTAAATAAGAGACTTATATTATTAATAAGGGACTCTACATTTTTAAACTAACAACACTGTATGTTCCGATAACTGAATGTACGAACTGATAAAGTCCATGAATGATGGACCACAAAGCACTGATCATATACATGATTGGCGCCGTCACCCAACAATCATTAAAAAAAATACAAACTAGTATTTTTCGATTCATTGTCCTTCAAATAGTCCGTTTCTTTTTTTTTTTAAAGAAATCAACGTTTTGACATTTCTTTTCTTAATTGTACCGATTAAAGATATATTGTAAAAGTCTAGTTAGTGTTATGCTGCTCGATGACACTATATACTCGTACATTTACTGTATACTGTATAAGAACTTGAGTTTCTCAAGTCTGTGCTTTTAGCAACCGAACAAATCAAGAAAAATGAAATTCTTTAGGGAGACGTCTTTCTGGTGTTCATTTTGAATAAGGTCACACAAAGGTACCTGAATGAGATTATCATTCGTCGATTCCTTGCGGGAATCGTTGTAAAACCTCTGCAGTAAACGTCTCGGAGAAGAAGATGATAATTGTGATTTATTATACTGTTAATTAAATTTGTATTTGACGTTACGTAGCGAATTGAAATATAATAGTAAAGGTCAGAGGGCTCCTGTACTACGTAGTATTCGTAAATGTCAGAGGGCACCTATACTACGTTGCATTTGTAAATGTCAGAGGGCGCCTGTGCTACGTTGCATTCGTAAATGTCAGAGGGCACCTATACTACGTTGCATTTGTAAATGTCAGAGGGCGCCTGTGCTACGTTGCATTCGTAAATGTCGGAGGGCACCTATGCTATGTTGCATTCGTAAATGTCAGTGGGCGCCTGTGCTACGTAGCATTCGTAAATGTCAGAGGGCGCCTGTGCTACGTAGCTATCGTAAATGTCAGAGGGCGCCTATGCTACGTTGCATTCGTAAATGTCAGAGGTCGCCTGTGCTACGTAGCTATCGTAAATGTCAGAGGGCGCCTGTGCTACGTAGCATTCGTAAATGTCAGAGGGCGCCTGTGCTACGTAGCTATCGTAAATGTCAGAGGGCGCCTGTGCTACGTAGCAATCGTAAATGTCAGAGGGCGCCTATGCTACGTTGCATTCGTAAATGTCAGAGGGCGCCTGTGCTTCGTTGCATTCGTAAATGTCAGAGGTCGCCTGTGCTACGTAGCTATCGTAAATGTCAGAGGGCGCCTATGCTACGTTGCATTCGTAAATGTCAGAGGTCGCCTGTGCTACGTAGCTATCGTAAATGTCAGAGGGCGCCTGTGCTACGTAGCATTCGTAAATGTCAGAGGGCGCCTGTGCTACGTTGCATTCGTAAATGTCAGTGGGCGCCTGTGCTACGTAGCATTCTTAAATGTCAGAGGGCGCCTGTGCTACGTAGCATTCTTAAATGTCAGCGGGCACCTGTGCTACGTTGCATTCGTAAATGTCAGAGAGCGCCTGTGCTACGTTGCATTCGAAAATGTCAGCGGGCACCTGTGCTACGTTGCATTCGTAAATGTCAGAGAGCGCCTGTGCTACGTTGCATTCGTAAATGTCAGAGGGCGCCTGTGCTACGTTGCATTCGTAAATGTCAGAGGGCGCCTGTGCTACGTTGAATTCGTAAATGTCAGAGGGCGCCTGTGCTACGTTGCATTCGTAAATGTCAGTGGACGCTTGTGCTACGTTGCATTCGTAAATGTCAGAGGGCGCCTGTGCTACGTTGCATTCGTAAATGTCAGAGGTCGCCTTTGCTACGTTGCATTCGTAAATGTCAGAGGTCGCCTGTGCTACGTTGCATTCGTAAATGTCAGAGGGCGCCTGTGCTACGTTGCATTCGTAAATGTCAGAGGACGCCTGTGCTACGTTGCATTCGTAAATGTCAGAGGGCGCCTGTGCTACGTTGCATTCGTAAATGTCAGAGGGCGCCTGTGCTACGTTGCATTCGTAAATGTCAGAGGTCGCCTGTGCTACGTAGCTATCGTAATTGTCAGAGGGCGCCTATGCTACGTTGCATTCGTAAATGTCAGAGGTCGCCTGTGCTACGTAGCATTCGTAAATGTCAGAGGGCGCCTGTGCTACGTTGCATTCGTAAATGTCAGAGGTCGCCTGTGCTACGTAGCTATCGTAATTGTCAGAGGGCGCCTATGCTACGTTGCATTCGTAAATGTCAGAGGTCGCCTGTGCTACGTAGCATTCGTAAATGTCAGAGGGCGCCTGTGCTACGTAGCATTCGTAAATGTCAGAGGGCGCCTGTGCTACGTTGCATTCGTAAATGTCAGAGAGCGCCTGTGCTACGTTGCATTCGTAAATGTCAGAGGACGCCTGTGCTACGTTGCATTCGTAAATGTCAGAGGGCGCCTGTGCTACGTTGCATTCGTAAATGTCAGAGGGCGCCTGTGCTACGTTGCATTCGTAAATGTCAGTGGGCGCCTGTGCTACATAGCATTCTTAAATGTCAGAGGGCGCCTGTGCTACGTAGCATTCTTAAATGTCAGCGGGCACCTGTGCTACGTTGCATTCGTAAATGTCAGAGAGCGCCTGTGCTACGTTGCATTCGTAAATGTCAGAGGGCGCCTGTGCTACGTTGCATTCGTAAATGTCAGAGGGCGCCTGTGCTACGTTGAATTCGTAAATGTCAGAGGGCGCCTGTGCTACGTTGCATTCGTAAATGTCAGTGGACGCTTGTGCTACGTTGCATTCGTAAATGTCAGAGGGCGCCTGTGCTACGTTGCATTCGTAAATGTCAGAGAGCGCCTGTGCTACGTTGCATTCGTAAATGTCAGAGGTCGCCTTTGCTACGTTGCATTCGTAAATGTCAGAGGGCGCCTGTGCTACGTTGCATTCGTAAATGTCAGAGGGCGCCTGTGCTACGTTGCATTCGTAAATGTCAGAGGGCGCCTGTGCTACGTAGCATTCGTAAATGTCAGAGGGCGCCTGTGCTACGTTGCATTCGTAAATGTCAGTGGGCGCCTGTGCTACATAGCATTCTTAAATGTCAGAGGGCGCCTGTGCTACGTAGCATTCTTAAATGTCAGCGGGCACCTGTGCTACGTTGCATTCGTAAATGTCAGAGAGCGCCTGTGCTACGTTGCATTCGAAAATGTCAGCGGGCACCTGTGCTACGTTGCATTCGTAAATGTCAGAGAGCGCCTGTGCTACGTTGCATTCGTAAATGTCAGAGGGCGCCTGTGCTACGTTGCATTCGTAAATGTCAGAGGGCGCCTGTGCTACGTTGAATTCGTAAATGTCAGAGGGCGCCTGTGCTACGTTGCATTCGTAAATGTCAGTGGACGCTTGTGCTACGTTGCATTCGTAAATGTCAGAGGGCGCCTGTGCTACGTTGCATTCGTAAATGTCAGAGGGCGCCTGTGCTACGTTGCATTCGTAAATGTCAGAGGTCGCCTTTGCTACGTTGCATTCGTAAATGTCAGAGGGCGCCTGTGCTACGTTGCATTCGTAAATGTCAGAGGGCGCCTGTGCTACGTTGCATTCGTAAATGTCAGAGGGCGCCTGTGCTACGTTGCATTCGTAAATGTCAGAGGACGCCTGTGCTACGTTGCATTCGTAAATGTCAGAGGGCGCCTGTGCTACGTTGCATTCGTAAATGTCAGAGGGCGCCTGTGCTACGTTGCATTCGTAAATGTCAGTGGACGCTTGTGCTACGTTGCATTCGTAAATGTCAGAGGGCGCCTGTGCTACGTTGCATTCGTAAATGTCAGAGGGCGTCTGTGCTACGTTGCATTCGTAAATGTCAGAGGGCGCCTTTGCTATGTCGCATTTGTAAATTGCGGTATTTCAGACGGTCAGAGCACTTCTGCGCTAAAGAAAAGGTCTCAATTTCAAGTCCTGCTTGCAATTTATTGTGCCACATGGACTGTTTCCTTTTCAATCGAACTCTATACGCCTTTGAAAAAACTCTATTTTAATCATAGCTCTAATTAGAAACATACAGGATGTATTGATCTTCTTACTTATTATTTACCTTTGATAATAATGTTATTCATTTAACCTTTCATCGTGACCCTTTAACCATCACCGCAGTGCATTCGACTTCGCCGGTGTCCAATATGCGTTACAACCGTATTTAGGGTAAGGGCCCTAATTGGCGGATGTATGCAGGTGCGTGGCCCACCATACGCGGTGGTACACGCAGGAAACGAGAGCCAATTTAATTTTTCTCCCGCAACGAATCGATTAATTGGGATTTTAACCTTTTGCGGCGGCGTCTCACGGGATGAATGTGCTGCTGTGAAGTTTGATTAATATTTAATATACACTATTATTTTGCTATAGGTGGGACATTACAAAACTAAAATGAAAAGTGATATACAATTTCTAAATTTTAGCTTGTATTTTAATAATAGAAGTATGGTCAAGGAATTTAATTTGTGTACCCTTTCGTCTATTGGCTCTCATATTGATTGACTGTGACAAGGTACGAAATGGTATATAAATTAAATTCCGTGACTGTGCACTACAAGTTACAACATAAGTTTATTTGAACGCGTCGTAATAGGTAAGTATAATACTTTTATTGAGCATGTTTTTAATGTATAATTTATAGTACATTATACCAGTGTGTAATTTTTGGAAAGATTCGTATTCCATATATATGAAATATTTGTAAATATTTCAAATCAAATCAAAATGACGCGCCGTGGCCGCTGGCAGGTGCATTGACTATGCGCGCGCAAGAGCGACGAGGGAAAGGCTAAAAGTCGCCTATCAGCCAATATAACATAATTATATCAATTTTATACAAATAAATGTTATTTTGTTGAGAAAATTAAATACTCTATTGAAATTTACCGTTTTTGTGGGTAAAAAACCTTTACTGTATCTTGTACATAAAAACTCTGATGACGTTAAAAAAACTGTAATGAAAAGGCACTCGTGCGATTACGTAACATAAAAACACGCGTGTTTAATGGATTGGATTACAGCCATTAAACCGGTATAACAAGTGTCCCATTACAGGCAACTATGTTAAAAAAAAAACTACGGTGTTTTAATACAGTGAAATGATTTCAGATACCCCAGGAAATAAGTTTAAGTAGGTATGTAAAATTAGATTTATTTTTTAAATTAAATTAATTTATCTTTTTGGCCAAGTTTGTATAGACTGCTATCATAGCAATCCAATAAGTGAAAGTTAAATATTAGTGAATAAATGTCTCAAAGAATACAATAATGTAAAATATTAGTACATATTCGCACATTGTAAGATTTTATTTTCTACTGCATATGTAGTTTTAAAATTCACACTATGAAATTGACTTGGATCGAAATGGTATTGTATTTATTATTAGAGAGGCAAAGGCACAGTGCTGAATTTAAAATTCTCCTCATTTCAAAATGCATATTTTATTTTTATTCATGTCTAAACCGTGATACGCGCCTATCGGAAATAAAAGAATGATTAGGAAACAATCGTTAGAGCTGGTTTGCCCGGATCTGAAGGGTGCCTAATTAGGGAGGCGAAGTAATGAGCCGAGATCGCCTCTCCGATATAACTGGCTATTTACGCGGTGGTCGCTCTCAAATTGCGAGGTTTTGTTTTAAAAGGTTTGAGTTTTGCGATTAAGGAGTTTAATCAGACTGTTGTTTACAACCTCATTACTGTAGGTAAAGGAAAATAGCCCACAGATACCGGCCGATAATTGTCTAAAGTTGAAGAATGAGTTCCTTGTGTTTAAGTAGATATTGTTGTAGATGGTTATCGGGTCTGAATAAACATGATGCTTTTTCTGGTTATTCATACGCAGTCTGCTTTGTACTTAACTTATACTTCAATATCTATGTACATATCTACTCTACTGTTATCTTTATCTGTAATCATGTTATTCGATATTCTTTCTGATCTGATCTCATCTGTTTGATAATAAAAATATTCCATGTTGGTCGAATTGGAACTCTATTCATCTAAGTATTTAATCATAAAGCACAAAATAGTATCTTTTGTAAAAAAACAAAAAGCCACTGAGCAATTTTTACCAATCAACTTTAGGACGAAGTAGAAAAATAGCACCTACACGCACTAAATTGTAGATTTCGCTATGTTAAATAGAAATATATATTGGAGTTAAATAGTCAGCTTGATTGTCTTGCGCTAGTGTAATAATTACTCAACATAACTATCCCACAAATTCAACACGTATTTTCGCGAAAGCAAATTTAACTTGTAACCTTAAGTGGTTGTAATAAAGTTGTAATTGTGTTGACTTGATGCGAATAAGCAACACCTATTAGATACGGCATTTTACGGGTACATTAAAACTTTATGTTAATGCGAGGAGAGATGGGTTTCGCTTACATGAGACCGCTGATCTTATCAGATCTGCGCAAGCGACGGGCACCTATTTATTTAATCAGACCGGACAATGTGCCATTGTAATTCCAGATTTATTGACCTGCTGATCTTTAATGGATACATTTAAGGATAGATGGCGCGAGTGTGTTAAATGAATGTCTATTGACGCCTTTAGAACACTTCGTGACAACTCAGAAACCATTCGAGCTCTTACTTTAAGTGGTAAGTCGACGAACGTAAATCTACTGATATTTATATGATATGATAATGGCCCCTGATATAATTAAATTGCATTTGTTGCGTTTTAAATTCTTATCTAAATTGATAGCTACGCCTGAATTGGACTTTTATTGTAACTGATATACCAGTTTAAACAGTAAATTACATCATTATCATTTAATTTATTTAAATGAAATATTAACTAATGAATCTGCTCAGCACCATCCGGTTTCTCATTTATTAATATAATTAAAGTATACGTAAGTTGCGCTACTTATTAATGAATCAATTATACTGTTTTTATAGTCTAACCAATGAGAATCAATAACCAATAAATAAACGATAACAGCTTCTTTGGTCTTAAAAATTACCATTTGAAACAAAATATTTATTTTATTTACTGATCGTTTTACTGCTTAATTAAGAACGGCAAAAATTGAATTGCGCGTTACCAAAGTGGAGTTATGGCGCACAGTTTGCTCCTCGTTTTGCATTTAAATTAAAACTAGTCATACTATTAGCATAGAAATGGATTCGATAGCTAATCGTTGCGGTGTCAAAAATGTTTAATTAAAAAGATTGATGCTTACCGGCAGCGGAGCACCAGAAGTATAGTCGAGTTGCAAACTTATCTAATTAGTTAGCGAGGGGGCGCGACGGGCCCCGCGGAGGGAGCAGGGGGCTCGGAGTCGGCAGGGGCGGGGCGGGGGCAATTAACGGTGATAGTCGATTAGCTCATCGGGCGAACGCGGATTTTGACAAATGTTGCCAAATAATAAACAATCGGTTTATTCCTTAAATAATCCCACTATTCGATTCCATGGTGACAATCATATTGAATGTTATACGGATCCCAAGAATTCGAGATAATTTCGAGCTATTCTGAAAGATTGCTAAGTGAAAGTTTAGTAATAAATTAGAAGGACCGTAATTCTGAGATAATTAATTCTTAGCACAATTTAATAGGTATTAACATTAATTGGAAAACTTTGAGCTCACCAGCGCTTCTGAATTAGTTACTGAAATATGTATAAAAGATGGCGGGTTTTAATTTTATTATAATGCTTACAAATCGTTGTGTTATTTTGTAAATACGAGTAACATTGATGTCTAATGTCTATGTATGTGTAAATAAATAAATATATGAATACTTCGTAGTTTTCTTTATATACATGTAAGAAAACGGTGTTTTTTTTAATATAATTAATTCATATACACATTTGGCAATGTACACAAACGAAAAATAATAATACAAAATAAGGTCTTACTGTCATAGAGCACTTACTAACAGTTAAGTTAAGGAACAGATAAATAGTGGGTCGATAATGCATCGAGAACTTTACTTAACATTAAAAAACGAATGAGCGGAATTCAAGGTAACACATTCACATGACAGGTGTAGTGCATAATTGTTTTCCATCGTATTTTCTGGGAAATTTTCGTATTTGTCATGCTACTTCAATCAACCTCAGTACTTTTTGTACTGTGACCGACTGTAATAGCAAGACACGCTCGTACGTTTCCATGAAAATACGATGGAAAACATTTAGGTCTGCACTACATCTGTACATAAAAGTACCAATGGGATGCAAGTGTTTAGTGGATTCTATTTCTCTGATTTTTTCTTTGCTAAATACAAATATAATATGATAATTCCCAAGTTGGATGTGTACATATGTGTACAATATGCAGCTTCTCATTACAATATATTTAATGATAACGATTTTGTTCTAATACTTCACTGCTCGTACTTTTTGTAACTTAAGTACAATAGAACATGTCTCTTAATATCAACTTCCTTACTATAACTGAGTGAAATTCCATATTTGGGTGAGGCCCAAAAAGTTAGACCAACATTAGCCAGTATTAAGATTATCTTACGTATAACTAAGTTAAAATAATAATTAAGTAACTATGTATAATGTGTAATGTTTGCTATGCCCTATCAGGGTTTATGTACATTAAAATGCATGCTTGCTATGTTTTATATGTACATGACTGCAAATAAAATTAATTGAATTGAATAGCAGTAGTTAACCATACAAACCCGATGAAAGTGAAATGTTTCGTTGTGCGACGGAAATATTCAATAATATAGGTAATTGTTAGTCGCATAACGAAAACATAACAGAAAATTTTATAACGTGAGTTAACGTGTGCAACTTTTTGAACTCCGGCCATTTGCTATATAAACATATCCGTTAAGTCCATACAATATCACCATACTAGAAAATCGTGTAAGTTTACATCTATGAATGTTTACAATATCCAAAACTTATGAAACTCCTCGCCGCTATCTGCTAAAAGTCCCTGTCAACACCGTGAAACCTCAGGGTAATATCATAGTCACTTGTAACACAGCCACTGTTCCATAATTAGCCAAATTTTCACCATGTTCTGTTAGTTGGTAATCACTGATTAACGGCTCATTATACTTGTCAAATGATTGATATTGACATTTGTAATGAAATGAAAAATAGGCCTTACAATATACACTGTGTTTTTTCATTTCTTTTAATTTTAACACCATTCCCTACATTTTGGTTGAGTTACTACGAACACAATATGAAATGGCAATTTTGTTTTCGTTTCCGAAATATATTGACATAAGGAAAATTGTTCATATTGACGGGTGCTGCCACCTGTTAAAATTAAAGTAATTAAAAAACAACACAGTGTATACGATATCACATTATCATGTTATAACAATTCCCAGTAAATTTCCTCACCGCTAGGTGGTATTTTCTAAAACTCCCTGTCAACACCGAAAACCCTCCAAGCAATCGCATAGTAGCTTGTAATAGTTTCGCTAAGCGGCGAGCCACTGTAGCAGAACAACGGTTCTATTAAGAAGCCTCACCTCGCGACGGTCGGCTCATCGTATGGGCCTTAATTAGTTTCATACCGCCTAAACAGCCTTATTTTGTTTTTCTGGGATAATTTTTAATTAAACGCTTGATTAAAATGAAAGTTTGCGTAAGTAGCGAGCGAACAATCGGGCCGAGTTTAGGATAATGAATTGATGGTGTTACTTCGCTCCGCTCGCAAGGGATTTAATTAAAAATCGCCGATAGAGTGTGTAGAGAGAAGTTCGCAACGAGTTTACGGAACTTAGTCGGAGGCTCTGTTGTTTTACTATGTCAATTTGAATACGAGATTGCTCGGGAGCGCGGGCGATATAGCCTGCGGCTTCAAAAATTGGGGATTTAGTTTTACGATCAGTTTCTTGGACATACATCAGATAAGTTTTGGGATTATGTCGAAATAAGAGAAAGAAAATTGCTCTTCAGTTTAATTAATTACACATTATTAAAATCACATAATTCTTAGTATAGGTACCTACTAAAACCGTTTGCATTTGGGTCATTCGCACATATCATATAGTTTACGTGATTTTTCACGACTATGTGTGTAATTTAAGGGACACAAAGTTAAATATTCTAATACTTATTCATATATTAACTGTGTTATCAAGCTTTTGGTTTGTGTGTAAAAAAATAAAAATAAAATACAGTATTAGTAGAGGTAACTTTTGCACATGGTTGTAACAAGTCACACTAGTTTTTTTAATCACACTATCTAATTAAATTCAAGAAGGTTTTTACGATAAGTAACAAATAATAAAATAACACTTGGGTACATAGAACACAAGAAACACATATTTTTATTTACCGGGACTTATACGAAAATAAATCCAAGATAAAAATTTAGAATTGGGTGGTCAACACATACTTCCTCATTTATTTAAGGACCTAAACAGTTTTGCATTTCTACAAATTTTTTTTAATTATATTTTAATGTAATTTGATATTTCATAAATACAAGTGGCGAGCTTTTTTAAAAAAAATGCTCGCACAGATTGCCTTCTGGCTCATCGCATCTGGCTCTAACGGGATATTCAATATTATAAAAAAAACGAAACTTGCCAGGTGCATGTAAATGAAAATTACGCTTTATTCTCTTTAATATCCAGCGTTAATACTTACATTCTAATTAGCTTAGTAGTAGATGGTTTATTTCAATGCATTCAATTTCAAACATGTTTCTTTTTTATTTATTTCTCTTAAGCAATATTTCTGGTGATGTTAAGCGTAAGTTTATAATGTTAGGTACGTAAAACTTATTTTAGGACAGTTTCAAAACGTTAATGCAAAATGAGTAGGTACCTAAATGTAAAATTTCATTTATGCAAAACTTAAAGGAAGTGTAAAAAAGCTTATTTTTCATTTTGTTTTGACATCTTTAATTCATGTGGAGTGCTATATATACTCAGATTGCACTAGCTAGACTATACCGGCAAGAACTTTGTCAGACATAGAGGTACTAGCTTTGGTAATACAATTAAATAAAGTTTACTAACATGTCACGAGATAATGTAAGCGAACATATTTAATGTTTAGATGTGACGATTTTGTTTTAGTTCTTAACTCAATTCTTAATCTAAAGAGTTGATCATATAATGCAGTAGAAATGTTATGAAGAATGTAACACTGAAACTTTATAATAAGTCTGTATTATGGTTCCAATAATTATAATATTACATACGTTAAAGTGTGTGCCGATGTTTATTGTACGTTCCTCTTAATGTTAAAAACTTCTTTAAGGATCTCAACAACACTTTCTCGCAATGTTGTAGGCATCAGAATAACACATAGGTCATAAATTGCATTTCTACGCGGTCGAAGTCGCAGGTAACAGCTAGTGCATAATAAAAGCTTGTAAAAAGTCAGCTAAACACGTGTCAGCGCAGACTCCGTACGTGATTCAGCGCACGTCATTAGCGGATTGTCGCTTGTCGCCGCACGCGCTAACGAGTTTCTTGCTAACGGGCGTGCATTGTGATCATACTCGCATCCCGGTATCGGTATCTAAATATCAAATATGTTCGCTTAGCTTATCTTCTGACATGTTAGTAAACTTTATGTAACTATCAACGTTAATACTTCTACGTCTGACAAAGTTCTTCTCGGTATTCTAGCTAGTGCAATCAGAGTGCGATTTAAAAGCACTCCACATTAATACTAGAAAAAAAAATCTCTTTTAAACACTTCCTCCATGTGAAATAATTTTAACGGATTATATCGCGTTTATTATGTAAATATTTATGTAAACACTTTATTGTAGAAAGCAACCAGGTACAAATGCAATCAACTTAAAATATGTAAGTATAAAGGCGAACTTATCCCTATTAGGGATCTATACCAGTTAACCTTTGAGCAAACAAACTAACACCATGTACAAATTATATAAAACACTAAACTAAACACATGTATATGAATAAAAAATATAAATAAACAAATAAATACATGTATATCTCCATAATATACAACTAAATAAAACATAACAATAACATTTAATAAATATAAATCGTATTCAACCATTTTACTAATCATTGGAAAGCCACAACTTACTTCATTTGTATAATAGTGATGCTACAGACCGTCAGTCTGAAAGAAAACGGCAGCTAGTTCCACAACATAACCGCGTGTACCGCGAAAGACCTGGAATATGTTCGCGTCTTTTTGGATGGTATGGCAAGAGTCAGATTGGTGCTTGACCGCAAGCGATGTCCACTGCCAACAGCCACACAACTAAATCTATCAGAGAGCTGGTAAGGAGGAGAAGCCGGAATAATATTTTTTTAAAGAGCCCCTTTTACCCGTGGTCCCACCAGCATGTCGCCCTTGTGGAACCAGCAATGACTAATTTGGAACTCGTCGCATCGAGAACCCGAGTAAAAATATCTGTGATATACGGACCGTTTTGTTCTTACCATTTTGCAAGTAGTCACAGAACCCAACTGTGCAGTCAAGTACCAAAGAAAGAACAAAACATAATTAAATAAAGTTACTCACTCTAGTTAGCTGTTAAACATCTTAGGAAACAAAAATACGATTGGGAGCAACAAGTCCAAGCATCCCGTTCGCGGTTCGGACGCATGCCGCGAACAAGGCCATCCGTCTCCGGGACCGATCGCCCCCATGCCATGCGGGTGGGGGACCCCGAAACTCGAGTTTTGATGCACCTACTTGCTACTTTTCCGGGCAATTTCCATATTAGTTAAAAGCTTATTTTCTTTTACTTATGGGATTTGTGAAGTTTGTAAGAGGATTTCCGCTCGTTGGCTGATGCTGTTACTTAACAGTAAAGCTGTTAATGAGTTGGGTATTTCATGTATGAACATCCTCAGCTTATTTTATTACTCGAAGGTGAAACTTCGTCAGTGGAGTTGAAAAAATCATAATCCCTCTTTTATTCGACAGCATAGTCGGGTAAAAAGTATCCCTTAACCATCAGTAAATACCCAGCTACCTTGAAAGTTGTTTAGCCGATTTGGCGCGATGAAGCCATAAAGACACGTACGAACATACAAACATAAACATTTTTTTTTAATATTTTTCATTGCAGCTACCTCCAAATAGTCCGTTAAAATTATGATTTTTTATTTGAATTATCTTGAATTACAGACATTTCATTTTTACAACTTTATAATAGTATAACTATATATCATTAGCGCGCATGTATTTTATACCCGATGTTAATAGTTTTATAATGTAAAGTACATGTTTCACTGTCTTGAATATCAGTATTGATTACATACCTAAAGGTTGAACAAACTGGGCCTCACAAAGATTAATACGAAATAATTTTAACAATAAATGACTACATTATGTTTTCCACATTTAATTACAAATTTAATGAAGTTTACAATCACATTTCCTATTTTTAACCGACTTCCAAAAAAGGAGGAGGTTATATGTTCGACAGTTTGTATTTTTTTTTTATGTGGACCGATTTTAAAAATTCTTTTTTTACTTGAATGGATATACTTCTGAGGTGGTCCCATTGCCACCAAGTTGGGATCTGATGATGGGATCCCAGGGAAATCGAGGGCAATCCTCAAATTTTTCATCATGCTGAGCTGATGACGAAGGGTACAACTCCTTAATTGTTAAGAGTTAGAGGATAATTCTTAAAAAAATCATCTATTATAGGTAGGTACGTTAAGACTGTTAGTCATATGTGTCCCTGAGGTAGTCTCCTTATCACCAAGTCAGGGTCTGATGATGGAATACCAGGGAAATCGAGAGAAACCCTCAAATATTATAGGCACATGTTTTGTATATATTTTTCTAAAGTTATTCAATTGTTTTTATTCTGGTTGTCATCATCAGACAAACGAACTGAGCTGATGATGGAAGGTACAAATGAATATGAACTAACCAACTTTTACATTTCTTACTTCCAAAGACTCGAGATGCGTGTAAAGTGCTTCCTTAATCTTCCCATTCTGGGCTCTAAAAAATACTTTATATCACTACTAAAATCCATGACTAAAAAGCAAAATATATTTTATTTAAATAAAAAAAGAACCGACGTCAAAATGAACTAAAAAGCCATAAATAATCTTTTATGTACGGTACGGATCACATTTGAATCACCTTTTGAAATCGGTGCCAAACCTGAAGTAAATAAAGTTCTTTATCCAACAAAAATACGAATGAATATGACTAAATATATATGTAGGTAGATAATAACTAAAGGATCGCCGCCGCGATGAATGGTTTGGCACCGACTTCAAAAGGTGATTCAAATGTGATCCGTACCGTACATAAAACATTATTTATGGCTTTTTAGTTAATTTTGAAATCGGTTCTTTTTTTATTTAAGTATTTTTTAGATACTGTCTACACAGTAAGCCATACTTCTAGCTTACCTACGCACTCGGCGAATAAGACTTTGCATTCATCTTATTAGGATACCGTTTCGAAACCCAGGTGCATATTTTCCTTTCTTTTTTAAAATTCCCTTCATAATACTCCAGTACTCTTCAACAGGCCACTGTTCTGGACTATTTGCCGGGTTGCATACTTTGGGTACCATAACGATCCCGTTTGCTTCATACCATTTCAACACTGGTTTTGTGTAATGGCAACTAGCTAAGTCTGGCGTCATTTCCGTAAATACTGTTTGTGATAAATATCGCTGTTTATTGTCCATTTTCTCGGTGGTAATAGTTAAAAGAGCGACTTCTTTTTCCGCAGCTACATATTGCCTGCCAAAGAAGGTATTTTTTTGGGAATATAGACCGTATTTTCATATTCCTATTCTTCTGGAGTGTCTGTTCGACTTGCCCTGGTATAAAACTCTTTGGGAGGAATTTGTTTAAAGTCTGATTTTAAATCTGATGGCACGGTAGTGACCCCGCCCAGACGAAAAAAAAAGAAGCGGGGTACTAGCTACCTTTTCCCGAACCGTTTCGTCTCATTTTCAAATCCTCATAGCTTCGTCCCAGTTAACACCTAAGAGCCCAAATTCACAGGTTAAGATGTAGTCAGGAAACTTATGAAATGCACTAAATTTCATTGATCTAGCTTTCATACTTCAGGTTTAATTGACACGTAAAATACGCCGATTTTGTCACTGGCTCACTCACTTATATAAATTATAGGGTACCTACTTTCCGATGACGAAATATTGAATCTGTTTGTCCTTCCCTGATGATGAGTCCAAAATCCAGAAGCCAGGTGATACTCTAAACTGAAACATAGCTGAAGTTTGAGCCTAATTTTCATTGAAAATTAACTATGCAAATGCAATATAAAGTACCTGATCCATGTAAGGCCCGCCTTTTATATATCCGATACTACTACTAAGTCGATCGGATTGTGCTGTTGTGGTCGAGTATCTAACCCTAAAAGGTCGCCGATGACATAGCCACCGCTGAGGCGAGCCTGTCGAAATCACGAGTCGATAGATGGCGGTGCGTGCGATTGCACGTAGGTTTTTACAAACTGTTTACGTTTTCGACTTTGAAAAACGTCAGTGTTTTCAATATTATTCCATAAATCTTTGTTTTCATTGTATGTAGTGGGTATTAGCTGTTTATATGTGTGGCTTTTAAAAGGTAAGTTTGAAATGAAAGGTATTTTTATTTAAGTGATTGTTTTGTTTGTAGTAACAACTAGCCATTAGGCTACAGTCCTATCGGAAATCGACATGGGCCTTATTGTGTCTATGTTGTAAATAATATGTAAACTTTTTGTATTTAGCTTGCAACAAGTGATTGTTTGTTTGTGACTATGTTTAGGAGAAATAATTTAACATACGGTCGATAAAAAAAACCTTTTACCAAAAATGATTTTTTTATTGCAGAAACTTATTTATTTTTAATTTTTGTAGAGTTATGGAAGAAGACGAAGAAACAGCGTCTATACTAGACCAAAGCAACAAGGTGCGTAATGGTCCGAGCTGATAACTTGTGCCGTTCGTCCAACGAAAAATTCTTTTTCATAGAGAAGCTGCAAGAAAGTGTAACATTAGAAGAAGAAATTTAAGGAACCACCTAATAACTGGCTCTATGGATCGAATAATAGGTCGAGCGGACGCCTTAACACCAGAACAAGAAGATTTACTGGGTAGAAGAATCATACGCTTGGCTGAAGTGGGTATCGCCCTTACATGTAAACTTGTTTGTTTATATGTACTTTGCCAAAAAAAAGGTGACGCTACTTCTACAGCTGGAAGAAAATGGTTGAAACTATATTTCAAACAACATGCTCAACTAACTCGGTGAAACGCTTAGCAAGGGCCCTAAAACTAAATAAGCTTATTTGTCAATCATGAAATCTTGATTCCAAAGTAAAAACTTAATATTTTTACTAAGACAAACATTATTTTTTCATATGCCATAACAAGGCCCGTGTATTGCCTTAGGAACAGAGGTCCGAATAAGACACTTTTTTTGAAAAAGGTAACAGTAAATAGTAAATAGTTTTTTTTTAACTAAAACTATCATCAATACATTGATTATTTAATAAATATTTCTGTGTTTTCGTAACATTCATAGTTTTTATTTTGTATCTATAAATAAATAAAGTGCGCCTTAAATGTGTCGGGTAATTTACTTACTCAAAAACATTATACCTCGTACATATGAATACCAGAGTATTGATTTGGGTTAGACAAGCACGTGTCAAATATCCTGTTACGACTATGTAATTGTTATTGGTCATAGTTGTGGTTACAACTGTAAAACCAATGGTAAGCTCAAATCGCCAAGTACTTGTAAGTATAAGCAAAGAAAATAAAGAGACTAAGAGTGACCTCTCTACCTCTAGATAACAAGAAAACTGATAATGCTGAGTGGTACACAGCCATTTGTCTGCTAGTGTCTTTGAATAAGTCAGCAAGAACCGATCAAGAAGACGCATTCTCTTGCATGCTGCAAGACATTGCAGCACCTCTTACCGCGAAGAAGACAAAGTTTTTGTTGCATACTGAAAAAGTGGAGATTGTGACTCATCCTGATTGTAGACCAGACCTCATGTGATTACTACTGCGATTTTTGTTTTTTCCCTAAAATCAAAGATTTGATGCGAGGTTTGACATTAAATGTAATACCCCATGACATTAAATTGTAAGAAGCGGTGACGACGTTCAAAAACACATTAATAACATGGCCTTAAGTGATTGGTCCTCATGCTTCGAAAAAAAAGGGTTTGTGCGTGTAAATGGCTAAAATATAATGGCGAATATTTTGTGACGCAATGAACGTGTAATTGTTATCATAAATTGTTTTATTTACGTACATGTTACGCAAAACTTTCAGTACGGCCTTTTATAAGTACCTGTACCTGTTTGTTACTTTCGCTGATGTAGGTGTTTAATAACCGTATTTAATAGTTAACGAGTCATTATTGCAAGCGCTATTAACTCTGTGGACTCAGAATTATTTACAACCGCCAGAATATTAATAAATCGCAGTAACAATCCGGTCGAAAGCAATCAAAATTTAATTACCTGCGCTCCTTCGTTCATTTTCAAATAATTAAAGGCCAAATGGGAAAGGTTTAAAGATAAATTTTAAAGTTTAAAAGATAAATTTGCTTCAATCATTTGGAGCAAATAGCATTTCGTTTCATTTACCCCGGTAAGAGCGTTTTCAATTAAGTAGCTCGGGCAAACAGTATCGACGTATGAAGGTGAAATTAATTAAACCGACGCAAGACAAACATGTATGGCTCTATTTGTGGCGGAAGCATTCCCCCGTTGCACTATTCAAAGTTTAAATTGATACATTTTAACCATCATTACGAGAAAAGCTACTCGTATGCCGACGGCGATGCTACTACATAGTTAACAGCATAGCAACCAGCACGTGACACATTATCCTGCTCTTCCTATTAAATTGAATAACAACAAGAGAGAGAGAGAGTTATATGTATATATTAATACCCAGCATTGATAATAGGGATGTTGCCTGATGTCAAATTTTACAACATTCTGTAGTTATATGTCTTAAAAACACCAGTGCACGAAGAAAAACACTCTATATGACCTTGAAATACGAAACTTCAAAGTAAGGCAAATGTCGTGTTTTTTTATTATGATTTTGCCATACATATTATTAAAACAATAATTTTAGAACAATCATGTTAAGTGCAGTTTTCCTCAACCAAAATGCCAAAATTCTTGTTTATCCATAAAACAAAGGTACACCATAGAACTTATGACGTCACACGTTTTGAACGAGTCGGACTCGCACACCGAGGGTTCCGTACAAAATGTAAGCTACAAACGGCCGTTTCTGAGATAATCCAGTGTTAGCAGAGTACACGGTGTTAGGTCATTTTATATTGGTGTTACATAGACAGACAGACATAAAATTATTCTGTTTTTAGTATTTTTTGTTTGCGGCAACAGAAAATACATCACCTAGGATAATTTGTATGCGGAACTATCACGGTTCATGAGATACAACCAAGTGACAGACGGACAGACAGACAGACGGAGAGACGGACAGCGGAGTCTTAGTAATAGGGTCCCGTTTTACCCTTTGGGTACGGAACCCTAAAAAACACTAAATTGACTCGAAATCAACGCAGCGTCAATAAAAATAAACTTTCCGAATAGTTTATGTATGTTTACGAAGACGAGTGTACAAAAATATATGTTTAGGTAATTTTTTTGTGTAGAATATAAGTTTTCTAATTATTCGTCTCAAAACAGCACATTAAATACACGTGCCCGTACCTTAAGCATTTGTTTTGTTTATTCATCCGCAAATTCGGTAGCTTTAATCAACTTTGGTATCTTGTCGAACGGTTCGCGACTTGGAAATGATATGTAATGAAAGGATCAGATATCTTCTCGTATCCCAACTTTTAGGTATCCTCTACGCCAATATTAATTAACAAATGTGTGTTTAACGAGTTTAATAAATTAGGTCCGCGACGCGATCAACGACGCAAGCGGGTCCGACTCAAACAAAACTTTGGTGGGAGACTCGCACTCCCATCTGAAGTTTGTTTGCCTTCGTTACGTGTAAAATTGAATACGTCACCGTGAATCCTCATTAATTTAAGATGAAGTCTGTATCTTGACATGTTATTTTATTCATTAAGGGAACGTCTCGAGTCGCACGGTTGTGTACGTGTCGACTTTAGATTGTTGTAAGGAACATAATTTAAAACCTCTCGACGAGATCATTAGAGAAGCGAAGGGTGGGGGCGGACCGTATCGTTTGGAACGGAGCGAAGTCAACGTGATTTCACGTAAATGTTGGCACTGGCCATAATGTTTCCGAGGAGCCTGAATAATTTACAGAAAAAATATTACTGTTAATATCGCGCATAAATACATTTTACTTACCAATGGGCAAGCCATTCATTAACAGTTTTAAAATCATTTAGTGCATTCAACCACTATTTTACCTATTTTTAGTCATGTAGTTTTAATGATATTCATCATTGATATTCATCATTGATCATACCGGTTAAAATCCATTTTTATGAATACAAAGTAGATGGATTCCTGCTTTTAAAAATCCAAGTTTTCATAAAAATGACGGAAACAATATCGACTTCATCAAAACGACTCGACTTGAATAGTACACTATAAAGTTGAAATACAGTCTTAATTACATCAAAACAACGTTATATTTAAGTGACTAAATGATCAGTAACATTACATTGGAATTGTGAAAGAATCGGTCGTCACCCGTCGTTCACTGCCGCTGACACCCAAATGAGGTATGTATTGGGAACTAAACTACCCAATAACGATTGATTTATCATCGAAGTTGTTACTCCCCTTTATTATCCATCTATCAAAGTTTAACGAGCTGTACCTCTACTATGAATAAAAGATAAAAACGCAAATAATGTTTAGAATATATACTATCCTATCCTTGTCTTTCCTTCCTTACTATATTATAAACGTGAAAGTATGTATGTACGTTCCACTTAATCTCAAAAACGACTGGACGAATTTTTATGAAAATTTCCAGTTACGTATCTTATATCAGAATAGGACATAGGCTATAATGTATGTCAAATTTCATCCCTTTTAGGGCCGAAAAGGGGGATGAAAATTTGTATGGACAATAAATATTTTTTTACGTAAGTGACTTGAAATTTTGGTAATATGCTTCACATTTAAATTCGTAAAGTAACGAGTTTTGGGGAAAGACATAAGCTACTTTTGATCACGGAAAAATACCTTTTATCCGCGATAAACGGATCTAAGGCGGACGAAGTCGCAGGACTCGCAGGCGGCAGCAAGTATATATAGCTTATAAAACCGAGTTACGAATAGTCGAGATCGGTGCGTTTTAGTTCACTTTTTACCGTCGACAGTTTATTGCGGCATTCAGAATTTCTTTATAGGCTTCTCACTTCACGTCATAATCATAACAGTTAATTGGTGATATTACTTTGAATGCACAATACTAATAGGCCGGAGTGCTTGCTTCTTCTACTTCGTGTTTAATCATGTAAGTTTTGTCTTGTTACGCAATATTTTTATTAAATTGTAGCCCGATTCTTCCCGATTATTGAATAACTTTTGTTATTAAATTTAGTGTACCTACTATGATTTTAAATCTGTAGCTAAGTTGACACAACGATTACCTCGTCATCAACATCATTTCCCAAGTCGGATTAGGTATAGCAACACACTTAATTGACCATCTGTAGACTTTATGGCAACGCCAATAAGGTCTACTAAAGGTCAGGTAAGTGTGTGGCTGATGGTACTAGTATAAGTTCGCCTCACCGATCTGTACTCGAACCGAGAGAAACAAATAGGCACACTCAACTACCACCGGAATCTCACTCAATCGGCTGATGGAATCGATAATTGAATAGCTACACAAGCTAGCTAACATGTTTTAAAGGCTTTTAACCGAAAATATCCACTTTTATTTCTTTTACAAACGCTTTCACGTTGTGTATGCTTCTTGGGAGCCTGATAGGTCGAGTTGAATCTGTTACTGCGTCTCGCACGGAACACTCTTAACTTTGTGTTTTGTTCTGTTTCTTAGCATTCATCTACAATCTATGCACTAGTACTAACCTAGTCCACACACGAATTGATTATCATTGAATGAGCATGTTCAATGACAATCAATTCGTGTGTGGACTAGGTTAGTACTAGTTTATTGTACTGTACTTTGAACCCAAATTATAAAATTTGTAGATTAATATTATGATTTGGGTAAAAAGTACAAGGTCTCTAAACAAGTGGGCCTAAAAATGAACATGGAGAAGACGAAAATAATGTTAAACTCTCATGTGGTGCCCACTCCCCTAAAAGTTGACGACTCTACGCTCGAAGTTGTAGATGATTATATATACCTGAGACAAACAGTCTAGTTGGGTAGATCCAATTTCGAGAAAGAGGTCACTCGTCGAATCCAACTTGGATGGGCAGCTTTCGGGAAGCTACGTTATACTTTCTCGTTCCAAATACCGCAGTGTCTTAAGACGAAGGTTTTTAACCAGTTTGTGTTGCCAGTGATGACATACGGCATTGAGACGCGGTCACTCACAATGGGCCTCATAAGAAGGCTCAAAGTCACTCAAAGTGCAATGGAGCGAGCTATGCTCGGAGTCTCCTTGCGTGATCGAATCAAAAATGGGGAGATCCGCAGAAGAACCAAGGTTGTCGACATAGCTCAAAGAGTTGCTACACTTAAGTGGCAGTGGGCGGGGCACATTGCTCGTAGAACCGATGGCCGCTGGGGCAGACAGGTTTTCGAGTCCTGCATACAGGACGACGCAGCGTAGGGAGGCCCCCAACAAGATGGACCGATGATCTGGTGAAGATCGCGGAAAACTGTTGGATGAGGGCGGCGCGCGACCGGTCGTTGTGGAGATCCTTGGGGGAGGCCTTTATCCATCAGTGGACGTCCCTGGGCTGATATGATGATGATGATGACAAAGTACAATGCATTAAATTAAGTACAGCTTCTATTCAATGACAATCAATTCGTGTGTGGACTGTATTTTCGCGGAATATTCTCTAGGTTAGATGTGACAATAAATTATGCTCACATGCGCATATTTATGAAAAAAATACTCATGCAAATACAACACACCAATCAGACAGTATAATCGGTCCGGTGTCCACACGAGATGCCCAAAATGGTTGTACCCTATTTAAACTCTGTATATGATATCTATCTCGATTTCTGTACCTAATTATTTCCAACCGTTCAAGTACACCAAGACGTAATCCTTTTCCGCAAACAGCGTAAGGTGTTAAAATAATGTTTCTCTGACGGGGACAGGCTGTTTTTGAATAAATGTTTTGCAAAATTGGATTTTTGCGTGTGGCTATGTTTGTAAGAAGAATCATGTTCTTAATACCTGGTGTTGAAAGTTGAAACTACGGCCCGTTTGTCCCACATACACCTTCTAACAACTGTCGCATGTAAGTTTATAAACTCCTGACTTCTTCCTACTTTGTTCTCTATCCCCCTCAGGACGACCTCGACATTTTCTTAAACTTGACCTTTTTCTAACACGTCACCTTTTTAACTGGTATCTTTTTCACACGTGACACTTTCCTATCTCGTCATCGTTTTGTAAAGTCGAAAATGGTTACGGGACTCTTTTTTATATTAGAGGTTGGGAAGCAGGCATATGACCTTCCAGACTGTTGGTTCCACTGCTAGATCCACTTATGACTCCGGAGCAGGCTTTTCAAGTAAGTACTTGTGAACCCACAGCATAGTAATGGTGAAGCTATTACTACGTTATGCCTCTTGTAGCAGTAACTACTCCTGCTGTAATAATAATACGAATACATACATACAAACAAATAATAAGATTGTTTGACAAGGGGCTAAAATAAACCATTATGACACGAAGTGATTAAATGGACGAGCTCACGAAGTGAGCGAGGACAAATATGTCTGAGTGTCATAATGGCTTTTAGCCACGTTATACACTCTGCTTTTCACTTCGACTGCGAGAAAAAAAAAATTAACCATAAAATTCTATATTTCATGAAAAATTACAAGTCTTTTGAGCAATTCGATCAGAAATTTCGGCCAACCTGATCAGGTTGCTTTGTTTGTTAGAAATTGGTATGGGATTGTATGGCTTTCTTTTAAACCCAAGGGGATAGATGAACTAATTTAGTCTCGCTTCGCGAAGCTAATATGACGTACTTTTTGAGCAGAAGTGAAAATCAAATAACGTTCTAACGTAAACGGTTATAAGTAAGTAAATATGAGTTATCTTCATGATTTTGGATCTAACCTCCAGATCCAAAATCTATACATTGAAACGAACTTACGCTTAAACTATTTAATTTTTGTGCGTATCATTACAACAAATGAAATGAAATAAAAATGTTTTCTTTAACATAATAATATATTACTGCAGACGCTGGGAAAGAATGGCTTGCCAGGTGAGTAGGTATAGACATACCGACGCTGGAAAGCAAGCTCGTAGCATAGTAAACCTTCCGATTTTTGAAAAATATTGTAACTTTCGTGTTTATGAAGCAAACATTTTTAAATTTGGAAATAATAAACAAAATTTTTAGGACTTCAATTTTATTTTAATGAATTTCACCAAAAATATTACAAGTCAAAATTGTGTAGGTTACTACGTTTTGATTTTTTTTTTCACATTAAGCAAACACGACGCATCGCCAAATGTATGAGATTTTATTTTCTTAATTTTTTTTGGCCACCAAAAACGCAGCAACCCACGTGAATTTGACACAAGATAACCGCAATTAAGTCATAAATGTTACAGTTTAGATAATTTCGGTGATCAAAATGGTGTAACAGTATTTTTTTTCGTATTATTAGTAATTTAGAATGCATATGCTAAAATAAAAACATATCCTTTAAAATGACTTTAATGGTGATTATACACTCAGGAAATGATGTACTGTTGCTGTGTAGTATGTACGCCACAAAATAAACCGTCTAGCACAAAACGTTTTGACATAAACTAATTTATTACCCTTAAAAAGCAGAAATGTTCTTTCCATTATGTAGGTGCCCTTCGCAAATGTGAGAAAAAACACTTGTTGGGAAAATAAGCTATTGAAAAAGAAATATAGTGGTAAATTATGCGAATAGTTAGAAACCCTATCGGAAAAAATGCTATTAAAGTTATTATTATGTTCACATAGAACTGGCACATAATTAAGGATGCATAAAAAACTTATTCGTACCATGTCGAAAAAAAGACTATCGCAATTTGATAGCAATGACTTTGAGGTTTAAATGCTGAAACCGTTTTAGCGCTAGCTTTATGCATATTTTAGTTTTCGACAGTGGAAATCGAAAATAGGAAATTAATCGTGAACAAGTACTTGGAAAATCCTAATTAGTCCGGAACCAAGATTGCTAAAGTCCTAAAAATTTCGAAAACCACTGCCTGCAGGGTTATAAAGCGGTTAAAGGAGACCTAATATCTTTCGATAGGAAGACTCAAACCAACCGAAGATCTGGCACCAAGGACAAGAACCTGGAGATGAAAGTTTTAAGGTCAGTCAAGCAAAATCCTGGATTATCTGACTACGATATAGCTCGAAAATGTAAGAAAAATCACAGTACTGTAAGACGGACTCGCCTTCAAGCAGGCTACAAGAGTTTACGAGCTATAAAACCGCCTAATCGTACTGTTAAACAAAATCAAACAGGCAAAACTCGAGCTCGACGACTGTACGACCAAGTATTGACAAAATTTAACGGGTGCTTGTTGTTGGACGACGAGACGTACGTGAAACTCGATTTCAATCAACTACCGTGTACTAAATTTTATATGGCCGACACAAGAGGGAATGTTGAGAAATATAAGTTCGTCAAACATGAAAAGTTTGCATAAAAAAAATGATATGGCAAGGAATCTGTAGCTGCGGTCTCGAGACACAAAGTTTCATTACAGCGTCAACAATGAAGTCGGATATATACATGAAGGAGTGCCTGCAGAAAAGAGTTTTACCATTAATTCAAAGTCACGACGGTCCTGTAAAATTTTGCCCCGATTTAGCCAGCTGCCAGTATTCAAATAAAGTTGAGAATGGAGTGGTATAACAAAAATCAAGTGGATTACATACCCAAAAAATGAATCCCCCAAATTGTCCTCAGTTTCGACCAATTGAAAATTACTGGGCAATTATGAAATAAATAAATTAAACAAGACCGGCAGAATTGTCCAAAACATCAGTTCATTACTATCCACGTGGAACCAACAGGCCAAAAAAGTGTTGTTCAGATGATGATGAAATCAATCACGACAAAAGTCCAAAATTTTTTACAGAACAAAGAAAAATGAATATGGCTTGTTATATTTAAAAATAAAAATAAATCCTTATTTAATACTAGCTTCTGCCCGCGACCTAGTCCGCCTTAACTTCGTTTATCGCGGATAAGGGTATTTCTCCGGGATAAAAAGTAACCTATGTCCTTCCCCGGGACTCAAACTATCTCCATACCAAATTTCATCCAAATCGGTTCAGCGGTTTAAGCGTGAAGAGGTAACAGACAGATAGACAGACACTTTCGCATTTATGATATTAGTATGGATTTTACCAAAATCACTTTGTTTTATTAACAACTTAAAAATTATGAGTTCTTTATTCCGTACCAATTCTACATGAACTATACTTTAAAAAAATAATATAGTGAGAAATTGTGCAAATGGTTAAAAAACCAATTGAAAAAAAGCTGCTGAAAAATAAATAAACTGGACAAATATACGAATGGTTCCAAATGGTTTCGGGAAAGGAAGCTAACGGGAAAAAACAAAGTGGTAAAAATTGCGAATGGCATTAATCGCCATTCAGAAAAAAACCATTTTCGGAAAATATAGTATACACTCTACGAAATAAAACTATTGAATACATAATAATAATGAATTTAATTAATAAACTGAAAACACGCATCATTACCACAAACAAAACATTAATCCTTTGCTTTAATAACTCAGAAACAATAAATTTCTTATAAAATACATAATTAAAACAAACTCGATAATAATAATTGTTGTTTGGACACGATGAACATAATCACAGGTTAATATCTAATTACTCTAATCAGGCAACAAACTACTAATAATAACTACTTAGTTTCTACAGTCTCATTTATTAAATATCATCATTTTACTTAGGTATTGTATGGAACGATGTTTCTAAAATAAAGAATAAGTATTTATAAAATATATATATATAACGTATTTAAAATTTAAAAAAATATATATTTAACAGTCTCCAGTAAATTAATCATCTTTCTTTTATCTTCTCAAAATAAGAACAAAAACAATCCCATCACGCAAAATTCACCGCAATATTTTACTATATTAACAAACAAGGCGACTCACTTTCACTCCTTGGATCGTACTGAGCGACGGCGCAAACGTTTGCCTAATGGCGGCCAGAACCAGGTTCAAACGGAATAAAAAGTACGAGTTTAAACGTTACGCCCCACAACAGTGAAGTTATTATTAAGTAAGTGATTTTACATGATCCTTGTAAACGAAGTAACAGTCTTGCGTCTCTTATTTTAATACTATGGAAGTTTTTGTAAATACTGCTCTACTTCAAATTATTTCCTACTAAATAGCGTTACTGCGAGATATTTAAACTCATGAGCGGCAAACGAGCAGTAACCCGCACTAGCGTCCGTACAACGCGCGCCGTAAATCAAATAACTTGAAATTTCACGGAACTCAAAGTGTAGTAAATACAATAAGTAAAACTGATGAGGTCTTTTGCCATTTACTACGTGTTTGCGGTGCATATTTTAAAAAAAACGTGATCTTTTTTTGTTCCTATTTTCCCCATATTTCATCGTATCGGCACGTGGATTCGACCCATCGACGCAGAAAAATACGGTGATGGGTTACTACGTGTTTGCTTTCCAGCGTCGATATATAGGATAGTGATACGGAGCCGGCAAGCACTTTTCAAGACCAGAGACATGTATAGTGCTTTTCTGAAACGTATGCAATGAAAAAAAAAAAAACCTACGCCACTCAAAAAACTACACGACAAAAGTTTTTTAAATTGTCCCCTCAATTCTTCCATAATGGTTTTTTTTTTCCGGAAGTCGACCGTATTTAGCGTGTGTATTGTTCGAGTAGACCCTATAAGGGTCGTTATACACAACCTGATTATACAATAAAAAATACAGAGGATTTAAAATATTGCCTATGGTCTCTAGTGACATGCGTATAGACAATATTTTAATATTATTTGGTCCGATAACCATTCAGCCACTACTAAAAAATAAAAAAATATAATTCAGCTGTTTAGCCTGTTCATGAACATAGACGCCATGTTTACATTAAAATTGAAAAAATTATATACTTGGGAGCATGCATAGGCCTACAATTTTGTATGAAATTCCTTTACAGTACTCTCAAGTTATTCCGCCCGAAACGTACTACTTTGAAGCCGGTGTTAAAAGTGTTAATATACGTAATAACGACATTGAATTGCATGTTTGAGAAATCATAATTATATTCTCAATTTAAGGTATAAATAGAGAATATAATTATGTTTTCTGAATTTTAATCTTTACTTAACTTGAACTTTAATCTTTACTTAAACTAATGTACATTTTAAAAAGAAACCAACTGCGATATGTAAAATGCGAATTAAAAAGGTGTCGAGTTGGGATAGCGTCAAATTTGAAAAAGGCACCGGTTAAAAAGGTGACGAGTTTGAAAGTGACAAGTTAGAAAATGGTCATGATTAAGAGAATGACGAGGTCTTCCAGAGGGTTCTTCCTTACCAGCCTTACCATGACAAAGTCTAGTGAGAAAAGCGTTATTTGTTCTATTATCATAATAATATCATTATAAGTAGATTGTAATATTTTATAAATGTTATCTGATAAAGGGCCGACATAAGTTATGCTTTATATTTCTTAATCCTGTCAGAAAAACGTACAGAAGTCAGAACTTCTTTCTTTCTGATCATGCTATCCACAAGACTTACTAGTGACTTACTAATGGATATCCATTTGAAACTGCTAAATGATACATTTTATTCAATTCCAATCGGAAATATGCATCAGAAAGAGGGACTGTGAACATCCTATGCAAGTGACAGTGGAAAGCTGCTAACTTATGTTATCATGGATGTACGGAAGAAGCTGGGATAACTGTATCTGTGTACGTAGGCTTACGATAAAACTGGTGTTCTTTATTATTTACTTTATTAATTGTTAAGTCCAGGAAATTGAGTGAGTCATTTTGTTCTATTTTAGGGTGTTTGTCATTGACATTGGTAATTAAAGCATTTTCTCCAACTTGCTCGGAAATGTTCCCATTAATGTAGTAAAAACACACCGCGAAGTCCATCGTTATATACGTTGATACGATAACCAATTTAAAAAAAAAGTGGCATTATTTCCCAGACAGGCCCGGGAAGTGTACATTATTGTGCAGGTTCTTACTTTTAATGTCATTCAAGACTTTTAAAATTTACCATACAGCCAATAGTAACGTACAAAAACCGAGATTAAAAAAAACTTGAATTGTTTTCTGCGTTTAGTTACTGCATGGTTAATGCCAATAATAAAAGAAGAAAAAAATATTGTGTCCAAATCATAATATAGTTAATTTAGTCTTAATGATCTTCAGGAACTGATAATTATTTTGTAGCAAACGTATGTTTTTTTTAATGTCGTGCGTTTAGGAATTGCCGATTCAACTAAAAGTAATAATGTATATATTTATTTTAACTATTGCTATGGGTTTTCTTTTTATTTATTCTCATTACTATACTGTATATTTGGTTCCACATGAAAATGTGGAACCAAATATACAATTCGGACCCAAAACTTTTAACTTTCATATCCTTAAAAAAAATAAGGCGGGAACATGAATTTCATTTTTCATTTTGTCAAAGATTGTCTGTCGTGTTATTTTTACGAAAATAAGTTACATAAACGTGTGTCGAATTTCCTCGCATATTTGGAGATAAGCAGTATACATGCCTCGGCAGGAATGTCATTTCGTGGATTCTATCTATTGAAGGACTCGGCTACGTCTCGTCCTTCAAAACCGTACTCATCCACGAAATGACTTTTCCCGCCCTCTGCAGTAATATACTATTAATTGGCTCATACTCCCCATCCGACATAGAATCAAGTCATTAACATATCTATAATAGTATAATGTATGAAATATGAGTATTACCCGCAATGTGCTGGTTCTCAAAATGGACCATGAAAATATTTGCGTTTAAAGGACTAAAATGGTGAGCCCATTGCTAAACTAAATACAAAGGTTTATCATTTCTATTAACTCATTAACTTTCCCTGGATGTAATCGCAGCTTCTCCAGATGGTCTCTAAAAATCTCTAATGTCAAATTTGTAAATACACTATCAAGGGAAAGTAATATTGCACTGTGGGGTATGTTAATGTCTGTGATCCTTTCAATTAAATCTAAAGTATTCTTTAAACAACACATTGACGCAAAAGACGATTTTTCCCTAATGATTAAATTTAATGTTTTAGCTAAATTATGTGTCGGAGCTCCTAAGTATGAGACTACAGGACGAACTGGAACATCCTCGATATTTCGGAGTATAATATTGGAGCTAGTGATTCATTGGCACGGCACTATCTTACTTTTCTGTTGGTCCATTTCAAAAACATACAAAAAGTTTTTAACGACGTTTTTAAGATTTTCTGAAAACCAGGAGTGGGGTTGCTTAATAATAAGATCGAAAAATCGTCACCATCAACAATATGTAATACTTTTTCAATATACTGATCTCTATTTAAATTTACTATACAGTTACCTTTGTCTGGCTTTGAAACCATCAAATTATGTATAATAACATTTTAATCCTCAACACGAGTTTCGCCTCTCTTGGAATTGAAACATAAATTGTTTTGGACATCTGACTTCACGAGTGGACGCCGGACCGTCAAGTTCTTGTGATCACGCCTCGTAAATAGGCGAAACACGTGTCGAGGATTATACTGTCTGATAGCGGTTTGTTGTATTTGCATGCGGTTTTTTGTGGAAACTGCATGAAAATATGCGCATGAGCACAATTTATTGTCACATCTAACCCAGACACTATTCCGTGGAAAAGCAAAGGAACTATTAGCCATTAATGTTATATTGAAATCCGCAAAGTTACGCCTAAGTCTATCAATTATTTAATTATGCTGCTTCTTTTCATAAATGCTTAATTTCGCCAACTATGTTTTTTCTGAAACCATGAACTTTTCAGAACTTGTGTAAAGTGAACCTAAACTGGATCCTATTCAACGATTATAAAAAATAACCGAAATGTTTTCGTGGAAAAGCGTGAGTTTAAAAAATAAAACAGTGCCGAAATAAGACAGTTTTGGTGAAATAGTTAGTCGAAAAAAAGGAATACCATTAGGATTAGTTTATCAGAAGCAAACTAGTCGGAAATCATATCTCTAGTTTAGATCCAATTTATGAACAAAATATGTGAATGTGTTTTGTTTTGTTCCAGAATGTTCGGTTCAGGCGGCGCGTGCGCAGCTTGTGGGCAGGCGATACCGGCGAGCGAATTCGTCATGCGAACGAACGCCCCACAGCAGCCGCTACATGTCTTCCATATAAAGTGCTTCGCGTGCTCCAAATGCGGCTCACACCTCATGCAGGGCGATAGGTACAAATATATTATCCTGCTCAAGGAGGATAGTTGGACATCCTAGGATGGTTTTAGGATATTTTTGCCCTAAATACGCTAAAGCCAAAAATAGGGTTTTTTTTTCATCTCCGTGAACGAAGTTATGGGTAGGCGACTCTAGTATCTATATTCATATTTCAAAACCTCTGCACCGGGTCATACTCTGCAGCGCATTTCACAATTGACTATAGAAAGTATGCTCATTGCTAACAGCCCCATAAATTAAACAGTGTATTCATTTGAGGTTTACATATTTACATGTCTAAATCCAAGCTTTTGAACTATTTTTGATAGTAAGGATACTCTAGGGATAGCTCGAAATCCGACGTTGTTTTAGGATACTCTTTACCCGACTACAGTGGAAAAAGAGTATTTACCTACTTACCTTTATCACCCTCGTAAACGCTGATGATGCAGCAGGTAGTGATGACGTTCACCATATAACGATTTCTTCGGGCCACTGTTACGCACTGAAATTTTCTTAACTACGAAGTAAAGGCTTCATGACTTTACAAAACGGCACATTGTAAGCGATTATTCGAGTCGTTATGTTCACACCAATTAATACATCAATTGGCAACATTGTCAACGATACGTGACATTTATGATTATGAGTCATGACAACCTTCGTTGAAAAATTATATCGTGAAGACCTTAGTAGCAACGGGTGGAGAAGGGGAAGATTATTGACGCCGGTTTTCTGTATTTAAGGCAATTTATTTAATCAGTATCTATTAAACAACTTCAAGGCCCGAGAAGAATACTGCTATGGGCATTTAGAAACTTTGTCTAGCCTTTTCTTCATCGATACCGGAAAATCTAAAGACTAAATTTATTATTTTTAATGAGTGCGTCCTACGTGGTGATACTTTTAGGCTAAGACGTGAACACTGACGGTGCCATTGTTATACAGGTTTCAGGTCGCTAAACGAGTTATGGAGAGTGGTGTTTCTCTGAAGAATCTGATCCGAAATGAGGAGATCCGACAGAGAACCAAAGCGTACTATTGCATCACTTTTAATTTTTTCATCTGCACCCTATAACTTAGTAAACGGGTCTCTTTTTTTAAATATTCTAAACTAATCTTGTTTCTTGAAACCTTAGCTCTACTAAAAGTAAACAAACATGGAAATTGGCCCGATATTTTTCAGATAATGAGCATTTACCTGGTTTGTGGGCGTTTCCCCCTTACCAGGTGCACGAGTTGAGCTCCCTTTGTCGCCTATAACGGGGGTACAGGGGGAAGGTCATCGGTCACTTGTCAGAAATCGACCAGTACACATCTCCGCATATTTTCCCCTGAAGAAGACCTGGAAACATGCACACTACTGAAACTGAAGTCACCGTAGTCGTCCGCTTGCTGCAAGAGGGCCGTAGCCAACGTTCGGTAGCTGCTGACCTGAATTTAACTCAATCTATAGTTTTTAGACTTTACCAGAGGTTCCAATAGATTGGGGTCCTTACTTCAAGACCAATACCCGGCCGCAGAATGTGCACATCACGACGGACGACCGCGTCCTCGTCACGTCAGCTGTCCGAGATCGTCACCAGATAGGTGTTGCTCGCCAGTAGTGATTCTGTGAGGTCCGAGGAATGGCTTTCAGCGAGTGGACACTCAGGAGGAAAATCAGGAAAGCCAACTTGAAACCAAAAAAGCCCGCGACGGGGCCTGGGCCTTGCTGCCGGAACACCGGAGAGCACAACGTAAATTTTCTGCAAATCATGTGAACTGGACCATCGAGCAATGGACCGCAGTTCTCTTTTCGGACGACTGCAGGATGTGCCTGAATGGCTGTGATAAAAGAGGACGAGTCTACATAAGGCCACAGGAATGATTTGCTGAATGCTGCTTCTCCGGAACAGTCGCCTACGAAGGAGATTCTGTTATGTTTTGGGGCGGCATTTCCTACGTCGGACGGACTGAGCTAGTTTTCATGTATTCTAGAGGTCGTGGTCATGGTTTGAACGCTGCCAGGTAGATCACTGACGTCCTAGAGGAGCACGTTGTCCCTTACGTGTTTGATGAGGGGCTCATTCTGATGCAGGATAATGCCCCTTCTCATATCGCAGGGGACCGTGGACCACTACCTGCCTACCTTGGCTAGGTGGGTATGGCCACGATGGACTGGCCAGTGATAAGCTCAGACCTCAACCCCAAAAGGAGGGTTCGGAAGCAAAATCCTGCCCCGTCCAATGTTGCGGAGCTGAAGGAAGCCTTCCTCTGACTACGTCACAGTCAGGAAGATGATGGGGTCTATGAAAAATCGCATGAATTGTGTATTAATTTATAGTAATAAATTCTATGTTTGTTAAATTGTCCTTTTATTCTCTTCATTCAGTCCTTTTAGATGCATTTTGCGACTGTTTTCAGGATACCGAGTTTACTCAGTCCTTAGATTTCCCTAAAAATTCCTTTCTTATTTTCTCAGCTTTCATTTGGTATCAAAATGGTCAGTTATGTGTAAAAAAACACAAAGTCATGGGGTGCAGATAAAAAAATACAAAGTAATGCAATTATTTTGCTCGTGAGTGTAGTATGAGAAAATAAGCAAATCAGGGGAAAGAATTCGTATATTTTTCAGAATTGTTACAGGGCTTGCTTGAGGTGTACTGATAAATCTAAAATAATTCGGGTGTGCCGGGCTACACCGACGTTAGGATTTTGGTAGGAATGTTACTTTTTCAATTATATTTTTTTGTCTCGAAATCTTCAAAAAATTGCTTTCACGGAAATAAACTACAGTAAATTTACTATAAATTTAGTGACATTCATTATACTTGTTGATATAATAGTTTAAGAAAAAAAGAGTGTCGAATGTTTTAATTATAATAGGTAAAATACCTGTGATATAAGCATAAGCTGCCTTCCAACTGTCAATAGTTGATGTTATTATTTATTAACAATATTTGCTCGTAGGATCAGTGGTTTTTTTAATAATTAACAATGCTGTAAAAGAAATAAAAAAGGAATAATACTTATGCTACATTACTAGAATTTAAGGGGCTCCATTGTAAGTATGTTTGCGGGTGTGTGTGTGTAAATGCGCTGGCGAGTGTGCTATTTTTATTTATGTGTGCTTGCTCATCTTTGCGAGTTTTACATATATTATCCTTTATATATTCACGTTATTGGCCGTGCAGGTGCAGTGCGTAATTGTTTTCTATCGTATTTTCACGGAAACGTACGAACGTGTCTTGCTATTTCAGTCGGTCACAGTACAAAAAGTACCGAGACTGACTGAAGTAGCATTACAAATACGAACTTATCCGAGAAAATACGATAGAAAACCATTAGGCACTGCAACTGTAATAGTTTTATTTTTTCAATATTAAATAGACTGATGAAACCGTATTAATGGTAAATAAAAAATATCTAGCCTATACCGTGTGTAATATATATATTTTTTTTATTAGGTATTACATGCTCGCGGGCTCACTAGTGTGCGAGCAGGACTGGCAGAAGCTGATGAAGAGCGCGAACGCAGCGACACCGGGCGCGCCGGTGCGCAAGGGCAAGGTGGGCCGCCCGCGCCGCTCGCGCGAATGAGCCGCGCCCGCGCCGCCGCCGCGCGCGCCGCAGCACTCGCACAGGGACTATGAGGAGGTACGTTACTGTTCTTATTACAACCTTTAATTTAACTTAACGTGTCAGTATGTTTGTGTGAATTAAATCTTGGATGCTAAATTTTATCCATTTCCGATTGAGCTAAAATTTGGCATACCTTATATAAGTATGTCGCACCCGCTCACGGGACAATGGTGTCCCGGACCTTTGGGAGGCGTGCGCGGGGCCAAAGCCAACACGTAGGCCCTTTCGACAATTTAATGAAATGTAAGGTGTACACCGCGCGGGCGGTGTTCCTTGCCCGTATCATGGGACGCGCAGAGAGATAGCACTCGCTAGATGCAAGAACTATTGGAGAGTGATGAGATCTAAATATGCTAGGTTATGGGATTGAAATGATGAACTATAAATACTGGGCTATTACTTGAGACAATCGGACGTCTACCAGGAAAAAATGTCCCACGGCTAAAGGCACTGGTAGATGATGACTTGCCCACCGCTAGATGGGCCCCCGTAAATAGCGACACATATAGTGGCCTGAGGGCAACATCGGTGCGGAGGGCTAAGGGTGGGGAGGTGTCACTGGACTTTCTACCGAAACCAACTCGCCACTTACGTTCCACATCCACCCTCGAGCCGCAGCTCTAGCGACTCCACTCTGACCGGCCAGTTAAGGTAAGCCAGAGGTGGGGGTCCTGACCCAACACCTTCCGTCAGGGTCCCCCAGGAACACTCAGGTACGTGGGGTCGCTATTCCCCAACAGCTCGCTACAAGCTGCTCTGCGTTGACTGATTACCCCGGTGAACCAGCGGGCGGTGGGGTCGTCACATCCCTACGCCCTGTATTATTATTAAACGATAATATAAGTACCTGATCTGATGATGGACCCGGCGGTTGATCATAGGAACTTTGTAATAAAGCAACGCGATCCTATACCGAGTTTGGGCTCTTAACAATCTTCTCGATGCGTAGACGGATATTTAAAGTATAGTTGACAGTGTTGACATGTCGACATCAAAAAGTCGAGTGACAATTAAAACAAGACCAAATAAGGCTAGGATACATTATCTTATCTTATTGAGGAGATCCAGGGCCTACCTTACGGTTCCATTATCAAATCAATTTGATGGTACCAGTCTCATCAGGATCATTACAATTTGCGACTATGAATTAACTTAGCTATCCTAATCGAGATACATCTAGTTGCCACCCGAAAACACTTATCGTTGAGGAGATCTAGTGACATTGTGTTGTCTTCTTCATTCGTTCCTCTTCACCGATTTATACTTTCCGAATGCAAATGCTTAATTTTTTCGTAAAATACCACAATCGCTATATGTAAGTATGCCTACAATATTTGAGGAGTTCCTCCTTAAATTCCTCGTGGATCCCATCATCAGATCTTCACTAAAATTATGTGAGTGGTCCCATACCTACTTGAATGCTTACAAACAAAAAATAAAGTTTTCTAAATAGGTTTATAAAAAATATAAATGACGGAGTTCCGAGATATCCAACATAAAAAAGACATAAATAAGTACAAGCAAATTGAAAACCACCTTCTTTTTTGGAAGTCGGATAAAAATCCTAACTTTTTTCTTTATAGATGTGTCTGGGAACAAGACAGCATAATATTAGTCGCACGATTTAGAGTCGCGTGGCACCGTCGGGGCATTGTCAGGTCTAGAAACCGAACTCTAGCTTATTTGGCAAAGTTAGTGCTAGAAGTACAGATTTAATGGTATATTACTGCGTAATGACAAATAGGAACAATACAATGCCATTCGCCGTAATAGTTCAGTCATTAAAAAATAAACTATCGAAAATGATAACAATTTACATCCTTCAATATTCATGATTTAAGGCAGAAACACACCGGATGCGTGCGCAGCACGTGCACGTGCGCCTGTGCGTGGCTTGCGCGTTGTATCGTATGAAATGTCATAGTAGATGGCACATCGCTTGCGTGGCGTGCACGAGCGCAGCGGTGTGTCATTTCTTATGGGTATTCGTACTTTACAACGCGCACGCCACGCGCTCGTCTACATGCACGCGCATCTGGTGTGGCTTGGCCTTAAGGGGTGCCACGACAACGTGCGACCAGCGCCGCGACAAGGGAATTCCTAACACATTGCGTATTGCGTGTGAACAACTAACTGCCTTGCGGTGACGGTCATGGCCGAACCGTAAGTTATCCGTTCCATTGTTTAATGAGCAAACAATTGACACGTTGATTTCGTCGCTATTGCTATGAGTTAAGGTTCAAGGTGCCAATAACAGTGACGGGCATTAGCTTAGCTCAATTTGAGGTTTTGCCGCAAAGTACAAAATGAAATGTTATTTATCAATACACCAATCAATCGGTTCAAACGATACTTGGCTCAAAACATTGTCTTTTGAACAGACAGAGGAGACCGAAAGAGGAAGCTCTCAACGTGTCAGAATCTTTTTTCTTTACGTATGTTCACCGATTACTCGAAGACTATTTGACCAATTTTTTTTTTTTTTTATTGGAGGTGGAGGTATCTTCAAGTTGCTCCCATATCATTTTGGTGAAGACCTGATGATGGAATCCATGAGGAAGGAAGAAAGAAGAAGAAGGAAGGAACTCCTCAAATATTATAAGCATCTATATAGCGATTTTTGCACTCCAAGAAACGAATTTAAACATTTGCATTCAGAAAATATGAATTGGTCCAGAAAGTATAACTGCTGAAGAAGTCCACAGAATGCCATCGGAACTCCTCACTGATAAATGATTTACGGGTGGCAACAAGATATCTCGATTAACCTAGTTAAGTACCTTCATAGTCACAAACTTACTGAGCGGATTTGTTGGTAGAGCCGGAAGGTAGGCACCAGATCTCCATAGTAAAATAATGTATGCTAGCCGTGTTTGGCCTTGTTCGAAACGAACGAAAGTAACGATTAACTAAAACGTGTATACGTTAATTAAGTTTTTAACAAAAATAAACCCGACTCCAAAAAAATCAATAATAAGAAGAAAAATAACTGCATAATACTAATAGGGAATATGCATAAATTTTTATTTTTGCTTTATTAAAAGCTCATTCATGTAACAAACAGTAGACAAAAATAAGTTTTCGAATAGCTATAAAAATAACCAAGATATTTAAGTGGTTTTTTTGTACTCGGTTTTTTTACCCCTTACCTACACTAGCTTAGCATCGAAAGTATTCAGAAAATTTGGCTTGGTTTCTCTCAGAGGCCAGTATTACGAGTATAAGGTGTTCAAATGCCTACAGCTTGCTTTTGGGAGAAAAGGGACAAACCTTGTGTTTCTCTTTCCTTTCAATATAATGAGAAAAAGACGGGAGATGCTGGGTCATGCGAAACGGCACTGGAGCCAACGCCGACAACAAAAAAAAACACCATAAAAGTAGCTACAACTGATGTTGATTCCGTGTCAGTAAGAGAGTTGACTGCTGACTGTTCACATTACCGGCGATTAATAACGAAATATACGGATGGAAATATATTTATACGTCTTCTGCATATTTTTCAGCAAGAAAATAATTACTTATACTCTCTTTTCTTTGTATACATTATCAACTATAAATCACGAACAATTGGGTGGTAGTTTGAACTTTTCTCATTAACCCGATCATATTAATAATAGACAATTCATCTAGTATTCATACATTTGGCTGATATCTCCACTGACGACTCGCTGTTTCTCCAGTCTATCCGCGACCCAGACCCATGAAACTGCATTGAAACGTTAGATAATAAAGTAAATAAAACATGTCGCGTTAGACCCTTCATATTTATACTTTAATAATTAGAAAATTATCTCATTCCGCGGTGGGACAAGTCCCTAAGCCAAGTCACGCCAGTTATGCTAGCGAAGTCGCTGATTTAATATAGATTGAACAACATGTTTACCTTCTGTGAGGCTTAAGCGTGGGTGTGCGACCTTTGTTATACTGCCTTGTCGCGTTGATTAGGAAATCCCCTAATTAATTATACGTTAATTATCACCCGGGTGAGCGTGACTGGGGTTTTGCCGAGTTGCACTTTAGCTTAGCATTCCTTAGCACGCTAGCGGTAATTTGATGGCAATTTCATTATGATCGCGTTATGTTTCATTAAAGCATGATAAAAAGTATATGGTCGAATATAGCTGTCACGTAAATTCTTTTCAAAATGTGTTCATGAGACAATATTAAAACAAAAGCATTGCTATATGTACTTTGAGGCAAAATTTCACCACGTTGATTACGCCTGTCATTAATCTGACCACTCATTCGTTCATTCATTCATTCAATTCGGACAAAATTTTGAAATTTCGATTCCAAAATCAACCATCCGAAAAATTCATGAGTGATTTCCAGAAAGCATAAACTTCGTTATTAATGCGGCGATTTGTTTTAAGTGCTATTGCCATCACAAATCATATATTAGTTACTTCTTAGTGTGTAACTTTCAATTAAACATATTTTTTTGATATCTAACGTAAACGCACAGTCATCTGCAATGATAACTATGCTAGGCGATCAAAAAATGTTGACACACGGATACCTCTAATAATTCCATCGAATATGTTTAAGCGCTTTGTCCTGAGTTGTCTAATATTATTGCTGTTGACTACACACTCCATACTTAATATATATCCAGAAATACTGTCCAATAAACCAGCTAACACATTCGGCTGCATATTCTGCGAAGTGCATGTTCTTTCGATAGTTTAATAATTCACCAGTCATAAGCGCTGGAGCGACGGAAGCTAGATGCTGTTCGAAATTCGAAGTTCATATGGCTCCATCTTACTCACTAAAACACAGTTTACCACAAGTGTGAGAGGGACACCATGATATCAACTTGGAATTTCGAACTTCGGAGTAACCTCTGCCCCGAACCATTGCTCACTTCACTAAGGAATACCTAAGTACGAAGCAGTAAACATAAAATGGCTTTCGTAAATGGAATGTTACCTTGATTCGATTTATGTACTTGCACGTAACCTACGTACATAGGTATAAGACGTTTTATAAAATGGCAGAAATATCTGAACCGTTAGGGTGCAGTATTGTTGGCATTGGCACTTTAATTTATTTACGCATTCACTCCTTATTTTCAAAGGTCAAAGCCGTAATGAAATAGATATCGATAATACATAAGTTTTAATTCACTCTTGAAACTATGATAAATAAAATGTTGATTTCGTTTGCACAAAATTAACATAAGTATATCTAAAGCAAGTATTGTAATAATTATTCCAATTATAAGCAATGGACTTATTGTGTGATTGATTAACCAAAACCAAATAACGAAGTGATAAACTGCACATCGCGAAAACAATTTTCATTTTGAAAATTGGAATTTTAAAGTACTAATTCGATTATGAGACGCACGGCCACCGCAGAGAGAAGTGGCGAAGAAATGCAATTAAGCTGTTCATTGAACACCGCACAAAGACTGGCTTTGTTTATATGAGCGAGTCACTCGCTCGGAACGCCTCTCGGACAGTGCCGCGGCATAATATACTGCCTTATAAACCAAGCCCTCATTAAATTTGAAGTCACGAATTTAGTTTAGTGTGAAGCCGAAACATATTGCGCGCAAACTTGGTCTCAAACGGCTCTAATAATATTTATTAGCGCAGTAAAGCAAATTTCTAATTGCAGTATGCACGTAGTTGTTTAAAGGGATTGTTCATAGAGTTAATTATCTGCTAGACGACCATGGTCCGATGCCGCGGGCGACGCTCGCTTTGCTTACGGCGCTCTCAAATTCACTGCCAACCAATTTCGAAGTTTAAACACCGCTGAACTTTATTTCACAACTCATACAACTATTGTCCAGCCGCGCTAATTAATCAACAATTGGAAACCTGTAAACATGTCATGCTCGTCCTTTCTGAAACTTGTCGAGATTTTAACGTACTACACTCGTGCTAGCGAAAGGTAATAAAACTTAAATATATTATACAATTTCAGATTTCTTACAAGAATCAAAAATTAAATTAGCCTATAAAGTTTAAGAATTTCCTGCTTTCTATATATATTGGTTTGAGATCAAATATAATATATCACTATGATTATCAATTCAAATTATCCACAATTCCATCAGTTAAAAATATGTTGTTGAAATAAGGAAGCCAGTTATTTCCACAATATTAATTTGCCGAAAAGCCCAATAACTCTATCAAATTAGCACAGAATAATTTTGTTTCGCAAAATTTGGTACCTGTGAAAGTTTGGCGATTATAAGTTTCCCATAAATGTCAGTTCAAAGCGCGTTTCAACTACCGCGCCCGCCGCCCCCCTCCCAGTGGTACCTTTGGTACAGAGTTAACTATAATTACAAAGAGGCACTAGTTGTTATTACTTTGTGCGGGCGATGGTCAAAGGCCGATGTTAATTGGAAAGCACCTGAAAATGACAGCGCCTTTATGCCGCGTTTGTTTGGCGTAAAAATCAAGTTCAGCCGTACGCCCCTCGGCTCAAAGACTTGACCGTTCACCCGGCGGCTTTGTAATGCGATTACGCCGACTTGTCGAAAGTTAATTAAATAACGTTTTTCCAAATTACCTGCCGGGGCCGACATCAAAGTGGTCTCGCACGCTTTAGGAATCTTTCTACAAAGGCTTGCTGCGGGCGAGGTCTGCTGGCCTCTGATCTCGCCCACTAATGTAGTGTGCCGGACGGCTGAGCTCTTCAACTGTTTGTCAAGCCGGCACTGACAGCTTTTCACCGGGCACAGCCTGTTTGTAGCGCTCGACACATTCTTTTATTTACGTTCGACATTCGAAATTGACGTTTAATGCGAAATCGTATTGTGCCATTCCAAATCTGAACTATCCTCGGAACCTATCGAACATTTCCTGTAGTTAAACTTGATGCACCTGGATTTATTCACCCATGTGGATCAATTTCACTTTTAGTTGCTTTAATTGTCCTGATTTTTTTTGGGGTATTAAGTAGACTCCATTCCCCTTTGTCACCTATGGGTGCATTCAGTATACATTTAGTGAACCTAATTCTCTCATGTTTACCCACAAATGCATTAAGTATGTACACTTTTCGTGTAATTTGTTTTTCTAAAAGTGAATTAAGTACACTTGTTGTAAACTTAATGCATACGGAATTACCCAGAGGTGCATTACGTAAGTATACTCTCCGTAATATGTTCACTCAAAAGGTAAAAAGTTAATACACTTTAAATAAACTTAATCTACTTGGGCTATCCACGGGTGCGTTAGGCTTTCTTTTTGTATAATTTGGTCACCCAAAGACTGTACTTACCATTTATTGCTAGTGTGTGTACCTATATATTCAGTTAGGCTGGTTTTTTTTTATGATTTGTTCACCCAAGAGTTCATAAACATGTTATATTTATTTGGGTGGCATGTTTTTATTATTATCAATAATATTTTAATGTAATTGATTTTCACAACCACACGAAATGTATACCTTATACCTAATGCACCTGTGGGTAATACCGAGTGCATAAAGTCAAATTTTAGTGTGTATTATTCCCCCATAGGTGTTCGCCTTGAGGTGGATTGAAGCAATTAACCCAAAAAACCCAGGAGGATTCAGTATACTACCGGGAACTTTTAGGGCACTCTATCTCCGGCAGCGATCACGTATAATGTAGCAATACTAAATGCCATATAATAAACCGTTTCATTATGCAGTGGATGATGTCATTGAAGTAGCGCCCTAATATGATAAGATAATATCAATTATGTCTCTAAGAAGGGAATATAGGCAGGAAGAACATACAAATGATGATCCCAAATACTTAGTAACTTTTCAGTTCAGTAGAAGCGTAAATTCATAATGTAAATTTCTATATATCAGCAGTATAACCGAAGTTAAAACGGAAGCTTGGTTGTCTCAACTTCTTCCACACGGAAAAAAGTCATAGCCCTTTTTTTGTTTCTCCATAATCGGGTATATATATATATAGCCTTGGTTACCCTCCGTTCAGCTCCTTTGGCGTGATGTTGTAAAAATAAAATAATTAAATAAAAAAAATATTGGAAATACTTAAATAACAATCCTATACATAAATCGACCTAGTCCTAAGCAAGGCTTGTACCATGCGATATACATAATATATAGATAAATTATACTTTAATACATAGAAAACATCCAAGACCCAGGAACAAACATTCATGCTCATCACACAAACACTTGCCCTGGCCGGGATTCGAACCCAGGACCGCCAGCTTCGTTTATCTGAATATCGTATGTCAATATATTAAATGTTGTTATATGATTTAATAGTTATATCAAATGAGCGTTATTGCGACTAATATTATTTCAAAAAAAAATATAGGCCTCGTTACGCACCCTTCCGATTTGGCACCCGCGATGGTTCAAAATCTGATAATATTGTGCTGAACATCCAATCTGGAATCGTTCCAATTACAGAGCCACTCGATAGCTTCGACAATACGACTTCGATTTGATTGATGACTTATGTCTATCTAATTCAATCGGCCTTAGCCGCACGCGATCTGCGAGGTCGGCAGTGCACGACATTCCGACGTTTATTGCACAAGTGTAGTATAGAGTGGTACAGTCTCGTGGAAAAAAGCTGTCAGAGGGCTAAAGCTCTCTGCCATTTTCTAAACATCATGCACAACGTGCCTACGTTTAATCGTATTGCACAAGTCTAGTAAAAAGCGGTGCAGTCACGAGAAAAATAACTGGCTAGGGAATAAAGCTTGGTACCAATTTATAAACATGATGCTATTTTCTAAAATCAGGTTGGAAGGTCACGATATTCCTACGTTTAATACACAAGTGTACTAAAAACTGGTATACTTAGTTACAAAGACGCCACAGGGATTAAGCTCGTTTCAGTCGCATTCATCTCTAAACATCATGCTGTTTTTTTTTTCACTAAAGAATGGTAGGATTGGTAGGCTATGATATTAGTTCTTCTAAGTCCCTTGCCTTATGATACTACCTTAATAAGTACCTACTGGAATACTTACAATCAGATGGGCTTAAACTAAAAAAAATCATTTGACTGAAAATAGACTGAAATATATAATATGACCTGACTAAGGATACTTAAAATGTACCTAATTATTCTAATTGATAGTGAATTTTACGAGGAAAATTAGTCTAGTTCATAAATATCTATACTATTATAAAGTTGTAAGAATGAAATGTCTGTACATTGAAGATATTTAAAAAAAAGATTGCTATGGACTATTTGGAGGTCACTAAAACGAAATTATTTTTTTTGGGTTTTTATGTATGTTTGTATGTGTCGTTGTGGCTTCATCACGCAAAATCGGCTAAACGGATTTCAACTATTTTTGGTACACGGGTAGCTGGGTATCTACAGTTGGACAGTATAGGATACTTTTTACCCGACTACGCTGAAGAAAAAACGAAGGGTTATGACTTTTTCTCCTCCGCGAACGAAGTTGCGGGCGCCTTCTAGTATGTAACTATATGTACAGTCAGCAGCAGAGAAACGTGACCCCTCTACCAAATAATGTTAGTATTGCGGGGGGATTACTTTTCTCTGCAGCTGACTGTACATACCAACGTACCAACATCACCAATGACGAAAGAATAAAATAACTATACCAATATCTGAAAATAAATACTTACTATTATTACATTGCTCCTAGGTAAATGGAAAACATGTTTTTTTTTTTCATTATTTGACAGGTCTGTCTTATAACATCATCATCATATTCGTCCGCTGCTGGACAAAGGTCTCCCGAAGGGATCTCTACAGCGACCTGTCGTGCACCGCCCTCAGCCAACGGTTTCGCTTCATTTTCAGTGACTTTGAGCCTCCTTTTTAGACGAATTCACTTAGAGTGTCGATCAGTTTTGAGACCAAATACTACCACAGACAATCTGATTTATTAACCGGACGGTAAGTAAATCGGATTGTCAAATGTATAAACTCACACTTTTTCATATGTGTCTCAGTCCTAAGGCTATAAATATCAGGGGGAACATGATGGTTGCGTTTAGCGTGTAATAAATAAATGACAAAGCACCTGTTACTTCTTGACGAGTATGGGAGCGCGAGAGTGATAAATGGCTTATCGTGTATCTATCACGCAATAATCGCGACCATCATAAGCTCGCAGGTGTACAAACTAATTTTACACATTGACAACACGTTTGACTAAGTCGGTTGCACAACGGCCTACGTAACTGGCGGTCCCAAGCTCGAATCCCGGTCAGGGCAAGTGTTTGTGTGATGAGCACGAATGTTTGTTTCTATGTGATACATGTTTTCTATGTATTTAAGTAACAAGTCGATAACTATCCCAGTCGAGAAAAACAACCAAAGGCACGCCGTACCATCCTTTTCTCGAAGGCATTCATGATGTCATACATAGGATACATCCCATCAAAAACATAACATTGTAAATAAATTGCCAAGTCTCGCAACCTTTTCTTCCTGAGATATAATGTATATGACAAGTATTAAGTGCTGAGATTTTTTTGTCAACCACACTGTAAAACAGACAAACTAATCTTATCTCTATTGAGCTATTATTTAACTATATAGGTTAATCTGTGTTACACAACGTTAGGAAAACAGTGTCATATATCATTTTCTAAATTTCATTTTGACAACTCAAGGGCGAACTAAATTGAGCGGGACGGACATCTAGAACACTCAATTACTCATAAACACTTGAGGGTTTCGTGATAATAGTATTTTTTTGACATTCTATCATTTTACTTACATCACTTTCTTCTTCTTTCTTGCCGTTTGCTTCACGTAACACGGTTCCACTATAAAACACCAATAAAAACCATTATCATCAAAAACTCAATCGTAAAAAGATAGACTGTATAATTGTAATACCTATCGTTTTTTTCATTTGTTTTTAATATACCAATACAAATAAAGATAAGCACATTTTCGTCATAGCAGCGGACAAAATCATAAAAGATTTAACGGCCGCTGTGTCCGCTCAGTTAAATATTAATAGTACATTACTGCAGACGCCGGGAAAGAAGGGCTTGCCGGGTGAGTAGGTATAGACGACCGACCGTAGGGAGGCCGGATAGTGATACGAAGCCGGCAAGCACTTTTCACGGCCAGAGGCATGTATAGTGCTTTTCTCAAACACATGCAATGAAATAATAAAATACATCACTCAAAAAAACTACACGACAAAAGTTTTTGAAATTTTCCCTTCAGTCCCTCCATAATGCCTTTTTTTTTACGGAACTCGTCCGAATTTCGCGTGTGTAGTGTTCGAGTAGACCCTTAGGGCTGTTATACACAACCTTTATAATAAGAATCTTAATTTCTATAATAAATAAAATAATTGCAGAGGATTTTAAATTTTGTCTATGGTGACTTACGTATACATAGACAATATTTTAAATTTATTCATCAACATAATGAATCATACAGATTTGTGTTCTTAATATCAGTTCGTGTGTAATAGGCATTAACACGGATATTTTCCGACCACCATTCAGCCACTAGAAAAAAATAAAACAGCTGTTTAGCCTGTTCGTGAACACAGACGCCATGTTTAAATAAAATTTTTAAAAATATTACTTTGGGAGTAAATGTAACTTAGGAATTTCATACAAAATTTAAAAAATATTACTTTGGGAGTAAATGTTACTTAGGAATTTCATACAAAATTGAAGGCCTAGGCCCCGGCCTACAAAAGGAGCAACTCGAAAGAACTGTAAATTCCTTTACAGTTCTTTCGAGTTGCTCCGCCTGAAACGTGATACTTTGAAGCCTGTTATAACGCACGTAATGACGACATTTCATTGCATGTTTGAGAAAAAACAGTTTACTAGATAGACTAAGGCAAACGCCCCAGCGTTCGACACTGATCCCATTGCTGATAATATTAAAAACAGTACCTGACTATTTACTAGCATTACCACTAGTATCATGGTGAAAAACACTGGTGGGCCCACCCTATGCAAATTATAAATTTTAATATAATGTAATAATAATAATATAAAGATTATATTATGCTGATGGTAAAAGTGCGTTCTGTATTATTAGCACAGATAGGACGCTTACAAAATGCGCTTACTGGGGTATGGGTTCTGATAAATATCATTAAGTATATCGGGGGGTATTTCATTAGGAATATTAGGCAACAAGTATTCCCAAGCACGTTATTAAAGTATACGTATATGCTTGACTTAAGTAAAGCAAAAACGTGTATGGTTTCATGCAACAACTTTTACAACCAAAAACCCATTAGCATATATAGTACACACGTCTCCGATTTCACTCTGTACTCGTATAGTCGCTTTTTTCGGGAACGACAAATTAGTTCTTAAGCATTCACAGTTTCATCAAAGATAACTTAACAGCTAAAGTAATATTCATAATTATTCAAATTTAACCTATCAAGCCATTACATTTCACTGTAGTCTACTACAGTGAAATCTACAATATAATAATTGATCTGTAGTGGTCCTATTTATACAATACGATACAATTTATAGGATATGGCGATGTATTTATGTCATCGTCTAATCCAAACTTAACGCACGAACATTTCAATTTGGTAACGCCAATTACGCTGGCAGTAGCGAGTTTACTTAATTAAATCTATAACGCTCATTATTTTCTTGATACCCATTCGTTCCGCAACTCTAATTGGCATATTAACAACTCCCAATTAAGGACATTAAAATAATATTGAAGCAATTACGCGCAAGGCAATCCGCCCCAGACAAAGTATGTCAAGAAATTAACGTTAAAATATTCATAGTTTATATTATAATGTCTAGTTACCAGGTTAGCTCAGCCCTGGCAGGCATCGAGAGGTTTCTTAATGAGGAAGTAAAAGTTAGTAATGCCGGCGCGCAATTAGTGGAACAGTAATCTCCCGTGGACGTGCGACAGAAAAGTTTAATGAAACGCAAGTCGTCCACATGTGGGAACAATTTACGTCTCGGCCTCTAATTTAAAATTAATACCGTGGGGCTGGTGGAAAATTTGAAAAGTTTGAACGACGCTTGCGCGCCTTGGCTCCGCCGATTGCATTTTTATACGAGTAAGACAACCTCTTAGCTTATTAGGGAAGCCGGTTATTAGACGTCCGAGGGATTTCTCGGCGGACGCGGTGGCCTCCAAACGACTTCGCCCTACTTAATTAGTTAAATGGATACGTTGTTTTTCCGGAACAATAACCCGTACAATTGCCCTCATTTTCTTCGGCCGTGATGTTGAAATCGGGACAGATAGTGGGATCGTGGAATCCCCCAAATTGGAGCGACCCGTTCGGTCGGGGATGGGTGCAATTTAGGCCAGCGCCGATGCACTTATGCACCGGCACATTTCCCACAGCCCGGTCGCCGCATCCGCGCGCGACAAAGGACATCTCCCACAATAGCTCCATTAAAATAATGCAAGTAAATGAGGATTTGCGGAGTCCGCCGAATCCGCTCGCCGCTCACAATAGTCGCCGTCCTAGCGACGTCGCTTAAAACACTATACACGAACATGTTTCATTAGCTAAGTGGGAGGCTTTTGGTGGCTGAATTTGTGTAATGCAGCCAACTAGACGCAGCGTCGCTTTTACTTAAACGCCGTAATTAAAACGCCCCTCTCCGCTAAGGGCGCTGTTTAAAACTATGTTCAACTAGTTCCGAGCGGACAATTTGCCTTAAGTGACGTTCAGGCGGCGCGGTTAAAAAGCGCTATTGTATTGTAAAATATTGCACTGGTGGATGTGATCGGCTCATCCATTCAGCTCATAGAAAATGTTATGATATTTACTCATGAAGACAAGCCTATAAGATACCTTAAATATTGTACAACACAATGTTGCCCAACATCTGAAACTCGAGTACCCAAATGTTCCACGTCAAAACATTTTTAAACCCACGGAAAATTAAGCCACTGACTTTCGTGATTACTGAAAATGGAGATGTTTATTGAACAAAGTTTTAATTATACTGAATTTTCATTAACGTTACCTGCTCCGTGCGGCGGATTCTGAGGCATTAAATTAACACGTAACTTTTCGTATTTTCTGCATCAGTTATTAATAAAATACTTGCATATGATAACACTAGGTTATTTCAACGGCTTTGTCGTGGCTTATATATTAATCCGTTTTATTCTCTCTCCCTCTCCGCGGCCCCAAGTTGGGATAAATCGGGTCAAGCCACCTCCGCAGTCGTTGTACCTTGCGCTCTGAATTCTAATCCAACTCTAAGTGGCTGCGAAAGACATTCTCGTTTGTGGATTTACGCTCCTCGCATTGAATCCGATTTTCTGGTAAGAAGGCCTAGCCAGAGTTATCAGGTTCGAGGCTGGCTTTTTTTTAACCTGAGTTCTAAATAGGCCTCAGAGTCCGCTTACTGGAAATGACCCGAGCGCTCAAATTACGCGATAAATAGTTATTTGTTATACAAGGGTGCAAAGTTGTATTTTACCCGCGAATGTGGAATTAAAATAAGAGCAAGTGAAATGATTCTTAAATATAATCCTGAGCGTAGCGAGTGTTTCAACAATACAACTTTTGCACCCGTGTGTAACACAAAACTCCCCAAATCACCTCACTACAGCGAGAAAAGTGCAACATGCAAAAAACAGCTTATAAAAAAAGTCTTTATTTGTACACATTATAATCATCATAAGGTTAATAAGAATGATCATCAATAGAAAAGTAGTTAAATAAAATCTTGTTGACTATCTTGATATTTCTGACGAAGCGTTTTTCAATTGCATGGACTCAACTTATACGTTCAGAATTATATTCAACATCGTTATAAAAAACCGGCCATGTGCGAGTGGGACTCTCGCGCTGAGGGTTCCGTACAAATTTTCACTTACCCTAACTTTTTTACCATGTACCGGTTGAGTTCAGTTTGCACCTGATATCTATGACATTGCATACAAATGAGGTGCAAACTTAACATAACCGTGTTGTTCAAATGTTTTTATGCAAATAAAAAAAAAACTAACTAGCTAGAGCCATGGTTATTTTCGTGTAACATTTATATTTATTTACACAAATTGTGAAAATTAATAAATTTTCGTTTGGTAAACTTAGTAGATAAAGGGGGGAATGGTGTTTTTTTTTTTTCATATTTTCCCTAATAAAACAAAATGTAATCACAATCAAAAATTAAAAAGAATGTTCAATAATGTGCAGGTCAAGCCCTTTCGTATGATACCCTATTTGACACAGTAGCTAGACTTTTAATTTTCGCTCCCCTTCATATTCTTCGTGTTTTTAGAAAATATAAATATTTCTTTAAATATTTTCTGTGCATTACATGTGGGCTGACCATAGTTATAAACATTCCAAATTTCAAATAGATGGCGTAAGTAGTTCTTGAGATATGACGCTCTATTAGTCGGCAGACAGACAGACAGATAGAGTCGCACCATGAGGCTTCCTTTTGTACCTTTTTGCTACGGAACCCTAAAAACAAATGTTTCTTATGGAATTTTAAGGTTTATGACTTAAAATCATGAAATGAAGCTAAATACTAATTTTTATTAAATACTTAAAGTATTTATTTAATAACTAGAAGGCGCCTGCAACTTCGTTTGCGGAGGAGGAAAAGTCATAACCCTTCATTTTTTCTTCAGCGTAGTCGGGTAAAAAGTATCCTATAACCATCTGGAGATACCCAGCTACCCGTGCACCAAAAATAGTTGAAATCTGTTTAGCTGATTTTGCGTGATGAAGCCACAACGACACATACAAACATACATAAAATGCAAAAAAAAATATTTTTCGTTTTAATGACCTCCAAATAGTCCATAACAGTCATTTTTTTTAAAATATCTTCAATGTACAGACATTTCATTATTACAACTTTAAAATAGTATAGATAATTAATATCGAACGAATCATTATTATGAGATTTATGAGTGTTTTACGTTTTTTTATTTGTCAAAAGCTACTTAAACACGCTCCAAGGTCAAATTACTTTCCCCACTAGTGGATAAAATGCGTTTTTACCACTTGTCTTAATGGATAAAAGACGGCTTTCTAGCTAGTCAGGTGAAAAAGTATATATTCTACCGCATGCGGTTGCGTCTAACGCACCAGTTTTATCGTGCGTTTGCTTTCATGCTTGTAGCATGCAATTCTTCAATTAGTATAGGATGTTCCTGTACTCTAAAGTGACTCGCTGGTAAATATGTGAGCCCCATGCTTTCATGTGACTTAAGTTCGTTATTTTAATTCGTAAAAACCAAACGTGCCGATCCGGCCCCCCTGCCTAACGCGTTTGACGCTCGGAATCAGAATGAAGTGTCATGATTATGTATGGGCTATGACAGTTGATTCGAATACCAATTGTCAAAATTTTTACAAATTCTTATCAAAAAAAAACACTAATTATGTGTCTACTTAGTGTATAGGTACACTAAGTAGATACATAATTAGTGCTTTAACCTTAAGTTCGATATCGATATAGTACAACCCTTACAGGGGTTTGCGAAAGTTAATCCTCGTTTTGCACAGCAGAGCTTTAATAACTTTATTGATCGCTAACGACTAAAATTGATCGTCACTAACGATCTTAATCGAATAGCTGGCATCGATTCTTGCCCCGGTATCGAGTTAATTTAATTGAAACCGAGTTGGGTAATTAATTAGTGGTGAATGAGAGCTCTCAGCCGGATGAGGCTTGCGCTGCTGTTTACAGCGCTCATACATATTGTATTGACTGAGACGTCTTTGCGATTACGTACGATGGGAAAGTTGAGCATAAAAAGTGCGTTTTCAGCGGGATTTTATATTTCAGTCTTTGGTATGCGTAGTCACTTTGTGGTGCGGTATTTATAAGTATAAATCATTTTTTATTGTAGACTTACAGGTGAATCGTTGCCTACCAATGATCAGTGCTTCCACGTACCAAACATTAAGATAAAGGAAAAAAATGTTATTAATGCCGTCAAAATCAAAAACGACGTTTGATCTTTGATTTAAACTTACACGATCTTCACTCTTTATCACAACACAACAAAACGTATGATCTTCTCTAGGTATATTTAAATACCCTGAGATTTATAATAGTCCGTTTGAGTTTTACTGTCAATCATTAACACGTGGACACTATTGATTCCTATGGTGGCGAACCCAATTTTTCTTATTTCATGTTTCCTACCTTTTTCTCTAGTATTTATAATTGTTAACATACTGATGGACATGGCAGTTCTAGAATAATTAACCTTTTACCATTTTAATACGAAGCCCTAAAAACTTAAAGATCTCCGACTTTAAAGAACACGATTAAATTAAGCCGTCCAATTAACTTAATTTTACAAAAATGTGTTTTATTAATTAAAGACACGTTTTCCTTAAGCGACAGGGTAACCAGAAAACATATTTTATGTTTCATATAAACAAATCTAATTAACAATATTAGGATACACTAAAATTAATCAAAAGATCCCATCAAACACTAGTCTTTATAAGTAATTAAGTAAATTTATGCATAAGATGCGCAACTCGTTTCGTGATTAGAACTGGCATGAAGGTCGTTGGTGAATTTGCAAGCATTTGCATAATTAATGTGAGTATAGAAAAAGGATCGTGTCAATGTCATGAGCTGGCCATTGTTTGGTTTTTTATCAGATATCTCATATATTGATTTAAAATTATTTCTCCCCCGCCAAACGCTTCTCAATACTGACGGACAACGCACAGACTAAGCCTAATTTTCGGTATTTATTAACAGTTGATTATTTAACTGGTGTAATCAGGCGTTAAACGGCCATTAATAATTAACAAATGCTGGTAAAATCGGGTAACCATTAAAGTCAGAGAATAAATAAAGTTAGGGTGGATATATTCGACAAAAATTACATTTTGTCAGAATGCCCCTGGTCTTGAGAGAGTTAAGACAGTTAAATAGAGAAAAACAAAAACACAGCCGGTACCCTACTAATGAAATGGTACCAAAATTGTTATTGAGAATAAAGTCTGTCACGGGACTGGCAAATATATGAGACAGGCGATTGATTTGGCTAAGAGCAGTCGCGATAATAACGTTTAATCCCGCTAAAACGTTAGGCGATCCTTCATAATGAATATTTATCTTGACAGACGTCGGCGCATATTTTTATCGTAGCAACGTCATAAACAGTACCTTGACTCTCGAGAAGTCCGACCTGACACACAATACGCGCATTGGATTATAAAACTATTTTTCTTCTCAAGTACTCTGCGAATTAAAACTCCGCGAAACATACTACAAAGGCATACTTTTAAGATTGGACTATATTCGCAAACAAAATAATTCTCTTTTAGTATTAGAGACACTATGCTCCGTCAGGGTTCACTAAGCTACAACTCGCGGACACGGATTTTCCTGCGTCAGCTTTGTAGTCTAGGTCAGAGTAATTTACAGGAAAGAAGCTGAGACGGCTTAGAGATTTGGTTTATATCATCCACCATCACATCAGCATAACTTGAAGACTTCTCTTGTTAAATGCAATGTTTGTAGTATAAGAGAAAGTTTCTGTTACTAATCTTATTTAATAGTGTTGAAAATATTCATGGTATATCGATTTTGTCCTCTACATAAAGTCAAGGTACTCTGATTGCGCCGTTTCTGCGCTTTTATGACGCATACATATTTTAGTAGCCGACGTAATTCCACTGATTACTTTCTTTAATTTTTCTACAACGTAATGTAACCTTCGTTATCTACGTATGTAAGTGTATTAAAGCTTTGGAGAGCAAACATTAAATGAATGAAATTTTAAACATGTACTTATTTCTTCGTTACTTAGGAACGTACGTTCCACGAAGATCTGGCAGTCTGTCTAATGTAATGAACGAGTTGCGTAGGTACATTTACTTCAACATTATTCCCCTTTCAAATGCCTACATTATTAATTCCAGACTAATGTTACAGCTATTTAAAACCGCTAATCTCTATTATTTCACTGGATAGGCCGTCCGATGCATTTGACACCTAATTTTTTGTATGAATTTGATGCGGCCTCCGTGGTCTGCGACGGTTCCATTGAACTAATTTTGACATAAACTATTCCAAGGCGCTCATATCGATATTCAAATAAGTACTTTTTTTTAAATATGTATAATATTATTATGTACATTCATTTAATTTCCTGTTACTTGGCTTAAATAAACCAATTATTAAGACATTCAAAGAGAGTGTGAATTTAATTACAGTCTTCTTTTTCTATGTTGGCCTATTTAAATTGCTTTAAAGTCGCTTCATTTATTCAGAAGTCAGCTTCTGCAAGTTTTCTTACATGTAATTTTACGCTTGAGACAAACAATATTGTCAGTTAGATAGAATAGTATTTCTATTCACCCCCGCCCATAGACACAAACTTGGAAACGAAGCGCCCGCGATGAACCTACAGAATAATTTTAAGCACGCATTCCTTAGGTCATTAGGACCATATAAATGTTGTACCAACCCCAGTTCCAGACCCCATTATCAATTTTCATGCACCTAAACTGTTTATTGTGATCACTGAAGTGCATTAAGCTCTTTTGATCGCGTTGTTGCCACGTATCTTACCAAGTTACGCGTCGCTCACTAAAGTCGTCTTTTTTTGGAAAAAAAATCATTACCATTTTTTTAAAAGCGATAATTTTCATAGAGTAGCAAAAGTTATTCATTCCTATCAATTACTATGTACAAAACTCGTCAAAACATTGATTTAAACTAACACTATTTTCGCTCATTATCACTACACAACAAACGGGTTCGACGTGTCGAAGAGTTACCAACGAAAGGTAATTGAATAAAATCATATTTATACGGGATTAAGCCCTGTCTATTGTGTTGTGATAATAAAACTCGACGATGCTACATTTTATAAAAAAACAGAATGATCACGAACATGTGAAATATTTCAGGTTCCTTACAGGCACGTTGTATCGATCGCTCGTTAATACATCTACTTAAGTTTGTGTCTGTAGCGAGACATATCTAACTAACAATATCGCTTGTCTCAAGCGTGAAATCACACGTAATAAAAGTTGTAGATGCTGACTTCTAAATAAATAAGGTGACTTTTAGGCGATTCAATTAAGCCAGTATAGAAAAATAAGACTGTATTTAAAATAGCAGTCTTTAACTGATGTCGACTTGAGGAAATCACTCATTTTAGTTCCTAGGACACTCGTACATTATCTGCCTATAGCGTGCAGTGGCAAAATTGCAATAATCAAATAAGTACGTACAAAAATAAGTTGACAGCAGCCAGGTCAGTGATTTATTACACATAATATGCATAAAATTTATTATGAACGAGGACATATATACGCACACGTAAGTATTTTCTGATGATTGCAACTATGAAAAAAACTAATAGTGTTCACCATCAAAACATATTTTAATCAATGCAATGCACATCGAAATACACAATTCAAAACAAAATCTGGCGAACAAAAAACATCGTTGACTCGTACATTTGACCTACCCACCTGACGCAAAAATACCCACAGATATATCTATTGATGTTCCGAATTGCATTAAGTAAGAAGATGTCATTTTCGTCCATTACTCATATGAAACATGTGCCAATATAAATAATATGGAGCTTTATGAATGACAGACGGTTACGGCTACGCTCTCCCCTCTCCTCCACTCCTCTCCTTCCCTTCCCTCCTGAAGGGGGGAGCACTAATGGATTACATTCGCGCGAGTGAATTAGGATATTGTCGTGCGATCCTGTTCCGGTGCACTCCTTTATGATCTCCCTTACGTGTACATATATATATATATATATATATACACGTATGAGGGTTACAGGAAAATATTAGGGGATTGCAGTCAAGTTAAAGTAATGACAATCAGCTAATCAACTGATTACTATTTACTTTATCCAGTTTTCAATCTATCTGAAAATTTTCTTTTCATAACGTTTTTTGTGGATTTACCAATAATAAATAGATGTTTAAGTAGGAAAACATACTTGGGTCCCGTGGCTAACCGAATCAAAAAGCTAGAGCGGAACCACAAAATGGAAAATCATCACACAATCACAATACAGCTACAATGGATTCGGCGAGTTTCAAGAAGCGTAGTTGGTAGTAACGCGGAGGCTGCGAATGAGTTATGCGGCGGGCCCGTCACATTAATTAGCCCGCCCGCTAATGAGGACTTATGGCACTCTAATGAGAGACTTGTAGCGACGTATTTATATACGTCCGGACGGTGTTGCCACAGTACAACTGGCGCAGTATAATAAAGAGGTAGAAACGCTGATTTTACATAACAGTTTAAACGGATTATATCGCGTATTTCACCTCATTTGAGTTTCAGGCGTTACGGAAGCTTTTCAACTCCCATATTCACCGGCCGGTTCCGGGTCCCGGGACGTCGGGAACTCAGACGAAATTATATACGTAATATAATTCGTTAGAGAAGTAGCTCAAGAGTTACGTCGCAGTAGGCAGGGCACATGGCTCGTAGAACCGATGAACGCCTGGGCACAAAGGTTTTCGTGTAGCGGGCGCGTAAAGGATGACGCAAAGTGGAAATGTCCCCAATAAGATGGGCCGATGACCTGGTGAAGATCGTGGGAAACCGTAGGATGACGGCGGCGCACGATCGGTCGATGTGGAAATGCCTGGGGGAAGTTTGACCAGCAGAGGATGTCTTGGGGCCGATATGTATGAGTAGGTTAGCAAGTGATGATGCGTTAATTTTGAAATCGAGTAGCTAGTTCAACTATTACATTTATGAAGATGTTACGTGTGAGAATCACACAAACACTCTTAAAAAATATCTTTTGTACACCTTCCTACATAAGAAATCCAGAGTGTAAAAAGATTGATGGTAACATGTTCAAAGAGCTAAAAATGTATAACAATATAATGTCGTCGATAATGGAGAATGCTATACATTATATTAGTTCACTGCTTAGTAGTCTAATATAAAGTCAACATACTGTATTGTGCCTGCTGTGTTGTGCCTCAGCCGCGCACGCACCAGGAAGCCCGTAAAACGTTGCTGTCGTAAATCAAAACGTTAATTGTTCATGTAAATAAATCGCATATCTGATAGCAATGCGGTGAAATTGCAGTAACACGTGTTTAGGTATGTGGGTAATAGCAGAATTTACGATTAAAGGGAATAATTTTCCATTTGAAGCACAATTATTGTGCATAGTAACAGCTTGGGAGTATGCGGCAGTTTTAAACCCAAATGGCAATCACAAATATTTGAATGACACTGAATCAACACATTGACACTGTATCTTAGATACTGTACTAAGGGATGGATTCTTGCTTAAATTAGATCTCGCTCGTTCCTGAATATCTTGACTCCACCATGTTTTTAAATACCTAAGTTACTACTTCTCTCTCTCTCTCTTAAATAAAGGAAAGGTTAAGTCTTTTGAATTATATAGAGATGTTTCGGCACTCATCTATATATTGTTAACAAATATCATAATTATTTAGGTGATTAATAATATTATAACAATACAGGAAGATAATATCCATTAATGATGGTTACTACCTCCGTATAACAAACACACGAGTAATATTACGTTTCTTAACACCACTCTCAACTCGCAGACTAGAGAACTTTAACCCTTTAGAAATGGCTTCATACAAAGATTTATTTACTCTCAAGGCTAACACGAAAATACAATCAACAGTGCTACGCTTTAGATAAGTATGATTCGATGTTATACAAAACCACGTAAAAGAACAAAGCGAGCGTTAGAGCCTCCACAAAGAGGGTGCAAAAAGACATTAATAATATTCGTCAAAGCACTCCGGCTGGTTACATTAAATCAATTTGCCCTTTCCGCGCGGTAAGTAGCGAACGGTGTAATTGATAAGTTGAAACCCTTGTAGCGAAGCCTAGAGTTTGGCACTGCGCCCCTCAACCGCGCGTTTCTTTCGGCAATACATATGGCAGATGCGTTGTGTCTACAACTTACTCAATCTGTTGGGAAATGACAAAAAAGGAAGTCAGGTTTTGTCTATCTGAAGTTGACAGGTTTTAGCACCTGCACCATTTTAGTTCTAGGTTCCAAATGGCTAACCCGAAGTTTTTCTGTGCAGCAAGAGTTAGTCTGAATGGCTCAAATTAAAGATGGTAAATGTTAAACATGTGCAGCCTCAGATAGCAAAACAATAAATATTTTACATTATTTGCATTTTTCAAGCATACGCATTAAGGCTATAATTGCATTATTGCAATTGTATACACATAATGTCCAAGATAGTGTCGATATATTACATCAATTGCCATATCTTTGAAGACGGTACTTCTTAATAAAACCATCCATCGCTCGGCCCACGTACGTATGTCAGTCGGTGGCCTCCACTTTGCGAACTTTTTGCACCACCTATCTTCAGTACCCTATATTTTGCGGTCAGCAAAGCGATTGAAATTAATGCCTGTTGCTTATACTTATATCATTTTAATGGTTAAAATATACACTCGGACCGATTGTTTGTCTTTAAAATAAAATATTAGAATAGCAGGCAGTTAACAAAATTATAACGTTGTATTTATTATATTGCATAGTCAGATCGTTTGCATAATTTGTCGCTAAAGGACGTAAATAGCGTTCATAAAAATTTAAATCTTTAACTTTTATACGGCGTGCATTAAACTGCATTGCAGCAGAGTTAGTAACCGGTGTGGCCCGGGTTTTATTAGTCGGTAATATTATATGGACGTGTAAAGCCGTATCACGCGCTCCATCGGGATCGCCGTAATTAAAGCTTTAGGGCTAAAGTTGAGCAAGATTATAATCGCGGGCATAATTTTAAATCAAATTAACACTTCAACTTTAAACCGGGGTCATTAATGCCATTACAGCGAACAATACGGCGTCGTGACCGCACCGGCCGATATCTAAATAATAAATAAATAGGCGAGCAGCTATCGCACATCGCATCTCGAGTTAATGTTCGACGCCGGAGTTTTATAATTAACAATAAATTCGGTATGTTTTTTGTTGGACCGAGAGTTCGCTGCAACAATTTTTCCAACCCTCGATATCGATCTTAATAACACATGAGTTATACCGCGGTGGTGTACCTGTCTGTTAGCACGTCTATTTTGTTCCGATAATCGCTGTAAATAAATGGTATAGCTCTTTTATTACGGTTAAAAATGAAATCGGCTTTCGGACTCTTTATCGTATTCCCGGGTGAAATAAATTAGCTCATTCTTTCTTCTCGGCTACTTAACAAGAAATCTCGACGGTGCTTCTTGAAATTTGTTCAAAAACACCAAAAATACTGCACAGGCTCGCTACTCGAGCCGGCTCCGTTATCTCGTTATCCTAATGAAGTCTACGCTAATGACGAGTAGGTAAATAATAGGGCGGCTAATGGGGGCTTTATCATTCTCGAGTACGCTCCAGGTAAGGGCCAATTAGAGGCCGCCATCGGCCCGTATTGTTCGCGCAGAGCTCGCTTCGATTACGATTATTTCCGAACGACTCTCGGCACTGATAAATTGGACAAACTATTGCGAAATGACATCCTGGTCACGGCACCAATTTAAAACTTTCAACTAACAAAAGTAATCTACGAGCCCACTTTGTCCTTTCACGGCAGCAGCGGCGTATTTCCTAGTCCACAATACAAAATCTGTCTCCTGGTATCCGAATCGCATCACATAATTCAAAAGTGCCCGTTTCCGCTAATTCCCTGTAAGCAGTTAAACGCGATTCTCGGACAATATTATCGGATCTACCAATTACTTGTCAGTGGGCGGGCTAATTATCACGTCTCCGGGTGGGAGCCGGGCCCGCGACGACGACGGGGGCGCGACGGGGTGACAGTTTTCCTTCTGCCGCGAGTGTGACACTGTGCCTCATTCGGAAACCTCGGAGTCGCCAACTTTTTGTCCTCAAATATAAATATAAAATTAGTCAGATAATATGTTTAGTTAGTAATTCAGAGTATTGTAAAAAAAATTGTAAGCATCAATAATGTAATTACATTATGATGTAATAGATTATGCTACACGCAGTTACCATCAGTCCGTCATTGTTGTAAAACTATCAAGTCACACATATAAAAAAATAGGTAACACAAAACCTGATAAAGCTTTTCGTTTCATTATGAATACAGTCACCAGTATTAATATCTACCACAACGAAGAGCGCATACTCTATTTCAAGGGCCGTTAGGACGTGTCAGATATTTTCACCGCCTCTCAAATCTTTGTTCGTTTTTTTGAGTTGTGTACAAGGACGAATGTTGTATTTTAATGTATTATTTCTACGCGTGAATAAGAACACGGCGACTCATACTAAAAAGTCATACTTTTTAGATTGGACCATAACTTTATATGCAACTGAAATATAATACCTATCTTATACAACTACAATGAATTTCAAAAAAAGATCACAGTTTTTTTGCAATTTTTTTTAACTGTTTCATTTAGTGTGGGTTACTCGTAGAAAAAGTATTGTATACACTCAGCAAGCTTCGTGGCATAAACGCGGTACTCGACTGAACAAGCATTCATCATATAACGATTCCATAAAATACTATATTATGCTCCAATATGTAATCCTAATATTATTTCTGTCGGCACTTATCACAAATGTTGGAAGCTGTAGCTGCAATCCGCTAACTATTTCCCGTTTTAATGCAATGTTTCCACGAAACAGTTTTCTCACATCGCGAGTGTGTCGGCAGGCGTCTTCAATCCCCGGGCCGCAGCGAAACTTCTCGCCGCTGTTTTTTATTGCGCGGAATTTAAATGCATTTTTGATGTTAGGAGATGACACGCCGCGGACGTCCGCCCCCTCCACCGTCCCGTGCCCTATAATTTCCCAGCTTGAAACTTCACTACGGTATTAAAGCCTTGATTGCTTGAAGAAACTTGGGACATTTTGGCGTATTCTTCGGGCTCCCAGAAGATTCTGTGTCGCAAGCAGACGTTTATTACTAACAGCAATTTGAATTAATTCCGCCTTATTTTCGTAGAGAATCTACATAGAAATGATGCATAAAGTTCTTATTCTTATGGTAACTTGAACTGCAATGCTTTAAGATAGCCTTAATTAATACCTACGAATATATTCAGATCTCTAATACAATTAGACAAATGAATGAGTCCTGTGTCACACCTTCCAATATCCGATCGAAAGGGTTACCGTGTATTTGGATCGCTATTAAGGTTTTCAATTAAGTAGTTGGGGTTTAGTTTCGGCCACACGAGAAGCGGAACACGACAATACGTTTAGTGCGGCATCGGCCCGCACCCCGCAGCGGCCGCGAGCGCGGGCGTACGAGCGCCAGCGAAGGCGGGCGCGGACAGGTGCGAGTGGCCCGCCATTGACTTCCCCTGCCACAGTTTTTAGCGCTTACTAAAAGGATTGTCATGTATCACTATCGATATTTCAGAGAACGACGAAAGTTCTCAATTGAGCCATTTATAGTTTATTACTTTCACTAGCAGTTTTCGTTGATGAAACGTTTAGATGACAGCAGATTGAGTTGAGAGACCAACTTGAGTATTTGCTGTAATATAACGACTATTACGTATCCTATTACCTAGACGGAGCGTTGAGCCCTTTAAATGAAGTACAGAAACTGTTACTTGCTTATTATTTTCTGTTTTACGTATACCTGAATTGTCTATGCTTCCTTAAAAGTGATTAAAAAGCTAAAAAGTAGTACGATATTAGGTAAATTTTTGGAGTAAAGCTGAAATAAGCTTCTTAATACATTTTCGTGACATCCCTTGTATAATATGTAGTTTTATCTTTACTGTAATTTGTGGCTAAAATAGACTTCAGGAGTTACAAAAACAGTTTACTTCCACAAACTCCCATCTTACGGACTGTAAAATGGAAGTATAGATTTTATTTAATCGAAACAAGGGTCCATCTAAACAGTCGGATTTTACCAGTAAGCTAATGAAGATTCACCTTAGGCCTGTTTGTTTATATTATGCGTAAAATTCCCACAAAAATGTTGCGTTTGCATGAAAAAATATGTAGTAAGGGATTTTTGACTTCAATTATTTTCTGTGTGATGTTCTTAATGAATTTTAAAATGCTTCTCTTTACATCACTCCACTCCAGATGATGTTTCTACATATTGTTTTGTGTTGTACACCTAATTAGGGAAACATTCACAATTATTACCACTCTCTAGTTTCTTGAACCAGAAAGTGTCAACTACATAAAGGGTCGCATTTCTTTTTTCCTTCACAATCGAACTTTGTTAATTTACATAATGGGACACGAAAGTTCAGCGGCATATGAACAATAAGTCTGCACAAACTTCAAATGCAATAAAAATTTGTTTAGACCCCCATACCTTTAAATAATCGAAGTGCCTACGCGCCTCCATACGTCCAAATCGCTAAGCCATCCTTGATTTGATTGACCAAACATTTAATTGAATGCGCTCAATTCACGTGCGTCAAGTGGGGGGGGGGGAGCGTCCGAGGTTCCCGCGGGCACATTAATTAGGGAGGGAGGCGTCGGAGAGGGGAGAAGTTTACCAGTTAATTAGTACCGTCTGGCCCTCACCTTTGTAACGCGACGCGAATGAGACCAAGTTAAGGTTTCTCATTAGGACGTATTTCAAATCACAACCCTTGCTGCATGCTGCACAAAAGGAGCGTTTTTTGTTTGTTTTGCCGACGACTTTTGTCTGAATCTTGTTAAAGGAAATATTTTGAGGTTCGGGAGTCTAATTAATAACGTTTACAATGTGTTGTTAATTAATATGAAGAGTTTCGAGGCGTACTTATAAATTAACAAAGTAACAACAAAAAAAATGTGACCCATACTTGTCTTGAAAGTCTTTACACCTAAAACGGGATATTATCTGCATAAATACTTTGAACATCGTAATAAAAATCGTCTAAGAACAACGCTCATTGTTTTACAAGTCTGATTGAGAGTAGAGTAAACTACTGAATCCTTTTCACTAGAACCTTAAAAACAAATAAATTTAATATTCCTAAATAGATAGTCACTGAAAACCTACTCACTACTGAAAACCTAAAGCCCACACTTGGAATAAGGTAGTGGCTAATTAATCTGAAAGTGCACAAAGTTTGTGTCACAAGCGCGCGAGTTGACAACAAAGGGTCGTAGGCGCCGGCTCAATTAGGCTAATGGACAGACCGACCTGGATCCACGGGTCTCCTTGCTGCGGCTAATTTCAGCCTTAAACGCTGCGTCTGGCGCGACATACGGGCGGGTTTACATTAGTTACAATATATTGAAAGTTGACTACGATGTTAAGTGTTGGTACAGACACAATGCTCCTTATGGAGACACTGAGCTTAATCCACGGGTCTCTTAGCTGCGTCTTTTCATCCCTAAACATGTGTCTGGCGTGACATACGGGCGGGCGGGTTTATATTCGTTACGTATTGAAAGTTGACTACGATGGTAAGTGTTAATACTGACATAATTCTCATTATGGGCACACGGACCTGAATCCACAGATCTCCTAACTGCGGATAATTACAGCCTTAAACGCCGCGTCTGACAAGACCTAAGGGCGGGTTTACATTCGGTACACATTGAAAGTTGACTACTATCCACGGATCTCCTGGCTGCGGCTAATTACAGCCTTAGATGACGCGTCTTACACGACATAAGGGCGGGTTTAGGTACATTCGTTACATATTGAAAGTTGACTACGATGGTTAGTGTTCATATTGACACAGTGCTCCTTATGGACACACTGACCTGACTCCCCGGATCTCCTAGCTGCAGCTAATTACAGCCTTAAACGCCGCGTCTGGCGCGACACCCGGGCGGCTTTACATTAGTTACATATTGAAAGTTTCAAAGGCTGCAGTAGGTTTTGATACGTAGGTCACTCGATAAGTTTTGAGATGCTCGAAATTCGAAAACGGAACGCACCTGAATTATATGATTTTAAAAAGCAAATTTATTTAAAAATAGAACACAAGTTGCCGATTCGGTCCAATTTAAAAAATGAATATTTTACAGTCATTTTTCTAAATCGGTTCCCGCGTTTTTTCTTTGTAACGATGGAGGATATTTTATGATTTTAAATTTGGTTTATCTGAACAATTGTGTTTGCAATGATTGCAGTCAGCATTAGGAGTATCTGCTCCTTCACGAGCAACAGTTTTTAGATGGTTCAACGAATTTAAAAGGGGTAAAACCAGCCTTGAAGATGTCCACCGAAGTGGTCGCCCGCAAACAGCAGTAACTGCAGAAAACGTGTGGACTACTGAAATGTTGGTGCGAGAAGATGCACAAATAACATACAAAGACATAGAGAATATCTTAGGCTTAGTTCGGGGAGCGTTGGCATCATTCTACATCAACATCTTGGAGTAACTGTTGTCGTTGGATACCACGTTTGCTCTCCGATACTGAGAAACAGGCCTGTGTAGATTGGTGACGTGAGCTGCGTCTACGATTCGACAACGGGACATCGCGGCATGTATCGGAAATAATTACAGGTGACCAAACATGGATTTACCAATATGACCCGGAAAACAAGCGGCAATCGTCAGTATGGGTCTTCTCAGAGGGAAAGTTACCAACAAAACTTCAAAGACCTCGTAACGTCGGCAAAAAAATGGTAGCTAGTTTATTTTCACGGGGCGGACATTTATCAACATCAATGCTGGAAAATTATAGGTCAGTCAACTCTGATTGGTATACTACAGAAGCATTGCCGCAAGTTTTCAAAGCAGTGCGAGAGAGGAGACCACAGACTGGACTTCGGGGAATCTTGCTGCATCACGATAACGCCTCTTCACATACGTCCCTCAGAACATAGGCGTTTATTGAGAAAGCTGGGATAGAACTTCAGTCCTGACTTAGCTCCCTGCGATTTCTTTTTGTTCCCGGTGGTGAAAGAAAAAATAAAAGGGAAGTTTTTTTCGAGTGCTGAAGAAGCCGGCTGCATATGAAGAAGCAATTTTGGACCTATCTGATGAAGACTGGCAAAAGTGCTTCCAAAGTTGGTTCAGACGAATGGAACTTTGTATAGAGAGTAATGGAAATTATTTTGAAAAAATGTAAATAAATAATACTAAAATCTTCAATACTTTTTTTATCTCAAAATTTATCGAGAGACCTACGATGACTCAATTAAGCTAATGGACGACCAACCTAGGCCCACTTCTAGTCTTCTAGTTGCGGCTAAATTCAGCCTTAACCCCTTATTTACCGGCATACACGGGCGGGTTGAAGTTTCCTCTGTAACATGAGGGAGCTAATGAATAGATGTCTTTTTATCTAAGAATTTTTTATTGGCTTTAAAACCGACCTTGACTACTACTACGAGTACTTACGTACCCGGCGATAAATAATGCACATTCTGCTTTGGTAAGAGACTCAGTTAATTTAGGCTCTGTAGAGCGTTGTCACACACTATATATGTGACGGTTGTCAGTCGTTGTATATACAGGTCCAGTAGAGGAGGGTCGTATTTAGCTGAAAATATATAATATAGAGTTGTTGAGACCCCCAACTTTAAATGGTAAGATGGCATGTTTAGGAAAAAAGAGATCAGTCACGCAAAATTATTTACAATTTTTATAGATATTTTGTGACTGAAGCAGACCGATTTAAAAGTATGAGGACGACAATGTCAGTAATTATTTTAAGAAGGTTCAAGAGCGAGTTGCAAATGACACTGGAATTGCAAGAATAAGTTTTAGCAATACCTATACTAAATGAGGTCAGTACTGAACTGACCTTCCACTTCAGTTAAATTAACCACTCAAAAAAGGGAGACCAATAAAGCAATTTTCTATATGGACGATTTTGATTACGATGTTATTCGAAGAATGGTGTACGATTAGCACTTAAAATTTAAAGAACTATCGACAATAAAGTCATCTAAAGCTAAATTATCCGAGGCTATTTATTACAATGCGTCTGAAAAGACGCTAAGAAAAATAGTTTATAAACTGTGATTTCAGTTCACGAAAATGGAAGATAATCAAAAAGTTCTTATGTAAAAGCACAATTTAAGTCGTAAACAAATTGGATACTGCGATAAAATACGCAGGTTCGCGATGCATGTATAATATTATCCAAACATTCCACACTAAAGGAAAAACTAGGAGTGATAACAAAAAAATGTAAAAAGGTCCATTTAAAAAGGCCATCGTTTGATAGTAGGTAGTTCATGCCGGGAACCAAAAAGGCTTTGTACCTGGAGCCTTTTTAGGGTTCCATAACCAAAAACGGAACCCTTATAGTTTCGTCATGTCGGTCCATCAGCATGTCACGGGCATTTTATTCAAAAACTACATAATGTATATTGATGAAATTTGGAGTATAGATGTCTTGTATAAGTCGCTACTTAGTTTAATATTATATACAGGGTGGAAAGGCACGACGATCCTTTCCGGATAAGGGGAATGTATAGATTTTGTACTGTATTTCCTCTAAAGAAACTAGGCTCATATTCGTAAGCGTTTTGAAGTTATAGGCAGTCAAGTTTTGATGCAAAATACTGCAAGTGACAATCCTCAATAGGTTCAGTAACATTTAAAAATAACACAAGGATTAGTGACCTTTATCGGTACAACATTTTTACCCATAATACTTCCCAGTCAATATAACAATTACGTGTGTACACTTACATGTAGTAGATAGTACGTAGTAATAGTAGGGTTGTCACTAAGAAGAACAATAATTAATTTAATATTTTTACTAATTGTTACTAACAAAAATCTAAACATTACGAATTAATTCTCCATCACATAAACTAACCCCTCTTTGCGGAAAGGATTGTCGTGCCTTTCCACAAAACATACATATAGTTAGTATATATTGTGTAAAAAATGCGAGGTTGAATATCGAAGAATTCATCCCAATATGGACGATCACACTGATAGACTCGTAATAAATACGGCTGATAGTGACAGCGATATTGACCTAATGACAGCAAAATGGTAGGAATGAGTATTTTAAAAATTTTGCTTTACAAAACTTATAGAATGAAATGGGCGTATTTTGTTTACTACACCTGTTTTAGATACATAATTGGTTTAATATCTCTGTTAATATCCAAATTGACATGTCATGGCTTCGACATAAACTAATAATATCCATAAAATGGCGTATTTGTTTGATATAAATGTCACTGAATTAATATATTTAATCATGGACAATCGTTTTTGTTCGGAAATCGTCGTAGCAAATGATATCTTTCCAAAGACCGATGTGTTTATTTATCACTGGGTACTAAGTACTAACTATAAGTCTTATTCCAATAATAAAGCATTAATTACTCGCGCGTAACTTCATTTACTTTTATCACGATTTAACCTAAAGACAAAATCTCCATACCAGAGTAAAATTTTATGCCGCCGATTTCGGCTGAGTTAACTGTTAATCGTAGATTAGTATTGTCATGGTCACTGTCAAAACAATTCCTTACTTATTTCCCAATTAACGTATTACCTGAAGAAATTTAAAAAATACGCCGTACCATTGCTTAAGCACGGGACAAGCTGTCTATCTTGCTTGGATGCATTACGTTTTGGTTCCATCTATTCGTTCAACGTTACAGAGTAACTGCGCGGGAGTAAGTTATCCGTAGACCTGCGTGGTGAAACGAAATTGAAGTTAACCATCGAGTAAATCGTTAGAGTAAAGTTATACTCGCGTGTAAATTAAATGTTGGTGAAAATGACTCTTAATCTTAGTCAAATCCGTCAACGTTCCCGGCAGCACCTTGCGTGAAAGATGCCATTTAAGTAATTCTCACTCAAACACCCTTCAAGAAAATAGTGTCAAGGAGAGTACTTCGAACTGGTAAAACAATTCCCTGAGTGTTTTTAGTCATTCAACGTTTTTTTTTAACAGCGATTATGTTATATCTATGTCGTGCTACGCCACCATTTATCTTTCAACGGAATCATCATCATTGATCACTAAAACGTAACAAGCGACAAAAAAATCCCTAATTTATGTACAAGTTAATTAGCCGCAGCCCATTAAACCTTTAAGTAGTAACTAAGTAGTCGTAAAATGATAATAGAGGGCAATGAAAGCTGTACGTGGCGTTTCTCGCGCCCGTCTGCGCTGCACCGCCGCGGAATGCATCGCGACTCATTACTCCACTAATGGAGGCAGTAATGAACCAATCTAACAGATTGCTCCTGAGCACTGCTGATTTGAAAGCCTCGCCACGCGCTCTTTTAAATTAAATACGGAGTAAGACTTTGTAACGTACTTAGGGGGAAGAACGTGTAGCTGTCAGTTTCAGTGTGTTCACGAGATGTTTTACGCACTTTTCATTGGGTCGAATACTTTTTCTTTGTAGCCGTAAATTCATGATAGTAGAGGCCATCGTCTAGACTTTCCAAAAATAAAGGGTTTGCGACAGACAGTTTTGAATAGCTGATTGTAAACAAATTGTATTTGACTGTAACATGTGCAATTCGAACTTAAGTACGTATATGTATTGTACACTACGCTTAGGAGATCTCTACATCGTGACTGTTTAATTCACAACCTTGTTCCTGTCACCGTAACATGTTCTCATTAATTAACGGGCATAACTCAATTCAATCCGCGGTCTTAATTCATCCAATGATCCGCAGTAATGTACCACCAAATTAAATTTGTCCGTCTCGATACGCACCTTCCAATCGCCCAAGGTTAAGGCCCTCCGACTTCTCAAACTTCAATTTGTAGCCCCGTTTGTGTGACACGGGAAGTTATATTAAAAGGCCCACAGTAATTTTCTTGACAAACACAATGAATAATGAATGGCGCAATATAAAATTCGGATTGAGGAGGGCGCCTCATCATGTGTCCCGACATGTTTGTCTCTCTTAATTCTGTGTGTTTTTGCTAATTGAGTCTCGCTTCGGCACAACCTGAGCAATTGCTCCGTGAGCTCGCTCCGTTTATATATTATTCATTTAGGAATTCATTTAGAAAAGCCTAAAGAAGTAACGTACCGTATGTACCGTTCGGACGCATGACACGTTTGCTTGCGCTGCGCGAATTCAATCAACTCCAAACTCAACATAAGGCGCAAGATTTATGATCGACACAAATCTAATTTTCTAACAAACAATATCGTATTCGAGGCGGTACGTACGATACGATACGGGAACATATAACAATATTGCAGGCGCTATTAATACGTCCGTCTCATAAGCGGGGGGCGCGCCCCGCTGGCCGCAGCCCCACACCCCACAGTCGCCGCTCTTAATTGAATGAGGAGCGGGAATTGTTTCCCAAAATGAAACAATTAATTGTGCAACGGCTATTCCGCCTTACATGGATAATACGTTCGTTTATGGCCTCCTAACGCGGCTGCACGCCGTCCTTTATTGGACCAACTCTAGGAATTTGTGTTCACTGCCGCTCGTATCCAAAATTTAATCGAGAATTTATAAGAACGTCTCATTGTTATCCTGGGACTGGGAAAGTTTTTGCAGCTGTCCGAGCGAATTGCTTTGTTTCAAGGGAAAAAGATTCTTGTTTTAATCTCACCCCAAAATAGAGTTTTGTTAAAAAGGCGGGTTTACGATGCGGTTCTTTCAGCACTATTTGCTGTGTTCTAGTTTGAAGTGGCGTTTAAAAATGTTCATGGTCAGGTTATAGCACGTGTAATGCCGGTTATGCCGCGAGAATCCTGAAACATGTGGCGCATTCGAGTTGAAGACGCATCGTAAACCGCCTTTACGCCTCTCGCGAAACCTCTCAAAACTTTTCATATTCCCCGCCCGTAAAACCAGCCAAAAATACGACCGACGAAAAACATTGTAAATGCTTTGGGGTTATCGACGCCCGCCATCCAGACCCGGAATTAGTTTTAAAACATAGTTTTAACTGTGCTTGTTGCACCCGAAATTACCGGTTTTTCCATTTTAGTGCCGCGGCGAAACGGTGCCGGCTCTGTCGTGCTGTAAAAATAAATTGGACTAATTTAGCCGGTAGACGCAGGACTTATCGATTCACTTAATTCTATGCTTAGAGAAAATAAGGTTTTATATCCATTGAGCAGTACGTTCTACAGAGCTTAATTTAAAAATAGTCTACAGTACTACTGGCTTATATAGATATATATAGATAGGCTGTAGTTATCTCATGAACCACGATAGTTAGACGGTTAAAATTTTCACAGATGATGTATTTCTGTTGCCGCTATAACAACAAATACTAAAAGCGGTATAATTTTCTGTCTGTCTATGTCAGTAACCAATATAAAATGATCCAACACCGCGTAGATTTTGCTTGGGATAGGGTTCCGCTAACAATGGATTTTCAAAGATACGGCCATTTGTAGCGTATATTTTGTACGGAACCATCGGTGCGCGAGTTTGACTCGCACGTGGCCGGTTTTTATTAATAAGTAAGTAGGTACTAATTGTCCTTTTTAGGGTTCCGTAGCCAAAATGGCAAAAATGGAACCCTTTTGGTTTCGTCATGTCCGTCCGTCCGTCTGTCCGTCTGTCCGTATGACATCCGTCACAGGCATATTACTCTAGAACTACATGATGTATATTGATGAAATTTGGACTATATGGTGTCTTATCCATACTTCCATACTTATATTATAAATGCGAAATTGTGTCTGTCTGTCTGTCTGTCTGTCTGTTATCTCTTCACGCTTAAACCGCTGAACCGATTTCGATGAAATTTGCAATGGAAATAGTTTGAGTCCCGGGGAAGGACATAGGCTACTTTTTATCCCGGAAAAATGCCCTTATCCGCGATAAACGAATTTAAGGCGGACGAAGTCGCGGGCAGAAGCTCGTATAGTATAAGCGTGAAGAAATTACAACAAACCAAAAACAATACAAACTAGCTTTATACTTTTTATGGTCCCGTACCAAAAATGGTAAAAAAGGGACTATTAAAGCCCCATATCTCAAAAACTACTTATGATATCTATTTGAAATTTGGAATCGTTATAAACATGGTCAGCTCACATGTATTTAAAAAAAACGACGAATATAAGAGGGGGCAAAAATTAAAAGTCTAGTCATTAGGTCAAGTAGGGTATCATGTGAAAGGGCTTAATCTGTACATATTCGAAAAACGCTTTTTTATTTTTTTCATTGTGCTTAAATTTGTTTTATTAAGGCAAATGTGAAATAGAAATACCATTCCCCCCTTTATCTCCGAAGAAATTATGTAATTTAATATGAATATTACACAAAAATTATAACCATACTCGTATATCTGTCTGTCTTACTTTTTTTTTAATCACCAAAAGTCATTTTTGAATAACCCGGTTTGGTTAAGTTTTCCCCTCATTTGTATGTGACGCCATAGATACTGGAGGCAAACTTAACTTAAGCGGCAAGTTAAGTCGGATTAAGTGAGTTTGTACGGAACCCTGGGTGCGCGAGTCAGACTCGTGCTGGTTCTGACTTTTTCTCCTCCGCGAACGAAGTTAAAAATATATTATTTCTGTCTTTAACTTTAAATTTAAAAAAAGGAAATAAAATATTTTAATATGTATGTACTTTATATTTGCTAAATTATATTTTAAAAAATGAAAATAATTGTATTGTTTAGTTAACGAAAGCTAGCGTTCATACATAATAAAAGCGCGGCACTCTCTCATAATACCTACTATATTGCCTAGCCTGTGACAAACTGATAAAACTTAGGTACTCTTTTTCTATAACTTTTTTATTTTGATTTGCGTACCTCGGCATCATGCCTACTGCTCAAATATGCAATTTGAATATTTCAAATATTATATCATTTTTACATTATAATTTCATTTTTATTGTACTTAATTACATCTTCGTCTCACCTCCAAATTGTGTAGGTATGTTTTAGACTAATTCTGGATCCGGATGCTTAAATACTTTAAATAAAGTAAGCCCTTCCGAATTCAAACGTTTATTGACTCCACCCTAAGTGAGCCTTTGCATTTTTAATCATATAAATAATTGGAAACATTAATATTTAAGGTGGTTCCATAAATATAATGTACTTTTATTCAAGAAGAAACTTTTTGTCCCGGAATGGATCTACGTCATTACTTAGCCGGTCGGACGCAGTGACGTTACGGTACGCGTGTGTGCCGGCACTCTCAGCATTGCATCGGAACACTGTATCGTGTTCGAATGAGTCAGTGCTATGGCATAGCACTTGTTTACCAACTTACGGTACGCGTGTATGCCGGAACTCTCAGCACTGCATCAGAACACTGTATCGTGTTCGAATAAGTCAGTGTTGCGGCATATCACTTGTAGCTCTCGTAGCATTATACCAAATACAGGTACGAGTGAGTGCCGGCACTCGCAGCACTGCATCGGAACACTGTATTGTGTTCGAATGAGTCAGTGCTACGGCATAGCACTAGTAGCATTATACCAAATTACGGTACGCGTGTGTGCCGGCCGGCACTCTCAGCATTGCATCGGAACACTGTATCGTGTTTGAATGAGTCAGTGCTACGGCATAGCACTTGCTGACCAACTTACGATACGCGTGTATGCCGGCACTCTCAGCACTGCATCAGAACACTGTATCGTGTTCGAATGAGTCATTGCTACGGCATAGCACTTGTAGCATTATACCAAATTACGGTACGCGTGTGTGCCGGCCGGCACTCTCAGCATTGCATCGGAACACTGTATCGTGTTTGAATCAGTCAGTGCTACGGCATAGCACTTGCTGACCAACTTACGATACGCGTGTATGCCGGCACTCTCAGCACTGCATCGGAACACTGTATCGTGTGCGAATGAGTCAGTGCTATGGCATAGCACTTGTAGCATTATACCAAATTACGGTACGCATGAGTGCCGGCACTTGCAGCACTGCATCGGAACACTGTATCGTTATCGAATGAGTCAGTACTACGGCATAGCACTTTTTGAAACAAGGGTAGGCCACTTTAAGGATTGACTTTGATTTGACACAGTTTTATTTACCCAAGTACGCTTTGGAAAAAGAGAGCTTTGCCTTCTTCTTACTCAGCGATAGATCATATATGAATATACAAAGGATTTTTTCAGATTTTGACATGTACTCGATTATTTTTTAACACTTCGCTGTAAAAGTGTCTTATCCATAAATTGCGTTGAATATATGAAATTTCGAAAATACTGAGTGTGGGGAAAATGCTATGCACAAGTATTTATTAAAGGATTAAAAGCCTTCTCTCGGTCGGAATGGCCTGCCTTCATTACTCCAAAACAGAGCTAGACAGAGTTTAGCCACTTTTGAAGTAGTTAGAAATAAATAGTAGTTATAAATAGGATGCCTTTTAGGTTACTCTAATATGGTGATACAGAAAAGAGGGTTATGTTTTTTCCCTTTTCTATTTTCCACATCCGCGAACGAAGTTGCATTCTAGTAGCTGCATATTATTTTATGTGATTAGTTTTGAGATTATATTCTCTTAAAATCTAATTCCCGCATTTCCATTTCCGGATATTTATAATAAACAGAAATACCGTTTCGTTTATTTGTAGGGGTCCAAGCTTTTTAAGAAGGGACTGCACACGTAAATATTTAATTGGGATTTCATGATAATATCAGAGCTTTAATCGAAAAGCCTTCCCCCATGTACACAGCATTACAAGATTAAGTTATTTCGGGTAATTTTACCTCACGCACTTTAATTTTCTCTCCTTTATGAGAAGTTCCCGAGCTCAATGGAGCAAAAATAAATAGTGACTTATACAATCAAAAATTCATTTTTATTAATATTACATGCAAATGAAATAAAGAAGTCTGTGCAACAATGTATTTATAAATGTGATTTCCTATTTTTTTATACGAGAAGTTCATGTTTGTTTATTTATAAATCTGTAATTGGGCTATATATAAATATACGCGTCGACTTGAGAACCTCCTATCTCCTATCCTCTGTTTTTTCGTCGGTTGAAAACGAGGACAGTTAACGAGGTAGGCAAATTGGTCTATGGTTTCGTATTCCTTCAGAAGGTTCGTGCGCTGAATGGTTGCGAAGCGGTCTACAACTAGGAGCTTGGTCTTGCTTTTATTGATTGCGAGTCCCAAATTAAGGCTTGTAACTTTCAACCTGTCCAATAGCTCTTTCATCTCCGCCTCTGATTATGCAAAAAGTGTGGTGTCATCTGCATATCTTAGATTATATATTTTAACTCCACGTATCTTTATACCGCCTTCCTATATATTACATAACTATGTAATATATGTTAAAGATAATAGGTGAGATAACACACCCTTTTCTGACTGCATTTTCGAATTGAAATCTGCCTGAAGTGACATTTTCGATCGAGACAGTCCCATACCTCGATACGTGTAGGCTGCGAATCAGCATCACAAGATGAGCCGGAACACCTGTCTCGTTTAGGATGCCCCAGAATCTTTCCCATTTCACACATTCAAAGGCCTGCCAGTCTAGGAAAGATCTTAGTCTCGTGTTCATTATGTGTAGTAGGATTTTGCTAGCATGTGACACAAGGACTATTGTTCTATAATTGTTGCAGTTACGTACTGAGCCCTTCCTGTGGAGAGGAAGTATGGACGAGTGAACCCCGTCGTAAGGCCAGTGTCCTGTCTGCCAGATCGCGTTGCAAATGTTGTGCAAATTTGTTATTCCATTTGAATCTTTATTACTTCCGCTGTGATTTGATCTGGACCTGGAGGTTTGTTTCGCTTCAGTTTCTGAATCGCATCTTCTTTTTCTGAGCGGATTATAGTTGGTTCTGCATCTTTTGCAATTGCGGTATCAAAGATGTCATTACAAATTGTGTGTTTGTCTTGATAAAGTTCGTCGCAATACTCCCTCCATCTTTCTGTGTCTTTGTAAGTCTACCATTGTTTTTAAATTGTATTGTATTGATGAATGTTCTTTTTATGTATCTACAGGTTTTAGTGTTTCAACTTTGTAACGTAGCGTCTGGGTGGAAGCTAGCCTCGGTCCAGACGTTCGCACATATCCCTCGATCCAGACGGGATCTGGAGGGTTTCCTGAATTAGCTCAAGTCGGGAGGCAGGGGATGCAGGTTAAATCAGAACACGGATTTATACTTGCCTGTTTATTAATAATACATATCCTATCCTTAAGTCTAATTCCTAGGGGACTCGGAGTCCTGGCTACGCGCTAGGTTAGCGTCCCGTCGGGGAACTGTTAGTAGGCGGGGATGAGAAATCTCGGTCGGTACCTTTCGCAGCAAGCCACCCCTCTTCTCTAGATGCGTGGAAAACACACCGAGCAGGGAAGGTGGATTCCCGGACTTGTCCCAGCGATCCAGACGCGTGAAAACACGCCGCACGACAGACAAGCCCGACTGGAGCGTAAGTACCGAACTTCCCCCTGGGCAGCGACGAGAAGCGTGCAAACACTCCGCGCTGGGGATAATACGGGACTCAGCTCCTAATCACCGGGATAGCGACCGAAACTAAACACCCAGGAGCCGGGGGAACCTAAGCGTCTCGAAAAGCGTGGAAACACTCTGAGCCGCGGGAGAGCGGTATCTTGCGATAGCTCGTAGTTAGGTCACAACCTTCCTACTGGAGCGATGACAAGACATAGCTGCCCGTACATCAACCGTGTCTTCTCTTACACACCCGCGGAGGGGTGCAGGGGGGCCCTATTTACCACAGTGGGCACTTTGGGCTGTGGCGGGGTCGCGACCCGTGACGACGGGCCGGGCGTGCGTCCTCAATTTGGGGAGGGCAGCGTGGCTGTTGCAGGCCGCGCGAGCAGGGGCTCGCGGCGGCTAGCTGAGAGGGGGGGGGCCTTGCGAGCAGCGCTCGCTGAGGCCAGCGGCTAGCGGGCCTGGCCGGCTTCTTGAGCCCGTCGCCGCGTGTCTTTCCCCGGGGCATCCGTTTTAGCGGGACCGGGTACGGACAGCGCGGCTAGGGCACCGACCAGGGGGCGGCTAAGCCGGTGAGTGCGCCGGGTAGGCGTGAGAGAGAGACACGCCGCGGCGCGGGGGCCGCTGGCGTGTGCCGCGCGAGCCGTTGCTCGCGGCGGCGGTGGAGGCGGTGAGTCGCCATCCGGCCTAGGGCGGGATGGCGACGAGCTCTCGGGGTAGTCCCCGAAAGCTGGTGTCCGGGGGCCGGACGTAGTGGGGCGCGATGCCCTGGAGATGTGAGCTGCCCGTACGGCGGACGCGTCGAGTTTTATAGTGGCTGGGTAACGGTAAACGACGCGCCGCCGCCTGCCGCTCTGCCGCGCTGCGGTGACGCGCGCCGTGACGTAGCGCGCTTGGTTTCTGGAATGTTCGGTGTATGTGTGGCTGGCGCCGCTGCTCGTTATAGTCCCCTCCTTCCTCTGGAGATTTTTACCTGTAAAAATCACCTTTTACAATCGGGTCGGTAACGCGCATTTTTATGCTTACGGGCGCAAATGTGTATAACGGTATCTATATGTTATAACGAGCAGTAAATATCTAGGTATTCCCCCCTTATAAGCTTTATTACAGAGATTAGGTTTTAGGATCCTATAACTCTTCATTTATTTATTTATTTTACCGATCTAACAACACAAAATAATAATAGTAATAATAAAATAAGTCACTCTTAATCTCGGAAAATAATCCCTGACTACGTCAATATTCCTATCACTCTCCTCTACTTTTTACTATTCTGAAGAAAAAAAAAACTGTCACTGTGACAACCGGGAACTGGAAAATATGTGGAGACCGCGTACTGGAAATCTTATCTGGTTATATGTTTTATATAGCCAATGCGGTTTTCTGGATACATTTTTCTGGTTTTCGGAATTTCCAATCCACCTTTGTTATATTTTGCCGGTCGGAAACCACGTACCGGAAAGCTGCGGTTTTCCTTATGTGCAGGACGGGTTAATTATGTTTAACTAATTTATCTTGTATATTACGGGTTGTTGCTTTGTTTTAATGTTCCCGTATACATGTCTCAATTTGGAGACCACGTATCGGAGTGCTTAACTTATTTCCCTTCCTGGGATCCTTCCCTCGACTCTGGACGTCGATGTCTGATGATCTTTGTCCTTTCCTTTCGCGTCACTTATTAAAATTTATGCGGTGGTGACCGCGTATTGGATGATGTGATACAGTCCGGATTTTACGGTACGGGTTGGTCTCTTAATAGTCGGGACTGACTGATTCTCGATATTATAGACCATTTGTGCATATTATGGGAAGGCCTATGTTCATTTTCCATGGCTAAAAGGAGAAATATAATTTCCATATCCCTCTAATTATTCTAGTTTTACCTATGAAATTGTATTTTTCGGTTCACCGAAAAAAAAAATACAATTCGCCGTGTTATTTTTATATCTCCTGCTAATTCGTGTCATTAATTTAATGCCCTTTTCTGGAACTCCTTGTTAACCGTCCGTGGAATATTCCATCTTGCACAGTATTTGTAACGCGGTTGATCGCAACGCACTTTTATTTCTCGTTCGGGGGTACATTCCGTCTAGTGTGCCTTGTCGTGCGAGTTCTGGTCACGCTCAAGCGCACTTTAAATAACATCGTAATGTGTAAGTTTTGCCCTTCGTTTCGGCGTTCCGTGCGACTTTGACGCTTGCGTGGTTACATTGATGGTGTACTCTCGGTTGTTGTTGTTTCCTCTTTTCTCGGATATGTTTATTAGATTTTTAGTTCGTACTTGACTCCAAAACCGAACCGAAAACGTCACTTTTCCATGATTCGATTATCCTGAAGCTCTTATAAATACTGGAACTACTTTAAATCTCGGGTTTAATAGTTTTCTGCGGTTTCAAAACGGGAAGGTTTTTTTCTACTGTTTTCCCTTCTGCAGGGATAGTTTTATGCGGGCATACTTTTCACTATTGACGATTTTTTTTCTGTATTCTTCTGGGTATTAACTGACTTCAAACAAGGTAAACTCATAATATGCGGGAGTGCTGTGTACTTTCTGGCACACTGGCTGTAATTATTGGTATTTCTGTATTTAACCGACTTCGATAAATGTGACTTGGGAAAAAAACATATATGTATACATATTTTTAACATATTTTACTTCTTTCTACTTGGCGACGGACTTCTCGCAGTGAAAGTATTTTGTGACTACCTTGCCAAAAGTTGATTGAAGTCGGTTACTATGTTATTACGGGTAATCTTGTTGTTGCGCGTAGGGTTTTAGATCTGTTATGTGCGCGGTTACGGTTTGTTTACGGTTGTACTCGTCTCTTAAGACATGCATTAATGGAGACTTTTTTTCGCGATTTTGAACTTTTGAACTTCGGGGCGAGTTTCGCGTAATAACCTTTGCTTGCGTCGGACGAAATGCCCATATTTTGCCAACCTTTGAGAGCCCTGTTAACTCGCTTCTTGAAGAATCCCATGTTATAGCGCTCTGGAAATACCTCAGGGGGAAGGTTATTCCACAACATGCAAGTGCGTGGTAAAAATGAGCGTGATGCCCGTTTATTTTTTGGATGCCAAGCATCCAGATAGTGGGATGTACTTTGTTTCTGAGGCGGGAGGTGCGATGATAGAAACGTGACGGTGGCACCAACTCAAAAAGTTTTTCAGAACATTCCCCTTTGTACAAACGGTAGAACAAACACAGAGAGCCAACATCTCTCCGGAAGCTAAGTGGTTCTAGGCCGTCTGTCAGTTCGGGATCTGAATCTGATCTGGGAACTGCCCTACGTTGGATGGAGTCCAAGGGGAGAAGTTGATATTGGGGCGCTCCGGCCCAGAGATGAGAGCAGTACTCCATATGGGGTCGAACCTGAGCTTTGTAGAGTAAAAACCGGTGACTCGGTGTGAAGTACTGTCTCGCTCTGTTGAGCACCCCGAGCTTTTTGAAAGCCAGTTTGGCTTTGTTCTCCAGGTGGCCTTGAAATTGGACTTCATTCGTAATGTCGACACCGAGTATCCCGATACTTTTACGGAATAAGGAGTCCGAGCATACCCCATCGACAACGTCTTGTATGCTCCGCCCGGAAAGAAAGCTAGCGATCCACGTGCATAACCCCTTAGGTAGCCCGTATGATGGGAGCTTCGACAGAAGAGCTTTATGCCAGACCCGATCAAAGGCCTTTGAGATGTCCAAACCAACTGCTAGTGCCTCCCCCTTGTTCTCGATGGCAGCAGCCCAGTGATGAGTGAGACACGCAAGAAGATCACCAGCGCCGCGACCGTGACGAAAGCCATACTGTCGGTCGCTAATAAGCTGGTGCTCTTCAAGGTAATCTAAGAGCTGGTTATTTATCACGCGCTCCATCACTTTGGAGAGCAAGGATGTGATCGCAATAGGCCGATAGTTGGACGGGTCTGTGCGGTCACCCTTTTTCGGGACAGGAACTTTTTTTCGGGACTTCCTTTCGCCTTCCCACAATACCTGCATTCCTACTCTGCGCAGGACGTCCATGCCTATGATAGTGCATGCCACTGTCGGAAGGACTCTTATCCACTGCCTTATTCTGGTTCCCTTAATCTCTATGTCCACCAGCACGCTTTTATTTATCTGCGTTGTTGTCCCATTTGCCAGGAACATACATCTCGGTTTGTCTACTGCAGTGGCTCCTTTTCCCATACAGTCGTTGTATATATTTTCATCGATGTATGTGTTTGTAGATCCCGTGTCCACTGAACACCTGTATGTGTCCCCATTATTCCTGCTTCCAGGTATATCCGGTTATCTTGCCACTTTTGTTCGATTGCCGTCTCCAGAAATTCCTTCGTCCTTTTGTGCTGTCTTTTGCAACAATCCTTGCTGAATATTCCCATCTTCCCGCACTGACTACAAAAAACTTGCCGTTTGCCCCGGCATTCCCTCATACGGTGCCCTGGTTTCCCGCACGACCAGCAGCAGTTATTAGGGTTGTATTTCGGATGGATCTTCTTTGTTACTGGATACTGCCTTTCCTTTTCCCGCGGCTCGTTGCTAGGCCCAGCTCGTGCTTGGAGTGCCTCTAGTGTTGTCGCTCTGTCCACCCTGTGGGTGTTCGGTTCTTGGTACCTTTTCCATCGGTATCGTTCCTCGTCTGCTGACGAGCATATCTTTTCAAACTCGGCGGCTAACTTAATTAGCCCGGGCAAGCCTCTATAGTCTTGTTTCTTGATATACAACTTATAATCATTACGCATGTTTTCGTGAATTCGGTGTAGCTGTTCTGCCTCCGTTAGGTTTCCATAGCGCCTCATCAGCGTTTGCAGGTCGGTAACATAGCTAGTGAACTTCTCTCTAAACTTTTGTTTCCGCGCAACGATCCTCACTAAGAGGTCCTCCTCGTAGTTGCTGGGGAAATAATAAAGTTTAAAGAGTTCAATGAATTCTTCCCATGATTCCCAGGTTTCGGCGTTATTCCTATACCATTGCAATACTCTACCTTGTAATATTCTGGGAAGAGCCCGAAATATGTCGTCCTGCTTGACGTCACTGGCTCCTATCAGTTCCTCCGGCCTTTCTAGGAACTCGACGGCGTTATCCGTCTCCTAGAACGAGAGGTTCCATTCTTTTATGAGTTTTGTCAGGTTCATATTCATTTTCCTACCTGGTTCGGGTTCGGACATAGTCAGTATCCTTTTTCCCCGGTATCCTGAATTTTTGATTGATTGATTGAAACTACTCCAACAACTTGCAAGCCGCATATTTAAAGTCCGACTTTGACTATAGCGAATAGGTCATGTGGTTAGTTAAATGTGTAAATATTCATCTCAGTCAAAATGATTACTTGTAACTTAGTAGTTTCACGTGGTTTACATATTCTGGCGAATGTCTTGTCTATAAGCAAGCAAGCAAGAAACGTACAATTGTACTAAGTTGAACTTGACCCACTTCGCGGATTCCTATTGAGTTGATATTGGGCTTAGTACTTAACTATGTAAAATTTTACTACACAAAGTGGCGAAGACCAGCCCGAGATTTTTTAAATATCTCGCCAAATATTTGGGTGATATTTCAGTAGTAAGACTCTAATAATTGGTACTATATTGTTTACTCTCTATGTTGTATCAGTTGTTAGATTCCCAATGTAATCACGGCGCATTTGAAAACTGCATACTCACATTAATAATATGTAGGTACAGTGCGCCAAAGATTCGTAAAACCATTCTTAGCAAGGAGCTCAATCAGAGGGAGTGCAACTCATCCCGGAAGTGGTTCCTTTACCGTCTCGCTCGCACACTGTGTCTGTCTCTGCCGCTAATGGATGCATTCGGCCGCTTGATGCATTTCATTCCGATGAATTTTAGATTAAGAAAGCTATTATGTAAATCTGAAAAGAAATTAAAAATCATTGAAACAGTAACTGAATTTTTATTAAGTTTAACACCAGTCATCATGAGTTTTGGAAGCATTTTCGTTTGCAGGCACTTGCAAAGACAATGCTGCCGACAGATATTGCTATTGACTTCAACGCATACCTGATATTATTATTTGCACCTTATGTAAACGTCATCAATGACATTAGTCTGCCCCATTTTTCCTCACCAAATAAAATGTAGGTATGAAGTATTAATTAGGTGGTTGTAACTATGTGTTGTATAGGCGTAAGTTTGGTCATCGTCAATCGCACATACCTTGTACTTTAATATCAGTGTCTCATTGCTAGGCTATCGCTGATGTTCACGTTTGTATTTTACTGCAAGAAAAAAGACTTAAGTGAGACACTGGACATAATTACATTATGTTACCCCATATACATAGCTTCATTACTAAACAACGTAGGTACGTAGGTGCTTTAGTGTGTAAATTCTTCTGAAACTATAATCAAATTAAGGCAGCGTTCATACGATCCTAAACAAATAAGGCAAGGGTAAATAACGGGCAGTAGGGCGACCACACACTATCAGTCACAGAGTGTGGCCTACTGCGCCCTGCCATTAGTCAACTGGCTCATAATGGGAACGGCTCAAGTTCAGTTACCGAATTTCTAATGAGTTTAAATGGAATAAATATTTCAGTTTAGCAATAAGGTGTTCGACAGTAGTAAACAAAATTACTGATCACCAAATCAAGCATTCGAAAACACAGGTGATAGTGGACTATCACTATTTTAGCATTATCACTATTTAAAATTTTACAATAATTAAAAAATGTTGTATTGGATCGACTGTGCCGTCACGCGTCGGTATTTTCCTACAAATTTCATACTAACTTATTGTTTTAGCGTTTCTAGAAAAAGCTGTATCGTCCGGTCATCAAATTAAGTATTTATTCGACGCATATCATTTGCTTTCTACATCTCCACTAAACTTAATATAAGCTTTTTTTATGTAGTTATAATTATTTTTGGACGTTTAGAGACTTAATTTTTCCCGATGGGACCGAGGAGTACTTTGGTAACCATCAACATACCACACCACCAACAACAATGTGGACTAACGATCTGGTAAACCTGTCTGTTAAGTGTACTTGTTGCAGCTCACCCTGAAAAGTTATTGCAAAAAATAACTTGGAAACAATATTTATAGGTACCATTATAAAGTTGTAAAAATGAAATGTCTGTACATTGAAGACATTACAAAAAACTGTTTTAAGGGACTATTTGGAGGTCACTGAAGCGGGAATTTTTTTTTTGGATCTTTTGTATGTCTGCATGCTGTATGTGTCGTTGCGGCTTCATCACGCAAAATCGACTAAACGGATTTCAGCGATTTTTGGTACACGGGTAGCTGGGTATCTCTAGATGGTTGTAGGATATTTTTTATCTGAGTACGCTGAAGAAGAAAAGAGGTGTTATGTATTTTTCTCCTCCGCGAACGAATTTTCGGGCGCCTTCTTAATTATACATTTGACTGGCTTAAACGTCTACGTATTAGTTTTTTAATTTTATTTTCAAGAATTATTATTATGAAACCAAGCGATTTGATAACGAAACTACAATAAAAATGTGTTTTCCGCCTGACAGATAATAAATAATTTTGTACAAACACAGCGAATTCACTGATAAGTTTTTCTTGATTAAACTTATAGTCACGGACAGTCGCAGCTTTCCAAGTGATCTAGCTGGTCCAATAAGCTAGTAGTAGTATAATATAGATATATTTTTCCGAACTCGTCTGCGTCTCTGGAGATTTCCCAATTTCTTAATGTATCCCCAATTTCTGTGCCAGATAAGTGGGAGTTCAAATTCGAGAAGTAATTTTCATTTCTTCCCTAACACGAGAGTGAAAAGAAGCTTTACCTTAGACCTTGTTGTCACTTTTCATACATTTGATTGATTAAAAAAAAGTTTTTCAGAAAAGTATCCGTCTCCTCTATTTTCGTAAAAGGAAACATGCTTGTCCAATATACAACCAAAATTCAAAACGATATCAGGGTATTATAGCAACGAACATCCATATATACTCTTTTTTTAGGTAAATCAAAATTACCATTTTTACTTAACGAAAACGCGGTAAGAGTATCTAGAGATGAAAGCCCATGAGACCTTTCTGAAATTAGACTGGCATCGCTGTACCAGCGGTAGCGGGTGCACTGATAAGGGTGCGCGATTAAAACGAATCACTTCGCCGCTCTAATTGGCCGGGCTGATCCAATTAGCTGCGACTTAGAAACCCGCAGGCCTCGCTAATCTTCGGGGATGTAAGAAAATTGTGCTTTAACTTGTAAGTTGACAGTTGCACTGTACACTAGTATACAGTAGGTACAGTCTTCTTCGTTATACCGCATATGTCGGCGGATATAAATATTTGTGAGAGATTTGAAATAAAAAAAAGAAATGTGTTTTTGAATATTTAGAACTGCGTGTAGTTTTTTTTTTCTATTTGCCTCGAAAATATGTAGGTATATTCCTACATATAACATTTCCCCCCTTACTTCAATGGACTAACTTCGAACTGGACTTGATAGGAAGTAAAGCTTATGTATTTGACGTTGACTGTAATTATAATGGTTATCACCACAGCTCCATTAGAATAGGACTGTTTCTGATTCATCAGGATAGAAAGTGACACACGAATTCAGGCAATATGGAGTAAATAATATTTTCTTCTGTTTCCGCGATTATTATTCATTGAAATAAAACAATTTAACGGATTATATCACGTATATTCTCTCATTTTAGTTCCCGAAGTTACAAAGTTACAATCTTTTCTCAGTCCACCCGTGACCATGGAAAGCTGAAAAGCTTCCGACACATCTGGAAATAAATGAGATAATATACGCCATATAATCCGTTAAATTGTTTTATTTCAATATTGACTATAGTTTGTGCAGCTAGACGACTACAACTGTCAAGATGATACTATTCTCGTAACATTTCCGTAATGGAACCGTAGGTACGTAGCGAAAAGCATTTCTTTACCATAAATTGAAACATATCACAAATGAGGAGATCAAATCAAAGCAGTGCTGCAGATTTAATCCATCGGCGGGCGGCGGCAGCCCCGATTACCATATCCTGAATGGCGCTCCATTTGCTCGCTGACCTACTGCGCAAAACTGTGCCATTCCTAGCTAGATTCAATGAAACTTCATTCAAAGATTTCCCATTGCTTACTAGAACGTTACATAAATATAACTAAGATCTCATCAAGACAATAGTGATTAGGCAGCAAGCATGCTTCGTTTTTACATCATTGTCATTTTACAAAACGTGAGATCAAAGTCTGCTTATTTTACATGTCAATTCAAATAAAATAGACTAACTCAAAACTTTGCTTAGTTTGGGGCTAGGTCGATTTAGGTAAGAATTTATTTTATTTAAAAAAGCAAACAGGTGACGAGATCTAGATTATTTATTACACGTTAGTATACGTACGTGTATTACTCACGTGGTCGTCGACATAGCTCAAAGAGTTGCTACACTTAAGTGGCAGTGGGCGGGGCACATTGCTCATAGAACCGATGGCCGCTGGGGCAGAACCGATCTCGGGTGGCGACCGCGTGCAGGACGACGCAGCGTGGAAAGTCCCCCGACAAGATGGACCGATGATCTGGTGACGATAGCGGAAAACTGTTCGATAAGGGCGGCCTACGACCGGTCGTTGTGAAGATCCTTAGGGGAGGCATTTGTCCAGCAGTGGAAAAGTCCTTGGGCGGATATATTTAGATATATATTAAAATTAAACACATAGAATACATCCAAGACTCAGAAATAAATTTTCGTGCTTATAAAGTCATCACGCTTATATATATATATATTATGTTCTTGCTGCGATTCCAACCCACTACTACCGTTTCGTAGCCACATGCTGCGCATTCTGTTTTAGACAACAAATCACTAATGAATTGAACTTAATTTCTAATCAGTTCTTTCTATGTAGTGTGTAAGATAAGCTTCTTTGCATCAAAAGCTCGACAGCCCGTTTCCTATTAATTGGCGTATGTTCTGCATTGTTCTCAGACACCAGGTCGTCTTATTAAATTGTACAGGTAGATGTAAATTCATTAGGAAATTTGATGGAAGTTGTTTAGACAAGGCGCGGTAACGACTCGCTTCGAGCCTCCGACGCCTTTAATGACATCGAAGTTGGTGGGCCCCAGTTTGCGTGCGCAATTCTTATTATTTCTTTATTACAAAGGAGTGCCTCATTAATTTGGCAGCCCCTCGAGGCTCTGACTCAGGGTTGAGGGAGTCGCGAACCCTTGACCTCGTTCGTGAGAGCCGCGACACTGAACCGCTCAGAGTTGAAATTGCAACACGCCTTACGATAAATAATTAACGATCCTCATTACAGCTCGGTCCGGTGCGTAACAAATTCGGTGCGCCCGCGCCCACTGCCAGGCGTTCCCAATGTAACCGAGACCGTGCGAAAGATACCACCTCAGCATCTGCACTCGATAACGATAGGCGACCACACGGCATCATCCTTGGGAAAAGGCGCCTTCCCGACAAACAAACACGTATACAGTTCCAACTTAGATCATTCCAGTCGAACACATAATTCCTAGACTCATCGTGCAAGCTAGACCGTTTCTATTATCCTTAATAGCGGTCGTAAGAGTTTCAAAACGGCTCAGTAAGAAACTTGTTCTCGGGAAGTGTTCGCAGGCCATGCAGAACTGGCAAAGTTCGATATTGAATGTCGCGTTTTATTGGAAGAATTCGATTATCGCAAAGCGCAGCGGCGATGTACCGTGTACTTTGTTGCCGATATTTAGCCGATACACAAAGCCGGAGCAAGATAGTAGCGCCGGTTCTAGCTACCAATTATTGGCCGATATTTGAATAGGACAGCATGCAAACTGTCGGAACGATTTGTGACGCGCTGTCGATCGTGCAGACGTTGATTGGGCTCCGTGTTAGTTTAGTCTACGTCTAGTTTCTTTCGTCGCGTTTTGAAGGCTTAATTGAGTTGTTGGCGGTGCGCGTCGCGGCGTGAAGCGGGCTGGGTTAATTTCGAGGGCCACATGTAAAGAGGCTAATGAACGCGGGCAACGTGTCCGTGGGCTCGTGCATTTTTAATGGCGCACGCTACACACCCACTATTAATATTTACCGAACACGTCAAGAGGGTGCACTTTACCTTTTAGTTAACTAGCGTCCGGCCGTTCATTAAATTTTCACGCGCGTCAGTTTCGGTCGAATTTTCCGCGGCGCTGACCGGCCGGAGCGGCCGATAACGAGGAGCGCGGTCCAGGCGCCCCCTCCCGCCCCGCGGCCCGCTACCACCCACCGAAATTTTATTAATAATAAACTGTAACTGAAACGGCAGCTTTGAAGTAAAAGAGCGACTCGAACGCTCGTTATCGAGAATTATGCAAAATCCTTTGACGTACAAAGATATTTCCAAGCTAAAGTTAATAGTAGCCGCCTTAGCGACTGCGAAAATAGCTACACATGGATACTTGGTGAAACTTCAAATGAAATGATTCGTTATATATATTTTTCCGCCATATTTACCATTGCAATTACAGACCCTTCAGTTAGAAATACCAAATTATAACTAAACAGAAAATAGGCATTCTTATTTTAGAAGAATCCATACTTTAATATTATAAATGCGAAAGTGTGTCTGTCTGTCTGTCTGTCTGTCTGTTACCTCTTCACGCTTAAACCGCTGAATCGATTTGGATGGAATTTGCTATGGAGATAGTTTGAGTCCCGAGGAAGGACATAGGCTACTTTTTATCCCGGAAAAATACCCTTATCCACTATAAACGAATTTAAGGCGGACGAAGTCGCGGGCAGAAGCTAGTAGATTATAATAAACAATAGATTAACAGCGGAATCTGATACGTAATAAAATTAACTTACTTTAAGGATCTTTCAACAAGTCCATATCAAAATAAAAAGCACATCAATACGCAAAATTATTCATTGGTGCATCTGACGTCGGTGGTCGAGGCTCCCGCGGTAAACCACGCGTGTTCCCCGTGCATGAATAAAGAATGAGCATGAAGCAGCGCGAGCGCACGCGAACTCGCGGCGACAAACTGCCGCGGCGCACGCGACCCCACCCACCTTATTTATTGCCACCCCCTTACCTATCACTCTTATCTTACCTTTCCCTATCTTTACACTTTCCGATGCTGCTTAAGGCACGTATTAGAATTATAGGTCGGCTATTTATGCACTTGGGCTGTTACCGGTGATTGACTGCGGCGAATTGAAGGAAAAGGTCCAAAATTTTGTACTAAATTGTATTATAATAAAACAATGCTGTACAAACTTTATTTATAAGATACGAGTATTACGAAATAGCATTCTAAGAAAAGAACTTTAGCTATTGTTTACTTTTAGCGAGAACCTTTGCGAGTAGCGGAGAAGTTTCAAAAACAAAACGTCTAAGGAATTCAATGTTATTTGAAACGAGTGAGAATACATATTCTAAAATAATTCATGTTATTGTGTTTTCAAAGTAGTCGCCCCAATTTAGGCTAACCCAAAATAAACTACTAAGTATTAATAACTCAGCTTCAGACGCGAACAAAATAGTTGTATCACATAACAAGGGTAAGAACGCTCGCCGAATGGAAGGTAAATTTATAAATAGATAATGAACAGTGAAGGAGTCTGTCCGAGGCTCATAAGCGGGCCCTTCGGTCGCCACGAGTGCAATATCGTCCGAATATCGTCGTGTTTGCCGACCGCTCCACGGCGCGACGCCTCCTACAACTATTAAATTATTTAGGCCCCAGTCTTGCATTGTCTCGCGGATGTGGAGCCGATTGTCGCGCCGGATCGGCCCGGCCGTCGCCAATATAAACAGCCGTTAGTGTTGTTACAAGTTACAATCCAATGGGAATGTGCCGAATGCGAGTATCGCTAGGAATCGTTCTGTATTGAGTTAGAGCCCGGACGCACTGTTTGCTCTCCCTGTTAATGGAATACCGATGGGCCATTGTGAGCCGGGAGCCGTTTTCTATTCAACCACGATATTAAATTGAGCGGATACGTACATGCATTTCTTAGAAGGATTGCTTTCGTCACGTCGTTTGCTTAATTTATTACTGAATTTCTCGTAACAATTCAATTTGACTTGAAATATGGTTATAAGAAAATAAATGGTTATACGATAATATTAGCAGCGTTTTCGCGAATATCATTTATTTTATTATTATTTCTCCATATAGATAATGTTTAGCGGCATGCTAGCTTTCTTCGATTTATATTTTATGTAATTTATCGTCTGCTTCTAACAAGCATTACTACATGTGGTTAAATTTCAAAACCTTTATTTTAGAATTTTACATAAAGTCACGCAACACGTAGTTGGGGATTCGAAGAAAGTGGTTTAGGGTAGGTCAAGGGTAGTCACATAGAGAGAGGGGGTTATTGCCTAACGAAATTTTGACACTTGGTATCCGAATCAACTGTCATAGCCCATACAAATTCATGACCCTTGATTCTGATTGCGAGCGTCAAATGCGTTACGCAATAGGGTGGCAGATATAAATGTAAACATATCTCAAGATTTGTTTGTGGCTTTATGGTTCAAAGGGTAATTCATCGTATAGACGTATACTAGTATGTTACTCGTATTTCAAGATAGATGGCCGCATCAGTCTTAACTCTTTCCTTACATCGCAAACCAACAAAAATAATGGACTTATTCACATAATAACAATGTTACATCGCAACATTATCTCATTATATCATTTAGAATAATAACATACTGCAAATGAAGTCGTTACCCATACTAAAATTAAAAAAGCGTGGGTTTCTATGGAACTACCGATCATAGTAAAGTTTGTTTTAAAACTCTTCATATTATGCTTTTGATCGACTCATTGAAGTCAGTATTCCCAACATCAACTTTGAAAACTACTACATGTTCAAAAACAAGCATTTTCGTCACATTTCAAACAAAATCATAGTTTACCGGGTCATAAACCTATAAGCGAAATTGGCGATAACCTCTCATTTTGCGTTCCCAAGTTTGCGATCTCCAATATCGTGTGCCGGTCATTAGACTGCAGCCAAAGGTCCGAGGCTGACCTCTTGCCGCGTTTACGCACCGGTGCTTCATGTTTACGTCGAGGGCTTTACTGCTCTCAATTTAGACGTTAAGTCAATATTTTACGTGTCTACTTGTGCACATAGCTTCGGTTTTGGAGGCGTTACATTTGGCGCGAATTTTTTGAGTATTTTATAGCAGTGTTTTTCAACCTGTGATTCGCGACCCCCTACATTATTTGAACTAAATATATATAACATTTTTAATCGCATAAATGTGGGGCGAGAAATATCTTTCCATTTTAATTATACTGCGCGTCATGAAAAAGGTTAAAAAACACTGTTGTACAGCAATGCTGTTGATAATTTCTGAGTATGATCGATAAATGTAAATTGGATAACACTTCCGATTACATGAATTTAACTAGTTTCGCTTATCGGAAACGTTGTGACTCCATCCTTCCTCAAGCAGTAAGAAAGAAACGCTAACGTAAAGGAATAGATGAAAAGGGCCTTGGGGGATCACTAGTCAATTATGTTTACAAGAAACATTCAGAGCAAAAGCGATTGTCCTCGCGAAACCCAATAATCCAATTTGTTAACTAGTTAATCATTTACGACGACATAATTTCATAATGGAAAATGTAAACAGAATAGCAGGCATGTTTCAACCACGCAGAATGGGACATTCGGCTGGGTAAGTTTCAATGGCGCACGTATTAGTTTGAAACCTAATTGTTTCACCATCCCGGCCACGACAATGCCGGCGCACTATTCGCCTCCGCAAATATGCATTGTTTAATTAACGCTACTCCTAATTCATAATCTGACAGTTATAAATTAGGGAGATCCGTCCGTCTGTAATTAGCTACGCAATTATCGCAGCTTGAATTTCATTAATGCAGAAAGTATGGTCTAGGTGCGTGATTTATTACTAACAGTGTCTCGGCTAACGTAATTAATATCGCGTTACACCTGCGCGGCCGAAGCCGGCGTCAATTACCGCGGCTACAAATAAATTAATCAACTACAAGATCCTCATATTGTTCCCCCGTTCCATTATTAGGCAATAAGCGCGTTTTCCGTGCCCGGCGGATGTAATTGGAAACCCTATACGGCTATTTAATTTACCTAGCCCGAGCCGCACCACCTGGCTCGATGGCGAAACAATTGCCGCTTGCCTAATTATATTTTAATCGCAACATGCCCCCCGCCTTGCGGCCAGCCCCCGCGACCCAGGGGGCAACACAACACTAATTCATTTGTGCGACGAGCCCCGTCCACTCGCCGCGAGCCAAACTGTTTATTCTCATAGGAGAGTTTAGGTCTCCTAAAGCATTACCGACGCCTGAACATATTAACCGGAACGTTTACGTTAAGGGTTTAATTAAGCACTTTACGGTCTAGCATACAATCGCGTCAACTTAATTAACTTGTGCACATTGTTTAGCGACTTGCCTTAATTTATGCATTAACTCATAACGTGTTATTTTAATCTCATTTATTGTATTAATATGAATAGGTAGGAAACGTCTCATACGCGCAACTTTGCTTGAGTTGATCAAGTGCAATAAATATTAAAGTTACAATATCATTGTTGGAACACCCGTACCCGGCACGACGCGCGGTAACGCAAACTATACTATTGTGTTGTGCGAGACGCTTTGTTCGTGGCATTAAACTATAAAAACTGCTTCCAACTACAAAGGTACACCCTGTACCATTTATTTTTACTTATCTGGAACTAAAATAGAACATTTTAATTCGAGCAAGAAGTGAAATATGGGATGTAAGAAGCCGATCATGCGCCATATAATCAACTTCACGGACGATGCAGCGGGCACTGTACTGCTTCACCGTGATGTATGTATGTATATATGGCATCTATGTTGTATTTATAATTCTTAAACACGTTCCCGGGCGCCAGAAACAAGTAATAAAAATCACGCTGATGAATGTTTGTAAAATTAGCTTTATTACGCTTCCTGTTATAACCTCACTATATTGATCTTAGCCGCTGGTAGCTAGTTTTACAATTCACTACCGAAGCAGAGCAGGCTTAAACCAAACACTGACATGATTATGAACTGACAAACAGCACATCTGCTTTACAACCACTTTGGGTTTGCTAAAGAAGTAAAACCGTAGTAAATCTAAGGAAGTTGCGAGTGAGGCGGCACGGAGGACGTGCGATACGATTTAGCACGGAACTGCTCTTGCGCCCACTCCGTATTAGCGTGAAAGCCTTCTTCCCTGCGGGGCGACGCGCGGGGCGAGGCTGCGCATTGGCCATTAGCGTGATTAGAGAGCCTCGCCGTCGCCCGCGAATTCTTTAGTCCTCTCATCTCATAATAGATACTACATATTTCATTATTTATGTAAGCTCTGTTTTACATCAATCTACTCGTATGGAGATTACACAGTATTTATTCAGACACACAATCACATGTGGCTTATTCAAGCGTCATGTAACAAATATTCGAAATAGGTCTCGCCTTTTTAAATCTAATAGATAAAAATTGTGATTTTTCATACATGTAAAAATCGAAGCGTCCCAAAAATGTCCTGAACACTAAACGAAAAAGATCACCCTTCGCCACTAGTACCGCCTGCTGGTACAAATGTCCATTAGCAATAATGTTACATTAAGATGCTTACGATTACGTAACTTTGGGCGGAATTCAATATAATGAAAGTTTATACAAGAACTACTAAACATGTGGGTGAATATGTGTTTACTAAATTGATTGTAATAAATAATTTGCCTTGTTCCCAGATGATGGCGTGTTCGTACCTGAGCGCTGCGGGCATGAAGCCGGAGCCTGGCTCAGCATGTTCGACGACAACGCTGCCGGCGCTGAGCCTACCGCTACTCGGCGCCTCGGGCGCCCCGGAGCCAGCGCCCGCGCCGCCTCCTTTCCACTCACCTGCGCCGTGCCACGTTCTGCCCGAGCCAGCACTTGACCTGACTACCCCGCACCATTCTCGAGCCAGTCTAGCTCCCCCGCGCGGCGACCAGTCACAGTGACAGTGTTGCCAGACAAAATTATTACTCAGCTTCTCAGATCGCCATAAATAACAGTGGAGCGGTCAGTAATAATTATACAATGAACTGTTAAGTTAAATTTTAGTGACAAACATATTTAATTTCGGTTGTGAAAATGGCAATTTACGTAAAACTTATTAATGGTATCCCATTAAACTTTAGTAGTACTTAAGCGTTGGACGAGATGTGTTAGACACTACGCGTTTTTACTTAAAAAAGTGATACGATGACGACATATCGTATGGTATTTAATCTAACATTACTTATCTGCCTTATTTCAAATGTCGAAGTAGGTTTGGTTTTGAATTTATTGATGATTACTTATGTCAATGCTGCTTAGCGTTTTCGGAGAAAACCAGAGATTTTAATTCTGAAATAACTTGTTGAAGTATTATGAACTCAAAGATAACATGTTTTATTAGCATCCATTGAAGACTACGTTTCATTAGTGTCATTAATGTAAACCATAAGTTATCCACCAATTATTATTACATTAATAATGATTGAATTTCATAAGTCAACGCTTAGTGTAATGTCTTACAGTATCACTCGAAACCCTGATCACTCGTAGTGAATGGAAACGTTTCCAGCGACTTTTATTTGTAGTGGAGTTTGGTCCTGCGTTGAAATCAATATGCCTTTAACGCGGGACTAAACTATTTGTGATCAAACCGATACGATATCTTATTATTGTGACCATTTAACTTATTGCGATAGTAAAAAGAGAAAAAAGTAGAGGCTTTTCAGGAAAAGCCTAGTTTGAGTAATTGTCCACGTTGTGAGAGGGCTTTATAAACATGTACTTTTCTCTTTTTAATATGCTATATCGCCATCAATCGAATTCAGTATCTTAGGTATTAACTGGGATGGTTGTCCACTGGTGCCACTTCTTGCCAGTGGTTTTTATTTATTGTAATGCTCCGTACTTTAAAGTTTTATTTTACGCACGCATCTCTGTGATTTGCTATCATGCTCTGTAAATAATTACATTAATTCTCGAATAAATTTGTTATTTCGTATATAAACGACGAGCTGTTACTTAAACTTCGATATGAGCCCGTTAACATTATTCTTTTAAATTGTATATATTAGCATAATCATCTAGGCGTAAGTAGAGACATCTCGTACCTAAAACTTTAGGCACAGAACTTCGTAGCAATAATTTTGATGCCAACATCTTTGAAGTTAAAATTCGAGTTACTAACATTCTATGTATATATTGAGCTAAGTTTTACCATCAAATAAATTTGTGCGAATCATAATTTTAAATGTAAACCTACAGTTATTGTATGTAAGTTGTCTTAAACGCTAACATTCCTTTTTGTGTAGAATCGAATAAGTAATTCAAATACAATGCGCATACTTATTAATTTGTTTATTATAAACCTACCAGTGTATTTTAAACAATTAATAATGTCAATATTTTGTTTTATTTTATTACTGTGGTACTTATGAGTATTATGGACTGATCTTAACTTTAGTTGTGAGACGATTGAAGTATTTTCTTACGATTTCAAGACTGCGTGTTAAATCTTACTTCATTTTATCCAGTCATTTTACAAACTGTTTACTGATAGTAATTTGATTGTGTAAATTCATCAGTGTTATGATAATGCAATTTATCGATATAGTATCTGGAATTAATATGTACGTGTAATGTTAGCGTTTAGTGAATCTTGCCATCTAAAGATACGTTATTGTATAAAAAACCCAGGATCCAGGCACATCGTATCAAAACAGACGATCTAAAATGATAATTGTTAAAATTAGTAGTCTACCACTAGGTGAACGTTTTTTGTTCCAATCTCGTGATCGTGATACAACTAACGTTGGAAACATGCTTAATTCATCGGATACGCTCAATTTGCGTAAAAAGTCTCCTACCTAGTTGGGAAAGCTGAAGTATCGTAAAGAAAATATACTAAGTTTTTTGAATATGCTATCGGAATTAAAATAATTAATCAGTCAATCAATCTTAAAATTAAGAATATGTATTTCTGACATACCCGTTAGTATGTAGACCCAATAAACCGACTATAGTCACAGTAAAAAGACAATACAGTAGTAAATCTCCGGACCTTTAGACGCGGTTGGTACCTACAGTCGTTTGGGCGCGCAGGGTTATACGAATTTGTTGGATAACATTTACCTATGATTAGGTGTTAGTATACACTATTAATCACTTATTTATATAACCTTGTCATGCCGGCACAAAACCACATCAGTCAGTAGGTACACGAACTAATTATAAGGTACGCCTACTTATTTACCAATTACCAATCAAATTACTGTATGAACTTAAATCCCTGCGTGTACTGTAATGTGTTATCGCATCACGAGGTTAATTGGTGTGTAAGGTACCTCTTTCAAACATTCCTTTAATAATGTGACGGTACCCTGCATATCCATACGAGACGATTTAATCTGACTTCAGGTAGCACGTGTCGCTCGGCACTTTACTAGGAACTCTAGCCAGATAGACCACTACTTCTTACAAGTTGTACCTACCTATTATTTACGATACTTTTACATCATGACATATTGTAAGATAAATAAAGTAGTTGTTTAACGAGAAATAAGTTCGCAGTCCATTTATTATGTAATTTATCTATTATTATTATAAATATTGTTTAGGAAAGCAAGACGGCGTAACGGTAACCCGATTATATTCGTTTTTTCTGAGCAGCAATGCTTATCACTGCTCGAATTCCAAACACTCAACGCACACAAAACGGCAAACGGCAACAGTGCGGCTCCGCCTGATTCATGTCTATTTATTCTTAGCCGTTTGCACATGCGGCACATGACGTAGGCCGCGCTCACATACAAACCACGCGGTGTTTTTGTTCGAAGATTAACTACTGGTTGTACTGTGCTATGATTATAATACGTGTAGTGCACGTCTTGACTTGCGCACAAACCAAATTGTATGGAATTTTCTTAGAATCCGGCTTGTACGTAAATCAAGCAAGTAACGTGGTACGCACAATACTTTGTTAATTACTTGACGACTATGTTTTATGCATAGTTTTATAAGGAACTCAAACCATTACTATACTTACGTACTTCTGTATGATTGTGACCTGGAACCGGCGGTTTTTCTAGAACAGTTATGGTGTTACCAGTACCTACACAAAGAAAGAACATTGCAACTAGCCTAAGAAGTCGGCGATGGGAGAAGAAAATTAAAATTTTGTAAATTAATCCTTCGTTTCTTTTGCATATATTTCCTTAACGTCCTTCGCATACATTAAGGCGAGATTTCACAGGCTGCGCGGCAACCACATTCACGAGATTATTGCAGATAATGGAGTGCAAATAGCTATAGGCAAAATTAACCAATAGTAATCTACACCTTTACATTCGAGTCCTACGTAAGACACGGACACGTATCGTGGTCAAAATAATGGACTTAGCTCACTTTTTTTTACAGCACGCTCATTTTCAATTACAGAAATTGCTTCTACAAATCTATATCCTATGAAAGTACTTCTAAACACAGATTACACAGCTACAGATACAGACATTTCTTATAAGTAACTTGATGGAATCTGAAAGTAATTAGCGCCGCCAACCTGGTGCACTTCGCAAGAGCCCGATAGTTATGAGGGGCGCAGACCAGTAATGGTGGTTTCGTGGGAAGGCCTGTAACCAGCAGCGGCTTTAGGCTGGTGATGATGATTACTTACTGCAGTGTCTGTTTAGTGGCAGTAAACAGGGTTGCTCGTAGAACTAACGGTTGCCAGGACCAACGACTTTTTGAGTGGCAGCCACGCGCCGGAAGGTGCAGGCCTACCACAAGGCTGAATGAAACCTGTGAAGGTCGCTGGAATCAGTTGTATGCGAGCGGTGGAAGACCGGTCACGATGGCGTCCTGATGATGTATCTGTTTACATTTACTGATATACATGGGCGCAGTGATATTCCTATTCATTCATCGCCGCGCAGTGTGCAGGGCTTTCTATCGATTCATTACGAATTTTTCACTAGTCGCAGTATATTCCTGCAGCTGGGACGTACCAGGAAGGCAACAAAATATCGGAAAGTAACTAACTACGTAACTAGCAATGCTTCAATTTCAAATGGGGGGGGGGGGGGGATCTGGTGCTTCAATGAGTAAAACAAGGAATGTAATTCGTGTTTCTATAAACTGTTGCATAAAAATCATTTTATTTAAAGTAAATGTAAAAATAATAATTAAAAAAAAAAAAAAAAAAAACCCGACGGCGTAAAACACTAAAAAGAAAAGAACAAGTCTAGTACCTTAGAAATTTGTTAAGTTATAATGGAAATCTTTCATGATTCATGACCAATACTCACAATATAACAAACAATAAATTCAAATACGGAACATAGCGATTTTGAACAGTCGGGACCCATAAGAAATCTAGATCGACGCAAATCTTCCCAACAATGGGTTTTTTGTTTTTTTAATTATTATTTTTTATTTTATACTTTTTAGTTAAAATTATACAAGTCAGTCAATTTCGCAATCTTTATCGTGGGGGTTATTGAGAAGCTTGCACAGATTTATTACAATACAATTAAATGAAAATTTAGTGAGAACGGCTTGCTAACCAACTTTAAATCGTTATAGTTCCTAACTGGTAATTGCAAATAAAAAATGATTAAAAAAACCTAATAATGATTTTTAAATCCCTATTCAGTGGTACCCCATTCGACATAGTACGTCGATTTTCATTTTTTTCTTTTTCACAATGTGGCGTCTCATTATCGCCATTTTGAGTTTTCATCCTTTTCATGTCTTCAGTGACATTCGGACAGTTAAGACAAATCGATTGACGTAAGAAACATCAAAATCGGTCAAGTGCCAGATAGGAACAAACATACATACATACATAGACTGATAAACACATTACCACTCCTTTGCGTCGCGCATTCGGGTAAAAAGTGCTTCCCTTCGGTAAGGTCCCGGTGATGCTGGCAGGCAAGGCTAATACGTTGGGCGAGGAAGCTGCCAGCTCTTGCGTCCTCAGTGGCATCTATTTTTTCGATATTTCTTTGTGAAGGCTGTGGATGCTGGGACCCCACGGGCCTAATGTCTCGACCCCGAAAGCTACAAAATAGTTTTCGGGGCCGAGACCGTTATATTTAACCATGTTAGATTTTTTGGCTGCCTCTGCTACCGCTACTGCTCTGAAGGATGTTCCGCGGAGATGTGAATGTGAGGGTGCCAGTGTTTCGACGCAGGTGGCATCCCACACCAGCACTCGTCCCAACTTCCACTGAATTAAATACATACCGTCTAGTCCCTTACCATCGTCCCTGGCGATGCCCGGAGGCTCCAGTACCGCCGTCGTTGGTACGAACGTCCGTGGTGTCCCAGCGGGGCACCTATGAGGTGCACAAATAGATACCCCCAGTCGCAAGGAAGTCGAGATTTGAAGGGTGTCGGGCTCTTAGAACGTACCAGTGTTGGCTGACGGGTAAGCGTGTAACCAGTAATTGGCTTCCCTGGTGCCCGCGGCCAGAATAGGCTATTTAAGATTTTTTTTATGGTATGCTATAAAACCACGTCTTAATAATAGAAATATTGGTGAAAAAAACTACTCCAATATGTGACGTCACATGCTTGTATCTTGAATAGGAAAAATAAGAACTTTGTTCTGTCGCTATGCTAAAACTACGAACGGAAAATTACGAAAGGTATTATTTTGTATTGGAAAGTAATTAATATTTTCATACTTTAAAAATGTACTTTCCTAACCTAACCCAACTTTAAAGACTCATAAAACAAGCTACACGTAAGGTATATCGTACTCTAAATTTTAAAGTGTTTTTTTTATTTTGCTCGTTTTATCAGTATCTTATATAATTTTCACTCACCTGCTCAAAGGTTAACTGGAAGAGATCCCTAATAGGGATAAGTTCGCCATTATACTTATATCTTTTAAGTTTATTGCATTTGTAACTGGTTATTATGTACAATAAAGTGTTTAAGTACGTACAATTTTGACATTTTTTTTTCGACTGTCAAATATCCTATTCTGGCACGTTCATACCCCGTACTGCCACTTAAAAGGAATTTGTATTTGAATTTAGATTTTATGTCTTCCCAGGCTCTTTGAGATTTCGGATTTTCTGGATAGTCCATTCCCGGGGAAGCAATAGACCAAGCTTTTTTGGCCTCCATCAAACCGGCAGTATCGTAGTTTAGAGTGAAGGCCCTCAGAATTTTACCTACGAGATCTGCCGAGCTATGAACAGAGGTCAAAAAAGCTAGCGCCGAAATTGACGAAATATATTATTGATGTATTTTACAAGTTAGTATTATGTAAGTGAGATTAAGAAAGATACGACTAAGCCAATTATAATAGCCCCTAACGTACCCAACCATTTCAAGCTAGAACTCTCTAGATAGTCTGTTGCACTTTAGTACCTCGCTGGATTATTACATATTAACGGGGCGCTACAAAGCACTCAACTATCCTAATAGAATAGATTAAGAGCACGCTAGGACCACAACACCTGGCTTGCAATTAGATCCAATTTAACTGGGATCCGTAGTAAACCTACTCCGGCCAGTTATGAGACTTACAAGTGACCCAAACTGTATCGAAGGTGGAACAGGCTCTCGCCGTACTGATGGCATTTTCCGCGCGCGCAGCCGAGTATTTATACAACATTTAAATATATTAATAAAAAATGTATTAATATTTTACTGAATTGTGTTGCTACAAATATGAACTTCAGTTGTATGTATTATGTATAATATCAATAATTCCAAATTCATTTAGAATAAATATATATTAGTACGGAAAGAGACGTCACATTAGTGTTAAGAAAATTGTAGATGTCGCTATGTCGCAAGTGTCAAAAAAAATTACGTCTGGTTTTTGCAAAATCATTCCTTTTTAAGTCATTAACAACATACGTGAATTACGAAAAAAACGGCACTTAAAATATTTTTAAAAGTAAAAAAAACTTTAATGCGACATTTCAAGAAAACTATCAATAATTATGATATAAAACTTGGCAGATTAGTCATTGTCTTTATGACCAATACATAGGATATAGTCATTAAATCTACAGGGGCATTTTTATGGTTCCGTACCAAAAAGGTCAAAAAAGGAACCCTTATGGTGCGACTCTATCTGTCAGTCTGTCTGTCTGTCTGACTATTAGAGCGCCATATGTCAAAAACTACTTATGCTATCTATTTGAAATTTATGTATTGCGAAGGAAACATTATATAATATATTCTCTAAAATAACGACCAGTATGAGGGGGGGGGGCAAAAATTAAAAGCCTACTCACTAGGTCAAGTGGGGTATCATATGAAAGGGCTTGATCTGTACATTTTCGAACTTTTTACGGAAAGTTTGTACTAAACTAGTTTGTACGGAACCCTCGGTGCGCGAGTCAGACTCGCACTTGACCGGTTTTATTTGTTCCCTTACACGGTTATCTTCTTTCAATCTTTGGTAAACTTCGGAGATAAAGGGGAGGGGGGTGTGATTTATCACACTTTCATTAATGAAACAAAATCCAAGCACAATATAAAAAATTGTAAAAAATGTGCAGCCGGCCTCTGATGGCCGCATTTATCACGCGATAAATGATATGATAACGCGCCTGTCACTCTCGCACTCACATACGTGTCAGAAGGTGACGGCAGCTATATCATTTATTTATTGCGTGACAAACGTAACCATCATAGGCCCGCTGGTCAAGCCTTTTAATTTATCAATCCATTTCTGATACCTTTATTATTTATCACTCGATAAATGTAACCCACTGGGAGAAAACTAAGACTAAATTTGATTATTATGTACCTACACGCTAACTTAGATGTAATACAGGAACACCTTAACACATTCACGACAAGGATTTCGTAGCGCATGAAAAATGCGTATGTAGCGAAAACTTGCTACGAGCGCTTAGCGGGTTCCTGCTCCTGAAAATGTTAAATGTGTGGTACAGTCAGCTGCAAGAAGATATACCTGATTAGTCCGTTCAAAGATATCACCACTCAACTCTATAGACGGGTAATGGAGTCTAGCGAGCAAATTTTATTAATACATTCTTGAAACAGTGTTGAAAACCCAAAAACAAATGTGCGTGATATGCATTCAAACTGGATATCTAGTGTTTCTGGACAGTTTTTTAATTGTCGTTAAAGTAAGAAAACTGTTTAAAGTAGGTAAAGTTTTTAGGGTTCCGTACCAAAAATGGTCAAAAAGGAACCCTTATGGTATACTTTGTCTGTGTGTCTGTCTGTTTGTCCGAGTAGTGAAGCGCCATATCTCAAAAACTACCTATGATATCTATTTAAAAAAACGTCGAAAATGACGGGGGGCAAAATAGGGTATCATATGAAGAGGACTGGGTATATACATTTTTTATATTGAGATTAGATTTTGTTTTATTAAGGAAAATGTGAAAAACAACACCCCACCCACAGTTTACCGAACGAAAATTTTGATTTCAATAAATATAATTATGATTATAACCATGTTTCTAACTATTTTATTTTTATTTATTTCTTATTAAACTATCTATATCAACAACCCGGTTGTGATAAGTTTGCACCTCATTTGTAAGCAATGCTATAGATATCAGGTGCAAAATTAACTCAACCGGTACTGGTTAATATAATAATGTTATGTTAAGGTAAGTGAAAGTTTGTACGGAGCCATCAGTGCGCGAGTTTGACTCGCACTTGGCCGGTTTTTTTAAAATAGCTTTAAACTTTTGAACGCCGAGCAGCGAAGTAATACGACGTGACCCAGACGCCACAACAATAAAATAAAATGAACCTTCCAAAATAAAATAGTGAAGTATTGATGTCCTGCCAGGTCTGTAATAGAATTGTTGGGACAAATATTGTGCTATCAGTTCTATAGAACTATTAGTAATTGACGTACCCGCGTAAGATAGGCAAGCCAGTGAGTGGTCTTCGGTTTCTGTGGGCTGCATACCGCTGAGGATTAGGTATATATAGGTGAGGTACGTACTCGTACTTACATAAAACGTAGTGAAGCACATGATGCCAAATATATTTTTCTCCAACTTGCTCGGAAATGTTCCCATTAATGTAGTAAAAACCACAGCTGGTAATCTTCGTATAACAAAACGCGTACGTTAGCGCCATGTTGTTTTTAATCTTGACTGACGTTTTTCTCTGCTGTGATTAGCTGTTGGGTTGTCAATACACTCGTCTTGTCATCTATATATTATTTATCGAAATTCATTCTGTCACTGTCACAGTAATTAATGTGTTATCGAGTGATGTCGTTGTGTTTATCCTGTCTTGCTTTTTGCAAAATGTTTTAACAGTGCTGTTTGTAGAACTTTTCGAAAGGACGCTATTTTACACCATTTCCCGTGCTCTGAGAAAATATTTAGTGGATGAAGTGTTTAAATCGTGATGATCTTGCAAAATTATAGCCCGCAGAACTAGCAAACATTATGTGCAAGAATTCATTTTGTTTATTTGACTGCGCCGAGCACAAAACTATTCTCAGTCATTTCATTGCTCTAGCTGTCCGATTTACAATTATGAATTGGTACAACACAACCAACAAAATATTAAAGGGGACAGACGTATTCATTGCAATACAGAAGATAGCTTACGACAAATTTAAAAAGAAATTGAAAAATAAATCGTTTAACAAATAATGTGTGTTTTATTTTTTTGCCACTGAGGTACAATTCTCAGCATATAATTTGATCACGTAAATACAATTACTGAAGTTACGTGTTCAAATTTACGTGCCGGGAACTATTCATTCTAAATATTAGACCTCATTCAATGAACCTAGACCACTTTGGCTGAATACATTACGATCCCTTACCATATTGCAATCTCGAATAGAAAAAAAATGAACGTCAGTCAACACATTAGTGTTGACTGACGTTCATTTTTCGTGTCGTGCAAAGGAAGGTGGAGGGAAAAAGGTCGAGGGGCAGATCGCCAACGCGATGGACAGACCAAATAAAGGCGGCTGTTGGTGGGCCGCTACATGAGTGCACCCGTTTGTCTGCAAGCAGGCCGACGTAGCGGGAAGTGCTGCGACGAGTCCTGTCAGCTGCCGAGGGTGTTACATGATAACCACGACCACTCTGGCGAGAGTGTAGCGACTAAGAAAATCCCAGTTTTAAGAAACGACCCCTAAAGTTATTTTTAAATAATATTATGAAGAAACATATAACAAACATTGCATATTTTTTGTATATAGGTACTGCATCATGTAATGATGATTTCATTATATAATGAACAATAGCCTAAAAAAAAACATCAGTGGTATCGAGGAACCGGGTAGAACCGGGAATCCCGGTTCCGGTCTTGCCTAGAACCGGGAAATTAAATTCTTGGAACCTGACCCGGTACTGCACGCCCTATCCGTGAATGAAGATGATTTTTATGATGCAAAAATTACGCAAATTATTAAAAATAAAGAACGCAAAAGCATTTACAACTCACGCAACCCAGTTACGCAAACAGGTACTAACGTGTCATAATGGTTTCAAAACAATTATTTCTTTTTAATTCTACGAAATAAATATTTCAGAGTTAACAAAAAGTGATGTTTTTCCATTTATTGTTAAAAGAACCCGTTTTATGTATTTATCTTATTTATAAAGCATACTTTTGTAACCAAATGTTTATCATTCAGTGATGATCGCAAGTCCAAAATGTACAACGGGCTTTTATCCGGCTATATTAAGATATACTCTTATTTGTATGATACGTCATATACGGAAGGTGTGTTATTTGCTTATTCGTGTAGGTAGTATTAATGTTGCTAGGTTATGAATTGCTTATTAATTATTTAGAAATAAAAATGTCACAATGTCCATTTATTGTTAAAAAAACCCTTTTTATGAATGATCTAGCGGCCGCCCGCGACTTCGTCCGCCTTAGATTCGTTTATCGTGGTTAAAAGGTATTTTTAGGGATAAAAAGTAGCTTATGTCTTTCCCCTAAACTCGATATTTTTTTCTAATTTAAATGTGAAACATATTACCAAGATTTCAAGTTTCTAGCGTAAAAAAAAATTTTGTGTCCATACAAATTTTCATCCCCTTTTTCGTCCCTAAAAGGGATGAAATTTGACATACATTATGTCAAATTGCCTATGTCCTATTCTGATATATATAAGGTACATAACTGGAAAGTTTCATAAAAAATCGGCCAGTAGTTTTTGAGATTAAGTGGAACGCACATACATACTTGCACGTTTATTATATAATAATGATTATTATCATACTACCTTCAAAAGTTGTAGACTATGTCCTATTCTGATATCTAAGCTATATTACTGCACAATTTTACGCAAATTTGTTGTGTAGTTTTTCCGTACCAGCGTACCGTACATTCTCCCAAACATTCACGTTTATAATATAAATATAGGATAGGTCTAGGATATAGGAACGGGATATAGGATTTGTCTTCTACCAACATTTGCATATAAAACTGGCATTCATAACATTTAACATACTTTATTAAATTTAATCAACTTTACCGTAAACAACGCCTGTAAAACAAGCCGAAGAAAAATCAGAATTATTATCTTTACCAAAACATTAATTTTATTGTAATTTATGGGAGACTGTTGCGACCGTATCCCCACAAAAACACGGTGTATCGGCTTAAAAAGCAAGAAAACAGCTGGTCAATGCTGTTTAAAATTGCAAATTGAACGATTATGTAAACAAGCCTTTCGGAACCTTTTTTGGTGGCGTCATGACAAAATGAGTGGACGGTACTTCATTTTAATTAAGTATTGAAAAATATTTCAATCCGTCCATGGATTTGAATAACACTTGCAGATGGTGCGATCAATTTCATAACGAACTTAGGTATTTACTTACTACTCTGGCGCAGTGACCCAAAATGTGTTTTTGCCTCCGATACGAGTGCACGCCACTGATCCCGATCTTCTGTGTCTGCCTTCCATGAGCCAGCTTGAAGTTCACGGAGTTTCATCATGAAGATCGGATCATTTTTAATCTTGATTCTATTGTATGATCATAAATATTATGAATTTTCATAAGCTTTTGAACACATACAATTAAGATTGTAATTTAGCTCATGAGCTATATAACAATAGCATACATTATACCTACATTTACAAGATGTGTGATTTTAGGGCGATTGACTAAATGCCTGTAGGTATAGATATTTTTTAATGTTGCAATTTCATGAACATTTTAAAATAGCATCTAATAACATCTAAAATTTACCACATATCTTTTCACTAAGATACTCGTATTTATATACGATACTGGGATGGAGCTGGGATGACGCCATATAAAATTTCAGTTCACAAATTCAATAAATTCCAATTAGGGACATACACGGCTACTGGCCGCCGCATAATGGGAAGCCGGCGAGAGGCACCACGCGAATCCCTCCATCTCCACAGGCACGTTCCTGGAACCACCCTTAGACTCGCTGTAAGCCTCCGCCTAAGATTAAAAGCCTGCACTCCACACAAATGCCCCTGCGGCACATTTGTGGACGAGCTGGGACACCACGGGCTATCATGTCAACTCAGCGCCGGCCGCCTTTCCGGACACGCCGCCTTGAACGACATCATCCGCCGGGCCCTTGCCACCGTAAACGTGCCAACAGTTCTTGAACCAAACGAAATCTCCAGAGATAATGGCAAAACGGGATATCCCTGTTCCCGTGCTCGATGGGTCGGGTGCTGGCGTGGGACGCTACATGCGTCGATACACTAGTGCTGTCACATCTGCCACGGACCTCAGCAAAGGCCGGCCAGCGGCGGAGGCGGCCCTAACACGTAATAAATGAAAATATGTCACTACCGCCATAACGCGAGGAACTGCTGCCAGTATTTTTGGCACTAAGTCACGAGGGCCCTTTTTAGATATAATTTAATTTTTAGTTTTAGTTATTCATATCTTCTGATGAAAAAGAAAAGAAAATCACATGTATTGAGAATTAAAAACTAGAAACATTATAAACTAAAAAATAAAACCGACTCCAAAAAAACTAAAAAGTAAAAAATAACGCCATAATTCAGTTTCTTCAAATTATTTACAAGTAACCGTTTGTATACTCAATGTATACAGTATATACAATTAATCGTATTTTGGCGTCGGTGACAAACATTCCGTCGAATAGAGAACCTCCTCCTTTTTTTGGAAGTCGGTTAAAAATCGACATTCACGTCAGGCATCAACTAATCGAGAGACACATGTGACGTCACTCATGTGACAAACGTATGGAGAAACAAGTGTTTTTTTTTTTTATTTTGGCCTTTAAAAGTTCGTCTAAGTAGATATATCGTTTACAAAAAAAATACTTCATTGAATCGTAAACAATCATATATACAATTAATGTTATTTTAGAATCAGTGCCATCGTGTAACACCTAACTAAGATCGTTAATTTTGAACATTTTACATATTCCTTAGACGGCCCTGACGCCAAAATACGATTCATTGCATAGATTGAATATAAATCAGTAACTCGTAAGTAAATTGAAGAAACTAAATCATGCACTTATTTTTTTTACTTTTTAGTGTTTCTTCTTTTTGAGTCGGTTTTAATAGAGTTAATTTAGGCTCAATTTTGCATTTCTACGTTTGTTTAACACAGTAAATAAACACATTGCATGTTCTTGGTCACTATTATGTACCAGGAATAGCTATACTTACGTACTAAAACCAGTGACTAGTAAGTATATCTCTACAAGACACAGTTGGCTGCGAGATTTCTGCTGTTTTGACTAAAATACACTACAACAAATTTCTAGCCGTTTTGAAATTGGAATGATTGGAAATGCCGCGGTTACCACAAATAAAAGTACAGTAGTGTCGTATTCACAAAAACATATGTCCTTTGCTATCGCGCCGCCTTATAAGTATTCCATCACAGCCATTCGCAGCCAGATTTTGGAGAGAGTCGTCGCGTGGTAACGGAGGTTTTTTGCACTCTCTTTAAAAGCCTGCGTGCATTACATTGGAACTTCCAATCAATGAATCGGGATAAAACCTACCGGGATGACAATGAGCGCTGCACATATACATACCTACGGTTATTCAATGAGCGTTATGACTGTGTGTGCACAGCTCGTACCATAGTTTTCTATCTTTTAGTTTGTTTACTTCTGTTAACAAATTACAGACAGAACGCAGTTAATGACATGGACAGCATCATATTGCGGCGGGAAGAGCTATCACTTGACAACCAGTATCCTATTTCATCTTAACTTGAGCTCATCAATATTTTAATATCAATTAAGTTATACCTGCAGGTATAGAAAAACGGGGCCAGTAGATACGGATTTTGTGGCATGAACACTAGAGATAAGTCTTCTCTCGTCTCCTCTTCATCATACATGGTCGCCGTAATTATGTGTCGGAGCTTTTCTCGAAATTCGTGTCTATGGGTGCACTAAGTTGCCGCTACCTATATGGGGATACTAGGGATGTTGACAACTTTTGTCCACTTTTTTGTGTTATGTTGTAGAACGACCTTTCAATAATATAAATGTTGGTGAAAAAACTACTCAAATCTCATAAAAACTCCCCGTGGTACAACATTGTTAATGTCACATATATAAAGAATGGTTGCTCCTGTTTCTTACTTGGTTATACTTGAATTTATCCCAATGGATGTCCGTCACCATTATCAGTTTGCCACCTTCTCAGCAATAACAAAATAGTATAAATAACCAGTGTTACAATTGTAACAGAGCGTTCTTATAGTAACGCTGGGGAGCACAGTTGGACGCACTTCACGCCAATCGGACACGAGTTTTGGACGGATGGGAAATGGATTATCTTCTATCTATTCTTCACTGTTACATGTGTTCCAATAGAAATAGTTGGAAAATATAATAAAAGTTCTTTAATAATTTTCTCACAATCTGACTATAACATTTCTTGAAAGTAAATTTGGTAAAGGCAAATTAGGTTCGAATCGAGTCATAAACTACTCTAAACTGTCACTAAATGGGTCAATTAGTCTATCCACAGATACATAAAAATAGTTATAAAAGATTAAAGTAGGGGAAAAACGTTTTACGCATACTTCCTTTATTATCTTTATCGTTTGTGAAACAATTAAAAGTGTTCCCGATAATTAAAGTATGCGACTCTTTGTCGTGCGACGATTGTTGTCTAACTATAGTGTGATTCTTAAATTTCGCATTCGACCGTTCGTCCCTCATATAACTAGATACGTGAAGTAGTGGTATAAGTTTCGGATCAAGTCCAGATCACAAGGCAAAATATATTTTTCCGTCAAGCAGGTTGTCAAAACTGACTTTAGAAAACGAAGGCGAGGGCGAAACCTTTGAAAACGAATGGGTTATACGTATCTAGATCATAATTATTATAGTAGGGACGAGTCAGTCAGCGTTGCGTTTGACGCTGAAGCATATTTTGTAAATGCTATAGCAGTACCTACAGTGCTACAGAGAGAGACGCATGATGATATGTCACGTAGCAAGTGAAGTCTCGGCCAGTTATTAAGCAATGTAATAAGGCATTCTGGTATTTAATCTTTTACAAAGTAGGTAATGCAATAATCAATGATACTCATATAATCGCGTGTCTAACACAATAGACGTTACCCTAGTGTAATTTTCATGCAAACTGTTTAACGAGGTAGAGTAAATCAACACATAAGAAGCACAGGAGGTTTCATACTGGAATAAACTGTGGACGATAAGTTCAACTGCACTATAGCGACTTTTAATCTATCGAGACGATGTAAACAATTTGGGATAATCTACGTTTAGCTTTGCGTTTTATGTCCTACTAGCTTATGCCCGCAACTTCGTCTGCGATTCGTAAGGCGCCGTATGTTCAACGAAAAATATCGTCTCAGGGAGTCTCCCGCCTTACAGCGCGCATACAGTGGGGATACACTACGGTTTAATATAGAGATGAGGTACTGTGATGACACGGCAAATTCTGTTTCGAACTGAAACAAAAATAGTTATTTCTCAACTATGCAATAAAACAATCATTATAAATATTTACTGGTGATTTAAAAACTAGATAAAATAATAATTAAGAGGAGTCCCCCAGTATAGAACCCGTCTGAGGCATCGTCCCTAGCACGCTCGCCACGCTACCCCTTTGTAATGCGAGGCCGAAATAGGAGCCCGCTCCTATATCGCCTGAAGATCCGACGAGTTTTACTGAAATTTGTTTGACTATATTTTTGTGTCAGATAACCACGCCACGGACCGAAAGTCTCAACCGCCAGTGCCGCAAATTCGTAATTCTTATTTAAAAAGGCGTATTTGCGACACTTGACGGTTTGAGCATTTTCCGCGGCCGTCCTTGGTTTACGAGCAGAGTGTTTGACGTGGGACGGGGCAAGAATATCCACGCATGTAACGTCCCGTGCCAACGGGCCGCCCCAGATGTCATGGTACCAGTGTGCCATCCATCTCTTCCCGTCTGCAGCGGACAGTCCCACAAGCTCCAGAGTCGCTGGGACGGCTGCAGTGCCATGTGCTCGGCGGAAGAGGTCGTTAAGTGTGGCGTGTCTATAAAGACGGCCAGCACTTGCTTGATAATGTAGACTGTGACATCCGACCACCACGTCCTTGGTGACGGCTGAGCCTCCACAGTGGCAGCACGGGTGAGCTCCACAAGTCTTTATGCCGAGGCGGAGACACACAGCGATTCGTAGGTTACTCTATGAAGTCTAGAACGGATCCGATGTTGCGTGAAGGGAGGGCGTGCAGCCAATGTCCTGACTCCGGTTCGGATACTGCCAGCTTGTATGCATTGTAACAATTACCTGATTAAGTGATTAATATTTGTTAATAAATTGTTCCTTATGTGTCCTTGTGGCTGCGAAGTCACACTTTTCGGGTGCGGCATGACAAGGGATACATAATGATATTTCATTCAAAATTCATTATTTTGTTTCAATATTAATTTGTGACACAACATCATGGCGTTAGGCCATTAAAAAAACTACTATAAGCGTGACATTCTGCCACTATTCATGTCGTCCACATAAGTAGACAGTTTAGTAGTTTTGGACGATTGGGATTTGGGATTGGCATGTGGACGAGTTGGGAATGAGGACGAGTTGCAAATTGTGGACGAGTTGGATATTGTGAACGAGTTGGGAATGTGGACCAGATGGAAATTGTGAACAAGTTGAGTATTTTGACGAGATAGGAAATGGACAATTTGGGATTGGTATGTGGACGAGTTAGAAATACGGACGAGTTAGCCATTCGCTCTGGCACAGTAAAAGTATTCTTGTTCTTTCCTTAATTGCACTTGGCGGAGCGAATTTGAGTCGAGTCACACGACACAGGTCCTACGTACATCGTAGCTCGCGGAGCACTGAGCGTTGGAAGCCGGCGGCCGGGAACTCGTGGGATCGCGGTTATCATTGTTATCAAATTATTGCTTTTGATTGTTATAATTTAAAAAAGAATCGTTGAATCCCATTGGAATTTATGATGCAATTTCCATGAAAGTAGCTTAATAATAAGACCGGTAATCGTGTTTCGAATCGATGATTTAGATTTAGATTTACTTATTTCATAATATAAAATGTCAATATAAATTACACTATGTCAATTTACATGCTTTTATACTATGATCGTCCCAATAAATTAATTATAATAGATAATCTACAAACAAATTGATTATAGAACAAATAATTTAAAATATATGTCAAAAATTAAACAAGTAGATAGGTAATTGTCAGAATACAAGAATTAAGGAACATTATTAAAAATAGCATTGAGATGTCAATTGATGAGTCAAATAAGTCAAAATTATAAATAATGTCAAAAGCATATCTTTAAGGGTATGTTTATTATTAAGGGTATTTTAACAGTATGAAACTTAAAACTATAGATAAAAAAGTTCCCCCATGTCTCTGCCGGACGGCAGGGTGCCCAGAAGGCTGGCAGCATTGCCACGCTGAATGGCAACGCTGATTCTCTGGGCTAAGAAAGTGCCAGCCCTAAGGGTATGTCGATTTATATAATATAAGTACAAACCAAGGGTAAAATAAGAGTGTCAAATACAATTTAAATAATATAAACAATAAAAAATATCCATATTCTCATTTACTGACTATAATGGATTATCCAATAAAAAGTTTCTCAATTGCCGTTTAAAACAGTCGTCAGATGACTCGGTTCGCAATTCAGCGGGTAGACGCTCATAGAACGTTGGACCGATTACGCGTGGGTTTTTTCCTGCAAGTTTCATGCGACGCGGAAATTATCTAAGTCTCCCCATAGATCTAATTTGTTTGCCTGAAACCTCCCTGCAGAATGGTCTCAAGATTACTATTATTCTAAATAAACGTACGAAAGATTTTCAGAAACTCTGCTTTTTGGCGCTTTGTCTGCGCAAAGTAATTTATCGTCAATGTTAGGTTTATTTCCATAGACATTGAATTGGTCGTGTTGGGTTTGAATCAGAAAATGTATGAAATTCAACATCTGTTCATCATCATTACTTTTACAACTTATTTATTCTCTAATAAAGCTATTTAAATAAGTGTTCATAGAATTCAGACCACGCACAATGAAGGTTCCGTACCGATTGAGATTATTGTGTACTACTTTATACCAACATTTATTTTACAACAGTCTCAAACAGTAAAAATACAATACGAAAAATTGTAGTAACAAAAGTGCGTATGTTCACGCCACTTACATCGTTTTATTACTTTAAAACTGGTGTTTCCCATACTACCTATCAGCCAAAATGTATACCCTTTGCCCACCTTTAGTTCGAAAAAGTGCTGCAGGGTTCCGTACCACCGCACGCAAATCACACCGAAAAAAATACATATTTATTTCACTTCTCCTGCTCAAAAAGTACGTCATGTTAGCTTCGCGAACCGAGACTAAAATTGTCAATTTAGCCCCTAGGGTTTAAAAGAAAGCTATATAATCCCATACAAATATCTATGACACTGAAAAAAAAACTTGCGACCAGCTACAAACTCCTTGAGAATAATTAAAAACAAACAAACCAACCCGATCAGATTGGCCAAATTTTCTGATAAAATTTCTCAAACTGTACTTTTAGTTTTTCATGAAATATACAATTTTTAATGTTGTCTTTTTTATTTTCTCGCAGTCGAAGTGTAAGCAGAGTGTTTAACACGTGGCTAAAAGCCATTATGACATTCAGACATATTTGTCCTCGCTCATCCAAATAATCACTTCGTGTCATAATGGCTTATTTTAGCCCCTTGTCAAACAATCTACTATTATAATATGTCCCTCCCCATATCTATTAGTTTATTAAGTACTTTATTGTGTCTTTTTGAATTTGTTGTTATGGCGACTATAGTAATACCTGTTACGGTTCAAAATTGGTTCAAAAGGTACTAAAATCCAAAATATTTCCCGTATGCCTATGAGATAGTTGCCATACCCATATTTTTTAATCGATTTTTTTATTATTATTTACTATTATAGCGGCAACAGTAATACACATTCTGTAAATATTTCTAGTACCGTTCAGTAATGAATAGGGTTCCGTTGGTATCCTGTAGGTAAAGAACCCTGAAATCGGTCATAAAGGGGTTTCCTTATAAAGAGCCCATTCGTAAAGTAGTCTAAAAATCGTAATGTCCTCATACTACCTATAAAAAAAATTGTTTAATTGTTATTCTTAGGTCTTAAGGTTAAAAATAATGAAAGTATTTTTATTTTACTGTTATTCACGATTCCATTTACGAAGTTTCAGATGTCTTTAAACCGAGGAACTTATTAAAGTTCCTCGTACTAACTTGTAACCCTAATTTAACCCTCTAGAAGATGAATTTCTAAAAACGATAATATTACTTTTCGTATGAAGTTAACTATTAAAGAAGATTCTATTTGCGAACTTCCCATATGTTCCCAATATAATTTCCTACCCCAATTTAACTCCTTTGGAGGATCACTTTAAGAAAAAAAGGTGAAATATTTTTTCTTGCCTTTTTATATACTCTATTAGCAAAGTTTCAAATATAACTTACATAAAAAAAATTACTCTATTTGGCAAGAATCACTTACATGAAAAAAATGTAATCTCCTTAGGGGATGAATTACAAAAAATCCTTTCATGTTCGTTGCCTACGCTACTTTATTAAAGTATCATAGTGTAGAAAATGAAGTTTCTAAATGCCGCAGCTTCGGCTCTATGATGATGATGAATCACCAGAACTTCTTTTTTTATCTATAGTAGACTAGATTAGGATATGACTCAAGTGTCTAATAAAATACGGACTTAGGAAAGTAGTTTCAACCATTAGCAACCTGAATATTCCAGGCATGCCAATCACCGGCAGCTATTGATTAGCCCCACCATCACTCATTCATCGGTCTGTCTGTCACGAGCCGCCATTTTCGCCAGTTTTGCTATTTGCAATTTTTCGCCAAAGGCCGGTATACATATTTGATGGGCGCAGGAAGGAAGCGACGCAGTAATTGGTCGCGCCCGGGGACAAATACTGCGTAAGGTTGACTCAAATAAAGTATACAATTTTGAATTTTGCTACGAAGACATACGTTGGAAAATATACACATGTCTAAGGTTGTGCCCCAATTAATTCGCATCAATTGAAAGACTATATTTTAACTTGTTTACTGCAAATTGTAATCCTTTTGCATATTTAATTGACCCTACTTAGGTTATGATATATTTTGAATTTAGATGAATAAGGAATTGCTTGAGAGTGTGAATAAGAAAAGTATGTTAAATGCCATGAGTACCGACAGTAGAAACAAGATATGTGGACGCCTGATCCGACACGGTGATTAGACCCACAATCATCTTAGAAAGGAAGATTAAGGGAAAGATAAATAGAGGAAGACCAAGGAGATCGTCTATACATATAAAAGAAAAAAAAACGGCCGAGGGGGTTCCGTACAAATTTTCACTTACCCTTACTTTATTACCCGGTACCGGTTGAGTTAAGTTTGTACCTGATATCTATTGCATTGCATACAAATGCGGTGCAAACTTAACGCAACCGGGTTGTTCTTATAGGTAGGTATACAAATGAGCTAGTTAGACACATGGCAAAAAAAAAAAATTGTTCAAGAATGTGCAGGTCAAGCGATATGAGGGGGGGGGGAGCAAAAGTTAAAAGTCTAGCTACTGTATCGAATTATAGAATATATAGACTTTTAACTTCCCCCCCCCCCCTCCCCCCCCCTCCCTCATATTCGTCATTTTTTTTGAAAATAAAAACATATTTTTAAATATTTCCCGTGCAATTCATGTGGGCTGGCCATGTTTAAAAATATTCCAAATTTCAATAAAAATCGCGTAAGTACTTTTCGAGATATGGCGCTCTAATAGTCGGACAGACAGACAGACAGACAGACAGAGTCGCACCGTAAGGGTTCCTTTTGTACCTTTTTGGTACGGATCCCAAAAAACAGTGTATTGTATTTGGATTTCAAAAAAGTTTGCTGAATGCAAATGCTTAATTAGTTTCTTAAAATGCAAAAATCGCTATATATGTATATAACTATAAAAATTGAGGAGTTCTTTCGATTCCTCATGGATCCCACCATTGATCGTTCACGAAAATTATATGGGATCAACTTGGAAATACCTCCTGTCAAAAAAAATAAACATTATAAAAATAAAAAAAAACATCCCGACGGATTGAGAACCACCTGTTTTCTGGGAGTCGGCTAAAAACGGCTGTATCTATGAAAATCAAGTGTTAGCAGAGCTATGCTCCTAAGCAAAATGTACGCAGTGTGGAGTCATTTTATGTTGGTAACTGACATAGACAGACATTAATATTTCAGATATTTCTCGTTGGTCGTGCCGTGCCTTCATTCCCAATTTCGAGTTTCTTGGATAACTGGAAGTTTCCAGAAGAAGGTTTCCAGTTCACGGCAATGTGTAAATTTGTGCAACAATAGAGCAAAGTTGTTTTTTGCTGGGAGTGCCGATTGTTGAACCCCGAGCAAGCGTAGGATTCGACGGCACAAGACGTAAATAACTTTAGTCTCCTTCATCATGTACAACTTTTCACCTCAGCAGTTAGAACATATTATTATTATACAATTGTGATGTTGTCCATTTTTTATAACTTGTTTTTAGTGGTATGTAGTAGAACGAGCTCCCAATAAATAATAATAATGTTTCTAAACATTGGGGCAAAACCAACTTCAATCTCATAAAATCTCACCGAGATACAACTTCTGACTTCAACCTCAGGCTTGTCACAATGGGCTTTACCAATAAACGTTTCATAAGTACTTAAGGCTAGGAACGTCTGACGTCACAAGTTCCTACCTTGTATCGAGTAATTATATAAGAACTTTGTACTGCAACAATGTTTATCGAAACGGTTTTATCACAAAAGTCACCATCAATTCCATGGGTTATTCAATAGTATTAATTAGTTATGAATATTTTCATACTTTAGAAATGGACTTTCCCACCCAACTTTAAAGGTTCATACAATGCTTAGTGTAGAGGCAAGTTATTGAACTAAAATATGATGTAGGTTTTATATTTATATGTATATATATACAGCGGCTGAGCTGGCAGCTCTACGGCGGCGCGACAAATACTCGGCTTTAACAAGCTATTTATTTGTCCCGCTTGCGGTGGAGACGTCCGGGTGTTGGTGCTCAGAAGCCAAATCTTTTTTTTTTGAGCTGGGGCGGCGCTTACGAGAGGTTGGTATTGACCCTCGCTCAGGGTCTTTCCTGATGCAAAGACTGTCCATCGCGGTTCAACGTGGCAACGCTGCGAGCGTGATGGGCACCTTTGCGTCTGGAAGGGCGCGGGGCGAGCTTTTTGATTAGTTTTGTGAATATTTTAGTAAAGTTTAATTTAGTATAGTTTAGTTTGTTTTAAGTTTAGCTCTAAGATTTTATTTTGTCTCTGTTTTAACTTAATTTATGTTAATTTGATTTTATATATATATGTATATATATATATATATATATATATTTATATATTAGTTTTATTTGAAACACAGAATGGTTGAGACTGTACCTCATCCATTCTGTGTTTATTGTCACACGACATACAAACGAGTATTTATAGTGTAACAGATGAAAACGAACTAACAATTTGATCCTCTCTTATTTTAAAGGAGCATTTGCTTATGTTCACTTCTCGTATTCGTACATACAAGTAGTAAACATAAGCAAATAGTCAAATCATCCATTATTGTTTATTACCAACAGATAATACATCACACTAAGGGCCGATTTCACCAACAATCAATTTACACGAGAGTGGCTAACCCAGTATAAACTAAATCTAACGATTTACTAAATTGTTAACTTCATTTCTATTTCACCACGCTAGTCTATGGATAACAATCTCTCGCATAGTTACTAAGTAACGTTGAACGAATGAATTGAATGAAATCGTAATGCACCCAAGTAAGATAGACAATTTGTCCCATGCTTGAGCAATGGCACTGCGTATTTTTTAAATTTATTCGAGTAATACATCAATTGTGAAGTAAGTATTGAGTTCTGACAATACTAATCTACGTCTAACAGGTTACTCAGCCGAAATTGGCGGTGTAAGATTATTCTTTAGTTTAGACATTTTATCTTTAGGTTAATTATTGGTGAAACGTAAAATGAGTTTACTCACGTGTAATTAATGATTTATTATTGGAATAAAGCTTATACTACGTCCGTGAAATTGACCCTTAAGAATATAACAATTACACCAAGGATAAATAAGATGCTTACCCAATTATATATAATTATATTTTACGAGATAAATTACGTTTTATGATTTTTTCATATGTAGTTTAAGTGCTGGTTTATGTCTAAAATGTACGAGATATAGCGTACCAAAAATAATAAATAACGTAAATTATTCCTGCAACATTATTCAAGAAGTGCGTTTAGAAACTGCACCCATACTGAAATGGTCAAAATTAAAATTAATATTTACAAGTTAAATTTGATAAACTTCATTTCATTTTTACTATAAAGTATTTGAAAATAAAAAAGTATTTAAAATTACTAATTTTATGATAAAAGTATTTAGTAAAAATATAATAAAAAAAAATGGAAATCATCAGCAGATTGTTCTAAAATTGTAATGTTTTACGCGTATTCGAACGCATTATGATTTATTTCTTTTTTCCGGGATCTTGAAAATCGAAATTCGAATTGGAACGTTCTCGTCACTCGCTTTCTTTATAAGCATATGGAAGAGATAGTGTTCAAATATTTCGAATTCAGTAAAATACCTATTACTGAAAATTACATATCACGGCTTTCTAAATTGAAAAACTTAAAAAGATACTTTTCTCCTCACTTGCTAGGGCAAGTTTTATTTACAGCGCCAAATCTGCAAGGAATAGTCAATTTTCCATTGAAGTCCGAATTTATATATTTTTTCAAAACCTAAAGAAGAAAAATGGGAGTGCCATGATGTCGTATATGAATTTGAATTCAAAAACTTAATTAATCATCTTCAACGTTGTTTTACCTACTGCAAATAAAATATACATTATATATTTTTTAAATGCACACTACTAATGGTTTTCATTATTAATTTATTAAGTACGACTGCAATTTTCCATCCAGGAAAAAAGGAAATAAAAAGAGGTTGATAGTGTTTGCAGATAAAAAACCGGCCAATTGCGGGATGGACTCGTGCACCGTGGGTTCCGTACAAACTTTCACTTACCCAAACATTAATACCCGGGTCTGGTTGAGTTAGATTGCACCTGAAATCTTTAACATTGCATACAAATGAGGTGCAAACTTAACGCTACCGGGCTGTACAAATATGTTTTGTAAAAATAACATAAAATAGCTAGTTAGAGACATAGTTATAACTTTCGTGTAATATTTATGTTTATTTAAACAAACTTTTAAAATTTGAGAATTTTCGTTTAGTAAACTTCGGAGGTAAAGGGGAGGGAAATGGTGTTTTTTTAACGTTTTCCTTAATAAAACAAAATCTATTAACACTAAAAAAAATCGACGATGTGCAGATGCCCTTTAGCAAAGTCTAGCTGCTAATAATAATAATCCGAATACAATGTAAATGTTATGTGTAGTTGAATAAGTAAATTATAAGTCGGTAGAACACTAAAATGTTAATGAGCGCTTTATCCGCCAACAAACTGTCCTCAGTTTGGCGGAGTATAATTTTGTATTTACCACTTAAGATTCTTTATGATAAATAAACTAAAAATAATAATAATAGTAGAAACCGATTCTATCAAAATACAAAGGAGTATTTTCCAGGGCGATGCACTAAGTCCGTTATGGTTCTGTCTTACTCTGAACCCGCATTCTAATATTTTAAACTCTACTGATGCAGTATACCACTTAAAGTACATGGACTCCAACAAACAGGCTGAAAATATAAACCATTTGCTTTACATGGATTACATTAAACTGTACGCTGACTATGGAATAGACCTTTGCAGATTATATAACTTGACGGAACAATTTACTAACGATATAAAAATGGAATTAGCCATAGATAAATGTAGAATTAATAATTTGATTAGGGCAGGACAGACCTACCAACACAATTACACTCTCAAATCCGGTGAACAGAATGAACCTCTTATTGAACAAGAAACTTACAAATATTTAAGGTATCAAGCACAACAAATACAGTATACAGAGACGAAACAAAAACTAAAACTACAATTTCAACACCGGCTTAATATAATTTTAAAATCCCAACTCTACGCATGCAATACAGTAAAAGCTATAAATACTTTCGCCATACCCGTCCTCACCTATTATTTTGGGATAATAAACTGGATAAAAGGCGATCTAAAAGCACTAGAACGCAAAATAAACACAACAATGACCAGGTTCCGAAAACATCATCCAAGATAATGCGTACAGTCAAAGGCACCAATATGCATACACCACAAAGTTTCAAAAATATGTATACATATCTTATTATTATGGCAGTAAGGTTTATGCATACATATTTTGGAACTTTGTGTGGATATTTATCTTTGCCCTTGACTGTACGACGGTTAACATTGCCCAGAAAGGAAGGTGGGAGGGGTATCATAGACATAAGTAATTTACATAATAGACAAATCACAACTAAAAGACAATATTTTTTTAGCAAATCAGAATCTTCCACACTTCACAAAGCTACCACTCAAAATGATCGCAAATCTACGCCGTTAAATTTATAAGACTACACAAAACAGAAAAACGAAAGCTTGACTGACGACAAAACAAAATTCATCGAATGGGCTAGAAAGTTTCTGCATGGTAGACATCATCACGATTTACGCCACGTTAATGTCGACAAAGAAGCGTCGAACGCGTGGCTGACGCGGGGCGACGGGGCGAGCTCTTTCCGGAGACCGAAGGCTTCATGATGGCAATACAAGATCAGGTAATAGAGACTAGGAACTATCAACGATACATTATAAAATCTGCCACTGGAGACATGTAGAAAATGCAATAGCTGCCCCGAGACCATCCAACACATAAGAGTCGTAAGAGTAAATCCATTGCCCAGACTGACTATAAGAACAGACATGACCAAGTAGCAAATATAATCCACAAAAAACTTGCCCACCAATTTAATTTAATTACATCCGTAGAACCATACTACAAATACAAGCCTGAAAGTGTCCTAGACAAAAACACAATCAAATCGTACTTTGACCGAGCCATCCTTACTGACCGAACGACTCACTACAATAGACCTGACATAATAATAGTAAATAAAACAAACAAAACTGCCTACTTGATAGACATAGATATAGCCGTCCAATACTCACAATTTACGAACTACAATAGCTCAAAAAATTACGAAATACGTCGAACTGAAAGACAAATTAACCCGAATTTGGCACCGACAAAAAGTTACTATTGTACCGATTGTCTTGTCAGCTACCGGAATTAAACCGAACCAGTTACATCAATCGCTGAAGACACTAAATCTCCCACCATACACATACTGCCTACTTCAAAAAGCTGTCATTCTGAGAACTTGTCGAATAGTTAGGAAATTAATACAAACTGATCAGAAACATCCATCAACCGCTTCAGCTATACCAATCACACAAAATACCAGTACCTCTCACTCAGATGTCCATGCAAACAGCCGTGAATTCCAATAACCCACAATCTGCCATTGAATCTATCCCTCAGTTGGACACTCAACACACACATTTCACGTCTATACAACCTGCTCAATCGTAACTTAAAAACTTAGCTGATATGTACTTGGCTTAGGCCCGTACATAACAGTATACCGGCGAAAACCGGGAATAAATAAAAATAAAGAACAAAAATAATAATAATGATAGCCTTTATTTCCGAACAAGGGTTTACATAACACTTGATTAAATTCACAATTCTATTTACAATATGTCCCTTAATTCGGTGTGCCTCTTGGCATAGGCCTCCTCCAAAAATCGCCATTGGGCTCTGTTGCTAGCGACCCTTGTCCAATATGGCCCCAAAGTTAGACGAAGGTCCTCTTCCCATCGTTTTATACGGCGTCCCTGTCGCCTAGCGCCATCTCTCGGGTACCATAGAGTGACTTGCTTACTCCACTTATTTGTTTTGCAGTGCAGCATATGACCTGCCCATCCCCATTGTAGGTGGTCAATCCAAGCCAATACGTCAGCAAGTTTGGTTTTCTCTCGTATTTCCTTGTTGGTTATCTTTTCTCGTAGTTTTATTCCCAACATGCTTCTCTCCATTGCCATAATAATAATGGTTCGTTCGATATTAATTATCATTAAACAAATGCTTCAAGAATTTAATAAAAATTGGTATTAAGCTTCATCTCATGATTTTAACCTTAAAATTCCATAAGAAACATTTGTTTTTTTTTATAATGATGTTGAATATAATTCTGAACGCACAAGTTGAGTCGATGCAATCACAAAACGCGTCGTCAGAAATGTCAACATTGTAAACAAAATTTTACTTTAAAGTTTTCTATTGATGATGATTCTAATTAAAGTGATGATGATTATAATGTGTACAAATAAAGACTTATTTCATATGAGCTGTTTTTTTTGCATGTTGCAGTTCTGTGTTACACACGGGTGCAAAGTTGTATTTTACTTCTCGTATGTTGAAACACTCGCTACGCTCAGGATTCTATTTTAGAACCACTCGCTTCTTCAACTATAGAATCCTTTCGCTTGCTCGTGTTTCAATTTCACACTCGCGGGTAAAATACAACTTTGGACCCTTGTATAACAAATAACTATTTAGTTATTTAACTATCAAACTACGTAGCGGCTTATACAAGACACTGATACTTAAAATTTCATCAATCATGTAGTTTTTGAGTAAAATGCCTATGACATACGGAAGGACGGGTGGACGGACATGACGAAACTATAAGGGTTCCGTTTTTGCCATTTTAGCTACGGAACCCTAAAAATGAGATAGAAATTAAAGCGGGCTTAGTATATTATTCTAAATTATTATTAAATTACATTTTTGAGAAAAACACTATACATTTTCAACTGTAAATGCCATTCTGGCCTCGTATTATAGCCTACTACGATGCGGCCCGTCCAGTATGGCTCATTGACTGGTCTCGGCCGTAATGTACTACCTACTATTAATATGTTGTTCTGTTTGTCATGTTATGACTATTAGTGTGTTTCATAGGTTCATTAGGACTAGTTTTAAATTCAAATTCGAATTGTTTATTCTGTAAGTGGGCCACAAGGGCAATTTTATAAGTCTGACTCTACGGCATTTCCCAAGAGGAGACCACTGTTGAGAAGAAAGCCGAAAAAAACTCAACAGTTAGTATTTTTTTCAAAACAATTCTGAACTATTACAATATTATCTTAACTATACTTAAAATTTTTATAATTAAGTTATAACTAATTTATAATTGGTACACGCGGAGATGTACAGATTCTCCAGATCAATGTTAATATAAAATATAGACTAATTTTTTTCTCAGATATGTATAAGGTCTCTAGGCGTCACGACATGCAATAAAATTAAATATATTTATTTGATTTAATTCTACTGAGATGTGTGGTTTCTTAGGGGTCAAAGTGAATAATACATTGAAAATAATAATTATAAAATATTTTCTTAGAGATGTATATGGTCTCTAGGTGTCATAACATGCAATAAGACTAAATTAATTAATTAAAATCCTCAGATTTTTTAAGGATTTACCTCTATACGAATCACGTCTTAGTAAATAAAAAACAAAACAAAACAAATATTTAAACTAAGTTTCGTAGAGATGTAAATAGTCTGTAAAAGTCTCTAAATTAAATGAAAAACGAATAACTTCAATCGAGTATAGGATGAAGTCTCTCACGTCAGTTCATTAAACACTGGTAAGCATTTGCTAGTTATACAATTAAGTTGGCCCTTGCTAGCATGAACAGACCTAAGAAGAAAGAAAAAGTGATAAAAATAGTGTGTTTTTTACATATGTTCATAGTTTTATTACAGTAAGGTGAAAAGTTGTGTGGTGTCGCACGGCTGCAAAAATATTTGAATTATCGTGCCTTACAAGCCACGCTTTGCTTGTGGTTCAATTCAATTTAAGATCCCTTCGCTTGCTCGGTTTTTAATTAAAGCACTCGCACCAAATAACAACTTTGCATAACAAATAACTCTTGTTTAACGCTCCCAGCAAAATCGCATTTTGCACAGTTAGGTCGCATCAAAAACTGCATGTTTGAGCTGCTGAGGTGAGGTGTAAACACTTTTTTTAAAGTCTGCAGGTTTAACTTGCGTTGACTTCGTACTTTGATTTTTTCACAGCTACTAGTGACTGCAGTATTTGATACCTATTCAAGTATACAATGCTCGAGTATATGATACCTACTTAGTTGGATAATAAGTTCTGTTACAAGGTTTTTTGTTTAAACCCAGCTACTTTTATTTTTGTCGAAATATCCATAGATTTTTGGGGCGATTCGAGCTATTTGGTGGAGATCCCGCAAATGTATGAAATAATTTGAATTTCCATTAAAATCTACAGGCATTTCGACAAGAAGAAGAGATACGGAAAATGCGCTCAGATAATGACGACCATATATTTAACAATTTAAATTAGACTCTTGGATATTAATGTATTTTAGCAGTTTCGTTTTTTCCAGCTGTCTGTATTACTGGCCCAAATGCAAAAGACTTGAAGCACTAGAAACAAGAAATTAAAAACATGGAACTCTAATATAAGCACTTGAACCCATCTTCACCCTTGTGGCACAGCTTGTGTTGAATACCGGTGTTACTTATCATGTGCGAGGCTGTTACATTCGCCTCAGTTGTGGGAATGACACAGTAGGTATTTAGCAGTCGGATTATTTGTCCATAGTACTTGCTTCTTTAAGATGGTATCTGCTACGACCGTCGTATTCCTTTTCATTTTTATCGAATGTTAAAGATATTGTATTGAAACTGCAATATATGATGTAGATTGGGATCAGTTTTCGTGTTTCAGCCGGTCGCGGCATGTCCGCGCGCCGCCCGCAGCCATCGTTAGGACGGAGGAGGATAGAAGTAAGGGTCACTCGGCTTCGGCCGCTACGGTCCGCATGCTAAGTTTTACTTCAATATTTCAATTTAAATCTTAAGTAAATTGTTAAGCTAGTCTTTAGTAAATTGTTTTCTTTTTTATTATTATTGTTGTGTTGACATGTTTTAAGTGTGAAATAAACTATGATATAGGCATTTTTTGCTACAATTATAGTGTAGTAACTAATTATTAATAATACTGCAGATTTAAATCTGTGGATAAGAATCTATTATATATATTTTTGAGCTCAGAAACCAAAGCAAGATTCTAATACGCCAAAAAAGTGTCACGGGTTGACTTTGTTAATTTTCAGAGATTAATGATACAAAAGTAAGTAGTCAAGATTTAAATGTATCACACTGACTACAAAAAAGTACTTAAAAGTAACTGCATAATTTATTTTTGCAATTTACGTACAAGAAACAGTTTTTCTCCCAATCTATGCAATAGGTACCTATATATTTTTGGCGTTGGTGTCATCTAAGGAATGTATAAAATATTGAACATTGACGATTCTACTAAGTTGTTAGACGATGCCTTATATCCTTTATTAAAAAGTTTATTTATTTATTTAACACTTTTTAGTTAATCGTTACGTAAAAGTATATCTCGTGAAAATCGAACAAGCCCGAACACGGCTAGGACACTTTATTTTAATAAAGAGATCCGGAGCCTGCCTTCCGACTCCATCATCAAAAATCAATTCGATGGTGCCATTCCCAAAATCTAAATATTTTATTTGTGAACAAAAGGTAAACACACAATATTTATCTACTCACAATGTTTGGTGGTACATTATGTCCAGCTATGTTCTACCCTATCTAGGGTATACAAAATAATGATAATATATTAATAGACACATTATTATTTTATAAATTCATTAAATGCATTAATGTAATCAATAATTAAATACAATAATTTTCGAGGTCATTTAAATACCTACTCATTAATAGAATAATAACCTTTTTTGATTATGTAACTTTTAAAATTATTCTTAAAATTATCACATTTTCTGTCTGTCTGCATGGCAGTTTATTATAAATTTTCGCGGCCATTTCACTTTTAGATAGAAGTCTCGTTTTTGAAGGCGCAGAACAACGTATTCTGTAGTCTTTGACTTTAGAAATATGTAAATTGGTCTAGCAATCTCAATGTTTAAGGAAGGAAGGATATGAATCTTTAAATTTATAAAATGAGGTTTACACGATTCAGTAGACCACAGCCTACATACTGCTCTTAGTCACTGTTTCTGGGCCTGAAATACAAATTCACGATCAGTGCAGTTACCCCAAAAAATTACTCCATACCTTAGTCTGATCAGGATCAATTCAATTTGCAACTGTGAAGTAGGTTAGCTATATTAATCGAGATAATATCTTGTCGCCACTTGTAAATCACTTATCGTTGAGGAGTTCCAGTGACTTCTTCACCAGCCACTTCACCAATTTACACTTTCTGAATGAAAATGCTTAATTTGTTTCTTAAAAAGCCAAAATTGCCATTTGATGTATGTGTACAATATTTGAAGAGTTCCTTCAATTTCTTTAGGAATTCCAGCAATCAGATCTTAACTTTAATTATATGGGACCAACCTGGATTGACGTTCTTTCAACCAAAAAACATATTTTCTAAATTGGTTTCTAATTGATGGAGTTCAGAAAACTTATAGAACAAACCGTAAAGAAATAAAACATACAACCGAATTCAGATCCACTCTTTTTTTGGAGTTATTTAAAACAATGGGGATACTGTTATACTCCCATTGAAATCGATACAGCAACTGTCAGGAGTGTAAAACTAAGGGTCAACGTCACTCGGCAGCGGCCCGCTATAATCGGCATACTAACTTTAACTTTCCTATTTCGTCTATTTTAATCGTCAGTGCCTGTTTTGTAGTCGATCTATCACTTTTCATTGAGTCTCGATTTTTAAGGGTCGAAACCCTAAGTGACCTGCCCGTCTATTTTGTTTGTAAAGGGCTGTGTGTGACAACGAATATTATTATACTGTGAGGAATATCGCACCAAATAATAATTCATCAACTCAGGTGAAGGACGGCCAACGACCAAAAGATAGCGCGTTTATAACGTGATTAAGAACTGATGCAGCATCCGTCACCCTCGCACTCCCCTACTTGTCACAAAGTGACGGCTGAGTCGTAATTTATCTATTGCGTTACAAGGGCAACCATCATAAGCCCGCTGGACAGAGGTCTTCCTCAAAGATCTTCGCGATGACCTAGCGCTACAGCACTCGATGGTTTCCCGTGATCCCGACCAAGTCGTTGTTCCAACTTGCATGGAGCCTGCCCACGTTGCGTCTGCACCAAATAATCATTTTGTAGTAGGAAACAAGCTTTAACGAGGCACTACAGAAACATTAAAAATATAACTGTACTATCTCTATTTAAGAATGGCAATTTACTTCAGATAATGTATGGAACGTTCGATGACCAACTTAAAAATAAGATTGAAACAAGTGCTAGTCGGACTCGCTCACCGAGGGTTCCGTACAAACTTTCACTTACCCTAAGATTATTACCTGGTTCTAGTTGAGTTAGTTTGCACCTGATATCTTTAGCATTGCATACAAACGAGGAGAAAACTTAACGCAACCGGGTTGTACAAATAGGTCTTATGAAAATAAAAAAAATACCTAGTTAGAGACATAGTTATAATTTTCGTGTATTATTTGTGTTTATTTATACACATAGTGAAAATTTCAAAATTTTGCGTTTGGTAAACGTCGGAGATAAATGGGGGGCATCGTGTTTTTTTTACATTTTCCTTAATGAAACAAAATCTAATCACAATAGAAGAATTGTTCAAAAATGTGCAGATGTGCCCTTTCATATGATACCTTACTTGACCTAGTAGTTAATTTTTGTCCCCCATGATTCGTCGTTTTCTTTTAGAAAAAAAATATATAAAAATCAATGGCAATCCGTGAAACTATGAAAACTCCCGAAGTGTTTACAAGAAAGTGAATTTTCAAACTGAGTCGGTTTTCAGGGTTCCGTACAAAAAAAGGTAAAAAAGGAACCCTTATTTTAACCATACATGCCACAGACAACACACACAAAAACACAGATACTTACACACATCAAACTTATAACTACCACTCTTTTTTTTAAAATGTTTATTTAATTTTCAAAATTAATTATTATCTTTTTGTACTAGAATCAATTTGTAATTTTATAAAAGAGTACAGAAAAAAATATTTAGTTCTTAGTTTCATCATCATTAAATTAAAATGTGAACCACCCATACTAAGCGATTACGGTTAGCTTCAAGGTTTGTATGGGGAAGTCGATTTATTTTTAAGATTTCGAAATTGGTCCCATACTAAAAGTTGATCGTCATTGTGAGTAGCCTCGGAAAGTATCATTGTGTATCACATCTTAGAAGTCACCTTCAATGTACAGACCTTTCATTTTAGCAACTTAAAGGTCACTGACACGATTTCTTTTGAGTTTGTATGTTATGTTGTGGCTTTATCACGCCAAGACAGCTAAACAGATTTCAAATAACTTTGGTGCACGGGTAGCTGTTCATCCACAAATGGTTGAATGGCCGAAGAAAAAAGGTTATACTTTTATTCTACTGCGCTGACGAAGTTTTTAGTTACCATGTAAATATAAGGACAGGCAGCAAATGCATAGCGTAGCATAGACACGAACACAAAGTTAATTAAAAATGAGCAGAATTTATACCGGATCTTACTGAATTGGCTCGCATTTTTTATTCGCACAACCCACCCACAACCGATCACTGTCAAAGAAAAACTGAACATTTAGCAACGAAACACCTCATTTTGTAACCACATTAGAATTTATAACAGACCTTTTTGCATCACCGTACGTTTTCTTTCGACCGGGGCTTATTATGATACGATAATAATGTCAGCCAGCGTACATCATTATGCGTGTACTGGCCGGCCAGCCAGCCATGTCTACACTGACATCTTTATGAAACTCCCCTTCTATCTTTCTACGAATACTTACTAATGAATATGCGAACGTAGTCGGTGTTTTCTTTATGTAAATTTCTAAGTTGATTTACTACAGCAGTTTCATATTCGTTTATTTTGCGTTAATTGGTTGGAGTTTCACAATGATCGTGTGGTATGTCATCTCGTGTTCGCTCTCTACCGAGTCTGTGTCAAAGCGGTGCAACAGTGAGTGTAAAAATATAGGTGGACTAATCATTCTCAAAAACATGTCCCATCAGTCTTATGCCAACGAAATAAAATTGTAGATGGTACATATTTTCGAAAGGATTATTTCGATACATATTTTTGCACTTGACTGTACCAAATTTAAATGAACTAATAATTGTCGTGGAAATGCATCATGGGGTCTTGACGAATTTGCGAAAAAAGAAAATTCGATATCGATCTCGGTACTAAAAAGAGTATAACTGAACATATAAATAACCCTCCTTTTGACGTAATCGGGTAAAAATGAATAGTCGTCTACAGAGAAAAGTAAAAACTTTTGGAACATTATAAGTTGAAGATTATACGAATATATATATATACAGTGTGACCCCTATTCATCCATTTTCGATTTTACTTTCCATTTTTAACCCTTTAATTAAGTATACTCAATAAAAACCTGAAAACTGCTTGAAACAGTGGTAGATTTTTGCGGCACTGCTGTCCAAGTTCAATTCCCGTTAGAATCAATTTCAAAGCCGTGGGAAAACTTAGTGTAGGTAATACATTTTATCTGATTTATCTTCCTTTCGAACAAAAATACTTTAAATCAGTCAATTAGCTTCCCGGTTCCATTGACGTGCCGACATATCGATAGGGCACGACAACTAGCAATAAACAACCGCCATCACTAAATTACTCAGTTCTAGATTAATCTAGAAGTCGCTGTCGAGCCGCAGTCCGACGGCTCTTACATTATTACAGCATTCATTAGAGTTCGCTAATTACTCCTTGCTTTAATGAATAAGCTCTAATGAACCACTTTCTGTTAATTAAAGGCGGCAGGGGGTAGGGGGGCGCGGAGGAACTTTTCTCCGGGCTCTGATTGCAAATGTGAATTTGTGTAAGTCGTACTCGAAGTGGAAAGAGTACCAGCTGAAAAGAGGTAATGAGGCGGTCGGACGGACCGCATCGTTGCGACTGCACCGATATTAAGTTTCTAAAGCGTAATTTGTCAATATTAATTTTAGGAAAGGTGCAGAGTTCAACTAGGTAATATTTAAAGAATAGTGTACTTATCTAATGGGGTAAGTATTGTCGTGGGATTCGAAACCGTAATGACGCTTCTGTAGTTCGCTTTGAATTAGTGCCGCGACTAGTATTTCGTCTGTGCAGCTTCTTAAGTTCATCAATAACGTACGCCTTACTTAAAATTAAAAATACACTCAGGAGCAAAAAAAATGTGCCACCTTTGCAATTTTGTTATAATGGTGACTTCTAAACCAGCTTTTAGGGTGTATGTAGTGCTTATTTGGTGACGGTCGACAGCGGAACTCCTTACTTACTGGGTAACTCATGGCAGGATCATAATTATTGATTTCATGTTTTACGTTAATTGTTATTACGATAGTCTGCACGTAACGCCAAGAAGAAATATTTTACTGCGAGCATCAAGTTCTCAATTTAACAGAACTGTGCGAAGTTAAATTATGTACTTACTAGCCGCCGCCCGCGACTTCATCTGCCTTAGATTCGTTTATCGGGGATAAAAGGTATTTTCCGGGATAAAAAGTAGCTTGTGTCTTTCCCCAAAACTCGATATTTTACTAATTTTAATGTGAAGCATTAACTAAGATTTCAAGTTCCTAGCTTAAAAAAGTATTTATTGTCCATACAAATTTTCGTCCCCTTTTTCATCCCTAAAAGGGATGAAATTGGACATACATTATAGCCTACGTCCTATTCTGATATATGTGGGACATAACTAGAAAGTTTCATAAAAATTCGTCCAGTAGTTTTTGAGATCAAGTGGAACGTACATACTTACTACGTACGTACGGTACTTTCACGTTTATAATATACTAAGGATTACACATTTTAAGTAAGACTAATCCCTAGTGTCGCGGGACGCGGGATAAGCTTAAAGGTAGTCAAAATCTATTGGATAGGAATATTTCAGTTGTTGGAGTTGTGCCGCTTAGGAAACGGACGACTAAAGACGGTCGTCTGCAGAAGTGCAGAGCCCCTTAACTTAACATGCCCCATGCCAAGATCTTAAAAACTATTGGGTTTATCTTGTACCGAAACTAGGAGACTTGGGCTACAAGAAATATTTAGGCAGGAACATTAGCATCATGTTAAATCAGCTTATATTTTAAGCATACAGTAGGATAGTAATATAGCGTTAATGTGTAACAAAGAAACCTTTAATTTAGCACTATCAGTAAATGACATTAGCTATCGTTGGTCATTCTCAAAAACAGATCTACGTACAAGTACCTAACTATATCGCAACAGAGTTGAGTCTTTTCGTTGATCTAATAAAAATCGTTCGATTGTTCGTCTTCGGAGTTGGTCGACTAAAGTCAATCCCCAAATGTTCTCAAATATTAATAGTTTTCAATATTTAAAGGGTCGCCTTTCTTATAGAACAATGTGATAACGGACGTGTCCCATTCTACAGGTATATTTTTGAGGTTCATAATACGGTTTTATTTTGAAACCAATTTTAACCAAGTTGTTAGTGTGTTCAGGTACATTTTTGAGGTTCATAATACGGTTTTATTATGAACCTCAAAAATATACCTGAACACACTAACAACTTGGTTAAAATTGGTATCAGTGGTTCAATTAGCGCTTTTGATAGAGTCGTTTGTGAGTCTGTATTCATCGGGAGTTTTAGCGGGTTTCAGTTTCTTTATCACATTTGATATTTCAAGTTCAATGAAAGGTAGTATGGTCTCCGTAGTACTAAAATGTACGGGTAAGTTTTGAATACCATAGTTGTATTGATTTTCGTAAAACGTTGTTGCTATCTCTAACAGGCTGCTGCTGGCTGTTTTCACTCCACCTTTAGCGTCTTGTAAGGATACTGTCCAATTGTCCATATGTTGCAGTTTTCTCTCGGCTCTCTTGATAGAACCCGACTTTTGCTTCTCGTGCTGGCTTATGAAACGTACGCATAAAACAAATTTTGCTTTTTTATCTTTTATTCTATTTCTACTTTTATATGTGTTCTTCGAGAGCTCCGCATTGAGATACTTAAAACATATATTTAGCATAGGCTAAGTATCAATATTGTAATAGGTAAAAGTTATTTTAAAAAAATCGGACTATTGAATTTGTTTCGGCTTTCTTCTCAACAGTGTTCTCCTCTTTGCCATAGAGTCAGACTTGTAAAAGCGCCCTTGCAGAATACTTACAGAATAAAGATCATTATTTCGTTATGTTCTGACAAACCATGAATTAGTATACTGCTCAAAACAGTATAGGGGCCACTAAAAATTTTGATTGTTACGTGAATAAGATGGTAAAATTTATTTTACATAGATACTCAGCAGCTAATAAGGCTTTGTTTTATACGTTTTAATTGGATAAAATTAGTTTATTGTAACCACAAAAACTGAACAAAAATCTCCACGCAACGGTGGCCCCTATATTGTTTTGAGTAGTATATATTATTTTTCTTACTGTTTGAATCCAGGGATAGCATTTTATTATTGAGTTCTTCGACTTCCGTTCATAGTTGTTTTATTTTATTCGATGATCGGTTGTATCTTGTCGTCCACGCTTAGCAAAACGGCTTCGCTAATGTTTTCTGTAAATTGTATTTGATTGTTAGTTATGTTGTTCTATCATTTTTTAACCTACTCCCAAAATAGGACGGGGTTCTCAATTCGTCGGATTTTTTTATATAATGTTCACCGATTACTCGAAGACTTTATGACCGATTAGTAGAAGATAAGTTTTTGTTTGATAGGAGCTAGTTATCTCTAAGACGGTCCCAAATATTATTGGTAAAATCTGATGATGGAATCCATGAGGAATCGAAGGAACTCCTACTACATTGTAGGCATACATATCGCGATGTTGGTATTACAAGAAACATAATACGCATTTGCATTCAGAAAGTGTAAATTGGTGAAGTGGCACTGATGAAGAAGACCACAGAATGCCATCGGAACTCCTCAATGATAAATGATTTACACAAACTTAAATGTTGCTTATGAGTGCTTTTTTGGAGTCGTTTTTCTTTTGGTAAAAAGTTCATTTTGATAAACTTAATAAATGAGTACCTAATGACATTTCAGGTGACAGTTTTTAGGGTTCCGTACCAAAAAGGTAAAAAAGGAACCCCTTATGCTACTAAACTACTTATGCTGACTATTTGAAATTTGGAATATTTAGCACAGGAAATATTTAAAAATATATTTTTATTTTCTAAAAAAACGACGAATGTGAGGGGGGGGGGATTAAAATTAAAAGTCTAGCGACTGGGTCAAATGTGGTATCATATCAAAGGGCTTGGTCTGCATATTTTTGAACAATTTTTTAAAAAAATTTATTGTGATTAGTTTTTGTTTTATTAAGGAAAATGTGAAAAAAACACCATTCCCCTCCTTTAAAATTTTGAAATTTTCACAATTATATAACATAAATATTACACGAAAATTATAGCCATGTCTCTAACTAGCTATTTTTTTTTTATTTGTAAAAAACCTATTTGAACAGCCCGGTTGCGTTAAGTTTGCACCTGTATTTGCACCATTTGTATGCAATGCTATAGATATCAGGTGCAAACTTAACTCAACCAGTAGCGGATAATAAAGTTAGGGTAAGTAAAAATTTGTACGGGACCCTCGGCGCGCGATTCCGACTCGCGCTTGGCCGGTTTTTTTTTAATAGGATAGTCCACCCATAATCTTATACTCTCTAAACATACAGTTTTGGCTGTTAAGTTAGTTGCATATGGGACAAAACGATTATTTAATAGAATGCGAGTTGGTTACGTAGCCTTGTGAACAAAGTGCATTGGACAAAACGTGGCTTCAAATCAGACAATAAGCATACAATAAGCGTAGGTATTAGTCATGATGCGTGATAGAGATATTGCTTCTTGGACAAAACGATTACTGCACCTCGAGCACAACTGTGATACGCGACTCTATGTCGCGCGATAAGGATTGTGTGTCTCTTTCCTTTCAATACAATGTGAGAAACACGGGTGATGCTATATCGCGCGACAAGCGAATCGCGGGGAGTTGTGCTAGACCGGCTGGACCGAATGCGAGTTGGTTATATAGCGTTTTGGGCAAAGTGAATATGCGACAATATGTGTCACCAAATTGGACCAAATGCGTAATGGACAAAATGTGCGTTAAGCATGCTAAGGTGATAGCGAACCCCTATTCGTACTCCCGATTTTTAAACAACAAGGTAAACACGAGTTAAATACGTAATGAATATTTACGAGTTTGTTTGCGATATGAACAATTATGCATTTAATTGAATCATTTCAGTGAGGCATTCGCTTTGCGGTATATGACGACATTGATTACCTACTTCATTATCTTATCATTATTTATTACCTAGTATACTTAAAGAAACCAGTACCTGATGAACAAAATTGTATTGTAAAGCGAGAATTAAGAAAAACAAATACAATTTAATTCGCCTCACAGGTTAAAAACGAATCTGAAACGTTACATTACAGGTAATGTAACGTTTCATATTCGTTTTTAACCGACTTCAAAAAAGGAGTTCCTGAATTCGTTAGAACCTTTTTTATTTATGTAGGTACGTTCACCGATTACTCGAAGACTATTTTACTGATTTCATTTTTTTATAAACAAGTTATCTCCAAGTTGGTCCCATATAAGTTTGGTGACTATCTGATAATGGAATCAATGAGGAAACGAAGGAGGTCGTCAAATATTCTAGGCATCTTTATAGCGATTTCGGTATTTTATGAAACAAGTTACAACATCTATACTCCAAATTTTATCAATATACATACATCTTGTCGTTTTTGAGTGGATGGTGACATGGGCAGTACTGAAACCACTCCAGCGATGCCGGATTGACTATCTGTATATCGAGGTGCTGAGGAGTGTGTATAACAACGCCAGTATGTCGGTCCGAGTACAAGACCAGATTACGGAGGCGATCCCGTTGCAGAGAGGTGTGAGACAAGGAGATGTAATATCTCCGAAGCTTTTCACCAACGCAATGCAAGACGCCTTCAAGCTCTTCGAATGGTAAGGATTCGGCATCAACATTAATGGCGAGTACATCACGCACCTTCGGTTTGCCGACGATATCGTGGTCATGGCAGAGACGCTGAAGGATCTCGGCATGATGCTCGAAGATCTCAACAGAGTATCCCAAAGGCCCTTAAGATGAACATGGACAACACGAAGATCATGTCGAATGTCCATGTAGCGCCCACCCCAGTATTGGTTGGTAACTCGGTCCTCGAAGTTGCCGACGAATACGTCTATCTAGGACTAACAATTCAGTTAGGCAGGTCCAACTTCTAGAAAGAGATCAATCGACGGATCCATCTCGGATGGGCAGCGTTTGGGAAACTGCAAAGTGTCTTCTCGTCCGGGATACCTCAGTGCTTAAAGACGAAAGTCTTCAACCAGTGCGTATTACCATTGATGTCCTACGGAACCGAGACATGGGCCTCTTAAGGAAGCTCAGAGTCACTCATCGAGCTATGAAAAGGGCTGTGCTCGGTATCTCTCTACTAGATCGAATCAGAAATGAGGAGATTCGTAGACGAATCAAGGTCACCGATATAGCAAATAGGGTAAGCAAACTAAAGTGGCAATGGGCAAGGCACATAGTTCGAAGAACCGATGGCCGTTGGGGCAGAAAGGGTTCTCGAGTGGAGACCGTGTACCGGTAAGTGGAGCGTGGGAAGGCCAAGGTGAGAAAGGCAAGGTGTTCGGACGACCTGGTTTAATTGCGGGGACTCGCTGGATGCGGGTCGCCTCTATCCGGCGCATGTGGCAATCTATTGAAGAGGCCTGTGTCCAGCAGTAGACGTCCTATGGCTGAAAAGATGATTATTAGAGTCCCGTTTTTGCCCTGTAGGCTACGGGACCCTTAAGTATGTCACGTACGAACTACGACGGAATGTTTCACTTTTTATGAATTCGTGGACTTTCAGTGCTTCCTGCGCAATGCATTTCATACATATTTATGACATTGTACTTGAATTCGACGTGCACGAAACATATATAAGTATTATCAGAAACATACCTAAACACCACTAGCAAAATTAAACTCGAGAGTACAGGAAAAGAAATTAAAATAGAGAGAGGAGTGAGACAGGGAGCTCCATTAGGCTCAGGAACGAAGCATACTGAAACTGAAAAGAATCGACAAAGTGAAAAGTACTAAAATGAGAGAAAAAACAAAGGTAATAGATGCTCTTGAACACTGCCTAAAAATGAAATGGCAATGGGCCGGCCACATAGCAAGACTAGATGATAATAGATGGACAAAACCTGCTACGTTCTGGAAAGGGCCGCCAGGCACGCGAAGTCTTGGGCGACCACAGTCTAGGTGGATCGACGACATTAAAAAATATACAAAGAATAACTGGTATACCGAGGCGCAAAATCGAGACAGTTGGCGCACACTGGGAGAGGCCTTCACTCGCGAAGAGGTCCACTCATTAAATAGTTAAGTTCAATTAAGAAAAAAAATACGTTAAACATAATAGTCTTAAATTTAACTTACAGTAAGGGAAACTGAACCACGTAGGTGTAGGTACCGTTATGGTACTTATTGACAATGTGATAAATGAGAAAAATGTGCGTGTTTCAATTTCCCTTACTGTACAATGTAGATACATGCAAATTTGCTAAAATTAATGTAAAAAATCTGATGAAACACTAGTCGCATTTGACTAAGGCGACGTTACGAAAACATTCCTGCCGCGAAAGAATTGGAATAGTCAATAAGCGTGAAACGCCGAAGGGTAATGTTGGCTCATACGTGCCGTATATAAGCGGACATGGTTTTACAGCAGGACATTCTACTGCTTGTAGCAGCTCAAGGAACAATTTACAGATCCAAGTGAAAAACAATCAACATGCTTCACTACATCACGGTGAGTGCGCTGCGCTTTATGAAACTACTTTCAAAAGCTTACAAAAAGTATTGTGATGAATTGATGATCCTGGCTAATCGCGGGCTTAAGTAGGTTAAAGTCAATCACATATTTAATCAACTACTTTTGAATAGCGTGGATAGCACGAAATATAGAGAATACCGAATCTTTACGCACTTTCCACGTGTTCCCGAATTTCACCCAACACACTTCTCAAATTTGTTCATCTTTAAGGATCGGACTGCGCCTGAAGGGCCCCGGTGGCATTATGAATTTATGGGCCCAAAAAACGAAACTGAGCGACATACACCACAAAAAAGTCGCAAAGGCACAGACTGGTAAATGCCACTTCGAATATATGATCACTGACCAGTCCGACACTGCTTGGTCTTACTCAGTGTCTTTTGGCCAGATAGATATCCCTCTTAACTAGCTCAGTCAGCATCAGCAGATAACAGTACGTAAACTGTTGTATTTTTTGTAAAACAGTGCTCATTTTCTAACTATACCTTCCACGATGTCTTCGATTCCTTCAGCCCTGCCATGACCAACCTCCGATTCATTGTCTCAGACATCCTAGGCTTAACATCCATACACCGGAGTATCTCGGCTCCACGTAATTACCTGTATTATTTTGTTGCAGATTGTTTGCTTGCTGGGAGCAGCTCACGCCGCGCCCTCTGGCCTCATCGGCGAAGGACTCACTGTTGGCGTAGGTAGTGTGGTAAGACTAAGTATTTCATTACATACTTTTTGACCAAGCAGATTCAGGGAGTCGAACGTAATGTTTGAATTTTCCTACTATACGGATCAAGTAGTTAGCAGAGATCTATAAAATATTTTACAAAAAGTATTTAAATACAAAATGCTAATAGGTTTTAATTTACACATTTACAAATGTGTATTTTGAAAATACTTTCTTGAAATAAAATACTTTTCGATGAAATTCGTTTCCTTTTAACCGACTTCCAAAAAGGGAGGTAGTTATGAATTCGGTTTTTTTATACTTTATTTATGTTTGTTACCTCACAATTCCGTCATTTATGAAGCAATTTAGAATTATTTTTTGTTGGAAAGGAGGTGCCCATCTGATGATGGGATCCGTGAGGAATTGAAGGAACTCGTAAAATATTGTAGGCATACATGTAACGATTTTGGTAATATAATAAAACATAATAAGCATTTGCATTCAGAAAGTATACGTTGGTGAAGTGGAACTGATGAAGCAGACCACAGAAGGTCACTGGAACTCCTCAACTGTTTTTATCGATTAACAGTTCTGTATCGAGTTCGAAATTACCTGACTGTGGATATACTTATATGAATAAAACTATGCTACTCTCTAATTCTCTCTAAGCTTAATTACGCTGATAGTGTTTGCTTGTTGGCTCTCACGCTCTACGCTTATAAAATGCATGTTCATGGTTCTATTTTCTCCACCCCAGGCCCACGTTACTCTACTTATAAACATGGTCAGCCAACATGTATTGCAAAGGAAATATTCAAAAACATAATTTTTATTTTCTAAAAAAACGACGTGCTTGAACTGCACTTTTTTGATCATCTTTTTTTTTTTTTTATTGTGATTAAATTTTGTTTTCTTATAGAAAATGTGAAAATAAAACACCATTCCCCTCTTTATTTCCGAAGTTTACCAAACAAAATTTTTGGAATTTTCACAATATGTATAAATAAATATAAATGGAAATACAAATAGAAAATACGTCTCGATGAAAATTTCAAATAAAATACAAAATGTTTTCTTTAAAAGGTATTTAAATGCACAATACAAAATGGGTATTGTGCATTTTAAACAAAAGTATATGAATAATCGCATCTCAGAAGTTTCTAACAAAAGTGCCAAACGAACCTAGACATAGTTATCTTGATGTCTGTGAAATAAAAATGTGATGAGGTATTTTCTGGCGATATGTGAATGTATGTACGAACTCGAGCAATGGAAACACGAGAAAAAAAATCAGCTTATGCCGCTGTAGCCATATTAGCGTGGTGATATATGGATATCTGAGAACCCTAATTTTTAAAGTCGTTGCTCACTTCCCCTGAGAAAACAGAGATGATGAGCGTTAGACAGTTTTCTCACTCTTTAATTTGAAAGATTGGAACTAATCAAATGGTTAACCGCACCTACCGTGTCGACTGGTGTATTTAAAAAAATAGAATGAACCTTTCGCCCGACATTCATATTCGTAAGAACTCCTCAGTGTCGTATTCAAGCATATTGTAAAAGCAAAAAAAGTAATATCGTAATTCATTAATTTTCATTTCAGTCGAACCCAGCTTACGGCTTCAACTACGCCGTCAGCGACCCGCTGACGGGCGACAACAAGGCGCAGACGGAGCAGCGCCAGGGAGGCGTGGTGAAGGGCTCATACTCGCTCTCCGAGCCCGACGGCACCATCCGTGTCGTAGATTACACCGCGGACCCCGTCACGGGCTTCAACGCCGTCGTCAAACGCATCGGCCCCGCCGCCCACCCCGCGCAACTCGTCGCCCCTGTCGCACCAGTCGTCGCAGCACCCGTCGTGAGCAAAGCTATTATCGAACCCATCGCACCCATCGGCACTAGCCTAGTCGGTCTCGGCTATGGCGACCTCGGTCTCGGGCTCAAAGGCGGACTCGGACTGGGCGGCCTCGGTTTGAAAGGCGGCCTCGAACTCGGAGGACTCGGCTGGGGCTTAGACGCCGCCTTATGGAAACACTAAAATATAAATAGACGGTTTTCGCTTATGAATTGACTGTGAAATTCACAAGTGAAAATGTCCCAATACTCAGCAGCATGAACAGGATTTAAGTAAAATAAATAATTGTCAGAATAACTTTATTTTCCTCTTAATACATGCCTCGGGCCCAAAATAGACAATGATTTAATAATTTACTACACATTTAATACATAAATAGAACCACTGACACATTCATTAAGGATAGCATAACTAACTGCCAACGGCCATGCGACAAAAATAATCATCACTCCATACAATGTAAGAAAAATGGATGAAATTCGTGGCAAAGCGAAGTCGCAGTCAGTTGTGCTAAGGGAATAAAAAAATATCATTTCTTTATCTCTGAAATGGATATTTTGGGCTCATTTTACTCAGAAAGGAGAGAACTAGCCAAAAGTTCCATATTAAGAAAAGTGTGCATTTTTAAATTCCCGGTTAGCCCTTCGGCATACTTACTTATAAATGCAATAATATATTTGAGCGGTATCGAGTCTCAATACGAGATTTGCCCCCGGGGAGACACAAATTTCGATATTTACATAAAATGGACCGTACAATTAGAGGGCACGAAATACGTTGAGACCGGGGAACGACCAGCGCTACGTGGCAAGAGACCGGCCTTCACCGAAGAGCCACAGGCACATGCGGTCCACTAGGTACGCGAACACCATGTCTGCTATCAGAACTTGTACTAGGATGAGCCGGTACTGAAACAAATAATACAATACAATACAAATACATTTATTGAACCAACATAATATACATAGACATACGGCTTCATTCTATAATACACAATCAAATAAAAATTGTATATAACCTCAACTAGGGTTCCCCTGTGTTTCAGACAAAAGGAAAGCCTAATATTACATTCTCTTCTTTAAATTAAATATTCCTCTATATTATTATAAAACTTATTGTAACTTAAATACTAACATGAATACAAAAGTGAGTAAATACTCTGCATCTTCGTACGTTATGTTTTGTAGTGAATCACATAACGTTTTCTTATATTGAACTTATCTACTTAGATATAGAATAGGACCTATATCCACTTGGATATAGGTCCTATTTCGCATTTAATCTATTGTAAATAAGCGGCCCACTGTGGGCTGAAAATCGGCTTTCATACAAATAGAAACCGAAGTCGAAAATATTCATTTTTTTTTCTTGAAATCGCTTTAGATAGTCATGATCATACTACAAAATGAGCCTGAGGTAATTTGGACTTCTTGTTATTTTTTTTATAGACATCTTAATAAAAATATGTATGGAGACTAAGGGTAAAAGAGGTAAAGCTCTGAAAGTGCACGTTCAACACAAATATCCTTGCATATGCGTATAGTAACAATTATTTATGATTTTTTGTTATTATTGGAATTTTCACTTTTTTTTTAATCCAATAAAAATAGAAAAAATATTATTTAAACTTTTTTAATTTAAATTTGTTCTGTGTTTAATTGTAACCTAGGAAAATCATTTTCAGTCAATTCGAAAGATAAACGGATAGTTTATTCGTTATTTTAAGTTGTAAGGAGTTGCGCAATGCTGTCTTTAAACTGTGCCGAAAATAAATAACTGCCGAACTGTTAGTACTTTTTTAAATAAAACAATTTAACGGATTACATCGCATATATTATCTCATTTTGTTATTCATTATCATGTCATGTCATTGTTATTACTTTACATTCACGGTATACGAGGTTAGTAGGGTAGAGGAAAGGACGATAGGTAAATCCTGAGGATTGCTTTTTGAGCTCTTTCTAATTTTAGTATTGTCCTTTTAGGCAAACCTCCCCACGAGGTTATGCAGTATGTTATTATTGATTGGCAGAGAGCAAAATAAACTGTCTTGTACTTTACCATTTTCTATTTTTAGATCACAAAGGTCTTTAATATAGATCAAAAATAGGTTTGAAGCGAGCACGCTTCCTTGTGGAATTCCGAATGCGGTGTTTTCTAAGTCGGAGCTGATAACATTCTCTATCTTCACGCATTGAGTGTGTTCCACTAGATAATTTGCTAGAAATTTGAGTCGGGCACCTCTAATAAAATACCTAATGCTTCTAACTTTTGGAGAAAAATGGGAATAGGGACCGTGTCAAAAGATTTTGCGAGGTCCAGAAAGATTCCTATTGTCTGATTTCCCTTATCAAGCCTTCTTGGACTAGGTAATTGGTCAGTTCATGTACAGCGTCGGCAGTTGATAGCCCAGACTTAAAGCCAAACTGATTTTTAGATAGAAGATTTTGTTCTTCAAGATAAGAATAAGTCTAGAATAAATGTTTTTTCTGATATTTTTGTTATGGAAGGTAAAAGCTTATTATAAAAATGTATACATTGGCCTACGAATGATTTGGCTACTTTACTTGAACGACTGACTTTGAAGAGTGTGCTTGCAACAATCCAGAAGATGATTCACGTTGCTTTGCAGTATAAATTATATTTTTAACACAATTCCAGATTAATTTACTATTTTTCCAGACATTTCCAACTGTTTCTTGTCGTAACTGTTAATTTTTTTTAAGCAGGTTGTTACAGAACGTAGTCACTTGCATTAACAAATTGTCTGGATTCTTTTTCGCTTTAAAATGCAGTTTATCTCTGTGTCTCGTGTATCGTACGTTTGTTGTATTATTTAATATTGCTTGCTGGACACTTTTGATCATGTATGACATGCTAGAGTCAGCGTCAGCAGAACTACTATAAACTGGGTTATTACATTATATATAATTCAAATTTGTTGATTTTGACTAATTCCGTTCGGTTCCGTTCTAAACCTGGCGTATTACAGTAGTGACTGCAGTAAAAAAAAGTAATTACGCCCGTGGCGATAATAGAATTAATAAAATACATAATAGTGGGTGGTAAAGAAGGTATTACAAACGAGAGCTCGAGTTTGTAATTCCGGTACCGCCCGAGTAACACACAACGTTTTTCATCACACTTGTGAGGAAGCGAATAAATTATTAAGTCAGAAAAAGCCAGTTACTTTCAAGTGTCACAAGTCGCAACATTGTGTCATAAAGTGTCATTTCATGATTGGTAGAATCTCATTCCATAGATAACATAAACAAAGGTTCCGTTCCGAAACTATTTTTCAGTTGTTGCATACAATTTTTTACATAAATTCATAATTGTAACATAGTATAAACACGCTTTTTTAACGTATTAAACCATAGCGTCGACGTTTATTCATTGATATCACATTATGTATAATTCAAATTTTCGACGTCAACATTAATATTGTTGATTTTGACTAATTCTGTTGGGTTCCGTTCTTAACCTGGCATATTATAGTAGTGAATGCAGTGAAAAACAATTTTAAAAAAGGCATTACGCCCATGGCGTTAATGGAATTGATAAAACGCCCACAGTTTTAATTATGACCTTGTCGCTCGTTTTGCCTGCGTGTAAAGAAACCGTTTACGAAAAAGTGTGATGGAATTAAAATAATCACTCACATCGGGCGGGAAGTAGACGATCTCGAACATGTTCGAGAGGTCGGGCAGCACGCCCGCCGCCAGCGCCAGCACGGCGCCTCCTGACACCACGATGCTGTAGAGCAGCGGTTTGTTGTCGCGCAGACCTTCCATGAACGGCTCGCCCTGGATACACATATCGTTAGCTTGCAATAGCCAGAACTCAAAAATTGTTGATACATAACAGGGTGGTTGTGAATTGTGTCAATTTGTTTTCATGTGACTATAACGACTAGGGATGCGACGGATATCCGGTCAGTATATAGTTGCGTAGTATCCAGCCGGCTATCGCAAAGTAATTTAGTACCTATACGGAGAAAATTTGAGTAACATAAATATCAAACCACAAAGTAATCAATATTAAGGTAAGTTTAATTTCACAAATAATTTAAAACATTAACAAGTAAAAAACGAATAACAATGTATCTATATTTTAATTGCGTGCGCGATTCTTAACACGTACTAAATCTTAACCAAATAAGAAATATCCATCGCGACAAAAACATTCAACCATTAACGACGTAAACTGTGTCGTTCAATGCGCACTGAATGTGAATTAAGTTCCATTTTATATCAAAAATTGCCTACAACTACAAACACGTTGCAGCCTGCACCGCCCATCGCGCCCGCGCGCCATCGATTTTACTCCATTTAGGTATTTTAAGTAAAAAAGTTTAGCCGGATATTTGGCGGCCGGATACCGGATATCCGGCAGTCGCGACGGCCGGATATCCGGTATCCGGTATAAGGCCAAATCACTATCCGTTGCAGCTCAAGTCAAAATATAGAATTAACGGGTCATCCACTGATTTGGCACCCTATGGTTTTTATTTATTATAAAATGTACAGAATAAATTACGTGGTCACCGATTTTCGACCTGTGAAGATGAAGATGAATGCAGTCGCGACGCTAACAAACAGCGCGTTTTGGAGATACCTCAGTCAGAGTGGAAAAAGTGCTTTAAGCATTGGTTTCAACGTATGGAAACGAGCGCCGATCATCACGAAGAATATTATGAAAAACAATAAAACCATAGTCTTTTCCGGATACATAAGTAGTAGCCGTCGTACGAAACACGTGAGAATATGTAATTCCCACCTGTAATCACGTACTTACTGCACTTTATCGTAAGTAACTATTATATTTTCATTTTTATAACATTATTCAGCATCCCCCCGGCTAAGACGCGCGCACTCGCTTCATCCCCCCCTACACCGAGCCCTAACGCTTTTGAACGCTATCCTGGATAGTGACAGGCAGCACGACATTTTCTTCACCTCAGAGTCCAGGTACTTTGACCGCAGCATGTCGTTTTGTAGAGGCAAGAGTGAATCCCAGCTGAATTTAAAATAGTATATAGCCTGGTATTTAAGTAATGTTTTTGTATAGCCTAAGCGGACATAATAATGTTAATATAAATTTGTTATTTAATTTGATGATGGGACATGTTACATGAAATAATAGAATATATATTGACATCGTTAGTTTTTATAGTTTGTTAGTTTTATAGAATGTGTTCATAATAGTGTAAATAAATGTGTAACAATTGACAATGTTTCATTTTCATACCAATCTTTTTATTATGCAGTTCGAAAGAGGGTATTTTTTCAAATTATACGTATTTTTTATTTTCCTCGAAAGCCTCCATTTCGAACCAAAAAATCAAGTTTTAGAGTTACTCATTCTAAAAAAGCGTAACAGCCATAATGACGTAATTTAGTGGATGTGTATGCACAGACTAATAAGAGATACTACGTATCATACTGGCAACTCAGAAACAAATATTATTGGCTCTGTACGTAATATTTAATCTGTACGATTAGTGTCGACTGACGTTTAATGTTTTTTTCTAATCGAGATTGCTATATGGCAAGGGATTGTAACGGATTCAGCCAAAGCGGTCTAGGTTCATTGAATGAGGTCTAATATTAAGAATGAATAGTTCCCGTACGTAAATTAAACTCGTAACTTCCGTAATTGTATATATTGTGATCAAATTCTATGCTGAGAATTATACCGCAGTTGCGAAAAAAATAAAAAACACATTATTTGTTAAAAGATTTATTTTAAATATTCTTTTTAAATTTGTCGTAAGCTTTCTTCTGCATTGCAAGTACTACGCGGTTTTTAAATCGGACTACATCTGTCGCCTTTAATATTTTGTTAGTTGTGTTGCACCAATTCATAATTGTAATTCGGACAGTGAGAGCAATGAAATGACTGAGAATAGTTTTGTGCACGGCGCAGTCAAAGAAACAAAATGATAATGTTTGCTAGTTCTGCGGGCGATAATTCTGCAAGATCATCACGATTTAAACACTTCAACCACTTAATAAGTATTTTCCCGGAGCTCGGGAAATGGTGTGAAATTGCGTCCTTTCGCAAAATTTTACAAACACTCATAAAACATTTTGCAAAAAGCAAGACAGGATAAGCACAAGCACATCACTCGATAACACTTTACTATGACAGTGACACAATGAATTTCGACAAATAATAAATAGATGACAAGACGAGTGTATTGACAAAGCAATAACCAATCACAGCAGAGAAAAACGTCAGTCAGCATTAAAAACAACATGGCGCTAACGTACGCGTTTTGTTGTTCGAAGATTACCAGCTGTGTGTATGCCAATGAAGAAAAATCTTATGTTTATCAAAAGACTGCTATACACGCAAACGATGTTAATAACTATATCAATGTCAGTAAACCTACTCAGATCTGATTTCGTAAATTTATTGAACGTATGTTTGTAAAATAGAGCCTAATTAGCAAACAAAAGTCAAATAATCTGCTTAAATAGGTACACCAAACGGGCGTCTGTCGTGTGTGTCCGCCGTAATATTACCTAGAGTACGAGTATCTATCTATGGAATTGAGTATTGACGTTTAGTGATACTTCAAATATTTGTTTACAAATTTGACCAATGTCGGTGAATATGTCTTCTGCAAAAACTAAATATTTTTACGTAAAAACGTCTAACATAACGGCTATTTGGATTTGGAAAAAAGTTATTTGCACTTCCTCTAGGAAATAAAGCTGAATGGTGTCTTGCGGGCGGATGTGAGTGTGTGATGTGTTATGCTCAAAGCTACTACTGTTACTCATAGCTTTAAAATAAACGATTTATCCTATTAAATATATGTTCTATTGTTGACATTATACAATTTAATTTCGACTTCCCATAAAAAATATGCAATCTGCTGATCAAATCTACTTTAGGGAGCTGGTTTTATTTTTCATATTTCGACTTATGTTCCTCGGGGAAAGTTGTTCAGTATCATGTTTAAAATCATCTCGCTGCGGGAAAACAACCACAAAAATTTCACACTGTTTAGTAATTTATTTCAGGTACATTAGAGATATTTTATTTATTTAAACTTTATTGCACACTACAAAATGGTACACAACGGTAATCCGTTACAATTTGTTTCATACGCGATGCTCTGGAGTCATACGGCATTGCACAAATCATATGTTGGAGACTTAGAGTACCTCCACGTACCCCACTGCATTGACTGCATTATCGACTTAAGTGTTGCGTTGTGATTATGATACCTTTGGCACCTCTTAACTTAAGGCGGCCACGCAATACTTATCACAGCTTTGAGTATATTCCATTCATGAGCGTCTCTACTCGTGGCAAGTTTGTGCTATCAGCTTAAGTGAGTCAGTCGGAGTTCTTCATTTCTCAAATACGTGGAAAAGTCGACTCTTCAAAGTGTTAGAACTAGGGAATGCAAACCGGTAAACCGGTCAAATATAAAGCCGGTAAATTACCGGTAATTATAACCCAAAACCGGTTTTTACCGATACATATAATATTGATTTACGCTGATATTTATCAATTTATGTACTAGAAAACGCCCGTACTTTATCCAGATCAAACGATTTTATGTGATTTAACGATCTAATTACCTTTTATTAGTTTCAAAAATGTTTAAAAACCTTTCTAGCGTTTTAGCCCAACCTAAAAGTTTGCCCACCTAGGATTCATTCTTATATTTAATTTACACTTAATCTCAGTGTTCCATCTCTTATTAAGTACATAGAATGAGCTGCTGTATCGTATCTCTATATCACAAATTTATAAAAAACCATCAACTGAAAACTAAAATATTATGTCCCGTTCAGCACTCTAATTAGCTCATAAGTTCGCGAGTTTCTTCCACAATGGAACGAGGGATGTTTGCTTGGCCTGTGTAAAGTGCATCTCCGGTACTGTCGTCTGCATGTCATTGACATGTAGCAGAAGCAGTGTTGGACATACTTAAGGGACGCCTGCGTTAATAACCATGGTTTTTGAGCAGCTGCCATCAACTACGGCTCTTATGCTTCTGTTGGATAAAAAGCTGGCGACACATTGGCACAAACCCTCGGGCAGTCCGTAAGATGGCTACTTCCATAGAAGACCCTGCCAGACCCGATCGAACGCCTTGGCTATGTCTAGGCTACCTGCCAATGCCTCACCTTGACTCTCTATGGCTGAGGCCCAACGGTGTGTGAGATACTAGGAGATCACGATTGCAGCGACCGAGGCGAAAGCCATATTGACGGTCGCTGATTAACTCGTGTCTTTCTAGGTATCTTAGGAGTTTCGTGTTTATCACACGCTCCATCACCTTAGAGAGAAGAGAGGTGATTGCGATAGGCCTGTAATTCGATAGATCTGACCTGTCCCCTTTTTTGGGCACTGCATGCACGTAGGCAGTCTTCCACGAAGACGTTTTCCTGCGCTATGTGTTAACACAGGGCACAACTCAGGAGCACACTGCTTGAGCACCACTTCCGGTATGCCGGCTGGCCCACTTAACTTGTGAACATAGAGCAATTGCCGCTGGACATCCCTTTGAGTGAAGGTTATCTCCGGCATGGAGTATCCGCAACACGGGAAGGTAGGTAGTACGATGCTTCCAACATCGTTCAAAGTCGAGTTCCAAGCAAAGAGGGTACCCAAAAGATCGGCTTTCTCTTTAGCAGTGTGGGCCAAGTTACCATCAGCAATTTGCAGGGGTGGTAAAGACGACTGACAGAAGTTTCCCTAGGCAGCGTTGGCGAGCGACCAGAATGCACGACATCCAAAGGGTTACCCTGTGAGTTGCTCACCAATTCTGCCGACGAAATCGAATTTAGCTTTGGCAATGTCACGTTTACTGTCCCTGGAAACAGCATTTAATTTGCGTTTCGTTCGTTAGGATCCTTATTGATACGGGCCGTGGACCAAGCCTCATACAAAGCTTGACTTAGAAGTCTGGCTTCCTTGCAGGGCCGATTAAACAAGACCAGGGCCGTTTTTGGGATCCTTATTTATCCTTATTTAGTAAATTGTTGATTGTTTTAATTTAATCTTTAGTGGTGTTTTTCTATATTATGTTATTTTACATAATGTGGGTTGTTTTTCTAGTTTATGGATAAAAATAATACAGAAATGTTAAATAAAACAACATTTTCACGTCTTTTTTACTTCGAACTTCCAATACCGGTAATTTACCGGTTTACCGGTTCTGCACTACCCAAGTCCTTTAATTACCGATTTCAAAATTATGCCGGTAATTGCATTCCCTAGTTAGAACCAATATCCGTGGAAAAGCCGAGTCGTAAAAAAGGTGCGAATCAGTGTCCGTGGAAAAGCAGAGTCACAATAGAAAAACCGTAACCGGGAAAATATTGCACGAACGAAATTAGGGCAAGACAAAGCAATGTCATATTCAGATTTAACTGTCCAACGTGACTTAGTGACTACCGGAAAAGAGATTTTTTTTATCTATGGAAGGCACAGACCTTCCATCCTCTAAATGACGTCATCTTCCGGTTTAGCAATTTCAGCATTTTTTTCGAAAAATAGGAGCATTAAAAATCATAAAATATATTTTTTGGATTGTATACGCATTTTTCTATACATTGGATATTAATTTAGGGCTATAGACAAATATGAAATCTTGTAAATTAGCACGTAAGGTTAAACTGTTAGTGCGAATTTGTAATAAATAAATAAGTTACCAATACTAAAACTTTATAAAAGTTGAAAAAATGAAATTACAGACATTTAAAATATAAGTGACACAGTTTTTGAAGGACACTGAGTCGATTTTTTAAAATGTTTTGTATATTTGTATATGTGTGGTCAAAACGACGAAAAAAGTTTCAACTATTTTTATACGCGGATAGATGAGCATCCACAAATGGTTATAGGATACTTTTTACCCAACTACGCCGAAGCAAACAAGAATGTTATGGATTTTTCCGCCTCACACGCCACGTGGCCATCAATGGGAAGTACAACTAGACTTCATTATCAATTATGAATATCCAAAATCGTGCTTACCCTATAGTTGATCGCGAAGGTGGAAATCTGTAGTGCCATCGATATAATGTACACGGTGCTATTCAGTAGGTCGGGTGCGAACTCTCGCTCCTCGTCCTCAGCCAAGTCCATGTCTAGCTTCGGCTTCGTGTCTCTGTGAAAGCGGGAAAAATATTATTTGGCGACGAAGTGAAAACTAGATAGAATGCTAAGTAAAGCTCCATAAAAGTTTAAGTAATAAAAACTGCGGCATGTTATGATTGATAGCAATCAACTGTATGAGTAGATACATAGGCGTAGACGTTACCTAATAGAAACTGCAAAAAATTTAAACAAACCAATTTACCAGTATTACTTGGTAATCAAGCACTTTTAAAGCACGAACATAGTCTTATCCACAACTTAAATATTACGCATAAACCTTGTATTTGCCTTCACTTTTAGTTAAAATATTCATATGTTATTCATATCAAATCAAATCAAATCAAAATAGTCTTTATTCAAGTAGGCCTAGTTACAAGCACTTTCGAAATGTCAGTTACATGAGAGTGAACGTTTGCTGGGAGAAATACAATATGATCCAACATTTGCTGCAAGGATTAGGGAAACCCAGAAAAACCTAATCAGATCATTTAACTTAAGTGTAATATTATTGATAAAATCATCATTTTTAAAATTAAAATAATCAATAAGATAAATCCCAAAAGGATTGTCAATAAAAAATAAATAATCTAGACTGTGTCTAGAATAAAATTCTAAATGTCAGAGTATATAAAACAATTAAGATTAAAATAATAATAATACCATAGGTATTCGTTAAAATAATTATTCATATACCTACATGACGCTATAATTTACATTAATCCCACGCGGCTTCATCATTCATGTAGTCTTGTGTGCTATAATAAGCTTTAGAAAATAATTTTCGTTTCACAATATTTTTGAATTTACCAATAGACAACTCAGTTATGCTGCTAGGAAGTTTATTATAAAATCTCACACAGTTACCCATGAATGATCTCCTTATTTTATGAAGCCTAGTAGCAGGCACTGCGAGCTTATGCTTATTTCTAGTATTAATATTGTGTATATCACAGTTCTTCTTAAAGTCGGTAATATTTTTATGTACATACATAATATTCTCATAAATGTATTGACAATGCACTGTCATTATATTAATGTCCTTAAACTTATCTCTAAGCGACTCTCTATAGTTCATTTTATATATCGCACGAACAGCCCGCTTCTGCAGAACAAATATAGTATTAATGTCGGAAGCACTGCCCCATAGTAAGATGCCATACGACATAATACTGTGGAAATAACTGAAATACACTAATCGAGCCGTTATCACGTCTGTTAATTGACGAATCTTACTTACTGCAAAAGCTGCCGAACTCAGTCTATTCGAGAGATTAGCAATATGGGGACCCCATTAGAGCTTAGAATCTAATGTTATACCGAGAAAGACTGTACTATTAACTTTGAAAATTAGAGACGTATCATCTGCAAACAAAACTATCTCATGGTGGGTCTTTACGAGGTGTGGCAAGTCGTTTATATAGATAAGGAACAGGAAAGGTCCCAATATTGATCCCTGCGGCACACCCATAAAGACTAATGACCCCGGTGAACGCTTTCCATTCATATTTATTAATTGTAAATTATGATAAATTGCTGCAATAATATTGGACTATATGTCAAATGATAACGAAGACTTTTTTTTACTTATCGAAATCTGTTTACCTTTGAAATCACTTAAGATTGTAGTGGTGGGAATATCGCTCCTTGAAATTTATAAATTTCACAATAAACCAAAAAACAATAAATGCAATTGTTAGCCAGCATTGCCATATTTGTTTACTTTTTTGCAGTTTCTATTAAACTCTATTTACTAGATATACTCAGTGTGTACATAACAACAGTCGAGCACCGCGTATCGCTTCGTGTGTAACAGTGCACTGGCATAATTTAAAATACACAAACTCTTCGTCTAATCTACCCGGCGTATCCGTCGTACAGTACCTGGCCATAAATAATGCACATCGGTCTTTGGAAAGAGATAATTGTCTGATTATGACGATTTCCAAACACAGACGATTGTCCATCAAATATTGCATTTATTCAGTGACATTTAATTTCAAATAAATATATCATTTTATGGACTTTACGTGTATTAGGAGTTTGGGATATTTATAGAGAGCTGTTGTAACTACTAGAAACAAAGATAGTAAACCAATTATGTATCAACAATAGTATATGCCCAGGTGTAATGAACAAAATTCACCCATTATATTCCATAATCTATAAGTGTTGTAAATCTAAAATTTATAAAATTATCAATTCCTTCCATTTCGCTATCTGCGCTCTCAATGAGGTCAATATCACTGTCACTGCTATGAGATGTTCACGGACGCAGCTTCTCACTGGCTGCGTGATACAAAGACAGTTTTACGTCATGGGAAAGCTTAAAAGTTAAATTATTCGGTGATTTTAGTATTGCCGATTACGATTACAAACTTATCCGTGAAATACAAGGACGAGTCAATCATAGCCTATTTTGCCATTATGCCTTGTTTAGTTGGAAAACTAAGCTACAATATGTCTGAGGCTGATAGGTTACAAACATTCTTAAGAAATATTCGTCCTTCGACGACGTTATGGTAGCGCAGGCCGATATTAACTCTATTGAATACTTGGAAGGCTGTATGTACGAAATATGAGGTGTGCTTTGACCGCTCAAAGAACTTCAAGGAGCCACCAACTCATAATCTATCCTTCATTAACTGAAGATTTTGTACATAAACCAGTAAATAATAAGCCTGTTTGTATGGTTAGTTCTAGTAGTAAGCAGTTTTGTGTTCGCTGTAGAGTGAACGGTCACTCTTTGCGCACGTGCATGGAACCATGCATTCTAGTGTGCTTTAAATGCAGTTAAGCTGGTTATCGTAGAACAGCATGCCCTCGGTGTAATACATCTGTTCCCCATACTAAAACTTTTCCTAAAAAGGCGTAAAATGGCGATCAAAGATATACTGTACGTAATAACAGCAAAGTATTGCGTGATGCCTGGGAAGACTGGTTATAAATTGTTCGTTTGTTTAAACTGTCATCAAAAACGTCTTTGATCCTCTGTGACGACCAAAATGACAATGAGCGTCCTTATGTAAATATACATGTAAATGATTTGTGCGGCTTACTGGATAGCGGTAGTTATATTATAATTCTTGGTAATAACTCTCATTAGGCTTTACCAGACCAGGGTTTTGTACTTAACTTGTCATACAAAATCTCTGTGCGAGCTGCTAATGCAGTCCGCTTACTCAGTTGGTTGTATGGAGTTGTGCAAATTACCGCACATGTAATACCGGATATTTCTTCATATCGAATACTTGGTATAGATATTTGGAAAGGCTTTAATCTTATGCCTAATCGTCTCAAAAACGCGGAACTGATGAGGCCTTCGAATTGTACTTATTTAACTGTGAATAACAACTTGAAGCAAGTTCTTTAACTTGAAAAGCTGGATTGGAAAATTCGAAAGGAAACTGAATCTCCAGAAACGTCCTACCTCCCTGCTCAGATAAGGCCAGTGCTTTCCGGTTAGTGCCGCATACTGACTGAATTCCGTTTAATTAATGTTTTTTTTTTAATATTTGTACATAGTCTATTTTTATTATATTTTACACATTACGACGTGATGACTCTTACTCCCGACGACTATCTGGTCTACACATGTAAGTATTTTATGATATTCATACGTTTCCTATTTATGGTGAGTATTTCGTTTGGCCCCCATCTATATGTTTTCAGACTGTTACTGTTCTGTTTTCTTTTTTCAAACCAATGTGTAACTAACTCACCTGCCAGGCGACCGCTCTGTGGCCTCGCGCACTAGATACACCAGGCACAGAAAATGCACGGCGAACTGTGTCAGCACCGTCATTATCGTGTACACGTTGAAAATGTTTGGGAGGGGACGCTGCTTCGACAACTGCTTTAGAGGCTGAAATTAAAATACGCCTATTTAATGCTGTTTATGCTGTAATGCAAGTTGGAGATTAAGTCTTAGCGAATCATTGAAGATGATTGCGATAGCGTTGATCGTTTTAAGTTATGAAGAACTCCAGAAAGATCGGTCAAAATGGGCAAGATCGGACGCGAGGCAAAGCAAAAAAGAGATGACGGGACAATCTGGACGCTTTCCGCAAAGAATGACATAATTGTTATGAGCTACTATCATCTATTTCAGCTTAGACCGCGATATGAATAGGAAGCACGATGCCAGCAGCAAGCTCTGCAGGGTCGCCTGCCTGTCACTGAACTTGATCTCGTCGAGGCACAACACGGACTGGCTGCAGACTGACATCAGACTGTTCAGAGCTAGGATCAGCTATCTCACCTTAGACTGCGATATAAACAGGAAGCAGGACGCCAGCAGCAAGCTCTGCAAGGTCGCCTGCGTATCGCTGAACTTGATCCTGTCGAGGTACAACACGGACTGGCTGCAGACTGACATCAGCATCTTCAGAGCTAGGATCAGTTATCTCACCTTAAACCGCGATATGAATAGGAAGCAGAACGCAAGCAGCAAGCTCTGCAAGGTTGCGTATCGCTGAACTTGATCCCATCGAGGCACAACACGGACTGGCTGCAGACTGACATCAGTGTGTTCAGACCTAGGATCAGATGTCTTACCTTAGACCGCGATATGGATAGGAAGCAGGACGCCAGCAGCAAGCTCTGCAAGGTAGCCTGCGTATCGCTGAATTTGATCCCGTCGAGGAACAACACGGACTGGCTGCAGACTGACATCAGTGTGTTCAGACCTAGGATCAGTTCTCACCTTAAACCGCGATATGAATAGGAAGCAGAACGCCAGCAGCAAGCTCTGCAAGGTCGCCTGCGTATCGCTTAACTTGATCCTGTCGAGGTACAACACGGACTGGCTGCAGACTGACATCAGCATGTTCAGAGCTAGGATCAGATATCTTACCTTAGGCCGCGATATGAATAGGAAGCAAGACGCCAGCAAGCTCTGCAAGGTAGCCTGCGTATCGCTGAACTTGATCCCGTCGAGGAACAACACGGACTGGCTGCAGACTGACATCAGTGTGTTCAGACCTAGGATCAGATATCTTACCTTAGACCGCGATATGAATAGGAAGCAGGACGCCAGCAGCAAGCTCTGCAAGGTAGCCTGCGTATCGCTGAACTTGATTCCGTCGAGGTACAACACGGACTGGCTGTAAGCCAATATCAGCGCATTCAGAGCTAGGATCTTGAACATCTGGAGTGTGGTCACTAGCGTGCAGCGTCCTTGCTTGATGATATGGCAAACTGAAAAAAGCATAATTAGTTTTATAAGTTGCTGTCTAACATGAGTCATTTTTAAGAAAAAGGATACGTATATGAGAAATACAACGCATGAAATCTCACAATCAGAAATAAAATAGTGACGGGTTAGCCTGTAAGGTCAAATAATTTATATTTTAGAATTAAAAACCAGAATGACTAATATAAAACAAAATAATCTAAAACTTCAAATTATGCAAAGGAAATATTATACATTACTCAAGTAGTTTAGTAGATCACTTTCCGCATAGTATACTCGAGAGCCGGCTGGTGGTGAAGTGGCCAGCCTCACCAGCTATGGCTGGCTTCCTCCTCAAACTTCTTCATAGCGCGACTTAAGAAGGCGGCGGCTTACGTGCGGTCCCGACCTCGGTGGTCAACATTACAATGTACTATCAACAGCATAATTGCATGGACATGGCAAAGACGATAATCGCTTGGTTGTCTTATGATGCTGAGAGCACGTAGCTCTCAGCATTGCATGATGGTTACAAAAAAATAAACTAGATGGCGTTGTTATGTTATCTTTGACGACACGTTTGGCTCAGTGGGTTGTACAATGGCCTACGAAGCTGGCGGTCCCGGGTTCGAATCCCGGCCAGGGCAAGTGTTTGTGTGATGAGCACGAATGTTTGTTCCTGGGTCTTGGATGTTTTCTATGTATTTAAGTATTATAATTTATCTATATATTATGTATATCGTCGCCTGGTACCCATAGTACAAGCTTTGCTTAGTTTGGGACTAGGTCGATTTGTGTAAGATTGTCCCTGATATTTATTATTATTATTATTATCTAAACGAACAAGAAGAATTTAATGCTTTGTTTGTTGATATGTAAGTCTCAAAAGAACTAAAATTGTTCTGTAATAGAATAATCTACTTCATGGATGAAATATAATTACTATTAAAGAAAAGCTTCCACTGAAATTAAAATGGCACCTGTATTTAACTTTTGGAACACGCTTCTTTTTAACCGACTTCCAGAAAAGGAGGAGGTTTTCAATTCGTTGGAATGTTTTTTTTTTTTTAAGTAAGGTTGTTTTAAAATTTATCTTTCAAGCGTACGAGGGTTGCTACTTATATATCCGGAAACAAAAAAACAAACAAACGTACACGGCTGAAAATAGTTTTATTGTTTTTCAAAGTATTCCCCTTGATGATCTATGCACTTTTGCATTCGCGTGAACCAATTTTTAAAGCACTTCTGCCACTCCGCCTGAGGTACCTCCATAACGTGTTGTTTGAATGCGTCGACAGCATCTTCAGCGGTCGAAAATCGTTGACCGCGTAATTTATTCTTTATATTTGGAAATAAATAAAAATCGTTGGGTGCCAAGTCAGGGCTGTACGGCGGATGACCCGTTAATTCCACATTTTGACCCTCCAAAAATAGAGTTGTTTCGCGTGACGTATGACAGCTGGCATTGTCATGATGAAGAATGATTCTTCGTCGCTGGTTAGTTTTACGAATTTGTTCAAATACTTCCGGTAAGCAAATGGTCGTGTACCACTCTGAATTAACCGTTCGACGGTTTTCTAGTGGCACTGTAGCTACATGGCCATTAATACCGAAGAAGCAGGCCACCATTTGTTTCAATGTACTTTTTGCACGAGTAACTTTCGTAGGGTTCGGCTCATTTTGAAACACCCATACCGTTGATTGTTGCTTCGTTTCGGGATCGTATGCATAGATCCAGGATTCGTCACCTGTATAGATGTTATAAACGGCTTTTGAGTCACCACGGTTATATTTTTTTAACATTTTATTGCACCATTCGACGCGAGCATGTTTTTGCTCATTTGTTAAGTTGTGGGGTATCCAACGCGAACAAATTTTTTTTACAGCCAAATAATTATGTAATATGCTATGAAAGCTGGTCATAGAAATACCCAGAGTCGCCTCTATCTCGCGGTACGTAACATGTCGGTCGTCCATTATAAGTTTTCGCACAGCCTCGATATTTTGTTGTACAACGACCGATTTCGGGCGACCTGCCTTAACTTCGTCCGTAAGCATACTACGTCCACGATTGAACTCACTAAACCAGTGATACACAGTAGTTTTAGATGGGGCTTCATCACCAAAAGTTGAAGTTAGTTGATCTATGCACTGTTGTTGCGTTAAACCACGCCGAAAATCATAATAAATCATAGCACGAATATTTTCACGAGTGAGTTCCATTCTTGCTGCGAGATGACATTTAAAACCCGTCAAAAACAAAACACGAGCGTTAATAAGGAAGAAAAAATATACCTTATATACTTAAAAAAGTTCAAATTTTACCATGGCGGTCAAATATGCTATTTAAGAAGATTGTAATCCCGGTTTCCGGATATATAAATAGCAGCCCTCGTATTGTTACTATCGTAACAGAACAGAGTCTGTTCTGCAACAAGAACTCATTGCAAATATACCGCCATTTACACTTTGTTTCTTCATGAAACTACGAGGTTTTTAAACATACTTAACTTCATCCACACTTCAATAATATATGCGATGACATGAATATTACGGCACTATACTTTAATAAAAAAAATATAATAAGCAAGGTGGAACTTTAGAATACCCTCCTTTGGAAAATACTCTACTTTGGATGCAAATTTCCGTAAAAAGTTACGTTGCTAGTTGTTTGAAAGTCATCAAGGATGAAAATCTATTATAATATCATATAATGTGAAGAGATAGTCAATTAATACATAGACTAGGCTGAAACAAAATAATCATTGTTTGTGCCTGGATCTTTGCCTGAATATTGACTATGAATACCTACACTTATAGCAATCGAAATACTGATTCAATATTACTATGGTTATTAAATTATATAGTTATTACAAGAAAATTTACAATTGACTGTGTGTATTCATAAAAGGTAAGGTAAAAGAAAAATAGTCACAAGTTCTCGTATAATGACACTCCTCAAAAGTAGGGTTTTTTTTTAATTACAACCAATTAATAACTATCTATACTTACAACTAGAAATAATACAACTCTGAAATGAAAATAATAACTTAAGAAATAAAGTTATTATTTTCATTTCTTTCACACAATATTTATTTAAGATAAATAACACAATTTATTAATCTATAATTTAAGTAAAATCTCTTCTTAAGATTTTGTTGAGGGTATAGCTTAAGTATTCATTTCCAAAATTGGAAAGCTTCCCTTCAACAAAATAGTATTATGAGCGAATACAATTAATTACAAATCTGAGACTGGTTATCATTGTAGGCGAACGTACTCTAACATTTACCTTTTACTGTTTTACTAACTTATCATTTCTTAACAATTCAAAGACTGAGTGATGAAAAAACACAAAATAACGTATATTCAAAAAAAAACAATATGTGATTGAGTCCCGTTTTGTAGTATAAAAATGTATTTATTTACTATCATAGTATAGAAAAATATAAAAATAAAATATACTTAACGCAATGACGCCCTGTTTAACTACTAATAAACATCAGTGTAACCCTATCTCCACTTACTTCTGTCCTTAATTGGTATAGCCACAGGTTTTCAATAGGATTTAAATCTGGTGATCTAGCAGGCCACAAAATGATATTTATATTATAACGCCGGCGAAGACACTCACTCACACTTTGGGAACGATGCATAAGACAATTATCCTGCACAAATGAAATTATGGGTAATTCTTCCTGCGGATTACCTTCCATTTCGAATCATGGTCCAGCACATTGACGTAATCAGCAATTAGCCCGACTCCACATATTCACTGTAATGCGACCAGATTGCACATTGGGCACTACGTGATCGTTATTATAACGCGTATTATTTCGACGCCACGAGCTAAATCGTCCGTGTTGACTAGTGAAACGTTTTTTCGTCAGTGAAAATGACATTACTTCAATCGACATTTAAGTATTCTCGAGCAAACTTTAGTCTCGCTTCTTTGAGCTGTGGAGTCAGCAAGGGTTTGACTGCATACTTGCGAAGATGTAAACCCTCACTGTGTGGAGAACACGGCGAACAGTGTCCACGCTTATGTTAATTAAACGGGTGTCATGGGTTGTTGGTGGAAAACCATTTTCTTCATATTCCTGGACCATGCTTTGACGCGGCTGTGCGCTTATAAGTCGAGGTCTACCGATCCTTTGGCGGTGCAGATCCTATATGATCCTTCCTCTGTGAATTGTCGCACCCATAACACAACTGTTTTCCTCTGTAACAATTTTCAGAAATGTATAATCATTATTAAATTAGCATACAGATCTAATATAAAAAATCTAGAAAGAAATGTAAACAATAATACTTACGCTTACACCGGTTTCTGTGGCAATTTCTGTCAAATTTTTGCCTTGACTATGCAAAGTAATTATTTGTAACATTGTGGCTAAGTCAATATTGCGACGAGAACCCATTATTACAAAATAAAAGAACTAAATAAAACTCAATCAAAAATACAATCAAACGGACGGCAGCCGCAACAGAACGAACGAACAGTTTCTTTGTATAAAAACTATTACGGTATATTCATAATCTTAAGTCTACCCTCTAAGTATGGGCGGTTATTTTTATATGTATAATAGGGAATATGCATGAATTTTAATTTTTGCTTTATTAAAAGCTTATTCATGTAACAAACAGTAGACAAAAAGAATTTTTCAAATAGCTATTAAAACCTTTAAATTGATAATCTGGTATAATGTTAAGTAAAGCTTATATACCTGCAAATAGCAAAAATGATTAATATAAGCATAGTTTTTATGTTATTAGAAAAATAATGACATTTTCAATAACAATAAAAGGCAAATGTCACTAACTGTCAAATCTTGTTCATTTGTAAAGAGGATGTATGCTTTGGTTATTTGGAAGTGGTAGAATAGCTTACTAATAAAATGTAATAAAATCCAACCCAGTTATTTATTTCATTTTGACACAGTTGCTTTCCGATTTTATCCATCAAATTAATATGTGTTACAGGACGTTAACTAAGGCTTATTTTGAAATGTCAATTAGAGTGGTATCTCTCACAAAAGTAAAACAATATATATATTAAAATTTTACCTTACATATTTTTTTACATAATCGTTAGATATAGAAATACCATTTTCACTTAAAACATGAACTTGACTAAGCTTTACAGAATGAAAAAATAATAGTACATTAAAGTTAAATAGTTTTGGAGAAAAACCATATTTCATTATTTCCGTTTTTATTTTTTTTCTGCGGAACCGCAAAGAATTTTTCAACCAAACTTGACACAGTTACTCTACTAGACGTAACTGACTGTAGAAAAAAAAATCTGTCCATTATCACGAAAGGGCATATTTTCTTCCCTTAATTGGAAACGGCCTTTCATCCATGTCGAATATGGCTTGATGGCTAAGGGGTTTAATGACTTGATCTATACGACGAATGTTCCGGGTTCAAATCCTCTCGAACACGGTATAGGAAAAAAGCGTTTTTGTATTTTGTGTTTGAATTAGCAAAATCATCGATGGCTTTGGTTTTTATATATGACGGTGAATCTAAGTAATATTTAATTGAAGGTGCATTAAAAAATACTGGATTCTGAAAATACGTTCCATAATATAAATTGAATATTTGAGTGACTTGCCGTATGTGTTTGGCAATCGTAAGTTCAACCGAGTTTTTTTTTATATTTTGATGTTATCAACGCCATCTAGTAAGATCTTACGAAACCAATGTCGTTACCGGATAGATGGCGTCTCGTTTCGCTGCAAAGCAAGCTTTCTGACAAATGTCCATGCAATTATGCTGTCCAGTGTACTACTCACTGCACAGTATGCTGGAGAGCCGGCTGGTGAAGGGCGCGGCCACGCTTGCATCGCCCAGCCTCACCAGCTGTGGCTGGTCTTCCTCCTCCAGCTTCTTCATGGCGCGTCGTAAACGGGCGGCGGCCTCCGCGCGGGCCTCGGCGCGAGGGTCGGCTCGGGCGCCGGGCGGCCGGCGCGCTGGTTCAGGCTCCGGCGGCGGCGGTGACCGCTCGCGAAGACGCTCAGGTGCATTCGCTAGAATTGCTACTCCTACCTGAAATATTACACCTTATTATAGTGATTGCAGGTGCTGGCTTGATCACTGCTTAGCGGAAACCGCCCGTCAGCGTGTATCAAATGCTAAGGTGCACTATGATGTATACTGGTCGCATCATTTTCCCCTAAAAATAACTTGTTTAAATTCGATTACCGGTACCAAAAATGTGTGTAAGTAATTTTAATTCAAATATGAATTAAATTATTCGAGGTAAACGAAACTAGCAAAAGTGCCTATCTCCATGGCATTTACGTCCTTTTGCTGAGGTTTTCGGAAATAAATCAAGAACGGCCATGTCCAATCATGTTGAAAATAACTATCGTTGAAAGTATTTATAAAGCTTTTTTTTTAAAGTACAGTCGAAATATGTGCCATACATTGATATTTGCTGTTTTTTTTCGTTTTGGTTACATATATGGACTATTCAACTAAGGTGCGGTTTACACAAGACACCTATACGCCAAATTTCATCAATTTGCATCTTGTAGTTTTTGCCTATAATGCCTGTGACAATCGCACAGACAGACAAGACAGGACGGATGGACAGACAGACAAGATGAAACTATATGGATTCGATTTTTACCATTTTGGCTATGGAACCCTAAAAAGGCGGAAAGGGTATGTCACTGATTGGAACCGGTTTGTTAAGGATGCTCACTGTAAGGCGAGGCTTTACTTTCAGGAATGGTTATCTTTCAATAAGCCTGCAGATAATCCGATCTATTTGCGTGAGTCGCGTAAGATTTTTAAATCGAAATAAAAATGGTACCAGAACAATCATGCAACGAAAAACTTCAGCAGGTTTTTGAAAGAACGTATATTATTAATAAACCCGGAACCGAGTGTCTTTCTGTGAACTTAGCTGACAAATGTGACCCCACTGATATTGTTGACTTGTTCAAAGAGCATTTCAAAGGTAAAGTCACCACTAAATCTGTAAAGCTTCATCCTAGTCTCATTTCGTTTTTCAGCAGGTGAATGAAAAGGGGAAAGTCAACGGGATATGATGGATTAAGCATTGAGCATCTGCAACATACGGGTATTCACCTGCCGTGAGTGCTTGCGCTCTTGTTTAATTTGTGTGTAAGTCATTCATATCTGCCGAGTGCACTAATGGGAACCACGTTTGTACCTATAATAAAGAACAAGAGCGGCGATGTGTCTGACTTGGGCAACAGTCGCTAAGGTTCTGGAAAGATTAGTTGATGGCCTTTTAAGAAAGTATTATACTTCTAAGGATGCTCAGTTTGGTTTTCAGCCGGAAGTATCGACGGAGTCTACCATCTTTTGTCTGAAAAGTATTGTCCATTATTATGCAGATCAGAAAAGTCCCCACGAATGCCTGCTTTCTGGACCTTTCTATAGCTTTCCACTGGGTCGCATATGACCTATTGTGGGGTAAGATGTCACGAGAGACCAGTCTATCAGCCGAGATAATAGCAGTTTTTGATTACTAAAGTAATAGTAATCAAATCAACTCTGTAAATGAGCAAGCGTGCACTCGGGTGAGTACAAACTGGAATGTGCAGTGAGGCAGGGGGGGTAACATCTCCTACTCTCTTTAATTTATATATGGACGGAAGGATCGAGGAATCTAGCAGCGCAAAGGCAGGATGTTTCATAGGAGGCAAATGCATGAACAACATTAACTATGCTGATGCTATGGTGTTGCTGGCTCCCTCGATCAGAGCGTTTGATAAACTCTGAAACTGGGTATCTGCGAGCATTATGCGGTTAGACATGGGCTCAAGTATAAGGCCTGTAAAAGCGAAATTCTGGTTTTCAGGGCCGGTAATGAGAAACTTGAGGATGTTCCTCGTGTTAAATTGTGCGACGCCGGCCAGAATAGAGTAAAGAGCTTTTAAAACCTGGGTCACAGGCTCCAAGCGGACCACAATGACTAGCTTGATCTGGAGAGGGAGCGTAGGACATTGGCGGTTCGGAGGAATATGCCAGCTTATAGCTCCGAATACGCAGGTTTGCATAGCGCACCAAAGACGTCAAACTTTTAAAGCATTTTGCCAATATTTTTATACTTGCCAGTGGGTCGGCCTTATACAAAGATCGTACAATGCCCTGCGTGTACAATATAACAATGCATTCAGGATACCGTTGGTTCTGCCTCGATACTGTAGTGCATCAGGGATGCACTACAGTAAAAGAGCGGCATCCCCGTTGCACAAAATACTGAATGGTAGCAACGGCCTCCTGACGGTATTTGCAGATAGATACACCTACCCGCTGATGAGACGTTGGAATAAACTCCACGAACCCTATATCGCATCGTAATTTTAAAATATTTTTTTGCGCTGGCTATTTGTAACTTTATATATTCATCTTTGATTTTGGTTGTCTTTTTTAAAAATAAATTAAATTTCGCGGAAAAGCAAAGGAACTATATTAATCTTATATGGAATTCCACAAAGTAACGCCTGAATCTATCAGTTATTATTGCCTTTTTTCATTGTACGATAACATAGTTTTTGGAGTAAAGTTTTATTAATATTATATAGGAGAAGGTACTGCAATAAATTAATCAATTACAATAGAAGATCGAAGAGGTACTGTAAATAGGTCAGAAGATACGGTATATGAATCATGCAGTCCCGATACGGTATTTATTAAACATATTTATCAAAAACCAAAGGATCCTGGAAATTACAATAAAATGAATCTTCAAATGACCACTGCTATCTATTACTTACCTGATAAAAATCTTAACAATGACGTCATTCACACACAGCCGTAACAAGTCGGATTAATATGCACGAGGTGTTGGTTACATTAAAATAAAATTGCTTTCTGCTGCGAAACGGAAATTATTTAATCAGAGTGGATTAAGCTCAGGTCTATAAATTTATTACGCATAATCGTAAACCCGCATAACGTAACGCTCATAAAAATTACTTGTCATCATTTAAATTACTTAGTCTAACGTTAATTTTCATAAATATTGAAATCGCATACTGAGACGTTTGTAAAAAACAAACTTATTATAATTGTTTTAATGTTGATTTTTTATGATAAGTGTTGATTATTTTGTCTACTTTTAATGTACCTACCTATGTTTTCATGTAGATTTTTTTATAATATTCTTGTATATTTTGATTATCTATGCGTAAAACACGGGTGCGCTAAAGTTCACATAATTGTTCAACCCCAATTATTGGAACTCCGAAAATGTTGCACATACAATTTTCCACCATAATAGTAACTATTATTACTTGGTTACGATTACTACCGATCATAACTCCAAACCATTTAAAACCGTAATGTTAATTATCATTAATATCACTAATACTACTTTTTACTACCATACATTTATTCATCATATAGTTGAATTATCGAGAAGATGGAATTGCATTTGTAGTGGTTGTACCGTTAGCAACAAAAGGATAATAATTTTCTCTTAACTTAATAAAATGACATACCCAAGAAGTGGAATAAGTAGTAGTCCTCTGTTTTTTTCTTTCATTCGCTATCATGTTCTTCATCTGAGCTGTCACAAGTATTGATAATAAAATTGACTGTTATTTGATCCATTTCTCCTTCCTGACATCGATATTTATTTTCTTCACTTTCGACGTGGTGACAAATATTTTCCCAGTCCTCAGCAGTGATGGTATTCATTCGTTCAGTTGCTAAACTCATAATGCCTTGCATGTTTGATGAAACGTTTCTTTTTGCTACATATCCTTTTACCATGGACCAAATATTTTCGATCGGATTGAATGTCGGGTGATACGGTGGCAATCGTAATACGGAGTGGCCATGTTCTTTTAAAATTGCATCTATGTGGTACTCGCGAAACCGCTCTTTATTTAATTTAATTAATTCATACAAACTGGTTTTGTACATCAACCGGTTATACGAAACGTTGTGTTCTGTCAACCAATCCATCATTTCTTGTTTATTAGAATTTGACGTTGGAGCACGATTCAAAAGTTTGTTGTGATAGGACGCATTATCCACGATAAGTACGCTATTCGGTTTGAGGTTCGGTATTAATTTTTCTTTTAACCATTTTTCGTAGTTGACAAAGTTCATCTGGTCATGGTAATCTCCCGTTTTTTGGTTTGCCTTAAACATTAACAAAGCGTTGGGAATAAAACCATCTTTTCCTCCTGCGTGCACTATTATTAACCGCTGGCCTGTACTGATTTGTTTTTTTACACCAAATTCTGTTCCATCGGTCCAAGCTTCTCCGGACACATGTGAAGTGTGGATGTAGGTTTCATCAGTATAAACTAGTGGTCTATCTTGAGATCGATATTCCGCAATTTTGATAAGGTAATTTATTCTTAGCAGTCGTATGTTGTGTTTTTCTATTAATATTTTTCGGTTGTCCTCGGTCTTTTTCCATTTAAATCCTAATTTTTGTATTTGTTTTCGTAAAGTGGAAATGCCAAATTTGTAATCTATATCGGATTTTAACACAGAGTGGAGTCCCTTTAAGGTTGGAAATTGCTTATGGGACAGATGAAAATTGTATATAGTTCTCCGGATGACTTCCTGATCAAAATCGTCTACTGCTGATGACGGACAAGGACGCAACTTTTTATTCTTCGGGGAGGTGAATTTCTTTGTTGTTGCGAATTTCTCACTGTTGCTCACAGTCACAATGTTATAAACAGTAGAGAGACAAACACCTCTAGCTTTTTCAACTAACTGGGCAGCGGTGTAAGGCAAGTTTAAATTTTTCGTCAGTTCATTTTCAAAATATTTATAACAGTTGAAAATTATTTGCTTACTTTGACTCTCAATAGGACCAAAATTACTTACAGCCATATTTTTTTTAAATATAGAAATTATTCGTAGTCGTACGGGCGGACACAATAATTAATTGAGAATACAATCAAATCAGATGTAAAAATATACGCACAACGTAAATAATATTGACAATTTCACACTGACATTATTTTTGTTTTTAGTTCTTCGATATATATATATATATATATATATATATAACAACCTCTTTGTATGCTGATAGTACAAGAAAATAGAAAATTCAAATTTAGAATGCCTGTAAACAAACAATACTACTACATATGCAATTCCACGCTCTCGATGATTCAACTATACCTGTTTTTGATCCTATTTTACACTGTCATATTTTTTAATGAGAGGTAAAATAATGTGTCTTATTTGACAGTCAATGTGGATAAAATACCTACCACGGAATCCCGATGATCAATGGGCGAAGTAATGACCATCTGTTAAATGTTATTACAACAATGTAGCTTGGCGTCTTATATATATATATTATATTTACCTATAATACTAGGCGTTATTACCAGCGAGAAGTAAGAAACATTATCTATTTCACCTTAAGGCAGGTCCGACAAGGGTTAGGTTAGGTACGACGACGAGCGAAGCAAGGAGGTTAGGTTGAACTACGACGCTAATGAGCAAGCGAAGCGACCGAACCGCGGAGGTCTAAATCGAGTGGTCGAAAAGTCCTAACATTTCCTTAACCTTAAGGACCTTTTTTTTTTAGGACCTTAAGGCAGGTCCGATTTATGTCTGATTATAAGAGATATAAAAACAAGTATTATGAATAAAAAAAGCCAGCCAAGTGCGAGTCGGACTCGCGCACCGAGGGTTCTGTACAAACTTTCACTTACTCTAACATTATTACTCGGTTCAGGTTGAGTTAAGTTCGCACCTGATATCTATAGCATTGCATACAAATGAGGTGCAAACTAAACGCAACAAATACGTTATTTGAAAATTTTAAAAAAATAGCTAGTTAGAGACATAGTTATAATTTTCGTGTAATATTTGTTTATTTATACAAATAGTGAGAAATTCAAAATTTTCGTTAGATTAACTTCTCAGATAAAGAGGCCCCCTCTTTATCTGAGAAGTTAATAATAATAAAATGGTGTTTCCTAAAACTAATCACAATAAATTTATAAAAACAAAAATGCGCAGATCAAGCCCTTCCATATGATACCCTACTTCACCTAGTAAATAGACTTTTAAATTTTGCCTGTCTGTCTGTCCGACTATTAGAGCGCCATATCTCTATCTCTCTCTCATTAAGTCTAGTCACTAAGTCAAGTAGGGAATCATATGAAAGGGCTTGATCTGTACATTTTCGAACTTTTTTTTATTGTTCTTAAATTTCGTTTTATTACGGAAACTGTGGAAAAAATACGAAAAATCTGGAATTATGTAATTTAACATGATTAATCAGAATCAAGTGTCATGATTTTGTATGGGCTATGACAGTTGATTCGGATACCAAGTGTCAAAATTTCGTTAGGCAATAACCCATTTGGTTAAGTTTGCCCCTCATTTTTATGTGACGCCACAGATACCAGAGGCAAACTTAACTCAAGCGGCAAGTTAAGTCGAAATAAGTGAAAGTTTTTACGGTACCCTCTGTGCGCGAGTCAGACTCGCACTTGACCGGTTTTATTTTTCTTCAGCACAGTCGGGTAAAAGGTATCCTATACCCATCTGGAGAAATCCGCTTAGCCAATTTGGTATGATGAAGCCACAACGACACATACGAATATACAAACATACAAAATATTAAAATTCATTTATTTTTGATTCAGTGTCCTCCAAATAGTCTGTCACTATAGTATTTTTTTTTATATATATTTAATGTACAGACATTTTATTTTTACAACTTTATAATAGTATACATATTTTATGAGTTACCTTCATATTATGATTGATTTCTATATTTTATATATAAACTAGAAGATGCCCGCAACTTCGTTAGCGGAGGAGAAAAATTCATAACCACTCGTTTTTCTTTAGCGTAGTCGGATGAAAAGTATCCTATAACCATCTGGAGATACCCAGCTACCCGTGTACCAAAAATTGTTGAAATCTGTTTAGCCGATTTTGCATGATGAAGCCACAACGATACATACAAACATACAAAAAATCCAAAAGAAAATATTTTTCGTTTTAGTCACCTCCAAATAGTCCGTAACAATATATATTTTTTTAAATATCTTCAATGTACAGACATTTCATTATTACAACTTTATAAACGTATAGATGAAATTTTAATAAAATAGAAAAAGATTACTAGAAGGCGCACGCAACATTGTTCGCGGTGGAGAAAAAGCGCCCTTCTTTTTTTATCCTATAACCATCGGTGGATAACCAGCTACTACCCGTGCACCAAAAACAGTTGAAATCTGTTTAGCCGATATGGCGTGACGACGCCGCAACGACACATACGAACATAAAAAAATCTAACAAAAATACTTTTTGATTCAGTGACCGTTACAATATTATTTTTTTTATATCTACAAAAATATCGAGATTTAATCTTTAAAATTTTATAATAGTATACATAGATACATTGATAATAATTGTATTAGAAATAGTAGAATAACGTCGCCGCCATTGGGCTCTAATTTTAAATCCTGCTTTTTAGGGTACCCTAGTCAACAAAAAACTCTTATAATTTCGCCATGTTCGTCCACCTGTCTGTCCGTGGTTTAATTTAGAGATTCTTGGTTACAAATTTGTAATGGACAATATCTCATTTTTTGAAAGTGACTACAATTGAAATATCACGGATAAGTTGGGGCTCTCTGAACACATTTACATTATTTTTGAGTCACTAATTATTTAAAAAAATATATATTATTAGCAAATGGTGATCTGTAGGTGGTACAAAGTTAATTCCTTTCCTTCATTTTTTTTGGCAATTATAAAAAAAGTATTAATGTGTAAATATTGATAATTTACATTTGTGTCCTAAATAGTGGCGGGTTATTATAACGAAACAATAAAAAATCAGTGATCAGCCGCCTAGAAAAGTATAACTATGAGTAACGACGGAACGCTACAAAATCACGTAGGTTATGTGAGCAACAAGTGTGATAAAATCACGGTAAAAATGTTATAATGATCTGAATACATTAGTGTAAGTAACTTTAACGTAGCAAGTCAGGGTTAGTCGTCTTAGTGATTCTTTTAAAACTGGTATGATAGTCACGGTGAGTAAAATTGAATTGTTACGCTTTTACCATCTCTAGTTATGACACTTGTCACAATGAGCCCACGGATGCAAAATATTTCTTAATTTTTAAATTTATTCTCTCTAGAATTGCGCTTAGGCCTTTATAGAATGAGGTAGTTTTGCTTTATTAAAATCAGTGGTTAAAATGATACATGATTTAAAATATATGAAATACGTTCCACGTATTTGCAAAATTACGAGCTAATAAAATGAAATGTTGTCCATTTGGCATTTTTATTCATATTAATCAGACCATCAAAATTGTGAAATAATTCTTTGAAAAAATATCTGGTACTTCCCGTGCATGTAAAGAAAGGTTGCAATGTTATTTTACCTACAGCATCAAATTTAGCGTCCTTTGAGAATGTCTTATTGCAAATCATTATGTGTAGGTATGTTATGATATTTTTTTTGATTTGGTTGTCGGTTTATTCAATATTGAGCTTCAAACGTGTCTTTTTTGCTAGACTTGCGTGTCCCCTATATAGCTGAACCTACAAATACTGACTATACATGGTAGTACCACCTAATTCTTACCTAATTTTCGAGATATATCGTACGTCGAATTAATATTATTATAATTATATAGTGGCACAGAATCTTGTTTATCTAGACAGACACATACAAGATAATTTTACGTTAAACTTTCATTTTAAAATGATTTGCCAATAATAAATCTAAAATGGACATCGACAACCCTAAGCGTCTACGCCGGAGTAGGCAATTAAGTCTCCCAAAGAGTCGGAGTTTACATACTCCTCCTATTTTACTATGTTCTAATTTAACTACTTTTTCAACATTCAGAGATAATTGAAATAGTGACAAAACGAGTGGCAAAACTAACAAAAAGTTAAGAACCGAGTGTATCTAATCGTTTTGTTTCGCCATTATCGTACATAATTAGTACAATATAAGAACAGAAATATACAACATCAAAATATTTGATCCTATTGTAATAACCATTTATGAAATAAAAATTAGGTTGCAGGTAATTAAGTACTTACATCTGCATGCTTCAGCGCTCCCACATCGTTAGTACCGTCGCCGCACATCAACGTCGAATACCCAAGAGCCTTCAATGTCACCACCACGAACTCTTTCTGCTTTGGCGCAAACCGGGCGAAGACTTTTATATGCGGCATCAGTTCGATCATGAACTTATGGTGGTTCTCATTTAGATGAGTGAGGCCTTCCCCAGTTATACACAAGTCAAATTTAGAAGTCAACTGTTTACTAGTCTTGAATGGTATTACAGGCAAAAACACTTCCTCGTCTATAGACTTCCATCCCCATTCATCCCTGTTTTGTGTTAAAATGAGAACCTCTTCTCTTTGCGTGAAGTTCAGTTCTTTGGCGACATGGCACGCCGTCAAAGGATTGTCACCGGTAATCATTACGACAGAATGCGACGCGTGAACTATCTCAGCAATCGCCTTTTTCGAATCCGTTTTCAACGGACATGAAATTATCACGAATCCGACGAACGTCAAATCGGATTCGACATCTTCCCTAGACAAGTCACGGATTTCTTGAGAGCTTAACTTTCCTAAATTTCTGTAACCTAAGGCTAAGACCCTAGCGCCCCTGCGCGACAACGTCAAGTAAACGTGGTCGTAATGACTAGGAACCTCTTTCAGCATGGACTTTATCGTTTCTGGGGCGCCTTTGACGCTGCTGATGTAGTGAGTCTCGATAAAACCCCGCTCGTTCACCTGGTACCCTGCGATCACTGACATCCTTTTAAGAGCACTTGCGAAATGATTTCTATGAACAATCTTCAGACCAGGCGACTTTCCTTTCTTTGGTAAAATTGCATCCCCTTTTGTTAGGTTCCATTCAGCGGCTTTCAACGTAGCCTTCTCTAAAGGATCGCCGACTATTCCATCGTCTAGTTGAACTAGAGAGTGGCAAGACGCCAACACTTGTATGGTCTCCATAGGAGCTTCGGAGAGAGGAATAACAGTAGCGTCTTTGTGGTCGCCAATGCCGGCCACTCCTTCTACAACTAAGTTGTCGCTGGTAAGTGTGCCCGTTTTGTCGAAACAACAAATTTCAACTTTCCCAGCAAAGGGTATCCTAAATGGTTCTGTACAAAATACTGCTAGCTTCGATAGAGAGAGCAATGATGTGTTCACCGCTAGCGACAGCTCTATCGGCAGTTCCGGTGGAACAACTGATGTCAATATTAAGGTGCATTCCAAAAATAGTTTATAACGATTCCTCTCGGGATCTTCACAGCCCTTCACCCAAACATATGCAGCAGCTGCGACTGCGAATATTAACAAGAACAGTATGAAACCAAATGTCTCGAGGTTGTTGGCAGTGACTCTTTTGACTCCAAACAGAATGGTCCTTAAAAGTTTACCCTGTGATGTATTAAATCCTGTCCTAATGACATATCCAATGCAACCATTATCAGGAGCTTTCAGCCCTGATGAGCCACTCTTACTAGGTGATGAATGCTGTACAATTTTGGTGCCACCATAAAGTATATGCAATTTTCCTTCACCTTCTGGATCCAGATTCTGTTGTGGATTCCTTTCGTTTTCAAGTGCCTCCTTCATTTGTGGCACGCTTTCTCCCGTTAACATAGATTCATCTACTATACAGGAACCCTTCAAGAGAACAACATCACACGGGACCAAGTTCTCATTTACGGAACGTGTAATGGAAACTATGTCTCCTGGTACCAATTGGTCACTTATCATCTGACGCCATCTCCTATTTCTATAAACATTGATGTTATACGGTTTGTTGCCCATTTTCCTGATTTCAGACATGTTTCTTAGTTGCTGCTGGACCAGGGTGCATTCAAACATGACCAGCATAACTAGGGTAAATATGGAATAGTACCAGTACTTGTCAAGGCACCACAGAGCTACACAGAACACTTGAAATACAAAGAATGGTGCTGTAGCCCTTTCTTTGAACAGTTCCATGAATTCCGGTACCACCTGGAACAAAATTGCGAATTTTAGCCTCTTAGAGATAGTAGAGACTTAAAACAAAACTTGTTATACTACAATTGGCACCATGTATCAAACTTATCTCATGTAGTGGCCACTAACCATTACTGATCATTAAACCATCATTGAAAAAAATATACAATGACGTTTTATTGACCAGTTATGATAGTGATCAGAAAACTCAAGACACAGTGCTATTTCTGTAATTATAAATAGGCAAAAAAGTTTTAAGACTCATGCATCGAGAATTTCATACCAATACATATTATCTACTTAAAAAGTGATCTTTTATTATCATTCAGATTTTTTTTATTTAATAAGAGTATAAAATGCATTGATGAGATTGTAAAAAAAAAAAAAAACAGAAATACAATGACATCTAATGCTGATAGCAGAGCATTGTCTCTAAGTAATAGCAATTTATTATTTTGATTTGCTTAATTTGTAAATTGAGTATGAAATTGAATACTTTACCATTATCATCTCATTTTTTCCAAATTCCTTCTCAGCCACTTCAATAGCTTCGTCATCTGCATACCCTCTAGACTCCAAGTATTCCTCATGGGTCTTATTGACTGGGAACTCAACTGTACTAAATATTTTCTTGTCCCAATCATAAACATATTTACTCTTTTGAAACATGAACCAAACATCTGGATTAAGTCTGCCTTTTTTAGTAGACTGAAATTTAATGTAAAGAATTCAGATTTAAAATATGTACAAACATTGAACAAATAGAAAATTACACAAGAAACCAAAACACATGCACGTTACCCATTTACTTCTCATGGCCAAGAACTGAACCTGGACTGCTAGCTATTGGGCTTCTAAGTAAGCTAACTTAGCTGTCAAAATAATGTCACTAGTGTGGTATAAATCTAAAAATTTATCTCAGCATTTTTTAGGTAAGGACTATAAACAAAATATAAAGAGATTTGTGTTGAGCTGGACCTTGAGTTAGTTAGAACTTTTATCTTACAAGAAGTCAATTATAACAACAAGTCTGATAGTGTTCATGTCTGAATAATAAAATAGGTAATTTTTAATGAGTTATTATATCTATTATCACTGTGGCAAGAAGAAAATATAGTTGCATCACTCTAGGTGATAGTTTTGAGACATGTATAAGTGATGCGACTGATATCACATACATAATATTACTCAATCATGTGATGCCATATCACGCATCGCTCAGAAGAAACACGCATCACACCAAACACCACTCCTAGCATATTACTCTCAATTCTGGAGCTGGTGTGGAGACCAATCATGGTTCTGTTAGAAATATCTTTGTCTCACTCTCACTTTGCATGCGGCATCATATGGGCCGGTGTTGATGATGGTATTGTAACATGACAGTGACATATCAAATCACTCCAAATATTACCTATTGCCTGCCGCGTAATAGTACTGTGTTGCATATGCATATGGCATAATGAAGACAAACTATAGTGGCTGGCAATAGGTAATATTTGGACTGATGTGCTATCTCACTGTGATGTTATGTTTCGAGAGATGTGATATGATATGGCATTACTTTACAAAGTACTGTTTGGCACAAGTCTAATAGTTTTTAAGCCATTCAACCTCCAAAGACATACCTTTGTATGATGTAACTTGACAATTTCAGAAAACCCATTATTGGGTGTTGGTACCACTTTGACAATTTCTGCTTGTATGGGATCTTTTACCTGAAACCAAATTATCCTGTTAGTCATTTTTTTCTTATAAGATATTCATAACACTCATAAAGGATGAAACTAAATTGCATAAATTAAATAATAAATTCAACATATTTCATTAAATACATTTAGAAGTAATAAAATACAATGTGTAAATTGTCGTCAATGTTTTAAAACATATGATGATAAGTAGCTACTTTAGAGTAGCAACCAATCAAAAATAGTATTAAACTCTTACCATAGAACACGACAGGAAGCATTGAATATGAACACTCCAATAGCAACACAAACAAACAAGTATTTGTATCGTTGCCACGACTGCGACAGTAACGAATCCTGCCTCGATGTTCTCATCGAAACCGTACACCACGATCCATGAATAAAATATCACCGGATACAATATGAGAAAGGGCAGCACTGTCCCTTGAAGGACAGTTGCTACAGGCCTAAATAGTTGCGTATATTGAACTAAATCATCCAGTGACGACTGCATTTTGTTTGATACTATAATACAATGAATAGTAAATAATTTTCAAAAACTGCTTCAATGCACGTGACTTTAATAATTACGAGTTAGGTTTAAACATTATTACACATATTTTTAATACAAACCTACTGAAAAAACTATTACGGAAAATTCGATTTTGCCGAGTTTACAGACTTGACAGAACAGAAGGGTCCAGGCGGGGGGACGGGACGGGACGAGGATAGAAGAGCAAGAGCGTGCGTGACACGTTTTCTGTTTCATTTCACGCAAATTCTCTCATTAATTTATTGCCTGTGTAAAATTAATTCGTTTGGGTAAACCTTGTGGATTGCAAACAAATATTACATTGCGCATACCTCTTTATCTTTTTGTGTGAACTTCGCAGTGTACCTTCAGAAAACGTCAGAGAGGCTACTCCGAAAGTGAAAAACGAAGTGCGTATGGCGCCATCTCGCTCACTCAAATACAGCTTAACATGAAAGCGAGAGGAACGGCACGTTACGAATTTCAAAGTAACCCCTCTAAGAGGTACACCAAAGTTTGTATTATGCCGTCCCTCTTGCTCTCGTGCTATAATTAGTTTGGATGAGAGGGACGGCGCCATACGAACTTCAAATTTCGGGGTAACCCCTCAGAACATTATTTCTTATAATCGGTGGTTGAATATAGGCATTGATTCTAATCTTATGTTCAAAGAGAATATACTTATGTTAAACGCTGATTTTCAAGGGCTAATATATTGTGCTTGTGCGAGCACTTTTTTTTTTTTTTACTACGTACAGGCTAAGACCATAGGCCATACTGCCACGTCTTCCTAGCCATTTATGTACTGTTAATAATATTGTCAATGTCAAAAAACAGCGCGAAAACGGCCTAAACCGACGTGAATCCCACTGTGATCTGTGATTGCGACCTACATGGGCTACATGATTCTATCATCAATGATTATTTCAATTAAAAAAGCAAAAAGTGATTTGTTTTACTAACGTTGAAGAAGAAATCAACATGGATCTACAAATAAAAAGGAAGTCCACAAAAGCACCAGTTACCGGCAGCCTCGTGGAAACATATCCCCATGATCTCCAGATGTATAAAGTGCCTCCAATCGAAAATATTTCGCTTCAAGAATTCGAAACCTTAGCTTTGGAGAGACTAAACCTATTACGAAGTTTAACTACAGCAGCTACTTTAAAAGGATTGCGAATGTTCTCTGAAGAATGGACCGACTACGTGTTAAACGATTTAAGGACGCAGGGTCTTAAATACTACATGAAGTTGTGTGAAAGGACCGCCTGTGGTACCACCGAAGCTGATTTACAAGCGAGACGAAAGGACCACATCGCACATTTCATACTACGCCTGGCGTACTGTCGCACCGAAGAGCTACGACGGTGGTTCATCGCAAGGGAGACTGAGCTATTCAAAATGCGATTCATGATCATGAGAGGTGAGATAGTAGACGAATTTTTTAAACTAAACAATTTATGCTATACAAATATTTCTGATGAAGAAAAGGATAGCATCATTAATTATTTGAGAGAATCTACCCCACACCAGAACATTGACAATTTGAAATACTACAAAGTTAAGTTCTATGAGGTGCTAGATCTCGTTAGAGCGCGTAAAGCTTATCTCAGTGGTGGATATGCTTACATTCCACACAAGGATTTCATATCAGTCCTGTCAGCCCAATATCGGACACATTTAAAACAAAGTCTAGCTATTGCTTCACAGCATCTCGGGGAGGTGGAACAGGATGAGAGACTTGTTGGCTTGCTCAAAGGGTTGCACCAGACCTATACAGGCACAGATTATAGTGACACCAAGTCTATTGTGCCTATTGAAAGCCTTGACTCACTCTCTGTGAAATCATTCCCACTATGTATGAGGCAACTTCATGAGCAACTACGAGCAGCTCACCATCTCAAACATGGAGGAAGACTTCAATATGGACTGTTCCTAAAAGGCATAGGAGTTACCCTAGAAGATTCCCTAAGATTTTGGCGGGATGAGTTTACAAAAATAATGGAATTGGATAAATTTGAGAAGCAGTATGCTTACAATGTGAGGTATAATTATGGTAAAGAAGGAAGTAAGAAGAACTATACACCATTTAGCTGCATGCGAATAATAGGCACTACTGTTGGTCCAGGTGATTGCCATGGGTGCCCTTTCAAACACTGTGATGCAGGTGGTTTGAAAAATAGATTACAAGGATATGAACTGGACTCTCAGGCCGTGCACAATATTGTGGACATGGTCAAAAAGGGACATTTCCAAATTGCCTGCAGCAAATACTTTGATGCGGTCCACAATGTTGACATAGGATTGGGTATAAATCACCCTAATCAGTACTTTGAAGAAAGCCAGAAACTTCAAGGAGATAAAAAGGGTGAAAATAAAATCCAAATTAAAAAGGAAATCAAAGCTATCAAAAAGGAGACTGGGAATGATATCGAAGACATGGATTTTGATGAAATATCTGAATGGAAAGATTGATATGCTATTCAATAAATTACATTTTTAAAAACTATAAGAATAAATAAAAGTCAATTTTATTAAAGACGTAATTTTTTTTATTTTGTTTTTATTTAACTACTTATATCTATTTCTTTTTAACATACATAGCCCGTCTAGTTATGCGTCCACAATATAACCCAAATATAAAAATGAGGCCGACAAAAGATATGCCTATGACTAAGAAGTATTTCTTTGCTGGAGAAGATGACATTTCATTCAAAACATCACCAAGATTTTCTAGTCTTGCCTGTAAATAAAAAAAGACATGTATAGCATGTTGTATAACTTCAGTTTATTACTTATTGAACAAAATGGATTAGGCGTATAAAACTTGAGCCACTAATTATCATTACAATTAGCAATATCAAGGACCATTAGCCACGGAATAAGCCGTTCCCCGATATGTACAATGCATATATGAATAATATGTATAAGAATTATTTTTTACAATTATTCAACTTTTCAAGCGTGACGCAGTTATTAAATGTTACGATTTATGTATTATTAGCTATTTGCTAATAATTGTTACTCTACTATGTTTCTTTATTCAATTATAATTATAACATATTTTTATGGCGCCATCTAGTTTTTGCCAGATAACTCCTTGCGATCGGAATACGATGCAAAGTATGGCAAGTGTCAGTCCTCTTGTTTTAATGGCCCTTGGCAAAATTAAGAAAACTGTTTTGAAAAAAGAATAATTTGCCATAGGTGTGGCAAATTTCAACCGAAATGGTGGATAAGGGTTACTGTTGACTATATTAACTAATTTAATCGTTTAAATTGGTATTTGCCACATCTATAGCGCAATACCATGAAAATGCTACCAAATGTACGATCACTGGTTATAAAGCAGCACTTGGGCCCTTAACGGCAACTCAAAAAATGTGTCCCATGGCCATAATCGGCTAGGAAATTCCCAAACACACCGAACTGAAAACACGCTTAATATCTTGCCATATGACGTTGTTTACATGTGATATAGGGTACTTCCAGCGCTGGCATGATATAACAATTATGGTGATGAACAGCTTGAAGGTCATTATGCAACTAAACCAACATAAATTACAAGTATACATATGAAACTCAATACTCACAGCACTAACATGTTTATACATCTCTAATCTATTTGTGAGTTCCTTTTTACATTCGTCCTCCAATTTACGGCTGTCGTCATTGAGTATTATCTTCAAACATTTTAATCCTAAAATCAGAATCAAATTTACGTGTTTTAAAGCAGACAAATAAAATTGCCGATGTCATGAATAAATAGGGTTCATCCAAAACTCCGACCATTCAGAAAAAGGAATATTATTCACACTTTTAGTTGTAACACTGGCAACAAACACTGCATCATTTCACTATAGATGATTGCAATTTCCTTCTTGGGGTCTACTCGTATTTGATATAAAATGTTAGACCTTTATCATATTTCATAGATTGGACAAATATTGTATATGAAACAGGGCCGTAGTCTACTTACTGTGCGATAAACTTATTGTATCAGGGACCCTATTGCGATCAGTTGTATGGACCTTGCATTTTGTGATTAAGCTCTGAAACTTGACCCAGTTGCTTCCTGAGTGGGTGACTAAGACCGGTGGCCCGCAGGCAGAGGCGTGGCTATATGGACCCATGGTCGTTTAGGGTAGGCAGGCTTTTTGCCAGAGAAACTGTCTAATACATATGATCGAAACATTTTAAATGCCTACCTCGGCCAAAACGGACGACGCATGACACTATTGACAGTTAATTTCAGTCGAATATCGTCTTGTACTTTTCGTATATTTCCTGCCTTTGATTTCGAGCTTTTCAACGACTCGGCATTGCCACGGGACACCTGCTCTCTCTATAATGACGACTCGTAAGCCCGTTGGGCAATTTTTTTAACAACGACTCCACTACACAACTTTGATTTGACTCATATACTGCTCAGTTCCTTTAATTTTCTATGACTCAGCTATTCAGACCGGACATGCGAAACGCGGAGGGATTTGTGCGAGCTGACAACACTAATAATTTGCCTCGAAAGGAGACTGTGTATATTGATGATGGAGTTTATGCAAAGCTCGCATAAGTATAATTTCTTCTCTCATCAGAGGTGCCAGAACTTCACAGTCTTCCCGGACGTCTTTATGTTGCAAATGCTATGGGCTAAGTAGAAATAAAGCGTCCTAATGATATATTTTTTGTTAAATGTCGCATAACGCCGGAGCACATGGTGCCCATCAAAATGTACCAAGTACCTATCTGCACAAATAGATAGAAGAGAATAGGCGATATACGAGTGTTGTTCATACAAGTTTTCCTAAAACAATATCTTATGCGAGACATTTAATCACACCACTGCGTATAGTTTTCAAGTTTTGACGTTTTTATCTTGACGCCGTGACAACTACCGTCATTGGTAAACTGTTTGAGTGCACTAAAATGACAATGTTCGCATTACATTTTGTTGTTATTTCGAATGTTTTTTTAAGTGTGTGAAACAAAGCTGTGACGTCATTTTGCTGATAGTTAGACGTTTGTTACATACGCCCTTTTTTATCAAGCTAATAATATTCATGGATTTTTGCAATAAAAAATAACATTTCCGCATATATAAAAAAATACGTGTATGTTAAAATTTTGCCTTTCGAGTTCGACAATAAAAAGAATCATTCAAAAATATGAAATATTTTCAATTGTTTACCGTAATTTGTTATAGTTGAATCATCGAGAGCGTGGAATTGCATATGTAGTAGTATTGTTTGTTTACAGGCATTCTATATTTGAATTTTCTATTTTCTTGTACTATCAGCATACAAAGAGGTTGTTGTATATATATATATATCAAAGAACTAAAAACAAAAATAATGTCAGTGTGAAATTGTCAATATTATTTACGTTGTGCGTATATTTTTACATCTGATTTGATTGTATTCTCAATTAATTATTGTGTCCGCCCGTACGACTACGAATAATTTCTATATTTTTAAAAATAATGGCTGTAAGTAATTTTGGTCCTATTGAGAGTCAAAGTTTTAACTGTTATAAATATTTTGAAAATGAACTGACGAAAAATTTAAACTTGCCTTACACCGCTGCCCAGTTAGTTGAAAAAGCTACAGGTGTTTGTCTCTCTACTGTTTATAACATTGTGACTGAGAGCAACAGCGAGAAATTCGCAACAACAAAGAAATTCACCTCCCCGAAGAATAAAAAGTTGCGTCCTTGTCCGTCATCAGCAGTAGACGATTTTGATCAGGAAGTCATCCGGAGAACTATATACAATTTTCATCTGTCCCATAAGCAATTTCCAACCTTAAGGGACTCCACTCTGTGTTAAAATCCGATATAGATTACAAATTTGGCATTTCCACCTTACGAAAACAAATACAAAAATTAGGATTTAAATGGAAAAAGACCGAGGACAACCGAAAAATATTAATGGAAAAACACAACATACGACTGCTAAGAATAAATTACCTTATCAAAATTGCGGAATAACGATCTCAAGATAGACCTCCATCCACACTTCACATGTGTCCGGAGAAGCTTGGAACGATGGAACAGAATTTGGTGTAAAAAAACAAATCAGTACAGGCCAGCGGTTAATAATAGTGCACGCATGAGGAAAAGATGGTTTTATTCCCAACGCTTTGTTAATGTTTAAGGCAAACCAAAAAACGGGAGATTACCATGACCAGATGAACTTTGTCAACTACGAAAAATGGTTAAAAGAAAAATTAATACCGAACCTCAAACCGAATAGCGTACTTATCGTGGATAATGCGTCCTATCACAACAAACTTTTGAATCGTGCTCCAACGTCAAATCCTAATAAACAAGAAATGATGGATTGGTTGACAGAACACAACATTTCGTATAACCGGTTGATGTACAAAACCAGTTTGTATGAATTAATTAAACAAAATAAAGAGCGGTTTCGCGAGTACCACATAGATGCAATTTTAAAAGAACATGGCCACTCCGTATTACGATTGCCACCGTATCACCCGACATTCAATCCGATCGAAAATATTTGGTCCATGGTAAAAGGATATGTAGCAAAAAGAAACGTTTCATTAAACATGCAAGGCATTATGAGTTTAGCAACTGAACGAATGAATACCATCACTGCTGAGGACTGGGAAAATATTTGTCACCACGTCGAAAGTGAAGAAAATAAATATCGATGTCAGGAAGGAGAAATGGATCAAATAACAGACAATTCTATTATCAATACTTGTGACAGCTCAGTTGAAGAACATGATAGCGAATAAAAGAAAAAAACAGAGGACTACTACTTATTCTACTTCTTGGGTATGTCATTTTATTAAGTTAAGAGAAAATTATTCTCCTTTTGTTGCAAACGGTACAACCACTACAAATGCAATTCCAGCTTCTCGATAATTCAACTATAATTACCACATTTTCCCACTCAAAATCCGTTGTTCGCTGAATATCTTCTGAGTATTTTTTTTAAACATTAACAGCATCGGACAACTGACAGAAAAAAGTTTTCCTCGTTTATATCTCTGTTTTTACCTAAAATCTACGTGGCCAAGTCGCGGGCGGCCGCTATAAAGTTGTAAAAATTAAATGTCTGTACATTTAATATCATTTGTTCAAAAAAATAAGTGATACGGTCTTTTTAAAGGATGTTTTTTGGATGGTTGTATGTATCTTAGCGGCTTCATCATGTCAATACGACCGAATGGATTTTCAATTCAACCTTTTTTCTGTATGCTGGGTCATCCACAGACTATGAATAATGGTTTTTGTTTCTTCCGCTGACGTAGTTGCGGCACCTTCTAGTAAATACGCGTAATAATACAAAAATAAACATATTTTTCGACTCGAACCTTCAATCATCAATAAATAAACGTTCAATTTCTACAATTGTGTGTTGTAATACAATATAATCGGCGATTATTTGATCAAAGAAGAGAACTAATTTCTTCGAAAAGTATTTTGAAAATACCCAACCACATACCAAAAGTATTTTGCATTTGAAATAGTAAATTAAGTAAATAACTATTCTATTTGCATTTAGTAAGTAGTATTTAAATAGTTTTTGTAACTATTTTGTACATCTATGCATATTATGAAAAAAAGTCCTCCCGTCGCGTCTGTCTGAACGCGATAATCTCAAAAACTAGCAACGGATTTTCATACGGTTTTCAATAATGTAGGCATATATTATCAAACGTTATGCGGAGGGAGTCATTTGGAGGGATGTATGAGGAGGGGTAGGCCGCGGCAAAAGATGGATGGATTGCGTGAGGGATGACATGGACAGGAAGGATGTGAATGACGGTATGACGGCTGATAGAGAGGCATAGAAGAAAATAAAATGGGATAAGGACAAGCGAATGACCACGATCAGAATAGGATTGACATAACTGTCACATATATATTTTGACAGTTATTTCAATAGTATTTCAATGGTGGTTTGATAATACGCTTTGCTCTACACACTAATACACGTGCAAAGCCACGGAGCGGGTCGCTCGCTAGTACTAGATAACATATTTCAATGACAAATACAAAAGCATACAAGTTACTCGTAACTACTCCTGCCCTAATCAACATATTTTAATGAAGCGGGGTGGAACCAAATTTCGCTACCCTTCCCCCTCTAACCCCGTGGTGGTTTTGGAGTCTCTCTTCGCTCAGGACCTCTTAAGACACAACCATGCTAAGTTTCAAAGCTTAATCACTGTATGAAATTTATCTCGCAATAAGATCCCAACTATTGGTACAGTCAGCAACAAATAGTCTGTATATTTGAAAGCGCCAAGTATGGGTTTCGCCACACATCTTTATGTCAGTAAAGATATGTTGCGAAATAGGAATTTTTAATTCTCAGTGAGCACTACCGGAAGAGGCAGACGACGACCCTAAGAAGGGGAACCAAATTAGTGAAGATCGCAGGGAACCGTTGGATGAGCGCAGCACACGACGAGTCGTTGTGAAAACCTTAGGTAACACCTTCACATTCAGGCCTTTGTCGAGCACAGGACGGCTTCTGTTTGGTTAATGATGACCACTGCACGTAGCCCTTTCAACAGTGGCGTGCGGTCCATATAGGTACTAAGCTAGTGCCTACCCTGAACGACCATGACTCCATATAGGCACAGAGAAACTGCCTACCTTGGCCACAGACCCTGCGCACGCCGCTACCTATCAAGTTAGATAACATTCACGTCCTCTAAACACTACTGCTACTACACACTAAGATATCTTTCAATGGCAACTACAGGTAACCTGATCAAGTTAGCTACTCACGTCTTCCATCCCCATGTTCTAAATCCTTACAATATTTCAGCAAATCGAATGTGCATGCCCGCTCTAGTAATGGATCAGCATTTATGTCCACCTTCCTGTCTTCAATTATCTGAGCTACTTCGTGAGCACAAGCCGGTGAGACAATTTTGTTGTTTACTAATGCCGTTTTAAGACATTCTTCAACCTGTAATTAATTCAGTTAACAGGTTTATTAGAATAGCAGAGTAGCTTTTGAGTGAGGACAGTACCCAACGGGTCGTTGCAGAGATCATATTGTCCAACCTTTGACTAGCAATGGAGATTTTTTCGTCTGATAATTTCATAATGATGTTGATTAAATAAGCAGGGTAGACCTAGGTCTGGAGGGAAGAGGGGGGCGGCGGCAAACCGGGGTACCTATCCCGGCCGGTATTTTCATAGGGCGCCGAATTAAATCAGACAAAACAATTTATTTTGATGCATTGCAAAATTTATAATAGGTAAAGGCCAAGCCACACCAGATGCGTGTGCGTGGCGTGCACGTAAACGTGCGCGTGGCGTGCGGCGTGCACGATGTAAAGTACGAATACCCATAAGAGATGACACACCGCTGCGCCCGTGCACGCCACGCAAGCAGTGTGCCATCGACTATGACATTTCATACGACACACCGCGCACGCACGCACACGCGCACGTGCACGTACTGCGCACGCATCCGGTGTGTTTCGGCCATAAAATCACAAACATTATGCCTGGGTAAAGTATGGATTACAAGGATAATTGTCGATTTCCAGTAGGAATTACATTTAACACCAAACCAGGAAAGAGAAGGTTGGTACTGTATTTGATGGAATATACAAAAAATACTTTATCAATTACATATAAAATAATTCATTGCAGTGTTTAGCTTGTGCGTCATATATCGCCTATAGCGTCTGCCCGCGACTTCGTCCGCCTTAAATTCGTTTATCGCGGATAACGGTATTTTTCCGGGATAAAAAGTAGCCTATGTCCTTCCCCGAGACTCAAACTATCTCCATACCAAATTTCATCCAATTCGGTTCAGCGGCTTAGACGTGAAGAGGTAACAGACAGACAGACAGACACACTTTCGCATTTATAATATTATAGTATGGATTAATTAAAACTTTGTCTGTAAAAGTGCTTATCTAAGTTTTCGCGTTTCTCTGAATATTTATCATACATATCATGTATGTAAAATAATTTTAGCGTTTATCATGGAAAGTTGAAAATATATCAGTTAGAGCAACTCTTGAATTGCTTGTCTCTTTATGCTCGATAGAAATAGGTTCTGCTGGTGTATAAAACATTATTTTAGATTGGATAATAAGAGCACATGCATACACACAGAAATTGTGTTTAGGAAAAACAAATGCAATTTTGGGAGGGGTCTATGGACCGCTCACAAACATGGCTTATGGGTCACGACGCTTGCGTGTCCCCCTTCCCGCCAGGTCCGCCAGTGAACTATTTCAATTTTCCACTTACTTGTCCATCTGATTTCGTGATTGAATCATTCGGCACCGCGCAAATTGTCTGTATCTCCGCATTGCATAACTTGCTAAGCAAAGGGTTGAGTCGATAGTTCAAGGCTTGCTCCTTGAGTATGTTCGTTAGTTCATTTTCGCAACCGTTAGTCAGTTTAGACTGTCGAAATTTTTCCGTCAGGCAATCCAAAACTTTGCCTTGAAGTTCGACATCTTGGGGCTCGTTATCTGCAATTTTATTTATCATTTGTAAATGTACTTAATAAGCATGACGGAGTATAAAAATCGTAATTGTAATTAGTCCGTCAGTTAGATGATAAAAAAAAATTAGACACATATTATTAGCTTTTTAGAATAATTAAAGTTTAGGAGTGGGGGCTCATTTTGACTCTCCAATATTTTTTATTAATCTACATGACGAACTCATTATTAATATTTAGTTATCATCCCTATTGTGATGTTGATTGATTACATGTTGTCAAAACCGTTGATAACGACTGAAAGGACCAATCGAAAATGGTGTCAAGGTTCGTCGTAAACGATATATATTCTAACTAAATAAATGAATTGAAACGGATTACTTCGCGTATATTTTCTGGTTTGAGTTTTCGGCGTTACGGAAGCTATAAATACAGCGCCCTGGTTCACGGGTTATGTATTCTGTATAATTACACATAAATTACGTAGCGGGTCAAGGCTTTCTTTTTGGAAGGTAAAGCCGACATGTTGTTTTAAGTGATGTTACAAATACAGTATTATACCTGCACCACAGAATATATATTACAAGTTTGATCTTACCGAAAATCAACGCATGTGAGCGAAAGAGCACGCTGCGCATGAACCAGAAAGTTAGTAAGTTTTGCAACCATTGCGCCGTTCAAGAAGAAAACGCTTGCTTCTTACGCACGATGCGCTAATGTATACCCGACTTCGTCACAACCGAAGGCAGTATACCTTTTGCTGCGTGGCGTGGCCGCGGAGCTTGGACTGCGTCACGCCTGCCGGTACTGCGATTCCGAATTAAACATGCTTGACTTACCAACAATACCTGAACAATATTTTTTTATATCCATGTCACAATTCTTCTGCAAGTTGATATTAAACCGGTAATCCGTATTTTGCTCTATCATTCTGTTCACTATAACTACTTTACAACTTTCGGGGAAATCTGGTTTATCATGGTGTGCCTGAGAATAAAAAAAAAAAATCAATAAATAAAATTATATAACATATATACTGAATTCACTACACTAGTTCATCAAAATTATACCTTTAGACATTCAAACACTTTGGTGGGATCTGTATTATGGCAGTATAAGTCAATCATGTTGTTACAAGTATGAATCAAGTGGTAGTCGACTCCATTGTCAGTAAATTCCTGTTTACGGACAACAAAAATAGCTTTTCTACAACTGTCTGACAATTTCCCAGTAGCTGTTTGGAGACATTCTAAGGCAGCAGATTCCGCATGAGCTATATTGGGACAGTACTCCTGTAAATCAGTCTTGCAAGCTTCCTTTAAGTCTGGATCCAAATCAATACTTTCTTTCTGTTGAAACAACTGACTTCTTAATTGCTGACGACATTCTTTAAATATTGTATGTTTTTTTCGGTTAATGGTATCATTTCTAACAATTTCACTTAGGCATGTCACTACCTGAATTTTCGTTTGTGCTTTTGGACAGAATCTAACCACATAGGATTTGCAAGCGTTTTTAAATTTTCTTGTGAATCTGTAGTTTCTTAGAGATATCAATTGTTCATGATCAATTGCTGCTCTGCACTTTACATTTCCTTTAATTTCCGGGTCGTTCTTGTGGTTAATCAAACATTCCAATATATCATCTTCTTCCTTTTTGCTCTTCATCTCGGAAGAACAAAGCCTCTCTATAGGAACTCTACAATTGCTGGTAACCACTGCATTTAACTCAATATGTCCACTTTGGGTTTCAGTAAATTTAGTAACAGCCTCTTTACATTTAGAAGTCAAATCTTTAATCTTTTTTTGCAAACAAGCAATTTCTTCTCCCTTGCCAGTGTATCCTATGCATAAATTTGTTAGGTCATCAATGCAATAATCTTCTATTTCTGGGAGTAAATCAACACTCACAGCTCTTTGTCTCATTACTCTTCTGACTTGTTGTTCACAGGCAGGTTTTAATTTGCCTCTTAATTCAGAATCGTAAGCGTAATTATAAAGACATGGTAAAACTGCAGGATCTTTTTCAGATTGGTGTTCACTAGCATCAGCCCATTGAAGTGTTGCTTTACATTGCATCACAGCATCATATTTACATGCTTTGTATAGTTGAGGGTCGAGCTTAAAATCCCTTGATATGAAATATTGAATTTGCATTATGGCTGCTTCACAGTCACTGCTCATATCTGCAGTACCAAGTTTTTCCATGAGACATGACATGACCCTGCCATTGCCACCTGTAACCTCTTGACATGCTCGGTCCACTACAGGTTTACAAGCTTTGCGTAAAATAGGGTCAACTCTCCAATCTTCACCGGGGTCAGCTTCTTGCACTAGTACCTGTACAGATTTGCGACAAGCTAAGCTAATTCGTTTTTCCTTTCTCTTTCTGGGTCTTGCATGATCCATTAAGCAGTGAAGTGTCCGGCCTCCTGCTTCGATTCCTCTGCAGAGTGTGGTTATATCATTAGCACAGTCATGCATCAATTCGGGTGAAAGCCTGTAATCATCCATGAGCATCTTCCGGTGATCAATCATTTCTGCTGTGCATTCTGGAGATAGCTTGTTGGTGTCAGTCTTTGATACATTCTCTAAACATAGCAATATTTGTGCTAGCCTAACATCTTTATCGTCCACAACACCTTTACGACAATGGTATTTCCTAATGTCTTCTTTACAGGATCTGACGAGACCTTTACTGGCTTTATAATTCATCACCATATTTCTTTGGTCATAAAAAAGTTGATCTTGGCATCTCTTCGTCATTGCTGAAAGAATGAAAATGCATTAATTATAAAACTATTTTCTTTCCTAATTTTAGAATTAGCTTAACCTATGTGCCAGTCCTGAAATAAAAAATGTGATACAACAATTGAAATCTGCAAAAAGTCCAGGCGATGATGGAATCACAAATGATATCCTGAAGGCAATCATTGATCCACTTACACCTGTTTTAACCAGACTTTCTAGAAAAAAAACACTGCCAGAAGAATGGGAAACCTCGGTTATAACGCTATTGTACAAAAAAGGAGACCCTACCCTTTTGGAAAACTACAGGCCAATAAGTTTGCAGCAAACAATATACAAGGTATTTGCATCCGTGCTATTAAAACGAGTGTCAAGCGTACTAGATAGCAACCAGCCTAGAGAACAAGCCGGATTTCGACGAAGCTATTCTACTATTGACCATACTTTCACTCTGTCACAGGTAATTGAAAAATACGTAGAATACGGCAAAAAACTATACTTAGCCTTTATTGACTATTCCTAGGCCTTCGAATCTATACTACACAAACCGCTGTGGTCAGCATTAAAGGAACAAGGAGTTGAACCAGCCTACATAACTATACTCCAAGAGATATATAGGAATAGCAAAGCGATGGTCAAGTTAGAGAAGAAAGGAGAACCATTCAACATCCAAAGAGGCGTGAAGCAAGGCGATCCCATCTCCCCAAATCTATTTACTGCCCTTTTAGAGTCTATATTCCGTAATCTAAATTGGACTACTAAAGGAATAAACATAAATGGAGAATACCTCAACAACCTTCGTTTCGCAGATGACATTGTACTGATAGCGGATAACCATGCGGATCTAGTTTATATACTGAACACTTTAGACAATGAAAGTCAGAAATGTGGTTTACAAATGAATAAACAAAAAACCTTTGCCATGACTAATAGTCAAAAAGCACGAATCGTATCAGGATCGAGGATAATAGAATATGTTGATACGTATATATACTTAGGCAAATTAATAACTTTCACCCAACCAACATCGAACGAAGTGGAACGAAGAATAAAGAGTGCATGGAGCAAATATTGGTCTCTAAAAGATATTTTCAAATCAAACCTTCCCATTCATCTGAAACGTAAAGCGATGGACTCTATAGTTCGTCCAACACTCCTATACGGCTGCCAAACATGGACACTCACAAAAGATATTGTGCAGAAAATTAATGTATTCCAGAGAGCAGCTGAGAGGAGTATGTTGAATATTAGACGGAGTGACAGAAAAAGGAATGTGGACATCCGACAACTAACGAAAGTGACAGATGCCGTTGAACTTACCTGTAGATTGAAGTGGAAATGGGCTGGTCATGTAGCCAAAATCACAGATGACAGATGGAGCGAGAAGATCTTACACTGGCACCCTCGCGAGGTGTCACGACCAAGAGGCGCCGGTGGGTTGATGACATTGTAAAGATAGCCGGAAATATGTGGACCCGCCAAGCCAAAGACAGAGATTACTGGAAGGACCTGGAGGAGGCCTTTGCCCAAAAATAGGTGCCTCACTTATAACGTGTATAATATAAACATGAAATGTATCTGATATTTACTTGTGAGAAATAAAGGTTTATTATTAGTATTATATGCCAGTCCAGCTTTCTATTATATTTTATTTCTGATATATCTGTGTATAGCACAACATTCTCAACAAGTTATTGCACAAGTTGATCAAATTACATCCTGCACATTGTATACTCCACCTCTTTAACAAACAATTGAAAATGTGTGATCCATTGGTGTTAAGTTTCATGGTTAACTTCCTGAATGTGTTTATTCATTCAAAAGTAGCCTTATGTTTAGAAACCATATTGTAAACAATAATGTAAAGTTTACAAGTTAATGATTACCATCATTGAGTATGATACAATAATATTGGTATGTTAAATAAACTCTAAATGAAGTATAATAGCTTTATGCCTATTCTAGATCTATCTTTTATTCAAGGAACGCCATATTAAAAAGGTAAGTCAGTGAAGTGTTCTTAATAGGATTTTTCAAAATAAACTTTAAAGGAAATTAACTTCTACGGAAAATTACAAATTAATGGCATAAGATAAGATAGTTAGCATGCTGTAATACACGCAGTTTAGAGATAAATCTCATTAAGATCCTTTTACAAAACCGTTTTTTAACAGACTTCCAAAAAAAGGAGGAGGTTCTCAATTCGACGGAATGTTTTTTTTTTCTTTTTGTAATAAATAATGTTAGTAAGCAAATTTTAGAACACAGAAATTATATGTTGAAATAGAAGTTACCATTTTCATATTTGTGGCGCACAAGACATTTGTACATTAACCATGATCCTGGAACTTCATCTGGACAAAATGTCTTGTAATCCAAGTTACAAGCTACAAATACTATTTTATCCAATTGCAATGTAGTGTACTTTAATTCTTTCAGACCAGATATTTCAGTGCTGCACTCCGGTTTTAGAACTTCCTCCTTAGTCTCAAGACACTTCACTGTTTGACTCTGTGAAAGACTTCTGAAATCCGGCGGAATTCTGCCACAGGTATATGTCTGTATATCATCATTACAGGCTTTAAGAAAACTGTCAATAATCTGCCAATCATTGAATATCAATGACTCAATCTTGTTTATCATCCTCCAGCAGCTCCTATTCTTCACACCCGGCTTTTTCTTAAGCACGCAATCTATAGCAACCTCGGGGGGATTCAAACAATCCTGTATTAATAATTCGTCTTGACATGGTGTCTTAAGTTTGTTATTGATGTATGTGTTATCAATGAGCTCTGCCTGGTGAGACCAGACCCTGTGCTGACACGTGGACAACGCTAGTGTTTTGTTATTACGAGCTGTGGTCAAAGCACATGATAATATGGCCAAATCATCATCCAACTGTGCGCACTGTTGTTCAAATAATCCACAGCCACTCAAGTCTAAAGTATACCTTCCTTTGGGACGTTTCAGGTCACCGGGCAGCTGAGCACATTCTGTGTGGCTTATTAAAAACGGTACTGATATCCATAATAGTATCAATATTACATTTGTTAACATTTCGGTACCGGCAAAATAGTATGATGAAAGCCTATAATTAACGCTAGTATAATGTCATAATTTGAATAACTGCACTGTGTTATCTTACACCTAAAGTCAATGGTTCTATAGAGTAATTACTGCATTGAAATATGATATATAAGTGAACAAAGCACTCAAAATTCCAAACACAACACAGCCGTCACAGACCGACATCAGCAAATTTAGCAAATTTATTATTTATATAGTTAAACATAGATAACACACATGGGAACGTTCCAAATTTCAACTACGTGAATGGCGAAATGGATCATAAACGCGAAAATTCACCAATCGCTTCGCCTGGTGGGTTTTCGTGAACTAGGAATGCACAACACTTCATTTTTTTAACCCCTGTTTTCATCGAATTATCTAATAATATTTGTAAAATTACAAAGAACGTATTTTGTATTTTTATATGGTTTTTAGATTAAGCCACTGATTCTCATAAAAGAAAACTGACATATTCTATAAAGACGTAAGCGGCATTTGAGGAAAAATAAATGGGGAATGGATGAAAATTTTCAAAAATCTTGAAATTTTGTTTATAGGTAGGAATAAGCTGCCTTATTGTCAGAAAAAAAAATACAGATTTTTCTGTGGCTTAGAATAAAATAAAAAGATGAAAAGGTGTTTGTGGGCCTATATGCCCGCCTTATACGGTAAGGCAAGAGCAGAGCGCCTACTCTGAAATCCGAAAAACGAAGTTCGGATGGCGCCTTCCCGCTCACTCAAATACATCATAACATGAGAGCGAGAGGGACGGCACTTTACGAACTTCGATTTTTGTGTTTCGGAGTAACCCCTCAGCATTGATATTTTTTGATTCAAATGGCTGTAAATGTATCGTATACCGTATAAGGCAGGTATATAGACCTACCAACACCTTTTCATCTTTTTTTTTTTTTTTCTAGCCACAGAAAAATCTGTAATTTTTTTCTGACAATAAGGAGCCTTATTCCTAATTATAAACAAAATTTCAAGATTTATGAAAATTTTCATCCATTCCCCATTTATTCTTCCTTGAATGCCCCTTATGTGCATGATAAAATATTTCAATTTAGAATAATATCTTACCATCAAGTGTGATGAGTAGGGAGGGAATAAGCATTAATTTTTATTTATTTTTTATTAAAAGCCCATTCGTGCAACAAACAGTAGACAAAAATCGATTAGCTATAAGAATAACCAAGATATAAACTATCTAAGATTTTATTCTATCTCTTTCTTGCAAAACAGAATTTAATTGGGAGTTTATATGGCCGGAGTGATACATTTGTTTTTATTTACAGCACCGTACAGATATGCGGAGACATTGTGTTTATGTTATACCTCTTAAATTATTATTTACCTCATAGTAATATTATATGTAGTAATAGTACTGTGAATAAAAACAAATGTATGTATATAAATACCAAAGATACATTGAAACAACTTGAATTATTTGAATACAACCCGTTCTAGACCTTCCGATCCTATCCGATCCGATCCTAATTATCGGATAAAATCGGATAATGTATTGTGCAACAGATCCCAATTTTTAGCGCCTGTAGCACAATACACTATCGGATTTTATCCGATAATTAGGATCGGATCGGAAGGTGTAAACGGGGTTTACCTCCTAAATTCATCACACTTGTTGGTTAGACATTTTTCAAACCTGAAATATTTTATCATGCACATTTAACCAAAGTATCGATACATTAATGTCAACATTTTACCACCCCTATAACATGTAACTTACTAACATGACCTAGTGCCTAATAACTTAAATCCGTTTTAATTCGTTTAGTTAGTGATATCGATATTCAATGTTAGATGTCCTCACTGACACTCCGGATGAACGTAATTGTATGAAAACCTGTAAATTGTCCTCTCTATTAGTATTATGTTAAATCTCTTTGGTTGGTATTAATATATTTTTGATTTGGTCTACTTAGATTAGTTATTATGATTTTAAAATATTGCAGCTCGCAGCTTGTGCCCAAGTCAGTTTTACATAGATAAGTGAGATTTTTTTTTAAATGCTGTCAATATACATGTCCTATGATGATGATGACGATGATGACGACAATGATGATGATGATGACGACGATGACGCCGATGACGATGATGATGACGATGATGACGATGATGACGATGATCGATGACAACGATGACGACGATGACGATGACGCTGACGACAACGCTGACGACGACGATGACGATGACGATGACGATGACGAAGACGATAACGATGACGATGGCGATGGCGATGATGATCAACCCTTGGTTAACAATCTACTATTTCTAATCTGTATAAACCAAAGCAAAAATGCATTCATATATATCATATCATATCATTTATTCATAAACAATTTTACATTGTGTTTGAAATCTGAAAATAACACAGTTTAATTTAAACAATAATATTTCACCCGTCACACAGTCTTAAATTAAGGAAAAATAATAATTATAATTTTAATTCAATGAAATTTTGATTTTAAATATCAAGGCACCATAAACATGCATTATGGGTTAGTTGTAATAATTTAATTCAAAAAGTATGTCAATATATGTGCTAACTTAATTAAAATTGTTTGATGAACTCTGTTACTGAGTAATACGACTTTTCTAACAGGAACTTCTTAAGCCTTGAATTGAAAATTTTACTATTTGCCACAGTTTTGAAGTCAGTTGGCAATTTATTATAGAGATGGACCGATTGGAAATATGCCGCGTGTTAAGTATGTTCAGCCTAGGGACAATATTGCACCATGCTATAGTAACTTAAAACTAACACTTTTTATTGAAAACAGCGCCATCTAAACGCTGATTTTTATACAAGAAACGAAGTGTTACCACACTAAAATATATGGTAAGGAAATAAATATATTCTATACTAGTAACAATATGACTTTGGCGCTGCCATTTCAAATGTCAATCCAACTATTCTATCATTCTGTTTTATTTTCCTTTTAATTTAACCATGTCGCAGAAATCTTGCTGTGTACCTGGATGTCCAATAACTTTAGAAGATGGTAAGTAATTAATTAGCCAAAGGTGCGGAGCGTCACGACCGGCTCCCACCGACGCGAGCTTGAGGGCCGCAGGGCGAGCCCACCCGGATTTTAACTCGATTGGGGGCCGCAGGCCCGAAGGTGAGCATCAGCCAACGCGACGCAAACACACCCGCCCGCAGACCCCTCCTCCTTTTCAGTCTCCTTTCACCTTCCCACAGCAAATGTATCAACACGAGCGACTCCTACGTCTACAATTACACAGAGTCCAAGTACTGCCCATAAAACACACTGTCCACTGGGGCCTCGCGGGGCTCTGCTAACACTGGATTGTCATAGTTACGGCAGAGACAGTTTTAAAACATTCCAGAAAAAGCGTGTATTTTAGAAGATTTAAAGAATACCGGTGCCGCTCCCTGGTTACGGCCGTTTTCAGCGTATATTTATACGCAGCCCTCGGTGCGCGAGTCCGACTCGCACTTGGTCAGTTTTTTTATATCTTCCGAAATGCAGGTTTCATTGTTTTGTTACTTTGTAAGTTTCCGATGTTTCAATGTGGCATGGCTTGAACATTATGGCACTATGATCAATATGTAGGAAACAAAGCATTATAATGTCTCTATATTAGTTATTATATTTTCAGGTGTACGTTTTCATTGGTATCCTAATCCTGAAAAATATGCAGAAAAGTATAAGACATCTATACTATTATAATGTTGTAAAAATGAAATGTCTGTACATTGAAGATATTTAAAAAAAATGACTGTAGTGGACTATTTTGAAATCACTGAATCGAAAAATATATTTTTTAGATTTTTTTTTAATGTTTGTATGTGTTGTTGTGGCTTCATCACGCCAAAACGGCTAAACGGATTTCGATTATTTTTCGTACACGGGTAGCTTGGTATCTCTAGATGGTTATAGGATACTTTTCACCCGACTACGCTAAAGAAAAAAAATGGTTCTGATTTTTTTTCTCCTCCGTGGATGAAGTTTGCGGGCACCTTCTAGTGGATATATAATATTGGTGGAGTGATAACTGGCTTGGACTAAATTTCAGTTTATAACAATAAACGTGTCTGCCGCAGAAATTTTCAAAACTGCTACTTGTGCCCTAGAAACAGATTGTGCAAATTAGCAGTCCCTGCTTCGCACCTGCCAGGTAATCTATACTATTATAAATTGAGTATTGAGTATATTTTAATGATTGTTACTGACTATTTGGAGGTCAAAAGTCAAAAAAAAATTTTTTTGGATTTTTTGTATGTTAGTTTGTGTCGTTGTGGCTTCATCACGCCAAATCGGCTAAACAGATTTCAACTATTTTTGGTACACGGGTAGCTGTGTATCTACAGATGGTTACAGGATAGGTACTTTTTATCCGACTACGCTGTCGTAAAAAAGGGGGATTATGATATGACTTTCTCTCTTCCGCGAACGAAGTTGCGGGCGTCTTGTAGTGTATTATAATGTAACTGAATATACAGGGTAGAGGAGGCCCAAACCTAATGTGGGGTCATGTTCTTTTAAAAACAATATACCTATGTAGGTTTAAACATTTGTTTTTAAGTAGGAGTTCTGAAACGTCGTCAATGGAAATCATCATTTCTTTAAAAGGTAATTCCACAATTTTATATACCCTAAAAGGGCTAAATGAGGGTTGAAAGATCGTATTGGGAACATGTAAATTTTAAAGTATGATATCAGACTTAACTACTAGCGTATTAACTACTAGTGAACGCTAGCGCATATCCCTATTTTCATGAATACGGCCGTTTTTAGGGCTACGTACCCGAAGGAACTGTGGAATAAATTACCACCTGTAGTATTTCCGGACCAATGCGACCTTCAAGCCTTCAAGAAAAGAGCTTACTTCCACCTGAAAGGCCGGCAACGCACTTGTGACTCCTCCGGTGATGCAAAAGTGTCTATGGGCGACGGTGATCGCTTAGCATCAGGCGACCCGTCTGCTCGTTTGCCTCCTATGTCATAAAAAAAGGGTAATATGGAACCCTATTACTAAGACTTCATTGTCCGTCCGTCCGTCCGTCCGATCGTCCGTCCGTCCGTCCGTCAGTCCATCTGTCCGTCTGTCCGTCTGTCTTCCTGTCAATACCACTGACACATTGACCAGTCACACGGCGTTTAGGGTACCCTAAGGCTAAAACGGGACCCTATTACTAAGACTTCGCTGTCCGTCCATCCATCCGTCCGCCCGTCCGTCTGTCTGTCTGTCAATGCCACTGACTTATTGACCAGTCACACGGCGTTTAGGGTACCTACAGGGTAAAACGGGACCCTATGACTAATACTTCGCTATCCGTCTGTCTGTCTGTCCGTCTGTCACCAGGCTGTATCTCATGAACCGTGATAGCTAGACAGTTGAAATTTTCACAGATGATGTATGTCTGTTGCCGCAATAACAACAAATACTAATAAAATGATCGAACACCAAGTACATTTTGCTTAGGAGTAGGGATCTGCTAACACTGGATTTTCATAGATAAGGCCGTTTTAAGGGTATATTTTGTACGGAACCCTCGGTGCCCGAGTCCGACTCGCACCTGGCCGGCTTTTTTAGCATATATTTGCTACGGAATCCTCGGAAAGTCCGACTCGCACTGGTATTATAACTTAATTTCAGGGTCAGCTAGCGTCAACCCCCACATAGAGAGTTCAGCGACTGCGAGGCAGAGTCAAGAGGCATCGCACCTGAATCCAGCACAAATCGTGGAAATACTGAAGCCTGAAAAAGTGAATTCGTCAGACATTCGTGAGTTTATGTCCACATGGATACTTTCTTATGCCCGACTCTCATTTGTCAGAATATAGTCCGTTTTCTATTGGGAAACAGTATGACATTTTTGAGTACAGCCAGTGTTGGCCGAACGTTAGTGTGATTGAACACTAAATAATAATGATTGAAAAATTTAGTTGCGACTAAAGTACTAATGATTGACGTCGGTTAGTGTTTAGTGTGATTGAAACTAATTCTCCGTTAGTATTCAATCATTTGAAAACCCTAATGATTGAAATATTTTAATCTTCAGTGTTTCGAAAGTATTAAAAAACTAAATTAACTTTTAGTATATATTAAATCCTGTGATTGATATTAATGATTAAATGGCCAAATTAAAGTTAAGTCGTGATACCTAATTTCGTCGAGGACAAAGTACGTAAATATAATAGATCAGCACCTTATAGACTCCGAGTCCATGTTGAAAACTTCCATGCTGGATGGATCCCATGATGGACCCTGGGGGTACCTACTGGAACTCAGGATTGCAACAACATGGACGAGTGATTTTTTAGCTTAATGGACTTAGAATGAGGAGCATTTAGATAGGGTACTCCACTACACCAAATCGTCCTGATGATGGACCCTAGGGGTTCGTAATGGAACTCAGGACTGGATCAACATAGATGAATGCTTTTTTAGCTAAAAAGCACTCGTCTATGTTGATCCAATCCTGAGTTCCAGTAGATACTCATGGAAGTAGGTAGACGACGACAGCGAAACATATACTTATAACCAGCCGTATCTTTTCTTACGGTAACTTAGAAGTTTAATTTTTTCACAGCTTCAAGGAACTATAGTCTATGGTTTTACTTTCAACTCGATACTTCCACGCGTTCTCGAGATAGAGGGTCTTGACGGACAACAATGTGATCATATAAGGGTTCCGTTTTTTCCGATTGAGGTACGGAACCCTAAAAATAAGGTATCCATAGCTTTCATAATATCTATAAATTAAGAGATGTCTCTTCGTTCCATTCTCTATACAAACGTAGTCCCGGTCTCATTTGAAAATTAGGCAACAGTGGATGAAATTTTGTAAGTATGGACCTTTGGTTTTCAGATTTTCATATAAATGTGTAATATCAGAATTACAGGAGCTCAAAAGTCGACAAAAAAAGGGGTCAACTTTGCACGAGAATCACAGACCAATAAAGAATTTTTACAAAAATCGAAAAAACGACAGCCATGGGAAATATAATGAATATCTTGAGTGTAAAATATCATTGATTTCTGTGTTATACTTTTCGTGTAATATGAGGATTACGAAACACAAAATTCAATCGCCCAAATCTTGGAAAGCCTACAGCTATCACGATACACATTAGCGGGGAACGGAGTAGCGGGAGAGGAGGTGCAGCGCTGTCCCGCGCTGTCTTTTCTCTGACATTGACACTGTCGTTGAAAATTGAAATTTTCTTACGCTTGGTGTAAGTGTAACGCTCGAATGGTTTAGAAATGGGTTAAGTTGTTAGAGTTTACATAAACATGTTTATTGTAAAAATAAGGATGTGTCTTTTTCTTATTAGTTTCGTGAAATGTCTTGATAGATGCTATTTATTGTTAACCTCATATGGTCTCATCGGAAGTTCAGCGCTGGCTCCCGAGCCAGCATTATGCTGAGGTGGGACCATTTCGGGTCATAGTTTTAGTTTTTATGTATGTATTTTGTTTATTTTTTTTTGTTTTGCATATGCTAGTATAATAGAATAACTTCTGGCTATGATCCTAAGTTTCAAGAAATAGAAATTATTTTTATTAAACTATTATTTCACATTTCACTATACACCGTGTTCTTGTTGATTTAATTAAGTCAACATGGACTTGGTATTTTGAAAATATGTATATATTTTATTAGGCTTTCGTAAGCCAAAATGGTAAAAACGGAACCTCTTTCATTTCGTCATGTCCGTCTGTCTGTCTACCTTTCTGTGCGGTATGTCAGACTCGGCTACTATAAGAGCTATAGAAACGAAAGTTGGAGCACAGGTGTCTTTCGTAAATCGATGCCTATATAGTTCGTTAGTTAGTCCCCCCCTCACTCTCTAGTATCTAAACCGTGGCATCAAATAGTATGAAAAAAATCAGGGAAGTAGCGCTTAGTAAATAATTTCAACGAAAATTGATTTAAACAATGTTGGTAAAAAAGTTTTTGAGCTATCGCTGAAAAACTGCTCCCCCCCTTAAACAAAAGGACGTAACTGCCGTTAGTTTCCTATGAAGATACAATCTTTTGTAATAGCAAGGTAAATGTTATTTCTTCGTAGTAGCGGTTATGCAACCATCTAAGCGTGGTCCGACATGCTCCTTGCCGGTTTTTATCTATACTTGGAGGTCACTAAAGCGAAAAATATATTTTTTGTACGTTTGTATATGTCGTTGCGGCTTCATCACGTAAAATCAGCTCAACGGATTTCAACTATTTTTGGTACACGGGTAGCTGAGTATCTCCAGATGGTTATAGGATACTTTTTAACCGACTAAGCTGATGAAAAAAGAGGGGTATGACTTTTTCTCCTTCCGCGAACGAAGTTATCATATATATATATATATATATATATATATATATATATATATATATATGTCGTGATAGTGACATTAACTAATGTAACATTTAGACATACATGTTTCTGATAACAGACTATCTCTAGTCTAATATCGAATGTTTTTATTATTGTTCTCAAACATACTAGGAACGGTTGGTATTTCGTTTGAAAAAAGAAGACCTACATTAAAAAAAATTGCTATCTACGAGTTATTAAACGTATGAAATCCCATTATATTCTGACACTTTATATTGTCTATAGTGTATAATCCCATTATATTGTATACTTTATTCACTTAGTCAATTCCCGCAAATGTTCCATTTACTTAACCTATTAAAGATAAAGTAAATCAAGATAAACACGGTGTATAAGTATGTATTTCAGAAAAACTGTTTTTTTTTGTTAATTTGCTGATTCTTGCAACTTAGTTTATTGAACTGACGAAATAAGACCACACATGCATATTGTAACTAAGTGTTTTGTGAAAATGATCATGTTTCTTACATGTAATCTTAACAATAAACAGTTTAACTGTTTTTTTTTGGCATGGAACCAAAGCTGGCGCGGATTTTGTATGAAACTGTCTTTCTCTGTATTTTTCATAGACATTTTGCGCTAGCTCTTGTCCTACCTATACTTTATTTATCTTTATATACATATCCTTTGTATATAAGCAAACATAATCCACGAGATCCAGGGGTGGGTTGCTAGTTAAAAACGATTTATAATATCATAAATTTCTCTCATAAATTTACCTAAGTAAGTAACTAATAACTCTTTTGTTGATATCATAAGTATAACGTATTTAAAAGAGGTTGTAATCGCTTCACCAAGAATATGGATGCTACGCAGAATACGGACGCCGGTTGCGGGAGGAGATGGGGGGACGGCTGCAAGCGCTTACGTCACGAGCGATAAAGATAGCAATATTCCAATTCCAAACTAATACCTAAAGGTGCGTCCACATTTGTATCATTTGCCCGTATCAGATCATCGTCGCTTGGCATGATCGCGTGTCACGATCACGCGTTTGGACGTCGTGCCGATCCGATCGCTCGAAATCCATGTTGCTACGCGTATCAAACACTCGGATCGGACAAACGCGGCATGATCGCGTCGGTGCGACGTCCACACTAGTGATCATGACACGTGATCATGCTACGCGGTTATGATACGCCGCGATCCATCTCGACTCGGTTTTTGCCCGATCATCTTCTGTCTCGTCCATTGCAGCTACGCGTGAAAGAGATGCCCGAGAGGCGTGGCTTGAGTCGCTGGCGCAGGTGTGTTACGGCGAATTTCCAAAGTACTGCCATTTTTAGTTGCCACGCGCGCGGTGCCGCCGACGCATGGGCGCTGCTGTCCACGCTGGTGCTCGGCGCTCGCGGCTTATCAGTTGTCGTGATAATGATCTTCAAGTTTCTGCACAGGTGTCAACCAATTTGATGTGTGATCGCAGAGTGCAACAGTTTTACACGGAATACAACGCTATTACAGAAGAACGATCACGCGAAAAATGATTGATCGGCGAAATGCCAAAATGATCGGAGCGGTGAAACGATACGGCTAGCGTCCAAACTGCAGCATGCAAAATGATCGGTGCGGTGATCGGATACGGTGATACGCTACGGCTTAGTGTGGACGCGTTTCTTCACGCGGCGGCGCAAATGATACGGAATGCCGACAGTGAGCGTCCAAGCAGCGCGAGCAAATGATACAAGTGTGGACGCACCTTAACGCGGCTGCGCGGCCGTCAGAGAGACTTCTCTTAAAGTTCTTACAACACTATCATGATTGTAATAGATATTGTATGATTTATTAAGTAAAAAACAATTGTATACCTATCCATACAAGCATTCCCAATAGAAAACGGATTAATACTTTCCTCATCTATACTTTTATAAAGTTGTAAAAATGAAATGTCCGTCTGTCCACACGGACCGCGCGAAGCAATTTCCACGCGAGGCGACTCGCTCTGTGTGGACGCGGCTGATGTTGTTATAACATTTATCCTTACTAATCCATACTCTTATTATAATTTTGAAAGTACCTTTCTGTCTGTTTGCTTGTTACGCTTTCACGGCTAAACCGCTGACCGGCTGGAAATTTGGTAAGGAGATAGCTTGAATCTCGGGGTAGAACATAGGATACTTTTTTCCCGGGACACATGATAAAAGATTTATACGCAAACAAAGTCTATCAAAAGCTAGTAGGTTATTATACTTTGATTAGGTGACCCAGTGGCGTGCACAGAGCTTTTGGCCAAGATAGCCTGTTTTTCTGTGCCTATATGGAGCCATGGTCGTTCAGGGCTTCAGGGTAGGTAGTTTCTCTATGCCTGTATGTAGCCATGGTCGTTCAGGGTAGGCAGTGCCTTTGTGCTTATATGAACCGCACGCCACTGGATGACACTTTCAAAAAAATGAATTAATCTTTATTCTGTATTATGCCCTGCAGGCACTTTTACATGTCTGACTACTGGTGCTTCCCAATAGCAGATCAATATACTTCTTCAAAAGTACTTTTGTGTAAAGAAGACATTCTAAAATAATTATTAAGATTCTCAGTTATTTATGTGTTAAATGCAATGTGTATTTTTTTGTGCAGATGGTTGTACAAGTACCTCAGTATACGAGCCACCAATCAACCATCTACCATCCTACCACCCTGCTCCACAGCCTCTGAACATTTTGGTAAGGATTCTGACAAATAACACTTGATATTTTATTTAAATTTGAAGAGTATAGTGAAGTTGCTAAGCCGCGAGCCGATTCATCCCCTGTGCGCGAGAAGAGTGGGGTGAATATGACCAACCTACACCTCTTTTCGTTGTTTTTGCTGATCAGTTAATGCACCGGCCACACGCTGACGTGCCGAAAGCGTCACGATTTTATCGCATGCTTAACGCTCTACACCGCTGATTAACGCTGCGTATACGCGGTCAAGTGGCTTTATGCGTCACAATTTCTTTATACATTTAGCCGCGTAAACGCACCGTCAACGTTTTTTGAGCAGCCGTGTGGAGGGCATGCGATAAAATCGTGACGCTTACGGCATGCCACTGCGATTCCGTACAGCCACCGTATTTTAAGCATGAGTGTGGCTGAAGCTTTAACTGATCAGCAAAAAAAACAAAAAGAGGTTTAAGTACTCGGTATGGCCGAAGCTTAAGGCTACTTACCAGGGCTTGTGTGGTATCGTTTTCGTGTAAAACAAATATCACGAATTATTTTTTTATGTTAATTAGGTACAAAGTGCTAAAATATACCCCCGAGGAGATCAGCCTTAACTTAACGGGTGGTCCACCCGTGACCATGGAAAGCTGAGAAGCTTCCGAAACGTCGGGAAATCAAATGAGGTAGTATAGGCGATATAATAGTTACATTGTTTTATTTAAATAAAATAATTTTTTTTCAGAATCCCAAAGAGAAATGCGCAAACAGAAGAACAAACAAATCAGTCGCAAATTTTGCGTTCCAAATGCATTAAAAAGAAAGGGAGATCTAGGACATGGCAAGATATAAGTTAATTATAAATGGCAAAACATTTCTTAAATTAACTATAGAATTGCAGTTAAATTTATCATCCGATTGTAATTCACAGTGTCAACTAATATGATACTCTGCCTGGCCCCCTTGCAATTTTTTTTTTGTAAATAGCTACGTAATTAATTCGTAAGATAATTTAGGGTAAGCAAGCAGTATAGTGATTGACCCTTTAAGGTGAACATTGACTTGGTTTTGTTTTTTACAAAACAACATTCAAAGCCATCTAATATTTACTGTCAAATTGATCCTTATGAACCTGAAAATTGAACAAATAACAATCGTAATAATATTGTATGTTATTTATGACTTTTAATATGAATTGAATAAAAATAGGTGCCAAAAGTACAATCATTTACCCCGGTACGTGTAAAGAATTTGTACTTTGTATATTTTCACTGCCAATGAATATCTAAGACATGGAAATATAAAAAATTAGTACAGCATAACCTACCTCGTTTTGAATTATTTTTCCAAAGATGCATGTACAGATAATTCTAGTTTTAACGATATAAGTAGGTACAACAAATAATTAAACATAGTATTGTAAGTAAAGTTTAAATTATTTGTTTTGTATTAATATTTTTACAAGAAGACGTACAAGAAGGAATATTATGTCTAAAGTAGTATAGAAATTAGTATATTTTATTATGGGGTAAAAATAATTACATATAACCTCCTTCATAACCTCTTATCAGGAATTCGAATTTATGTTACCTAACCCTATATTAGGTATAACACCCTCAATCTTAAATAATACTAGAATGTGCCCGTAATATTGTTCACGAGAAAGAAAAAGGCCATAACCATCTTGTTTGCTTCAGCGTAGTCGGGTAAAAGTATCCTATAACCATTTGTGGATGTCCGAAATTCGTTCAGCCGTTTTGACGCGATGAAGCAACAAAGACATACAAAAAACACAAAAAATATATTTTCTGATTCAGTGATCTTCTAATAGTCCGTATCACTTACTTTTTGAAGATATCTTCTATGTAGAGACATTTCATTTTCAACTTTATAATAGATGTGAAAGAATAAAAAAGAAAACAAACTGATTTTTCATTTACTTATGTCCCGTTTGTCCGCAAACATTTAAAGCTATGCATATATTTCTATATTTAACGAAAACTGTAATAATCCAAAATTAATGCTTTACAGCGTTTCCGTTTATTATCATCGACTTGCGAGTACGGTGGTGGAGTCTTTAACTGCAAATCTTCAAGACAAAATATCACGCCATATCTGTTCATAACAACTACGTGATATTTCCAAGTACAAGACTCCACCTTAAATCACGGACAATTTCAAGAAAACGTATACGCTCCACTTGTCGTCTCAGATGATGGAATTTTTGAGCTCGTTTTAATCAGAATCATGAGCACTGTCGATTCTGAGCAAAACCAAACCAAAAAGTCCATCTGAGTCAACAAGGGGGTACACGTTTTAGTGAGAATGCCGTCTCATACACACTCACACACATGCACACACACTCCTCATGATCATGACGTCACTGAAAGAACTGCACACATATACTGTACATATATTATAACTCAACACATGCTCAGAAATAGTACATAGCTAGCGAATAGATGGCGCCCTTTTGAAGCCTCGTCAAAAGAGTAGTTGCCAGTCCATCTCTTGTATGTATATAGTAGTCTTTGATATCATACAAGGGAACTGTACAAACGTCACGACGGGTGTTTAAAATATGATATCCAAAAAACAATTAGATATATAATAGGATATTTGTAGATTTTGAGCTCACATAACGTATACTATCAAAAAAATACACAAAATGCACACCTCTGAGAAACTTAACGTTCCTCATTTACCGTATGATATTTTTGCGAGGCGAGCGAAACAAAAGTGTAAATTGCGTGTCAAGAAAGAGATGAAGCTAATTTGAGAGAAAGAGGAAGTCGTACTTCGAAAAGGGGCACGTTCAAAAACGATTTTATGTTACGTAGTTAGTGTTAAACCTTCATGTTTATACTGTTTATATTAAGAACATTCTGTCACCTTTTATATTTGAATATATTGTTATTACTAATGACGTTCCGTATTGTCATCGATACCGATTGTGTCCAGTATATTAAACTCTTATTTATCCACTGCAATACCCTTTTATTAAGTGTTAGGAGAAGTCGAACTTACCCACAGACTAATAAAAGATACTACGTATCTGACTGCCAACTCAGAAACAAATATTATTTGGACTATGCAACTATATTTAATCTGTACGATTAGTGTTGACTGACGTTTATATTTTTTTTATTTGAGATTGCTATATGGCAAGTGATCGTAACGTATTCAGCCAAAGCGGTCTAGGTTCATTGAATGACGTCTAATATTTAGAATGAATAATTCCCGGCACGTTAATTGAACACGTAACTTCAGTAATTGTATATGTATACTGTGATCAAATTCTATGCTGAGATTTTTAAACCTCAGTAGCGAAAAAAATAAAAAACATTATTTGTTAAGATTTATTTTTCATATTCTTTTTAAATTTGCACCAATTCATAATTGTAAATCGGACAGTCAGAGCAATGAAATGACTGAGAATAGTTTTGTACTCGGCGCAGTCAAAGAAACAAAATGAATTCTTGGACATAATGTTTGCTAGTTCTGCGGGCGATAATTTTGCAAGATCATCACGATTTAAACTTCACTTCACTTTAACCACTTAATAAGTATTTTCTCAGAGCACGGGAAATGGTGTAAAATTGCGTCCTTTCGCAAAGTTCTACAAACACAGCACTCATAAAACATTTTGCAAAAAGCAAGACAGGATAAACACAAGGACATCACTCGATAACACTTTTACTGTGACAGTGACAAAATTAATTTCGACAAATAATATTTAGATGACGAGTGTATTGACAAAGCAACAGCCAATCAAAGCAGAGAAAAACGTCAGTCAACATTAAAAACAACATGGCGCTAACGTACGCGTTTTGTTGTACGAAGATTACCAGCTGTGAATTTACCTAAGAACTTTATTGGTTTGTGTACGTTTTCTTTATCTGTGGTGTCAAATGTCACTGATGACACTGATATTTTTATCTATAGCCATTTCATTTGGACATTTTATTTTGTTGTGTGAATGAAATTGATTTATAAAAATTCAATTTGATTTATTATCACATTTATCCTCTTGTTGGAGCTATGGAAGGTTTCATCGAAGTGAATGAAATATCTGATTTTGTTTCATATATACGCAGTGTAAGTTTAGTCCTTGATATATTAATTAACTATGTCGTGATATTTCAGCTTTATTTTCTGCTGGTAAAGATTATTCGTATGTTTATGGAGACTCAACCCCGCTCACTACTAATTTTGTTGAATGTGTTGTCGAATATTTAAAACTTTCGGTTTAAACCCTACCTATATAGGAACCTAGTTATATAAAGGTGTAAAATGATGAAAACAAATTTGAGAAAGATAATATCTATAAATACTTTGTATAATTCATATTGTACTTAAACATTGCGTTGTTATCAAAGTCAGGAATTCTCTTGTTTTAGTCATAGCTGAGAAAATGATTTGGGCATTAGTTTTTTTTATTTCAGATTGAATGGCGTGATCCCTGGCTGATAGGTTTATTATCCTTTCATATCCTGGTAACATTTACCTGTTTCTCAACAAGGAATTATGGAAATTTTCAAGTGATGCTGTTTATAACGTTATGTAAGTCTATTTAATTTTCTTCATTGATTGAAATTTAGTTAAAACCTTATGGCTTCTCTCTGTTATTGACTAGTTAGGCTTGAAGTTCATTTATGATAATATATGTCTATTCTCATTGATCTGTTTGATAAAAAACAAGATCTTGCTGTCATTGACTATGTCCATGGATCAGCTAGTCAGTAGTGTCTAGATGTCAGATTATTCTCGAGGTAAGCCAAACCACACCCTACACTATAGTGCCATGTCTTAGCTATTAGCAATTCAAAGTGTGGTAGGGTAGTCACAGTCTATTTGTTCATTTATAGCCCTCTCCCTGATACAACATTTATAGTAATATTTTTAATTTAATTTATTTTCTGTGTGCCCCTTGGCAAAGGCCTCCTCCAGTACTTTCCAATTTCCTCTCTTCCATGCTATTTTAATCCAGGTTTTACCAGTGGTCTTGGGTATTTTGTATTGTGATAAAGTCCATACAATATGTTATTTTGTTAAGACATGTCATTGAATATATTGCCAATAATACTACTGGGGAACTACAATAGTGGCAAACTCATGCAAATGTCCAGAGTTAAGACATAAACTCTATTTAAAATAACACACAAATTACACTCCAAATCCATATATACACTAGAAGGTACTTGAATCCAGTTACTTCACTGGGGTGCCGTTCAATTTTTATACAAACTTTTAGCACAATTTCATTTAACTACTATTAAAAGTCATAATAAACATGATGTATAAATACAAAATACATAATGTTGTATCGCTTAATAATTAAAGAACAGAATACTGTATAATCATTAAAACATTATTTATGACTGTCATTAGGAATAATTTTACTTGTTTTATAACATACATTCAGTATAATGATTAAAATCTAGAACTAAATTTTAATGAATTATCAGGTTACATAATATTATATGATATACTCTGTGTCAATCAAGGTATTACCGAATTATACCGAAAACTAGGTTAGGTTTGTATTGTGACCATATATAGTGGAGCGAGAGAAGCGATCAGAGCGTCAAAATGGGTCAAAAACCGAAATTGGTTAGGTTTGTATTGTGACCATGTATAAAATGTGTTGGTTAACAATCAACAACTAAATGAATATTAATATTACACTTACTAAAACATTCTACTACTTAAAAGGTGACTTTTTATAAAGTGGCAGTACAAAAAACAGACCAAATATATATATATATATATATTTATATATATTTTAATACATGCCAAGAATCAAAGAAGATCAATTTGAGTAGGCGTTTATATTCTTTGAACATTATGATCTTGGTTTTTATGGAAAAATAACATTATGAGCAATAAACGCTATACAAAGTGACCATTATACTGATTGTCTGTTATGAAAATACATTACTATGCAACTAAACTATTATGGCTGATTTAGACGAGGACTATTTTGAGATGCCTAAATTACGGCGGCTAACAAAAGGCACTGTATAAACACTTTCCGCGTCATTTTTTCGCGGCATGCCACCGCTGGCACGGAATAGAACACGCGCCTATACATGTATGCACATGAACATTACAGCTGCTTTGCAAGTGCAGTCACTTTAAGCAATCGTGCAATTCCTCAGTTGCGATACCTTAGAGCTGAAGCATGTGTCATAATTTATCACTGCTCAAAACATAATGAAATTTACGGTCAATTATATCCCATTACATTGCCCATGTTATTGTTTTTGCAATGCGAGGTCTTGGGTAATAATGCGTGTCATTGGCAAGATAATGAGCTGAATTTTAATGGTATCCACTGCTTGCATAATGCATCACGTTATTGACATTTACATTGCAAATCTATTAATGTAAAAGAGCCATTTGGGTAGAACGATTATTAGGTTTGAAACATGATTTTAGATAAAATTTTGAAGCAAGTAGTAATTTTATTTTTAATACCTCTCTGATAAATTGATAATATTATAGGAATTATTAGAATAGATCTTTCCAACCACCTTGCTTGTGTGGCAAATTTAAAAGTTTAAATCGATATGTTTTCTCATCTTCAATGATTTGGGCTGTGCGTTGTCCGTCAGTGTGCATGTACTAATAACTATGCTTGTTAGTTCCTACCATCAGCCACACATTTAAGTGATTTCTAGACCTTATTAACATTGACATAAGGCCAACAGATAGTCACGTAAGTGTGTTGCTGTATGTAGGTAAGAACGAAATTGCTTCGCACTACAAATAATATCAAATTATTCAATATTTCCACCATTTTTCATCTTAGCACAATGTAATTATATCTTGTTTTATCGAAAAACGTTTCATCGAATACCTACTTCATTTGGTCTATATGTTATTTCATCGAAAACATTTTCTCTGAAACTGGTAATCATTTGAGATTACTATAAAACAAACCTAACCTAACGGCTTCTACATGATGCTTTTTTTTAATCATGAAAATTGCATGGCTTAAAAGAAGGGTTGTTGATTAAGTGAACATTGTATGAAATATAACATTCTAGGAAACGTTTGTCGATGAAATGGAAGGATTCCGTAATTAAACAATACCCTAGAAAATTGTACTGTTCATGAGTGTGTAGTGTTTTCGCCAACATTATGCTGCAGTCCTTCTCGCCCTTGCTTAATTGTTAAAAAGGAATGGATGCTTAATATTGGCGATGAACGGTATCGTGTTACTTTACTAGGGCTAGGAGTCGATTTCGAAAGAATTTCGCATCTTGCCTCTCGCTTTCATAGTGGATACGTGCACAAATATTTGAGTGAAAAGATAGGGAATCTTAGTGCAGAGAAAAATAATCCGACTTGAGAATTTCCTTCTTTACTCAAAATGGTTAAAAATAGGTGAGAATGAAATTTTGATGAAAATATTTACGATGAAAGTATTTATTTGAGTTGTTCCCAGTTTTCTGTGTCTTCTATTTCGACTCGCCTGTAAATCTATCTAATAAGACGAGAAATATTGTTCCCACGCTTACTCCCCCCCCCCCCCCCCCCCACCCCGGCCGCCGCGCCACGCCACGCCGCCCGCTAGCGAAACCCATCCCATATGCCGCCGTGCTTGTGCTCCGCGTATATTTATATGTAACGCTGCAATAAGTACTCATAATTAATAAAGAAAATATATGTTTTATTAATATTGCGCTGCGAACTGATGTAATATACGAAAACACGCGACATATTCTCTTGGAATACACTGGTGAAGGTTACTAACCCCTTTTTGTTTTGGACTATATAAAAAAAAAATACAGTGTTGGAAAACGTTTTAAGTCATGCGATTCAGAAAGCGATAAAAAAAATCATGCATGTACATGCATAAAAAAAATTATCGCTTTTCTTAACTAAATATCAACATACCGTAAAAACGATTTCAAAATGTGAAATTGAAATTTGAATCGGCCAAGAAATACGCAAGATATTGGCAATTTAAACTACTAATTAGACAGAGAGGTCCGACCATATAAACTCCGTATTAAATTCTGTTTCGCTGGAAAGAGATAGAATGAAATGTTTGATGGCTTATATCTTGGTTATTTTTATAGTTATTCGAAAAAATATTTTTGTCTACTGTTTGTTACGTGAATGAGCTTTTAATAAAGCAAAAATTAAAATTCATGCATATTCCCTATTTATCTATTCATAGATAGTTTGAATGACAACAAGATTGTGCTACAATTTAGTTTATTATTTAATGATATGACATACAATAGAATTATTGAATTATTTATTTAAGGTATTTTACATTATATGCATGTTAGTTACAAATGACTTTATTAAAAACTATTTACTAAAAACAAATGAAGTACAAACTCAAATCAGATGTCATGAATTAAATTAAATTATCAATGACAGTCCAATTTCGAAGATAATGAGATCAGAAGCGCTTCAGCCTGGTGCTGCACGTCATCAGTCATCTCTCTTATGGGCGATGGCAGAGAACCCATCGGTGTGCGCGTCTGCAAACATATCCGACGTGCTGTAGTGAAATGTCAGCCACAGTAGTTTTCTGAATGTATTATTGTATTGTATACATAGGGAATTGTATGACCGTTTTGTACGACTAGTCCAAAGGTTGCAGGCGAAAAATGACTGACAGAATGTTCTAAACAGGGTTATTTTAACCTCCCGAGTGCATTTGGCATAACGGCGAGCCAGTATATTACACCTGACAGCCAAATTACCTAAGTTCTTTTAGCATATCAACATCATCACTACTTCCCCATCACCCAATGTCCTAAAATATTTAAAGAAATCGGTATTACATAGTTTAAAATAGCACCAAAAAGTTGGAAATGCGGGATGGGGTAAGTTTTACTACCTGCTTTAAAAAGTGATGTTTGAAATAAAACAATTTAACGGATTATATCGCGTATATTATCTCATTTTAGTTCCCGACGTTTCGGAAGCTTTCCAGCTTTCCATGGTCACGGGAGGACTGAGAAAAGATGTATTTTCCTCTGTCAAAGTTACAATTTGTGCAAACTACCCATTTTTTGAAAAAACACAAATAAAGGTGTACATACATGCCAGATGGGCCTAAGCTGTAAAGACAGTTACACATGTGCCAGAAGGGCTTAATTATTTTATTCTAATAATTTACCAAGTGATGTTTGTCATTTTTTTGTATTATACTTTAAGCCAAGTTAGGTACAGCATAGCTCTCACAAATATGTAAGAGCTTCTTTAACGTGCTGATCGATTAACTTACATCCTCACTCAGCTGCTTATCAAGTAGGCTGTCAAGCTTTTTTAAAACAACAGTGGTCAGGGGGCTCGACCTGTAATTGTTGATATCTGATACATCTCTAGTTTTGTTTATTATGATCGGTATAATATTTTTTTGCATAGGGTCCATCAGAAGATACGAGTGGCTAATCCAGAGATCAAACAGCAATGCCAAAGCTCTAGGAAGTTTTTACCATGTGTTACCTATGTTATGGCGACTTGTTTACCCCCGATAACTAGCCTTGATCCCAGGAGAATGAAGTTTTACAGGTCTACCTGGGACACGTGGTTACCAGATTTTTACCGGTTATCCCCATACCTGATGCCCATCAATTAAAAAACACGATTCGCAGTCATCAATGCATCTAGAAATAGGAAAATACACACCAAACAGTTACTTATTTTCCGGTTCACTAATGTGTTAGAAAAAATTGATTGTTATAATTTTGTTTCGCATAACAGCTGTTGGCAGAATCATCATTTCGCAGAATTACTTTTCTCAAATTGTTTTTTAGCATACTGTCATTTTTAACAATTTCCTTAGGCAGAATAGTACGTTGGCATAATGACAATTAGAATAATAGTCCTATGATCGAATAAGTATGTCACCGAAATTTGTATCGCATAATATTTAGTTGGCATACTGTCATTTGGCAAAACGTTCATTGTCAGAATTGTACATTGGTATAATGTTGTTTAGAATAATAGTCCTATGTTCTAATAATTGTTGTCTTAAATAAATACAGTAAAAACCTAACCTAACCTACCGTTTTCGGTTTTTGATCCATTTTGACACTCCGCTCGCTTCGCGCGCTCCACTATACATGATCACAATACACATCTAATCTAACCTACAGTTTTTCGGTGTTTGCCCCATGTTCCGTTTTGTCTCAGTTCTTCGTATATTTCTCTAGTGTTATGCTACAACAATTTATTTTTTAAATTAGTAGTGTTCTACCCGGCGTCGGATAGAAATGAAGTGCAAACGCAACGTAACCGGGTTTAACCAAAAAGGATAACAAACATAGAATATAATCCAAATAGTATATCCTAGATAAAAATTATGGTGTTCTGACATTTCTCCGAACTTGTTTTGTCGGAATATTACTTACCTACCAACGACGTTTCGCCAATGATTTACCTTGACAACTATTGGCCAATTTTTGCATGATAACATTTCATTTGGTACAATTATTTTAAGGTAGACTATTATAATGACTTAAAACTTATTGGATATCTATAATTCAGCACATATAACATCAAATAAACTGTTAAACGAATAGCGTTTCGTCGGTGCGAGAATTCCCTTTTCTTATATTAGGCAACTTTTTACTTCAAAAAACAAGAAAACACATAGTCATGCTGTTATTCAACGTATCTATAAGATACTAAAAGGTGCCCGCAACATCGTTCGCGGAAGAGAAAAAGTCATAACCCCTATTTTTAACCAACTAGTGGTTTAAAAGTATCCTATAACCATCTATGGACACCCGTGGGCCAAAAATAGTAGAAATCCGTGTAGCCGATTTTGCGTGATGAAGCCACGACAGATACAAACATACAAAAAAAATCGATTCAGTGACCTCCAAATCATCCGTCACAATGTTTATTTTGAAAATTTCTTCTATATGCAGATATGTCATTTTTCACAACTTTATACTAGTATAGACTAAAAGGTAGATACTATTTTTGTCAGTAGGCAATAAGAATTTCATAATAATCGTATATGTGACAAGAATTCAGTTGAGTGTGACGACGAGCGAAGCGAGGAGAAGCGTGATAGGTGAACCATGGAAAAACAGCGCACGAGCGAAGCGAGCGTACCGCGGTACTCGCGGTAGCGGCCGGCGAGTGCCTAATCGACACCTATTTAAATATTTTTATTAAAAAAATGTATAATAAACCTCTCTTTCTCTCCGCGAAATGTGTATTATTCGAACTGAACCATTCTACTACTTGAAAGGTGCCATTCTAAAAAGTGACTTAAAAACATATAGTTGCTCACCGTGAGGTTTGGAAATAAAGCTATATCTTTTGATAAGTTGACAAACTTATGATCATTCGGCGAAATGAAATTATGCTAAAAATTAGTTGCGAATTGATATTAGGCAAAAAAAAAATCGACAATAATTTAGAGAACCTAAATTTATAATTATCATTTTCCTGTTGTATTTATATTTATTTATATAATAAGTAATAATATTTTTTTAGAGAAACGACTATTACTTGTATATGATACAATGGAACAGATATTATTATTTGTGCCTTATACACTACATAATTAGAATATAAATGTCAATGCCATGCTCTGTTTTGCGAAAAATATGTTATGACAAACGATACATTTGGAAAAAAATTAAATGGCAGAATAAAACATGACCGAGTGATGTATTTGCTAAACAGTATTTTACCAAACAAATTTTAGCCAAACGCCAAAGGTGCGAAACGTCGTTGTAATGCCATCTGATTATTAGGCAAAATGATAGGTTTATAATAATGTGTTGCATAAAACTGATTTTCATAATTTTGTTTCGCATAGCAGCCATCGGCAGAATCATCATTTTCCAGAATTACTTTTGGCATATTGTTTTAGCATATTGCCATTTCGCACAATTTTCTTAGGCACAATAAGTACATTGGCATAATGACGATTAGAATAATAGTCCTATGATCGAATAAGTGTGTCACTGAAATTTGTATCGTATAATATTTAGTTGGCATACTGTCATTTGGCACAACGTTCTTTGGCAGATTTACGGCATAATGTTGTTTAAAATAATGGTCATATGATCCAATAATTGCTGTCTTAAATAAGCACAATACAAACCTAACCTAATAACCTACCGTTTTCGGTTTTTGACCCATTTTGACGCTCCGCTCGCTTAGCTCTCTCCGCTGAGTATACATAGCAATAATACAAACCTATCCTAACCCACTGTTATCGTTTTTTGACCAATTTTGACGCTCCGCTATACGTGGTCACAATACAAACATAATCTAACCTACAGTTTTCGGTTTATGACCCATTTTGACGCTTCGCTCGCTCCGCTATACGTGGTCCACAATACAAACCTTCAGTATTCGGTTTTTGACCCATTTTGACGCTCCGCTCGCTTCGTTCGCTGAGCTATACACAGTCACAATACAAACCGAACCTAACCTACAGTTTTCGATTTTTGACCCATTTTGTCGTTTCGCTCGCTCCGCTATACAATGGTCACAACCCAAACCTAACCTAACCGACAGTTTTCGGTCTTTTGGATCGATGAAAACATGTCCGTGTAACCGCTGCCAGTGGCAGAGCGAATTTCAACAAGCAAAAAGCAATTCAGCGTGTTGGACAAGTCTGAATGTTTTTTTTTTAAACTGTAAAAAAAGAGGAAGTTTTCAGATCGTCGATTTTTTTTCTTTTGCCTTTCGCATTTGGAAAAAAAATGTTTTCACTTTGACAAGATAAAGCTCCAAAAACAAAACTTCTTCCTAGATCGTTTTGAAATTTCAATGTTACCGTCCATAGTTATTTCATTGGTTTAACTATTTCTATGAAACACAAATTCTGTGATTTTAATCTACCTTTGATCAAAACTCCTTAAATAAAGATATAAAAAAGGTGTAATACGTGTTCTCATAGATGGCGCTAAGGTTATAACACCTTTGAAAAAAAAAATAGGTACATGGGTCAAAGCGGATGGATAAATTTGAGGCGATTGGCACAATGTTCGGTGGTGGAGGGGTTGACACGCTCGACGCGTAATCGAGAGGTACGGGGTTCTAGTCTTGGTGTGACCACGCGCGAGAGCATACGCTTGCGCTTTGACTTGTATATATGTCACAACAGATAGTTTTGCTATTTTTGATCGTTTTTCTCTCCTGCGGAAAGGGTTAATAGGGCTGAATTTGATATTTGAATTAAGTCGGTATATCGAAAATTTTAATTATTTCTTCCTTTAGGTACCTATTGAAAATTAATGTCTCATTATTATTTTGTTGTTGTTGATTTGATACATCATTTTGTTACACGGCCGAATCTCCTCGCATTTGGCAAACACTGCCACAATGGACAAGATTTCTTTTATTGAAAGTGAATACAATTCAAACGTCATGGATAGATTTGGGCTCACTGAACACATTAACATATAGTTTTGGAATTTTTGGATCACACATTTTTGAAAAAATTGATATTATTATCAAATGGTGATCTGTAAACGGTACAAAGTTAATTCATTTGCTTTTTTTTTGGCAATTAGGATAGACTAGAAGGCGCCCGCAACTTCGTTCGCGGAGGAGAAAAAGTCATAACCCTTAATTTTTTCTTCAGCTTAGTCGGGTAAAAAGTAAGTCGGATAAATAAATATTACGGGTCAATTTTACACAAATCGCTCTAGTCCCATGTTAAGCTCAATAAGGCTTGTGTTATGGGTACTAGACGACGATATCTTTAATAGATATATTACTTATATACATAGAAAACATCCAAGTCTCAGGAACAAATATAATGCTCATCACACAAATATTTGCCCTTACCGGGATTTGAACCCAGGACCTCAGCTTCGCAGGCAACGTTACTCCCACTGAGCCAAACCGGTCGTTGAAATCCGTTAAGCCGATTTTGCGTGATGAAGCCACAACGACACATACAAACATAAAATCCAAAAAAAATATTTTTCGTAGTCCATAACAATCATTTTTTTGAAAATATCTTCAATGTATAGAAGTGTTAACGTGTCATACTGGAAGTTTACGTTTGTGTCATAACTAGGGAATGCATATGAAGCCGGTAAATTACCGGTAAAAATAACCCAAAACCGGTTTTTTACCGAATCATATAAATATTGGTTTACGCTGATGTTTATCAATGTATGTACTACAAAACGCCCGTACTTTATCTAGATCCAATGATTTTATGTGATTTAACGATTTAATTAACTTTTATTAGTTTCAAATATGTTTAAATAGCTTTCTTGCATTCTAGCCCAACCTAAAAGTGCCTGATGTTAAGCAGTCACGGCAGCCTATGAACATGTACAAAGCCAGAGGCATTACGTGCGTGTTGCCGACCCTTTAAGAACCTATTCACTCCCCTCTTGAAGAACCCCATACTGTAACCTCCAGGGAAAACCGCGGCAGGGGAGGTCATTCCACATTCGGAGTGTGCGCGGTAGAAAATTCCTTTGATATTGCACGGTGCGCGACCATTTTGGTTCCAAGGTGTGTGGATGTAACTCTTTGAACCGAGTCAAGAGAGCCAAACTGATATCCAGGGGCCCCAGCCCAGATGTGACAGCAGTACTCCATATGGGGTCGGACTTGCGATTTATACAGCAGCAGTCTTTGCCAAGAAGTGAAGTACCGCTTCGGTCTATTTGGGACACCGAGCTTTTTTTATGCCAGCTTGGCCTTCTCTTCCAAGTGACTTCAGAATTGCCGTCGCTCGAAATTTCAACGCCTAGGATCCTACTGTTCTTGAAGATTGTGAGAGCCGTGTTCTGGAATTGTGGGGCCACAGTAAATGGGGTTTTCTTAGCGGTAAACGCGCAAACTTGTGTCTTGTTGGGGTTAAATTGAACTAAATTATCTCGACCCCAATGGGAGACTCTGGATAGAGTGCTCTCGATTTCGGACACAAGTTGTTCGCGAGTTTCTTCCACAACGAAACGAGGGATGTTTGCTTGGCCTGCGTAAAGTGCATCTCCGGTACTGTCGTATGCATTACAATGAATACTATCGGTGGTCAGCATGCCATTGATATGCAGCAGAAACAGTGTTGGTGATACGAGTACTACGGAGCCTTGGAGGATGCCTGCGTTAATAATCATGGTTTTTGAGCAGCTGCCATCAACCACGGCTTTTATGCTTCCGTTGGTTAAAAAGCCGGCGACCCATTTGCATAAACCCACGGGCAGTCCATAATATGGCAACTTCGATAGAAGACCCCGGTGTCAGACTCGATCGAACGCCTTGGCTATGTCTAGGATAACTGCCAATGCCTCACCTTGACTCTCAATGGCCGAGGCCCAGCGTTGTGTGAGATACACTAGGAGATCACCAGTGCAGCGACCGTGGCGAAAGCCGTATTGATGGTCGCTGATCAAGTCGTATTCTTCTAGGTAGCTAAGGAGTTTGTTCATCACACGCTCCATCACCTTAGAGAGAAGAGAGGTGATAGCAATAGGCCTGTAATTCGATGGATCTGACTTGTCCCCTTTTTTGGGCACTGGATGCACATGGGCAGTTTTCCACAAACACAGGGCACAACTCAGCAGCATACTGCTTGAGCACCACAGCCAGTATGCCGTCTGGCCCACTCGACTTGTGAACATCTAGACAGACCAATTCCCGCTGGATATCCCTTTGAGTGAAGGTTATCTCCGGCGTGGAATATCCGCAACACGGGATGGTAGGTAGTACGGTGCTTCCATCATCGTTCAAAGTCGAGTTCGAGGCTAAGAGGGTAGCCAAAAGATCGGCTTTCTCTTTAGCACTGTGGCCTAAGTTAGCATCAGCATTTCGCAGGGGTGGTAAGGCCGACTGACAAAAGTTTCGCTCGGCAGCGAGTTGCTCGCCAATTCTGCCGACGAAATCGAATTTAGGTTTGAAAATTTCTCGCTTACTGGCCCTCGGAGCAGCATTTAATTTGCTATTCACATCAGATATGTTAGGATCCTTATTGATACGGGCCGTGGTCCCAGCCTCATACAAAGCTTGCCTTAGAAGTCTGGGTTAAATAAAACAACATTTTCACGTCTTTTTACGTCGAATTTCCAATACCGCTAATTTACCGGTTTACCGGTTTTGAACTACCAAAGTCGGTAAATTACCGGTTTCAAAATTATGCCGGTAATTGCATTCCCTAGTCATAACTAGTGGCGATGGCGGGTAATAATAACGCCGCGATATAAAATCACAGTGATCGGCCGGTCTACAAAAGTATAACTGTGACTGTTCACGACAGAAAGTTACAAAATCACGTAGGTTATCCGAACAGCAAGTGAGATAAAATCACGGTAAAATTGTTAGAATGATCTGAATACATTACAGTAAGTTAACTAACGTAGAAGTCAGGGTCAGTCGTGGGTAACAAAATGACAGTGATTTTTTTACAACTAGTACGAGAGTCACGGTGATTGAAACTGAATTGTTACTCCTTTCACCATTTCTAGTTATGACACTTGTCACAATGAGCCCACATTTTTTTATTTTTAAAATTTTTTCTTCCTCGAATTGAGCTTAGGCTCTTATAGAATAAGGCAGGTTTTTTTTTAAATCGGTGGCTAAAATTAAAAAATAATTGAAAACTACAAAATAATTGCCTCGTAATTTTGCAAATATTATTAAATAGTTCGATAAAATTAGAGAGTAAAAAAATTATATATTGTCCATTGCATAAAATGGATGTACCGAAGGGCAAATAAATGTTCCCAAATATATTGCATATTGTGTTGTATTAAAGGCAACCTGACCTAAGTTCAATTAGTATTGCCTTGGTATAGTTGATTCATATTGTTTCTCAAGTGTTAATTGTATGATGTGTCCTTGTCTCGTTTGGTCGTGAGACGACCATTTTCGAGGTGCTGTATTGCCGAAGGAGTGAGGCGCAGAAAGACGTTAACGGGAGTTGCCTGCACTCAGGCCTTTGAGGCTCCCGACTTGAATACTTCGGCGCGCGCATTTGGGGGCCGTGATGATGATGTCTTCGGGGCACAATTGGGGGCCGTGATGTGTAGTGATCTGATGCTGACCGCAGGCGGAGGGCGAGCCGTCGCCGAAGTCCCCGCATAGTCCTTGACGCCCTGGGGAGACGTATCTCGATCCGGTGTGGACGGCTTGGCCGCGACGCGATGAAGATGTGCAGGAAGTCCAGCGTAGATCGACCAGCGCAGCGCCTCAGAATAGTCAGAATGCGGAGCGAAGCACAGACGGAGGGCAAGCATCTCGCGAGCCACCCGCAGCTCCCCTCCCTTCCCGGGGAGGCGTACCTCGACCCGGCGTGGACGGATGAGGCGCGACGTGAAGAAGTTGTGGGGGAGGTCCAGGCGACGATCGCCCCACGCGGTGTCCCTGCTCTTCGTTCTGGAGTTTATCTTTTATGGCAGAGTATGTTGAGATACTCTTTACCGCTGGGAGCTGAGTTCAACCGGCGGCTCAAAGATGGCGGTGCGATCGCGCGTCCGTGTTTACAGAAACACGTGAAATAGCCACTTTTGTAGATTTATATGCGAACTAGGTATTATTGTGCCAACTGTATTGTTATTTTTTAATTACTACTACTACTCTTTCCGTCCGTTTTTGACCATGGCGACCACTTCGCCTTCGGTCGGTCGCTGGTGCTCCCGAAGATGGCTTATGTGGCCGATCTTCGCAGCAAACTCCCGTGCACAATGAAGGCACGTGAGTATGCCGCCTTTATAATTATAGTTGATGGCGGCGGGTGGACGGGCCTTTAGCTCATCGCGCTTAGCGTCGAGGTCAGCTTCGCTCTTCACAATCCCGCGCCATTCCGGATGCTGTGCTGCCAAACCTTCCATCTGTTGCATCTTTTCATATGGCTCCTCTGAACATCTTTGTAACGGAGAAGTTGCCCGCCATGTTTTCGCTTACCCAGTGGTGTGTGTATCGCCACCGCATTCGCACATGGGATCGTTTCCACCTTAAATGCCTGCGTAGCATTATAAAGATCAGATGGTTCGATCGAGTGCAAAATATCGAAGTTCTGTGACGAGCCAATGTCGGTGGCATTGAGGCCTACTTAATGCGTCGGTAACGTCGGTACCTAACTTCGGTGGTGCGGTCACGTATTACGCATGGCGGAAGAAAGCAAAGAACGGAAAAAAAACAGTAGAAGCCTAAAATAGGCGTGGCACGTGTGCCAACGATAGGCACTGCAATGCTCAACCACGCTCAGTAAGCCGCCGCCGCTTATGCGTGACAGACGCACAAGCCATTTTCAGTAAGCTTGAAAAGTAAGGGCAAATATGCTTTATTTCCCCATCCTGGACAGCAAGACAAGACAAAAAATGTAGCTAATGGTGGCATTTCCTATCATCGCTAAGTGTTATTTAATTAAATTTTGCTTTCATTCCTCATTTTTTGGCATTGCATAATACAAAAATCAATCTTATGTAAGTGTAATAAGAGCAAATTTTATCTGTCATAATAGTTAAAAAACATTCTAGAAGACTGCATCAGTTTCGCGCTACTCAACTACAATAAAGTATCGATATCGATAATTCGATTTTTACCTTTATCGATTTTGACACTGCAGCTGACCGTAAAATAAAATTAACATTATTGTCCTTATACATTAAGTTAAAGTTGAGAATTTCCAAAAGGCAATAACTAAATAAATATGTGTTGTTGTAAAAAACGATTTGATTTCTGTTAAAAGACATTTTGTGTGGAATTATTTTTACATCTAAAGCGTACTACATTTTGGCACCCTATTAAGTGTCGACAAATTTGCATGACTTTTGGAAATGTAGGTATGGTGTGAAACTAAGTTTAAATGTATGGTCTTAAAAAATATATTGATGGTAAAAGTTACGAGCAGATGCAAGTTTCAGATAAACATTAAAATAATAATCATTTTTGCTGACAACAATCCTTTTGTATGAAAACCGTGTTTTGTTTTACTAAGCGGTTCGTGATCCTCTGAATGTAATTCCTATATTTTATAAATCTTAGAATGCACTTTTATTTCTTTTAAAAATAAAAGAATGTTTCCTTTTAGCGATATTTGCTATCACCATAATTTAGAGTACTTTCCCTTCAGGTGGTATTAAAAATTTCCACCCTGTGTACTTACTTACCTTTATATTACTTAAACAACGCATTGTCCATTTGCAGCCAGGCCAGTTTTATCCATATCGTTGTTATAAAAAAAGCATTGCACATTCCTAAATACTTCTTAATTTCTCTACTCGACGCTACATGGCGTTAAATTAAATAATATCTCTTGCAATTAGTTTCTCTATTCGACGCCAAGTGGCGTTCTGCCCTAATACCTAAAAAAAGCATATGTATGACGCATATTATTTTGCTTGGATGGGCGGGCAGCGTTGGTCTCCCTGTCAAGTGATAAGTCGTAAGTCCTAAAACTTGTGCTCGAATTCCGATATTATATCAGGCTTAGGCATAGGTATTAATTATTTTACCAATTCTGTTACTTCTTTTTGCACAAGAAACGTTGGCCAATCAGCTTGAAGATCTATCTGTGTATGTTATTGTGATAGTGTGCGTTTTGGCGACATCGGTTCTTTAATTAAACTGGTCATAAGCCGCTTCCCTTGTTTTTATTATTACGTTGAGGAAAGAGTGGAGAAGCGCATCTTCTATTTTTCAATTGTAGTATTTTTAAAAGCTTTTGCAGTTTTATTTTAATTAAATGTATGGTCAGCGACGAAATCCCATGAACACTATCGTCTATATTATGTATGAAATTAATTTCAAGTCAATACGAGTTTGGTTGCTGACTGTTCTTTGTGACATTGAGGTTTATAAATATATGGTCTGTCTAAAAAAGATAACTTGCGCCCTTCCAAAATTCTACCATGTTTAAACATTTTGCGTCATAAATACGACGTATATATTTCTACTCTTTTTAGACAGACGGTATAATTAAGTATATGTTTTGTTTCAACACAATGTAACAAATGGTAGATAACAACATTAACATTGTCCTCACACTTTTTTTAGCATCTGTTATCAAATATCTAATATACCAAAAAATGTGAAGAGTATAAATATTGTGATTCTGTACAGTTTACCCGAGCGAAGCTAGTTATTAAATATATCCTGTAAAATTCCCGGAAATTAGATATAAGTAATACGAACAGTTTGTCGTCATCCAGTTGTAACTACTGACACATGTCGAAACACGCCATGATAGAACGTAAAGTTGATGATGAATGAATGAGTGTTGATAGCGTATAGTATATCACGTTTGGTAAAACATGAAATCAAGTTTACCAAGTGTCCTCTAAAGGTCGGCCCTTCTCAGATTCCCCTACGTAGGAACTAAAATGTACAAAAATACCTAAACCAAACAAATTACTTAACACACATCACTAATAATCTTAACGTACTCGTAATAAGCTTGCACAATGGACAAGGTATTCAAGAAATTTCGAGTTTCTTTTTTTTATAATGTTAGCGGTAAGTCAATGCAAGCACGATTTCGGCACGCATCTGTCGTCGTCGGCAAGAATCACGGGCGACTGGAAGCGGAGTTTGAGTGAGAGAGCATCAAGCGGTTATATTCAATCGCATAATTACCTACTTTGCTTACAATATCGAAAGGAAGACTGCCAAAAAATTTAATGCCTCGTCTTAATGTGTAAAAGTAATGTTTTTAATTATTATAAAATTATTATAAAATAAAACACACTTAGCCTTAAAATCCTTTGCAGAAAATCCAGTCACACTTAAACGCTATATAGAGCATAACGATGACGTGTATACAACCATACATATTCTTTTTTTCAGTACTCCTGGTTTATTTCTCGGAGAGTATCAATGAGGTAGCAGCAAGGAACTGGGCCCTGTTCTCCAGACAACAGTACTTTGACAGCAAAGGCCTATTCATATCAGTGGTGTTCTCCATCCCTATATTGCTTAATTGTATGATCATGGTGGTGAGTTGTTATTTATTATCAAACTAAGTTAAGTATGAGAGGGCCTTGAGACGCATGTTTCCAGATACGCATTTTACCCAAACTATGATTACGTGCCAGATACGTAATTTGCCAGGAGCCTGTAACGCAAATTGCCATGAGCCAAAGTATTACACGCAATCTGTCAGATATGTCAATTGCCAGAACACTGTAACGCAAATGACCAGACATATTAATGTCGTACAAACTGTATATAATATGTCACATACGAAAAAGCATTTTCTTTTTTCATTTTCATATGCAAAATACTGTAGTGATGAACATATTACCTACTGTGCTCACCGTTTTTAGTGAAATAATACCTTAAGTAATGTACATTTTGTAAGAGAAAAATAAATCTCTCTCTAATTTAATAAATAAGCTCTCAATAAGCAATCTCTTCTTTTGTAGTTTAATGCATGGCTAATTTTAATTTCAATCGTGAATAAAAAGTGTGTTTCACTAGAATGAGCCTTCCGCTTGCAAATTATAACTTAATAAATACGGCACTGGTTCTGGCAAAATACGTATACATTTTGATACCATATAAGTAAGTTATGGTATCAAAATAATATATATGCGTTCATAAGCTATTTACCAGAAATTCTCTGATGGCGATTCGCGTATCTGGTAAAATGCTAATATATTTTCATACCGTCAATGTCAGGTTTATACTCAAATTACCTGAATTTTCCCGCTGGCTATTTGCATACCTGGTAAAATGCGTTATATCATATACACGCGTTTAGCTAGGCAATTTGCGTATCTGGCAACGTGTGCCTAAAGGAAAACTTATGAAATATTATCATACCAAAAATAGGTTCCCCTGCATCGTTAGAAGTATTAAAAATCCAAATACATACAAAACACATTATTGCTAGGTTTACATTTTTATACCAGTACATGTATATCGTATTACTATTACAGGGCTCGTGGCTGTACCAATCAACGCAGATAATGACCAACATCAAGAAGGCTCAGCTGCGACAGCGTCTGAAAGAGCTCAATATAAACAGAGGACAACAACAGCAACGCATCAAGTCCGAATAAAGGATTCTACAGGTTTAATTTTTTTAGGATCTTTGCATTGAAATGCTGTTTTTTTATCAGTTTGTAAGATATCCATCACGAACCCAATGGGATAGTACAATTTCCTACATAAATACTTGCATTTTTCTAGCATTGAATGTTCTTTGCTGGCAATGATAATAAACGCGTATGATGTAGGTGAGTACTAAGTAGCAGGTACGAATCCATATTTTGACTTGTGTAAAATGACAAGAAAAATCCAATTATAACGAAAGTTATCTACACTCGAGTGTCAAGCAATAATTAACGTTTGACTGGCACTGCCGGTGAAACCTGTCAACTACAATGTGCATTTGCGACAAATAATGATAAATTCTGAAAAATAAATAGGACAAAAATCTGCATTTCTTGCAAGGATTTTACAGGAGGAAGGTGTGATATATTTTTGCCATTATCACGGAAATTTATATAGGAAATGTGATTAAATTTGGTTTAGGATATCTTATATTATACTCGTAAATTACATCACTTTTGCATTTGTTAATTTCATTCAAACTCTAGGACAATTTCTTTTTCTGAGTTTTTTATTACTAATAAACATTACTCCCGTGTAGAACACGAGTACTTTTGTCTTTTGGCTGTACATCACTGTGACTTGAACTATTACAATGAACAGAACAAGCAACCATCATCTGACATTACCATAAGTTTTTGTTAAACATTTTACTACTACTTATATACTTACTGGAAATAGTGATCACTGATCAGATAATAAACACTATTAGTCTTACGAACATCTATTATAAGGAAATGTTTACAGTAGTACTCTCATCCCATTTAGTGCTTACAGTAGCCTAAATTAATTGTGACTCGGTTGTTACGGTCGGCCAAGAAATAGTCCTACTACTTTTAGACTCGTATTTCATATGTTCGTATTTCATCAAAGGTTCAAAAGCGGTAGACCAATTTCTTGACGACCGTACCTATTCCAACAAAATTTCAACCCCCTTAAGATAAAAAAGTGTAAGTAAAGAATTGTTTACTGGTTAATGGTTCCTGAATCCGAATATGCGTAAAAAAATGGCTTAGACGTATGTTTTTTCGACTTTTATAGGTGAGTTCTTCTTCCAAGATCTAGTCGTCATGTATCTCTTTTAATTAACAAAGAAATAATGAATTTGAAAATGGTTATCTTGAATCTCTAAGAATTAATTCGTTGCACATGGTTGTTTTTCATATTCCTTTAGGAATATAGGGGTATAAATATTTGTCTGAAAATTATCTGGATTAATGACAATGATAATGTATTTGTATGATATGCTTAATAAAGAAAGATAGTACTGTAGATACATTATTATGCTTACATCAATAGTTGCCTAATACTGTTAAGCAATGAATTAAATACACCTCAAAAATCAATAAAAATGTACGTCTAACTTTAACGTTGTCAATTTCTTCAAAATACACCTAAAATCAGAATAAAATTTTGTATTATAACAATTTCTGTTTTAGGAAAGACGGTTACTTACGACAAAATTATATATATCCGTCAGTTTGAGAAAGACTTAACCACGGGAATTTATGTGTGTTTATATGAATTGGACTTTAAGTGTTTCTTTAAGCGATTAAGAGGTAGGGTAGGACATTGTTTGATTTCATTTGCACTGCACGTTGTTCATAGTTTTGTTAACTTATACAAATGTTAAGTGTGCGAAAAATATTGCCTAAATATGACTTCATAGGGTGTGTTGTTGTATTGTAACTTGTATTCCAACTGCATTTTCTCTTGCGTATCTTGCATTTTCTTGTACTTAAGGTAACTTGGACTTTTTCTAGAATATTGTCGATAAGTATAGACGCGTTTTAGTATCAAAATTTTCAATCACGTGCTGCTGTTGTTAGTTGCGCGGAAACTCTAAATAGTTACATAAAAATATATAGTATATTTATTTATTATGTTTAGATTTGAGACCGTAAATGTTGCCATGTATTAAAAAAATATGTATTTTTAGGCTTTATGGGAATATGGGTCAATTAAAAAGTACATAGTTAAGGGCTTATAGATAAAGCAAATTTTGAATAGATTCCTTTGTGTAACGAAAGTTAGTCATACAAAATATATGGGTTTCGTTACACAAAGGAATTAAGTCAATTTTGTTTTTAAATTTAGCCCTTAATTATGCACATTTTTTTACTATTGCATAAACGATTAGAAAAGATGAAATAAAATTAGTTAATAATCATGTGAAGTCGCTAGAATAGATTTTTTATTTTTATTTGTTATTGTGAATGTTTTATTTTGTAATTATTATTTTAAGCATATATACGCGTCGAAATTGTTTGTTTTCTTATCAGTTTTTTAAAGTGTATTTATTAAATTTGATGAATTTAATATTAAGCCAATTCGATGCAGTTGCATTGTCGTGTCACCAAATAAATTAGGACATTATGTGTCCCCATACTGAAGGTGTTGACTGACATTGAAATTATAAATTGCTGTATTTTGAGATAACATATTAAACATTCACAATGACTGTTTATCTATAAGTTTGTGATAAAGTATCTAGTGAATCTTGCGAATGGTTTATTCAATTTATATACTTTGAAAATTATAGCTGAAAACAAATGAATTTTGTTTATGGATGCGCTCATCCAATTCAAATTAGTGTTGTTTAGGGATGCGCATACATCAGCTGATTTGATATTAAAGCATAATCATTATCAATTTAATTTAGTTATGCCGTTACATTTAATACTGTGCTTCTACTTTTTGACAATGAGCTGAAAAGCTTAATAAATGAGCCAGCGTGTGGCAGTAATGGGAAAAAACGTTTGTGTTCCAAACGTTTTTTCCCATAGTTCTTATTATTTAATTTTTTTTAAACTATATAATATAATGTATTTTTGTTCCTCCGGACAATATGACAATATGTGCCTATATATATGTATCTGACAATAATGGGCCTCTTATATTCTTCTCTATTATCCTCGATCTTGGTAAAGCATTATTATTTATTTAATAGGTATTTTATTTTTAATAATTGTGTGACATATATACCGAGATCTCATATATACGAGGTGTAATCGTTAAGTGTGACCGGCCGATTATTGCGTAACTATTAAAGATATCAAAAAACTTTAAACTGATATCGAAAGTACCTACGTCAACGTTGCCTAATGAGTAAAGTGACATCAATAACTTTATAAAAATCAATCAAGAAGTATCCACAATTTTGACATTAAACATTCCCATACATTTAGTATGAGATTAGTAGCAGTAGTAGATAATGAGTAAAGGTTTTAGTTTCCTTATTTTAAGTGGTCTAGTGCCTACTCATTTTACCTTAATCATATTTTATGATTACCTATGATATGATAATAATGATTATTCTGAGTTGGCAACGTACTTTCGATATCAGTTAAATAAAAATGGTATCTGTAATAGTTACGAAATAATCGCCTGGTCACACTTAAAGATTACACCCTGTATATTCTCAAATATTTTGTTTTGAAGTTGTTTTTTGAGTGGCAGATTAAAATATAGGTACCCACGCTTTCAATGAATGACGTTGTGCTTTGTTATCACATTTAAATAGAAACGCATTCTAGACATAAATATTCAATTATTAATTACGTCCATACGATAATGAGATAATACCATAAAATCTAGATATCGAAGCGCGATTAACGAGTTCAATGTTCGAATACAGCGCACGAATAGAATTATAATGACCTAACTCAAAATTTCAAGCTCTGGAAAAATGTTTATCGAGTTGAACAAAGGTTTATTCGAGGTATTTTTATGATACAGTGAAATTTCTAAAATTTTGGATTAATGAGGTCGCTATCATTCTAAAGGTGCGACATATTCGAGAGTTTGTACTTTGAGTCTTATGGCCTTTTCGTAGTATTGTCGTTTAATGTAGGTAATTGTTTTGATGCATGTTTTATTCTCTGATCACCATATGTGAATATTGCGGACACTGAATTGTTGACATACACGAATGTCACATAGGTGTAGTTATCACAAATTGGTAATCTGAAAATAATTGAAAGACATTAAGCAAGAGACTGGTGTAAATTGTGTTTGTTATTTCTACGTATACTTAGAACGAATGTGTATATATTGAAAACAAAAACATTGAACAGTCATCATCTTTGGGCTTCATCTGCCCAATCTCGATAGATATTCGTTCCTATACACCGCCCCCAACTCATCTGTTTTCGCAGACAAATCAAGAACTACCACGTGATGAACGATACGACACTATTCAGAGCATATCGATACGTGGCATTATAGTGTAGCCTTGAGGAAGTAGGTGTTCTCGGTGCAATACAGATTGTCCGCAATTTGATTGGTGACTATGTTATAAGTCATCGAGGAATACTTATATCCTTATGGTGAATGTGCAATTAAGGGATGTAATTCTTATTACAACTGCATGAAGCTAGGAGCTAACTTTAGTGACCATGTCGCTGTCGATTAAACGAGATGCTAATGTTTTCATTCAATCTTAATAGGATTTAGCAGATAATGAGTAAATATGAAGACTGAGATGTGTGTGATTCAATATATTTGTTACGGGCCTTATCAATTACCTCAAGGCATATAACGTGTATCCACTGTATCCACCACTGTGATTATCAAACTTCGGCAACTATTGTACTATCATCATATACCAATCTATATTTGTCGCCTATAATGGAATTATCGTAAGTTAGGTAGGTACGCTTTAGGGGTCCCAATAACATCCCGCGAGTTACACTATAGTTACCGGTGTTTGGTAATGCCTTAGTGAGAATTTTCATTGGTCTATAAGAAATTCAGCATGCATGATGAGCGGGTTTTCGCATCTGAATATAACATGTGTGTGTGCGTTTTTGAAAAGGTCATAATATATAGGTAACCCATAAATATTTGGGCGATTTTGGTTTACATTATATCTTGGAAAATTAACTATTATAAAAAAATGAAATATGGCATACATCCGAGTATACACTTACTGCCTACCTAGATATTTCGTAACGCTAAACGCATAGCCCATAACATGCAAAGGCGACCTAGCGTATTCCTGGGAGTGAAAGTGTTAAGGTCTTCAGATTGTATGGTACTCGTAGCTGTTATGAGCAAATGCAATCCTTTTTTCTGCTTCAAAGGCGGCAAATAGCTTTCTCTCCAACATCTGTTCCTAATATATACCAGTGAAAAAGCATTCTAAGGACCTAAGTTGTTTAGGAAAATCATCGACTAATGTAATGTAACGAGTTAATTAAAATTGGGGATTTAGATTGTGCACCAAGTTTGTGTCATACACTATTGTCATAAACATTGCTTGTATGGGTATTGACAGGTGCGGATCTACTTAAGGGCCATTTGGGCTGCAGCCCAGGGACCCCAGCCCCCATAGAAAACAGACGATATTGTGAATTAAAAAACCTAAAATAAATTAAAGCAATCAAGTTCAATCAATTAAGTGCCTACTCACTAATACTGATTAGCCCAGGACCCAACAAATTCGCTAAATAACGCCATTTATTGATAGAGCTTTTACCTTTACCGTACATGTCAATCTAAGACAGTGTAACTCTATTACAGTTAGCTTAAAATCCAAAGCACAGATATATATATCACAACACATCTTTATTACCCTAGAGGCATAAACATGTGTTACGATTACGATATATTTGGTGCTTTCGCTGCTACAGACTTTTTGGTGCCGACTGTACACTTTCCATACTGCCCAGTAGGTACGATACGAACAATTAACATATCCGTATCCAATGTAGAACCACAGCAGAGGTGAACACACATACACACGAACTTCTCTCCTGCAGTTGTAATGGAGTCCTGCGCAGTAGATTGATATTGGAGAGCGCTCTCTTATTGTTAGCTACTTGCAGTAAAACTTATGACTGTGGAAATGTATATATTGCTAATTAATAGTTAATATTTGGTGTCTCGTACCAAGTTAATGTTGGGCCTTATGACAATTACGCGTATTACCTATTTATAAGGCTCGGTAATTCAGTAGGAAGTGTCACAATGAAATCATACGAAAAGTAATGTACAACGACTATGTATAAATATTTATCTTTATTTTTGTTAAAAATAGGATCACTTCAGATATAGTTAGTATGTATTTTGTAAATAAAATATGTATTTTTATTTTGTTGTAATAATTATTCTGTTTGCCAAGCAATATTGTACTTTCATGCTGTGTTAAAAGGGGTGTATTCTTGTACTGAAGTGAAGAGCAATAAAAAAGAAATAGATCATTTCATACAAATTGTACCTATCCCAACCATCTTTCGTTGCTCCTAAGTATAGCTGACACTTTATTACGATGTGTACTGTGTTCGTCATCATCACTCACCTTTCGCTCTAAAAAGCTGCAAAATGTCCCCGCGCGACAAGCTATGGCCCGTTTCTGTTCATACATATACGTATTTAATCATATCAAGATCTCAAAACAACCTTCACGAATATATATGTACTTAGACCATAATAAGTGATTTTAGGTGAATGTACCTAAAATCACTTTGCTTGCTTGGCAGGCAGATTATATTCGAGTCATAAATATATGTATTTTTCACCGATTTAATGCTTGAACCAGCTTACTAATAAAATAGTTTCTAATAATCCATTAAGCTTAGGGTAAAGGATTTTTACTTAATTTATTTTATGTATGCTTTCAATAAAGTCATTGATTACACAATTAAAGTGTTTATTTACCGTCGTCATTTCGAAATAAAATCATTATTATATATTTAATCTTACAACAGCATTCAATGGCAATTGCATAACGCGACGGCGTGATTAAAAACGCGGTGTGCATATGCATATACGAGAAGGTCCTTAGATGCATAATATCATACCACGCGCTTTATTTCTGAAATGACGTAATTAGAAATTCACGTTAAATTGAGACTTTATGACAAGTTTGTCAAAGTCTCAAAGTGACGTTGATTTCTACTTGTGTCATTTTAGCAGTATAGATATCTTTTTTGATAATAAAGAGATTATAAGCACTATACGTTACCATAATGACGTTGATATTGTAAGTATCCAAGGGTTAAACGTACCTATTGATATGATATTTGACGTCACGTTTGGCTCAGTGGGTTGCACAACTGCCTATGTAGCCGGCGGTCCTGGGTTCGAATCCCGGCCAGGGCAAGTGTTTGTGTGATGAGCACGAATGTTTGTTCCTGGGTCTTGGATGTTTTCTATGTATTTAATTATTATAATTTATTTATATATTATGTATATCGTCGCCCATAGTACAAGCTTTGCATTCGTTTGGGACTAGGACGATTTGTGTAAGATTGTCCCTGTGTTATTTATTTATTTATTATTAATACATATAAGATGCATTGGGATGGTTTAAAAAATAAACATTATTTACCAAAACTAAAATGCATAGGTACAGTATCCAGCATCAATATCTGCTATAACAAAGCGGGTGAAAATATCTGACACCTAACGGCCCTAGGAATAAGTCGTGGCAGATATTAATGCTGGTGACTACAATAATACCTATGCTCTGTATGTCATCAATGTCAGCATTGTATGACAATAATGCCTCTGATATGTAGGAGTTATACATGGTTTATATTATACTTACATATTTTTTCGGAATTATCTACCTCTGATTATTCCATTGGACTTAAGAGCATAATCGTGTACTTCAACGACGTAAATCATCTGTCTGTTACCTCAAGTTGTGCCTAGTACAAAACTTGAATCCATAGTTTGTATTTGAGATAACACCGATTTTATTACTTTACTCGCCGAACCTTATATGCAATAGTTAAGAGAAATTTATTCGCGTTTTCGCGTACCATGGTATTAGAACCCTGTCGCTAATATGTGACTTGTCACTTGAGAAAGAAAGGTATACTTAAATAATTTTCAATTTAACTCGTTGACATTTAATTATCTACTTTAACCTTTTTAGAAACAGCAAACAAACAAAACTTCTTAAAAAACAGCGTAGTGGCGTCTGACAACAGTCAATTGTTTTCTTTCATCTTTTCTCTTATGCTTGCTGGGGCCACACTATCGCGATAACGCGAAGATTTGCGTTGTCGTGACTCGTGGCCAAAGAATTCGTCCTATCGCGAATCATCTTCGCGAATACGAATGCCGCACAACAAAGGGTTTTGTCGCGACAAAGTTCGTGCGGTGGGCTACACTTCACGCTCTTCACGTTCCAGTTCATCGCGACGTAGTGATTTTTTTCTAGATATGGCCAAGTCATGGATCGAACACGAACTTTTATCGTGACGACGCGAACATGAATATTCGCCTTCAACTCTGGCCGTCGCATTAGAATTAGAAGTTACCAGCACAAAGCGCAGAGTCAACCATTGCTAGCAAGGAGGCTGGCTGGCTGTGCAGGCTGGCGAGGCTGGCAAGGCTAACAAGACCGGCGTTTATGTCAGCACTCGCATCATTTTGCACACTCGAGTTTGAGTGACAGTTTTTTGTTATTAAGACAGGGTTATTCGATGGTACGCGACCCTAACCGGACACGACCTTGCTAGTAGGCCCATCACCCTTTTACCTCTTGAGCATCCTGTATTGAACGTACGAGGGCTGGTCCCATAGTTTTGTACATGCGACATATGTTTTACTGATTCCATTTAGCGAGTTATTTCAATACATATATATGTTGGGGAGAAATTGTTGATGAAAGACGGTTGCTTTTATGGATTACTCGAGGTAGTTCCTTTGAAGGAACTGTTGCGTTTTTTTTTTTCGCACTGGTTCGTTCACAAGATTTGAAGGAAGAAGTGCGATTAATTTTTCGTCTTTGTTCCTTTGCAAGGACTGAAGGTAAGGCGCTACTGCGACTTTTCCTTCGCTTTTGTTCCTTTAAATAAGCTAAAGGAACAATCGACAACTATTTTTCGCCTTTGTTCCTTTGCCAGAACTAAAGATGCTACTGCGACAAAGGAAGAAAGGTGAAAGATAGTTCTCGGTTGTTCCTTTAGCTCATGTAAAGGAACATGAAAATAATCGCACTTGTTCCTTACCGCGCTGTCACTGCGATTGCAATAACGATAAAGTGAGCACTGTCGGTATGCCGCTGTTTACAAGTGTGCCTAAGACTGGTTCCAAAAGTTGAATTGTGGGCCATACACAATCAGATTCATAGTACACGTTAAATACAGATCAACTGTATGCCCGTTCTTCTTATATATAATCGTATAATGTATACAATTCAAGTAATTACTCGTGTGACATATTATAATTAGTGATATTATAATTCAAACTTAGGGACCCCTTAATTGACAGCATAAAAAAATTACCAGGGTTTTTCTGATTAAATAAAAAAAGGATAAAAAATGAAAATAAGTATAATAATAGTTTTCAAAATATTCCGATATCATATAAAAAGTCTAATCAAAGTTTATCTATTAAAAGTTCCTCATTCTGAAAGAGAGTTGACGACAAATAGTGTGAAGGTAAGAGTTACAGCGTAGAAAATCATACAGAAACACTATTTAGGTAGGTACTAGGACTAATTTACACTTGTTTATACAAATAAATTGATTGATTGATAGATTGCTGTTTTTGCGCTACTGACTCACAATTTCACTAATGACGTCATTTAGAGGATTGTAAGTAATAGGTATGCTTTTTTCACATTTTCCCAAATTAGTAGCCAAAAAAGTAGAAAATATGTTTTTGGGTTATTTTATTTAATAATAATTTAACGAAATGAGATGTGACAATTAATTACTTGGAGACTTGAATGCTGTAAATTTTTCCCAGATTTTTAAATTTCGCCACTGACGCTTCTTTCCGAAACTGACTATCTGTCTGGATTATATTTCTAGGCAGGATTTTCGCGCGGCTTCACCCACGTAGACTATATTATTTTTCCCCTCACTAGCTCGGATAGCTGTCTTTTATCCTTTAAGACAAGTGGGTAAAACGCATTTTATCCACTAGTGCAGAAAGTAATTTAACCTTGGAGCGTGTTTAAGTAGCCTTTGACAGGTAACAAAACTTAAAACGCTCATAATAATAGTTCGTTCGATATTAATTATCATTAAATAAATGCTTTAAGTATTTATCTTTAGTTAATGATTTTAAGTCATAAACCTTAAAATTCCATAAGAAATATTAGTTTTTTTTTATAATGATGTACTGTGAACGCATACTTAAGTTGAATCGATGCAATTACAAATTGCACGTCAACATTGTCAACAAAAGTTTACGTACTTATTTTTTGCACTTTTCTTTGCTAGAGTGAGGTGAAAAGTTTTGTGTTACACACGGGTGCAAAGTTGTATTTTACTCCTCGTGTGTTGAAACATTCGCTACGCTCAGGACTCTATTTAAACTTAAATCACGTCTATTAGTTTCCCCGTTATCGCGCGAAAGAAGAACGAGCCAAAAACACATTTTCGCTACGATTATGTAAAAACCAATAACTAGACTAGGCTTTAAGAGTTGTGAAAACCTTAAGTGTGTGTAGTAAGTGAAAAACTAAACCTTCCAGTCAAAGAATTTAATTTATATTATATACCTACCATTTCGTACCTTGTCACAGTCAAAATCAATATGAAAGCCGATAGAGATTCCATATCAATGTCACTATGACAAGGTACGAAAGGGTAAGTATAAGTACACAAATTAAATTCCTTGACCGTACTATGTAATTTATTTTTCCCATTACACCAATTTCATGTACCTATGTATATTTTGATTAGGGCCAATAGGCGGTAGATAGAGAATTCATTTCGGCATTAAGTCCACCATTTATATTTATTTATTTTTGTGAATTAAAGTTTAAATTAATAAATGTAATAAAAGTAGGTTACGGTTTCAAACAACAAAACATTTGGTTGCGCGATGAAACGGTTTGGAACACAATTTGCCTATTCAAGCTAAATATCCTCGAAATTATGATTAAGGCGCTGCACTTCATTGCTAATATCCCATCTAAATAACCTGAGCTTATAATTATTCATACTTTATCAAAAACCGTTGGCGTCAATCTTCTCTTTGACCTCCTTGATCATGAGTCCTACCAGGTCATCGAGGCCTACCTCGTGCTTCCAATTCCAGTCTCGGCGGGCCTCGCTATCATCGAACACTTGAGGCCACGAGTCAGCTGCAAAATAATAATAAATTGTAAATTTATGTATCACATTATCTTCTCTTTAATATAATAAAGATGCTTATATATAGCTATTTTAGTTACGAGAAGGTGGAAAAGGAAAATAAAATCATATTGGGTACATCCCATTAATGATCATTGATCAACGATATTTAATAGTAGATTGTTTGTCAAGGGGCTAAAATAAGCTGGCTAATGTCATAATGGCTTTTAGCCACGTGTTAAACACTCTCCTTTTCACTTCGACTGCGAGAAAATAAAAAAGACTTAACATTAAAATTTTATATTTCATGAAAAACTAAAAGTACAGTTTGAGCAATTCTATCAGAAAGTTTGGCCAATCTGATCAACGGGCCTATGTGTTGCATTTGTCACGCGATAAATAAATGACATAGCTGCTGTCACCTTCTGACTCGTAAGTGAGTGCGAGAGGGACAGGCGCGTTATATATCATTTATCGCGAGATATGATTTTCAGTGTCATAGCAATTTGTATTGGATTATACGGCTTTCTTTTAAATCCTAGGGCTAAATGTACTATTTTAGTCTCGCTTCGCAAAGCTAATATGACGTACTTTTTGAGCAGGAGGATTGAAAAAGAACATTTTTTGTGTCGCTTTATGAGAGTTGAGGCTTTATCCTGATAAGTTTTTTAACCATCTTCGAATGACATTAAGCACATTCGATGAATTATAGGCAATCGTAAGCCCTTGAATAACTTTCAAGACACCAACATGGGCAAGATGAGAGCGGAAGTTGTCTTGTGTAACCAGCCGCTCTAGCGCAACTCTTGGCGACTACGCTTGTCGCGCGACATAGCATCACTCATCTTTATCGTATTGTATTGAACGGAAAGAGATAGACAATCTTTGCCACGCGACATATCACGGTTGTGCTAGAGGCATCTGTCAGCTGTGCAAAGATTTGCAGTGACATTGCGAATGCGACTCAACGTGCGCACGAGCAACTGACTGTAGCGGCGGCGCTTTTCGCTGTCATTTAAACGTTTTTTTAACGCCTGTTAAAAAAGCGCTCGTGCAAGTAGCCTGTGAGTGAAGGTTATCTATAGCCAGGCAACTTCATTCGCCCGCACTGTCTTGGCCTGCGGGCGACGGGGGGAAGACAGTGCGGGCGGGTATGAATAGTACGCGCGGCGGAGCTATAATAAATCAGACTTGTTACAGCAGCAAAATTGGATGGTCACCTTGCGGGCGATAATTGTCTGGTTGCAGGCTAGCTTTGCAAAAGTTAACTAAATGGCGTCGTTGTGACCAAAACTGTCGATTTTAATGGCTTACCTTATTGAATATGATACTCTTGTAGTTACTAAAATGTTTGTTCTATAAAATAATCGACACGTACAAAATATAATAATTATTATTCAACAAATCAAAACAGTGATACGCCACTCTGCCGACCGACAACGATTATCTTGTCTCTTTCTTTTTCATACAGTGCGAGAAAGACGGATGATGCTATTATGTCGCGCGACAAGCGTAGTCGCGGAAAGTTGTGCTAGACCGGCTGCCACACAAAACTATCGTGATCGTGACCGAATCTATTGCCGCCATTTTATACCTACGAAAGAAATATCTTCCTAAATGTAACGTTAAAAAAAGTTTCTAACCACGGTTTCAAGATTTTAAACTTATTCAAAAAAATATTCTTGAAGGGATATGAAGTTTATATTTAAAAATACACAACTAGTGAAATTAATTGAAAAACAACATTAAATTACAGAAAAAAAGGATGGCAATAGGCGGGCTTATCGTTAAAGAGCAAGTAATGTTTATTATTCCTGTCGTAAAATAGGTTCACTATTGTCTTGTAGAAACTTTTTTGACATAGATGTATTTATTTAGCATACTGATACTTGGCAGAAGTAACGTTTGGCAGAAACACCTTACGCAGATCAGAAACAAATGAAAAAAATTTTCGACGATACTGGACTTGAACCATAAGCAAGATCCATAAGCAAGAACAGATGACAAAATTCGTCGACTGCTGGTGTGGACGATTAGCTCAGATGGTAGAGCGTGCTGCCCCGGTCTGGCTCAAGGCACTGGTTCAAGTCCAGTATCGTCGAAAAATTTTTTCATTTGTTTCTGATCTTTGTTTATAATAATAACGCTAGTGGAGTGATCCACTAATAAATTGCAAAAATTGTGATTATTATCATAATATTTGTAAAAAAAAAAAAAAAAAAACAAAAAGTACAGTCTTGATAATAGCGCCACCTCTCGCCGAGCAATGGTACCTGTAAAGGTATCTGCTCGGGGTGAAAGTAACTTCATAGTTCTGCACTAGGCGGCGCTAACGGCTAAAGAGTCGGATGCCCCATACAGAGATCCATAAGCAAGAACAGATGACAAAATTCGTCGACTGCTGGTGTGGACGATTAGCTCAGATGGTAGAGCGTGCTGCCCCGGTCTGGCTCAAGGCACTGGTTCAAGTCCAGTATCGTCGAAAAATTTTTTCATTTGTTTCTGATCTTTGTTTATAATAATAACGCTAGTGGAGTGATCCACTAATAAATTGCAAAAATTGTGATTATTATCATAATATTTGTAAAAAAAAAAAAAAAAAAAACAAAAAGTACCTTACGCAGAGTTTACTTTGGCATAAATAATTTCGCAGAATTTTATAACATCGAATCTTATACATATTTGCAAAATGTTGATGAGCATAACTGTCTTCTAAACTAATCGTACTTTCGCAGATAATTATTTTGCATGATATTTAGGCGCCATTAAGTTGTCTAGCCGAATAACATTTGATTACAAGATAAGACTTAAATGTCTTACCATATTGTCCAAGACATATGCGTGATTCTCAATATAGACCTCCGCGGCTCGCTCGCTTCGCTCGCTCGTCGCAGTTCAACCTAATACTCCTCAAGCTTGCTAAGAAGGCTGTCGTGCCAAACCTAACAAAGGCTTGGAGATATCAAGAGACACGGTAAGGGCCTCACCACGTTTCCCCAAGGCGTCGTCCTGAAGGTGAGTGTCATACACCAGTTACACCACAAAAGGTGCCCGGTAGGTGGTCCATTCCGGCGGAACCCGTATTTGTCGGTCACTAAGGGGATCGTTACTTTCAAGGTATGCCAGGAGTTCGGTGTTCAATACACGCTCCATAATCTTGCAGAGTACGGAGGTATATTACCATGGGTAGGTATACTGACCATAAACTGTGCCTTGGGCGCGCTCGGAGGCGCTGTTCGCGCTGTCCGCGCTGGGCGACCGATGGTATGTGGTACTTTAAGCCCTGAGGGCTAAAACAATCACTTTAGCCTAATTACAGCTTCATACAGTTAATGAGGTAATTGTCGAGTAGGAGAACTTGCAAAAGTTCTACTTAATTGCATCTTTGTGTAACAATTTCTTCATGTTCCTGGTAACCTCATGGCCGCGGCTGTCGCGACCATTTAACGTCATTATTTCATGCACCTACCGTAGCTGTTTATTAGCTCCTTATAGATAACTGACAAAGGATACCCATTTGCTTAAGAACGTTATAGGTATTCATTTCTTCCTTACCTATATCCTGCCTGCTATCAGGCTGATAAGAAATCCTCAAGTCTGGCACGTATTTAGCTATCTTATCCGAGAGTTCTTCAGGAGTAAAGCTCATGGCGGTAACATTGTACACCCTTCTGTTGAGTAACTCGTTGGGAGTCTCCAGGAACTCCGATAGGGCTCGAAGGGCGTCCCTGACGTGCATCATGGGGAGGCGCGTGTCGGGCTTCAGGTAGCACTGGTAGGAGCCCTTGCGGAGGAGATCGTGGAAAATTGCAATAGCGTAATCTGAAAAAGAAATGCGTCTTTTAATAATTTTGTTGTTGGTAGGTAAGAGTGACATCGGATAGTCTGTTTGATATGAGACTATGAAAGTCCTATATGAAAATGGATCCGAGTACTTAACTAACCAGAATGAAGCATGGGTAATGGTAAAAGGTAGGCTGAGTATATTATTTTATTTGCTTAGAAGGCTATCTGGAAGCGGCCGAAGAATGCTTGATACCTAACCTCAAATGGCAGGTCAGTGCAGTAGAACAACCTCATAAACGAGAATGTCATCTACAGCCTCTTACTCCTTTTCGAATATTTCTGAGTGCCAGCTGTTCAGCGAAGACTGATTAAAGCAGTTGAAATGATGGTGCTAAAGGAGCTATCCAGATAGTGTTATGTATCAGTTGGCTACAGATTGAGAGAGAGGACGAAGACGATATGAAGAGAATAGAATCATGCTCACCAGTAGTTCCACCGCCAGGTGGATCGCTGGAAATGACTCCCGGGAACCTCAAGCATCGAAAATCCAGCCCAAATTTATAAAAATAGTATTCTCCTATTAACTCCGCATGTACTTTTGATACGCCATAAATTGTTCTAGGCCTCTGAACCGTTATATTAGGAGTAGGATTTCTAGGAGAATCAGGCCCAAAGGCACCTATCGTGCTGGGCACGAATATTCTTAGTTTATACTGTTTTGCTAATTCTATAACATTGTGCATTCCTTCTATGTTGACTCGGACAGCTAGGGGTACATTCTGTTCTCCAATAGCACTGAGTAATGCGGAGAAATGTATGAGCCAGTCGACTCTGTGGTTGACAACGATTTTTTGGAGGCCTTTGAAGTCTAGAATGTCCGCGAAGATGTAAGGTCCGTCTTTGACGACCTCCGGTGTAGGTTTAATAATGTCAGAGAGGATTACGTTTTCTTGACCGTATTTTCCTCGAAGATACTTGGCGCACTCCACTCCCAGTTGACCTAGCCCTCCTGCAATCCAAATAATAAGATGTTAAATAATACCGCAAGGTGATCGTGATGTAATTCGATTTTAAATTGTGTTCTTTACGTATAATTTGACATTTAACTTCTCGATAGTAGGTGTTTGTGCAGTACACCTGAATAAGTACAATCCCCATCAAATATATCGTAAGCAATGTTAGGTACTGCCTAATATTGAATAATATCGTTTTCAATTATTTGTAAACTCCTTGTTCGCTCAGATGTATCTGCTGCCAACTGTATCATTTGGTTAGTTACCTCTGCCGCAATAGCTATTAATTGCATTATTGCTTGTCATCATGTAGGCTGCATGCTTCTTTGCTACTAGAATATGGAAGTAGTAAATACTGTGCCCAAGACAGATAATGTATGAAGAGTGCCCTATGATAGTAATGTCATCTATTGAATTGATGCTTATTCCAACTGCGCGTATATTTCCTACTCTCTCACTTATCCTAGTAGATACTGTCTGCTCCTAATTGACATACAAAAATAGTAATAACTTATTTTTCACTTCTCCTGCTCAAAAAGTACGTCATATTAGCTTCGCGAAGCGAGACTGAAATAGTACATCTAGCCACTAGGGTTTAAAAGAAAGCCATATAATCCCATAAAAAGTTCTATAAAACTGAAAAAAAAACTTGCGGTCAGCTACATATTACTGACGAATAATTAAAAACAAACAAAGCAACCTGATCAGATTGGCCATAATTTCTGGTGGTACTGCAGCCTTTTAAATAAAAAAGTAAAAATTGTCTATGCCCATTATTAGTCTAAAAACAATATATAAAGCGCCAAATGTACAGAATTTTCTGTGAGTATTTGCGCATGGTGATATAATTATTAATTTATTATTAATATCAAGTCTTTTTTATTTTCTCCAAGTCAAAGTGAAAAGCAGAGTGCTTAACACGTGGCTAAAAGCAATTATGACACTCCGACATATTTGTCCTCGCTCTCTTCGTGAGCTCGTCCAAATAATCGCTTCGTGTCATAATGGCTTATTTTAGCTCCTTGTCCAACAATCTACTATTTAAACTCTACCGTTGTATCGGCAGTCTGGTAAGAAAATGAGACTGACTGTCCGTTTTTACCGTCCCATAAACTAAATATTATATGTATTAAATCACCGTTTATTTGCGCTAGGTACCTACTCGTATAACGGATCACTGCATTTGGATGAAGAGATCACATCCACAAGTCACAGTCTAACGAACCATCACAACAGTGGGGTATTTTATATAGTAGATTACTTACTCTACGTGTCTAGGGGATAGCATAGCATATACAAGTTAATCTTGCGCATACAGTAGAAACATACTTCATCGTGTTGTATAAACATTCCCTCTTATAGTATTGGCATAACATAAATTCCCATAGTAAACATTAAACATCATTTTAAATGGCCGAAAATTAGTAACGCAGATTTTAATTTGGCATTTTTTTTATCGGTACCCCATATATATGTTACTGATATCGATTGTCCGAATGTAACGTTTCGCATAGGAAATGCATTTTTTAGCATAACCTTCTAGTTTACAGATACCATCGGCTTTTCATGAAATGTATCTGCAAATAAAATCAGCAAAAGCATATATATACGCATGGCATATTATGGAGGAGGCCTACACCCAACAATGGGCACTCGAACATATAATAAAATAAAGAAATATTATTATTATTATCTGCAAATAAATGACACCCCTAATTTATTAGGGTTCCGTAGCCTATTTATTATTGATGTAAAGATTGAAATGCTCAGTGTTTGGTTGGACAGCCGTTACTACAAAAAATGCACTACACAGTACACAGATAAAAAAAAATACCATGTGAAAAAGTGCACCAGCATGAGAGCGTATCTTCATGGGTCTTACTTACGTCCTTTTGTTGAGAAGCGCAGTCTTTCGGCAATAACTCGGAAACTGTATATCCAATCGTGTTGAAAACAATTTTCCTTTATTTACTTTTGTAATGTTTTATTTTATTTTTTGGGCTTACGCTTAAGAAAATAGACAGGGAGACAATTTATGCTAAGTACTGCGGGCGATTATTTCCGAAATAATTCATGAGATGAAAAAAATGTTTTAGAAACCTCCAAATCTTTTGATAAGAAGTGTAGGAATATGTGCCACACATTGATGTCTGCTCAAAAAAAAAATTATTCGTGTACATGTAGGCATGGAGTGCCCCCCTAGATATTATTTTATTTTTTATTGTACTATAAAACCTTACTTAGCGGTAAAATTATATTAATATACATCTAATAGTTTTTAGTAAAATGCCTGTGACATACGGACGGACGGACATAAGAAAACTATAAGGATTCCCTTTTTGGCATTTTGGCGACGGAACCCGAAAAACACGATGTGAAAAAGTGCATCAGCAGAAGAGCGTATCTTCGTTGCACTTACGCCCTTTTGCTGAGAAGCGCAGTTTTTCCCCAATAACTCAAAACCGGTGTGTCCTATCATGTTGAAATACATTTTCGTTGAAAGTATTTATTAAGCTTTATTTTTGTAATGTTTTTCACATTTTTGGACATACAGTTTCGAATTTATCAAATTTTTGGATGGGTACGAAAATATTCACTAAAATCGGAAGCTCAAATTGTTTTTAGAACGTACATGTATAGAGTAATGTGCCCCTAGAAATATTTACTTGTGTTACTTATTTAACTACCGAACTAAGTAGCGGCTTATACCTACAAGACACCTTTTCTCCAAATTTCATCGATATGCATCTTTTAATTTTTGAGTAAAATGCATGTGCCATACGGACGGACATGACGAAACTATAAGGGTTCAGTTTTTTCCAGTTAGGCTACGGAACTCTAAAAATAGACAGCTATTGACAACATTTCAAATTTCCTAGTTATATTAAATCGATACCCATTTCGTATTTTTTTTTAACCAGGAAGGAGGTTTAATTAATTAATTTATTTTTATTAACTTGTATAGCCTTCAACCTTGACGTTGGCAAAATTGTTTCCGCTGGACAGTAGCCATTCTAATTAAAAAGTGAACTGAACTTCACTTTGAATTTTAAAAAAAACCGGCCAAGAGCATGTCGGACCATGCTCAGTGTAGGGTTCCGCAGCCGTTCATACAAAAAAAAACACTACAGATGAACAAAAAACGATATGAAAAAATATACTAGCAAAAGAGCGTATCTCCACGGCACTTACGTCCTTTAGCTGAAAAGCGCAGTTTTTTGGCAATAACTCAAAAACGGCTCGACCAATTTTATTCAAGATATTTGAATTGAAAATTCTTATAAGGCCTCATTATTTTTAAAAGACCTATTACCAAAGACACCCCACACACTAGTGTTGGAACGAAAAAGTATTCACCCACTTAAGGTGTACGAGAGGTAACAGAAAAAAAGTTTTTTTTAAGTTTTTATTTTACTGTTTTGTTGGCGTGATACATACACACACTTATACCAAATTTCAGTTTTCTAGTACTAATGATCACGGAGCTAAGACGCGGACGGACAGACAGACGGATAGACGGACATGGCGATACTATACGGGTTCCTAGTTGACAACGGAACCCTAAAAAAGTGAAATACTTTTCATGAGATGGCGAGGGGAGGAGGGTGAGGCCTTTGTCCAGCAGTGGATGCCACCCGGATAATGATGATGTATATGATTATCTACACAAGGACTAAAAAAAATATGCGATAGCGCAGGCAAGTTTGCTGTTCACGTCTATTAGCAAGCATGCCTCAGTTTCTACTTGCTTTCACGAGCTATCAAGGTGAATCGTTATTGCAACAGTAGCTCAACGACTAATTGCACCTCGGCGGGTAAATGTACCATTTTGTGAGCACTATTACTTTGAGTGGGAAAATAGATACACGTTCGTATTCCCTATACAAACGCCTTGCCAAGCTTACGCCAATGAGCGCTGGACCGCACGAGTGTTTTTACTCTGATTTCATTTTTATCCTTATGACTTAGTTTACAATTTTATTTTTCTACACGTCGACTTTAATCTTTCATTGCGGAAAGCACTCAAGTGGATAAGGACTTCATAGACTAAACTTTAATAGCATACTTTTCAATGTCGGATACTCTAGGGCAATTCCGACTGAACTGATATATTCATAAGCCAACACTTTGAATGTACTATAATAATTTCGAAAATAGAACTTCGGTTGCGAAAACTAAAATGTCTTTGTCTAAGGAGATTCGTTTTATTGCAAATATAAAAAAAAAAACATCTCGTTTTTTCGGAAAGTTTAATTTTCACGGGTATTTAGCCGGGTGGAGAATAGTTTTTCCATCCCTAGGGTGAAAGTATTTTATTGTTACGATTAATAGCCTCAGAGTCGAAGATAGTTGAGTTACGTCATATGATTAAAATAAAAGCTTTTATAAGCTTTTATTTTATATATCGCGAAATTCAATCGCAATGATCATGATAATAATGATCGTGATAATTATGATGATGATCATGATGATCATGATGACGATGATCATGATGATGATGGTCATGATGATGATGATCATGATCATGATGATGATGACCATGATGATGATCTTGATGATGGTCATGATGATGATGACCATAATTATGGGGATCATGACGATGATGATCATGATGATGATGGTGATGATGATGATCATCACGATGATCATGACCATGATGATAATGATCATGATGATGATGATGATGATGATGATGATGATTATGACCATGATGATGATGACCATGATAATGATGATCATGATGATGATGACCATGATGATGATGATCATAATGATGACGATCAGCACCATTTTGACGACCGGTTTAGCTCAGTGGGAGTAACGTTGCCTGCGAAACTCGAGTCCTGGGTTCAAATTAGAGGTGTGCGCCGATCAAAAAATTGTCGGCGGCGGCGTCCGGCGAAATTTTTACCGGCGGCGGCGGCGTAATCGGCGTGAAATCGGCGTGGAGCAAAATTTGCTAGGTTGATTAAAAGTAAAACGAAATATCCTTGTAAATCAACTTTTATTATCAAATTAGAGCATGTTTCACATGATATCAACAATATAAAATATTTTAAACAACATTTTAATAAAGAAACATATGTAATTAAAACTTTTACAGTCAAACAATCCTTAACATACCTAAATAGAAAAAAATAATTAAATCACAATAATAAGACTAGTATAATTCTTAATCAGTCAAATCAAATCACATCACAAGCAAATTTTTGGTAATTCTGATGAAATTGGAATCATATATATCTCGTTCGAATCAGTTTGTCCAATAATTAAGAGCTACCCTTTTTTGATTTAGAGTAATTATCATGTATGAATATTATTTTATTTACACGAGATGGGTGAAGACGGGATCTTTTCGCGTTCAAAGTCAATCCCGCTATAGAAAATACACGTTCGCTGGGTGTGCTCGTTGCAGGAATTGACAATATGGCTCTGGCAGTCGCATACAGCCATGGATATACGCTCTTGCGCTGTTCCCAATATTGAAGGATCCCATGTGTGACATCATTGGCTGATGCACTGCAGAAATACTTCCATGCCTCTGACTCTACGGGTGATGTGAAAGTCGAAGTCTCTTCACTGTATTTATTAGCTAAGCTTAGAAGCATTGCTTCTGAGGCCTGAGACGTTGAGGGCTGCTGCATTTGAAGCTGCACTGAAGTTGAGTCAACATCTTTTAATTGCAAATCATTGGCCACATAATTTGCAATAAAATCAGGCCTTGTCATGATGCGGGATTCTAGATACAAATCGATTGTTTTCAGCTTTTGAAACCGGGGATCCAGCAACGACGATGCGATCAATGTATCAGTTATTGGAAATCTGTAATCCAGTCGATCTAACATCCTCTTTTTCAGAGCCGTTATAGCGATCAATTCACGATCTTCAGTCTTCCTCAAAATATCTTCGATTTCATTTCTCAGAACTAGCGCCACGTTTATTGTGCAATTCAAATCAGAGCTTAATATTTCCACTGCAGTACGAATTTTCTTTAAAACTTGAATTAACTGTTGCATTATATGCCATTCCGCGTCGGTCACTTTCAAGTGATTTTTTGAAATTTTGCCCAAAAGGTTATTTACTGGTCCTTTATTGTTGGGATGGGACAAGCTCTCTAACATTGTCAGCAAGCTGTGCCAACGGGTTTTGCTTTCTGTTTTAATAGTTTGAGTAGAGTCACCACCATCATACATATTGGGGTCTTGTAGTGATGTCAATATTAGCCGTTGTTCTTTTTCGGCTTCTTGTTCAAGCTCAGGAGCGCGAAATCGTAGAGCTTTTGCAATTTTTTTAGATTTCTGTATTAATGCTTGCAAAGATTCAACAGTAGCAATCCCATCCACCATTACAAGATTATGCAGTCCATGTCCAAGACAAAAATGACTGGTGACATCATCAATCAAAGTAGCCGCTTTTTTGACATTAGAACCCGAGTCTGTTACGAGAAATACTTGATTTTTTATCAATCCGAAACGCTCTCTCACAGCTTGAATTTCCTCTTTTATTCTTTCACCAGTCTTTTTTTCAAGAATGAGGATAGTATCCAGGGTAAACCGATATAAGGCCATATTTTCTGAAAAGAAAAAATGTTTTAATATATTATTGCTACACATAGTTTTTAATTTTTTTAAACAAACAGAAAAAGTGACCTAAAAATAGCATGTGGCACTGAAAACTTCTTTACACATGTGCGAGCAAAAACTATTTTTTTATCGAAAAAGTGGAAGATAACGTGAAATATAAAGGTAATGGTACATAAAATCACCACGTGTATAATGCCCTCTCTCTACTAACTAATAACTTACCATCAAGATAGTGCAGTGTAAACGTGATATAGTTTCGGCGACGATACGAGTCACTCCACAAATCCGTGGTCATTGCAACGTGTTGGCCTGCTTTCGATGTTTCACGTTTTACTTCGTAAAGCAATGAATCGTACACATCTTGCAATGCATCACGAGAAATTGTTGTTCTTGTTGGTAGATCTTCTGAAGCAACAATGACGCCATATTTCTGAAAAAAATAGAAGTGATTATTATAATATATGCATGTAAACGCATTCTTGTACATAATAACAAATCATATACTAAATAGAAGTTATTATTACAATGTATAAATGCTTTCTTGTACATAATGCCAAATCATATACTGGCAATAATGTTTGATTCATATACAGATACAGTATACAGACCGATAATTCAGACGATAGAAAATATTATTACAAAGTTAATAGGATGACTTACTTGGAAAAACTCTGTCATTCCTTCATCTGCAACTGAGTCAAAGGGCATCAGGGATCGACAAAATCATATAGCTAGATCTCTTGCAAGTAACCACTTATGATTAGCTGCTGTATTAGTTGATGGGCGCGGTCTTGGTGTGAAGAACGTTTTTATGTTTGCTATGGCTTTCTTTTCCTTTTCCGCATCACTAATATTGTGTTCTTCTTTTAAATGGCGAATCAAATTTCCCGTGCTCACACTGCTACTGTATGATTTTATTTTTACCCTGTAACAATTTTTTATTCGTTATTGCTTCCATAATCTAAGCATTCAAACGTTTTATTTATTATTTTATAAAACAACGCAATACTTACAAGCCAAATAGAGTGCTTGAATCTTGATTTTGTGCATTGTTTAAACAAATTTCACAAAACACTTGATCGGTTAGCACGTGCTTCTTTTTATTATCTTTTTCCCACACAAGTTTGCCAAAATGCTTCCAGCAACTACTATTTTTTTTTGATTTGCAATACAAAGTCTGTATTTTAAAATCACAAACTTTTTGATTTCTGACCGATACATCGTCACTTTCGTCCGCCATATCTGACAAACGACACTCGCACACAGTTACACCGTTGAACTATCACTAACCGATAATAAGAACAATTCGGTTCATCTCCTCTCCCCCACCGCAAAATACCATACGCTCTTACACGCTTTGGCGCGCTACCTGTCCTGAGTTTTGGGCTTTGGGTTTTTCCTCATGCTGCAGCTGCACTGCACTGCACTCATTAACAGTAGTAGCATAAAGATGTTGTAAAAATAACACGTGCACGCACATAATAAACGCCAAATACTAAAAGAGCTGTACTTATTAACAGTAAGTAGTATAAATCATAAAGATATTATATAAATAACACGCGCACATAGAGTATGTCAAATGCATCGTGTCACCACTGTCACCTAGGATGGGGCTGATTTATTATATCCATCTCTTTTTTTCGTATGGTATATTATGAGATAGATATATAATCAGCCCCATACCCGAGGGGCGCGGGCGCAACTCGCTTGACAGACTCTAACAAACTCCAAATACTAAAAGCTAAATGTTGTTGATTTTGCAATGAACAAAATGTTAATGAGATATGATTATTCAAAAATATATAACACGATGTATTTCTCAGTATGTACTTGTAATTTGGATAAGAAAATCATTTATCATAAAAAATTGGCCACGCCGATTTTACGCCGGTCAACATCATCGGCGGCGGCGGCGTGGAAAAATTGTCGGCGGCGGCGGCGCGGCGGCGCGGCGCACACCTCTAGTTCAAATCCCGGTAAGGGCAAATATTTGTGTGACGAGCATAAATATTTGTTCCTGAGTCTTGGATGCTTTCTATAAACCTATATAAGTAATATATCTATTTCTCAAACATGCTCGGAAATGTTTAGCTTTCTATTTGAAAATAGAATACGCAAAGAGCATCATTTTTGCAATTTAAATTTAAAAAATAATATTAGCTACCTAGGGAAAAAATAAATGTATCAAAATCCGTTTTTGCCCGCTTCCATAACTTTTTAAAATTTCTTAGTGTACATAAATTGAAATGGACATAGGACAAATCCCATACAGCCACGACAACCACACGTTTAATTAATTAAACGTAGCTTCGTCCGTTTGATACTCGAAAATTTTGCCGATCTGATCAGATTGGCATTCATTTCTGACCATGTAGCGGCCGATTAGTCAGCTGATGGAATCGGTAACGTGTGAAGTACGTTTATGAGTTCGTGCAAGGTTTTATTTTTAATTTATTGTATAGATGTGAAAAGTCAGTTTATAAAAAAGGCGGTAAAAATTATAAAATTAGTTCATTGTATCGACCGCATGTGCGTAAAAAAAATTCACGTGAATGTATTGGTCATTTTTTTTTAAATGATTTCGAATGATGAGAGTAGTTTTGATGGCACACCGCCATTCCATAAGTAAATTCGCTTCTGCTTTTAAATTAGCAGAAGCGAATTTACTTATAGGAAATTTGCTTCCTGATAAATCAAGAGATAAATATAATCGAGTGTACGACCATTTTATGTTATGGAAAGAAAGCAAACATGCAAATTCATTTTCTGAAAGTGTGTTTTTAGCATATTTCAGTGAGCAATCCAAAACCAAGAAGCCACCTACGTTATGGGCTATTTATTTTATGCTGAAGTGTACAGTTCATATCAAACACAATGTCAACATAAATTACTTGTTATTGTTTAAACGTATTTTTATTATTTCCTCGCATCATTTGAGAAAAGCACTATATATACCTCGGCGAAAACGGGGATTAGCTGACTCGCATCTTTTGCAAGCCTCGCGTTGCTCGGCTTGCAAACCACCTCGTCAGGCAATCCCCTACTTTCCCGGCCTCGGCAATAATGTACTATTAAATATATCGTCGTCTAGTACCCATAACACAAGCCTTGTTCAGCTTACCATGGGATTAGTTCGTTTTGTGTAGAATTGTCCCGTAGTATTTATTTATTTTAATAATTTATTTATTTGTGTGTGTCGTTGTGTATCATCACGCTAAATCGGCTAAACGGATCTCAACTATGTTTGGATAACTGGGTATCTCCAGATGGTTATAGGTTACTTTTACCCGACTATGCTAAAGATAAAAAGAGGGGTTATGACTTTATCTCCTCCGTGAACGAAGTTGTGGGCGTCTTCTAGTAACTAATATAATTGTACGCAGTTCTTATGCAATTATTGTTATGGCTATGTTTCATTTACTCTAGTTTATGAAAGAAAGAAGAAAGAAAACATATTTATTCAACGCCAGCAACAAGAAATACAAAAAAAAAAATATGGGTTACTCGTAGAAAAAGTATTGTGTACAATAGTTATATAATTAGCTTTTTAGGTTTGTGCCTTAATTAGGCCACTCAGCAAGCTTCGTGGCCTAAACGCGGTAATCGACTGAAAAAGCATTCATTATATAACGATTGCATAGAATATTATCATGATTTGTCTTATTATTAAAATTGACTCTATAAGATTGCTTATTGTTATATTACCTACAACTCATTATAAAGGCACTGACGCCTGTGCTGACGCTATATACAGTTTACGATGATTACTTACTCATACTCGTATTACATAACGGTGTTTATGCGAGTACTACCGTGGAATGCACCCAGCCACATGTCTCGTGTCATGTCTCATGTCTCTACTTAATTGACGGAATATAGTTATATACATTTACAAAAACGTCATAAGTCATAAATTGAGTAAACTGGTTGATACCTTGGGTCTTTAAAAAATTTCAGCTCTAACAGTTAATCTTATTAACCGATTTTATAAAAGGAGGAGGTTCTCAATTCGTCAGAATCTTTTTAGAGTTCCGTATCCAAAATGACAAAAACGAAACCCTTATAGTTTCGTCGTGTCCGTCCGTCCCTATGTCACAGGCATTTTACTCAAAAACTACGTGATGTACTTATATAGTGATGAAATTTGTAGTATAGGCGTCTTGTATAAGCCGCTACTTAGTTTGATAGTAAAATAACAAAAAAATATATTTCTAGGGGGGGCACTCCATACATGTAACCGAAACTGTTTTTTTTCAGCAATTTGATATGTTGTGTAGCACATATTTCGATTTCTTTTTAAAATACATTGAGGTATCTAAAAAAAATTTTGATTTAGTGAATGTTTCCGAAAATAATTGCTCCGAAAGTAGCATAAATTGTTCCCCTCCCCCCCCCTCTCTATTATCTAAACAAATATGAAAAAATTACAATATTTTAGACAAAAAATGTTTTCATCATTATATTATATAGATATACCTTATGTAAGTGCTGTGGAGGTACGCTCTTTTGCTAGTGCACTTTTTCATAGCGTTTTTTTTCATCTGTTGTGTGCATTTTTTGATATGAACAGGTGCGGAACCCTACGCTGAGCATGGTCCGACATGCTTTTGGCCGGTTTTTTTTTTGACATCCCTTCAATTGACTACAATAATACAAAAAAGATGTACGTATTTTAACGTGTTTCGTCGCAAGAGACCAGATCAGGAATTACCTAAACATGTTTACCTGCCTTACGTAATTAGTTCTTTCTTACGTTAATCGCTTAAACGTAAACAACTACTGTTCGTGTACGTGTTGCGTAGAAGTAGCTGTAGGCACATGAAATGTTGCAAACAATCACAATTAGATAGCGAGTAACGTAAAAACAATTGTCAGAACCAAAATGTAAGTTAATGCCTTGTTTAAAAGTGATATAAATTAGAGGTAATAGAACTTTAAAACTCAGCGAATCGTTTGATGGTGCTTATATACTTATCTATAATAGTTAAACCGGAGCAAATTTGTACCTAATACGCAAGGTGTTATTTGGAAAAAAGTGCCGAGGAAATAATCTAAAATTGCTCATTTTTAATCCCCGACGAAAAAAAGGGGTGTTATAAATTAAACATGATATGGGTATCTGTGTGACCTGTGTCAATGATGGACCATTTTTTATTTCATTTCTTGCTAATTGTAACTTTGGCAGAAAATCTCAGTCTACCCCGTGAACACGGAAGCTGTAAAGCTTCCGTAACGTCGCAAATCGAATAAGATGATATACGTGATATAATCCGTTTTATTTAAATGTGTTCGCAGCTATTACTTTTGCTTAAGTAAATGGGTCATACTGATTTTTAGTATGAGTTAGCGTTATGTGTCTTTCCTGTGGACACCCGAAAGTTAAGGGCTTTAAATACATTTTTTTCTTAGTGCCCTATTAGGCGATGTACAAATTGATTAAAACTCTAAATCTAAGCGATAAAAATATCAGTTATATGTACCCAAGCCCTTAACTATTGCGTTATCCACAGGAAAGACGGCTAAATTCTAGAATCAGTATAACCCAAATTCGGTTCAGCTGATTGAACTTAATCAGCATTTTGTAGCTCTGCCGGGGATTTGAGTTGAGATAGTGTATGCCTCGAGGAAAACGAAATCTTACGTGCTTTACTTACGTAGCTATTGTTCTATACGCCATTGATGGTATCAATGAGAACAGTGAAATATTGACCTAGGTGCGCAAAAGGTTGTTTTATTATGATTAAATTATTAAGAATTTCTGCCTGAAATGATCGAAATGTAGTACTATATATTTTGTCCAAGAGTTGGAAAGATGTGGGGCAGGTAAAACACATATATTTCCTCAGTGCAGAAAAACGCGCCGCATACCAACAACGGTGAAAATAAGGCGTAACTGATGTGTTCATATTCATACGTATATTTTATATAATATGTACAATAACAATTTCTAACTATTTATTGTGAATTTGTGAGTTCAAATCATACTACATTAGGGTATATTACGTATTTCTGTCACGATAAATCACTATTTATAAAATAAACAATTTAAATTTGCCCTTGGTCACATAATTAGAAAGTAGACAGGACCATAGTAACAACACTAACCTAATTTTCACAAAATATAACTTGAAAAAAAAACTCACCGGTAATTAAAATTTTCGGTGGAGCTTGCTTAACGCCATTAACACAGTACGTCCTGATAAAGTTAACCGTATGAGAAGTCCGGCACAATTTTCTCAGTTGCATCATGTCCGGAAAATAGCAACACGATAAAACACCGACTAAGACGAACGTTGACTGGCTTCATACAATATTGGGTCAGATCTCGTGCTTAGGTGTTGAAAACTGGTTGTCGGTCGAGCCTCTACGTAAGCACTACTGCAGACAATCGCAGGTCGAGGGAAAATGAGCCCTATCTCATAGTTAAGCTAGAGGTTTCGACAACTAAAATTATAAACGGATTTGTGGGTGTGTCGTTGAATGCTAATTTTTTGTGTTCCTCCTGACCTTCAATTTTCGCTGTTCGTGCGCTGTTATGTAAAATAATGATTAGTATTCGACGACGTCCGTGTATGGATTCCTAGACCATGTTATTCATAGAATTATTTGGTTTTCCAATAAATACTCATGTGCTCGCAGACTCCCACATTCGGTGCTTAATTTCGATTAAAAGCAAAACTACTAAATACAATTACCTACTTAAAGAATATGGACCACGTGTCTATTATTAAACATTATTTATTATGTCGTAACTTAGGTACGACTTATCGATGTTATGTTTATCATTTTCCTGAAAAAAGTCATAAAAAAATGTATTACTGCTAGCAAGCAATTTTGCAGTTACATTTGCATGAGTTGCATCAATGTTTTTCTAGCTCTGTTGTAAATCGTGAGCCGCAGCTAATTTCAGTTATCGTTAATCAAAGTGATACTATTTTATGTAGTTCTTTCTTAACAAAGTGTTAATAAAATCTTCTACTAAGCGTTGCCTTAGTCCGCTCTCGCTGCGTTAATACTTTGCCGAACGTGTCTCAAGGATAGCTGGTTTTTTGCGCGTCGCGGAATCGCGGATCGCGAGACTTTTACGCCTTATACATGATGTAATGTATGTATAAAGAAGAGATGAATGGTAGCGATACCGGTGGTGGGGACTAAGGTAGGTAGAGGTACCTACTACATTGAAAGGGGAAAAGGTTTCTGTAGATTCCCTATAGATAGATAAATGTAAGCGTACGAGGGATGACAGGTAAGTTATCATTGTGATCGAAAAGTAAATAAAATTATGTGACCGAAATGACCATTATAATGAAGCGGTTATTGAACAAAAATATTTAATAGAAGTTCTGCCGCTACAGATTGTTTAAAAGCGTTCGTCCCTACATAATGCTCGTAGACCTTTGTTATGTGCCCTTGTAGACTAATTTAAGTAGGTACGGCAGTTTGATTTTTTGCAATTTCCCTGAGGTCAACGATATTATCATTTGATTATCTCATATTGCTATTATAATTTTCAGTATAATGAGAATCGGGTGCTTTTTACGTTACAGCCGTCACGCATAGAGTATCTTGAGCACAGTCTTGAGTCAATTAGAGCCCCTATACAAATACTCAAGCGCCGCACCGCACGCACGTTCGGTGCGCTACTTCAAAACTAGCCCTACCACATTCTCAGTCTCGTCTAATGTTTTTTTTTACTTAAAATGCGGATATACATTTCAAAACTTATTTATTTCTACGAAATCAAAACAATATAACAAGAAATATTATTAATTAACGCTTTCACTGTCTATGTATAAGCTTACATATCTTCATATACCTACTCAGCCTACGCTTTAATATTGCACTAGTAAATGTGTAATACACGGACATCAACACCATTCCACGACAAACATTTGATGTCATCCACTGAAATATTTATATGCACTCATGCGCGTAGAAGAAAAAAGTTTTAACGTAATGGGGACAAAAAAAAATATGATTCAAATGTTGCTAAAAAAATTAAAGTGTCTATAGCTACTTAGGTCAAGTTAGGATATATGAATGGCTTGATCTGCACGTTTTCTATATATATATACATGTTCGTACGTGCGACTTCGTCCGCGTATATTTTAGGTAAAAACAGAGATATAAACGAGGAAAACTTTTTCTGTCACTTGTCCGATGCTGTTAGTGCTTAATAAATACTCAGAAGATATTCAGCGACCAACAGATTTAGAGTGAGAAAATGGAGATATTGAACATTATTCCATAAGAAGGCAACACTGGCACTTTTAATTTTAACGCCTGCTAGACTATGAGAGACAGGCGAAGTTCCCGGCACTGGCCAATATAAAATGTTCTAGAAGGTACCTCGGCGTTTCAAAAGGATAGTATTTTAAGGCAAAGCAAAAAATGGCTGTCTGTAAAGTCGGTTTACGAACGATAATTTTACGTGTTACCGTCATAAGAAAACCGGCGTTATAATTTTACTACGACACATATTTTTTGTCTCTCCCTCCCTCTCTCTCGCTCTCACTCTCCTTCCCTCCCTCCCCCTCTCACCCTCCCTCCCTCCCTCTCTTCCTCTATCCCTCCCTCACCTTCACTCCCTCTCTTCGAGAGGTACCGGGATCGGGTCCAGTGAAAACGTGCGAGAGGAATCGTATTTTTCTTTGCACTTTGACTTGTTTCTATGTCACAATAGATAGTTATGTGGTGTTAGTTTTCCCACATTAAAAAACAGTAACGCAAAAAATTGTGTTTTATAGAAATAAAAATATTCATGTTTGAATAATTTCTAACAAACAAGTGATGAATTTAGGAGGTATTCAAATAAGTTGTTGCAATATATCTTAGTTCTTTATTTACATTTGTTTTGTACATATAATAGTAACACAAAAAATAAAACTTGGATGGTTATCACACTGCCACCGCATCCGGCTACCACGCCGTAACGGTTTATTATTTTTACTTATTAGTCTGTACTTTTATAATTTTATAGGTACACTAGAAGATGCCCGCAACTTCGTTCGCGGAGGAGAAAAAGTCATAACCCCTCGTTTTTTCTTCAGCGTAGTCGGAAAAAAAGTATCCTATAACCATCTATCCGTGTACCTAAAATAGTCGAAATCTGTTTAGCCAATTTGGCGTGATGAAGCCACAACGACACATACAAACATACATAAAATCCAAAAAAAATATTTTTTTGGTTTAGTGACCTCCAAATAGTCCATAACAATCTTTTTTTTTAAATATCTTCAATGTACAGACATTTCATTTTTACAACTTTATAATAGTATAGATAAATTATTATTTACTTCATAGTAATATTATCGATAACACATATTGACATAAATTACACTACATACTAAGTTTAGTACTGCTACTGAACAGCAGAGGGCGTTTTTATTAGGTACTTGGCAACAAGTCATGGATTACGCTTTGGTTCCTGATGTCCTGTCTATAGTTAGTTAATATTGAATGTCTTTGGTCCTAACTAGCTAATTTATTTTTTAATTTTCAAACCCTTTTTCAAGAACCCTGTTACGTTAAGTTTGCACCTCATTTATATGCAATGCTATAGATATCAGGTGTAATCTTAACTCAACCGGATACGGGTAATCTATCCATACTAATATTATAAATGCGAAAGTGTGTCTGTCTGTCTGTTGCCTCTTCACGCTTAAACCGCTGAACCGATTTGTATGAAATTTGGAATGGAGATAGTTTAAGTCTCGGGGAAGGACATAGGCTACTTTTTATCCCAGAAAAATACCCTTATCCGCGATAAACGAATTGAAGGCGGACGAAGTCGCGGGCGGAAGCTAGTACTATTATAAAGTTGTAAAAATGAAATGTCTGTACATAGCATATATTTTTTAAAAATCGACTGTTATGGACTATTTGCAGGTCACTAAAGCGAAAAATATTTTTTTTTATTTTTTGTATGTTTGTATGTGTCGTTGTGGCTTCATCACGCAAAATCGGCTAACCAGATTTCAACTATTTTTGGTACACGGGTAGCTGGGTATCTCCAGATGGTTATAGGATACTTTTTACCCGACTACGCTGAAGAAAAAACGAGGGGTTATGACTTTTTCTCCTCCGCGAACGAAGTTGCGGGCACCTTCTAGTAACTATTAATGTTAGGGTAAGTTAAAGTTTGTACGGAACCCTCGATGCACGAGTTCGACTCGCACTTGGCAGTTTTTTTTACATCTGTAGTGCATTTTTTGTGTGAACGGCTGCGGTACTACACTGTGCATGGTCCAACATGTTCTTGGCCGGTTTTTTTCATCTGTATTCTTTGTATGAACGGTTGCTGAACCTTCCACTGAGCATGGTTTGACATTTTGCTATAAGTATATTTTGTATCGAAATATGTTTTGAATCTTATTAGATGTTCACTCTACATTTTTATAAAGTACGCAGTACTATTATGGAGACATAAGAACATAAAATAATAAAAACAAAATTTTGTGAAATATTAAAGAGAATGGGGATTATAGTTCCCAACTAGAACTTGTATAAACAACGTGTTTTTGTCGATGCTATTTTTTTGCGGACGATCAAGAATCATCAAAACAAGAGTACTGTCGGACTGACCATCTCCAGACAAAAAGCCGTTCCCCGATATATACAACGCCATTTATGAATAAGATTTTTTTTTACAACTATTCAACTTTGAACGATTATAACTATTCAACGATTCAACACAGTATTGAAATGCTACGATTTATTTATTACGAGTATTAGCTTTTGCCAACTAATTGTGACTATACTATGTTTCTTTATTCAATTATGACATCGTTAAATGTTTAGTTTTAAAGCGCCATCTACTTTTTGCCAGGATATCTCATTGCGATGAATACGATCCAAAGTATGGCAACTGTCAGTCCTCTTGTTTTAATGGTCCTTGGTACGATGAACCATTTGTCCGTGAATGCGATAAAATGTACGTACTTTTGCTTCGATTGTCCCGGTCGACATCCCCATATTTATGGCAACCCTATGCGGGGTAAGGTAAGAATTAACATGTTCATACTTGCCCCGTATGTTTTTTTTTATTGTTAGCCCCATGGATACTTTTTAACCAACTTCAAAAAACAGGAGGTTCTCAATTTGTCGGGCCCTTATTTTAGTTAAAGCGCCATATCCCAGGAACAACTCAAGCTATCTATTTGAATTTAGAATAGTTATAAACATGGCTAGACCAAGTATTTATTGCAAATAAAAAATATATTTTTCCTTCTATAAAAAACGACCAGTGTGAGGAAGCCCAAACATTCAAATGCATATGATAGAGCTGTATTTCCATTTCCTTTAATTAACCAATAACCATAAAACAAGAGGACTGACCATCTCCATACAAAAAGCCGTTCCCCGCCATGTACAAAGCCATCTATGTATAAGATTTTTTTTTCAATTATTCAATTTTGCAAGCGTGCCACAGTATTTAAAAGTTACGATTTATTTATTATTAGCTATTTGCGAACTAATTCTTACTATACTATGTTTCTTTATTCAATTATAACATCGTTAAGCTCCATCTAGTTTTTGCCAGAATATTTCCGTGCGATCGGAACACGATCCAAAGTTTACTTTGACCGGAATATGGACTTCCGAGAAAGACACCACGACTTACAGACGCACACTCCACACCGTCACCATCGACCCCGCGGGCGGGGTCATCCACCGCGGTCTTAAAACAAGGGTTCCCCACACAAATATCCCACCCATCCTATTCCCCAAAAGCCCCAACAAAAACCTAAATGTCCCTAGCTAAGGCCACGTACTACTGACATGACGTAGACCGGTTTGTATAGCTAGGTACACACCGGTTGCTCCGTGCGCCCGAGCGCGGCAGTCATCAACACGTGGTGCCGGGAGCTGATGCAGCAGCTCCACCACCACAACACACTCAATCGGTAACAGCTAAATAGCTAGCCGAACAAACAATACCTCCAAGTCCAAGTCCACGATCCAAAGTATGGCAAGGCCCCTTGTTTTGATGGTCTTTGAATTTACTAAGGAGAAAGTGAAAAAAAAGTTAACCAAGTGATAAATTTTGTAATTTTCCTGATTTGTATAGATAATCAAAAATATTACACAAAAATGTCTCTAACTAGCACAATTTTTTTTTTATTAATAAAACGTATTGAACAGTTTTGCACCTGATTTGTATGCAACGCTATACATATCAGGTGCAAACTTCATCATCATCATCATCATCATTTATTAATTGTTTTATCATGTACATTGCATTGCACTGATAACCTGGAAGGTAAAACAAATTATCTTACCAACTAAGTACATAATTATATTAAAATATTGGCTCAATACAAACACAATAATATTATCTACATTACAATAGGTATCAATTATTCATTTTCATGTAGGTATTCTAAAATTGATTGATTGATTTGTTTTTTTTAAGGGCCTGGAGTGTCCCGCTGCTGGGCAAAGGCCTCACTCATTCTCCCACGTGTACCGCTCATGGGTAATCTCCCACCAGTTGTTCTGGAAAGAGTCAAGCTCGTCCCGCCATCTTCGTCGAGGCCTACCGCGACGCTGGACTCTATTTTATTGGACCCACTCGGTGGCTGATTTAGCCCACAAGTCGCCCGGCATGCGACCGAGAAGTCCGACTCAGTCCCACTTTAGCTTCGCAGCTGCTTGAGCTACCAACTATAAAATTGATTAAATTAATTTTCCCAACTTAACCGGAACTGGGTAATAATGTTAGGGTAAGTGAAAATTTGTACGTAACCCTCGGTACGCGAGTCCGACTCGCACTTGGCCGGTTTTTTATGTTTGTTACCTAAGAACTCCCTTTAAAAACCGATTTAGAAAATATTTTTTTTTTGTTGAAATGTGGTTCATCCAGATTTGTCCCATATAATTTTTGGGAAGATCTGATGATGGGATTAATGGAGAATTTCTCAAATATTGTAGGCATACAATATTCTCTATCTCAAAAACTACTTATCCTATCTATTTGAAATTAGGAATATTTATAAAAATGTTCAGCCCACATGGGCAAAGGCCTCACTCTCATTCTCCCACGTGTACCGCTCATGATCAATCTCCCACCAGTTGTTCTGGAAAGAGTCAAGCTCGTCCCGCCATCTTCGTCGAGACCTACCGTTAATGCAAAGGAAACTGGTAAAATATATTTTAATTTTCTAAAAAAAATGACGAGGATGAATGAGGGGGAAGGCAAAAATTAAGTCTAGCTACTAGGTCAAGTAGTATATCATATGAAAGGGCTTGATCTGCGCATTTTGGATTTATGTATATTTTTGTTTATTGTGATTTGATTTTGTTTTATTGAGGAAAATGTGAAAAAAAGACACCATTCCCCCATTTTATCTCCGAAGTTTACAGAAAGAAAATTTTGAATTTTTCTCAATTTGTATTAATAAACATAAATATTACACGGAAATTATAACCTTGTCTCTAGCTATTTTTTTTTAATTTTCAAAACCTATTTGAACAACCCGGTTGCGTTAAGTTTGTACCTCATTTGTATGGCTATAGATATCAGGTGCAAACTTAACTCAACCGGAACCGGGTAATATATATGTTAGGGTAAGTAAATGTTTGTACGGAACCCCCGGTGTGCGAGTCTGACTCTCACTTGGCCGGTTTTTCTACTCAATCTATACAGTATATATTACAATTAATGTTATTTTGGAGTCGGTGTGTCATCGTGTCACAACTTACTAAAATTGACAATTATACACATTCTTTAGATGGCACCGAAAACGCCGATACAATATTAATAATATATTAAATATCGATACCTTAGAGCACAATCGTACTAACTGTTTGAGAAAAATGCTTGTAATTAGAACGTTAGTGCACTAATACGTAAAGTTGAAATTCCATCGGCAAAAATATTGTAATTAGTACGTGTGTGAACTAAGGTATCGATATATGCCATAGCCCATAAGGATAAGACCTTCGTGTCGGATATCTACCCGGTTGACCTACGTTTGCAATTTGCACCTAGCGTCTATCACATCGTATACATATGAGGTGCAAACTTAACTTAATCTGAATGTAAGTTAAGTACCCAGTCATTTCTGGCATGTGTTGCAAATTACATGGCACAATTAAGCGACATGTCAATTGTATTGTCCGCACGCCAAACACCTTCCTTGTTACTACATCGTAAGATTTCATCGAGATAATACCAAAACATTCGTTGTTTTGCAATTTGATAGTCAAAGATTATAGACCAATGCACACAGGACAAAATTATTATTAGATTCTTCTCACCATTTACATATGTAGATGTGTCTCATATGCCAAATGCTGGAGATATACCTTTTTCATTAATTTGACTCAGACCTAATTGCATATTTGGACTGTCAAATAGAAAATACGTATTGTCGGAGATAGTGACAAATAGGTACCTACATACATTTAATTCTCCGAGGATCTGTTATTCTTATTCCCACACAATGTGAACTATTTTTGTAGATATGCATAGTGGAATGAAGTCTAGGCCGAACCTTTAGATAACGCTAAAATGATATTTGGTTACCCAATATCGTATAATCAAATTATTGTCTCCTGTTTTTAAAAATTAAGTCTATGACAGACACATCTGGGGGCACGGTACCAGCCATTTCTCAAATAATTTCGTCTCATTTTCTAACCCTCATAGTTTCGTCCCAGATAACTCCAGAGAGCCCAAATTCACGGAATATGATGTAGTAGGAAACATATGAAATACTTACACTAAGTTTCATTGATATAGTTTTTATACTTTAGATTTTATTGATCCCTAAAATCCAACGGTTTGGCTATTCACTCACTCATCAAAACCTCTACGGTACTTCCCGATACCCTAAAAAGCTGCAAATTGGCATGAAGCCTAGGATTTACATATAATGAACAGAAAAATTAAAAAATCTGTAACTTTCGCCCTCCCACTCCTAAAAGGTCTGTATACAGAACTAATAAAACTAGAGTATTCCCGATGTACTAGAGCGCTGAAATTTACTATGTATCCTAGCATTTATATACAAAGATAGGGAGTGGACGATGAAAAAAGGAATAGTTGACGCTCAAGCACTGCAATAAGAAAGAATTGGGCACCTTACAAAAAGTTAGCGGCCAGTTTAGTTGTTATGATTATGACACTTCATTTCTTACTATATGGGCCAGACGGTCCCAATGGTTCCATGGACTTATTTACGGCAGGTAATTTATGAGGATTTGTTATGACATACAATAGATCTATGATTAAACCAAGATGTAGGTTTAGTAAAGTTAGGGGCTTGGCTTTTCTTGGGATCTGATAACCTTTTTTACAGCGAAAGCGCTTATGAGTCTTGGCCGTCAAGTTTACATAAAATGTTTTAGGTGGTATAGGGGTTTCTTTTCTCTGCAACTGACTGTACGAAACACGGAGAAACGTCAAATCACACTGACTTTAAACTAAATTCACATAAGCTAGGGTCCATATCACCTATCATATCCCCTCGAAAGTTATAACTAATAAGATGACTTAAATCTACATCCAATGTAGGTAAATCCCTACCTAAACATTGATATCCTATCTATAAATCTTAGCAGTAAAGTCGCGAGCGCCCGTTTCTACCTAACTGCCCATCCGCATTCTAAGCTCGCAAGTTACGTTGGTACGGCACGCGCCACAATGGTGAAAGATAAGTTACTTGGTGCGCATCGAGCTGTGAACCGAAAGTCTGGTGTTTACATGCGAAATAGACTTCGCATCCCAGTTGGTGTCTAGCAATCTTGGGCCACGCACGCCTCTGGATTGTTTACAAGTGTAAATCAATTGCGCTATTCTGTGGCAGTACGCCAGTGTCGTTCCGTTTTAATATTTTGATCTGTGGTGTGTTTAAAAGGACATTTTCCAGGTACATATTGAATATCTATGAATTGTTACGGCTTTGTGGCTACCTATTTGTGGATTTTGAGTTCTTAACCAGTTTCTGTTTTTAAGGTGATCGGCCTATGCCAAATCGAAGTTATATAAAAGTGAATAAATTAGGTATACAAAGCAGTTTACTCATTCAAATTAACAGAATTCGTCAGATTCATTACGTTTATTTTGACAAAAGAAAGTGCGTTAAGAAACGGCTTTTCTAATAAGTTGTGGTACCGATTTGGCTAGTTGTGGAGCCATGCGTGTTATACGTACTCTTTGCCGGTTTCTTCGTTTTCGATAAAAAAACATAGTAGGTATTTACTCTCAAAGGAAATGTTTGCAGAATTTTCAAGAAATTTTTATCTGCATAATATATTTTGCAAATGGGTAGTTCTAGTTAATCGGATATTTACGAGAATCATTCTTATAGAATAAAAAGTATAAAGAACTTAAAAATCTTCACATTGGCGCCTGGAACCTTCATAGAGATCATTTATATTTTCCCGCGGGAGACCTGCCGTTTTGCCAAAATGATTTTAATTAAATTTCATTACCCAAACAAATTTTAGCAACTGTCTTTTTACCAATGCAATCTTTGGCATAAGTAATTAGCTTCTACAATAAGCTAATTTTCATTTGGTCAAATTTTCATTCAGTAGAATATTACTACGGAAGCAAATACAGAGGCAAAAAACATTAGACATTAAATATTTAGTCAAATGAATTGTTATGGCAAAACATAAAACTACAATAATCGGATTTGTTTGGGTAGTAAAATGGCACGGCGAATCTAAGAGGTACCCAGGGCCGGCTTGTAGGAGTTGTAGGGCTGGCTGGCTGGCCAGAGCGACGCCAAAGTTCGCTGTGATGCGGCGTAGATGGATCTCCCTATCCTCTGCAGCCGTGGTGTGGTCGATGGCAGAAGCACATACCTTTTCCACCGGGTGCCGGGTAGGATTTCCCTTCCTGGTACCCATGTGAAGGCCTCACGTGACGTCCGTCACGTTATAATATGGAGGCCGAGAATGAGGATGCACTCTTTTATCTGGTGCCTCAGGTATGTAGGGAGCGCCCAAAGGTCTCCCGAGACGGGGCCGCTTGTGTGCGGCCACCGCCGGCGGGGTCGCGGTTATGTGCGAAAGCGTTCCCGTAGCCCTGCCATCTGCCGGTGAAGAGGCATCCCGTGGGATTTTAGACGGTAGTCCGGGCGGTTCCTGGAAGTCCGTCATACTCATCCTAGCTTCCCCAGTCAGGCGGGATGCACAAACGCATTTCCCCACAAAAAAAAACGAAAAGAGAAAGAACTGTGATCCCCAATAAAAACGAACTGCTACCAGAACAGTAGGTTAGGGTTAGTTGAAACTGTGATCCCTAACAAAGACGATCTGCTACCAGAACAGTAGGTTAGGTTAGAACTGTGAGTACTGTGACCCTGCCTGAAAATTAAAAAAAAATACTGAAAATTAACCTTACTTGATAGAACATAGGTTGCCTTTACAATCTTTACATCTACTTGATTTGAACACACACACAGACCTGACTTTTACATCTTGACGCTGGCAAAATTGTCCTAATGGACAGAAGCCATTTAACTTAAAAACTGAACTGAACTGAAGACAATGGCGATGGCGATGGCGTATGGGGCACTAAATGTACTGACTTTATATTAAGTCAATGACGGCGAATAGGTTAAAGGGATTATAAAATCTCTACACGGTCATTCAGAAATAATCTCAATCAAATTTCGCATTAATTTTAATAGTGTGTACCTACAGCTCTGCATCCGCCACAAAAACGTTGACTTTTATGGAAGCACTCTATGTATTTGTATCCTAATGATGAGACTGTAACAATTAGGCTAAAACAAGAAAACCTATTACAATAATTATACTAATTTACTCAGAAAAGTAAACAACAATATCATGAAAAATGAAGAGGGCACATGCAGCCTCGGTCTGTGCAGTGTAGGTACTACAATATCTTTCAACCTTACCTAGGTTGAACGATATTGTTTAAGAGCACGTTTCGTATAATAGTGAAAATCACGAAATTGAAATAAAATACTTAGTAGAAAAAAGCCCACTAGGTACCTACTGTTGGACACAGACCTTCCCCAAAGAACCCTTCCAATATGTGGCTACACCGTACTCCCAATCAATCAGAAGGACCTACCCCAATATCCCATACAAACTACAATGCACCAGGGTATTTACAAACCGTTACCGTTTATTTGCAGATAGTAAATAGCGTCCAATTTTCCGCATTGCTCCCCCGTATGTAGGATGACAGTTGACAGTTAGAGATAACTTGTGTAACTGTACCGCGATGATTTGCCCGTCTTGCTGGCTGGCTATAATGCGTCTTACTTACGTATGAAAGCCTTATCCTCCTTTACAAACAATAGTAGGTGCAGCTTAGAGAGCTCAGTACTACTGAACTAGTTTATAGTATTATACTGACGGTAATTTATCCATTTGGCATAGTTAAATCCCAAGTCATCAGCTACATGGCGAATTTTCATTAAAGCAATGAGAAATGCCGTCACTAGGTGGCGTTATTCATTTCTTGTATAGTGTAGGTATACGTGTTCAAAAGTAACGAACTGAGTTTTAGTATTATTCGGAAGCTTTTCCTATCGAAGTGCATGATTCTCAAGGACACGGATTGGGCTAGGCCATGACTTAAGTTCTCGGTTAATTAATACCAACTCGATACTTATAAGGGTAAGTTACCTACCCTTAATAACCGAAATGAAAGACTTAGTATTTTTAATTTATTTCATATATATTTAGTCATAATGCACATGTTGATACCAAGTAGAGTATGACCACATAACCTCGATAAACGGGTTGTAAGATGCTAAAATGACGTCTGACCTACATCAACAAAACTATACAACCACCGAATTAAGTGCATTGTGTAATCCCCGCTAGAACAATCGTCAAAATAACAATAAAGTACGTAAACGCCGTGGATCGCCAATAAGAACAATAGCAGCAGTGAAAGTGCAGCAACCACCGGACTACGGCTATTGTTCTGCCATTCATTGTTCTAGAGTCCTTGACGCAATCAGAGTATTAATTTCTTGCAAACATGATTTATTCTGCACGATTCGGTATTGTTTAACTTCCGAAGCATTGTAAGCAGTGACCAATGCATCCTCTTCCGAAACATAACAAGACTTAATCTGATTCCAGATGCAAAATTCGAATCCTACGACCTTAATGTAGCATAGTATAATGAGCGGCGAAGCAGTGAAGAAATGCTACTTAAGACTGAAAGGTTTTGCTTATGGCTGGTCTTCGTAATATCAGCTGCGTCAGGACAGACATCATGTCCAGCCTCGGAGACAATTCTTCCATGCATATGCACCAATCGAAACGAAGACATACAAATATGGTAGGCAAACAAAGGAATAGCACTTACTTATGTGAACCAAAATACATAACGTCTTCTTCGTCAGTTCCACTTCAACAAATGACGCTGCCTGCATTATTTTACGTCCATTTCTGGAGTCCACCATCAATTCATCAGGTCTTTAGCAAATTCCTACCAGATATGAACTGAAGTAATCTAATCTAACCTTTCCATTATTTGTTTTTATAAATCGGTTGACAACGAGGTTTAATTGGTAAAGAATTGGGATGCTGATTTTTTTTTCTGTGCCTTGTAAAAGAACGACCTCTCAATAATAGAAACATTGGTGAAATAACTACTTCAATCTCATAAAAACTCACCAAGATACAACAATATTAAAATCTCATTTTTGGATTTTCTCACAAATCGCTCCAAACAAAAGCCTAGGAACGTGTGACGTCACACGTTGCTAGTGTTGCTAACTTGTAAGGGGAAATTAAGAACTTGGTTCTGCAGTCATGTTAAAACTAGCTTTTATCGAAACGATTTCATAACAAAAGTTACTAGTTATAGTCTGACAAATGAAAGATGAGAATGGAATCAACCGCGAAATTTAAGTTTTCAGGGTGCCTGTGTAGGCTCAATATAAACAAATGTGAATACTTTTCTCATTAACTAATAACTTAATAATTAATGACATTAATGACAAAAGCAATTAATTTGTTTAACTCTACCTCACACAGGCACACCGCACTAACATTTTTAAATTTCGCGGTTGATTTAATTCTCATCTTACATTTGCCAGACTCTATACATATCATAGGTTATTCAATGGTATTATTAGTTATTAATATTTTCATCCTGTCAAAATGGACTTTCCCACCCAATTTTAAATGCTCATAAAACAAGCTGCACGTCAGGTATCGAAGTATTTCTTTTAGGATTTCTATCGTAAAAACTACCATTTCATATAAAAAAAAATTTGATTACAGCCAACATCCCAATTATCATTGTATCGCCTCTTTTTTGAAGTCGGCTGAAAATGTAGCCTGTCACCCAGACCGTAACAAGGAATCGATTAAATTATGAATTAAAATCGGTTGAGTTGTTTAAACGTTTCCTTGGAGCAAACGTAAATACAAACATACATAATATGTACTTATATAGTGACTACTAAAATCATGACCCTTTCTTCTTCCTTTGTCATAGTCGGGTAAAAAGGTTGACATACAGGTTGTATGGGTGCAGCGTACTTAATATCTATTGTACGGTTCCAGGTGCACGCACAGCGATTTGCCGCAAGTGTTGAAGGGCGTCCAAAAGATTGGAGACTCCGTCAGAAAACCGATAGATGAACTGATAATAGAAAACAACTATCTGCCGTCCCTGCCTGGCAAGATATTTCAAAATGTGAAGATACTTAGACTGATGTTGCGCCACAACGGATTGGAAAGGCTGTCTGTAGCATGGCTGGAAACGCAGGAGACTAATTTAGTAGAAATATTTATAGTGGAGAACGACCTAAAGAGTATACCGTCGGAAAGTCTCATGAAATTGCAAAACCTCCAAGCTATAACCATACAATCGCACAATCTGAAAAGGATACCAGCCCTGACAGGGATGCCAAGATTACGCTACATAAACGTCCAATCTGGCAGCTTAAACGCAGTCAATGAGCGCACATTTGAAGGGTTGTCCAACGTGGAAAAGCTATTTATCAAAGGTAGTCCTAATCTTCGAGTAATAAAAGAAAACGCTATCTACAATCTGCCGAAACTTAAGAAATTGGAAATAACCGACTGTGGCATCAATGTCATTCATATGCGGGCTCTATCTCTTTTACCTATGCTTGCTGAGCTCTCCTTTAGTAATAACAGAATAACCGATGCGTCAATGGTCGGAAGAGCAACAAGAGATTTACCTGCCTTGTCGATATTAAATCTCAATCACAATTTAATAGACAAACTGAACGAAGGCGCTTTCGTTGACCAAGGAATATTGGAAAACCTCTTCTTGTCGAATAATAATATAAACGTAATACACCACGGGGCGTTCCACAGAGTGCCAAAGTTGAGAGTGGTCGACCTAAACTATAATAATATTAATCGTATTCATCCTGAGTCATTCTTACAACAATCAGGTAGCGGCGTTGAAGAATTGAATCTCATCGGAAATCAAATAACACATATCTCGGAATTCAGAGCTTTGTTAGACGCTTTGCCTCGGTTAAAGTTTTTAGATATGAGTGAAAATTTACTGCAGGAAATACCAAGAGGTGCTTTAAGAGGCCACCCGAGTTTGGAACGTCTACATCTAAATAAGAATAACATAAAGTTTATACAAGCTGATGCATTTATGGCTATGCCCGCGTTAAGAGAATTGCATTTAAGTAACAACTCCTTGACTGATTTTAATGAAGGACCATTCTGGGATTTACCAGCGTTAAAAGGTTTAGATTTATCATTTAACTACTTCCAGCGCCTGCAACCAAAGCTACTCTATAATTTACCGTCTCTTAGAAGGATTAATTTGAGCAATAATCAATTAACTATGATAGATCCGATTACATTTATGGAATCCCCATTGCTGGAGTACGTAAACATATCAGCTAATGGTTTAGTGTCCATACATCCCGCGACCTTCAGAAATCTGGCGAGCCTCTATGAAATTGACGCTAGTTTCAACAGACTGATAGAATTTGTCCCCGGGTTGCCCCGAGGTTTAGAGCAATTATATTTACAAAGAAATCAGATCACTAACCTGCCCGTGCCACCATCGCCAGACTTGGATCTACCATCACTAAGAACATTGGATATTTCCAACAATGGTATTCAAAAAATACCACGTGGAAGTATGAAAACTCTACACAATCTACGTAGACTTTATATGAGGCGAAATGGACTAAGACAAATTGATACGACAACCTTCGGAGACTTGGTGAAATTGGAGATACTAGATATAGGAGAAAATCAGATAATATCAATTCATCCAAAAAGTTTCAGCAAGCTACAGTACCTAAAAAAAGTTAATTTACATGGTAATACTATTGAAAACTTTGATTTCATGGCTGTTCAAGATAATGCCGCGTTATCTACGTTGGATTTCAGTAAAAATAGATTGAAAAGTATAAGTCTAAACATTGTCAACAGAGAACTAGATATAGAGACCTTAAATATCTCATCTAATAATCTTGTAGAGTTGCCTATATCTCTGAATATGCTACCCAAACTACAGTTATTAGACGCAAGCAACAACCACATCAAGTTCTTTGATGGCAACGCAATTAATAACATTCATACTTTGAAGGAAATAAACATGGTGAACAACAAGATCATTGAACTACGCTCGGGCAGTTTCGAAGATTTAAGAGATCTGGAAACATTACATTTTGAGAGTAATCAACTAGAGATCATCCACCCAAAAGCGATTTATAATCTACCCAATCTAGTATCCATACATCTGAGTAGAAACCACATAATAGATTTACCTGACAGAGTATTCTCTAATCTTCCCAAGCTGAGAATCATTGAATTGCAAGGGAATCGACTCCAATATATATCTTTGCGAGCATTCGAGAACATTCCACTAGTTCAGTATCTGAACATGAGTAACAACCAGCTTACTAACATCGACAGCTCTGGTCTCCGGCAACTTATGTCTTTAGAAGTGCTCGACCTGAGCTTCAATAAGCTGACCAAGATTACTAGGTCCTCTTTTCAGTACATGGAATGGCTGGTAGAGTTGAACCTGGACAACAACTTAATCTGCTACATCGGCGGCCAGCCTTTTGACTTCATGCCGAGACTAAAGGTTCTTTCACTGCAGCACAATAAATTAGCAACCGTCGGAGAATCTGCGTTTGCAAAATTGAGGAATAATATCGCCATTTTGGATATAGACGGTAAGTAAATCCTTATGTTCAAAAATGAGGTTGCTCATTCATTACCGCTACTCTTCGCTAAGCTCAACTTACGACACCATTACACAGCGAGTTCGCTTTATTCAGTCAGTAATAGACTCCGAGTTCAGTTCAGAATTCAGTCAGACTAGAGAGAAAATCCTAATTGAATCGTTTAAATTCTTTATCTTATAACTATACTAGGAATCCAGTTAAAAGATGATCAAAAGTCATTCAGTTTTCCGACGAATTTGGATAAACTAATTTTTCAATAATTTTATTTTCAGGAAACCCGTTGATTTGCAACTGCAGAATAGTTTGGCTGAAATCGTGGCTGGCAGAATCATCGTCTATTGGGCCAAAATGTGCCGACGGAACTTACGTCAAAGGAATGCCATTCTCAAGAGGCGATTGCGCGAATACCCCTACAGGAGACGAAGATTTGAAATCATGTGTGGCCCTCGAAAACGAAGCGTTACTGCCCAATTTGGCCACATCACAGGTATTCTCAACAATGGACAAAATAAAAGATTACACAACGCAAATCAAAAACAACTACCACATAAACAAACTCAACAGACCATCTCCAGAAGAATCAGAATACTTTTACGATGAATATGTCGACTACCCATACAACGAAACTCTTATCGACGGCCTCAATGAGATAAACTCGCCACAAAATAAAAATAACTCGCACTACATACCCGGAGACACACCCACTCTTTATGCTGAAATGAAAAACACAAGTACAACTAATAAAAAAAATGCTGCTACTGTTAACGCACCAAGCAGCGGCTTTACGTTCTTTGGGATGCCTATACCTCCCATAAACATGGGGCAGTTGCTCAATACAGGACGCAAAATCGACTGGCCGGAGAATAAAAAACAAAATTCTGCAGATAAGTATCAAATACAGGAACCGCCAAAATTCGAGACAGGCGGATTTTCACCCATGCTTCCAACTACAGCCAGTGGTTTCAAACCAATAACAAATCCGAATATAAACGTTTCAGAAACTGTTGTCACAAATATAGGTCATGATAAATACAGTGCAAAAGGAAGTGTTCAACAAAGCATTGTAGAATCATCAACAAAACCAACAGTCAGTATGATTCAAAGGAACACAACTCACCAGAAAATGAAGAGTGAGATCCATGAGCTGCAAGCATTCCTGAATGATGACAACAGTACGCATGTAGCCTACAACAGAACAAAGGCTATAGAAGAACAAAAAATAGATCCTAACAATATCAGCAAATATAATCTCATGGAATCTAATTTGACAGTAAATCATATAACAGAGAAAGAGGGTTTATTGATAACAACTGACACAAGCAATGATATGTCATTGCAGGCCTGGCTTGAAACTAGCACAACACCATTTCCAAACCCTACTGCTGTGACATCTAAGCCACCATCAAAGAAACATATTGAAAATAATCCACCAACAGCATTGTCCGCTATTCTAGTACCAAATAATGAAGAGCTAGCAAGACGGAACTATACTAAAAGACCAGCCACTATAACCAAAGTTATCATGCCCCAAGTAGAGCATTATGAAAACCAGGACAACTACTTACCAGTTATAAATAGAGAAGCCAAAACAAGATTCTCCGAACTGGCTAATATGGGAAATACCAAAACTAGACAAGCTGATGATAGAGACTGGTATTATAAAAATTACAATAATTCTAATTTAGAACCATATATAGCCCCTGGAGTGCACAATTCTAATGGAAATATTGTTAAAATAAAAGTTTACATAGTTTTAGTTGGATCATGTTTAAATCTGTTTCTTTAAGTTATCTTTCAATAGTGAGTTGGGCAATGCACTAAATTTTAATACTCTTTGACTGAAGTTAAGAATATTTAGTGCTACTTGAATATGTAAGGCTTAGAGAACAAAAATAATCAAATTACAAATCATTTATATTCTATATTCTTACTTCAGGTAAGATATAAACAGTGAAGTGAATTGAAATTATAAGTTTCCTTCATTGCTAAAATACTGCATTCCTGAAATACCAGATTTTGCAAAATACCACATTCTTGATGTATCACATTACCAATATACCACATTTTCAGTGTAGGATATTCATAAGACAATTTAGTTACATGAGTACCTTTCAATTTTTTAACCTGGTCAACCTAGTGTAACGGGAATGTGGTAAGCTAAGAGAATATATTGATAATTTTTTATTTTACAAAATCGGATATTTCGGGAATATGGTGATGTTTTATGGAAAAATGTGGTTTGATTTGATATTTGTTTGCTAGAATAACATAGGAATTAATAGTTTAAATCTTTTGATAGCATTAGGGAAGTAATCATATTTTTGGTGTATGCTTAAGCAGTAACAACTAGATGTGATAAATTATGTATTTAGAAAATTATATGAAGGTAATTACAAAGTATGACTGCTACAACTACAAATAAACTTAGGCTCTATGGTAGACGAAAAATATTAACATTAACATGAAACATTTGTTTTATTTTCCATGGCTATTGAAGACTTACAATATAGCTACTACTTCGTTACTAAGTAAAAACTATTAACAAACATTACCCACTCCCTTCAAAGTGTTTCCTTAGCTTGTCAAGTGCCTTATATCTGTGGGATATAGTATTCTTTACTTCTTTAGCTAATTCACCATATGTTTTGTCATAACCTTCCGGTTGAAACACGCAGTCCCAGCCAAAGTCCCTCCTGCCTCGCGGTTCAACAATCTCGCCTTTCGTTATTCCTTGGAACAAAATTACTTTAGCATCTTCACTCTCTCCAGAAGAATATGCAAAAGTGCAAATAGCTTGGGCTGACTTATCTTCCCATCCAGCCAACAACTTTGTTAATCCCTCTGGCTCTAGTTTTTCTAAAAACCACTTGATGTATGGGCCTGGAAGACCTTTAAATGCGTTGAAACATAAACAGGTATCCTCTACAATAACTGGTTTCTTCAATAACCGAGCGGCCTCCTGGCATTTCTTGATAGATATTTCGTCAACTTCGCCCTGCAGCTCTGGTAAGTCTAGCTTGTGACTAACCAATTCCAAGGGGAATGTTTTGCCCAGAATAGCCCGAAGCTCTTCTAACTTTTTGGCATTGCCGGTAACGAAGGTTAACGTTCGATGCGACATGATTTCCACGTTATTTTGTATCGTGGGCATATAATGACATGTAATGTGGAATGAATGTGGTTCCCTTATTAATTTATATCAGCATAAGACCAAAAACCGTCAGGTGAATTATATTCTCTTAATTTTCAGGTTAAAAACAAAAACGTTCATCACACTTTAATGTACTTTTTAATACTATGATATACATTCTCATCTATGATACTATGCGACAGGTGACACAAATTTTAAGGAACCAAATACAATGTGTAGGTAGGGTTCGATTTTTGTTATCGATATTAGTATTGTCGACTTTATAACCAGAGGGGCTACTTTGAAATGCGATATTCGAAGTTCGTATCGCGCCATCCCTCTCGCTCTCAAGTTAAACTGTATTTGAGTGTGCGAAATGGCGCGATACAAACTTCGAATATCGAATTTCAGAAAGCGCCTCAGTTTATATCTTTAATTTATTTCATAAAAGAGATTGATACAATGCTGCAATGATATGAAAGGATAGACAAAACGAGTATAGTACAGGGGTCGGCAACCTTTAAAGTCGGAAGACTCAAAAATTACAAAATTTCATAGTTTTAAGAGCCACAAAAATGTTTCTTGCTAACTATAAATACACTCACCGGCAAAAAAATTGGCCCAGCTCGAGTTCCGTTTGCGCCACCGTCGTGGGGAAGATGCCAATCTTCTCCGGGTTGACGCGAGTCCCCGAGTGGGGATCCGATGTGTTTTGGTTGAACCAGCGAGGGCCCGTGCTTTCCGATCGCTCGCCTCACCACGCAGATGGTGATCGACGATCGTGTCTCGTTCGCCGTCGAGTACTCGCCACGCTTGATACCTGGTTTACCAGACCCCGATGAAGAAGAGAAACGTCTGAAGAAGATGTTACAGTACTATCTGCACCACAGTTGCGAGCGGTCGGTGCCACATTTTGCGCAGTACCCGGAGATGGATCTGATGCGATTGGTTGCACTAGTGAAGGGCCGTGCTCATCGATCCGCTCGCCTCACTATCCTGCACCGCGTTGGTTGTTCGTGCCTCGTTTGGCTTCGCGTAATACTTCCCGATGAAGATGAAGATGTCTTAGTACTACATGCGCCACAGTCGTGAGCGGTCGGTGCTACGTTTTGCGCTGTACCCGGACGTGGACTCGATGCTGTTAGTTGCACTAGCGAAGGCATGTGCTCATCGATCCACTCGCCTCACCATCCTGCGCCGCGTCGGTTCGCCTTCACGTACTACTCCATGTTCCCGTTGACGTTGAAGAATGAAGACGTTTCAGTACTACTTGCGCCACCGTAGCAAGGGGCCGGCACGGCGGGCACCTTCCCCGGGTTCACGAGAGTCCCCGGGCGGGGATCCGATGCGTTTTGGTTGCATCAGCGTAGGCCGGTGCTTTCCGACCTCTTGCCACACCATAGCCGCGTCGTGCTATCAAGCATACGCGTTCTACGCAAAACCCATAAAAACTGGCTTTCCAGACCGCCGAAGAAAAAAGTGAAGAAGATGAAGCTGTGTTTCGCGTCGCTTTCGCGCTTCTTTAGCCTGAGGGGTTACTCCGAATCTCGATATGATTCTGTACTAAACAATGTATTAGGGATTTTTTAACGCGTGTCTGCTGGCAAATAGAACATTTACAAGGATACTCTGGATACCGCTTTGAAGCACGATAAGTCAGCTAAATAAAAAATGCAAACAGCACGCAAAACTAGGTATCAAGTGACCCCGACTTAGCAGTATAATTCTCTGAGTACTTTTTGTATACAATTATATGGCAGGAATAAGTGGGCTAATTTTTTTGCCGATGAGCGTAGTACTTTTAGATTTAAGAAAACTAATCTATACAGCCGTCTTCACATCCTTCACATCCAAAGGACCGCATGTGGCTCGCGAGCCGCAGGTTGTCGACCCCTGGAATAGTATATCCTTGTTTTTTTACATGGCAGCATTATTATTGTATGCTATTTAAGTAGCATAAAATACTGTCGAAAAATAGCTCTATTATATTTTAAACTACTTATAAGTTTCAGTGTTTTTAATAGTTTCTTGACTTATCTGTCTTACCCATAGACATTCTTTATATACCATCGATATTCCACTAAAACGTTAATTATATTCTCTTTGATTCCACAAGCAAACGATGACTGTCAAATTTTAGTTTTGACTAGTGGATTTGGCATCGTCGTTGGAGAATTATTTATTGTGATTTTATTTGTTCGGTCGCTTTTGCTGGTATTTCTGGCAATCTCCAATTTATTTAGTTCATAAAGAAGCGAATCGCCTTATTTGAAAGATGCCAAGCCAGGAAGTAGTGACCACTAAAGTGGTGGTTCACCCTTTAGTTTTACTCAGCGTCGTCGATCATTTTAATCGTATGGGCAAAATTGGGAACCAGAAGCGAGTAGTCGGCGTCCTGCTTGGATGTTGGCGAGCTAAAGGAGTTTTAGATGTCTCCAACAGTTTTGCAGGTTAGTAACCTTACACATATGCAATCTCATTCCATTCAGGATAATACCATGTAAAGTAATGCATTTTGGTACCCGCTTCTTTATTAAAAAGTCGCACATGACGGAAATAACAATTTTGTCAAATGTTTTTCATGTATTTATTTTATTTTATTAATGAATAAAGTTATAAATAATAATGTATATTTTATTTAGAGTAAGTTACACTCATGTTTGGTTAGTAGAAGACCCTTATTCTAGATGTTAGTTTTTTAATACCTAAACACTATATAGATATAAAGCCCTGGCACTAGTGATCTTCTTAATTAACAATTACACTATGAGAATAATTGCTATGTCATTGCAACTTATATAAAATACAGAATTAATTTTATTTACAGTGTGTTTTTCTGTTAAATTTGAACATATTTTTCTTTTGTATATTCCAGTTCCATTTGATGAAGATGATAAAGACAAATCTGTCTGGTTCCTCGACCATGACTACCTGGAGAACATGTATGGTATGTTCAAGAAAGTTAATGCTAGGGAGAAGGTTGTGGGCTGGTACCACACCGGGCCTAAACTACATCAAAATGATGTAGCCATTAACGAGTTGATCAGACGTTATTGCCCTAACTCAGTCCTAGTCATCATTGATGCTAAGCCAAAAGACCTTGGTCTTCCTACTGAGGCATACCGGGCTGTCGAAGAGGTACATGATGATGGCAGTCCGACAACTCGCACCTTTGAACATGTTCCTAGTGAAATTGGTGCTGAGGAGGCTGAGGAAGTTGGTGTTGAACATCTCTTGAGAGACATCAAGGACACAACAGTAGGAAGTCTCTCACAAAGGATTACCAATCAGCTCCTTGGCTTAAGAGGCCTCCACTCGCAGCTGACTGAGATTAGAGACTACTTAATTCAAGTCGGACAAGGCTCCTTACCTATGAACCATCAAATCATCTACCAGTTGCAAGACATATTCAACCTCCTCCCAGACATTGCCAATGACAACTTCATTGACAATCTGTACATCAAGACAAATGATCAGTCACTGGTTGTGTACCTTGCCGCTCTGGTACGATCTATCATTGCTTTACACAACCTTATTAACAATAAGATCACTAACAGAGATGCTGAAGAAGGCAAGAAAGAAGAAGCAAAGAAGGAAAAAAAAGATAAAGAGGAGAAAGATGAGAAAAAAGCAGACGACAAAGCGAAGGCTGACAAGAAAGAAGATAAGAAGAAGTAATTTAGAATCATTGCTAGAATAAGTTGTTTGTAATGCTGCATTATCTTAAAATAAATTGTATTTACTAATTTCATATTGGTGTTTGTTTCTTTTACTGTCATACACTCTCAGAATGCTGCTGCATGTCCCCTGTAATTTTGTGAGTGTTTGCCATCTCAAGCCATCAGTTTTTATCTAAATAAGTGGTTTGTTTATTTTTTTATCTTTCGAAATCTATGATTTTTTGATGCAAAGACAGATTAATCCAGTATAATTGAACACTGATTTGTAATTTATTTGAAATGCCGAACTATTTGCATGCTAATAAACATGTAACAAATAATAGTTGAGTGTTATCGTATCTGATAAGACTTATCTATATGATTGTGTGATACAGTGAAATGTTGATAAGTGGACAGTCTTGAAGCAAGTGTGATGCAGCTAATGTAGTGATGGATATAAAAAAAATATGAGAGTAATCTCAAAAGAGCAGTAAAATGGCTAACAGGATACAATTATCGGTAAGTCTTTTAAAACAAATATAGTAACTAATCATTTTTATTTTCTTGACCTGAAATTGTGTCCTACATAACCTTGAATCAAATTTCGTGGAATTTTGTTCAATACGTACTCAGATCCATATCCATGACATGACTAATTATAACCATTTGTATATTAGGCACTTAATTTAGCTGAATTGTGGGAAGGGACGGAATACCTAGTGTAAAAAAGTAAACATACAAGGTGCTTGCGAGAACCACAAAGATTTTTAACCACACATTCTTGGTCAGTTGGAGCAAAAGATGCTATATGAGCCCCAGACAAATCTGGCTTAGTTTTGAAGATATTATCAATTTTCATTTTCATGTAAACTATTTACTTCGATTAGTGATTATTAAAGTGCATTAAGCTCTTTTGATCACGACGTTGCCACGTATGTTGCCAAATTTTGTGTAGCTATTTACAGACATCAATGTGACAGCCACCACTCACTAAAGTCACCGTTTTTGGAAAACGATGTCTCCATTTTATTAAAAGAGTCAATTTTCATAGAGAAGCGAAAGTTAGTCAAGTGTTATGTACAAAAACCGGCCAAGAGCATGTCGGACCATGTTCAGTGTACGGTACCGCAGTCGTTCATACAAAAAAATGCATGCATGAAAAAGTGCACTAGCAAAATAGCGGATCGAGAAGCGCAGTTTTTTGGCAATAACTCAAAAACGGTATATTCGATGTTGAAAGTATTTATTAAGCTTTATCTTTCTAATTTTTTTCATATTTCTTGGACATACCGTTTACAATTTTTTTTTCAGAAACCTCAGTCTTTTTAAAGTAACTGTCGAAATATGTGCCACACATTGATATTTACTGAAAAAATATTTTTTCAGTTTCGGTTACATGTATGGAGTGCGTGAGAAATATATTTTATTATTATTTAACTATCCAAGTAGCGGCTTATACACGACACCTATCCTCTAAATTTCATCAATATTCATCATGTAGTTTTTGAGTAAAATGCCTGTGACATACGGACATGACGAAACTATAAGGGTTCCGCTTTTGCCATTTTGCCTACGGAACCCTAAAAATCCAGTTTTTATTTTATGTTTTGCTGTTATGAACCTGAATTATACGTAACATTTTTTACTCCTATTGGCCTCAGAAATGCGTGGTTCAAATCTTTCGGATTCCTCGCGGGCACCTTGTTTATTCCGATTGAAATTATCTGCTTGCCCTTTCATCAAAAAATCTTATCATAGATATTTTTTAGGGTTCCGTACCAAAAGGTTAAAAAAGGAACCCTTACGGTGCGACTTTGTCTGTCTGTCTGTCCGACTATTAGAGCGCCATATCTCAAAGACTACTTATGATATATTTTTGAAATTTGGAATATTTATAAACATAGCCAGCCTACATGTATTGCAAAGAAAATATTTTAAAATATATTTTTATTTAAAAAAAAACAACGAATATGAGGAGGAGGCGAAAATTTAAAGTTTAGCTACTAGGTCAAGTAGGTATCATAAAGGGGATATAGAGATATCATAAGAGGTATCATGAACCTGTACATAAAAAAAATGATTATATTTTGTTTTATTAGGGAAAATGTGAACTAAAAATCACGTTCGTTGTATGGAAGCCCAACTTAAATATTTATTTCATTCTATTTTTAGTATTTATGTTACAGAGGCAACAGAAATACATCATCTATGAAAATCTATAACGGTTTATGAGAAACAGCCTGGTATACCCTAAAAATCGCGTTTGTTGTACGGGAGCCACACTTAAATATGTATTTTATTCTGTTTTTTGTTATAGCGGCAACAGAAATACAAAATCGGTGAAACATTTCGATTTTACCATATAGTAGACTGAGGCGAATCGGATCAATTTTGGGTTAATGTCAAATAAAAACAACTTTTCAAAGTGATACTTTGTTTATTAATATTACTATGGACACAAGGGTTATCGATTTGTAAAACAGCGTTGTTTATCATTTCAAAAATTGTAATAGAAAAGCACTAAAAATATCCTATTCGCCTCTTTTAAGAGGCGAAACGGATCAAAAAGAATTCTTTCATAAAATATTTGTTTTCATTCAATAACACATGCACGAATAAAATTTTAAACAATCAATGTCAGATGTACTAAGATTAACTAACTGCATACTGTGTCCTTCTGTAAGTAACAAGATGCTTAGTCTTAAGCTGTAAATGTAAATTATAACACATGTAAAAGTATGCTTATTGTTGAAGGTCCAAATAAATAAATATCTCCGAAGTTTACCGGACATAAATATTTCACTAAAATTATAGCCAACTAGCTAATTTTTTTAATTAATATCAATAAACCTATTTGAGCAACCTGGTTGCGATAAGTTGGCACCTCATTTGTATGCAATGCTATAGATATCAGGTGCAAACTTAACTCAACCGGAATCGGGTAACAATGTGAGGGTAAGTGTAAGTTTGTACGGAACCTTCGGTGCGCGAGTCCGACTCGCACTTGGCCCGTTTTTTTTCTTTTCTCGTTCTCTTTAAACCGACCGGCTCTAAATGAACAACAATAATTTTACACGTGATTTAAGTTTCACGTCATTGTCTTGGATAAAGGGTACAAATGATAAAAATATAGATTAATTTATAACATTTATTTTTCTTCGTTGAAAAAAAGATTTACCGACTCACAACAATAACGAATACAGAGCAGGGCGGAAAAACCGTGTACGTTTGTGGTTTTTTAGATATGTGGGTGGTATAAACTGGTCTTCTCCCACATACAGCATTATGATGCGACTGTACCATATGTAAGCACACTTTTGTATTTTTTTTATTGTTATCCCAGGACTTAGTCTGGCTGAAGCCAGAGGAGGTCTCCGAGTTCAACATCCCTCTAGCCGTGAAGATCCTCACCAGTTCCGGCGACCGGATCCAAGTGAGGGATGATGACGGCAAAGTGTTCTCGACCTCGGTCAACAATGTGCTCAAGCCGCTCCATGCCACGTCCATCTCAGGCGTCGAAGATATGATCACGCTGGGAGAGCTACAAGAACATACGATTCTAAGAAACCTTCACGTGCGATATAATAAACAACTAATCTACGTAAGTAAATTCTCTTCTACTTTAATTATCTATACTCCATGCGAGAGGTGGGGTGGTGATGAGGGATGTCGATGGCAAACTGTTCTCGACATCAGTCCACAATGTGTTCCGCCCCTCCACTCCGTGCCACGTCTACCGCAGGAGTCTCAGTCATTATCACGCTGGGAGGGCTATAGGAACAATCAATTCTAAAGAACTTTCATGTGCGACATAATATAACAACCAATTGTTGATCGACGTACAATGTGGATTCGGCTTTTTTACACCCCCTATGTAAAAGTACAAATGTTATAAGTCGATGTCGACAAGTAGTAAGATGTTATGTGTCGGTATTATACTACAAATTACATTTTATTTCCAAATTACAGACATACACCGGATCGATGTTGATAGCAATCAACCCATACGAGATCTTGCCGATTTACACAATGGACCAAATAAACTTCTACCAAGAGCGAGGCATGGGCGAAATTCCGCCGCACATCTTCGCCATCGGCGACAACTCCTATAGGGAACTCCTGGACACGGCATCGAACCAATGCATCGTCATTAGGTAAGTATGTATTAAACTCTTAGATCGTTGCTCTCCGAGACTGTATTGTTTACAATAAAATAATGTAACTAGCCTACTATGAAAGTCTTCTCCGTAGTACGAAAATGAAACTTCAAATCGCGCTGTCGCTTCCACGTGAATCTCTAATGCCAACCGATAGACTTTTCTGGTTTGAATTTTGATTTCATTAAGTGGTAATGCTACGGGCTATGTTATTTCTAAAAATATTTTTAAATGACTTTCACAGGTTTTGTAATATTTTATTTAGTTTTTCGACTAAATTGGTTTTTCGAAATAGGTAGAATCAGTTAATCATCTAATTGATTGTTTCTTAGGTATATTGTTCACCTCAGTACAGACACTGCATTTCAGAAGTTCGGTGTGATATTTTCAAGGGATATTTTTCGGTATTTCTTGATTCCTGACAATCTCCATCCTATCCAGCAGTCAGCAGGGTAGCTGAACAACAAAGTAATTAACATCGAGGGTGCCCATTGGGCAATTTTATCAAGTTGCTTACCTACCTATTATATTTTTAGCATTAGTAGCTCGTATGACATGTAGGCAATTCTTAATAACAAGTTACGATGGTATTTTGTTGCTCATATCTTTAACTTGATAAGAATGAAGTAGAATATCAAGTAACTTACGTCGCTTTTCCGGTAACGAGGATTATGAAGATATTAGATTAGGTATTGTGCTGACGTCATTGCGAGGGAATCCCATATTTTGCATTCGACGTATGTACAAAAGTTGCATTTTTCTAGGCCTAAAATCTCTGTGTTTTCATTTTCAGCGGAGAAAGCGGTGCAGGAAAGACGGAAAGTACAAAATTACTGTTACAATACTTAGCTGCTGCTAGCGGAAAGCACTCATGGATTGAACAACAGATTCAAGAAACGAATCCCATTCTGGAGGCGTTCGGAAACGCTAAAACTGTAAGAAATGATAATTCGTCCCGATTTGGCAAGTACATCAACATATATTTCAGTAACAAAGGCGTAATTGAAGGGGCCAACATAGATCAATATCTACTAGAAAAAACTAGGATCGTCTTTCAAAGCAAAGGGGAAAGAAATTACCACATATTTTATTCCCTGGTCACCGGGCTGGCGGCTGACGAAAAAAAGAAACTGGAACTAGGTCATCCAGCGGAATACAACTATTTAAACTCTGGTAATATGTTGACATGTGACGGTCGCAACGATGGTGTTGAATTCGCAGACATTCGATCGGCATTCAAAGTGCTCAACTTCCCCCATAGCGAAGTATGGGGAATCTTCAGCCTCCTTGCAGCAATTTTGCACCTAGGAAATCTGAAATTTAAACCATTCAATTTCAATAATATTGAGTCTTCTGAAGTTTCTGACGCGATAAATGCAAACAGAATAGCAGCACTTTTAGGGGTAAACAAAACCAAGCTCTGCGATGCATTGACGAGGAAAACTTTTGTTGCACATGGAGACAAAGTGGTTTCGACTCTCACAGTAGCTGCTGCCGGTGAAGGCAGGGATGCTCTCGTTAAAGCAATATACGGTCATATGTTCGAATATATAGTTGAAGTCATTAACAGGACATTGCATAAAGATCAACAACTCTCCAGCAATACTGTCGGTATATTGGATATTTTTGGGTTTGAAAATTTCGATAACAACAGTTTTGAGCAACTATGCATCAACTATGCCAATGAAAATTTGCAACAGTTCTTCGTGAGACACATTTTCAAGCTCGAACAGGAGCAGTACGAGAAAGAGGGTATTACTTGGACCAACATTAATTACAAGGATAATCAGGATAATCTGGACATGATTGGTCTTAAACCAATGAATTTACTATCACTTATCGACGAGGAATCGAAATTTCCAAAGGGGACAGACATTACACTTTTGTCAAAGCTCAATAGCAACCACAGTAACAAGAGTTGCTACATAACTCCAAAATCGACTCATGAGCATAGTTTCGCTGTGAGACATTTTGCTGGAGATGTCACTTACCAGGTAAAAGGTACGGCGCATATTATTTTCTTAGCATGTTACCCATCTATCTTAAATTACCTCAGTAACCATAATGTTTGTTTAAGGTTTCTTGGATAAAAATAGAGACATGCTGACGGCAGATATTAAGGAAATGGTTCTGGACTCCAGCAATACGTTTTTGAAAAGCTTGTTTAGCAATGAAGTGGTTTCGACTCAGAGTGGCAGTCGCAAGACGGTCTCACTTAGCCACAAATTCAAAACGTCTCTTGAAGCTCTGATGAAGACGCTCTATGCGTGCCATCCCTTCTTTGTAAGGTGTATTAAACCGAATGAATTCAAAAAACCTCGAGTAAGTATCCTTATTAGATGGTGACATTAAGTCCTTAAAGAATATTAAGAAAGAATATTAAGACTAATGATTTGCTTGTTCACAGGTATTTGATAGAGGTCTGTGTGTTCGTCAATTGCGTTACGCAGGCTTAATGGAAACAGCCAAAATAAGGCAGGCAGGATACCCAATACGCTATTCTTATTCGGAATTTGTCCACCGATACCGCCTGATCGTACCAGACATTCCACCGGCTGAGAAAACAGACTGCAAAAGTGCCACAAAGAAGATTTGCACAGAAGTATTGAAAGATCAAGAGTTCCGGCTTGGTCATACCAAGGTTTTCCTTAAAGACATGCATGATGCAATACTAGAAGAGTTGAGGCATAAAGTATTAATCAATGCCGTAATTAAAGTACAAGCTAATGCAAGGAGGTTTATCTATAGAATGAGATTCTTAAAGTTGCGACAGGCAGCTATAATGCTACAAAAGCACTTCCGTGCGCGCGGCTACAGGAACAGGTACTTAGTGATGAGGAGAGGCTATCTGAGAGTGCAAGCAGCGATTAGATCGAGAGAGCTAAGAAAGACTTTCATAAACTTAAGGAAATTCTTCAGAAAGCTACAGGCACACAGCAGAGGTTACCTCATCAGAAAACTCATAAAAGACAAAGGTCATGTTATTAAAGCCAGTTTGGCACAATTTAAGAAAGAAAAGGAGGAACTTGAACGGTCAGGGCAGGCCGACACTAAAGCTGCTGAAGATGATTATGAAAGGAAGGTAACAGAGCTTATGAGATCTATCTGGATCGTTAAGGACGTTCCGGTAGAAAACAAGAGACATAGCACGGCAGTTATTGATGATCGATACGTTGATGATGTATTCGGTTTTTTGAAGGATACAGCGACGCCAGCTGGGACTGTACGCGTCGCTAGATACGGAATTGTAAGTGAACTCGGTCATAATTTAGTTTAATGTTCCCCTGGATCAAGCATTAAAAAACTGATTGTTTTCAGACCTCCAAGCCGGTAGTATCCAGCGTGATTCCACTTCCGCAAGAACAAGAGGCGGAGGAGGCGTTTGACGAATTTAACTTTAGAAAATTCGCTGCCACATACTTCTTGGGCAATACCAGTCATCAGTATTCAAGGAAGCCTCTGAAGCAAGCGCTACTGGAACTTCCATCTCCTATGGATAAAATGGCATCACAGGCTTTGTGGATCACGATATTAAGGTTCATGGGCGATATGGCTGAGCCCAAGTATGTGGATGATAAAATTGACAATGTCCCTGTTATGACCAAACTGTCTGACACACTAGGCCGTGCTTTTCAGAAGAGTAAAGAGTTTCAGGTGAGTTTTCCATAATAATGTGAACATCTCATCTTTGTTGAATAGATATAAACTAATGTACTAATTACAGGAGCTTATGATGAAAGAAAATAGCAACAGCAATGGTAACAGAAGCAAACTAATTCAAAAGACACTGAAACGTCAAAACAAATTTAATGAAGAGTTGATGATGAATTTGATGAAAGATGAAATATCCAACGATATGTACAGTACTTGGTTGAACGCTCGACGGAGTACTAATTTAGAAAAACTTCACTTTATAATTGGTCATGGCATCATTAGAAAGGAACTGAGGTAAGAAATCGGTTCGTCCAGTATATTGGTTGTTCTTACTCTATTTAAGCTTGGTTCAGGGTTGGAAAACTAAAGGTTTTTTTGTTTCAGAGATGAAATATTCTGCCAATTATGCAAACAGCTTACAAACAACCCATCGAAAGCATCACACGCAAGGGGATGGATTCTACTCTCCTTATGTGTCGGCTGTTTCCCGCCGTCCGAGAGATTTGTCAAGTATCTCCGCTCTTTTATACGCAGTGGACCTCCGGGATACGCTCCTTATTGCGAAGGAAGACTTGTAAGAACATTTAAGAACGGCCCTCGGACTCAACCCCCCAGTTGGTTAGAATTACAGGCAACGAAAACTAAGAAGCCCATCCTCTTAACAGTTACCTTGATGGATGAGTCCACGAAAACAGTACAATCAGATTCCGCAACAACATCTGAGGAAGTGTGCCAACAGATCGCTGAGAATATTAACTTAAATGACATGTTTGGATTCTCTTTGTATATCACCCTTTACGATAAAGTGCTTTCGTTGGGTAGCGAAGGAGAACATATTATGGATGCGATTTCACAGTGTGAGCAATTTGCTAAAGAACAAGGTACGCCGGAAAAGAGTGCACCATGGAGACTGTTTTACAGAAAAGAAGTCTTCACTCCGTGGCACAACCCTGCAGACGACGCTGTAGCCACAAACCTAATTTACCACCAGATCGCTAAGGGTGTTAAGTTTGGGGAATATAGATGTGATGCAGAAAGGGATTTGGCCATAATAGCAGCTCAACAACACTATGTTGAATATGGACCTCGCATAGATCCAAACACCTTGAGAAAAGTTATTGTCAACTACATTCCGAATCACTTTATTCAGTCTAATGATGTAGCTTTAACGAAGTGGGAGCACCTTGTTACTAAAGCATTTGAATCCTCTCAAAGCGTACAATCAAAGGTAGATCCGTTGCGATGCAAAGAAGATATAGTTATATTTGCTAAATTAAAATGGCCCATGTTATTCTCACGTTTCTTCGAGGCCATTAAAATAAAAGGAGAAATGATCAACAAAGACGTAGTAATCATTGCAGTAAACTGGACTGGAATTTACGTTGTTGACCAATTAGAGCATATTCTTCTCGAAATGACTTTCGCTGAAGTAACCTACGTCGCTTATAATGCTGATAAAGATTACGACAACGTGGGAACGATAACACTACGAACAATACAACAGGAAGAAATGGTATTCCAAAGTGTTGATGCTAGTGAAATGAGTTCATTAATAATATATCTAATTGATGGCTTAAAAAGGCGATCGATTTATGTCGTCGCTCAAAGTGATGCACAAGGATACAGTGACGCCTCTTCCTTCTTACAATATAAGAAAGGCGACCTTATAACGCTTTTGCAGGATTGTACTGGGGAAACTCTTATGAACACCACATGGGGACATGGCTCATGCAACGGACAAGAAGGTCTATTTCCAACAGAACAAGTATATATTTTACCCACCATGACAATACCTTCAGGTATTATATTAGAAATCTTCAAAAAGGGTAACATCATCACTGACAAGAAAGCGTCGAAGTATAATACTATTCAACGGAAACGCATGCATACCTTGGAGAAATATTCTAAGGAGAACTTCAGAGAAAATTATGATGTAAATGCAACAATTACTCGGGCATCAACATTAACAACAGCTAAGAAAGCGGTTGCCGGAGACTTATGGGCTCACACACGAGATCCTATTCGGAAGCCATTGCTAAAGAAATTACTAGGCGACGAAAAGGTTGAAAAATGTGCATATGCGATGTTCATCGGTATCCTCAAATACATGGGAGACATGCCTGCACCGAAGGCGAGAACCGTCACCGAATACACAGACGAAATATTCCGATCTGCTGGAAACGATGTCGGCTTACGGGATGAGGCTTATTGTCAGATCATGAAGCAATTAACGAACAATAGAATACAGCTGAGTGAGGAACGAGGATGGGAACTCATGTGGCTCGCTACTGGTGTCTTTGCTCCGGGGCAGACCTTAATCAAAGAACTAGTAGAGTTCCTAAAGACTCGGCCACACCCTATATCTAAGGAATGCTTGAAACGCGTATTCAAAATGCAAAAGAGTGGGTCTAGAATGTATCCTCCCTATGTAGTAGAAATCGAAGCAATACAGCACAGAAGTATGCAGATATACCACAAGGTATATTTCCCAGATGACACAGATGAAGCCTTTGAAGTAGACTCTTCGACTAAAGCCAAAGACCTTTGCGAACAGATTGCTGGACGACTTAATATTAAGAACAGCGATGGGTTCAGTTTGTTTGTAAAAATAACTGACAAAGTTTTCTCTGTCCCTGAAAATTATTACTTCTTTGATTTCGTACACGAGCTTGTTGAATGGATGAAGGCATCGCGACCTGTACGGGCTGGTACGTATGTGCCAAACGAAATTAGTTACTCAACCTATATTATTATAGAGTTGTAAAAATGGAATCCCTGTACATTGAAGATAATTTCAAAAAATAAGTGTTACGGACTATTTGAAGATCACTGATTCGTAAATATTTTATTTTTTGTATGTTTTCATGTGTCGTGGCTTCACCACGCTAAAAACGGATTTCAACGGTAGCCGGATATCCATAGATGGTTATATGATACTTTTTACTCGACGGAGCTGAAGAAAAAAAGGGTTATGATTAAGACTTCATTTTCTTCTACTCCGCTTACGAAGTTGCTTCTAGTTTGTAATATATTTATGCATAAATTACAATATTGTTTTTTTTTCTTTTCTAGCGGGCGCCCAGTTGCAGCTTAACTATCAGATATTCTTTATGAAGAAGCTCTGGATCAACACAATTCCCGGTAGAGACAAGAATGCTGATCAAATATTCTATTTCCCTCAAGAACTTCCTAAGTACTTACGAGGTTACCACAAAACTTCAAAGCAGGATCTTGTTGAGTTAGCCGGCCTTATCTACAGAGCACGCTTTGGAAGTGACCAGTCTCTGCTCCCTCAAATTAACCACATGCTTGAAGACCTTATTCCAACTGATATGATAAGGATACAATCGAACTCTGCGTGGAAATCTAGTATCAGTGCGGCCTATTTAAAGCACGGGATTATGACTGAAAATGAAGCCAAAGAGCAGTTCTTGAAGAAGATATACCAGTTGCCAACATTTGGCACTGCGTTCTTTGAAGTCAAACAGACGTCTGACCCGACGTATCCTGAATTGGTTATTATCGGAATCAATAAAAACGGTGTCAGTGTTATTCACCCTCAAAGTCGAGTAAGTAGATTCAACTCGATAACGTTTTTAGGGTTCCGTACCAAAAATGGTAAAAAAGGAACCCTTATGGTGCGACTCTGTCTGTCTGTCTGTCCGACTATTAGAGCGCCATATCTCAAAATGTCTTCTATATCTATACTATTATAAAGTTGTAAAAATGAAATGTCTGTACATTGAAGATATTTTCAAAAAAATGATTGTTATGGATTATCTGGAGGTCACTAAAATGAAAAATATTGGATTGGATTTTATGTATGTTTGTATGTGTCGTTGTGGCTTCATCACGCAAAATCGGCTAAACGGATTTCAACTATTTTTGGTACACGGGTAGCTGGGTATCTCTAGATGGTTATAGGATACTTTTTACCCGGCTACGCTTAAGAAAAAAAGAGGGGTTATGACTTTTTCTCCTTCGCGAACGAAGTAGCGGGCGTCTTCTAGTTATATTATAACGTTGTAAAAATGAAATGTACATTGAAGATATTTTAAAATATAATGATTGTTACGGACTATTTGGAGTTCACTGAAACGAAAATTTTTTTTTAAGTTGCGGGCGCCTTCTAGTACGATATATACTTGAAATTTAGAATATGTATAAACATGGTCGGCCCACATGTATTGCAAAGAAAATATTCAATTTTTTTTAAAGTCTAATAAAACGACGAATATGATGGAGGGGCAAAAATTAAAAGTCTAGCTACTAGGTCAAAATAGTCCGTATGAAAGGACCTGCACATTTTTGATCATTTTTTTATTGTGATTAGATTTTGTTTTATTAAGAAAAATGTCAATAAATTCCTCCCTTTATCTCCAAAGTTTACCCAACGAAAATTTTAATTTTTTTACAGTTTGTACAAATAAACATAAATATTACGCGAAAATTATAGCCATGTCTCTAACTAGCCAATTTCTTTTTTCATTTTCAAAAAACCTATTTGAACAACCCGGTCGCGTTAAGTTTGCACCTTATTTGTATGCAAGGCTATAGATATCAGGTGCAAACTCAACTCAACGGGAACCGGGAATTATAATAATGTTAGGGTAAGTGAAAGTTTGTACGGGACCCTCGGTGCGCGAGTCCGACTCGTACTTGGCCGGTTTTTTTAAAAGTGTATTTTGATATATAGGCCCTAAACTGTAAGAACTTGAAGTTGGCGTAGTGACGTGGTTGTTTACTCGTGCCAGTATAAACGAATAATTAATCGAGCGAGCGCAGCGTCTCCGTTACAGCATGGACATAAATGCTTTCGTATGCTGTCCAGCGTATGATGGTTGCGTTTGTCACGCGATAAATAAGTGAAATAGCTGCCGTCACCTTCTGACACATATGTGAGTGCGAGAGTGACAGGCGCGTTATCATATCATTTATCGCGTGACAAAAGCGACCATCATAGGCCCGCAGATGACCGGCCGTTCTCCTCCACAGGTCGCATTTCTCAATCGATTCTCATAAAAATTTATGAGCAGGTTTCAATAATTATATGGATATTATTTATCGATTATAATTAATTAACTACTAATTACAGCGTGTTGCCAATTATTAGAACGAGTTTGAAAGCCATAAAGCCATTTGATAATATTGACTACGAATACATAAAAAAGGAAGCATTTTTGCCCAAGGTGAAACGGAGACGCTTCGCTCACTATCCTCTAAATAGATGACGTTGAAACTTCAGTGTATATCATTAATATTCATGTTCATTGAGATGTGTGAGTTTGAAGTTTATTTTTTTGTTTCAGGACGTGTTAGTGACTCACCCTTTTTCACAACTCTCGAATTGGTCCTCGGGAAATACTTTCTTCCACATGACCATGGGTAACTTCCTGAGGGGAACGAAGATTCTGTGCGAAACCTCGTTAGGATACAAAATGGACGACCTAATTTCTTCCTATATTGCCGTTCTACGGCAATCATTAAAGCAAAAATAACAGCTTAATAGATATATAATAAAAATTGTATTCAAATATTCTTAATGATTGAAAACGTTAAAGTTTTGTCACATTAAAGTTTTACTATTATTTGACTCTATTTTTGTATTCCGCGGAACGGATTTAAAGGGATTCAGAGTAAGTAGTTCCATCGTGTATTGTTATGTTATAAAATAAAGATTATTACCAGGCATGTCAAAGCACCGTTGGAAAAGTTTGCCAGGCCATCACTTCGATTTCGTCATGTGCATCTCGAAATCATAGGCCCCATGCCCCACAGTAAAGGCTTCCAGTACTGTTTGACAGCCGTCGACAGATTTACCCTGTGGCCGGAGGCATGGCCAATGGTCGGTATCACTGCGGAAGAGGTAGCGGAAACATTTACTCGGGATTGGATATCTCGGTACGGAGTTCCCTCACTGTTGACCACTGACCAAGGACGTCAATTTGAATCCGCACTATTTCATCGTCTCATGGATTTTTGTGGCACGAAGCGTGTCCGCACGACAGGCTACCATCCTCAAGCCAACGGGATAGTAGAACGAATGCACCGCCAGTTAAAGGCGGCTTTCATGTGCCATGGAGACTCCTGGTCTACAGCGTTGCCTATGGTTTTATTAGGTATGAGAACTGCACTAAAAGAAGACTTGAAAACGTCAGCCGCCGAGCTACTTTACGGTGAGCCACTGCGTCTTCCCGGCGAATTTGTCGTCGCTCCTGAGAAACCTGCAAGTCCTGAGGCGATAAAGGACTTTGTTACACGGTTAAGAATCCATATGAAAGAGTTAAGAGCCGCACCTGTTTCCCATCACTCCCAACCGTCCTCATTTGTCTTCAAAGATTTGGACATAGCCACACATGTATTCCTGCGGGACGACTCTGTGCGGCGGTCACTGCAGCCTCCATTCATCGGGCCATACCTAATCAAAAAAAGGCAACCAAAAACTCATACTTTAGATGTTAATGGCAGGGATGTCACGGTCAGCTTGGACAGGGTGAAGCCAGCTTACATAGACAATACCCGCACTTCAATACCTGTATCAGGTAAGACTCCCACCCCTGTCCCAGTCGCCATTCCCGCTGTTCCCTCTGCCCCTATTTCTCCTGTTCCTACCCCTGTTCCCGTAATCACTAGGGCAGGTAGAAGTGTAAAACATAGGAAAAGGTTAGATTTATCACTGTGTAATATGATTTTTGTTTCTCTGGTTTTAAACTGTTGACCATTGTGTAGATTATTTATATATGCTAGATGTGTATTGTAATTATACCGACGCATTATTTTATGTGTGCCTTGTTTGTCTCCGTGGGGGGGTGGTGTGGCGAAACGCCACGCATCCAAATCAGGTTGCTCGAAGGAGAGAGCGGGTAACACTGATGGAGGGGGACAAGAAGGAGAATGATTAAATGTTGTTTTGTTTTGCTTAATGGTTCTGTGACGAACCTTTGTTATCTTAGATAGAGTTGTGTCAAAGTAATAAAGAGGATAAACAATACTGTCATGTATCATTGTGCACATCACCCAAAGGTACTATTTTTCAACTAGTAAATCTTACTTCTACTAGTAAATTTTACTTCCACTCTAAACTCTTCTATTCTTAAAATATATCGTTGTCCACCATCTCCGCTTTCGTTTGTGTTTTTTTTCTTTTTGTTAACTCGTTAAGATACAAAAAACCAGCAATTATAATAATTGCGTCATCGTCCATGCTCAATATGTGAGACCACGAGCCGGAATCAAACCTGTTCGGCCACTAAGGTTGGCTCCCGCACGTTCGTTGGTCGTTGAAGATGCGTTCTTTGGATGCATCAAACGTGGACCAACAAACGCGCGGTAGCCAACGCCGAATATCTTTCGTTGGCGTTCGTTGGCCTGATGTGTACGCAGGTAAATGATAACGCCACGCTACAAATTGCCGGCACACGCTGACGAACAATTATGGAACGCTCGTTGGCGTTTGCTAACTCGTTCAAACAGGGCCAACGAAGACCTGCGAAACCCATTCGTTGGCGTGCTTTGGCCTGGTGTGTACGCAGCTTTAGAGGCCATAAAATTCCTTAAAAAAAAAAGTCGAAGTGTCAGTCAGCTGTGTCAGTGTCAAATTCTGAACCCAGAGTACTTTGTTATAGGTTGGAATCGGGGGGGAGATGACTTTTGTAGTGTAATTTACCAATTGTGTTGTAATTAATATATCTTTAAAACTGATGCTGGCAAAGTTTTGAACTGCCATTTCTCTTTATATATATATATATATATATATATATACTTTGTTATATTATTGAAAATTCTGAAATTGCGTTGTTATGTTTGGTTTGCTCTATTTGATCTGCGAGATTACGTGAGTTCACGGTGAATGTGATATCGTGATTGAATCTTTCGCTTTACTGGCTGTAAGACGAAATATTTTCTTTTTCCGGTGCAGTGCAGTCGACTGTCGACAAGTATAAACGTTCAAAATGCCAGCAAACACTTCTATGCCGAGTATTGCTTTAGAGAATGGATTGGATTTGAGGTCTGTATTTAGTTATTTAATTAATATTTAAGTGATACGTTAAACTGATGCTAATAGTAATAATGATTGCTGGACTTCCAGGCAAGTGTGTACAACTGGTTCAATTCTGCACATAAACGACGATTGTGAAGATAGTAATGGTTTGGAAACGGAGAAAGAAGATAGTAGAACTTTGGACCACATCGGACAACCTGTTAAATGCTTCAGTACCTTAGAGAAACAAATGAAACCAGTGGATCCAGATGGCTTTATTAAAAAGAAAATTATTGAAGAAGGTGGTGGCATGCCCCTACATGAAGGCTGCACTGTCCACATCGCATATAGTGGCTTTTGGGAAGATGTTGATGAGCCTTTTGATATTCAAAAACTTCATAGGCCTTTGGTAAGGACTGTAATTGCTTGAATAAAATATCAATACTTTAAATTTTAAATTAAAATTTCGTATTTGGAAGTCTCATCTTCATAGTAGGAAGGGGTCTTTTTAATAATAACATAATTTGCACCACATAAATTTGCATCTCTGAATCAACACTGGCCCGGCCCACTGTTCGTGTTGAATACTTATGACACCTAAACCAAATACTGTGATATCACCAGTAGCAGTAGTAATTTCAGAGATGTTAACTTACATATTGCAGTCAAGTCTGACACCAATATTGACAACATCAATCTTGTAACACTTTAAATTAGTATCAGATCAAAATTCGTTTTTTTTTTTTGTATGATTCTTATAAGTTGATTGTATGTATGTATTTGTGGCTTCATCACGCCAAAACAGCTAAATGGATTTCAACTAATTTAAAATTTAATGCATTGCTACTACCTGGGCTTTCACAAATGGTTACAGCATACTATTACTTTGTATTTAGTTAGACTGAAACAGAAAATAAATGTATGGCTTATTTTCTTAGAATGTTGAATAATCCCATTTTTTCAGTTATTGTAGGCATATATAAATATGGAATATTGAACAGATCACTTGGTTTTTCTAAGAAAAAAGTACATGAGAAGTGGCAAAATCATGTGACCCGAGGCAGGACAGACCAACCACCCCAGAAGTATGTTTATAAGAGTTTCAGCTAGGCAATTTTTTTTGGGTGAAATTGGAAGACGTGAAAAAAAACTTCGATTGGTCACTACTTTTAAATGAATTGCTTTAGATATTTAGCTGTACAAAACTTAACAGCCACTTCCCATGATCTATGGCTTAAGACACAAGATTATTAATTTTATAAAAAAATTACTTATTAACATATTTTTAGGGCCACCTCTGTAAACAGATCTTGCAAGTTAATTTTGACTCACTTCCCGGATTCTAATGAGCCAAAATTTGGCATACTAATGTAAGTTAAGTGGCAATGCAATATTATGATACCATCAAGCTGATCTGATGATGGAGTCGGATGGTGGTCACACTAACTCTTTTGTAAAATAATCCAATCCTCAGAGTTTTGGCTCTTTAGAATTGTCTCAGAGGGAGGTTGACGGATGTTCAAAGAAAAATCGGCAGTAAAAGTGTCTTAATAAAAAAATTGACAGATACTTATTTTTCAATATTACTTTATTGCAGATAGTGGATCTAAAGGACAACAGTTTGCTACCAGGTGTTGAGACAGCAGTCAAGTCCATGTTAGTTGGAGAACTGTCAGTTTTTCTTCTCTTATACAAAGTAATGTTTGGAGAACTGGGAGTCCCACCTAGGATCAAACCAAAGGCAAACTGTGTATTCTACATCAAACTCGTTAAGAGCATTTTGACTCCTGTTGAAGGGTAAGATTTCTTTCTACCTCATCTATTTATTTCATATTAGAAGCGACTACTTTTGCTGATGAGATAGAAGTCATAATCATAACCTTCTTTTTAACTTCAGCATAATCAGGTAAATCCTATAACTATCTGTGGATTCCCAACTACACATGTACCAAAAATATTTGAAATCTGTTAAGCCGCTTTAGCGTGATGTAGCCACATTGACACATACATACGAACATACAAAAAATAAAAAATAAGAGTGTCAGTGACCTTCAAATAGTCTTTAACACTTATCTTTTTGAAAATATCTTCGATGTACAGACATTTAATTAGTACAACTTTTCTAATACTATAGATATGAAGTTGTAGGAAACAGCAAAATACAAATGTGTACCTACATATGCAAAATTATATCTTTTTTCTGCAATAAGCTCATCAATCATTATGAACATAGAGTAGAGGGACTGTTTGCACACCTATATAATAAGGCCTTTAATGTCACTCACAGCGACAGACTTTATGCCGAGACGACAAACATCAAGTACAATAATAATGCATATTACCGCACCATTAACCCGGTGGTTATTGCCTAACGAAATTTTGACACTTGATATCCAAATCAACTTTATTTTATTTCAGGGACATAAATTACTCGGAACCCAACATATTCCAGCGAGTGTTTAGCGAAGTCACAAAGCTTTACAGTTCTGGTGTGACCTTGCACAAAACTAGAAATACTATGGCAGCAGTACAGCTCTTCCGAAAGAGCATAGCCATGCTTCATAAGTGCCGTCTGGCAAATGAATCGGAAGAAAAAAAACAGGAGAAAATGTTAGTAAAATTGTATTTGAATCTGGCTATTTGTTGCAATGCTTTGAATCAACCTTTAAAGGCTTGTATTGCCTGCAATGAGCTGAATCGACTGAGCAGCCTTTGGAATAATGGTAAAGCTCTTTTCCAACATGCTAAAGCTTTAAGAATGATAGGTGAGTTTGATGCTGCACAGAAAAGGCTTTTAAGGGCACAAAAGTTATGCCCTGGCAAAAGCGAAATGGAAGAGGAAAAGATGTTACTTAAAAAGGCTAGAGATGCCTGTAATCAAAACAGACTGATAGCTAAGAATTTCGTTGGGCCTTCACTGGAACTGGTAAGTGAAGAATTTAAGAAAGAAGTTGATACATTGATAAATAATTTCAAAGAAAATGATAACTTGTACAAACTGACACTGCCAGGGGGGTTGAACACTGAAGAAATTAAGTATGTAAAGGAGGCTTGTATAAGGGAAAACTTGTTTTATAGTAGAATAGGGTCTGATTTCGCATTGGATAAGGATAAAACTGATGAAAAAGAAGTTTCTCAGGAAGCTGAATGACAGGATCTGTCCTCTTGCCCCGATAGCACCGCTTGTTCCTTGTCCCTGACACTCCACCAGGCGTTTAATGTTATGCACATGACATAGCAGTTTAAATTTATAATTAATTCATTTGACATGTGCATACCTTGAATGCGTGAGCACTGATCAAACTTTCTTTTTAAAATAGATAGGTATATATTAATATTAAGTCCACAATTAAATTAAACTCAATGTTAATTCCCATTAAATAATCCTGCTAAGGCCTTGAATTAAGGACACTCAATTTTATGTTCAAAAATTTGTTTATTCGAGAAGAAAATATGATGCTAATTAATAAGTTGATTGTATAAATATTGATGTGCAATTTGAAATCTACAATTTATATTTTGTTCTATATAAAGAAAATAAAAATAAACTTAAATACCAGAACATGTTTTCATTTACTAAAACCCTTATTCAGGAGTACATGCTGCCCATCAGGCAGATAAGTAACATTAGGCGATTTCGATAGTTGGTAAGCGACGTCTTCAGCTGCTTCTATGCGACGAAGCTCGACCAATCCTTCCCCAGCGCCGCCAAAGGACTTGGCCAGCAAAATAGCCGCTTGGGAATCTCCTTCTGCCTTTATAACTGCTGCCTTTTTCTTCTGTTCTTCTTTTTCAACTAAAAATCGCGCTCTTTCCGCGTCTTGCTGCGCGACCTGCTTGAGTTCTACAGCGCGAGTGAACTCTTTGCCGAACGAGAGGTGTGTGATCGAGATGTCGTCTAATATGAGGCCGAATTGCTTGGCTCTGTCAGTGAGACTGTCGTTCACTTTCTGGGAGACAATCTGGAATCATATTATTTACATATGAATGTACCTTTTTGAATTAGTAGCTTGGGGCATGGTATGTCTAGTGACTCAACAATAAAAGGCATATGTATACAATTTAGGTAGGACCGTGTTCTGACATGTAAAGAGTACTTAGTCGTTTGGGAATATAGGACAGAAGGGATATTTCTATGTCTCTTACTTAATCAAGGAGCTACACCTACGGCCTTAGGTCGATCGATGGTAAGGTTCAGCGCCGACTAGGGCAAAGCGAGTGAAGCATCCGCCAGATGTTGATGGGCGGAATTTTTTTTCCATGCCCAAGGCGAAAAAAAGTTGCAAAAATTAATTTAAATGACGTATTTTGACAGGTGCCATCAAAGGGCGCTGACAGCAATCTAGCTCTATCCTGATCCAGGGCTAGAGTCGGCGCTGGTCAGATTGTGAACACCCATGTCAATTTTCATTCTTTCTCCCTCGCCCCAAGTCAGGTTGAACCGGTTCAACCCACCTCCGCATTCCTTGCGGCTTGCACGATGCGTCGCATCCCAATTCTAAATGGCCATGGCATTCGTGTTTGTGGGTTTGCGCTCCCCCCTCTGAATCCGATTACTGACTGGTAAGGAGGACTAGAAAGACTATCCAGTTCAGTCAGGTTCTAAAATAAAAATTTGTAAGTAATACGTGCCTAGAGACCAAGTTAACGGTAGTTTTAACATACTAATATTAATTATCCTCGGGTACCATATATTCCAACAGATCTACCGTTCAAATTAGATTTACCTCTCTTTGCGTGATAAGTTCTTCCGCATTAAACTGAGCCACGATTGCCTTCAGCACTTCCGACGTGATGGAAGGCAGCACCCGGTCCTCGTAGTCCACGCCCAGCACCGTGAAGATCCTGGGCAGCTCGTCGGGCACCGGTCTAAATAGGATACGCAGGTTTATGTTCACGTTTTGTAGATCTGGAAAAGTTTTACAATAGTAAGAACGATAAGGTTCTAACGCAGAATTATTCTAGCGATATGTTTGGCGTATTATTTAAGCTGCATCATGATCGTATGAGCCGATAGCAAACAAAGGCCTACTCTACCAGGGATGGAGCCAGTAATCGCTATGCACAAGCAAGTTTCTCTAAAGAGATTTTTATTCGTGTTTTAATCCGTCTGTTTATTATAGAGCCAAGCGTTGGTGAAAAGATTGGGGGATATCGCTGACGTGAAAGTACTTAAAAAATCTATATAATTACATAGTATTTTACTTTAAATATTGTATGGAAAAATATCATCTATACTATTATTAAGTTGTAAAAAAGAAACGTGTGTACATGGAAGATATTTTCATTTTTTGTATGTGTGGTTGTGGCGTCATCACGCAAAATAGGCTAAACGGATTTCAACTATTTTTGGTGCACGGGTATCTCCAGATGGTTATAGGATACTTTTTACCTGACTACGCTGAAGAAAAAACGAAGGGTTTTGACTTTTTCTCCTCCGCGAAGGAAGTTGCGGGCGCCTCCTAGTGTCATATAATTGTCTGTAGTACCTTAGTGGGTGAATCATTTTATTATTGTTGTTATTCTGTCTCGGAACTTAGGAGTCGATGGTGACAGAGTTACTTAACAAAATGCTAATAAAGTATACATACTGACGAAGTGGGCCCTTGAAAAATGAACCTATATTGGCTAGGAAAAAAATGTGTTGCCTTTAATCGTTTAAAATCGTAATTTTGCAACCATGGCAACGACGTGTAGAAAAAAGTAGATTGACCCAAATGCACAATATATTATGTTATGTGACGCAAGTCGAAATCGGTTGGCTAGAAAATACATTTTTTTTTGTAAAAACCATTAAAGTTTGGTAGGCTGACAATTTGCATATTTGTTACTAATGTCTCCTTGGAGTATTTAGTAATGGAGTACGCTTCGCTATAAATTTGCTAACTAAGGAATGCAATCGGTTAACCGATTTGTATGAAATAACCGTTGGTTTCGGTTAAAACCCGGTTTTTTCCCATACTAAAAATAACCGATTGCGTTCCCTCTTCCTACCAAAAAAATCTGCCGTTCTTCGAGGGGGGCGAGGTAGCACACATATAAACAATCTAACTACAAAAGGACTTTTTCCTCTCGTTACTACGCACTCAAACTAAAACAATACCACAACACTAAGTTAAATTATCACACTAATGCAGTAAAAACTATATGCGGACACAATTTCAAACTATCGATGTAGGCGCAATCGAACCGATTAATTGGGCTTTCATGTGTCTGGAGAATATCGTCATAGATACTAACTTATGGTACTCGTGGAATTCTTTCACAAATAAGTATATCAAAATATCTTACTGGATTACAAAGTCAGGTAAATTATTACAATATAAATAACGTTACTGCTGCTACTACGAGTATATACATTTTATATAGAATTTCTCTAACTTTATATTAGGATGGTTCCTGGAAAAGAGGAGACAAAACATTTTACCTATTCACATGTACATGTAATACTTACTGTCTTTGGTTATCGCGAAAGTTCACACTCATAAAATAAAACAAGTAAGAATACAATTTTGAAACAGGTAATTTTTTTCCTCCATTACTCGTTGACCACGAACGCTGTAAAATGTTTATAAATTATATGTCTATATAGGCATTCGTAATAGGAATAAATATCTCAAACAATATTTCATTTCACATCGATATTGTATCGTAAAGAATAACATTAACAACACTAGTTTAGTTTAGCGCACACTGCAGCATGTATAGTTGAATTACCGAGAAGATGGAATTGCATTTGTAGTGGTTGTACCGTTTGCAACAAAAGGAGAATAATTTTCTCTTAACTTAATAAAATGACATACCCAAGAAGTGGAATAAGTAGTAGTCCTCTGTTTTTTTCTTTTACTCGCTATCATGTTCTTCATCTGAGCTGTCACAAGTATTGATAATAAAATTGTCTGTTATTTGATCCATTTCTCCTTCCTGACATCGATATTTATTTTCTTCACTTTCGACGTGGTGACAAATATTTTCCCAGTCCTCAGCAGTGATGGTATTCATTCGTTCAGTTGCTAAACTCATAATGCCTTGCATGTTTAATGAAACGTTTATTTTTGCTACATATCCTTTTACCATGGACCAAATATTTTCGATCGGATTGAATGTCGGGTGATACGGTGGCAATCGTAATACGGAGTGGCCATGTTCTTTTAAAATTGCATCTATGTGGTACTCGCGAAACCGCTCTTTATTTTGTTTAATTAATTCATACAAACTGGTTTTGTACATCAACCGGTTATACGAAATGTTGTGTTCTGTCAACCAATCCATCATTTCTTGTTTATTAGAATTTGACGTTGGAGCACGATTCAAAAGTTTGTTGTGATAGGTCGCATTATCCACGATAAGTACGCTATTCGGTTTGAGGTTCGGTATTAATTTTTCTTTCAACCATTTTTCGTAGTTGACAAAGTTCATCTGGTCATGGTAATCTCCCGTTTTTTGGTTTGCCTTAAACATTAACAAAGCGTTGGGAATAAAACCATCTTTTCCTCCTGCGTGCACTATTATTAACCGCTGGCCTGTACTGATTTGTTTTTTTACACCAAATTCTGTTCAATCGGTCCAAGCTTCTCCGGACACATGTGAAGTGTGGATGTAGGTTTCATCAGTATAAACTAGTGGTCTATCTTGAGATCGATATTCCGCAATTTTGATAAGGTAATTTATTCTTAGCAGTCGTATGTTGTGTTTTTCCATTAATATTTTTCGGTTGTCCTCGGTCTTTTTCCATTTAAATCCTAATTTTTGTATTTGTTTTCGTAAGGTGGAAATGCCAAATTTGTAATCTATATCGGATTTTAACACAGAGTGGAGTCCCTTTAAGGTTGGAAATTGCTTATGGGACAAAAATTTGGGAAAATTATGGGACAGAAATTGTATATAGTTCTCCGGATGACTTCCTGATCAAAATCGTCTACTGCTGATGACGGACAAGGACGCAACTTTTTATTCTTCGGGGAGGTGAATTTCTTTGTTGTTGCGAATTTCTCGCTGTTGCTCTCAGTCACAATGTTATAAACAGTAGAGAGACAAACACCTGTAGCTTTTTCAACTAACTGGGCAGCGGTGTAAGGCAAGTTAAAATTTTTCTTGAGTTCATTTTCAAAATATTTATAACAGTTGAAAATTATTTGCTTACTTTGACTCTCAATAGGACCAAAATTACTTACAGCCATATTTTTTCAAAATATAGAAATTATTCGTAGTCGTACGGGCGGACACAATAATTAATTGAGAATACAATCAAATCAGATGTAAAAATATACGCACAACGTAAATAACATTGACAATTTCACACTGACATAATTTTTGTTTTTAGTTCTTCGATATATATATATATATATATATATAACAACCTCTTTGTATGCTGATAGTACAAGAAAATAGAAAATTCAAATATAGAATGCCTGTAAACAAACAATACTACTACATATGCAATTCCACGCTCTCGATGATTCAACTATAAACAGGAGCAATAAATATTTAACCTTTATTACTCATTAATAAGATTAATTATTAGACAAAGGTAGATCCTTCTCCCATACTTAATTCGCTAAAACTGATATTTGCTTGTAATTTCATACAAAATTTAAAGGCTAGTAGAGCTTATTAACCTTAAATACGGGGGTCAAACTTGCTCGAATCTGTCAAAATGAAAATACGAATTGTATGTGATATTTTTCAAACTGATTTTGTATTCGATTCCTAGATGCCTCATTTTCTTGAAAACGTTTTATGTATTAATATGTTGTAATATAATAATAATAAAATTTTATTAACAGAACTTAATGCTAACAGTAACAATAACGTCTTATGTTTCCATAGAACTTACACTATTTCACGTGCCTGAAGTAGGAAAATTCTGTATCTTAGGCGGTGCGAGTTCGTTTAATTACATAGTTAATAACATACATAGTAAAGTAATAAATAAAATAAAATTCATAGACAAAGAGTGTTAAACATTTTAACTACTATTGACTAATATTGTTTGAAATCGCATTTTGAAGATTCTTAATGAGGTACGATATTGCAGTGTCAGCGTCAGCACAAATGGAAACTCGGTCGTAGTCGAAATTGCATTAATCATCTTTGCGTGCGTTGCGGCTTTTCGGATTAAATAAACAACAATGAGCAGCACTCAGACGCTTCCATTAAATATGATATAATAAAAGCAATAATGTGAAATGATATTCCTTCCTTTTATGCTTGATGTAGGTATTTGAACGATTTTTGCACCCATAACACAGCACATGCAGGCATTTTGAAGGAGCTTGTCACGCGTTAATAACGATTACAGACTGCCAATAATCGATGATTGAAGTAGTTTTTATAAAACGGTTGGTACATCGTAGCTACGTCTTTGGCAGAGGGGAAATGACACGAAGGCGTCTCCATTTACTAAATACTCCAAGTGTAGAGTCACACCATTCATAAAAATTACACGTTCAATCTCGCTGAGGGCAGATTCACTTAGCTTATCCTGGCATGGCCTCTATAATATAATATATGTATATATATGTTAAACATACCTTTGCTTCCGGTCAATGTTGGAACATTTCTTGGCCGTGATTTAATATCAAAAATATAAGGAGTCTGCACCCATGGGACGATGAAGTGGGTACCTTCTCCCACGACGTATTTTTGGACGCCGGTAAACTTATCTAATATCACTGCTCTCTCACCTCCATCCACTAAAATTAAATTAAATTTTGATATTCACGCATTGGAGCCGCAACCGAGAACTGACTAGCTTACAATTATGATTGACTAGTTTCTGCCCGCGACTTCGTCCGCCTTGAATTCGTTTATCGCGAATAAGGGTATTTTTCCGGGATAAAAAGTGTCCTTCTTCGGGACTCAAACTATCTCCATACCAAATTTCATCGAAATCGGTTCAGCGGTTTAACCGTGAAGAGGTAACAGACAGACACACTTTCACATTTATAATATTAATATGGATTCCCCATACAAACTTCCTCTCCCGTTTCCGCCCACTGAAGGGATGGTTTCCGGGATAAAAAATCTCCAATGACCTGCCCAGGGTCTTAAACTATCGCCATTCTTACCAAATTAATACATCTGAATCGGATCAGCGGGGAAGCGTGGAAAGTTAACAGACAGAAATACTTTTGCATTTATAATATTAGTTAGGGATAAATTCATCTTTGTACATATCCATGATTTGTAATAATTTTATTTTCACCTCACTAGTTCGGAAAATTTTCCGTTGACAGCGCCAAATCTGCGTGGAAAAGTTCATTTTATCCGCTGGCGTAGAAGTCATTTGAAGTTACAATTTAAGTATACTTTGTTATATATCTATTTGTTGTTAGATTTATTATCATTATCGCTTCTCGTGCCTTGAAAGCCTCATTACGCTTCGCTACACGGCTTTCAATTCAAGTACTCCCGCCACATAACAATTTGAAGCCTTGCATAACAAATAACTATTGCCCAATAAAGTGATTGCATACATAGGTACATACATTAGTACGGTGGAGTATGTAATACAGATTTACAAATCAGAATGATCAGAGTCAGACTTCTCAGGTCAGTGCTATCTAGATGTTAGGGTAGACATATACTATACCTATGTATTCGGGACAGAAGCAAAGTGCTAGGCGTGCTGATGAGTTATTTAACACGTTCGGCGGCGGTACTTACGGTGATGGCCGTAGTGCCATACAGCAAAGTTCATACTTGAATGGCGACTACGGCTATAGCCGTTACCGCCGCCGCCGAGACTCTTCTCATAACGTAATCAATCATCATTAATTATTTCATCCTGAGAACATAGGCCTCTCCAACTTCTACAACGAGCCGTCACCATTCCTGTTCTAGACGGGTTAGTACCGAATCGTCTGCCACGACTTTAGTTGGTCTATGAAGCACTATGCCGTGCCCATTATGTAAATTGACAATTTTGTGACGATGCATAAATCGTAAAATATCCAATTAGCAAATAGTCCATAAAGCGACACAGCTAGATATCAACAAGTCTAAGTATGTAAAATGTCAAATATTAAAAAGTCAAAAACGCAAATTACGTAATTTTAATTTCGACCATAAAACTCCTAAGTATTTAGGTGTTCACCTATGATTTATTTAAAGTATAGTCACTAGGTCAAGTAGGGTATCGTGTGAAAGGGCTGGATCTGTACATATATGGAGGAAGGAAAATGTGAAAAATAACACCATTCCTCCCCGCCCCCTTTATCTCGGTTCGAAGTTTACCGAACGAAAATATCACACTTTGTATGAATAAACATAAATATTACACGAAAATTATAATCATGTCCCTAACGAGCAATTTTTTATTTAATTTTCAAAAAATCTATGTGAACTAGCGTAAAGTTTGCACCTCATTTGTATGCAATGCTATAGATATCAGGTGCAAACTTAACTCAACCGGAACCGGGAAATATAATAATGTTGGGGTAAGTGAATGTTTGTACAAAACCCTCGGTGCACGAGTCCGACTCGCACTTGGCCTGTTTTTTGTCATTATGTAGGTAGTTTAACATTATGCAGATTATGCTACACAGATTAATTGCTATTTTGATGTTCTGCTTTATGGACACTATGTTAATAGGGCAAAATGCTAATTTGGACACCTGACATATTGCTTCTTGGACAAATTGCGTCGCTGGACATTTTTCTACAAAGACGATTTGATACAAACCCTTCTAGACACGTAGGTACCTAACTGACGGTGACGTCATCAAGTACTTTTCTTTCTTCAAAAATAATTAACTTACCGTTAAATAATGCGGTGTTGACAGTCCCACCAATAAGGGCCATACCCAAGCCCACCTGCCCTAGGCGATTAAAAAGATTTGCCGCCATTACAAAATTCTCAGCACAAGCAATACTTCACTTCACTAAAATATACGCTAATTAGGAACTGATAACATCTTTTTAAGGCCGTTTCTTGTTTACATGATCAATCAACTAGACTGTTCTAAGGACATTCTGTGAAGTGTCCTAGAGCAGCTCAAAATCAAGACTGGTTATTGCCACATTGTGATTCACACCATGTTAGCAACTCAAGGTGATATACCATTTATCGTTATCTCGCTTTGGTGTCAATGTTTGGAAAATTTGTACAGAGTTTACTGTCATAAAATAAGATTTATAGGCGCCTATGTAGTACGCGTAGAAGAAAGGAGCTGATTCAGTTTGGACGTGTCTAGAGTATAATGATAATAATGTTGAGAAATCACTTTTTTGAGGTTCGATTCGACCAATACAGAATAAGGTTTATTCGCAATTTCACTATGGCCTGTTAATCACACCATCCTTATCCTTACTATATTATAAACGTGAAAGTATGTATGTACGTTCCACTTAATCTCAAAAACTAGTGGACGATTTTTTATGAAACTTTCCAGTTATGTACCTTTTAAATGAGAATAGGACATAGGCTGTAATTTATGTCAAATTTAATCCCTTTTAGGGACGAAAAAGGGGATGAAACTTTGTAAGCTGTAAATTGCATCTCTACGGGGACGAAGTCGCGGGCAACAGCTAGTATAATATAATTAACAGTTAGTAGAAGGTGCCCGCAACTTCGTTTGCGGAAGAGAAAAAGTCATAACCCTTCATTTTTTCTTCAGTATAGTCGGGTAAAAAGTATCCTATAACCATCTGGAGATACCCAGCTACCTGTGTACCAAAAATAGTTGAAATCCGTTAAGCCGATTTTGCGTGATGAAGCCACAACGACACATACATAAAGTAGAAAAAAAAAATTCGTTTAAATGACCTCCAAATAGTCCATAACAATCATTTTTTTGAAAATATCTTCAATATACAGACATTTCATATTTACAACTTTATAATAGCATAGATGTTATACCGAATAGGTGGCGAAATTGGGCTAAATCCCAAAATAAAAATTCCGATTCGTCATAGTCATATTGCCACTCTCTTAAGGTTCTCTGCTAACAACCCGTAAGTATACCACGTAAGCTGTGGATGGGACTTATGCGAGGATCTAGTAACCAGTTCCTTTAAACTAGTATAAAGATGCAATAAATAACATTTGGTTGGTGTGATTGGTCGTAAACATTTACATACAATAAAATCATTTAGGTAAAGAAAGCGATGAGTATCAGGGAACGCTTTTTATGACACTTACTATTTACGACACCTTTGGGCGTCGGTAGCGTGGTAGGTACGAAGGCACACGACACCTTTAGGTGTTTTTGGCGTCCATAGGGTTAAATACTGAGATTGCTATATTGATGCATGTACAATTTTATGGTTGCCCTCAATGTCTCTGTCATCCCATTAGATCCTGACTTAGTGACTATGGGACCATCTCAAGAGTGTACTTTGAAAATCGGTCAACAATTGACAGAGAATTCGGTGAACATACTTTTAAAAAACATACATACCTACAGAGGACCATAGAAACTCCTTGTTTTATCTATACTTTTATTTCAATGATTGGTGAGCAGCGTCGTGGAGCCAAATTTCTGGGCACAATGAAGCGGATTTGGCTTACTTTAAGAGCAATAGAAAGGGTGTCCAGTACTTATGCGGCGTAAAATAGGCCAGCTGGTGGAAATAGAGTTGAATTGACGTTTCGCCACTGCTGGCAAGTTATGTTGTAACTTAAGATAATTATTATTGTATTGAAATAAAAACAATTTAAGTCAACAAGTATAGTTTAATGCGTAATTAAGTTTCATAAAACTAAAACGTGACTACATCTATTGGCGGAAATAAAGCAATTATGTCGCTTCAAAATGCATATTCTTACAAATATTTGTGTAAATACAAATGCAATTGCACCAGAATCGGGTCGTGGAATCATTCTGTACATTATTAGCAACATTTGCACTAATTCAAATATCTCATTAGGTTTCATTCCAAATTCGATGGATATTACAATATTCAGTCACATATATTATAAAAACATAGAATTTTAATGTGATTTTGGAAAAGAAGAGACCACCGCCTACCCCCGATAAGAAGATTCGATCGAATTCGGAACGGAACGCATGGCACCTAACATGAATTCTAGTTCTGTGTAGGTAAGTTGAGGAGGACGTTTTGTCCGTGCGGTAGGTAGGTGACATTGCGGGATTTGGATAGCTGGTAGGCGATATCTTCTGCGGCCTCGATACGGCGGAGCTCGACCAAACCTTCACCAGCGGTTCCGAATGACTTGGCCAGTAAGATTGCAGCTTGGGCGTCACCCTCCGCCGCGATAACAGCTGCCTTCTTCTGCTGCTCGGCCTTCTCGACGAGGAAACGCGCCTTCTCGGCGTCTTGTTGCGCCACTTGCTTCAATTCGACGGCCTGTGTGAACTCTTTGCCGAATGTCAAGTGTGTGATCGAGATATCGTCTAGGATGAGCCCGAACTGACCCGCTCTTTCGGTTAAGTTTTCGCTCACTTTTTGTGAGACAACCTGGAAACAGATATAGAAAATTCCGTTAATGTTTTAGACATTTTGTTATTTAGTTGTGGAAAGTGTATACCTATTTTTTGCCGAACATCGAATGGCGTGCCTATTGGGTATTTTCCTGTAGTCAATCCCTGCATATTATAAAACAAAGTCCTCCGCCGCGTGAGGCTTCTGTTCGCGGGTGATTATTTGAGCGTTTCAACCGTCTCATTAGTCTGCCCCCAATATTGACGAATTCCATATGAGTTGTGGCGCCATTTTCGGTTGTATTGTAGAAGTCGTGGCTTTTTACAATTATTATCAAAATTAGGTTGATTGCTTTTATGAATTGGTTAATATTGCGAACAGACTAATGAGGCGATTAAAACAAATTAGTATTAGTCAATATGTTTTAATTTTTAATTATATTTGACATTAATTTCGTTCGCGGAGGAGAAAAAGTCACAACCCAAACATTAACAATTCTTCAGCGTCGTCGGGTGAAAAGTATCCTATGCTATAACCATTGGTGAATACCCAGCTATCTGTGTAACAAAAATAGTTGAAATCCGTTTAGCCGATTTCCCGCTATGAAGCCACAACGACACATACAAAAAATATTTTTCAATTTAGTGACCTCCAAATAGTCCGTTACAATCATTTTTCAGTTTGGTGGCTAGTGATGTGCAATGTCAACAAAAAACATTTATGTCAATGTATTTAAATCAATTTAGTAGTTTATCGCGAGGGTGATTATTCGAGTCATCATTCACACATAATTAATTAAGCAAATGGAGAAGGAAACGGTAAGTCACTGAGCAATACAAAAATTGTTTCCAACGCTAGATCTCCGTGGGATAGACTAGTCTCGACTTATACCCGGTTCCAAAGTCATGGCAGCCACATCCGTCGTTTGGGATCGATTATTGAGAAAATAACTAATGGAATCTAGGGCGATCCCTCGAACTCCATAGTGTTCGAGCTTGGAAGCTATCAGGTTATGGTCAATAAGGTCAAAGACACAAAAAAGTTAAAAACCCAAAAGAAACCCATCAGAGATCGCAGGTAAGAATATCAGACGGTACGAGGGTGGTCCCAGAGTAGCCGGCCTACCAAAGATAACACAAAATAATTAAAAAAAACTAATCATTTCTCAATATAGTCTCCTTTTAAAGGAATGCACTTTTCCGAGCGATGTTAAATAGCTTCAATACCCCGTTTATAGTGATCAGTGTCAAGCTTCTCAAAATAACCACCAACAGCAGGCTCTACCTCTTCATTAGTGGCAAATCTCGTACCACCGAGCCACTTTTTCAAGTTAGGAAACCAAAAATAATCCGCGGGAGCTAGATTTGGCGAATAAGGTGCTTGAGGAAGCAATTCGAACTTCAACTCATTAATTTTAGCCATTGGATTAATAGTGGACGTGTGAACACTGGTCAGTCTCCTGATGAAACACCACTTTCTTTTTCGCTAAATGCGGCCGGTTTTTCCTAACTTCGTCTGTGATTTTAGATTAAGAAAGAACATTCGCCAAATCGGTTTTCAATTCAAGAAAATTAAAATCAATAGAAGAATGCTGATGGAAAAGGATGATGTAGGACTAAAAGAAAATTAATTAATAATTTACTAAATTAGGTTTATTAAGACTGATACTAACCATTTTATGGAATATTAATTCAGAAATAAACATATTTTATTTTATTTATTAAAAAGAGAAAAACATTTGGACTTAATAAGTAAGTATAGGTCTGAAGGGAGAAATATTGTGTACACGGACGAAACATATATGGCATGTATGCGGATTCCAGGGATAAAGGAGTGAAACAGATAATTTCAAAAGGCCAACGTAAAGATTTGTTCCGGGTGTTTTGCTTATGTACAAGTCTACTGATAAGACCGGGGATTATCATGATGCCATGAATAATGTAAATTATGAAAAGTGGTTACAAAATAAATTTATTTCCAACTGGTCTCCAAATTCTGTATTAGTAGTGGATAATGCTGCTTATCACAATAAATATGTGCTGCTTATCACAATACATATAAATAATCACACAACTCTAATACTGGAAAGCCGCTAATAAAATAATTAACTGGTTATAAAAATATAATATTCCCTTTGATATAATTGTATCTTGGTCAATGATGGCATTGACCAAGGTACAACTATATGAAATTATTTACAAGACTGTGTAGATTTTACATCAACATGGACACACAGTGTTAAGGTTACCACCATACCATCGCGATTTCAACCCAACTGATAACATATGGTCCCAGATAAAAGGTTATGTATCAAAAAGAAACATAGACATGAATATGACTACAGTAAAGAAATGAAAGAAAAAAAAATGATTGGCCCGGATGCATCAAAGAAAGTTTGTAATCATGTCATCAAATGAGAAAATGATGATCATATTAGTGATAGTATTGGCATTCACGTCAATGAAAGTACTGACGATAACACGTCCGAGTCATATTGTGAAATGGAAAATGTTTCTCTTGGATTGGACAAATTCACCAAAGTTTAGCAATCCCTCACCTCTCTCTGTGTAATGAGTTCTCCAGCGTCGAACTGTGCGACTACCGCCTTTAGGACCTCTCCTGTGATGGAAGGCAGGACCCTCTCATCATAGTCTACGCCGAGGATGGTGTAGATCTTGGGCAGCTGGTCGGGCACAGGCCTGAACAGGATACGGAGGGTGATGTTCACGTTCTGGAGATCTGGAATGGTGGATGACAATTTCTGTCAGTTCAAAATATTGATACAAAAACTCACGACGATGTAAGAAATACCACAGACTTCAAATTGTACTTTAAAAAATAGCTTCGACATGGAACGCAAATTCGGCAGGTCAAAAATAAACTTTTAAACAAAACAATAAAACCGACTCCAAAAAAACTAAAAAGTAAAAAATAACGCCATAATTCAGTTTCTTCAAATTACTTACAAGTAACCGTTTGTATACTCAATCTATACAGTATATACAATTAATCTTATTTTGGCGTCGGTGCCATATAAAGGATGTGTAAAATATTGAAAATTGACGATTTTAGTAGGTTGTGACACGATGGCACCGACTCCAAAATAACATTAATTGTATATACTGTATAGATTGAGTATAAAAACGGTTACTTGTAAGTAATTTGAAGAAACTGAATTATGGCGTTATTTTTTACTTTTTAGTTTTTTTGGAGTCGGTTTTATTTTTTGTTTAAAAGTTTCTTTATTTTACACTTTTTAGTTAATCGTTACTTAAAAGTGTATCTCGTGACGATTCGAACAAGCCCAAACACGGCTAGGATACATTATTAACCGACTTCCAAAAAAAGGAGGAGGTATCATTAAATCAATTCGATGGTACCATTCTCATCAGGAATATTTAAATTTGTGACTATGAAGTTGCTTAGCTAAATTAATCAAGATATTTTGTCGCCACCCGTAAATTTATCATTGAGGAGTTCCGATGGCATTCTGTGGTCTTCTGCATCAGTTCCACTTCACCAATTTACACTTTCTGAATGCAAATGCTTATTATGTTTTTTATAATACCAAAAACGCTATATGTATGCCTACAATATTTGAGGAGTTCCTTCAATTCCTCATGGATTCCATCATCAGATCTTCACCAAAATTAAATAGGACCAACTAAAAAGTACCTTCTATAAAACCAAAAAAAAATTTTTGAAATCGGTCAAATAGTCTTTGAGTAATTGGTGAACATCCATAAAAAAAAAAAAAAACATTGCGTCGAATTGAGAACCTCCTCTTTTTTTTGGAAGTCGGTTAAAAAGCACCACAACTCAGGTCAGTTTTATAAAATTCGACGCTCTCTTTCTCTGAAACTATACCAATAATAAAAAAATTAAATGACCAAATTTGTACAATGTACTTTATTTTTACCCGACTGCGCGACGCAAAGGAGGGGTAATGTGTTTATCAGTCTATGTATGTATGTTTGTTCCTATCTGGCACTCTAGAGACCAAACGCGTGGACCGATTTTGATGATTCTTACGTCAATAGATTTGTCTTAACTGTCCGAATGTCACTGAAGACATGAAAATGATGAAAACTCAAAATGGCGATAATGAGAAGCCATATTGTGAAAAATAAGTAAATAATGACGTACTACATCGAAAGGGGTATCAATAAATAGGGATTTAAAAATCATTATTAGGTTTCTTTTATCATTTTTAATTTGGACTTACCAGTTAGGAACTACATATAACCATTTAAAGTTGGTTAAGAAGCAGTTCTCACTAAATTTTCATTTCATTGTATTGTAATAAATCTGTGCAGGCTTCTCAATAACGCCCACGATACAGATTGCGAAATTGACTGACTTTTATAATTTTAACTAAAAAGTATAAAATAAAAAAAGTAATTAAAAAAACAAAAAACCCGACTGCGTAAAACACTAAAAAGAAAAAAACAAGTCCAGTTCCCCAGAAATTTGTTAAGTTATACATGATCGATACTCACAATATAACAAATCATAAATTCTAATATGGAACATAGCGATTTTGAACAGTCGGGACCCATAAGAAATCTAGATTGACGCAAATACAACTTAACAAATTTCTGGGGAACTGGACTTGTTTTTTTCTTTTTAGTGTTTTACGCAGTCGGGTTTTTTGTTTTTTTAATTACTTTTTTTTGTAAATGCGACTGTATATTTCAAGGTTTTCGTGAGAGATAGATACATAGATTTATATTCATTTATTTCATGATAAAATAACAATATCAATTTGTTAATGTTCGAAGTTCCAAGCAATATAAGTAAAATAATAATAAAATGAGAATGATAAGAATGTCAAATATGCAAAAATAAAAGCAAATATCTGAGTAAGTGAAATTTGAACCAAAATCCTCTGGGAGAGAATCATCAAATTATTTAGGCATATTATGCAATCAGACCAGCACAACCCGAAGGCAAACGTTTCAGAGGTTGAATCCCGACAAATTGGTCAGACACCATGAAAATGCATGTGGTTGCATGCAGAGGGCAGCCCATATAGCCCCAACTCTGCCAAGTAGAGTTACACTACTGTTGGTCACGATTCGTAGCCGTGAGGGAACGACTTAGAATAAGAAACCAAAATCCTGACATCAGGACCGCCCCCACACCTGAGGACTTTTAGGAGGTTTATCCAGTTTTTCTAGTATTAAATGCCAAAAGGCTAGTTTCCGGATAGAACAATCCAGCCAGACATAATGAATAATCCTTTACCACGTGAAAACTCGGAAGACGCGACTACTTCGGGTCCGTACCATGGAGTCTAATTAGCAAATTGTCTATGGAGCTGCTCGTCTAAGTTGCAGATCGTCTGTGTCGCATTTCGCTACTTTCGTACTTGGGCACATATTTAGTGAGTAGTCTAGTTCAGAAACTTTAATAGGTTTTGAGCACAGATAGAGCGACATCCAAACGGAAGTTTGTGGTTTTGAATCCCAGCTCTTTTTAATGAATTTCTATTAATTCTGAGGACCTCAAATGTCTAACTATAAATCAAAACTAAAGTTGAACTATGCTTACCTCCTTTATTATACCACAAATTATTGTAAATTTAAAAAAGCATAACAGCTTCGAAATCATTATGAACAAAATTATGATGTTCTGATTCGGCGGAATTAGACTGCGATTATGATACCGGGATAAGAGCAGGAGGAAGGAGATCGACAGGATGATGCAAAACTGGATTTCACAGTAAGAATGTCAACTTTGTCGGGTATCGTCAGACTTTTTATGAATGTTGATTAATAAAGTAGATATATGATTTTCTAACTTATGTTCGGTACTCGTTTTTCATTTGATAGCGTGGTCACAGACTTTTGCCCAAACATCGGGCAAACACCAATCAAATTAACCTTTTCCTGTACGAATTGTTTTAGTTATATCTGTGTTTCCTTTGGGTTTGCATCCTTTTATGACCATGTTTTCTATCGGGTTGAAAACAGGATGATATATTGTTGTAAGCCTACCATGTATGCTGTGTCCATATTGGTTCATAAGCTTGTCTATACAGAATGTGAGGTTAAAGGACACTCATACATATCGGTGTACGTTTATACTCCATGTGCTGCCCGTTTTTTTTCAGTGTTCGAGCTATGACTTTTTGTAAATGTTTTTTGTTGAATTTCGGGTGGATCAGCGTTAACCTTTTTTGATATTTTTTTGAGTATTTTTATTTTATTTATTTTACATAATCCTTATGACTTGTGATTCAATGCATACAATCAGCAACTCCATAATTTTAATGCAAGTTACCAAATTCTTGATACAAAATGAAACAATTTATGTTTGAGAAAGTCAGAGTAAATTTTTCAACATTCAATAAACAATCTAAAACAATTATTTTGTAGTTTCTGGGTACTGTTAAACATATCGCGAGACTCAGCTTTTACATTAATACAAAACACAGTGGTACCTAATCAGCCATTCTCAGCAGTAACCGGCCTTCAAAGGCAAGGAGGCGGAAATTACCTATGTTAGTAGTTACAGTGGTACCTAATCAGCCATTCTCAGCAGTAACCTTCCTTCAAAGGCAAGGAGGCGGAAATTACCTATGTTAGTAGGTGTGTCATAAGATATTTGAAATGGTCTCTCTCGGGTAGCAAATTTTACTTCCACACCACAGAAGATTTCAGTAGTAACCATAATGAGGCTTACAATCTATGATTTCAATATAATTATCAATATTTGTATTTAAATTTACCTTTGCTTCCAGTAACTGTAGGTACATTTCTCGGTCTTGATCTGATGTCAAAGATGATGGGTCTCTGCACCCAAGGAATGAAGAAGTGTGTGCCTTCGCCAACCACCAAGTTTTTGACTCCTGCAAATCTGTCGAAGATCACAGCTCTGTGTCCACCATCAACTGAAAAGTCCAAGTTTACTATGATAAGCCTTAGTGGCAAATAACAAGGAAATGTTTTATTAATATTGAACACGTGAAACAATATTCGAAGAAATTCAAGAATGAGTGTCAAATTGCTAAACGCGATTATTTAGCCCAATTAACAGAGAATAAAACTGACTCCAAAAAAGAAACCAAAAAGTAAAAAATAACTGCTTCATTCTATTTCTTCAATTTACTTACAAATAATAATAATTGTTTCTGAACAACGTAACAGCAGACGAGGGTGATAATGTCCCAGAAAGTTGTACAGAATTACATTTTGAACATGCCAGTACCTCAGATGTAGTAACGGCGTTTCGATCTCTTAATGTCAAAAAAAACTACTCATTTCTGGGCGGTCTCTGCCCATGCTATAAAATCCTTAATAGAAATGATAGCAGTTATATTAAATAACTGTGTTGACTGCGCTGCGGTGAGTTTCCTGATCTGATGCAACAAAGTAAAAAAACTCCTTTATTTAAATCAGGTAGTGCAGTCGGTGACCTCACATAAGTATCCAGGTATATTCGTGACTATGAACGCGCACTGGAACTCACTAGTGGCGTGTATTCGAGCCCCGGTTGTATATCCGTGTTTTTGCTTTTTTTATTATTATTTTAAAACTAATATGCATGATTTACTTTAATATAGGTATGTAACACCATAATGGCATAAGGCATTTCATTTCTTCATAAATGGCGGACGTATCAATTTGCGTAAAATTTAAAGCCATTCTTTAATTGACAATTGAAAAAATTCACAATATTTTATAAAATATCAGTAATTATAAAAGGAAGTTACTACTTTTCTGAAACCTTTAATTTTTTCAAAATTCAAAACTTTATTCTGCAAGTACGCCTCGAGGGCACTTTTACATTTAACATTCAATGTTCTTATTTGATTGCCTTATTTGTATCAATTCAGCCTCTTTGATATTCGATGGCAGCACTGGGCGAGCGAGTGTCTCACTAAGCAAATTATTCGATCTCTTCAAATTATCATATTCTAGGTGGCAGCACTTACCGAATGTTATTTTATCATCATCTTGTTTCATTTACAAAAATTGAATTTTTTAAGAATGCATATTTCGCTTAGAATAATTCCCAGCAAACTTGAGTAAGAAGTCAAAAAACATTATCTCACATCCCAAGTCAGGGTTTGAACCTTCGTCCTTCTAAATAAAAATAAATAAATAAATAAATATAACGGGACAATTTTTACACAAATCGAACTAGTCCCATGGTAAGCTCAATAAGGCTTGTGTTATGGGTACTAGACGACGATATATTTAATAGATATATTACTTATATACATAGAAAACATCCAAGACTCAGGAACAAATATTTATGCTCATCACACAAATATTTGCCCTTACCGGGATTTGAACCCAGGACCTCAGCTTCGCAGGCAACGTTACTCCCACTGAGCCAAACCGGTCGTCAAATGATCTGATTCTGATCCATTGTCAAGCGCGGTTACCACTAGACCACAGGACAGGTTGAAATCAGCTACAAAATTGCAGACGGGTTGTTTCAAATTAACATTGCTAGGGCGCATCACATGTATAATTTTTTTCAACCGTATGAACATCATATTTAGGAGATGTCTCATAACAACCCACAATTTAAGCTATTTATTTGCGGGTATTAGGCAATTACATTAGTGGTCAATGTCGTTAATCATCAATAATTCGACTATTGCTCTCGGAACAAGTCACGGTTGACATTACATATTTATTAAACCTTTATATTTCGAAATAATGCTTCAATTAACAAAATTTTTCAAGGTTTAAATAGTGGTGCTGTTTGAAAACAACACGTCAATAAGCTAAAATGCTCAGCAATTGCATTTAACGGTAAGTTGAATATATTAATTATATTAAGTTTACACACTTACCTATAGCTCATATAATATTAATGATTTTAATGGTATTTGCCTTCGTTTATTCATTTGTCTAGGATATGAAATGAAATTATTAAAACTGGTTTACGTATAACATGATATTACATGCTATTTATACTTTGTTATAATTTATAATTACATTACAATTCGCATTACGAATACCTATAGTATACGTATTTAGCATTATGAAAATGATGTTTTCCTACACTATAAATGCATTGCATCATTTTATTTTGTTTATGGTCTATTAAAGTTACAAGGATGATTAAATAAAAATACCGTTTCTTTACAGAGAAAAACCGTTACATTCATTGTGAATCAAACTGCATCGGCATGGAGAAACTGAAGATATAGAAAGAAGCGGCTAGGGTTTGCTCCTGTGATGTTTACTCCTCAGTCTGCACGGGATATAATCGCAAGGCACACTGAAGACCCGTTCCTTTCCACCAAAACGACAGTAAAACAGTGCGCAAACACATGCATTACTGCTGGATTAAAGACATACGACATATTTCGTATTTTACCTACCAGAAATAGTGGCAGAATAACATTAGCTTATTGAGGTTGGAAGAAGTTGAAGCTAGGCGAAATTATAGAAGTCGGTGGTCGCATGAATAGTGAAAAATACTTGGAAATTTTCCGTGACGTCATGTTGCCAACTGTGCGAGTTGCCTATCCCGAGGGTCAAATATACCTGATAAAAGACAACTGCTCGGTGCACAGAGCCCAAATTGTAACAGATTGGCTCGGTTCCCAAAGTGATATCACAAGAGTTATCTGGCCGTCATAAAGCCCAGACTTAAATCTGATAGAAAATGTATGGGGCCAAATGGTCCTTAATTGGGACCGGTCCAACGTGAGGACAAGCCAATACTTCAGGGAAGGTAAACGGCATTAGTGAGAGGCTTCAAAAAGTTATCGACAGTGACGGCAGAGCCTTGAAGTATTAAGTAATGTAATAAAAAGGATTGTAGTGATGCTATTCTATCAACATTAAATTACAGTTTGTTTTTTTATTGTTAGGTGCCCGAGTGATGTTATTGTACTTTAAGATGGAAGCGTGTAATGCATGTTTCTATCTACATACATGTTGATTCACTGGGTGCCTTTTCATTGTGGTTAAAATAACTACTTTAATCAATAGCTACATATAGTTATATTAACTGCAATTGGTTATTTTGTTTATGTCATTTTTATTTATTTTGGGTGTGTTTGACTACACGGGACTATCAAAAAGGTGGCGAAATTCTAGTAAAATGTAACATAAACATAACTAAATAGTTGTTTCATCTGTTAATCGAATTATAATTGTTTAATTTTGGTGGAATGCAACATAAGTACGTTTACGAAATAAAATGTTTCTTATTATATGTTTTCATTCTTATTTATATCCTTGTACGAGCAAAATACCAGAATGTGAAGGCTTGCCAAGATTAATTTTAGATGGCGTAACCACAGCGCAGTCACTTACAATACTTATAAGGAATTTGTCCATCATATTGTCATTAATGATGATTTATATACATCACACAATTTACTTGGCTTATTTTAAAAACAACTGTGGCATTTTGACAGTAGTCTTCCCCATTGGACGAACTAAAATGGCATTAGCAGAAACCAGTAAGTAAAGTTTGCCAATGTAGTCTCCGTTAGATGACGCTAGTCAAGTATGATCAAAATTGACTACATTTTGTATAGCGTTGAAACCCATCTTTAATAGAGCCCACAGAAAAGGTTCACATTGGTATCATTTTAGTTTTATTTACTAATTCAACAATTTATAAATTACCATTCGAACAAAAGTCTTTGCAATTTTTAACTTATGGGCATAGATGTAATGTTTTAATTACGGGAGATTTCAACATCTCCATTAGTTAGAATTATCTCTTTTTATAATTATATTGTTATTTATTATTATTATTTTTTCCTTTTTTTGACGCCTAGACATCCTATCTCAGAAAGTATAGGTTAAGTAATGTATAACCTATAAGACCGGAGTCTGCCCAAGTATTTGACTGTTGTATTAATACTGTTATTAACTTTAATGTAATTATGTAGATTGCGAATGTTTTTCTTTTTATTCTAAAATCAGACATGTAACATGCCCTTGAGGCGTGCCAGTAGAACGAAGTTTTTAATTTAATGTTAAAAAATATTTTTATCCCGTCTACTTCATATATGAATAGTATATAAGAATAATAGAAACTACTTAACTAATTAAACCCTAAAAAAAAAGAAAAAAGTAAGTTGAGCCAGGTTTCGAACCTGAGCACAGATGCAAATGTGTACCGATTGTGCGTTCAAAACCACGAATATGCCTGGATACTTAAGTCAGGTCACCGACTGTACTTCTGATTCCACTAAGTTACTCCCAATATATGTACTAACAACATTCAGTAATATTTTTGAAAAGGTTATTTTATTGGTTAGATTTCATATTTGGCTATAGTCCTAAATTGCTACTGAATGTATAGAAAATGCATAAACAATCCAAAAATAAATAATTTACGAACTGCGACTGACTCACTCAAGCTGATAGCACAAACTTGCCACAAGTAGACACTCATGAATGGAATATACTCAAAGCTGTGATAAGTATAACCTGGCCGCCTTTAGAGGTGCCAAAGCCCACAATCATAACGCAACACTTAAGTCGATAAAGCAGTGGGGTACGTCGATGTACGCCGTGTTTCCAACATAATCATTTGTGCAATGCTGTATGACTCCAGAGCAACGCGTAGGAAACAAATTGTAAAGGATTACCATTTGTACCTTTTTGTAGTGTGCAATAAAGATAAAAAAAATATCTCTCTAATGTATCTAAAATAAATTACTTTTGTCTTTACTAATGTCAACAAAAACACCTATATTTAGTAAGATAGATAGCTTATTTTAAAGTAAACAGTAACAGTAGTAGCTTTGAGCATAACACAACACAGTCCCACCCGCCTGCAAGACACTACTCTGCTTTATTTCTTAGAGGAACTACAAATAACTTTTTTCCGCCACATGTACAGCTGTTTTTACGTAAAAATATTGTTTTTGAGGAAAAAAATTCACCAATATTTGTCAAGTTTGTAGACAAATATTTGAACTTTTACTATATTCAATTCCATAGATACTCGTACTCTAGCTACTTGTTAAGGATGACATAAACGACTAATGTCCCTTTGATGTATTTAAGCTAATTATTCAACTATTGTTTGCTAATTAGGGTCTATTTTACAAACATATGTTCACTAAATTTACGAAATCAGATCTCAATAGGTTTACACACAAGTATATAGTTATTAAAATCGTTTGCGTGTATGGTAGTCTTTTGATAAACAAAATTGTTCTTCGTTGGCAACCCGTCACCTACTAAATGACATCATTCTGGCGGTTACGCTTTTTAAGAATGTCTAGAAATTGATTTTTTGCTTCGAAATTTGCTTTCGAGAAAAATTAAAATTACGCGTAACTTGAAAAAATACCCTCTGAACTGCATAAAAAAAAGGATTGGTTTTAAAAATTAAACATTGTCAATTTATTCTCAACCATCAAGGCACTTTAATTTGAACAATTTAATTAAGCAATTCAGTTTCACATGGGGTCGCTCGACATCCGATGCTGGAGTGGAACTAGTTAAACACATTTTCGATGCTTGGAAGAAATCAAGAGATTGCTCTAGATATTTTCTGTGACTTATCAAAGACATTTGATTGCGTTAATCATGAGACACTGATCAGGAAACTACACCACTACGAAGTTAGTCTTATTTAAATGGTAGAATACAAATGGTTGACGTGAATGGGAAACAATCACTGGGATCATTAGTCTCTATGGGTGTACCCACAGGGATCAATATTGGGAAGTTGCACGACAAAAACAATCCTACAATGACGTAATCAATGCTATATGAAGTAGGAAATTGGTTTAATGTAAATAATTTATTGTTAAATGATTAAACAAACAAATGTGTTCAGTTTGTCATGAGTAAAGTGAACTAACAAGCAAGTATTATTGTTAAAGATGAGGAACTGGAACTAGTAGATAGTAGTTTTTCTCAGCATGATTATGAGTTCTTATGTGATCCTCATATTGCTAATCTCTTGAATAGACTGACTTCTGCAGCTTTTGCGGTAAAGAAAGCAAAATCCATCAATTAACAGATGTGGACACTGCTCGCTTAGCAAGTATATTTTAGTTATTTCCATAGTGTTATGTCATCACTGCCTACCCTGGACGACCATGGCTACATTGACTGCAGTGCCTATGCACTGCCTACCTGTGTGATCAAAAAATTCTTATTGGCCTTATTCTACTGTCAAATATCCTGTGCACACCACTGCATGTCACATGGTATCTAACTATGGGGCAATGATTCCGAAATTAATATAATTTATGTTCTGAAGAATCGGGCTATTCATGCGATATATAAAATTAACCATAGAGACTCAGATACAAGTTTAAGGATATTAATATGACAGTACATTGTCAAGACATTTATGAAAATATAATGTATGTACATAAAACATTGTAAATTATTATACAAGAATTGTGTTATACATAATATCCATTCTAGAAAAAACAAGCATTCGCGCGCAGTGCCTGCCACTCAGCTCCATAAAATAAAGAAAATCATTCATGGGTAACTGTGTGATGTTTTATAATAAACTTCTTAGCAGCATAACTGACTTGTAGCTTAGCAAATTTAAAAAGTATGTGTAACATAACTCTATTTAAAATTACTTTTGATGATAGGTTTATTTTAGCATTGATAGGTTAGGTTAGTTACTTCTATACCTTTTCCATCATACAAATGGAAATAATGAAAACAAATTCAAGACTTCAACCGGATTTGAATTTTGCGGGCGCACACTGCCAACGGAGCCTAGTCAGCTTGCCTTCAAATGTTGTCACTATTTGTTAAAACTCTTTTTGCATTTTGAAACTAAATGTTCATCATATCAGAGCAAACTTTACAGTTGCCACATGTTAGCTAGAGATGTTGCTGTAGTGTATTGTGTATAATATAGTTTGTTAATGAAGAAATTCACTTTAAAAATTATGAAGATCATCAGGGTAAAACATCAAGATTGTCGAAAAAAATCAATTAGTTACTGCATTCCAATATAAAATAAAACATTTTGATTGAGATATTTGGTTAACTAGTTTTGACTAGGAACAGTAGTCGAAAGTCCTTTTGACGACAGGCCTTGGTCAAAACTAATTTTCGCGAAAACTTGAGTACTTTGACCAAGGCCTGTCAAAAGCACTTTTGACTAATTTTGCTAGATTAAAAGTAGTTTTATCCGGGATAGAGTCTTGCCTGTTACATATACTATTATTGTAAAGCTTCTGCTTATTTATTATAAGCACTTGGAGTTGACACCCCATTGTTATAGACACGATGAGATTTTAGAAATTATTTTACCAGCTAGTTTAATCTGTCCATCAGATTGTTAACTTAAGTGTATGCACATTACGATCATAACGAAAAACTATGAATAAAATGGAATATACAGCATAAAATAACAGTGTTTACGTTATTAATAACTTTGATGGGTTAATAGCATAAGCAAGTATTTCTGTACGTACCATTGTAAAGTGCAGAGTTGACCACTCCTCCAACCAGCGCCATGCCAAGGCCTACTTGGCCAATACGGTTGAATAGTTGAGCAGCCATATCTGGAAAGATTGGTTGGACTTCGTTATTCATCGGAAATGATATCTGTTCGTATTATAAGTACAGGTGCTTGGTTACTATTACAGCATCTTCATCACTTATGAAATCAGGTACTATCATTTCATAAATTCACATTTAGTTCGCAAATCAGCATACATAATAGCTGAAGTAGCAAATTTAAAACAGAAATAAACCATTCCGGTATATTTTCCAATACAAAGTCCGAATATGGATAATATCTTCACCATTGCACATAACCTCAAATTTAGTGACAAGATTACACAAACGAATAAAATGCAATGTAACGCTTTAACTCACTTGGTTTTTTATTGAACTTATAATTTTATTATTCTAGCAGTCAAAATTAATTACAATACTACGAAAACGACAGTATTAACCTCAAATGTCTTGCACAACTATTTCGTAAGGCAGGCCGACGAACGAACCATAGACTAGATAATGAATACTGTGAGCAACTTTTTGTGTCGCTACGATTTGGAATATAGTCAGTTCAGCAATGATTTAGCTCGGGCAGAATCCGCTATTGGGAGCTTTTATAGTTACAATGTACCTCGTGTCCAATATAATAAGTTCGAATAGTGTAAAGATAAAAACCATTCAATGCCTTTTCTTTATTTTTTTTACATTTAAATCACGAAATGTTCATGAATATTAAGTATAATTGTATCTTCTCTTTTGTACTATTTCTACTATAAGAGGTGTCCCAAGATGAAGGAGGAGGACAATTTTATAATAGGAGACTTATTTTTGATTTTAAAAACAATTTGAAATGCATAAAAAGGTTTTTTTCCTTTTCGTCCTTTCGGACCTGCAATAAATAGTAGTTTATGCAACTGATACATAATGAGAGGCTTTAAAATACGAGTGTGGTTTTATGAAACGAGCGTTAGCGAGTTTCATAATAGGATCACACGAGTGTTTTAAGGCCTCTCATTATGTATCAGTACTAATTATGTAAAGATGCATACACTACTTTATCTACACACATATTATCATAAGTACTGTAAGATGGGTTCAGAAATAGCCGTAGGGAATTGACCTGCATTGTTACTAGTGTTACCTGTAAAACATCAATAGACTATAGATATTAAAATAATGCTATAAAAAATAAACTTGAACGAATACAGAAACAAATTATTTATTCACATCGAAGTCGTGCGTTTGTTCTCCAATCTAAAAAATCTTAGTACTTTTTATTACTACTAAATTTGGTTATCGATTTTTCTGACAATAAGTTATTTGTTGCAATCGTGGCTGCATTTGGGATCCGGTGGAGTGTTAATATAGTTCTCGGAGTCACTTCTACTCATATTTTCAACTTAAATGTAAATGACAAACAACTTTTCACAATTCTACTTTCGTAACAGCAAAAAACCAACAATCAAATGACAACATTAATGGCGGCAATTCGATCGTCCGTCAAAACTAATGTTTTTTTAATCATAGACAAACAAATGAAGTCCTTATTTTCATATCACTCGAGATAAAATGTCGTGCGGTTTATATTAAAAAAAACATACTGAATTGACGTTTCGTATCGATAACTGTTTTTATATCTATGGATACTAGAGTAGAGACCCACTTGAGTTTTGACAGCTGTTCCAAATTTAAATGTAATTAACCTGTCGGTTACCGATATCGTAAAGTAAAAATTACGATGCACCCACAGATACAGATTTCCTAATATAGTCTTTTTCTACTCGTCGACTTTAATCCGTCAATAAGAACTTCATAGACTAAACATTAATAGCATACTTTTCAATGTCGGATACTCTAGGACACTTCCAAATGAACTGATATATTCATAAGCCAACACTTTATTTCATAAGCCAACACTTTGAATGCACTATAATGATTTCAAAAATAGAACTTTGGTTGCGAAAAATAAAAATTTCTTTGTTTAAGGAGACTCGTTTTAATGCAAATACATAAAAAAATACATCGCTCCTTTTAAGAAAGTAAATCCCTAGGGTGGAAAGTATTTTATTGTTACGATTAATAGCTACAGAGTCGAAGATAATTGAGGTACTGGTAATGGTGATGATGATGGTGATGGTGATGATGATGGTGATGGTGATGGTGATGATGACGATGATGATGATGATGATGATGATACCTACTCGTAGAAAAAGTATTGTATACAATAGTTATATAATTAGCTTTTTAAGTCTCGTACCTTACTTAGGTCACGCAAGCTTCGTGGCCTAAACGCGGTACTCGACTGATAAAGTATACATTATAACGATTGCATAAAATACTAATTTGCTTATCGCTGCCAAACATATTGTAGAGAACTTATAATATGGATGTAGATAAAGGTTTTTTAATAATCGCCTGTCTGAACCGGGAATCGAACCCGTGAAATGGTAAAAAAAAACTCGTAATTTTACGACTACGATCAAAAGGCTCAATTGGAAGGATTATTTTTTGTCACGAAATATAGCATCTTAGAATACTTACAATTCATATCCTTCTACCTTGTTAATAATAAGTTTGTTGGAGTTCCGGTATATCCTTGCTCAGTATAGGTACCTATTCTGATTCGGAATTAATACTGCCTGGATCTGCAGTGCGCATGCATAGAATTGTATTACATTGAACATTTCAATGGGGGATGAACACCGATTGCGTTTAAAAGTTACTAAAAATATCTGCCTGCTTAATCTATGACAAAAATAGTATCTTCTTACATGCATAGGGACAGTACCATTCGGTCATGACATGATTTATCAAATTAACAATCATACCTTTGAAGATTAACAAATGATAATTGAGAGAAAAACAAACAAACTATGAATGACTTCAACGAGGGATAACCGGCGTGCTGGGGGTCGGCCTGGGTGGCACAATTATGCAATAACTCCCATTAGAGCAAATCGTTGCCTGGAGGATGGCGTAGGTATTTTAAATAAGTTAGTAAGTGTAAATATTTTAAATAAGTTAGTAAGTGTAAATATTTTAAATAAGTTAGTAAGTGTAAATATTTTAAATCCTTATCCTTACTTCCGTACTTCCTTACTCCTTACTATATTATAAACGTGAAAGTATGTATGTACCTTCCACTTAATCTCAAAAACTACTGGACGAATTTTAATGAAACTTTTCAGTTATGTACCGTATATATCAGAATAGGACATAGGCTATGATGTATCTCAAATTTCATCCCTTTTAGGGACGAAAAACGGGATTAAAATTTGTATGGACACTAAATATTTTTTTACGCTAGGCACTTGAAATATTGGTAACATGTTTCACATTTAAATTAGTAAAATATCGAGTTTTGGGGAAAGACATAAGCTAATTAAGTACTTTTTATCCCGGAAAAATACCTTTTATCCGCGATAAACGAATCTAAGGCGGACAAAGTCACGGGCGGCCGCTAGTATAATATAATTTTAACACTAACAAGCTATGATGATAAACGCGATAGATTAAAAAGATAGGGTGAAATTCGAGTTACATAAGGTTTCAGGGAATTCTTTTCAATACGTCTTACCAATTCGAAATAGTTTTAGTAAAAATTATCCTTAGGGTTGAGTAACTAGGTACTGTAGGTGTAACACAGTTAAATAAAACAATTTTAACGGATTATATCGCGTATATTATCTCATTTGAGTTCGCGACGTTTCCGAAGCTTTTCAGCTTTCCATGTTCACGGGTTGACCCGTCGGGAACTGAAATGAAATAATATCCGCGATATAATCCGTTGTTTTTTTTATTTGAATAAGTTATAATCGCGGATACAGAAGAAAATATTAGTAACATAGTGTTCAATAAAAAAATAAGTTAGTTACTTATAGTTACTTAAAACCACTCTGCGCTGTTCAGACTTGAGAGGCAGAATTTTGTCTATAAAAAACGAAAACAATGTATAATAGGTATAACAAGGGATCGGAACCGGTATTTTTAAAATCTTCGAAAAGACACGTTATTTCTGAAACGTTTTACAACTGTATTTAAGAGAAGAGAAATTAATCACAAAACACCTGATTCAAGTTCTAGAATTTTAATAAAATATACGAAAATCTCGTAATGGAACGAACGAAACGAATCGTTATTTCAGATATATTGTATGAAAACAATACTGGTTCCGATCCCTGGGTATAACTATTTCTGGTTTAAAGTAATAGTATCTTAAGATGAGGAGAGAAGAGGTTGATATATTTATGTAAGTAAGTATAGAAAAAGCTTTGTTGTGTAAGAGATATTATGCTATTAAGTCAGTTCGTTTCGGGGAGGTTGCACCAGGATCTGCGATTGACCGAGCTATGCAAATTTCTTAGACAGAAAGCAGAGGAGGCGATAGTACTTGCAACATGTATAAATCGTTGTCGAGAGGACTTGCGCTGATAAAAAAAGAGGTCATCTGGGGTGAAATGACAAGACCTTCCAATGGAACCTGTAAATATAGCTGTTACATACCTACGTATATATGCGCTGTAAAAGAAAATAAGCTCCTGTTTATACGGATGTATTTTTACGTATGGATGTACTTCTTGTGGCGACTCTGGGATCACAAAATTGACGGAGTAAAGATAATTTCGCCTAAATACCTAAACAGAGGATTAGAAGTTACATGGCCTCAGAGGGTCGCAGACGCATGGAATAGGCATGATGACTAAATGGGGGGGAGGGTATGGAAATCAAAATTTTAATTAGTCCGTCAGTTAGATACGAGGGGCGTTCAATAAAAAGTGAGAATGAGCATGTTATAAAGAACTTTTAATATAATTTATTTTATTTTTATAGTCACCTTTTAGCATAATAAACTTAGTATATCTTTTTTCTAAACATAAAATTCCATTTTTAGGGTTCCGTAGCCAAAATGGCAAAAACGGAACCCTTATAGTTTCGTCATGTCCGTCCGTCCGTCCGTATGTCACAGGCGTTGTACTCAAAAACTACTAGATGTATATTCATGGAATTTGGGAAGGATAGGTGTCTTCTATATTTTTTTTTTACCAAGTACAATGTGTGGCACATATATTTCGACAGTTCCTTTAAAATCACTCTGAGGTTTCTAAAAAATGTTTTTGATTTAGTGAATATTTTTTGGAAGCACGCTATTTATGTATTCCGGAGCGTATATTTACAAAACTGCTAACTTTATCAAAAAATAATGTTCGGAGGCCCCTATCATTTTTAAAAGACCTATTCAACGACACTTCACACACTTGTGTTGGAATTAGTTTGGGACTAGGTCGATTTGTGTAAGATTGTCCCTGATATTTATTTATTTATTTCAGTGTACGAGAGGTACCTACACGGAAAAAGGTTATTTTTTAAAAATATTTTACCATTTTGTCTGTGTGATACATACACATACTTATACCAATTTCCAGCTTTCTAGTACTAATGATTTTGGAGCTAAGCCGCGGACGGACAGACAGACGGACAGACGGACATGGCGAAACTATAAGGGTTCCTAGTTGACTACGAAACCCTAAAAAGAAAAAAACACTGGCCACGCATTTTTTATTTTCATTAATCTACAGGATGGACTAATTACTAAAACTCCCTACCCCTGTTGGGTCCGATCTGGGTCTCTCCAGATCCAGATACAACAACTCTACCTTAACAGGGCAGGGCGATCTACACTACGTTTGCCTTATGGGCTCAGGTCGAACTTGCCTACTCGAACAGATATAAAGTCTATGATAGATCTGACCAGTTTACTGCCAGTGAAACTTCAGTTTGCTTATTGTAGTAACTGTAAAGAGGCCATATTTTATTAGTTCATCTTCTATCAAAGGTTAGACCATCATATCGATGTACACTTTGGAATTACGAGTACCCACTTACATCAGCAGGCTACAATCGAATTAGTTACGGAGAATATAGTAAAGTAAATACCTGCCTGCATATTCTTAATAAATAAATCTTTATCGACCTCTCTATAAAGAAGAGCGGCCATATAAAGAAGAGATAGTTGGCAATGTCCATTAAATGATTATTTATTTATTAATTCAAAAACATCTCTTACAATTTTTCCATTTTCTAGAACTGTACTTCCTAAAAAGGTAATTTACCTGTGCTATAGGATAAGCACCGCTCCTCCTCTTACATACTGCCTGATGTTTACATTTTCAGAGTTATTCGAATCCTGAAATGACTTAAATAACTTACAAAGGTGTGAGTATGTGTGTAAGTGTGTGTGTGTGTGTTTGCGTGTTTGTCTATTGTACATAGCTGCATGGCACTCATTTATTGGTAAATTCAAAAATATTGTAAAACGAAAATTATTTTCTAAAGCTTATTATAGCACACAAGATTACATGAATGATAAAGCCGCTTGGGATTAATGTAAATTTTAGCGTCAGGTAGGTATATGTATAATTATTTTAACAAATACCTAAGGTATTATTATTATTTTAATCTTAATGGTTTTATATACTCTGACATTTAGAATTTTATTCTAGACACGTTCTAGATTATTATTTTTTTCTTTTTTATTGACAATCCTATTGGGATTTATCTTATTAATTATTTTAATTTTTAAAGTGATGGTTTTATCGATAATATTATACTTAAGTTAAGCTTTTTCTGGGTTTTCCCTAATCCTTGCAGCAAATGTTGGATCATATTGTATGTCTCCTAGCAAACACTTCACTCTCATGTAACTGACATTTCAAAAGTGCTTGTAACTAGGCCTACTTGAATAAAGAATATTTTGATTTAATTTAGGTTTTTTGAAGATAATCTAAGATATACATGTATATGGACTTTGAATTATTATTGTTTAGGTTATCACAGTCAGAAAAGTTTCGGTTTCGTCATAATTTTTATCTAATATCCATATAGTGACAGTTTTCTTACACTCTATTTTAGACATTGAATAAATATTCAGTACTTTTTTTTTGTAAATAAATGGCTCAGCCCAAAATACCCGAACCTATTCGGTATCGCCACATTAGATACGCGATGTGGTGTGAACGAACCTGCTGACATTGTTATTTGTTCGCCAAATGTCATCTGCTGCAGGCGCATTGCACGTTATTTATGTAACCCTGATAACAGATAAATAATTACTTGGCAATGCAGGCGGGCGGTTAAATAAACACATAGACTTCATACACAGACGTAGATTACGAGGTATCTACATACAAATTGAGTTCCGAGAACCAGTAATTAAACGCACTTGAGATCGAAGACAAGGCCTACCTATCTCATGTCCCACTTCTAACTAGGGTTGCCACCAGCTATACTTTATGGTTGGGCAGGAATTTTGAGTCTAGTTACTTGGTCACGTAGGGTATTATATCGTATGAAAGGGCCTGATCTGCACATTTCAACCTATTTTTTTAAATTGTGATTACATTTGGTTTTATTGAGGAAAATGTGAAAAAATAATATCCCCCCTTTATTATATAATACATTTTGAAATTTGCACATTTATATAAATAAACATACAAATTATAAATATGTCTCTAATTAGCTCCATTTTTTTTAAATTTCCGAAAAACCAATTTGATCAACGCAACCGGCGTTAAGTTTGCTCCTCATTTCTATGCAACGCTATAGATATTAGGTGCAAACTTAACTTAAGCAGAACCGGGTAATATGTTAGGGTAAGTGAAAGTCTGTACGGAACCCTCGGTGCGCGAGTCCGAGCACGGCATTACTTTCTAAAAAAAACTTATTAGCTTATATTTTTTATTATTTATTATTAAATTTAGCTAATTACGGTTTCCAAAATTTTCGTAGCGCAAAAAAGGGGTAGCCCGTAAAATACGGGGCATCTGGCCACCGTTCTTCCAACGGACTAAAGTTATATTGTATTTAATTATATGCAATACTCTAATACTCAAATTATCTATAACACCACGTATGAATCGTATGATTCACAGTCAACTTTTAACAAAAGTTCTGAACTAAGGATTAACATCCAGACACGCGGCAGCGTCTCCGGCCAAGTTCAAAGAAAAAGGAACTTGTGACGCAGCAGCCGTCTGTAATATTAAACGAACCATTTCGTGCTACTTTTGACTCCTTATAACTCGAAACCTATTGAACCTATATAGGTACATGACATTTGGTACATTTATTGAATTCCCTTTAGCTCGTCTCGATTCCGAAATTTAATAAATGCAGCAGTTATTGATAATACCAACGTTTAAATACCGGCATTTCTATGACTGACTGACTCACTCACTGACTGACTTATGGATCAAAAACCTAACCCACTTGCTGGGTTACCTGGGACCCAGCAAGTAGCGTAGTTACGCGTAGAGTTTTCGAGAATTTATCGCTCCTAGCAAGTTGTGGCATCCGGCCGAATAATGGAGCGGATACCTACATACCGTACATAGAAAGAGCTAGAAATTATCTAGAAATTTTAAAATTGGCCCAAGTTCGTAGTTTTTTTTAATAAAATAATCTTTAGCATGTTGGTATAGAACCCAGCCTAAAGTTTTTACATTTATGTTTTGGTGGGATTTCAATTACTTACGCATTTTGTGTTATGACGGAGCTTGCGTTGTGGTCCGTACTTATATTTTTTCACTTTTATAAGTATTTACTTTTGTTTGAAATACACTATTTTTCATCATTTTAGTAGGTACACGAAAGGCCCTTCGTGCACAAAAATGTTGAAATAAGGTGAATATAATTATCATAGTTTGTATTCCTACGTCCATAAATGTTGTTATATGGCAGAATGGATCCCTAAAGTGGTGAACAAGAGAAAAATAAATTGCGGGCAAAATTAAACGGAAGCATCATTATCCTTCCCAGACTAGAGTGAAAAGGGTGTTTTAATTACCCTTCAGTAAGTACCTTAATTCTTACCTTTTGCCATGGCGTTAGTGTTTCTGATTACGACTAGTCTTTTAGCATGAAATAAAAGACTGGTAATTATAATATGAAATCAGTAGAAACCGATTTCAAGGCAACTGCTATCAAACTACGTTTTCACAAACAAACTACTATTTATAAAAACTTTATAGATGCGTTGTAACCGCTCGTCTGCATTGGTGAAACTTTTAGATAATGGTTTATTAATAACAACAATAACACCTAGCCTTTATTCGTTAACCATCAGTGTCCACACAAACATTGTCAAGATGCGTGTAAAAGTGCCCGAGATTAAGAAATGCTGCTTCTGTATACCCCTGCGGCCGGGTATTATCTTGTCTGGCTACATCAATATTGTAAGTTTTCAGGGTTCCGTGGCCAAAATGGCTAAAACCGAGCCGTTGTAGTTTCGTGATGTCCGTCCGTACATAGCCTTAGAGCATTTAAGGGGCTACTTCGTCATTCGTAAATCACGCCCCAAACGCGGAGCCAGCCAATAAGCGTGATTTGTAATAAGGGATGTATTTATTGCTCGCGCGCATCAATGAAAGAGAAAGCTAATACACTACATGCTTGGGGTTTTTTGGCGTAAGCGGCAGATGTAAAAGGACCATGAAATCGAAGATATTATTATGTTTTGTTAACATTTAAGTTAATCACTTAAAAGATAAACGGAAGAATGACATTTTAACATAATTTAGCCGTTTATTAATCTGTCGTTTGTACAAACTAGACAAAAAACGGGAAATGAAGACGCGTTTTCGGATAACTTTTCTATCGAGGAAATTTTCATTAAACATGTTTCCGCGTTTATCACTGAATAGGTTATATAGTCAAGAAACACATGCGCTACAAAATAGCTTAAATTTTCGATGCATTAACCAATGGAGATGGCATACGGTTACATCCCTCTCACCCAAAGTACCAGCAAAATCGCGGGTCGGTTTATACAATAAATTATCAGTGTGTGGGTGCTTTTTTTGTTTGGTGTGTTGATGTAATTGTTTACTTCGCCCCCTGCATATTAAATCAAATTTTATCGGTAATGACACTGCTTGTCACCTCTAGTGGTTAAATGCTCTAAGCATCACGTAAATGAGAGAGAGAAGCTGAAAATTAAAATGTTTTTTAACAACAAACATACATGTCGCACATATTCCGAAAGTTCCTTTAAAAAACATCTTAAGGTTTATAATCTTTTTTTTTAATAACGAGAGTATTTTCGGAAATAATCGATCCGGAAAGCAAAAATTGTGAACTTTAAACCATATGTATAAAAAACCGGTCAAGTGCGAGTTGGACTCGCGCACCTATGGTTCCGTACAAAATATACACCAAAGACGGCTGTATCTATAATAAATAATCCAGTGTTAGCAGAGCTCTGGTCCTAAGCAAACTGTACGCGGTCTTGGGTCATTTTATATTGGTTACTTAATTAGACAGGTAGACAACTGGAAGTACCCTATAGGTTTTCCGTGGACGGCAACTTGTATGGAAACACCTTTTTTAATGACTATATTTTTAGATTGCGTTGACTTAGAAGCTTGAATTTTTTACAGCGTCAAGGGACCGCAGACATAAGTATTTGTTGTTAATTTCGATTTGATACTTCCGCGCGTTTCTGAGAAAATGGGTCTTGACTGACTCGCAGACAGACGAATAGACGGACAGGCAGACAACAAAGTAATCCTATTACTAGTTCTGTATTTTCCTTTCGAAGTAATGAACCCTAAAGTTATGAAAAAAATACAAATGCTTAACAAATACTTTCATCTAAAATTATTTTCAACATGATCGGATATTCTGTTTTTGAGTTTCGCCAAAAAACTTTTTTGACAAAAGGTGCACTTTTCCACATCGTATTTTTTCATCTGTAGTGCATTTCTAAGTACTAATAAAATCTATGGAATCCTACACGAAGGATGGTCCGACTTGCTCTTGGCCGGTTTTTTAATCTGCCGCCGTTATTACTTATTGCAATTTTTGTTCCTGGCTCTTGGTGTTTTCTTTGTATCTATATAATAGTTTATCTATTTTATATGTACTAGGTATATCGTCGCCTAGTACCCATAGTTAAAGTTTTGCTTAATTTGGAACCAGGGGCTTGTTTCACAAAAGCTTCATAAATATTTTCTAAATATTAAGTTACCTTCAAATACTTCACTCATTTTTTTAAAATATTTTATAGGTAGTTAGTGTCATTTAATTTTTACAACCTTACAATAATATAAAAATGTCTAGTGAATCTTAAAAACCTCTTTACACAAATATAACAAAAAATAAGAAGAGTAAATCAAGTTGAGTAACAGTATAATATTCTTTTTTTACAAACATTTGTAGGTTTTTGGGGCTGTAGATTCCAAAGGCACTTGGCCAATTTCTTTTTTTTATTTATTTTTTGAACGTACGTACTGTGTAGAAAATAGAGTAGGTAGGTACACAATTTATGCTACTTTAGTAGTGATTATTTCCGAAAATGTGTATTAGTTCAAAATATTTTTTTAGAAACCTCAAAATGTTTTTAAGAGATCTTTTGATAATATGTGCCACAGAATGATATTTAAAGACTTTTTCAGATTCGATTACATTTATATGAAGTGCCCTCTATAGATTTATTTTATTTTATTATTTAACTATTAAACTAAGTAGCGGCTCACATAAGACACCTATACTCCAAATTTCATCAATGTATATCTTGTAGTTTTTGAGTAAAATGCCTGTGACATACGGACGGACACACGGACAGACGGACGGACGGAGATAACAAAACTATAAGGATTGCGTTTTTGCCATTTTGGCTACAGAACTCTAAAAATAAAAGGTAAAGCTTGATAAATATTTCAACAAAAATTGTTTTCAACGTGATCGGATATACCATCATTGTGTTATTGCCAAAAAACTGCGTTTATCTGTAAAAGAACTTAAGTGCCGTGGAGATACGCTCTTTTGCTAGTGCACTTTTATATATTGTATTTTTTTCATCAGTAGTGCATTTTTTGTATGAACGGTTGCGGAACCCTACACTAAGCATGGTCCGATATGCTCTTCGCCGGTTTTTAGAGTTCTTTATAACCATACTCATCCACGAAGTGTCTTTTCCCAGCTTCTGTAGTAATATACTATTTATTTTCTAAAAAAACAACGAATATTTATTGTGATTAGATTTTGTTTTATTACGAAAATTCTCCGAAGTTTACCAAACGAAAATTTTGAAATGCATATTTTCAATTTGTATAAATTAATATAAATATTACACAAAAATTGTAACCATGTCTCTAACTAGCAAATTTTTATTTCATTTTCAAAATACCTACATGAACAACCCGGTTCGTTAAGTTTGCATCTCATAGATATCAGGTGCTAACTTAAATCAACCCGAACCGGGTAATATAACAATGTTAGGCTTAGTGAAAGTTTGTACGGAACCCTCGATGTGCGAGTCCGATTCGCACTTGGCCGGTTTTTTTAATAATTTGTTAGCTCATAAAGTGAAAATGTTAATATATTGTAAACTTACAAAGCCCTATTTGATATCCCTCAACAAGCGTATCGGTTCTCGATACATTGTGTGTTGTGTGTGTTGCCCTGTGTCCTTCGATGTAACTTTGAAAACTGACACAGGTCGGAATAGGTAAGCGAATGTTATGTGAATGTCTTCCTATACAGTCATGTGGCTTTCAGTACAATCAGACTTTACCTATTGCCAGTATAACTCGGTACCGCGTCCCTGTCGTCTCTCACTCACGTACTTGTCGGATGATCATCATTGTCCCTATTCATAATTGTCCCCAGGTGTTCTCGTTATTCGCACTGACATGTCTCGTGGTCACCGTCGAATTGAAGAAGAAGGCAGTCACCAACGATGCCTCGATGGAGGCGGTCACTGCCACTGTTCTGTTCTGCATCTTGGGGATGAGCGTGCTTTTGAATGCTATGCTGCTGGTCGCTGGCTTCCAGGTAAGGTGATAAAGAAACATCACATCAACATTATCATCAGCCTATATTGGTCTACTGCTCACCATAACATATGTTTACTATCAGCGGGTAATATATACAACTCTTCCCAGCCAACTCGATTACATTTTCGTTCCACCTTAGGGGTCTTAAGCACTCGTAGTATTATTATTTCCGCAGGTACTGGATTTTGGCATTCATTTCGAACTTCGGAAAGCTCCCTGGGGAGGTTACACCGCGTTCACATTATCCGATCCAACATCGGTATCCGACGCCGAACGCATGTGTAAGAAAGAGATGTACGATCTTGCATTTCTTCGGGTATGGATCGGTTAATGTGAAGCTGCTCTTACTCCGAAAATCAAACTTGGTAGAAACAATCCTCGAATTACAAATTTCCTACTAAAATTCCATAATCTTCCAATTTGGCTGTCAATACGAACTTTGTCGTTTGACGTTAGATTTTTCGAAAAATACGACAAACTTACTCTGAAATTCGAACGTCGAGAAATTTGACGTAACAACTTCGCGAAGAAAGGTTAAAATCTTACATACGATACCAAACAAAATAGCTATCGTTTTGTTTAATTTCCTTGAGAAACCAGCTTGAGGATTGTTTATTTATTTTTCTACTCCTGTACTTCTTTCTGTCATTTAAATGGTTACCAACTCCTAATATAAAGACATACATTACTTAAGACTTGCGAAACTCTATAGTCTATTTCCCAAAAAAGCATTGCTAAGCGTGTCACAATGTCGCTATTAACGTATTCCTTGGTGCCACAGAGAACAAAATTTCAATCTAATAATTTATATTCAGTGAGTCTTAAACTAATGTTATATCAAATAATTTATATTACCAACTTAACAAACCGCTGAATTAATATAGTTATAAATTAAAAAAAAAAATGTACGTAAATGCATTGCTGCCAACTTAAAAAAAAAAATCTTTTATAATTTTATGTACACATACATATTTTATCGCCTATATTTTTTCAAATCATAACAAGTTTTCATCACTGGCAAGTATACGCGAATTTTAAAAATAAGAAAGCCATAGATATTGACTGAAGCTCGGTTTTTAATTTTCTTCTCGGCGCTAAATTTTATTCATCTTAAGAAATTTGTGTCGTGGCGCAAGAATAAATAAATAAATAAATATTACGAGACAATTTTGCACAAATCAAACTAGTCCCATGGTAAGCTCAATAAGGCTTGTGTTATGGGTACTAGCCGACGATATATTTAATAGATATATTACTTATATACATAGAAAACATCCAAGACTCAGGAACAAATATTTATGCTCATGACACAAATATTTGCCCTTACCGTGATTTGAACCCAGGACCGCAGCTTCGCAGGCAACGTCAAACAATTTGCTGCTAGAAAAATTTCGGCGCAAATATAAATATTAAGACTTTTTGTGTTTTATTAAAAAGTGCTTAGGGGTTATTCATTAATTACGTAGGGATCCCTGGGGGGATTGGTTCGAAAAATCTGTCGTAATTAATGAATGGGCCCTTAGTTGTAGAAAAACTATTGTATGCAACGTTGTATAATTGTGTCAAAAAACACTCGTCGCGTCTCGCCAAGGCTCGCATCGCAACCAATGCCACTCGTCTTTTTTTACCCCTATTATACAACAGTTGCATAAAATACTATTATTATTGAAGTACAGCCACGTTTTATATATTATATCATTCACATGAATTATATTATTCTTATAGGTATCTACATCTGATATGCAGAACAAGAACGGAGTACATAACACTTTTTAAACATATTGTTGTTACTGTATGTGCTGTTAAGAGGGTTGTGTTAAAGTCAAGTTTTTGCATAGGCTTCTTGAAAGCCTTCACTGATATGATTTGTGCTTTTGCGTATATCTTGCCTCGCGGAGACCTACTCGAGCGAATGTGTAGTGCCAGGGGTTAATTTCACCAAATGAGCATTTTTGTCTAATTCCCATGGAACTTTGAAATACCAACATTACACAGAAAATTTAATGTGAATAATTAAAAAAAATACAAATTTACTTAAGAGGTACCTATAGTCATATAACACTAAAGTTATTACAATTAGAAAATTTTTCCCGGAGACGGGAATTAATCTGTCCATGGGAATTAGTTTTTGGTGGAATGATAATTTCAACATAGCATACAACGCAACATAGAAATATACAAGACGCAATTATAATATTCATGTTTTTTTTTCATTTAAATGTTATAAAAATATAAAGCCTCAAAATGTTTACAAAATTCTGTCGATATATGTGCCACAAAATGATATATGCTGATTTTTTTTCAGTTTCCGATACATGTAGGGACTACCCCCTTACATTTTTATTTTATTATTTAACTATTAATCTAAGTAGCGGATCACACTAAACACCTATACTCTCTTGTAGTTTTTGTATAAAATGCCTGTGATGATGAAACAATAAGGGTTCCGTTTTTGCCATTTTGACTACGGAACCCTAAAAAGAAGAATGACCATTCACGCGGTCTGGGATGTGTACAGGATATACCTTAAGTAGCTTTACTAAGTGATCTTTGATGGCAAATCCTACACCTGCACGCCTATGTTCAGCTTTATTTGGATGTCGATTACATTTCAGAAAGACATTCCGATGCTCCGTCTGTACAACTACTTCGCGCTGGCAACCACATTCGCCATGCTAGTGCCGGCGTTAGTACTGCTCTTCAGACAACAGTTCATCGAATGCTGGGCGGCATTCATCGCCATAGGTATGCATCCTGTCGCTATAGCGTCGTCTTGTCGGGTCCTCTGAGGTGTACAGTGAAACATTCCGTCCCATTTTTGTTCAAGCAATGTTTGATCAAAATTGTTAATCCTCTGGCTGGGTGTTTACGTGTGTTGTAAACATTTGATATTTTTATTACAAAGACATACCATAGCGATATACTGTGAGGGGACTCTTAATTTAGAAAAAACAAACACATATAGCAACCAGGTAACTACGTATCTAAATAATCTGCACTCAGAACTGGTCATTATCGGTGTTCAAGCTTTTATCCGATTTTGCACGTTCACTACTGGTCAAGCCAGAGGTCGAAATCGGGCGCAATTGTTTTTAAAAAATGCTAAAATTACACCCTTACCTACAAGTTCTTTCAGAGGGAGTAATAAAGGAACGAAAAAAAAGTAAAAAAAAACTGCTTTATTTAGTTTCGTCAGTTTACTTGCCATCGTGTCACAACTTACAAAAATCGTAAATTTTCAATATGTTATACATTTTTTATATGGCACTGACGCGAAAATAAGATTGATTGTATATACTGTATAGATTGAGTAGACAAACAGTTACTTGTAAGTAAATTTAAGAAACTGAATTATGCTGTAATTTTTTTACGTTTTTTTTTTTTGGAATTGAGTTTTTTTTGTTATAAAATATTTTTTTATTTAATCGTTACTTAAAGTGTATCTCGTGACGATTCGAACAAGCCCCAACACGGCTAGGATACATATAAAATAATGTATCCTAAAGATCCGGTGCCTCTACCTTCCGGCTCCGTCATCAAATCAATTCAATGGTACCATTCTCATCAGGACTATTTCATGTTACGACTATGAAGAAGCTATTTGAATCGAGATGTATCTCGTCGCAACCCGTAAATCGGTTATCTTTGAGGAGTTCCAGTGACGTTCTCTGGTCTTCTTCATCAGTTCCACTTCATCAATATGCACTTTCTGAATGAAATTGCTTATTATGTTTCTTATATACCAAAATATTGCCATATGTATGCCTACAATATTTGAGGAGTTCCTTCAGTTCCTCACAGATTCCACCATCAGATCTTCACTAAAATGAAATGGGACTAATCTAGACGTACCTCCTTTCAAACAAAAAAATATCTAAAGCGGTTTATAAATGACGGAGTTCTGAGGTAACAAACATTAAAAAATAAAAAATACAACCGAATTGATAACCACCTCCTTTTTTGGAGTCGGTTAAAAATGGAGAGTAACGTGGAAATTTTCACGTTAGTTAATCAGAAACTTAATTTGTTTTCTTAGTTAAATCACAGTATACCAACATTGTATGTTGCGGGCTATTCCAATTCGGTTAGTTGATTTTTACTCACTATTTATCATAGTAAGTTTGTGTGAACATAATATGCACTTATAACTTCATCTCAATTTCAGTGATGCAATGTTACGTGATAGTCCTGGTGAGGAGTGAGGTGATTCGGCTGGAGATCAAATTGTACAGACCGCGAGAGCGGACTGCTACGTGTTCTGAGGAGGTCGTCGAAGTTCCCGATACGGAGATCTTAATATAAGATTTTTTATAGTAAATTAAAAAAAAAACATTTTTACTAACTTAACCAAAACCCAGGTCTACAGCTATTTAGACTAAGGATAACTTTACTGACTTAAAATCTAATGTAACATCACTGTGTCTTTACAATAATATGTTGATCATTTCATTAGGTATGTAAAAGTATCATCAAGAGTGAGCCTCAGCCTCTCGGACAAGGACAAAGCTTGTGACTCGAGGATCAGTGAATCCTCCGCGGGGAGAGTATACATCATTGGCAGGAAAAGTTTGTTAGATATTATATGCAAGAACATAAAAGAAATTAAGTAATGAGAAAAAACGAAAATGAATAAAAATTCAACAATATTTGAAAAGCTATCGAAGAGAGGCGTTAAGTTACCTATCATCATCATTATTTCAGCCAGAGGACGTCTACTGCTGGACACAGGTCGCCCCAATAGATTTCCACATGGGCGGGATAGAGGTGACCCGCATCCAGCAAGTCCCCGCAACCCTAAACAGTTCGTCCGAACACCTTGCGGGTGGCCTTCCACGCTGCGCTTGCCGGTACGCGTCTCCACTCGAGAACCTTTCTGCCCCAACGGCCATCCAATCTTCGAACTATGTGCCCTGCTTATTGCCACTTCAGTTTGCTTACCCTGTTTGCTATGGCGGTGACCTTGGTTCGTCTACGAATCTCCGTACTTTACGTAGCTGTTTGGCGTGCGGAAAGTTGTTTTTCGCGAACTAGTGCTTTTCACTTTTCCAATTTTTTTTATTTATACTTGTTCCAATTCATGACTACTTGTTGATGAGTGTTAATATTAGTTTCTTAAACTAAAAACCTACCGTTAATAACCATACATATTTCATATTTTACTACTTACCTTTTCATCATCATAACACGTATTTTTTTAAATATTGAATATTGAAAAACAGTTACTAATAAGTTGTCTGAAAGGAACGGAAGCTGCCGAAATGCCTCTTGTGTCCAAAGGTAACATTCGATATCGTACTTGTTGTTTTTCTTATTATTTCGCAATTGCATTAAAAAATGTCGTTCGATACACGTGCGGAAATGTCATATGCCAGTATTCGTGAAGTAATTACTACTTTCTGCACTAGTATTGAAATTACGTGCGTGTTATTTGATTTATGTTAATTAGTCAAGAAAATTAAGAGCACGCCTGAAATATGTGATGACAAATGGTCACATCACAGTTTTTGTTTGCTCCGGAATTTGTTTCTGCTATGATTACCATTTAATGTATTTTGACCTAACTTTGCTCCATGAACATTTACTAATGAAGAGCAAAGTTTGCCTAAGCAATGTGTAACGTTACTCTTAATTTATTGTATTCATATTTAACAAAACATTTTGTGGCGTATTTTAAAATTTACAACGCGCTAGGAAATATAAGTACTATTTTAGTTATTTGTTCCAGCATAATATTTTCTTCTGTTTCCGCGATTATTACTCATTGAAATAAAACAATTTAACGGATTATATCGCGTATATTATCTCATTTTAGTTCCCGACGTTTCGGAAGCTTTCCAGCTTTCCATGGTCACGGGAGGACTGAGAAAAGATGTATTTTCCTCTGTCAAAGTTACAATTTGTGCAAACTACCCATTTTTTGAATGCCAGATGGGCCTAAGCTGTAAAGACAGTTACACATGTGCCAGAAGGGCTTAATTATTACCAAGCAGCATTTCACAAATGAGGCGTACTGAGGAGAAAAGAAACGCTGCAAAGAAAAACTCCCAGGCTACCTCATTACTAATTATAATATTTAAAAACAGAGACTATTAAACTACTTTTAAACAGATAAGATATTTTACACCGTTCGGAAATTAAGGTTTTGCAGTCCTGTGTCTCGCTTGTTCCTTGATGAGATGTATTACAGGATCCCAAGCTGGTGGTAGTGACAATCCATCTTCTCTATTGAAATTAGGATGCTTTTTAATCTCAATAGCCTCGCGTAGCATCCTGGGAAAATATCTTGTTTCTTTGGCAAGGATAGAAGGTTTATCAAACTTAATTGAGTGGTTTGGTTTGTCAATGACATGTTCACAAACTGCAGACCTATTACACCGACGGTGCTTGACATCTGCTATGTGCTCCTTCACCCGGGTTGATACACTGCGTTTCGTTTGACCAATGTATGAAAGACCACACTCGCAGTCCAGCTTATAAATGCCTGCACTCTGCAAAGGGGTGCTACTCTTCACGGGTCTAAGGTATTGAGACACCTTCTTCAACGGCTTGAAATATGTTTTTATAGAAGCACGCTTCAAGATGTTTCCGATCTTGTCTGTGACCCCTTTCACATATGGTAATACGGCAGGTTTACGCTCGACTGTTGGTTTCTTCATACTGGGATTCTGCTTGGAACGTGGTATCTGGAGCTCGTTGGCTCGAAGCGCACGTTTGACATTCTGTAACTCAGCAGTCAGATGTTGATTGTCGCAGATACCCCTGGCTCTCTGAAACAAAGATTTACCCACTGTAGCAAGTTGACAGGGATGGTGGTGAGATTTGCCATTCAAATACCTATCTGTATGCGTAGGTTTCCTATATACAGTATGACCTATGTCATTTTTAGGACCTCTAATTACTAGCACATCTAAGAATGCAAGTGAATTTTGATTTTCCAACTCCATAGTGAATTTAATTTTACTATGCATGGAGTTCAGATGGTCTAAGAAAGCTGAAACACTAGATCTAGGTAAAATAGTAAAGGTATCATCTACGTATCTTTTAAAGATCCTCGGCTTGACAGGTGCCAATGAAAGCGCTCTCTCCTCGAAGTCTTCCATGAAAATATCGGCGACGACAGGAGACACCGGAGACCCCATTGCCACACCATCAACTTGCCCGTAGAATTCACCATTCCATAGCATATAGCCAGATGTAAGGCAGTGTTGTAATAACTCAGCATATTCTATTGCCATCTGTTGTTCACCCAATCTTCTTTTCACAATTTCAATACATTCTTGAACTGGTAGGCATGTGAAGAGAGACTGGACATCAAAACTGACCATAACTTCATCATGAGTTAGTCTCAAATCCTTAATCTCACTGACAAAATGGTATGAGTCCCCTGTGTATGCTTCCGTCTTCCCTCGCAGTAAAGAAAGTACATCTGCTAAGTGCCGAGCTAATCGTTAGGTAGGAGCATCGATTAGACTCACTATAGGGCGTAACGGAGCACCAGGTTTATGTATCTTTGGTAACCCGTAGAACTTTGGTGGCACCGGGCAAGAAGGCACTAAACTTTTCACATCCAGATTAAGATTTTCAGAGTGCTTACTTATCAGCTCGGCTGTCGTTTTTACTACTTTCGGGGATCTCGCTTAACAAGCTTGTATGTTGTAGCGTCTGACAAAAGTACTTCCACTTTCTGGTTGTAATCACTAGTATCCATAACAACCGTCGCATTTCCCTTGTCAGCACGAAGAATGGTGATATCTGGGTCCTCACGCAAGCTCTTCAAAGCGTTGAATTCAGTTCTGGGTAAGTTAACTTTAGGAGACTTCGCTCGTCTTAAAATTGAAGACACATCCTGGCGTACGGCCTCCAAATCCTCCTTACGCATATGATTTTGGACCAAACAATCTTCCACACCGACTATAATCTGTTCAAAAGGGATATTCCGTGGAGTAACAACATAATTAAGCCCTTTTTTAAGAAGCGAGGTTTGGGATTGCGAGAGTTAACGTCGGGAACTAAAATGAGATAATATACGCGATATAATCCGTTAAATTGTTTTGTTCCAGCATGTTTGAAAATTATAAATGCCATAATAGTTTCTTGTTGTCTAAATTGGAGCAAACTTTGGAGAAAAGTAGCACCATCTTACGGTATCTGAAACTGTCTACAAAAATAAACGTCGACATGAATGAATACTGTAAATAAATTGATAGAAGATATAAATTAATATGATGGGCCCGGATGAATTGGAAGAAAATTTGTGATTATGCCATCAAATGTGAAACTGAATATCTTTCACTAGAACACTCGATGGATGATTATATTGATAGTATTGTAATTCACGTCAGTGGAAGTAATGATGATGATGACACACCTGAGTGTAACTTAGATTGTGAAATGGAAAATGTTGAAAATATATTAAAATATTTTAATAAGTAGGTAATGTTTTTAGTACGAAGCGTCCTAAGTTTTATTCTTGCAAACTAGGTTTTGTCCGCGACTTCGTCTGCCTTAAATTCGTTTATCGCGGATAAGGGTATTTTTGCGGGATAAAAAGTAGCCTATGTCCTTCCCCAGGACTCAATCTATATCCATACCAAATTTCATCCAAATCATTTCATCGGTTTAAGCGTGAAGAGGTAACAGACAGACAGATAGACCGACAGACAGACACACTTTCGCATTTATAATATTATAGTATGGATATTTCAAAATACGGCTGCGTTATTTGTTAACGTTAGGAGAATGTTTCGTTTACGAATGACAATAAAAGTAGATACTTCTTACCTATGAGTGTATTTCTTAGGGTGCTTATAACATCTTATATTATACAGTTTCTAATGCTGTCATTTTTCATTTTGTCATTTGACTCTCAATAATAAAGTTTCATATGCATGAATATAAACAAGTCATTTTATACAATAATTAATTGACACATCGCGTCCCGTCGTCTTCCGATTGAGATCCAAGTTTTACCGATGGAAACATATCTATACTATTATAAAGATGTAAAAATGAAATGTCTGTACATTGAAGATATAAAAAAAAAACTATTGTAACGGACTATTTGGAGGTCACTGAAGGGAAAATGTTACACGAGAAGCTTGGTATCTCCAGATTGTTATAGGATACTTTTTACCCAACTACGCTGAAGAAAAAAGGAAGGGTTATGATTTTTTCTCCTCCGCGAACGAAAACTAGTTAGTTATTCACGTTATCTGATTTGCGATATCCGTGAAGAGTCTAATGTTTATTGAATGAAAGGGTAGCTTGGGCTGTTATTATTATTTAATTATATGTAGAACAATGGCACAATTGGGATGTTACATTATTATTTATTTATTTTATTCATACAGTCAAGTCCCACTTTATGTTGTGCCAAGTTTCAGATATTTTTATATTCCCGCGTAAGTTTCCGCATTTCAAAGCTTTCGTTTTATATGCGTGATTGTTAAGTGGTAAATTCAATAAAGGTATTATTTCCTATCATACTATTATTTTTAATTTTCTCGTATTTCGATATTTTATTGTATTAATACGGAACCATTTCCTCCAGTACTTTGACGCGTCTTGTCACTTTATACCCATGAGCGCATGATCGATAACCGCAAATATATTGCCCTCTTGTAACTCTTTAAGGTCCAGAATTATACATAATATTTCTTTCCCTGAAAAATCCAACAAAAATACTGAAGTTATTGTATCATAGTTAAAAAATAAAGGGTTCACTCGTATTTCTTAGTCAAATTGGAGTAATTAGTTAAATAATGTTTTAATATCAATATTAATTACGTAAATGTAAGATCGTGCGCTGCCGAAAAAGCGGCAGCTCACGATCCTGCCGCGGTAATGGCGAATTTTAAAATTAAAGAGTTTTTTTTCAATTCGTTGGAAGCACAGGTGTGCGCCCGCGGGAAAGAGCGTCGTGACTTACTCTCTGCACAGCATTGTCAGGGATAATAATATTTTTCATTGTAACAATGAATAATGAACGTAAATTAAAATACCGGAGCACCATGCAAAGTACCTACTTAGGTCAAATTGCTTTTTACGCAAGCACCATTTATATTTCGCATACAAAAAGAGGTAACCATGTGAATTGTGATAGTTTTTGATATGTTGGCATGAAGAATAGCATTTTTCATTTAGACGCGATTCCCGTTTATTTACTTTTACTTGTAGGTGACCAATAAAGAAATCAATAATATGCACAAGGAAAGATATAAGTATGTGTAATTTAGTAGCCATCCCTAAAGGACTAGGGCGGTTTGTTACAACCTCTGTCTGTAATCGCAACTAAACACTGTATCTATGGGATGACAAATATCATTACCATTTTTAAAGTTGGTTGTGTTAAATGTAGTTGATGCAACTGCACTAGTAAACATACCTAAATCATGTTTCGTCTCAAGAAATACGTTATATCTTAGGTACGTACAAGGAAGTTGCAGCCAATTAACTAGCATTTTGATATTTCATCAAAAGGGGTCATTACTTTAATTCGCTATGTTTTACGGTAAATATGGCGGGTAGCGTTTAAAATAGCAGCTGGTGTGCGATGAGAAGCCTGAAAACCACAAGCGGGGGGCGGAGCCTGGACTGGTGGTTTCGAAAGGACCGAAGGCCAACGATCAGTAGGACTCCGCAAATAAACGGTAGACTTACGAGAATCTGTTTTTAGACAAAGTCTTAAGGCGTTAGCCTCCGGTATAATTTGAAGGATTTATTTATTTACCGTCAGTGGTTTTAAATTTAATACCGTAAAACTGGGGGAGAAGGGGCGGCGGGGGCAGTATTGACGCTAATCCAGGGTTTATTTTTCAGTTGCTACTTTAATTTTCGAGCTCAAAATATTACTTTGAAAGCATTCAAAGAAATATTTTTTATATTATTAGACGTATTTTTAAAAACTTAAAAAAAAAACACTGGCATAGTTGATGATATGATGATTAAAAGTGGCGGATTCTGTGGCTGGTCTGAATTTTAATGCGTTTATATGTGAGATTTTTGATAAAGTAAGTGTCAACCCTAGCAATTTTCCCAACTCACAACATTTCTCTCCCTACTAATCCCAACTACGGGGTGAGGCGGGATTTCCTACTATTTCTTGTCTATCGTTAAAATTATGAAATGTAACCAGACCGACCGAGACCTAAATATTTATTACCTATGTATAAAAATAAACTTTTATAGAGGTTTGAATTTCTGTTGCCTCTTTCCGTTCTCCCGTTTTACGGTATGTTAATGCTGGTCTGTTGAGGGAAACAAAAAAATAAATCTACTAACGACTTCAAACTCTCGTTAATTTTTGAGCACGCTTAAGGGGCTCCCACGCGAATGACCTTCGATCCGTAGCTCTTCACTTTTCGGGGTTGTACCTATATGCCTCATCGTGATGACAACCACCGCTGTTAGGTACCAATATACTGTTTCAGGTTATCTTCACGTGTCAGCGAAACCAAGCTAAACGCCATCAAAATATGTTATTTTTACGACACAAAAACAGTTATTGCTACTTTTCTCAAAAACTATTGAATCTATTTGAAAACCAGTAGAAAATTTTAAAGTGAACATCATTTCTCACTTATTGGTTTTAGTCCCATGTCTAAGCGTCGCTTAACAAGAGAGCGTATACCAATTTAATATAGAAAAAGGACTTTACGAACCTCTTTTTTGCTCTTGACTTATTAAGTATTATAACACTTCAGTAGACATAAATAAAGGCCAAATATCAAGCTACAATATATGTTTTTTTACGTGTATGCACCAAGTGGAACAATTCTATATCAATAAACAGTGAAACTTACCGAAATTTTCTGGGTAGCCCCCTTAAGAAGAAAATATTTCTTTTTTTAAATATACTATTCTACTAAAAATATGTTATTCTACTGTCTTATATAGCAGAAATGTATGCTTATTCTACTACCCATCTACACAAAACACCAGTAACTCATCAACTAAAATTCCCCAGTTGTAATATTTTATTGAGTTAAAAATAAACATTTCGAGAAAAGTACATGCATATATCTACACAAAGTACAGTTCATACTAGGTAGGGGCATAGAATACATGATTTATGATCCGACTCTCAATTGACTTGTTTTTTGTTAATATTATTAAGTTTTAGGTAATATGAGCTTTAAAACCTAGACCTTGCAAATGATTAATTACGTAAGTAAACGAAGTCTAAACTTAGCACTGGCACACAATTAACGTTTTCATTAATTATACTTAACGATATAATAACACCTTAACAAACAATGGCAGCTAGTAACTCGCGTGCCGTGACGGCTATTTTTTAAAACACTAGCAGGCTTAAACATGGCACTAAGGAGTCCTGTAGAAATGCACTTATTAGCCGCGGAGTACGCCAGGAGCCCGGCTAATGGTTGCCATTCATGCTCTGAATGGAAACGCGAAATTGCCAACAATTATATACTTTCGCAATGATAACCGGTGGATGCTACGGCTTCGGCAACCGCCTGAAAACGGAGATATCAGACGGGTTTAGTTGGGATTTTAAGCACTTAATGTTGTGTACTTACCGCTCCCATTAATCCTTATTCTGAAGAAAAAAAATGCTAGTCTATGTCGTACGTAAGAAAAATACAGAGCGTTCATAATAACCTGTCGCTGACATAAACAGCGATAAATAAAAACATTTCCTCGACTAACACACCGAAATCTATTTACAATCTGGCATTGTGTGTGACGTCACAACACGGCCGGCAGGTAGGAGCGGAGATAGGATCCGGTCATCCTGCCCATTTCCGGTCTTCATGCGGCCATGACGCGTCCGGCCACGCGTCGCAGCCGCCGCCTTCCATGATGTACGAGCTCTGGAAGGTTTATGGGCGCGGAGCGTTGGCAATACTAAGCGCAGTTTGAATTTGGAATAGAACCTGATGGTAATTTGAGAATATCCCGGTTAAGCATAAATGTAGCGTTCCATGCTAAAATGGTATTTGACGCCCTAAATAATGAATTAATTAATTAAAAGAAAACTAGTTGCAAAAAAGGTACATAAGTACAAGTCCGCAAATGCAAATAAGAAAAACAAAGCCTCTTACAGGTCGACGAAATTATAAAGACTACGACATTATGGTACACTATGCTATACCGGCGTACCGTCCAGAACTACTCAAAAATCAGTTATAGCGTTACCAGCTTATATTTTCAGATGCCGCAAACAAGAACTAACGTAAGACCAAACTAAAAGTAAGTATGTGATGAGCTAGTGGCGCCTCATCTAAACGCACGATTTAACTTTGAGTCAGGTCTAATGGGCAGTACGAGCAAAGTTTTGGGTTTGATTTCTGTGGCCGCATGTCAACCGCTGCCGCAAGATGAGTTTTGTGAAATGAATTCGTTCGCGACAATTGAATAACGCTACAGTAGCGGTTATCTTGGCCTGTCCACCACAAGTTTGAAAGTCTGGAGTGGACGGTGAGTGTCGGAGGTTTGCATGAATTTGAATACATTCAAGCGGCTAGGCGTCACATACTTTCGTACTAAGCTGGAACAATAACAACATGTTTTGCTCTTGAAGGCGTCCAAGTTTTTGGCAAATCTGTTGGAATTTACGCTGTAGCTATTAATTTTCATGACAGTATAAAATCTCGTCATACCTATCTAGCCATCTGTACTTTCAGGCAGAGATAAGGTATAGGAGTATCATTCGGATAATTCGCTTCATCAAACTGTCACCACAATTGGTGCGTCCATTTCGTCACTGATATAAGGTGAAATAGACGAAAATGTTCCAGACCACTGTTAAAAATATATTGGTCCTTATAGCAGATTGTCAAAACTGACTTAAGAAAGCGATGCCATTGCCAAGACATGACTAAGAACCAATAACCTACATGTCTAGCTGCATCGACGCTGACACCTCATTTTGCGAATGCAATAGTTGGCTATTATGCACATATAGCACATAAGCAGCACCTGTCTCTCTCGCACAGCACTGCATAGAAAGGGACAGACAACATTAGTCGTGTGTCTCAAAGTACTGAGGAATTTTCGTTTATAAAATGTATACATAGATAAACTAGAGAGTCAGTCAAACGCCAGTCCACATTGACAGGTGCCCGGCACCTGACAGCGGTCATACCCATATGTCGGCCCACCCTCGCACGCGATACGCGATACCGCCCTGCGTGGAACCTTCGCTTGATCGCTACTGTCGCTATTACCTCCACTTCACGTTTACCAAATACTGGTCAGGTTACGGCGAGGATACATTTGCTCATATAAAATACTAGCTTCTGCCCGCGACTTCGTCCGCCTTAAATTCGTTTATCGCGGGTAAGGCTATTTTTGCGGGATAAAAAGTAGCCTATGTCCTTCCCCGAGACTCAAACTATCTCCATAACAAATTTCATCCAAATCGGGTCAGCGGTTTAGACGTGAAGAGGTAACAGACAGACTGACAGATAGACACATTTTCGCATTTATAATATTAAATATGGATACATGACGAGGAGGCTACAGCCATTAAAGTCTCATTCGTACTTTTGAATCATGTTCGCGCTTCTCTGCTAAAAGCTCAATGGGTCAGCACAATTTTAAACTCGGCTTTTTGTGTTCTTCGCAATATATAAATTGTCAGTCACATAATAACCATCTTACACTTTAGGCATTATAGTGCCTTCGGACTAACCCTTAAGTGCGTATTAGTTTTAACACGACGCATTAGATCGCTTTATTGTATAAATATGTACTTAAATGCAAAACTATTCCGTGTTATTTAGAACTGTCGAGTGAATAGTTTTTCACTAGATATATAATAAAAAGCAGTGTATAGCATTGTACGAGTAGTGTGTGAAGTTTTAACATAGTTTTTCAAACAATTATGGTATATTGTCTTTTGTGTTATTGAAAACCACAATATCTCTTAATAATCGAAGCTGTGTTTTAATAATACAGCGAGTCAGAATAAGTTATTGCAAATAAATATGTACAGCTTACCTATTCGATAAACATATCACAATATGTTTATCCAATAGGTAACTATGCCAACCACATTACAAACGCACTAAACATCATAAACCTATTTCCATCTTTCTCTCTTTTCGTTAACGGCTGGTTACCTACGTCTGCCAAATCGACATTGACAGGGGCGTTATCAGCCATTAATATAACTTACAGAGCTTGGTAAAATTAAGCCTTGTCGTTGCACAAAAAACAAATGTACTGCATCGTAGTTTCTGCTCTTGCAGAAACTTCGATGTAATAAAATCGCGCCCTTTTCTAACTCTTCACATCCCACTGAGTGTAAAAGACAAGTAGGTAATTTACAAAGTGTGTGTGTGTTATTAAAGTCGCGTTTCGTTCGACGCCCTCTTAATTAGACTCCCCTTTGTGTCGAGAGGTCGCGACATGTGCGGTGCGGTTTGATAGTTCCTGTACCTACTTCTTCATCATGGCTAAGGATACCTTTTCAGTCGAGAAATTATACATAATTACAACCAATCACTTAATTACCCGCGCGATACAGTTTATAATACCTAACTAAATAAGTAGGAAGGGAGATGATGTGTGTTCCTATCCACCTATATCCAGGATTAAATCGAAACAAGGGTGCGTGTTATCAAATTGTTTTTGTGGTCCACATTAGTCACGGAAACATCTTTTAAAGTTTCCCACTAGACTAGCGAGTTAATTTATTACCTTGCTTAAAATAAATAGCTCTGAGCTGTCGACAGCCGTATCGAAAAGTAATATTTTGTTTTTACGATATTTCTACGCCTGATATGGCTGACAAAAAAGGGTGACGACGCGATTTGGCGTGCTGAGACAAAAGGCGAGCGCGAGACGAATGCGCTCCTTCGCGCTTTGGGTAAGGCTCGGATGTGCACGGCGTCTTTATTTGCGAGACGTCGTCGTTATGAGATGAGGCAACAACTTATAAAATGCAGCAGAAATCCATTGCAATATTTTATTAAAGTCTACTCTGGATTCAGATGCCCTTTAGGTTTGTACAGTCACCAGCATTATTATCATCACAACAAAGCGTGCATAAATATCTGACACGACTCTTTTATTTATGCTGCTGACTGTACGTAATTTTCGATTTTTGTTTTGATATATTTTTTATTATTCTAGCATATGTGATGAATGACAGTGCCTTAAGCGTAAACAGATGTTTAACTAGACATCTAAAAAGTAATAATTATAAATAAATAAATGCAAAGATTGCCAATAATCGCACGATTAGTGAACTTTATATATGTGATTTTTTTTATATAGTAGGTATGGTATCCTCATAAGTCCGCATAGCGAACGCTCACTACGAGTATACCCGTCAAAGGAGCTGTCAGCACAAAGGCCCACGTTACCAGCAAGCCTTAATGGAAACCATACGTGGTTTAATCGGCTGTTTGAAATCGAAGTACACGGAATCATGGTCCTTTCCGTCCCAAATCCCATGTCCCTTATGTTTAATGAAGAAACCCTTGAGAATGACTGAGCAGGGATTAGTTGTCACGATATGTATTAAGATTGGAAAATGTTTAATTAAATTCTTACCAATCATAAAATGATCGCTACTCGTATTTGGTAAAAAGAACGGCTGGGAACCTTTAATAAATTAATAACTAATAAAGCATGGTACAATCGGGCCAAAGTGTCGAAGTCCAAACCTTGCACACGGCTTTGATTTTAGCCACTTTTCCGCATCAAATACAGCCAAGTATTAAAAGCTGCATCAGTATGTGCTGGAGAAATGTCCGCATTTTTGGAATAACACTGAACACTTAAAACGAAAATTTTATGTCGGCGGAATAAATTTAGTCGCGTGTCATCCCCGTGGCGATGGCGTGGACTATTAGCGGTGGTAATGACGCATAATGATAATAAATATTGCTATATTACTCGATTGTTTGCGTCGGTACGCCTCCGGTGTCTCCGTGCCTTAAATTCTTGTTTAAAAATTTCTTAAGTGTAGTTGGAGTCATCATTTGTTACAGTTGTAAATTTCTGAGGAACGGGTACTGGCGATGCATATTATTATTTTAGGAGTATTATTTTAGAAAGATACGTTATTCATAATTTGATTAGATGGCGAAGTATTCTTCTAAATTAAACATGCTCAAAGAACGAGTCTTTTATAGATGAGTAATATTTGATGATGATTTGGTGATCGACCAAACCTTTAAGATGACTCGCGACCCCCTACCGCAGGTTGAAAAACAGTGGTCTAAACATTCCCAGTATAGAAAATGTATAAGTTCCCCAATCTAGACCACAAACCGAGAGACGCAACAATGACCTCCCACAAAATGGACTTGGTAAGGTTGCCAGAAGCCAAAGTATTAAGGAAGCAGTCATTCGCTGTGGAAATCATTGATCTTTCCTATACTGAACCTTCATGCTCAACGTGGACGTGTCTAGCACAGAGTAAATAATATTTAGTATAAATACAGAAGGCCTTCTCCTTGGATCTTGGTGAAAGTCGTATGAAATCACTTGCGAGAGAGATAGCGAAACACGAGCGAGAGAACGAACAATTTTGCTCAAATAGTGGTGGAATACTAGAATACACAGAAGTTTTTGACTTCTGGCTGGAATTTGGTACGATTACGGCTCAGCCAGGCGTTGTCCTGGCGAGCGAATTCACTCTTCACACGCAATGTAGGTTCGCTTGACGCGCCGCTTGTCGCGCGTTGTCGAGTCCGGGCCCTTACGTGCTTGCTTCGGGCGGCTACGCGCGACGGTACAGGAGCGCCGAACCCGAATCGTGCGCAGTCCTCGGAAGGAGACATTTAGTGTCGTTTACGACGTACCTTTTAATTTCGAGGCTGTCTGTGTTACACTTAGTGTAACATAAAAATGGGTGCCTGTGGCTAAGTAAACGTTGTAATATGTATAATACAGTTGAGTGTCGCCAATGTAAGTAACTGTACTTATCAAATTAATATCGTCGACACTATTCTAGTCAATATCTTATGTCAATCGAATCAATTTTACTTTGACAAATAAGCCGCGTTTTGTATTTACTAGCATGTTAGACTTGACCAGGCCGTTGGATCATCTTGTGCGAGACCCAAGCTGCAACTTTCGGTTCATGATCTCAATTCAAGAACTTTTTCCACGCAACCGGACATAGGTTTTTCTTGCTATATATAAATTTTTCGCTCTTGTCGTAATGACAATAAGGACTAAAATTGTACGTGTTTTGGTTTCTCTTACAGTACCTAAATGCCCAGCCCATTGTCAAATTAATTTGTTTACTCAGAAACCTATGTCGGAATCTCGGTTCTGTTACGTTACGGCCCTTCTTACTCATGTCTACAATGTTAATATAGCTCTGATACTAAGTAACATTATAGCGGTTAGATATTATGTTCCCGGAACCCAAGTATATGCAGAGATGTTCAATATTTGTTTGTTTTGGAAGTATTAGAGGAAGCCATAGGGTCATCAGTGGACGTCCTTGGGTTAAAATGATGATGAAAATCATCAACGGCTTAAATAGCACAAACAAACAGGTCTAGCCAAACGTCACATGTAATGAGAATGAGCCCACAGAGTGCTTCGTCACGGCTTGTAACAAGCGTTGCTGTGCAGTTTAAAAAGACGTAAGGGTATTAGGGATGTTTGTAAGCATATTATCTCGTTTTGGTTCTCGGTAGGAGAAAGGCTAGTTTTGCTGTGATAATTTACATGCGCTTCCTATTTCGTTTTGAAAGGGTTAAAGTATCGCGATTGTTATGCTTCAGGAATGAATTATCTATTAAGTTCATTGATATTGTGACATAATGCAATTGAATGTAGTGTCATTGTTGGGGGTGATTGGAATTAAAAGATTTATAAGCAATATGTATGTCTCTGGAAATTTAAACTTTTCGGCTCAGGTACATATTAAAGCAATCCACAGTAGAGGTTTAGCTATACACATGTAGTAGGCTGTATTAGGCGGCGCAATTATGGAAATATGTTACATTGATATATATAAGTGTTTGACAATTTTTATCAGTCCATTTCGTTGGATCAGTCTATTTCTTGAATTTAAGCTTTCCTACAAATGAAGGTGTTTAGTCGACAATATCAAAAACGAGATACATCGATGGTCCGCTAAATGCGGGCGGCGCAGCAGTGGACATCTTTTGGCTAATGTATGGTTGCCGTCACTTTATTAATTTCTAGAGATACACCTGTAATACCGCACTGACTTCACTGAGCATATTTTTCAGGTTTTTCCAGCCCCTGCGGACTGCGCCAAAATGACAATAAAACCAGTAAATATTGAACCCGTATCACGATTCAATTAACTTCTTCAGTGCACATAAGTCCAAATGTCTGATATAGTCACATTTACATCAAATCCCAATAGCTACACAGCTCACGTTATACTGGACGGCGTGCCTCACGCCACACTGTCTGCTCAGCGTTGGAATTCATTGGTTTGATTTATATTTATTATAAGTATTATTAAATATACGACTACGTTCCAATAGTGAATGGGGTCACGGTCACGGTTATCCATTATTAACCGACTCCCAAAAAAGAAGGCGGTTATCAATTCATTATCACAATACAATAAAACGGGGCTTAATCGCGTATAAATATGATTTATTTAATTACCTCTCGTTGGTAATTATTCGACGTTTCGGATGTCGCGTTACGTCCATGGTCTCGAAGGAAACTCGAGGAAGGAGTCATATTTATACGCGATTAAGCCCCGTTTTGTTGTGTCGTGATAATGAGTGAAGATCGTGTAAGTTTAAATCAATGGTTATCAATTCAGTTGCGTTTTTTTTAATGATGTTATTTCAGAACTCCATCATTATAAGCCGATTTAGTTCTTTTTTTGTTTGAAAGGAGGTGTCGCTAGATTGGTACCATTTAATTTTTGCGAAGATCAGATGGTGGGATCTATGAGGAATTGTAGTAAATTCTCAAATATTGTAGGCATACACTGGCGATATTGGTATTATAAGAAACATAATAAGCATTTTCATTGCGGAAGTGCATATTAATGACGGAACTGATGAAGAAGACCTGAGAGGATCACTAGAACTCCTCAATGATAACTGATTTACGGGTGGCGACGAGATACATCTCTATTCAAATAGCTAAGCTTCTCCATCGTTGCAACTTGAAATAGTCCTGATGAGAATGGTACCATCGAATTGATTTGATGATGGAGCCAGCGGAAGGTAGCTAGGCACCGGATCTTTGGAATAAAATAATGTATACCTAATAGCCGTGTTTGGGCTTGTTCGAATCGTCACGAGATACACTTAAAATAAAAATGTTTTCTTAACAAAAAATAAAACTCCAAAAACAACTAAAAGTAAAAAAATTACCTAAGGACAGGTGGGGTAAGGGAAACATTATTTATTTCGTGGGGAAAGAGAATCCATGCAATTGGCTCAACTCTATTTCCATTGAAACATATGTCAGTGTTCAGTGTCACATTTACAACGTTTCACTTACCCCGGTGTTTCTCTTACCCCACCTGACCTTACTGCATAATGTGTGATTGGATAAGTATTGTATGTAAGCTTATAACATAAATCGTAAAGATGTCTTCGTAAACGCAACGAATATGCATAAAATTCTAAATTTAAAACCACAAACTAACCTTCTTTTGTTTTCAGCCAGCTACTTACTGATCATTACCAGATAATCGAATGCGCCTTAGACTGCAGCCGCGGTGAGGAATCCGCCGCGTCATCCAGCCTGGCTGTCCGGGCCGGACGCGTTATTAAAGATGGCGAAATTAAACATGTGAGAAATTGTTTTTGTGCTCTAGATTAATAACCCATAATTTGGTACTAGGAAGTATGCACGATTATTCTACTTCTATGTTTACTTTACAGACTACATTTCGCAGTTTCATACCGTGTTTCCTCGTTTTTTTTTTCAAGTTGATTTTAGAGCACGGTGTCAGATTATGGATGCATCGTTTTGATTTTATATGCACTGATGTCTGAGGTTTGTAACTTCTGTGATATTGTGCGATCATCTCGATATGCAGGCCCAAATGGGAAGTTTTCGGACACCTTATGATTACTATGGTAACAGCAAGAAGTTCCTTCGTCGTCATCGTTATCTCAGCTGAATGGCTGCTGGACAACGGCTCTCCCCGGTGACAAGTGACAAGCTACCGCATGCAACGGGGCTTTCTATGATCCTCACAAGTTCATCGGTCAAGGCATTTTAGGGATTGTATATTATTATTAAAACTAAAAATAGCGCCGTAATACTCTCGTGTACTAGGCTATTATCAGATTTCCCACTAAATCTTTCTCTTTATTTGTCAAACGGGAGCCGCATGAGATTCATCAAAAAAGTAGATTACCATTAACCTTTTACCGAGATCAACTAAAAGCCAGTGTCCAACCATAATAAATATCGCGGAAAAACAATAAAAAGTCGTTCTGACTAATAACTATACTGCCGGAGCGGGTCGTATCGGGGCGAGGATCTCAGTACCTGTATCGCATTACACATAAAATATTTGTTATTTATGGGGTATAATTAATAAAAACACACGGGAGCCACAAAAACAACTAGCCCAACAGGAAGACACTATAACTCAATCGACGTACGGTTTACGCCGCGATTTGTACGCGTCGCGATTCGATCTCGTCGCCCGCGCACAATATAAACACTTTGTTTCGCTCGCGGTAGCTTAATGTCTTAAACATGATACGTTATTCGTGCCTACCGCGGTTACGTGGAACCTGTTCTGTTAGCTGGGAGGCTTGCACGAGGATAGAAGCTGTGGCGATCTAGGAGTGAACACGGCGCGAACTGCGATCAATATCGATAGTTTAGGGGAAAGGTCCAAACATACCAAATCTACCATGAGCATTTTGACTTGGTGACAAAGTTCTTCATAATTTAGGGTTCATTTTAATATTTTGTCAACATTGGCTAGAGGACAAATAGGTTTGATTACACGTGTCAATTTTAAACGCTAAGGCTAACAAACCATAATAGATGAACTTTTGGTAATCTACAGTGCTACTATTGCTTATTTTCAGAAAACATGTACACATGTAGATACTCTAATAAGATTAAGAAATCTATATCAATATCCGCCTCCATTGTTGTGAAAAGGACTCACGAAACACACCTTCACATAATTCATAATGAAGAAATAGATAACTGGGCAGGCACTAAGATGGTAATGATGAATACCTGTAAAGTTGATATATTTGTTTTGGTAAGAAAGCAAAAATATTAAACATAAGTAGCGGGTATTCCAGTGTCAAAGCAAGAAACACCTTCGCAAATCACCTTAATCAGGTGGGTGTATTTCTCAAAGCATTTAAAATATAAGATAGCTCCCAGGACATAATAATCGCAGTTTATTCGCTTGACAGAAATCTGGTGGCGCAGTTAAGGCGTCCACACACGGCGTGGGCTTGAAATACGAGGGTTGTATGTGTGGAAGGACTTTAATAAAGTTCTCGTGAAAACGCAACAATGAAGCAGTGGTCGCAGTAACTTAATCTAAGAGAATGAATCTGCAAATGAAATCTACTACGAATGGAAGTTTAATCTTGGCGAGCTTGAGTTAGGAGCGTTTTTCGCGTGGTTTTTGTTTTCTTTAGCGCTGCATTGTGTGTGGTTGATTACGTTGTCTTATCCAAAATGATTGAGCGCCTGTATGAATTTTCCTAAAGGGTTTAGTGCAATACTCGTATGTCATATTTTTATTTTTTACGCGCATGGCACGTGTTTACAGCAAATATGAAACAGTTGTTACGAACAAGTGTTCAATGCGGCGATCCGCTAGGGGCGCTAGTATAAAGTGAGCTTTTTGAAAATTTCAAATGTACTCAGATTTTGCGGTTTCGATACATTCGATGTGCGCACACGCACGTGGTTTGTGAACTTTTTATCGCGAACTTCCAATTTTTATTCATGTTTATGATAAATATTGTGTTACCTTTTTATGACAAGCACTCGGTATAGCTCCATAAATGTTAGTAGTCTCGGCAATTGCTAAGAAAAAAAAGCGATGCTAATCAGGTTTGAAGAACAGTTGAATGGTAGAAGTTGGAAACCTGAATATAACTATAAACTATTTTTTTGTCGAAATATAGCACTGCACAGTCTTATGGACAGTTTTTCTGGTAGTATTGATAGCTTAGTAATGTGTTGGGCACTGTTGTTGTTGGCAAAAAAATATCATTAACACAGCCAGAGACAAAAACAAGTATAATTTAATTCCGTTTCTTTTAGCATACCGGTTGCGGTCATTCACCCGCGAACGAAAAGGATTTCGTTTCTGTTTGCGGTTACCGGTTAAAGAACTGTTAAAATGAGATACCAGTTTGCGCCAAATTCGTTCGTCATTCGGTTTTGTGTGCAATGAAACGGTAAAATTTTTCATTGTATCTGGTTAACTCCGCTATGTGACGACGGTTTTATTACCTACTTTACTCGATTTCGTTTTGATCTTGCTGCTTGCTGAATGAATCATGTGTTGTGTCAATAGAAAGACTTGTTTGTGCTTATTTTAAATTCTGGATTCGTAAGGATAAAAGATACTCCGGACAGTGAACTATTTTTCAGATTCTGATGGACCATCATCATCACCATCATATCATCACCATCACCATCATTACCATCATCGTCAACACCACCACCACCAGCACATGATCACCACCATCATCATCATATCATCATCGTCGTCATCATATCATCATCATTATCATCATCACCATCATATCATTATCACTATCACCATCAACACTATCATCATCACCATCATATAATCATCACTATAACCATCACCACTATCATCATCACCATCATCATCATCATCATCATCATCATCATCATATCATCATCATCACCGACATATCATCATCATCATCATCACAATAATCATCATCACCATAATCATAATCACCATCACTATCATCACCATCATCATCATCATCATTACCATCATCATTATCATCAATATCATCATCATCATCATCATTATAATCATCATCATCACCATAATAAAAAATCATCATCATCATCACCATCACCATCACCATCATCACCATAACACCATCACAGATCACCATCATTATCACCATCATTATCATCATCATCACCACATACCATCATCATATCATCATCACCAACATCATCATCACCGTTATCACCATCATCACCAAGATCATCATATCACCCGCATCGTATCGTCATCATCATATGATCATCACAATTAACATCATCTCATCATTATCATCACCACCATCATCATCATCCCCAACATCATATCATCATCATCATCATATGATCATCATCATCATATGATCATCATCACCGTAGTCAGCGAGTCGAGCGCGTCAACAGCGGCGTCGTGCGACCTTGAGCCACACAGACGCACGCTGACGGCGGCGACTGGGTTTAACCGGTGTTATATAGTTAAACGAACTTTTAAATTTCGGTCTTTCTACTTACCGATAAAAGAGAACATTTCCAATTTTATTTTATCGTTCCCCTCCGGTTAACGACTGAACTAAATAATGATACGGTATTTGAACGATACTAACCGGTAAATGAATACCGGTTTCTACCCCTGATTTAATTAGCATTGACAATAAAATATTCAAATTAAAAATAAAATAACAAACTGTTCTTTTAAATAAGCATATACAAAAATAGCACTAGAAAATGAAGAAACCCAATTAAGTACATGAACGTGATAGGTATGTGCTTATCATACATATCTAATTCATGTACATGTAGTATACCTGAAATATTGATATAAGAACGCAAAAGAGACATCTGTTTGTCTTTTATCTGTGTTAACTGGATTGCAGTCTCTATACTTATTACACAATAAATGATATGGTAACATACCTATTTCCATTAAAGCATAAGTACTTCGTCATAGAGGTCCGAAATGACTCCCAACTTGCATCAATAAATTTTAACTAGGCCTATTACGCTAAATAACCTCACGTAAGTGTGTAATTTCTTTTCAATTCTTGCTATTATTATTTCAAGCGCATCAGCCCATCGATGGAAATTAGTAGGCATGATTATTCAGTTCTGAAACTACTTGTGATAGTTGCCAGTGATAGTTGCGACGGGTTCAAGCACTCGTTGTACTGGAACATACTCGCATTAGTGTAACATAATATCCGTTCCGTTGTATCCGTTAATTATGATGATCATTTTGTGACTTCACGCTGTAGTTGCTCACGGTGCAGATATTGTATTGTCATTACTTTTCCTTAGAAACATGGTACATATTAAAACACGTTTTTTTTTCCTACTTCTGAGACATTAGGTAACTTCATGTGCGATTGTTACCTAATATTGTAACCTCCTGTACCAATTTCAAACAAAAGGATTTTTTGATCAAGGACCATTAAAAAAGAGGACTGTCAATCTCCATACCTTGGATGATGCCCCGACCGATAAGGAGATATTGATGTTATTCTGCGGAACATGTTGTAGTTCTTCTCGTTAATAAAAGCAACAATGTAAGTATGAAGCCACGCCTATCGATGTAAACAATTTACCAAAAAAAGGTGACATTTAAAAATAAAATTATTACGCGTTTGTTATTTTTAGCCCGCCCTATGGCCATCTGTATGCCGTAATAAATGGCGATATTTATGTAAGTTACCCTAAAAATAAAACATCATTTATTTTGATTTACTAAAACAAAACATTATTTGGTAAGACATTACGTAACGTTAATAATCTTATAACAGGAAAAGTTGCTAAAAATATCCAATCCTAAAATACATTTTAGAACATTGAACGATTATATAATACTTTTCAGGTGTCCCGAAGCTTTTTCTTTAATGACCCAAATAAGATCCTCAGGAAGTTTTTAAAGGATTGCGGTATTTTCGGCATAATGTAATTACGTCGTTGTATCTAGAAGGCTTCGGAGATCTTTTCACAAAGTTTGTGTTGTTATTATGTCGAGTTATTTTTATTGCATTCAAACTTACACATATTTGTATGAGTCATTTATAAAAGTACCTATAAATAAGTAGAGCTATCAGTTTGTTTAAGTGAGAAGTGTATACTTATGCACCGAAAGTTACGTATTGGAGATCTTTTTTTAAGGATCACCAAAACAAACAAGTAGGACTTAGCTATGTATCAAAGAGAAGTTTCTGAATTTGTATAATATTTTATATTAAATGAATCCAGAAACTTCTCATAATGTTCTCGAGCATGTTGCTTGTATGGCTAAGAACCGCAGACCAATTTCTTGACCAACCATACAACGATCCACGAAGTAGGAGGTTTCAGGTTCGAATCCTTTTTTCCCTTGGAACTGGATATTTTTTGTATTTGATTTTAAGTTTTAGGTATTTAAGTAATAGTAACTACTATATATATATATATTACTTATTAAATATAAAGTATGTATACAAACTTTAAATCTAATATATACAAGCATTGCTTGGTCGTGGACTAGGTTTAATTTATTTAAATACTATAAGTACTGTATATAGTTGTATTTGTATCCACAGTGCCAGTATGACGATATTAATGTGGCACAGAGTTTCAATATCATGCCAGGTTGCTAGCTGGATTGAAATGAATCCGGCTTGTGAAATTAATATAAAATGAAGGCCAGAGAAATGCGGTTTAATCAATAAAAAAATATCTCTAGACATGAACCGTAGGTAAATAAGGTGTTCTCGGCCTATAAAATTACAAATTGAAGTCAATAGAGGGATTGACAAAAATAAAAAAGTTAACAAAATTCTAAGAGTGGTCGCCTAACTACCTAATATACGAATGGGCCGAAAATCCGTGCCAGCCTTTAAATTTACAGGAGAATGCAGGACAAGTGGTACCAAACGGTATTGGAGATGCGTTGCATATGTTTCTCTGTATACCTAAAATTCGACCTGCGCAGAATAACTTTCACAAGAAAACATTCAGCTTAGCGATAAGTAAGGCACCAAACTTGTTATACAGCGATCTGGTATTAACAAGAAGGCTACTTAACGAATTATATGTTATTACTAAAAATATTAACTAACACGTATACAGTTTCTATATAACCCGCACCCGCACAGAAATGGATTATATAACACAAAAAACCAGCATGCTCGTACATACAACACGAAATTTCCTCCTATTTTATAAATAACAAAAATCTTGCAAATATTCAAATGCATCCGCTTTAGTATCAGCGATCAAACCGACAGATTCAATCTTGAATATTAGGCATTTACGGCATTCTGTACGCGCATTGAAACCAGTTAGTAAAATGATAGAATAACTTCATACCATTCGAAAAGTGGCCCAAATACTTAGGCACATATATAAATCACACATCCACATAAAATTAGCCTTTTTAAAATTTACTTGAAAATTTCGGCTTTAGATGCCATTATTTTTCTTTTTGTCTTTTCTAAAAATATCCGCTAATGACCGACTTCCACACAGGTAAACGAACTCGGTAGAGAGCCTAAAAACTATATCATTAATTATAATTCAAACAATTTTCTTTACTTCAAATTACATTCCCCACATCAACATGAAAAAATCCTTGTCCACCTATCTATTAACAGCAAAAAACTTAAGTACTTATCAAATTTAAATAAAGCCCATTCGGTATATTACAGAAGCTAAGCGGCCTACAATCGAGATCTCATAAAGGTAACACACATTTAACTCTAACCGCTACGATTTGACATGTAGCAGGAGTTAACGCTACATCATATAGTGACCTTGATAATGAAAAACTAGATACAAATTAAAGACAAAATAGCACAATCTAAAAAAAAAACCAGCCAAGTGCGAGTTGGACTCGCGAACCGAGGCTTCCGTACAAACTTTCACTTACCCTAATATTTATTATATTACGCAGTCCCCCGGTTGAGTTAAGTTTGCACCTAATATCTAAAACATTGCATACAAATGAGGTGCAAACTTAACGCAACAGGGTTGTTCAAAAGGATTTGTTGAAAAACAAAATAGCTAGTTAGAGACATGGTTATAATTTTCGTGGTAGTATCTATATTAATCTATACAAATTGTGAAAATTTCAAAATTTCCGTTCGGGAAACTTCGGAGATAAAGGGGGGCGATTTTTTTCACAGTTTCCTTAATAAAACAAAATCTAATCACTATAAAAAATATGCACATCAAGCGCTTTCATATGATATACTATGTATTTGACCTAGTAGCTAGACTTTTAACTCGCCTCCCCCCTCCTCATATTCGTCGTTTTACAGAAAATAAAATTTTATTGATCAATATTTCCGTTGCATTAACATGTGGGCTGACCATGTTTATAAATACTCCAAATTTCAAAGTCGCACTATAAGTGTTCCTTTTTTACCAGTTTTGGTTCGGAACCCTTAAGGTGCGTCCACTTTTGTATCATTTGCCCCGTATCAGATCATCGTAACGTGGCATGATCGCGTGTCACGATCACGCGTTTGGACGTTGCGCCGATCCGATCACTGGAAATCCATTTGCTACGCGTATCACACACTTATATCGGAAGAGTGCGGCATGATCGGCGCGCCGACAGTGAGCGTCCAAGCAGCTCGATACGCAGTCATGCCACGGCACGGTGATCGGATACGAGCAAATGATACAAGTGTGGACGCACCTTTAAAACACAAAAAAATAAAATAAAAAAAGACCGACTTCAAAATAAACTATAAAGCAAAAAAAATCTTTTATGTACGGTACGGATCACATTTGAATCACATTTTGAAGTCGGTGCCAGACCATTCATTTATTACTATTAACACAGATGGTACGCAGGAACCGCGGCGGCGAGCCTTTATTTATTACCTACCTATATATATTTCGACGACCGGTTTGGCTCAGTGGGAGTAACGTTGCCTGCGAAGCTGAGGTCCTGGGTTCAAATCCCGGTAAGGGCAAATATTTGTGTGATGAGCATAAATATTTGTTCCTGAGTCTTGGATGTTTTCTATGTATATAAGTAATAATATATTTATTAAATATATCGTCGTCTAGTACCCATAACACAAGCCTTATTGAGCTTACCATGGGACTAGATCGATTTGTGTAAAAAATGTTCCGGAATATTTTTTATTATTTATTTATTAATATATTTAGTTATAGTAATTTGTGTTTTTGTTGAATTCAGAACTTTACTTCAGGTTTGGCACCGACTTCAAAAGGTGATTCAAATGTGATCCGTACCGTACATAAAAGTTTTTTTTTTGCTTTTTAGTTTATTTTGAAGTAGGTTCTTTTTTCATAAAAAAAATATATTTTTGCCTTTTAGTGATGTATTTTAGGGATATCAAGTATTTTTTAAATGCCTATAATATTTGAGGGTTTCTCTGGATTTCCCTGGTATTCCATCATCAGACCCTGACTTGATGATAAGGAGACTACCTCAGGGACACACTAAACCACTATTTCAGGGCATGTTTTGCAGTCAACATTAAAAAAATACTTTTTACGTATCACCCCTGGAGTGTCGTTAATAATCGCGGACAAACATACATACATATGGGTCAAATTGAGGACCTCCTTTTTTGAAGTCGGTTAAAATACCAAAACCTTCTCCTGAGTGTAACAAATAGTTTTTTCTGTAAAACCGTTTCAATTAATAATCGCGGACTATCATACATACATACGGATCAAGCTGAGATCCTCCTTTTTTGAAGTCGGTTAAATACTAAAACTTTCTCCCAAGTGTAACAAATACTTATCTGAAAACCGCATCAAAATCGGTTCAGCCAAACGCGAGATAATCACGGACAAACATACATACATACATACATACATACAGGTCAAACAGAGAACCTCCTTTTTTTGAAGTCGGTTAAAAATATAATGTGCGCACATTCCATGATTTGAACCTTAAACCAAAACAGTGCTGGTGGCATTTCATATGACACAGATTTTGCAATACTATATACTTAAAACAAATTAGTGACATATTCGAAAAAAATATTATTTTATAAAGTACCTAAATTTCATCTTGGAAGATTATTTTGAGAACATTCTCGAGAATTTTTTCACGTTTCGGGAATGATCTGCAACTTACACCTTCACCTCAGGGGACGCCAAACTAAGATTAACTAAAGGTGCGTCAACATTTTTATCATTTCCTCGTATCCGATAACCGTAGCGTGGCATGACTGCGTATCGCGCTGCTTGGACGCTCACTGTCAGCGCGGCGATTACGCCGCACTTGTCCGATCTAAGTGTGTGATACGCACGGGACGAAGATCTGATCGGGCAAATGATACAAATGTGGACGCACCGTAATTGTATTAGAAAAACGATTACCAAGTGGTAAGTAAATTTAAGAAACTGAATTTAGCAGTTATTTTTTAAATTTTAGTTCTTTTTAGAGTCGGTTTTATTTTTTGTCACCAACAAACCTTCTCACAACATCTGTGCACTTACTTTAAAACTTTATAATTAGGAGCATACCAGCAACAACTTTTAACGGATACGTAACGGATGACAGTTATTTTATCAAAATATATAAAGCCCTACAAAACACAAATATAGCCACATACAGTTGTCAACTTATGAAATACTATCATACTAAAAATCGGCTTTCTAGATTGAATACTCCTATACCTAAGTAATCTAAGCCTTGCAAGGATGAAATAAATGAATAAATATTACGGGACGTTTTCACACAAAACCAACTATGGTAAGCTCAATGAAGAGGCAACTAGTGCGTACCATTTATTGATACCTCATACTTATTGTAGAAAATATGTGTTTCATGAAGAAAACGAGTGGAGGCAGGTGGACGTATAAAGCGAAATACTTATACGTGCGAAGGGAAAATAGGAGCATTATTTAATTAGTACATGCTAAAATGCACCCAAAACATAATCTCACGATTATCACCAGAAACTTTAGAACACCCTATACGCAAAATGTTTACTTTTCCGTGACTTCGGTCTCATTTGCTAGTGTTGGGCACAGTAAAAAGCGTCGCGGGCACATACATCTCGTCCGGCAAGGGCCGCCCATAAATAACGTGGCTTAACCGGCTACCGGCCCGCCAAGGCTTTGGAACTGCATGTATTTCTACAAGGTTTCCCGCGATTTAGTCCACGTGCCATTATATATTTAACTCGCTATGTGTGTGTGCAAGTATGTACGTATGTTCGGGTCAAGTCTTGCGAGTTCCAGACCCACTTTCCGATTTCCTATTAAGGAAAAATTTGGCATGTACCTTTCTATGTAAGTTCGGTGGCAATGCAATATTACGATAGCATCGAACTTATCTGATGATGGAGCCGAAAAGTAGTCATAAAAACTCAGTAACAAAATATCGCAATCCTACCGAGTTCCGGCTCTTTAGGATTGTCTCAATGAGTAGTTGATGGGTTGACAGAAAAGTACAGTAAGTAGCTAATAAAAGATGGTCTTAAAAAATACGTTTTCAATCGTAAATCATACAATTTTGCCGGATTTAAAGCCTCGTTAGTCTCCGATCTCAATGCTATCTTTATGCCCAAAATCATGGCCTTCTATTGATATAGTTTGCAGTAGTCATGTGTCCGTTTAACAATTTGCTGTTCAATGTGAGAAAAATTACATAAGTTCCATATCAGTTCTGTACACACATTCAAGATTTTAGCCACCGACTCCTACCTAGTGTTTACAAATTTAGCTACGGACCATCTTATTTTCAAGGCTACGTGTCCTTTCCCTTTTCGTTTTGTAATCATGATTTCATAACTAACAGCATTTTATAGTATTTTCGCATTGCTAGTATTGGGCAAAAAAATACCCCAGTGCTTGAAGACGAAGGTCTTCGAACAGTGCGTGTTGCCGGTGATGACCTACGGCACTGAGACATGCTCGTTCACAATGGGACTCATAAGGCGGCTGAGAGTTACGCAACGTGCAATGGAAAGGGCTATGCTCGGAGTTTCTCTTCGTTATAGAATCAGAAATGAGCATATCCGCAGAAGAACCAAAGTAACCGACATAGCTCACAGAATTGTATCGTTGAAGTGGCAATGGGCGCTCGGAGAACGGATGGCCGTTGGTGCAGTTAAGTCCTGGAGTGGCGACCACGCATAGGAAAGCGCAGCGTGGGGCGGCCCCCGACTAGGTGGACGGGTGACCACGTAAGGGTCGCGGGGAGTCAGTGGATGCTGTCTGCGTAGGATCGCACCCTATGGCGAGCTCTAGTGGAGGCCTATGTTCAGCAGTGGACGTCCGTGGCTGATAGATAGATAGTATTGGGCATATATAGCGACCACATACTTCCTTAACCTTGTATCTAATTTATTTATATAATATCAAAAACAGCCTTAGTACGTATATGTTACAATAAACTATTTTCAAAAATCCAATAATGACGTCGTGTTCCTTATAATACTGTAGTTATATAATAGTGTAGTAGTTTCGGGTGCGGCAGACAAGAGATGCATATTGAAATTAAATAATATAATACTTGGTAAAAAATATTGTACCTACTCTGCGGCTAATAAGGCTTTTGTTTTTGTTTAGCTAATAATCGATTGATTAAATAGTCAATTGATTTTTTAGTTTTATTCGAGATAAGATTAGTTTATTGTCACCACAAAAACTGAACAGAAATTCTCCGCACAACAGTGGCTCCTACATTGTTTCGAGTAGTATACATAATTGAAGGCTAAAATTGATCGTGTGCAATGCAATCATCTTGTTTTAATTTAACTTTGTGACTCGACATCATGGCATTCGGCCATTTAATAACAACCATAAACGTTATGACTAGGGTTGTCAACCGTACTATAATATATAGTATTGTACTATATTTTGACTCTGTGTACTATATAAATACTGCTGAAGAAATATATAGTACCCAAAAATACTATATTTTGGTCAGTCCTTACGCATATCAACTTGATTTTATGCACCAATTAATGTTGTTGGAGTGGAGGCCGAATATTAGTAAGTAGTAAATATTATGCATTATGTCTAATGATTAAATTTTTACTCTTAAGTATTTTATACTATTTTTTTTTGAGAGTACTATATATTTGTACCTTGGGCTGGGAAATACTATATTTGCTTAAGAAATAGTTGGCAACCCTAGTTCTGAAAGTCCGCCACTATTTATGTCTTCCACATAAGTGGACGAATTAGGCATTTGGACGAGATAAGAAATGGACAATTTGGGGTGGGTATGTGGACAAGTTCTGATTCTGATTAAAACGAGCCCATACAGCAGCACTTCACAGCTAACATTTTTTTTTGCCGGAGGTTAGTTCTTCAGACTTAAACTTAAAATAAAGAAAATCTTTTATGATGGCATTTTAATAAAAGAAAACAATTGCTAAACAAGACGCAATGTCTCAAGACAATTACGATAAACAATAGAAATAAAAATAATTCAGAATATGATACTTAACCGAATACTATAATATAAAGTAATAGCGCCTTTATATCTTAGGTAATAATAGCAATAAAAAAGGCAATGAAACCGAAGCTCGGTCCTCGAGTTAAACGGCCAAACATTTTACTTAGAATATATTAAATGTTAGAATTTCCTTCCTGTCCAATAAAGCCGCGCGGGCGCAGGAAGCCGGCAGGTCGTAAGTCTAACAAATAAAATAATTCTCGAGTAAAATACACACACTAATGTGACTAATATTATAATATCTCGGGTCCAGGATATCTACTAGCAACGCCGGAAGATTTAGGTGCGGTTCAGGTTTTGTAATGCTGAAGGTAACCAAGAAATTATGAAGTTAAATAATTCTAATTTAATACAATGTACCAAACAAGTTCGCATTAAAACTTCTCATTAGTCGATCAAAGAGACGACATCTTGTGCTTGTGTATGTTTTGCAAAAAAAAAATATATATATATATATATATATGTAATCGTTTTTCGGAAACAGATCGAACGATATGGATGAGGTTTGGTATTTAGACTGTTTTTCATTCCGAGCTTAACAAAAAATCGTGCTCCATCGAGCAAGGTTCGGTAGCCCAGATGTTTTTACTCGAAATGTACTAGAGACTTAAATGATACTGGGCTAGCGACGCACGCTGTACGCATCCGCAGAGTTAGGCTAAGACAGTCACTGAGTGGATGTGACGTTACTGACAATGGCGTTAGAGTCGGTAAGAAAGAGATAACGTATAATAACTCAACCACATTTTAGAAGTTGTGGAATGTGATGTTTAGAATTGACGAGAAATCTAGAGGTGCGTCCACATCCGTCCGTATCAGATCATCGTCGCGTAGCATGATCGCGTGTCACGATCACGCGTTTGGACGTTGCGCCGATCCGATCACTCGAAATCCATTTGCTACGCGTATCACACACTTGTATCGGAAGAGTGCGGCATTATCGGCGCGCCGACAGTAAGCGTCCAAGCAGCGCGATACGCAGTCATGCTACGGCACGGTGATCGGATACGAGCAAATGATACAAGTGTGGACGCACCTTAGGAACGAGGTCTGTACGCCTACGCCTACCATGAGTTCGGCACGAGTGAGTATCGAGCGCTCGATGGCGGTCTATCTCTTTCGCACTATTAGCGCGTGCGAGAGAGGTGCACTGACTCCCGATACGAGACACTCGCCAGCGCCGACCGTAAACTCAGCTCATGGTAGGCACACAGGTTCCAGCAGTGAGACACAAACTTAGCTATTAAGAAATTGTTGCAAGTAGCCGGGCTATGTATGAAATACCTACTGAGTTAAAATTCTTCAACAAGCGAATTAAGAGGACACTTAAAGGATAACAACGTATGGGCGACTCCTTTGGTGTTGCACGTATCCATTCCATAGGCAAGGCTCGTAAACACGCTCGTAAAACTGGCCAAGAGCATGTCGGTATGATCAGTGTAGGGTTCCGCAGCCGTTCATACAAAAAATGCTCACTATGGATAAAAAAAGCGTGATGAAAAAGTGCACTATCAAAAGAGCGTATCTCTACAGCACTTACGTCCTTTTGTTTTCAGGCAAAAAAAGGCAAGCGCCGTTTTCAGGCAAAAACTCAAAAACGGTACATCTGATCATTTGAAAACAATTTTAGTTGAAAGTATTTATTAAGCTTCAACTTTGTATTTTTTTCATATTTTTGGACATACCGTTAAGAAAATAGCAGGGACAGAGGGGGGCACAATTTGTGCTACTTTCGGAGCGATTAATTCCGAAAACATCCACTAAATCAAATATTTTTTTAGAAAACTCAAAATTATTTTAAAGGGTCTGTCGAAGTAGGTATGTGCCACACATTGACATTTGCTGAAAAACTTTATTTTTTGACTTTTTATAACATGTATGGTATGCCCCCTAGTTTTTTTAGGGTTTTTCGTAGTCAACTAGGAATCCTTATAGTTTCACCATGTCTGCTGTCTGTCTGTCCGTCTCTCCGTCCTCGGCTGAGCTCCGTGATCATTAGTACTAGAAAGCTGAAATTTGGTATGAGTATGTGTTGTATCACGCGGATAAATCGTTAAAATAAAAACAAAAAAAAAACTGTTTTCGGGCACTTCTCGTACACCTAAAGTGGGGGTGATTTTTTTTTCTTCCAACACTGGTGTGTAGGGTCTTTTAAAAATAATAGAGGTCTTAAAACATGATTTTTTGATAAAGTCAGCAGTTTTTAGGGTTCCGTAGCCAAAATGGCAAAAACGGAACCCTTCGTCATGTCTGTCTGTATGTCTGTCTGTCCGTCCGTATGTCACAGGCATTTTACTCAAAAACTATAAGATGTACATTGATGAAATTTGGAGCATAGGTGTCGTGTGTAAACCGCTACTTAGTATGATGGTCAAATAATAGATTTAAAAACCGGCCAGGACCATGACGGGCCACGCTCAGTGTAGGGTTCCGTAGTTGCCCATCCTTCACAAAGCCAAAATCACAAATTAATTGATATAGATAGGTAAATTAATTAATGGAGCAACTAGTAAGTTTTACCAAACGATAAAGTAAATAATAGTTAAGAATAGTAAATTTCTGCGCAAAAAATCTCAAATTTCAGGATCAGCATAGAGTTAATAAGAAGTTTCGAAGCATATTCGACCAGTTTTAAGTTAAGTAAGTAGGTGCCTATGAACACAACTACGCGCAATTGCGAATCATGCCTACAATTATCTCTCTCAGTCTCTTCCTATAGGTATCCTATCCACTCGCGCTGTCGCGCCCGGCTCGCGCATTGCTACGCGATTTGAACGCAGTTTACGCAGTGTTATTTCTTATTTTATTACAATCTATAATTCCCAGATGTTATAATTTTATTTTTCCATAGACACGGTTAGATTACATTCCAACAACTACGAACCCGTTATACCTACTAGATTATCCGTAGGTAGGTATTTCGGTAGGTATTTTAAAGGTAAACCAGAAATATATGACTATTGTCAAGAGGGCGCTATTATTCTGATTTACATGGCAACAGTTATAATGACATTGACATCTTGAGTTGTTTACCTGTCAGCTCAGATGTGTTTTCTAGCGAAATAGTTTCATTTCCTGTACGTTTTTTTTTTCAGTCTTGTGTAGACACCTATATACGAGTACCTACTCCAAATTTATCAATATACATTTTTGAGTAAAATGCCTTTGATATACACACGCACGGACGGACGGACATGACAAAACTATTAGGGTAACGGTTTTGCCATTTTGGCTACGGAACCCTAAAAATATCCTAAACATACCTACATAATACAATATGGTGTACAGTTAAAAAAATAACTATATCTTTGTAATACCTCGCAAAATATCTTATTAAAAGAAGGAATGGTTAGATGTGTTATAAAGCGATCCAGAGCGCGCAGCAGCATCGTAAACCGCGGACCACACGCGGGCGGAGGTGTGAAGGCAGCGCGCGCGCCGCGGGGGACGGCATAACTCACGACCAGCGGGGCGCCGGCCATTCATGCCTACCTGGACATTTGGGCAGGCAGACAGACTGTCTAGGAGCGTTTTGTTTCAAGTGTTAACAAGATAACTTGTACGCTGTATTGGCCAGAAGTCATGGACATTACAGGAAACGGATAGGTCCAAGGTCTGTTTCATTTGAAGCGTTGTCAGGGTATACTTTGGGCGATGCTCAGTATCGTCTACTTGCATCAACTACAGAACTAAATGCGTCATCCATCTATATCTTTATGGATATTTAGGTAAGCCGAAAAGTTAGATAGGAGCATTTTGTTGCAAGCATTAACATGGTAGGCAGTAATATTGTCTAGGATTGGTCTATGGGGCTGATTCTGATAGACATTTCAACAAGATTACCAGGTTCATGATTACGACGCGTTACGTTTCGAAAACATATGGTCACAATGGTGCTTTGAGTAGCTAATTATGGTGAACCAGTATAAAGCTAATGCGTCGTTCATCTCAATCTGAATAACCCCAAAAAGCCAAAAGGCTCTCTAGAAATGTTCTGTTTCAAGCATTCATATAGCTTACCAGCCTACCTGAATCATCAACCGGATACATTAGCAAGAAATTTCTAGCTCCAACAGTCTCTAGACGTAACTAAGTAGTATCTAGTCTAATTTTATCATCTAGAAAGCTAAAGGCGACGTAGTCTTTAATCTACATATGGGAGTTGGGTAAGCCGAAATATATTCTTGAAACGTTTTATTTTAAGCAATCACAAAGTAGGCTGTATTGCTTAGGATTCATCTGTATAAGTATAGCTACAGACAGTGGATATCGATATCTAGGAGTAAGTGTCTACATTTGAGCAAGCCGAACAAAACCAAGATGCTTGGTCTTTCAAGTATTAGATAGGTATCATGGTAGGCTAGGCTGAGTAAAATTTACTTATATCGGCTACACACCTGATGATTCTACATCTTTCTGGGTATTTAAGAAGGCTACCCCATCAGCCGCGTTCGGTCTCAAGCTTTACCATGAGTCCATGAAATGTTAAAGGGCTAATTATTATGTAATAGACATTACCGTCGTTTTGGTTTCCTTTGATTAATGAAAATTGTAAAATATTTTTTAAGCTATAGGGAGTTTGATTCTAATTGCGTTCATAATGTATTTTTATTGAGGTGGCGAAACTTAACAACAATAGTAGATTGTTTGACAAGGGGCTAAAATAAGCTATTACGATACGAAGTGATTATTTGGACGAGCTCACGAAGTGAGCGAGGACAAATATGTCTGAGGGTCATAATGGCTTTTAGCCACGTGTTGAACACTCTGCTTTTCACTTCCACTGCGAGAAAATAAAAAAAGACTTAACATTAACATTGTATATTTCATGAAAAACTAAAAGTACAGTTTGAGCAATTCTAACAGAAAGTTTGGCCGATCTGATCAGGTTGGTTTGTTTGTTTTAATTATTCGTAAGGAGTATGTAGCTGACCACAAGTTTTTTTTTCAGTGTCATAGAAAATTGTATGGGATTATATGGCTTTCTTTTAAACCCTAGGGGCTAAATGTACTATTTTAGTCTCGCTACGCGAAGCTAATATGACGTACTTTTTAAGCAGGAGAAGTGAAAAATCTTTAAAACGCGTTCAAAAACAAACTCCTTATAGCTTGAGTGAATCCGACTAACTCCAAGCCACGGAGATGACGCTTGCCTGACCATTGTGGCGTATCTATAGATAATTTTTATTTCATGGGTTCATCTTATTCGTCATATCTGACGAAAGACATCCAGAACTCAGAAAAGTAGAGTAAGTTTTAGGCATTGATGAATTAGCTTAGGGAATATAATAATCAACAAAACAAATAAGTCATTTAAATTAAGAATCCAAAGCTTAATGACGCATTCAACAAAAAATATTTATGATGCTGGTAGTTTAGCGAAAGAAATACAAAACAGAAGTACACTTTTTGATTAGCTAACGCATTTGTCATTACCCTTACAGAATTCGTCTGACCACTTGCTGAAACAAGCAATAATTATAATGAAGAGTATCGAACCCCCAAATTAACGTGTATCGCTGAACCGGAACAGACTAGTTTGTAATCGTGGAGTGAACAAACTTTACCAAACATAATGCATGGGCCGGGTAGTCTAATGACATATCTCTAATTCGACCACGCGCGGGGCATCCACCAATTTATCTGTTACAGAATAGACATAACCCGTTATTTAAGTATCGGTAGCGGCTAGCGTGACTCATTATTGTAATTTGATTTCCTTCATGAATCGCGCCGACCGCGCGCCATTTGGCGCTAATACGACTGCGGCTCATCGGCCCAAACGCGAGCAATTTTACTAAAAAAAGTTAACTCAACCGTAACTTTACATGTCTCCGATAACTGACTCGAGGTGAGCATCGTACAATTGCTAATGCATAGCTTATTACCATAATTCGTGGCATTTAAATTTGCAAAGTTTACGTGAGAAGTTCGCTTCGAGAGGCATAAAGTCTCGACTTTGAACATAACGAGGAAAGAAATTATGGTGTATTAAATAACAAAGTAATGAACAAATTAGCAGTAAAGGGTTTTTGAATGAATTGGCGTGATTTGGAGATGGATGTGCGTGTTGGCGTAGACGGACGGACACACCACGGGTAATTAGATAAACAATGGCGTTTGATTGTGCTCGGATATGGGCCAGGCGTGGGATGTCCTATGATGAAATAATTACTGTTCAAGAAAAAAAGCTTAATATTAATTTGTTTGGCTAATTTATAAAAGGTAAGCCTTACAGGTCACAACAAGTTTTCTATATAACCCTTCTATAACGAAGAAGCTTAGTAATGCAATTGTATTAAGTAGTACAATTGTATTACTTATTTATCACTTAGGTACTAACTTTTACAGATTTGGTTGGCACAATACCACAACAATAGGTACTTATTTATATAAAGTTACGGGGGTACCAAACCATTTCTTTATAATCCAATTCAAACAATTTTCAATAATATCTATATTGCCTATTGGTATTAGCAGCAGAATTGAACCCATTAATGATGACTAACAGTCTGTACCGTTAAGTCAATTGAAGTGGACCCGGAAGTGACATGATGGTCATTTTTTAATATGTTACAAATGTTACAATCAAATTGGACTATTATTTTGGCATAGCGAATGTTAAGTGGACTTTAAAACGAGGGCAATTTCAATTTTATTTTATGACACGTACAAATTTCAAAAGAAACAAACTGGCCAAGAGCATGTCGGACCATGCTCAGAGTAGGGTTCCGCAGCCGTCCATACGAAAAATGCCATACAGATGAAAAAAAAATACGATATGAAAAAGTGCACTAGCAATGATGGCACCTACGTCCTTTTGTTGGGAATCGCCGTTTTTTGGGCAATAACTCAAAAACGGTTTATTCGATCATGTTGAAAATAATTTTCGTTGAATGTATTTATTAAGCTTTAATTTTGTAATTTCTTTTTAATGTTTATGACCTAAGGTTTAGAAAATAGAGGAGGTTGGACACAATTTATGCAACTTTCGGAGCGATAATTTCCTAAAAGTTCCACAAAAAAAATATTTGGTTGACCTCATAATGATTTTAAAAGTAATATCGAAATATGTGCCACACATAAATATTAGCTGTTTTTTTTTCAGTTTTGGTTACAAGTATGGAGTGGCCCTTCTAGAAATATTATTTTTTATTATTTAACTATGAAACGAAGTAGCGGCCTACACAAGACACGTATGCTCTAAATTTAATCAATATATACGTTTAGTTGTGTTTTAAGTAAAATGCTTGTGAGATACGGACGGAAGGACATGACGAAACTATAATGGTTCCGTTTTTGTCATTTTGGTAACGGAACCCTAAAAAAGAAGAATTAATATGTAATACAACTACATGTTGTGTTTGCCTCTCTTATTTTTTAAACTAAACTACAATTACAGTCAACAGCTATTTTATAAAAAAAATACTTAGCAATATTTTGCCAGCCTACAGAGTTTAATAAAACAGTTTAAATTTGACTGTATTTAACATTAAACTCTGTGGGCTGGCAACTGACAACAGGTGGCGGATGAATTTATACGTCACTGTGTGTTACTAAATGTTTCTTATAACTTTATTAGCTAGGGTCCAAACGTTACTTACAATATTTTTAACACGCCGTAATTGGATAAAACATCTCTAATTGTTGCGTGCTCAGATATATCTTAAACAAAAACATTTAAGAATCCAACTAGGTACATACGTGTTTTGATATTATGTGATGCTAGCACTACTTGCTATTTAGGCATGAATTGTTGTAGTTAGTAAGCAAGTGACCCAGTGCTTAACATTGCCCCATCAACCTTCTGCTGGTAAAGGGGAAAAATGGGGTGTCAATTACATTAGGACGTTTATCTTATTCGTGCTGCAAGGGACACTATTCCCCAAAGCCCAAAAGCCATGCATTGCCCAATATTTAAACCACGCACACAATTAATGTGTTCCCGTCATGCGCGGGCGGCGGAACCCGCGCGGGCGCAGCTTCCGTTTCCGATCTGACACACTTAGCTGGTCACACTTGCCGCGGCAATTTGCCGGCCTCGTGTAGCATGACGGTGGATGCGTCCTTGCAGCTTTGTCGAAGAAGTGCCAAGGACATTGAAGCGCTAACCGATAGGTAGCTTGAGCTGTCTGAAAGTTAGTATAGGAGGTTTGACAGGGAACCATGCAACTGTTATTTCAAAGTGGTCGACAAATTGATAGCTTTCGCCATTTATGAATGATACTTTATTTTTAGATCAATAAAACTCGATTATCTACGTCTTACTGCGTTTTCGTTTATAAAGTTTGAAGGTACGAGTAACTGCAGTTTTTGCAAAAAAGGAAAATCACTATATATTTTTTGTGATATTCCTTGCATTTCCAATAGTCCAATTTTACTTATGTAAAATGGGTAGTTGGGCGCTGATTAAAGGCTGACTTCTTCGGTCAAGTAGTTTGCATTGATACACGTGATCAACAGTTAAAACTAACAGAGTATGGTAAAATAAGGCCTTAGTGTACGTAATTTATAACTACTAAGCGGTTGAGCTATGCTGACACTCAAAAGTGCTGGTTTGATATGATATCGAAGTTAATCGTAATCGGGTTATATGTACAGTCAACTACAAAGAGATGTATCCACTTTTTCGCCTTATTGGAATGTAATAAGTGGACACATCTCTTTATAGCTGACTGTACCTACCCACCAAATGCAAACACCCATGCACACATCTACGAATTTGCCTATAAAGTTTCAGCCTTGTTTGCCTCTGACCAAGCTCGTAACAATATATATTTTCAGCTCGCAGTGATCATGTTTCCAGCAGGACTGGCATGAACTACACCTGATGTCCCGTCACGGCCGGCCGAGCGTCACGTGCGTTGACCTCTCATAATAGTTCCGGTAGTGACAGGTACGTGACATGTGACACAGGGGAACGGTGGTGACTTTGTGTGACCTACTTTTCTAGTTACTGTGTGCTTGCAGGCAAAGGAAAGATAGATGGCCTATATATGAAACAGACTAACGACCTCTGAGACCGGTGCAATATGATTAGGCCAATATTCTCAATGACGGTAATATAAGTAGGTGCCGGGAGGTACGATGTACACCCACCTTAGTTATACATTTGTTGATTAAATTGTAACTTTTGCTTACCTCATCTTGAACTCTTGACGTACGTCTGTGTTTGTCTAGTTAGCACGGTGTTAGGCAAACAAATGTCTTAGTCTTCTCAGGTTCGAGAGTATAACTCTGGCTATTTAAGTGAAAAGCCGCACCAAACTTTATGACAAAACTACAATGACATGTAGGTATGAGTACAATACATTCATCATCTAGCCGATTTAGGTATGCACTACGGATCAGTGGACTACGCTAGAAATGGATGTTGAAAAAGTGTCAGACGAAGTCACAACAAATTGTAGCACCACTCAAATTTAATTACTTTCTAAGCGAACGTTAGTTTCGTAATCCGGAGCTGCGGTCTGTGGCCGCGCCACATAGGATGACGCGGCGTTTTAACTTGATAGTCATTTATTATTCTGTTTTCGATTTCAATCCTTGTTGACTGCATTATGGTGCTTGCATTGGGAGGCCAATCTTATTGACCTCTGACAGCAACATCAACCGTAAATTGTACGAAAAATGGCGCATTACATTTGTCAAGGAAATTTGAGTTACATATTGTTGGTGAGACTTTCTTGCAATCAAGACCCAAGTGTCAAGATCTCGGCGGTCAAACTCTGACCAAAACTAAATGGAAAGTTAAAAATGAAATATTTTTAACACGCTTTTATTAGGTCGACCTGTATGTAACTAACTATGTAATGGAATCTAAGGTAACTAATTTAACCATCTTCCAAGGATCGTAGCGTCATGAAAATTGGCAGCTGTATGTAGTTCTGATGACAATCCAATAATATGGTACTATAGAACTGATCTGATGATGGAGCCGGAAGATATGAACTGGAACTTCATGATGGAACATCGTATCATTGCTGTGTTTGGATTTGTTAGAAAAGTCTTGTAGAGCGTGTTTTTCTAGTGCTTTTGTAAACTATTTATTTATTTTATTAAATACCCATAAAGACTATGATGCACATGTTGTATTGGATCTTTTGCTGCCTGATATGTTGTAATGGAATAAAAATTATATGAATTGACAAACAATACCGATAGTGAGGTAACGAACCTTTACAGCCCTTAAGCTGTAAATCGAAGGACAAAAAATGTTTATATTCCCTGTTATCTCCTAACTGTTAACACGGTTAGACGCAGCGTACCAATTTGTACGTAAACATCATATTTTCGATGCATCGAAGTACCACATTTTTATTATGAATTAACATGTTTATATTGAGACTCATTTGGTCCGTGCAGCAGTCTTCTGCGGACATTTCTTTTTGCATTCCGAAGAAATCAATCCCGAGTTGAGTTTACTGCCCTCGTGAAAAGGTGTGTTTTGGTTTGTATGTTTGTAAAAGAACGAGTAAGGTCCAGGCATACTGGATGTCAAAGTTATGACGTGTTAGATTGATTATCGGATGGATGTTAAAATACGTTTTACGACTTTTTATGGCGAGCTTTGGTGTAAGCTCGACTTACAAGATTTGTTTGTGGTGGCCGATACTCCTCAAGGGTACAAGTAAAATAACAAAAGATAAATAAGCACTGCGTTACCCGGATCATATGGACGTTACTGATCGGCGATTGGGGCGGGTGATCAGACGCATATTTTCATGGCAAATATTGATCAACCATCTAGTACCTAGGTTTACTATTTCCCAAGACAACGTTAGATTGTCGACAATTACGATGGAAATGAAGTGTGTATTTAATTTGTTAATTATAAGGCTATTTGCATAAAGTAGGTAGCCAGAGATACACCCTAAATAGTTAAACTTGAACACAAATTGCCTGGATTCCTGGAGTGATACCCGGTCTAAGCCAACCACAATGCTAGCGTTATAACGCCGAGAATTCTCGGAAACATACCTGTATTTCGCACATGCAAATATACTCGCAACACAGACGGTAGCGATCTCTATAGCTGTAAATCTTCATGCGGCGATCTCAAAGGAGCTAATCAATGTTAAATCATAGCGAAGTGACGCGTATCGATGTGCTCCTTATTTTGATGAGTTTGAAAAATATCGTGAGTCGATAATTTGAAAAAGATCCCGACACTAGATCGTCTGGTTTAACCCTTGACTCCGAATACGTAAGCCGAGTCATTTATCAATCAGGGTGACCATTCAGCATGGTAACGATCCTGAGACATCTTTACACATCTGCTTTCATTAAACTAGTGTTATGGTTACCAAAGACACGGGCTATCCGAAATAGAATTTATTCTATAAAATAGGAATAAAAATGGGTTAGAAAGAAAGAAGCAACGTTAGTTATCTCGTCAAATCCCGAAGCGTCGAGCGAGATGTGCACACTAGCATTAATAAATATAAATCTCTTCATCTGGTACATAACACCTCGGCTGAGTGATGGCGCGGCGCGTTTGTGCGGTACAGGTGCGCCCGCGCCGCTCTGCGCATTTGTCACTGTTGCGAGCGATTATTCATCTCATTGAAGCATTAACTCGAGAACTAATCACGCTGACTAATGGAGCCCCCCGTCGACACTTCCAAAGTTTCACACTCCTCCGTGTGAACGACGCCCTCTTGACGAATTAACGAATGAAGAGTCGAGTTGAAGTCGATGCACGGTTTTGTATCTTTCTCTACTGCTTATTTCATTTTGTGTTTTAATTTCAAGCTCTTACTTGAAGAGCACCGTACTTGCAAAGCAGTTAGTGCTGTTAAAATGAGCATACACTCTGTTATTTTGAAACATAATAAACAGAGTCTGCGTCTACTGGTTTACCCAGACGAACATGACTAAGGCCATGAATTTGTCTGTTAGTGTCTACAACAGTAATAGTAGTACCTTAGGAGTAAAGTTGCCGCCTGACACTACGTTAGGCCAGACTCGGACAGTCGCATTGCAAAAAGTACTCCATAAACGCACCGTTTATGACGGCAAATAAAACTCGTCTTCCCCGTACTGAATTATTGCTTTATTGCTTCAGAAATTCACAAACAGAAAACATTTTATGATTCCCCAGTTAAGAGCCGCCATATATCATTTTAAGCCATAGATAATAAAATTCGTAAGTCACCAAGAAAGAGACAAAAGTGCGAACGGGGCCCGCGCTGGACCTATTTTAAATTCAGGATTAATCCGAGCCCCTTATGACTTGTTGCTACTTTACGTCGCCTTATGCCTAGTCTGAACCTGTGCGGACTTCTTTTTGTATGTTGGCGTGTAATGCTCAACGATTAAAGCATGACTTGATACCAGCATTTCTAGTTGCCAAACGCTTATTATAGAAAACATTCTTATTTCGATTTGCAGCTCTCACCTCACCTGTTGGTAACTGAAGATGACAGCGGCAATAGGGCGTCCATACCAAGATGTCAAGAATCTATACATATGTACATTTTATGCGCAATAGCAATATCACTTGTCTTTTTACACTTGTAACATATATTATCGCCGTATCGTTATCATAGGTCCTTTCGTATTTTACATCCATACTAATATTATAAATGCGAAAGTGTGTATGTCTGTCTGTCTGTCTGTTACCTCTTCACGCTTAAACCGCTGAACTGATTTGGATGAAATTTAGTATGGAGATAGTTTAAGTCCCGGGGAAGGACATAGGCTACTTTGTATCCCGGAAAAATACCCTTATCCGCGATAAACGAATTTAGTAAGATATATATAATCAGAAGCTAGTAAGATATATATAACAGTGCCCTGTAGACATAGGTAGGTACATTAGATATCCAAATTTAAAAGTATTTTCATTTATTAATCATCAAAATCTTGGGCAAACACCAACTGTTGCTGCCCTCTGCTATAGTACACAAACTATTATAAGATACATCCATACTCATATTATAAATGTGAAAGTGTATCTGTCTGTCTGTCTGTCGGTCTGTCTGTTACCTCTTCATGCTTAAACCGCTCAACCGATTGGCTGAAATTTGGTATGGAGATAGTTTGAGTCCAGCGGTTAGACATAGGCAACTTTTTATACCCTTATCCGCGATAAATAAATTTAAGGCGGACGAAGTCGCGGGAAGAAGCTAGTGCTTTATATTTACGCATTCGAGTAGGTAGGTATACAGTCCCTATTTTAGATATCCTGGGCTTGAGTATTGGTGATCTCGTAGTTATTTTAAGTACATACCAAGCCATCAGTAATTAAGCACAAAACGCTGAATCCAGGTAGGTCGTTCGGGCGCAAACATAAAATTGTAATAGTTAAAGCTCAGCGAAATCGTTAAGTCCAAGTCTGTAATTGGAAGGCATTAAAAATATCCAACGATGTTATAGCAGACTGTTAAATATTGCGTTGGCATTAGTCGCCGACATTGCTGGCTACATTGTTCGTGACTGCGAATATGTAATGTAATGTATGCTTTACTGGCCGTACCCTAATCAAAGGGGATTTATGCTAACGCGGTTTCGGCGATAATTCTTCCGTGCCTGACAGTTAACGGTATGTAAACATAAAGTAAGTACCTATAAATCTTTCGAACCTACTTAATAATTTCAACAGTGACTGATGCAGACAATCTCCTAAACTAGTATATGCAAAAGCGCGACATTTCGTGCAGTAGTTTTTTAATTTATCGAAGACAAACATATAAAAATTCAGCAATAGGGATAAAGGCGGGGTGAAATTTCCTTCGGTTTCCGCGATTATTTGTACTAAAACAGTTAAAACTAACATCGTATATATCAACACTGCAAAATTAAAATGGTAAAATAATTTACCATTATTTTACCATTTATATGCAATGTGTATGTAACATTTATATAGGGGGCAAAAAAATGCATGGAAATTAGAAGAAAAAACTATTTTAGACTTATAATTACCCGCGGTTATGCTCGCGTCCCGTGAAAATATGAAGGTTATGTTTTAATCTACGACCTAATTATATCTGAGTGAAGCTTAATTTTAATCCGTTCGATGGTGAATATGTTTTTGAGCAACAAACAACATTCTCGCACTTATAATATTAGTCGCCTCGCCTTATAATATTAGTCTTATACTTATAGTATGATTTGTGGGATAGATTATTTGAAACTTCATTGTGTATCTTACCCTACTGTCCTGCTGAATTTCAGGCACGGGGGAGTAAGTGTCAGGATTCACAGCTTTGTTGATTGGTCTAGGGGAGGCGCAGGCGCATATCTGTCCAATTTCAAACTTTATGGAGGTCAACGTACACCATTTATGAGCCCCATAACGATGGATAATATTATGTTAAGAACTAATTGAATTACTGCTCCGTATCTGGTACGAGTCAAATGGTTTATGCGAAGGACGTGGATAGTCTGTTGCGAAATTAAAATGTATTTTTTTCGATAGGTAGTGTATTCAAAAATAGTTTTAAGCTCTGACTTCCTAGTAAATTTGTAAGTGGCGGTGTCCCGGTTTGTTTTAAGGGTTCCGTAGCTAAAACGGCAAACACGGAACCCTTATAGTTTTATTATGTCCGTCCGTCCGTATGTCACAGGCATTTTACTAAAAAACTACAAGACGTATATTGATAAAATTTCGAATATAAATAGGTGTCTTGTATAAGCTGCAACTTGATAGTTTAATAACAAAAAGTAATAATACGTACATACATGTAACCGAAAGTGTGATTTTTTGATATAGTGAATATCATCGTAAATAATCGCTCCGAAAGTGGCATACATAATGCCCCGCCACCTGCCCTATTTTCTAAACCTTGCGTTTAAGTCCAAAAATAATTTTAAACAATACAAAGATAAAGCCTAGTAAAGTAAATACTTTCAACGATACCGCTGTTAAAAGTCGCCCTCAAGCTCGGTTCTCCATACAAAGGTAGTTAGTTACGTACACTCCTATTTTAAAACGACTTGCTAGTTTGCTTTGACACTTTGTACTTAGAATAACTTAAGGTATATGCAGGCTTGAAATTAGTTTATATAGCTTCAGTTACCATCGTAAAAAATACAGTGAATTTTAGTTTTTCATACAAAACTTGTTTTTGCCGTATTTTGTTTGTTTTATAAACTGGAGCCATATAAACTATTGTATATGCAAAGTTTCGTTACTATCGAACACGTAGTTAAAATGAGAATGAAACTCCGTTTGTACGGGAAGGTGAAATTCGGCCGAGCTTGAGGGCGACTCTTAAGTTATTGCCGAAATACTGCGCTTCTTAGCAAAATCACTTAAGTGCCGTGGAGATACACTCTTTTGTTAGTGTTCTTTTTTATATCGTATTTTTTGCACCTGTAGTGCATTTTTTTCTATAATCGGCTGCGGAACCCTACACTGCGCATTTTCCGACATACTCTTGGCCGGTTTTGTTGTATTATAATAATAAGTCACAGTGACAAAGCGACATTCACTCACTTGATATAAAGAAGTACCAACAGGGCAGCAACGTAGCCAACTCAAACTAATACAACAATATTTAGATGCATTGTAACTCAAAGGATGTAGGATAAGATGTGACCTCATGTGCATCTCTCCAACCACATTGTTAAGTAACAAACATCCAAATATCTTAACAAACTTTTACATTATTTATTATAATATTGTTAACAGGAAATCAACATTTTGAAAAAAAATCTGTAAGTTTCAAACAGCACTGTCTATATGATAGGACTACTTAACACGGCGAGACTGCCAATTACCAAAACATCGAATTTAATGTAACTTTAGCAACCATAAATTAACTATTAAATGTACCTCGAAAAAAAAACTTAATTATGGCTGCTGTAAAACATTCCAAAATAAATAGTAAAAAAACACAAAACAAACGTAACATCAACAAATAACGTCGCCATGTTGATTTGGCTCGGTCCGGGCTCAAAACAAAAGAAAGTCCTAAATTTGGCCAACGTTTCAACATTTTACGGTAACAAAGTTGTAATTGTCGACTTATTTGACAAATCCGTCATGCATCATGACTTCTCGGAAGGTCGGAGGACGACTGAGGTGAGCGGAGTCGGTGAAAAAAAGATGGTCAAGTGGGTGTTCGGCAACTCATAGTAGGGACTTGTAAGTACATTTTAGGGTTTATTTTAAGGGTTTTTGCAAGTGATACTTGTAAGGGTACTGTAAGCTGACTGAGTCACATTCCCATGTACTAAAGTTGCATTAAAATTGTTCAATTCATCTTAATGGATTGCCTATTTCAATACACGTTCATAATCTATACCCGATATTTATTGACACAGATAAAAAAAAAACAAAAATCTTTATTAGTATCATAAATAAGGTAACAATATCTGCACTGGTGCCTCTTTTTAAGTATGTGTGATACTTGTGCTAAGAGAGCACCGCTCTCCCTCATAAAATGTAACTATACAGTTTATTTAGGTGTATAAGTTAAACAAAAATAAAGTGATTTTAAATATTAAAGGGTAAACACACATTATTATGGATTACAAAAACAGTAGGTTCTAAGCAGGTTTTACAGATAAATGAATACATATACAGGATAAGAGCTAAGCTCAAGCATAGGTCCGGATATGTTCCACTAAATAAGTTTTCTCATCTTATGAAGAAAGCAGTATCGTCTAATTGCGAAGAATGTGGTAGGGTAGAAGATATGCGTCATGTTTTAGTTGAATGTGTCCGAACACGCACTCAAAGAGACAGGTTAATAATATATCGGGGGTATAATAGGCTATTTGTCAATATTTTTATGGTATGTCATAAAACGACGTCTTCTTAATAATAGAAATAATGGTGAAACAACTGCTCCAATATCATAAAAACTCCCCGAGATACAACGCTTAAAGCACATTTTTGGACTTTCCCAAAAAACACTCCATACTAAAGCGTACAAGCATGTGACGTCACACGGTTGTATAGGAATAATAAGAACTTTGTTCTGCAGCTATGTTAAAACTTGCGTTTACCGAAACGGTTTTATATCAAAAATTACAAAACATTTTATGGGTTATTGAATGGTATTATTAGTTATTAATATTTTCATTCTTTAAAAATGTATTTTCCCACCCAACTTTAAGGCCTCATAAAACAAAATACACGTTAGGTATCGAACTCAAAATTTTAACATAGTTTTTTATTTTGCTTGTTTTATCAGGATCCTATATAATCTTTACATTTTTTCTACTGTCAAATACCCTATTACAATCATGTTGGTATTTTCCAATCTATAGTGGCAGAACCCATGTCGGAAGCGGCGAAATTGGTATACAGTTTTTTTTAAATAAGTGTATAAAAATTTGGTTATTTATCGTGAGTATTATTTTTTTATTTTTAGTAGATTATCAAGGACGATTAAAGCAAGAGGACTGTCTTTTTCCATACACAAGGCCGTTCCTTGATCTTTAGTTTCACAGTGAAAGGGAGGTGGCGTTACTTGTAACAAAATGAAATAAAACCCAGTTGACAACATTCTTAGTTTTGCTTACAACGTCATCTAGACCGAATTTGCTGCAATATTACTGACTGCTGCAATAGTGCCGAAAGATTCGACTGCACGTACGAGATCAATTGCCAGGTTCACGTAAATACAGAATATTACCTATACGTTTTAAGGTATTATTGTATACTAACATTACATGCAAGAGCATACTAACAAAAAATATTCCAGTTGATCGAGAATAAATATTTTTTATTATCACAAAAGTAATCGCTATTGTATTATTGGAATGGAGAGAAAAAGAGCAGCATATGGCATGAAGCTACTTTTTTCTGCGTGTAACGCTTACAGCACCAGTGACTGAAAAGCACACTCTTTTATTTTAGCTTAGGACCAGGAGCACATTAAAGTGGAAGCTTACCCGAGAAGGCTGACTTGACCGATTCGGTGTTTGTGATACCAGGAGTAAATTAAAGCGTGAAGCTAGCTACTCACCTTATTTCTTTAGGAATAAGAACGAAACTTTCCGTTCCTGGAAGTGGAAGTCGTCTAGCAACCTTCTACTGCACCAGGAGCTCATAACAGTCAGGAGCCACTCACCCCTTGCTCTCGGTTTGGGTGTAAAGGAAGATACTCGCACTAATGTCTCATTTCAACGTGTTGTGAGTTTTATTAGTGACTGATTACGGAAAGGTTGACACCCGTGCGGGTAACATACGTATACGTGCACAGAAAGTTGTAGCAGTCAGGAAATACATTTATTGTCACGAGCCGCTCGTGCAAAAGTCTACCGAAGATATTTTTGAACGTAGGTATTAATCATGTTTATCTTTTAGCGGTTGACTTTCTTGCCTTAAGCGCGCTCTTAGTGTGTATTACTATTAACTTCTTATACCTTTGTGTATATTTTCATTGAGGGTGATTAATATTAACTAAATATTTATCTTACTTTTTCAACCCTCTTGTGTAAATTTATAAAGAAAATCGTAATACCATACTTGTTATATTTCCGCCAAAAATAAGAACTCAGTTGTAAATATTATGTTTCTTTAACAGGTAGGTACTATTGGTTCATTACCAAGTAGCTGCCATAAAAAGTGCATTGTAAATACGCACGTCTTGCCATTGACTATTAATAACTTTTCTACTCCCAAATCGTGAGACAGGGACTCCCCCTCTTTCTATAATAGACAATATTAACTTATGGTTCAATCATGACTTGCTATAATCGAAAGGACCCCTAAAAATAAGGTACCACTATCGCAAAAACGTGATGCGTAGACTCATTAGGCTTTGAGCAACAGTTTTCGGTCGACAGGGACTTATTACCCTCATTGAAAAAGTACGACATTATACTTGACAGATTTTACTTTGTAATGAGTTCCTTGTCAAACAAAAATGTATGCGGTTTGCGTTATTGCACCTTAAAAGGTTTGCAAATTAAGGGCAACCTTTGTCAAATGATTTATGAAGTAAGGTTAATCGGGATATATGCGCATTTGGACTACATCTAAAACTACCTATGCTTTATTTTTAATAACATCAGTGTCAAACATCACACAATCGGATAGGGATAGTTTTTAAGTGTCAGCATTTTATAAACTCTTTAAAAGACGCATATTTCCGCATAGGTGCAATTACACCGGCAGTCCTTAAGTATAATCGAATCAATAAAGACCAAATAGTTTTCATACCTAAAGTCACAAATATACCACAACGAATCATTTATTTCTACAGGTATTTATTAGCCCATTTTAATTATACAGATATTTGATGCTGAGTAACGTACGTATTATATTACAGAACTGGTACGTTGTCCATTTGACTAACATACAGAATTCGCAAATCATTCTTAGTTTCAGCTAAACTGTAAAAAATATTGTAAAATATTACACCTTTGAATTTGAAACTATTTAAGACGTTTTTTCAATATAATTTTGAAACAATTGATTCATTCCGCCAGTAGTAAATACAAAATAAGTATTCCATTTTTCTCGATGTCCTTTGTTTATTTACTACTTATTGCGTATTGATGGCAATATGCAAACGGCTAATCTACTGCTTGTACGATAACCCATTGAGTATAGACACGTCATTTACTTCATAAGTATTCGAAAATAATCGAAAAGTTAGAGTTTTCCGTTATTTATATTTACTGCTTATAGTCTTGCAGTCAGCGATATGTAAACGACTGCAAAAGCACCAAAACATCGTCCAATTTTACTCGTAATTTACTCATTTGTCGCTGCGATTTTTCAGCACTGGCGACGCAATCGGAAGTGAACCGGCGTCGGCGACTTTTTGTTTCTGCGCTGTCGCCGCGATGGCTTTCGGAAACGGGGTGGCCACTCCACTATCAACCAATATTTCAGCTTGTGATTTATTAAGTTTCGTTGCAAAGGGGTTTTGAATGGGAATTATTTCAGGTGGGGTCGGTGTAGAGTGTAGGAACGGAGTAGTTGATGAAAAGTCGCAAAAAGATTTGAAGCATATTTAGATGTATTCTGTATTCTTTACAATGAAAATTATTCCATAATTGTAGATAAAAGGAGTTAATTGATTGATATAATAAGCACGTGACCGAAAAAATATATAGATATAATATAGAAGTGGAATCATATATATATGACAGTTGAATTGCGACATTCGTGAGATGGATTTATGTATATGACGAAGTGTCATCACTTGCCAAATCTATGTGGATACATCAACACTTTGTGGGCCAAATGTAGGTAGGAATCTCCAAGCATATTTTATGTGGGCCAGTATTTTCACAACTAGCAAACCGTTTTAATATTTCCCGCCGTCAGTGCCGCACCGTGGGAACACTTTCCATTGACACCGACCAGCACGTATGATGATACATTATTACGCCAAAATACACGTGGGCTGTTTACCGTGTCATGTAATCAGGGTATATTTGTAAGACAAACGTCAAATCACGGTTATGTTACTGCCAGAATTTTAACTTCATATCGACGCTCTTTGCAAGCACATGCTGTATTCCCTTCGGAGTGCCCCTTTAATTTCCATTGATTTAAAAATAGTCACATAGTTAATAGACCCAAAAAACCTCACTGAGATATTAATCACACTTTTGTGATTAATAAAATAAAATTATAACTCACGCGTTGCCCTTATTAATATATGTTCAGGTTAATATTATTATTTTATTAAACCACTGTGGTGATTTTTATACTTCCTATATCATGTCTTGGAAAACCATTTTAGTTACCAAGCATGTGTGGGGCATTGACACCGTGCATCCTCCTAATACATCAAAATAAGATTATTTTGATGTATTAGGAGGATGCACGGTGTCTGGTTCTCTTATTGAAATAAGTATATACTTCTTGTTAATTACAATTATTGTACGAAGTTAAGATACTGACAACGATAATTTAAGTGTGCAGACGTCGGACTGTCCCAAGACTGTTTATTAAGCTGTCTTAAGCGAATAGTAATTGAGGGTTTTTATAACCACACAAATCGTGTGATTTAGTAGATTTGGTGTTCACAGATTATATTTGTCGGTCTGTAAATCTACCATGAGTTATGCCGACTAAAACAAATCATTAAAAAAAAAAAATTGTATTTATTAAGTGGTTTTGTTAAAACTTGCATTTTGGTATAATTATACTTTCTTTTCAACGGTTTTATATATTTACATGCAATATTTCCATGTCACAGCTATAGGGCAGCGAGGACAACAACACAAGAAACAAAAATTATACATATATTAATATTTTCTTCTGTTTCCGCGATTATTACTCATTGAAATAAAACAATTTAACGGATTATATCGCGTATATTATCTCATTTTAGTTCCCGACGTTTCGGAAGCTTTCCAGCTTTCCATGGGCACGGGAGGACGGGTCCCGTTAAATTGTTTTATACATATATTGTTTGTTGTTATTTGAGTATATCAATTGATCGTTGACAGTTACCAATAAGCCACAGCTAACCTATGAAATGTTCGTAATAATGTATGTTACTCTGTTACCACCGAGTTGTCGCTCCATACATAGAGTAATGCAGTGGTCTGCGCTAAATTGGATAAGTAACCCAAGTAACTATTCAATATAACTCTATTAACTCAATATTTGTTTATTTCATTGTATATATGCATTCATGTAAACACTTTATTCCACATAATAACCAGTTACAACCAACGTAACATATGTATGTACAGTACAAGGTGAACTTATCCTTACCTTATTAAGGAACTCTACCCGTTAATTTTTAAGCAAGTGAGTGAAGATACTCGTAATATCTTCACCATGTACAAATTGTTCAAAATATATACAACACTAGAACACATATGAATAAAAGTTAAATATATTATTGTTTTTTTCTTTTTTGTTATCGTTATTATATCGTTATTCATCTGAATTCTTAAGCTAGATTTTTTTTACAATATATTATACCTACATTATTTTTGCTGTTATTTTCTTGATCTATTTACGCCTTGACATTATAAAGATTGTATTTTTTTTCTAATTGACTGTATAATTTTCCGTATTTGATATTGTTTATTTATTACTGGAACACACAACTCTTCGTATTGTCCATGTTCATCTTAAGGCCCACCTGTTATGATACTATGTTGAGAGCTTTCAGCATCATCCTCCAGCGTCTCTACCATGACCAGGATATCGTCGGCAAAGGGGAGGGGGAGGTCTATATTTATTAATTTCCTGTAAATATAACTTTATGAGTGTTAGGCTATAGATAGATGCCTGCATACCCACATACATAAAAAACATAACCAACGCACGTTCTTTCTGCAACTTTAGATGCATTTGCGTGTCAACATTCTTATTTGCGATACAAATAGAGTTCAACCCGACATCACTAGGACGTGAGTGTATAACCCTCCCCCTGTCACAGTCGGGCAGACATAGCACGGTTTGGTAGTGAACCACCACACAAATAGGTAAATACACATATACTAAAATGAGTGTCATCACTTAGTTCAAGGAAAGGGAAAAAGCTGTAACTCTAGTTTAGCTTCAGCGAAGTCGGGTAACTGGTCTGTAATCATCTGTGGATGCTCAATTGCTCAGCTACCCTTGCATCAATCATAGTTGAAATCCGTCGTGCTATTTTGGTGTGATAAAGCCGCAAAGACACATACATACATAAAACTCATAATAAATATTGTTCCGTTCAGTCAACCAGTTTCTATAGACATTTAAGTTTTACAACCTTATAAGAATATTTTATACTAGAGAGTGCACGTTATTTCGTTCATGGAGGAGAAAAAGTTCTTTTTTTCGACAATGTAGTCGGGTAAAAAGTATATATACGCCGATTTGGCGTGCTATATATATTTTTCCATACAGTGACCTCCACATAGTCCGTTACAATATTTTTTTGAAAATATCTCCAATGTACAGACATTTCATTTTTACAACTTTATAATAATATAAAAATCAATTCCTACTCCAAACAAAAGACAATCGCAAACAAGTTCTTCAGTGCCTTTCCGAGAATTTTGATCAACTATTCCGCCTGTAAAGCAGTTTAACACAAAATTATTGCCTTCTCTAAATGCCATAACAGTGCCCATAACTCAATTAAAACAAGAGCCCATTTTAAATTACCATCTTAATAACATGCCGTAGCTACCTGGCGGACGCTGGAAGCGTCACGGCCGTTTTGGGAAATGTGTCGGGTAAAATAGCACTGATAGACTTGTTTCAGAGGTAAATGACAAAAACCATTAAAATACTACTTAATTATTTACAGTAATAATAAAGATAAGTTTCGTTTTAAACATTTAGGAAACCTGTATAAAGTTCTAATTTTCAAAACAGCTCAATTCTTATATGTTGATGAAGATTTATTGAGATGATTTGTAATTGACACCATTTATATTTTCTTGTCTCTTTAAGGCGAAGAGATGGGGAAATGACCTTGCTCGTTCGGCCCGAACGTAATACTTCGGGCGCGCGCGCCATCTAGTATATGTTAGATGCTCTCTCTCGACTCGTCGTAACGCGTATTGACTAGTTGTGAACTATCGACTCCTTTTGCAGTATGGTGGCGCTTGTTTTGAGGCTACTTTATTCTAGTTTGTTTTTTTGACCTTGCTGCTTGCTGAAATTCCCGATGAGAAATTAGGATGCTTTTTAATCTTAAATTAAGATTAAAAAAGCATAGTAAATTATTAAAATAAAACAATTAAGCCCTTCTGGCACACGTGTAACTGTCTTTACCTCTTAGCATGTATGTACACCTTTATTTGTTTCATCTGGCATGTATGTACACCTTTATTTGTTTTTTCAAAATGGGTAGTTTGCACAAATTGTAACTTTGACAAAGGAAAATACATCTTTTCTCAGTCCACCCGTGACCATGGAAAGCTGAAAAGCTTTCGAAACGTCGGGAACTAAAATGAGATAATATACGCGATATAATCCGTTAAATTGTTTTATTTCACAGAGTACCTTGATATAATTATACTGGTACTAAATCGTAGAATAGAACTCATCAAAACAAAACAAATGCAATCAGTTGACGGAATGAATTCAAAAACATTATCGCTATGGGTAGATGGAAGCGAGCTGGCAACAGCGTAAGTGCACGCCGCGCCGCCGTGGCGTAGCGCGAGCATGCAACGTCGCTTTCACTGCTAAAGCGCCTAGGATTTACACTGATCAAATATTTAGTACGTTGACTTCGTAGAAATGTCGTAGGCGAAAGTTGATTTTGGGTTTAAACTCCATATTACACAAATTAGACTAAGTTTTTTCCTATCAGTTACTAGACCAAGGTCTTTAAAGTACATGTGCAAAATTTGATAATGTAGAATGGCTCACAGGCGGAAAAAAAGATGTAGAAGATTTTTAAAAACCTGCTTCTTATATAGTTTCTGGGCCTACATCAGATAGAAACGCACATACAGATAATTAAGTATATTTGTGTCCTGAATAGTTACTTTTCAGATGTTTACATGCTACATATATTATAATATCAAAAACATTGCACAAAAACACCTCGATTTCAATGATTTGCGCCCTTCGCCTTAAGATGCCAGAATATAGATTTCCTCTTCTATTGAGATTACCAACCTTTTTAAATATTAATAAACTAGACAGTAAACAGTTATTAAATATCTTCTGCTAAAATAATCTATGAAAGTTCAATTTCATTGACGTAACTCACAGATCAGTATAGTTGACACTTATTTCAGTGTAATAAATATTTTATTTTTTATGGGGGAAGGTTATCAATTCGGTTGTATTTTTTTTATGTTTGTTAACTCGAAACTCCGTCATTTATAAACCGATTTAGATTTTTTTTTGTTTGAAATGAGGTGCTTCCGGATTTGTCCCTATTTTAGTGAAGATCTGATGGTGGGATTAAATTGAAGGAACTCCTCAAATATTGTAGGCATAGGTACATATGGTCATTTTGGTATTATAAAAAAAAAGCATTTGAATTCAGAAATCGTATATGGGTGAAACGTAACTGACGACCAGAGACGTCACTGGAACTGCGACGATACATCTCGATTAAAATAGCTAAGCTTCTTCATAGACGCAAATTGAAATGGTCCTGATGAGAATGGTACCACCGAATTGATTTGATGACGGAGCTGAAACTGCCGGAAGGTAGGCACCGGATCTCTGTGATAAAATTATGAATCCTAGCTGTGTTTTGGCTTGTTCGAATCGTCACGTGATATAATTTTAGAAACAATTAACTAAAAAAGTGCAAAATTAAAATAACTTTTAACAAAAAATAAAACCCACCCAAAAAAGATTTGAACTAATTTGAAACAGTATATTAGGAACAACGGTGGCTGTCAACACGATGAGACATATACAGCTACGGATCGAAGGTCATTCGCGTGTGGGAGCCCCTTTAAGAAAACGCTTACAAAGGTTTACCCCTGTCTAGGGGTCATATTATAGTAGCGACGTGTCCGTCAGGACTACGTTCGACGCTGACGCATATTTTGTAAATGCTTTAGCAGAATACAGACTAGAAAATTTAATCGCTGATCCGCTGATCTTACGCACACAATTTCGAAATAAAAATCTCATGCATTAGTATGTACAAGTAAGTAGTTCGGAACATATTTTCTAATAAGTACGCCCTGTCTATTCCAGAAGAAAGTTATATCGGCTATAAGCTATAATAGCAGCGATTGTGAGAGGTGTAACCATACTCCGGTAAATAATGAAATATCGTAAATAACGCAGTTGTCGACGGGACATCCATCACTTTGTCCATCTTCATCAAGTCTGAATTAGCTTACTGGTGTTAAACTATACTTTTCGTTATTGCTACTTATTATGTAGTTCAAGAGGCTTATTAGTTACCCGATTGCATCATAAGGAGGGATATTTTAACGAGTTGTATGTATGTATGTATGCATGTTTATTTGTTTGGCTCGATCTGCAGTCTGAACGGCTTGACTTGTTGTTAAATTCGATTTGACAGTGGAAGTTAATATATTTGTGCGCTGGGTATAATATTAAGTAGGTGAAGTTTTATTTTAAAAATACTAATTGAATACATTTAAAACGCTCGTTGCTAATATGCCTCATTCTCAAAATACCACATTATGCAAAATTTATTATTTATTATTTTATTTTATTTTATGCAAAATATAAAATACATTCTGAAAACAATTTAATTCCATGAGTACATTTCAATTTTATAACCTGTGATCAACCTGGTGTATCGAGAATGTGGTAGGCTAAGAGTGTATAATATATTGATAATCCAATATTTTGCAAAATCTGCTATTTTGGGAATGCGATATATTAGCAACAAGCGATTTAAACTCTCCAGGTAATATTAATTGACAGCCGTTTTGTTAATTTATTATAAGGATACTTTTATATTTCTTTTACTGCAACTAGTTTTGAAGATATTTTCACATCGTTTGGAAATATTTTTTTTGCAGTCCTGTGTCTTGCTTGTTTCTTGTAAGATGTATTACAGGATCCCAAGCTGGTGGTAGCGACAATTCATTACTAGCTACATATGAAGATCATACAAAAATCATAGTCTCCATTCCACTAATCAGTTCGCCAGTGGTAATAACTTTTTTTTCAGATCGCAATGTAAAAAAAAATCAGGGCAGCAAGACCAATCTATGACGAAAGATGAGGCAGAAAATACACTAGAAAATGTATTTGCATTTTTTGTTACTTTTCAATTGGACATGATGTAGAAATACCGAACTTCTGTTAATTATTGCTTTAAGCCGAATATAGGTGGGAGGATAATCTCAATAACAAACGGAACCTTTTCAGGTCATTAACTTCTCGAGGCGCGTACGCGATATGTACTTGTACCTACAAACTAATTATCTTTTGCCGAACCTAAGTGAAATGATAGAGCCTCTTATACTTGCCGACTAGCTACGACTATGCCACGATTTCTCTATAGAAATAAGAGACTGCTTGCAGTGCGAATGTCGACGGCAGTAGGCGCAATTTGTTAAGTCTCGGCGGCTAGCACAAATGTTAGGAATTTTGATACCTACGTTACGAAACCTTGTTCATGACTTTAATCTGTGCAGAATAGGGAGATTGGCTTGTTGCGGACCTGAGTTTCACGTTCTTTTGCTCACTCGCACTGAAAACTAAATAAAAAGAGAGATACACCTAAGTACCATCACTGATAACTAAAAGTCACCACCGACTCTGTCACTATGGTTAAAAACCTTTTGCGAGTTTTATCCTGAGTAGATACTAGCTCCTGACGATTAACTTAGTTATCAGCAGACGATTTGTTGCGTGATATGGACCTTGTTACTTCTCTAGCCACTGCTAGAAGTCCGTAGAGAAGGATGTATGTTTAAATGCCGTACTGTGTTGTGTAAAAATGGTCACGCGTGGCGCCGTCGAGGCCGCGGTGAGGCAACCGCGAAAAAAGTATAATTAAATCTACCCACGCTGGCGCAACTGGCGCGCCTCCGGCTTTTTAGATTATCTAGCTTTGCCGTAGATAACACTGCTTTGACAATATTCCCCATCAAAAATCAAAGATACCCCTTTTTGTGGAAAATTCATAACAAAAATGAACTAATTAAACTAAAGTCACAGCGAGTCTAGAGAGACAGAGTCGAGCGAGAGGCAAGTGTTTCGCTTAGTGGCTTTATGAGCGCGCTATGTTCAGTGCTTAAATTGTTATGAATTTGTTTGAAGGGCCGGTGTGGCTGATGATGCGATATCAAACGAAACGGAATAGAGATGAAGGAGCCTCGAACTGTGGAAGATCAAAGAACTACTTTCAATCGGCTTTACACGTAGAAGCGGCTAATGGCAATCTAGTATGATATACTGTTGCGTGATCTACATGTAACATTGTAAAGACAACTCTCACAATGATTGAAACTGCTGTGTCAAATTCTGCTGACTCGCGTAAAGAGAGATGTTAAGTATGATAAGTCCATGGCGCGATTCATGCCAAAGAAATAAAATAAGTGTCAGGGGATTGCAGCCATGGATTGCGGAGAGGTGCAACCAGATTTCCCGCGCTGGAAACTCGATTTCCACGCAACTAGCGTGCGCGTAACGAGCGCTCGTCAACACCTCCCGATAGCATCGCTATGACTGGCTGGAAATTATTCCGAATCGTAATTACGGCGATTATTCACGGCGGCCGGGGGCGGCGGCCATTTTTCAACAGTCACCGTTCTTAATTATGAGCGCTGGACGGCTGTCGAAGCTTTGAGGCGCGCCGTCACCTCAGGCCGACTGCTTCGCTATCCATACACTTCGGTTTGAGCGGGGAGGTTATTATTGAACCGTGTGACTTTTAGGCCAAAGTTATCGAAGATTTTCTCAAATATTAGTGACAGTTTCTTGCACAATAGATTCTGCGCAAACAAAACTCTGAGTAACTCAAATTAAGAAGCGGTTCAGTTAATAGCTGCCAAAGAAACAATTTTTAAATATAACACAAATTGTTAATAATTTTATGATTTCAGTCGATAGACAATAAGACATAACATTTAAACGTAAATGTATTACGTGAAGTTACGTAAACAAATTAATCATAAATGTCTCAAAAAAGGGAACTAAAACATTAAATCTATTTATTTGTCTCCACAAATGTCGAAGTTATTTTTAGCCTAGACTTCGATTACGGAACGTGTCAGTCATCACCAACCAGCTCCCTTATAAAGCGATATCGTGCGACAAAATATCGAATGCTCTGAGAATGGTACGCCACAGCGTTACTCCACACGAGAGTTCGACTAGTGTTTATTTATCGTTTTGGAAGGCTTAGAGAAGACAGATGGAATGTGTTTTTTACTCCAAGATGAGGTGTAAAGTAGAAATAATCTCTTATTTTTAATAAAGTATGTAAACAACGCGTGTGTCGAACGGTTCTGTGAGTAGGTATTATTTTAATGTAAGTGCTTTAAGTAAGTGCTGGGCTGGTGTGTTCGCTTTTGCTACGACGGTAACATTTGAAGTTGTGGTCGGAAGCATTTGTATAGAATTATGTTCACTTACTCCAGCCAAGGTAGCTCAAATACTATTAATGTCTCTTTCGCATTGTAGTATTCTCGTATAGTTGTATTTGACGATGACGATTTTGTTCCGCTGAACTAAACCGCTGCACTGAGCGGGTCCTGGGTTTAACTCCCGGTAAGGGCAAATAAATATCTGTGATGAGATGAGCATACATTTTTATTCAGAGTCTTGGATGTTTCCTGTGTTTATAACTATAGTTCCCTATTAATTAGATCGACGTCTAGTTCTCTTATTACAAGCCTTATAGAGCTTACTATAGGTCTAACGATTAACTGAGTCTGTTCCTGAGGTAAGCGAGCGGTACGGGAGGAGAGGCAAGTGACATGAGATGACGTGTCTTAACTGTCTCGCTATACACATACACGTCACGATGTTATAAATGCGAAAGTAACTCTATCTGTCTGTTACGTCCACAAGCTTAAATCACTGAACCAATTTGGATATGAAATTTGGTAGGTATGGAGATAGTTTAGATTCTAGAAAGGGCATAGGATAGGTTTTATCCCGGAAAGCGCACGGTTCCCACGGCATAAGTAGAATAGGAGGTCACGTGGGCAATATGCGGGAAAATCCTAGTATTCGATAAAGTATAAAGGTGTTCAATCAAACGCTTTGAGTTATTATAGTAGATTTAAAGCCTTTACTAGGCACGTGTTGTAAATTATTGTTATTACATTATAAGTAGTAGGTAATAGTAATAGGAATGATTAAAAGGGTGGTGTAGTTCGTGGAACGACTTCTAGATAATAATTGAAATCGCCGTCTGGTCACGACCGAGCCTAGTACAGTCGCATCACAAGTGCTTATCTCATTTTATTTAATTAATTACAAATAGGAGTTAGCAAGTGTGAAGAAAAACATGTTTTAATTATAAAAAGGGGAACGATTTCACGTCACGTACCAACTGCTCATCATTTTTCGGTCCATTCCGTGGACCTTAATCGTAAGTGCGGTAGGGACCCGTATCGCACTGCGAGTCAAGACTCCCTGGCGGTTAAGGTAATAGCAGATTGTTTGATGAGCGCGGCGCACACTGATCGCTATTGAGATCTATAGGGAGGCCTGTGTGAAGGTTAATGTCCCGGTTTCAATTACAAGTTAAGCCTTTTTATTACCTGCAATCTGCATATTGGTCGCAAATCAAAAATCTACCTTCCTGGACAGACACTGAGCAAATAGTTGGCGCTAAAAGCCTCCCTGCTACTTAAAAAATCGTGCTCGAGAAATTAGCTGTAGTAGTCCAATTGTTAAGGCACCAGTGTTTGCAAGAGTAGCCGTTGAAGATTCGGGTTCGATTCCCGCTTGAACCATACAATTTTCGCTTTAGTAAAACATCCTTCACAATTGAGATTTTATATACATTGCCTCCGCAAGCGTACGGGGACGTTCGCGGGGCTCGCGGACGTAGGCGCGTCTAGTTGCCGTTTATAGGAGAAAACCAATACCTGTGGCACTGTCAGCGCAACCAAACATTTCTAGTTCATCTATATGACAAGGAAACTGAATTGACGGGCTCAAATATTCAATGCTAATAGCATAGACCAGTTGGCAGAAGGTGTATGTGTACGCAAGGATAGCCGTTTGAGACGCGGGTTCGATTTCCGTTTGAACCATACAAATTTACTCGCTTTAGTGAAAACATCTTTTATGTTTGAGATTTTATAACAATTGCCTCCGCAAGCGTACAGGGTCGTTCCCGTGGCGCGCTGACGCCAGCGCGTCTAATCGCCGTTTATTGGAGAAAACCGATTACTGTGGCTCCGCCAGCGCCTCGGAGCGTTTCGACATGTCATCAACCGTACGTACCGCTCATTTTGAGAACATTTTGACATTTTGACAACCCTAGTCCTATTCAGGAACAATAAGTTGGATAGGTATACGTTACCCTCAACAAATTCCATTTTTAACTCGAAAGTTACTAGTGAGAGCTCGGAGTCTGAAAAAGCAGCGACCGAACGCGCTCATGATTGAGGTCTCCATAATATGAACCAAATTACTGTGTGAGTGGCAACCACCCATCGAAAAACTAGGTGCGCTGATGACCTGATGAAGGTCGTTGCGCAGGACCAGTCGTTGTGGCGTTTTTTGGGATAGGCCTATGTCCAGCAGCTGGCGGCTGATAACCGATGATGAACTATTTATTACTGTAATCTAAAAACCCGAGGACTTTTTTACATGTAAATAAGAATTGTTCAGAATTGGTATGGAACCCTAATGTCAGTTTTTAACCGACTCCCAAAAGAAAGGGGGTGGTTATCAAATCAGTTGTAATTTTTAGAATGTTCGTTACCTCAGAACTCCATCATTTATAAACCGATTTCTATGAGGAATTGAAGGAACTACTCAAATATTGTAGGCATACATGGTTATTTCGGTGATAATAAGAAACATAATAAGCATTTGCATTAAGGAAGTGTATATTGGTGAAGTGGAACTGATGAAGAAGACCAGGTAAGTAAGTAACCGTTTATGTACTCAATCTGTACTGTATCAATTAATATTATTTTGGCGTCGGTGCCATATAAAGAATGTGTAAAATATTAAAAATTGCCGATCTTAGTAAGTTGTGTCACTATCTCTGGCACCTACTCCAAAAATAACACAAATTGTATATAATACTGTATAAATTGAGTAGACAAAACGGTTCCAAGTAAGTAGGTTGAAGAAACTGAATGAGGGTTTTCTCAAATGGAAATATAACCAGTTGGCACCTGCATGACGTAAGGTCTAACTGTCAAGACGTGTCAACATCCACCAGATTTTGACACTTCCTGTCAATAAGACCTTACGTCACGGTGGCGCCAACTGGTGATATTTTCATTTTAGAAAACCCTGATTATGCAGTTATTATTATGCTTTTTAGTTTTTTTTTGAGTCGGTTTCACTTTTTCTTAAAAAGTTATTTTCTTATATGTTGTCGTCAAGTTGTCTATGCGGATACGTTACTAATAGGTACAAAGATGAATAGCGTTTCTTATATTACCTACATGTTCTAGTTCAAATATTGTAATTTCGTAGCGCCAATCTACTCATCCCTACTGCGCATATACGTAATGTATCGCAAATTATAGTGAAAAAGCAAAAGCATATACTTACTTATACATTTGACCGTTGCTAGGAAATATTGGGTTCACGTGTTCACCATGGTCTTCTTGATTCTTCGAAGAAACGATACGAGAAGAAGCTAGTCACCTTCGGTTCATTTATTACAAGGATAGTAAAAGCTAGCCAGTCTAGACATCCGTGTCCTTCACATTATGTTCGCACAAAACGTTATTATCTACCAGTATAATGTGTAGGTACTTCCACTTTGCAGTATCAATTTCAATAATGGCTTCAAATTCGGCCAAAATAAACTGACTCATATGTAAATTACAGTTATATAAACGCTATAGAAAGCTGTAGAGTATGGCTAATGTAATGATGAGTACGCTACTGTTCAGAAGAAAAAAGCAGTAAATGCTTCTATGCTTCATACTGTGACATGCTTTTCAGAATGGGACGGTAGCATGAGGCCGTGCCTGGTGCAGCAACCTGCTAGTCACCGAGGGCGCTTTAGGGTAAAAACTACAAAAAGTAAATTATATTGATGGAATCGAGCCCGTTTGATTGATGATGAGTGAGCATTTTTAATTTATTTCGAGTATTCGACCGCGTCTGTGACCTCCCGATCAAAAAAAGAAATACAAAAACAAACGTCAAGACGTCGAACGCGCGGTTTTTATTTTACAAACTGCATTTCGATTTAGGTGTCTATTAATATTAATTGACGTACGAGAAATTTTATTATTAAAAATGCTGTAGAACAATGACTTAGCAGTTGAGTTAATTAATATCAAAAAGTGTTTCGGTGTTGGTGAAATTGATACCTACGTCAGTCATTATTTTGTGAGAGTTAATATTTATTTTTGTGGCGGATTCCATCCATCTTACCTGCTGTTTTCCTAAGAGTTTCCTAATAAAATGTGTAATTATATGTAAATTGTGCTAAGAAAACTTGATTGAGATGATTATTTATTTAAAAATGTAACATCTTTGCTCGACTGTCGGTTCATTTACTATTACGTTTTCGTACATTTTATTTTATACCAGAAATTAGTGAGGTTTTGTTTTTGCTCGTTAATCATTACAAGTATTACAACGAAGTAAAACACAGGCGTCAGAGGATGTATCCCCACAGCTGTGGTTAGTTACCATGAGAAGCGTTCCATGTAGAAGACGGCCCTCATAACCCTTGGGCGCGTCATTGAATGGAAATGTAGATATATGGTCACGCTTAGCCCTGAGAGAAAGATGAAAAAGTAAAAGAAATCATGGGTTTGATCACAATGATTTACACATAGATACTGTGTTTAACCTGACCTGAGCCACGAGATCCGTACAGACGGAACGCACGGGCAAACATGGATCTAGAACACACCTGTGCTAACCAGCGTCATCTTGGAGGACACTCAAAACACAACCAGTTAGATATTTATTTAATTCGTTGATGTATATTATCGGTTGTTAACTGCCTAGAATTGTTTAGATGTGAGTAAAATAATCTAAGTAAGGTAATATTATTAAAAAGATGAATTCGATAGTGTTGCTTTCAAAAAAATCTTCAAAAATCGGTATGCATACAAAAAATACCAAATTACGTTAAATCTCTTCATTCGAAAAATTAACTTTTAAAATAATTGACATAATTTTCTATTTTTTATTTTATCTTACCTTTGATGACTATTTCAGAGGTAGATACTTCTAATTGACTTAGTATTTATCACCTTAGTCTATATGGTAACTAAAGATAATCTAGATTATTGAATGGCCGATTTCATATTTACACGATATATTGTATTCGTACCAGGGATCGGTACCAGTATTTTTTTTCATTATATTCGAAATAAATATTAGTTTTTTTTCGATAAATTACAAGATTTTCGTACATTTTATTAAAATTCTAGTACTTGAATAAGGTGTTTTGTGATTAATATCTCTTCTTTAAATACACTTTTTTCATACATTCCAGAAATAACGTGTATTTTAGAAGATTTAAAAAATACCGGTTCCGATCTCAGATTCGTACAACATATAATTAGTTATACCACAGTGCCACCAACCTATCTCTTTGGGAAGAGGTGTCGCTAGTATCGACGTATCATTCATACGGATTAGCTAGTTCTTCGTGGGTCCACACGCACAGATGAAAATATTGGTGGCATTGGCACTTCATTGGCACTACATTGGATATATCACGTAGAAATGTAGCTGTTACGTAGGCCAACTGCAACGTAAATTGGTGTATGACTTAAAATCGGTTGAATATCCTTGATTTATTAAAAATCGTAGAAAATTCATTGGATTTCGGTAGCACAGACCTAATATATTTTATTTATAATATATTATATTCGGGAGAAATACCGAAAAATCGGTAGGTTTGAGACCACCTTCTGTACCCATGTTGTATATTATGTACGGAATGGACCATTCCGTACATAATAAACAGCATGGGTACAGGAGACAATCAAGTCAATTGGCCTGATTAAAATCGCAATATTCATTCACTTAGTAATCTCAAATTGTCTGTGATCTACACGTCACTAAAAAAACTAGAAATATATATATTTTTTATTTAACTATCAAAGTAAGTAGCGGTTTACACAAGACACCTATGCTCCAAATTTCACCAATATACATCTTATAGTTTTGAGTAGAATGCCTGTGACATACGGGCGGACAGACAGACAGACATGACGAATCTAGGCGCTTGCCGGTACGCGGTCTCCACTCGAGAACCTTTCTGCTCCAACGGCCATCGGTTCTTCGAACTATGTGCCCTGCCACTTTAGTTTGCTTATCCTGTTTGCTATGTCGGTGACCTTGGTTCGTCTACGGATCTCCTCATTCCTGATTCGATCCCGTAGATAAATCCCGAGCATAGCCCTTTCCATAGCTCGCTGAGTGACTCTGAGCTTCCTTAAGAGGCCCATGGTCAGAGACTACGTCTCGGCTCTGTAGGTCACCACCGGTAAAACGCACTGGTTGAAGACTTTCGTCTTCAAGCACTGAGGTATGCTGGACGAGAAGACACTTCCCAGTTTCCCAATCGCTGCCCATCCGAGTTGGATCCGTCGATTGATCTCTTTCTTGAAGTTGGACCTGTCTAACTGGATTGTTTGTCCTAGATAGACGTATTCGTCGACAACTTCGAACGAACTCAAGCTTCGATTAAATGACTAAAGTCAAAAAAACTAAGTCGAGTCTTATATATGGGGACTCAAATGACTTGAGTCTTTACCAACACTAGCTCAGACAGTTTATCTCAAAACAATTATAATTCGAAAATAGATAGACCAAGATGTAATATTATTTAGGTGCAGTACCTATTATTCAATAATATGTACACAATATCTCACAGACATCTTCATCGTAAGACGGCTCAGAATTGTTATTGGTCCACTACGTGACCGTTTTCAATTTCACCATACTTAAATAACGACAAATAGTTTTTAATTTTACCGCACTTAAATAACGACAAATAGTTTTTAATTTTACCATACTTAAATAACGATTAATAGTTTTTAATTTTACCATACTTAAATAACGACAAATAGTTTTTAATTTTACCATACTTAAATAACGACAAATAGTTTTTAATTTTACCATACTTAAATAACGACAAATAGTTTTTAATTTTACCATACTTAAATAACGACAAATAGTTTTACTAGTTTTACTTGTCTTAAAACCGCTGCAGGAATGTCACTCTGACAGTGCTATTAAAGAAATGCAATTAACATAGGTCTCATGCTAACCGTGATAATATTAATATAACAAGAATCATACACATATGATAACTCTATTGCATCTTTGTTTTTGCGAGGACCTCTTCGAGCTCTGGTTATTATTTATACTCGTACGTATTAATACTTTTGATTACGTTACAAACCAAAACACAGTTTAAATTCATTTTTTGCATCCACTTTTTCAGACTTGTTCAATTAACTCGAGACGGTAAATCTACAAAAAGATGGACAGTACGCTAACACTGATACCTTACACTATTCTCACGGTTATCGCGACCTAGCGGTCCGTCAACAAAAAGTGACACTTTTGTCCGCCCGACAGACAATGAGTGCTAAAACTGACCTTCCAGTTTAAAAACGGAAGAGTTAATTGTATGATGACCCTAGCATGCGAAACTACTGTCCTTAAGTCGATACCTTTGGCTAGACACGGTATTAAAAATTGCAACAAAGACTATTAACAAGTCGTTTGTTATGTCCTGGCGACTAGTTTTGATCCGAACTTCGAATTCATACTGGTTTCCGTGATCTATGAGCCAGGGTTGGCAAACTGGTTTATCGTTTTAGGTAACGCTCTGCGCATTAGATTGAGCAATATTCAATGTCGATTAAAGCCCTGTACTTATTTTACCATGTCTGGAGATATAACTGACAAAAATGGTTAAATGTAACAAATTACCTATCCCCTGCATCTGAGTAACGTCCTTTATATGTATGATTTACTTGCGAATAAAAGTGATTACTTGATCGTTTGGACGATAACGCTGGGAATATGGCCACAGCCATCAAAGCGTTTCCCAAAAATGGTTTAGTTTGAAAGCGAGAGTTAATTTGCATACAACAATGCAACACCTGTTAGTCGCATGTGGGCGCCGTGTCACTACACTCTTCAGTAAAGTAACACGGGCAGTATAACTAAACGAACCTTTACAGTTTGTGAGACTCAAGGTCGCTTGTGGCTTACTACTCGTATAGTTTCGGTGGTGTCATTGTTTCTGTGTATATTGGCATATTGCTACGAAATATTCTTAGGTTACTACCTATATACTTATACACTCTATTCAGTTGTTTTTTTGCTACTGAGTTTATATGACAGTAGGTATTGGCAGGTTTGCTCTCAAGATACTGAATTTTTCTCCCATTATTGATGAAAATTATAACACTTTACTACGACAAGCTATAATTTATGATTTAAATTAAGTCACTTTAATACTCCTATATAAGTATTGAACCTAAAAAGTTTCCTCTACTCGTTACATGGCCTACATTAGATACCTTCTTGTTGTGGTAATGTCCATTCTTCATGTACATATTATCTAGTCGCATTCTACAAATAAAACCTGTCATATTCGTATCGCGAATCATGGTAATAAGCGTGTTTCGAAAGAAAGAAGAAAGGGCACTAGGGAGGGGAATGATTATAATATCTTTTCAAAAAAAGTAGGTAATAAGATATTTTGCCTAAAATTTGGATGAATAACTTACACCTGATATGTAGAAAAACTCAAAGTGTTTAACAAATAGTACAGGTATGGGACAGCAAGGGGTGATTCTAATCTAACTTGTAACGATTAACAAGTTAAACATGCCTTACAAGACAAGCTGTTATATTATCTTGTATCTGCAAAATTAAACGGCCGTATAACATATGATCGCAATCTACGAACTGCGGCCATTATACCACTTTTACCATTCTATGTCTAAATTTACGATCCAAAACACCGCTTCTAATTTGCATATATGCGATGCAAAGAAAAGTAGTTGACAAGTGACCGATTGTGTTATTTTTGCGACTGAATGGTTCTTACAAGGCACTGGACTGGGTTATTAAATTACAATAATTCTTAAGGAAGCCGCTATACGAGTTTTTTAAGGGGTGAGGTCTTGTCCTGGACTCGTTATGGAGCATTATAAATGCCGTTCCTTAAGTTGAAAATATATTTAGCTACATTCAACGGAAAAGTAACGGCGAGGACATTAAACATACACATCATGGTAGGTTTCAATTTCATTATTTTCACCAATTTTTAAATATAAACATTACTTTTGTGTTATTTTTACCGTTTTTTATCGAAGTATATTGGTAGGTTACTCAATGTTGTTATTTAGTCATAAATATATCTTTTGGCTACAAAAGCACGTCACGGAAACAATGAATAACCGCGATAAAGTATACAACAAGAGAACAGTAGACACTACGGAGACCAACCAAAATTTTACTGGAATCTTCTGAACTTGAATAAAAACGTAATCGAGTTCAAGAAAAAAACATCTAATTTGGTGCTTCGTGATTGTGCTACTATTTCGACATTCAAATTCTGTACAGTAAAAACTAAACAGCAACAAGTTAATTTATATATAGAATTGACAGATTACGGAACGGCTTTCGCAGTGTTTATGTAAGCAGATAACTTCCTGTATTGGAACGATTCCGTTGTGATCGATTCGTTATTACGCCGTTTTGTAACGGATCTGAATGTGCCGCTCCAAGAAAAAGGGTACTAACAGCCTTTAAACCAAGCACATTTACTGTGTTTTTCTTTGGGATGGATAAATCGTTACATTGCGCCGTTAGTTATGTAAGTTGGTTATTATGTGGAGTCTGATTTCACGCTCGGTTTGGTTTTGGGTAAGAATAAGATGTATTGATAGTGTGACGGTGCCTAATTGTATTTGACAGAGAGTGAATGTGTTTCAGATTAAAATTACATCAGTTTTATTCCTTTTATTTGTATATTTTTATAAAAATATATTTTTGTGCCCTATAATTTATTAATATTTCAACTTTGTTGTGGCATCCACTGCTGAGCTCAAAAATTAATTAATATTATGAAAAAAACGCCACAGCGTAGCGGAACCTTAGAAAGGAACTCTGCTCATTGCAATAGATGTAGGTTAGCGGAAAAAAGAGGTCGGTACTATGTCATCAGCCTGTAACAATTCACTGCTGGACATAGAGCTCTAACATCCCCTAACTAGCCCGATCCTAAGCCTATTTACGTAACGCATCAAATACCCAAAAAATGCCAATGCATCATAAAACGCAATAATTAAATATAAGAGTAAACATTAACCGGCCTGAACACGGTACGGTCACGCGATCGGCGCCAGTGCAGGGGTAGTTGGGGAGGAAATTCCCACGGCCGAGTTACTTGCAGTCGGCAATGCTTTGCTCGCAGAAAACATAAAAAATAGTAAATTTATGTTACATAAGGTCTTTTGTACGGGAGACGATTTGACGGGTATGGGTAGGAGTCGCATATCTCGAAACAATTATTACTGATTTTATTTTAGGAGAATAATTATGATTATATATGAGTTATTTAGACAATTTTACGCTGTTATTAAATGAATACTTACAAGTAGCTGGTACGCTCGAGTGATAATAAATTAGTACGTATAGACTGAAAGCGTCAAATACGTATTGTGGCGATGCCTACAGTTCCGTAATGTATTTATATTCCGTGATTTAATAAAAATGTTACCTAAAAACCTGCATGAGAGTTGCTACAAAGTATCTAAAACATGGTGTAAACTTCTAAAACATGGCGTTATTGAATTTAAACTTTATCAAAGCGGACAAATTAGGTTAAGGCTTTTTATTGACAAGTCATATTTTATTTAGGTTCAATGTTATCATTACATTAACCTCAAAAATGTTGGAGCTGCAATTCATTTTACAAACCTACTACACCGCACAATCCAAAACTCTACTTACTATTTTAACGAATTCAAACGGTTCCGGTTCGGTATAATAATAATTGCTGCAAAACAGACAGGACGTCCTGCATCGAATCATGCGCACAACAACTATTATAAATGTACAGTTAGTCGACTATCTGCTAGCCGAAACTCAATTCTATAATAGGGTAGAGCAGCAGTGTTTAATTTATGAAGTTAGTAGTAGACGTTAAACGCCAATCCTGAGCATCCCTTATACGCGTGACGGGTCAAAATCGCTATTTTATTTATAACATCCACGACAGCTGGGGTTTGTCAAGACATAAAAAAAATTAAGAAAATCCCCCTTAGCTTAGCTGGGACCACCCCTCGAACGGGTTCCTTCGCCATAAATCCCACGTTCGTTTTCTAAAGGTTTTAAAATGCGTATAAAATTAAACAGGGCACTACGGTGGAATGTATTTATTCGGCTGCTTGAGAATTCGCAATTGGTGCACGTGTTTTTAACATTTAATCTTCCCCAAGGATTTATAAATGTGCCAATTAAATGTTGGGGCGATCCGCGGTTTTATTTACCCGTTCTCGATGTGAATACCTTTGCAGATTAATAGTTTTAAGTATGTTTATCTAGGTCCCATTAACAGAACTACTTAAAGACTACTGTTTGCTCAAGGTCGAGGTTGTGAATATAAGGGCCATTTTTATCATATCAAATTTGTACACGTGGGTAGTAACGGGCAGGCAAATACACTTTTATCATGCTAAAAAATCATTCTTCATTCGCTATAAGGAAAACCAGACCAACGCTTACATCATTAATTGTTATCAAATTATTATAATTGACTATGTTTTTCAAATAAATGTGTATGCATAAAAGATAAAAACCGCAACGAATAATTCAACATAAAGTGCCAATGGATAAACAATCAAAACAAAGTCTTACAAAAAGTATTCAATGAACCACGCCCAATGCCCCTCAGAATCAATAATCTTAATTACCCAATAATCATACACAAAAGCAATATGACAATACAGTTATACAATATGACAATATCATCCGAGTATCACCGTCTTATGATAATCAGCCGTAATAGAGCCATATTGTATTTCGCCTCAGTTTCCAGCGATACAATGCTAGTGTTTTTACAATGGATGTTTGAAAAGACTCTGTTTTATGTACTAACGCGCGCGCAAGTGTTTATGTGTCACTGAACCTTCGATAATAGGTTTGTGATGGTTTAATTGGCAACAGCATTCGTAATGGCGCGCTTTGTCTGTTTACATTCACTTTATTCAACACGAAGAAACTTTAGTCAAGAATTCTAATTGACGTGACTATAATTCTGATTTCTTTAAATAATTGGAAATTCCTTCGCTTTTAAAAGGTGAGCACGCGTTCATCTATTCATCCCATCTGTATTGACATTCGATTTCAATACCATTCAGGAAATAACATGGCAATGGAAACCATCACCCTAAACTAAACATTCACAAAAGTTCCGGAATCCAAACTTTTATCACATGTCATTATCATTTTAATTCGCATAAAAACTTGCATTACGAGTGCAAGGCCAATAATTCAAACTTTACCTTTTCCAACTTCATATTTGGTTTCATGGCATTATTGCAAAGCATACTTTATTTTCATAGCAATCAAAGGTCATATTCTATCGACATGCTTATGACAATCAGATTGTACTGAATTATCCCTCAATTTGAATATTATGAATGTTCAATTTCTATCACCTTTGTGGTCGTCTGTACAAAACTACAAAGTTCAACGACCGCTATTATAAAACGATGATACATATGAATGGCGTCAGGTGCAATAAAATTTTTGCATATGTATTGGAATTGTCATATTAATGTGTAAACGACTGAGAAGCGACAACTTTACCGAGGGCCGCGCGTGCCTTGGTCATTTACATAAGTCTTTAATTTATTTTTATCACTTATTGATATATGCTATTGAGTGTCGCATTCATATTGTAATAGACGTTGTGTGATTGATTGGATCTGTGTGAAGGTTGACCTTACTTTGACCAAATACCCTTTATTGGGTCAAAGTAAGGTACTATTATCCTTATAAATCGTATCCTTCTTCTGGTCATCATCTTTAGATTATTTTCATCTGTTTCCGCGATTATCACTCATTTAAATAAAACAATTTAAACGGATTATATTGCGTATATCTCATTTGAGTTCCCGACGTTTTGGAAGCTTTTCAGTGTTGGTGTTTACGGGTCCAAGAGAAAAGATATATATTTTTTCCTCTGTCAAAGTTACACTTTGTGCAAACTACCCACTTTGAGAAAACAAATAAAGGTATGCCAGATGGGCTTACTCTGTAAAGACAATTACACATGTGCCACAAGGGTTTACTTATTTTTATTTAAAAATAAACTACCAGCAGCATTTCACAAAATAAGGCTTACTGATGAGAAGAGAAAAGCTGCAAAGAAAAGCTCCCAGACTCCCTGCTTACTAATTATATTATTTTACAAAACAAAGACTTTAGTTAGTACTTTAGGAACTTTTCAACAAATAAAATATTCTCACACCGTTCGAAATTAAGGTTTTGCAGTCTGTACCTTGCTTAAAAAGCATCCTTATTGTAATACATCTCATCAAGAAACAAGCAAGATGCAGGACTTTTGATGTATGATAAACAACACTTTTTAAATTGTCCCTTTTATTTACAAAATGAAAGTGAACGCGGTACGAAGTTTTCTCGTTCTAATTAATGTTTATATGCTAATATTCAAACATCTCTTGGACATAAAGTGCAGTGAAAACATCTTAGCCCACTTAATAATTCAGCGATGGAACACAACCAATTGGATCCTAATAACTTTCAATTATTCTTGGCGTTATTAACACTTAATACTTATACTACTCTATTTCTAATAAAATTTAAATTTTTTTTTTTTTAAGGAAAAGTAATCTTTTCCTTAAAAAAAATGTTGCAATAAAAACTATCAATCGCATGCGGTACTGTTGGTTTATAATCCGTATCGATAAATGAATACTTGTAATTAAAATATTGAAGAGTTCGCGATGCGCAAGCACGTCGTATTCGGTTGGGATCAGTTTCACTTACAAAAAGACATCAACGGGTCATATTGTGCTGGAAGGGGTCATATTCGTAACTATTATAAAGTTGTATAAATGAAAATGTGTTTATAGAAGATATAAAAAAAGTGATACGGATTCTGCAGGTCACAGAATCAAAACAATGTTTTTTTGACTTTATGTATGTTGTAGTATGTCTCTTTGCGGCTTTATTACTACAAAACAAAACATTTTTGGTACACGTGACGTGGGTATAGCTGGTTGTCCACTGACGGTTATAGGATACTTACTACCCGACTACTCTGAACAAAAGAAGAGTGTTATGATTTTGTTCTCCTTTGCTGACGAAGTTGCCCTCCTTCTAGTCTAGAAATAAAATGCTTAAGTTTTTATTAAAATCTCTCACTTACACCCAAAAGGATTAAATGATAAATACACAAAAATTGTATATTGTTGTACCGCAAAAATGGTACCTGATTTGTTCATTTAATAGTACTTAGTTAATTTCGCAACTTTCAGGTTTGTAATTACTGTATTTTATCTTCTTCTTTATTGTCACCTCATTGCTGAGGTTCGCGACCAATTGAGGTCGTTATTTTATGCACCAAGGCGTTCCGTAGCCAAAATGGCAAAAACGGAACCCTTATAGTTTCATCATGTCCGTCCGTCCGTCCGTCCGTCTGCATTTTACTCAAAAACTACATGACGTATATTGATGTAATTTAGAGTATAAATGTCTTGTATAAGCCGCTAATTAGTTTGATAGTTAAATAATATTGCGATGGGGGCACTCCATCGTCACCGAAACTGAAAAAAATGATAATTCAGCAAATATCAATGTGTGCCACATATTTCCACAGCTTAAAAAAGACTTTAAGGTTTAATTTTTATTTTTGTTTCTTAAATATTTTTGGAAATAATCACTCCGAAAGAAGCATAAATTATATCTGCCCCCGCTCTATTTTCTAAACGGTATGTCAAAAAAATATGTCAGAACTAACTAACTGCGCTGGCTCAGCGACCTAAAATTAGTTTTGGCCTCCGACACAAGAGCATGCCACTTTACCTGATCCTGCGCAAAAATGACAAAATAAAGCTTAATAAATACTTTCAACGAAAATATTTTGAAAATGATCACTTGATCAGATATACCGGTTTTAGTTATTGCCGAAAAACTCCGCTTCTCAGCAAAAGGACGTAAGTGCCGTGGAGATACGCTTTTTGCAAGTGCACTTTTTATATCGTTTCTTTTCATCCGTAGTGCATTTTTTTGTATGAGCGGCTGCGGAACCCTACACTCAGCGTGATCTGATATGTTCTTGGCCGGTTTTTTGTGTATGGGTTTTAGATTAGCTTGTATATATTAAAGTAAGAAACACATACCTATATGTATAATTATACTGTGATTTTTTAAATTTTTCTTAAATGAATCAAAAGTGACAGTGATGTTCTCCACGATGCAATAAAGCATATTTAAGCCGATCTATTAAACTTTGCAAAAACTATTTGATAACTCCTTAAAGGTCATAAGCAAACAATAGTTCCCAAATGGCATAATTATGGTTAGGATTAGGGCTCGGCTACACACACGGCGTTTTAGGGACGTGAGTCGAAAACGCGTTTTTCGCGTTTTGCAAAGAGCAGCATACTGACACGCGTGCGTATCGTATTTGTATCGATACAAATGCGCGTTGACGGCGCACTTAAAAAACGCGGTGTGCATAGGCCCTTGCCCTTAATCAGTGCGATCCCAATGAGTGCATCGCGATGTCCGGCCTCACGTAACGCTACACCGGCGCACACGTCGAGGAGACCGGGGCTAGATGACTAGACCCTCAATATCATATCAACGGAATAAAATTGGACTAAATTAGCATCCACCTGTGACATCACGGGTGATTTTGGAAAGCATCAAGCAACATTTCATTATGTGTACCTATACGGACGAATGACTCTAGTTTTGTAGAAAATAAATACACGAGTCAGCATATTTAATTCAATCAATCAAAGTTTAGTCCTGTTTAGTTTTTTCGCAGTTACCTTTGAAATGTATTTGACATCATCCCAGATTTAGCAGATCAATGTAACCACAATGTGAAGGTTACCCTAATTTTATTAATTTACAGTTGAACTGCAAGTAACGTAAAATTAACTTAGAAATGCTCATACGACTAATCACCTATCATTTGAAATCAACACCTCGTTGTCACTAGTTACTCTCCTTAGCCATAGACCTATGACACTAATATTTCTCACCAGATTATAAAATTAAGAAGTACATATGTCCATTTCATTCAGCGAACGGTCGGTAAGCGAAGAAACACAACAGACAATGAAAAACACGCAGTAGACTACTGATTCACGGGTCAAATACTGAAGGCGGTACTTCTGGATACGGCGTGCATCGTCAGAAGTTTCCTTATTCTGTGGAGGAAGCTTCTGAAGATGACGAAGCGGACGGAAAGTTTGCTCTAACTTCCTAATCACTGGCAGCTTGAACCCTGCACCGTTGCCGGTACCATTCCAGGGCAATTTTTTTAACAATCGTGTGTGAAAACTTTAACATCTTTATTGTAAATATTCCCTTGATAAAATAAATAAATATAGATATAAAATAAGAAAATGAATCAGTTCGATTCGACCCCAGTTTCCCGGTCGCGCTCGGCGGCGCGTGCAACCGCGCGCGCGCAGGAAGGCGCGTCTCATCTCGCTCAGGATGCGGCGCGGACAGCCGATACACGCCATCATGTAGCGGCAAAACGCACTAACTACATTAGAACAATATATGTAGTTACTGCATTTTTGGTTAGCATAACATGTGACCTTTCTAGCGCGTGCAATGACATCTAGCACCCGTCTCATGTACTTGCTGGTGCTGTACTGGTTGCGCTTAATGCGGTAGATCTATCGTCTCTCGGATAGATAAAGCAGTGGTTTCCTTCTGTACCTAAGTACAACTGCTCTAACACACACAAGCAAATGCAATACGATATAGGGAATGGAATGTAATTATTTTTTAAATGGGTAGGCCTCCTTGCGAGTAATATGATTCAGTGGGGGGAGCGCAAAGCCACAAACGGGAATGCCGCCTTGGCCTCTTGGAACAGGGTGGGGACGCGGCGCGCAATGCACAAGGACTATAGAGTTGGGTTGACCCGGTTAAATCTGACTTCAGGCATACATAGACGAGCTAAAAATGTGTTATGTAATTGTTTGGTAATGATACTAACAATATAAATGTAATCCAAACTAATATTATAAATGTGAGAGTGTGTCTGTCTGTTTGTCTGTCTGTTACCTCTTCACGCTGAAACCGCTGAACCGATTGGAATTAAATTTTGTATGGAGAATGTTTGAGTCCAGGGGAAGGACAAAGGCTGCTTTTTATCTCGGAAAAATACCCTTATTCGCGATAAATGAATTTAAGGCGGACGAAGTCGTGGGCAGAAACTGGTAGTTAGCTGCAAATATTAGCCATTTTTTATAATACCTAGGGATTCCGAGTACGATTTATATTAATATTATCATGATTGATAATGAATTACAGTGTATTCCTATGATTTGATGTGAGTGACAGTTTAAGGTTTCATATAGAACATACAAAATTCATCAATGAAAAAATAATACCTGTCCAAAACCCCGGGAAACCAAATGAGATAGGCGATATAATCCGTTTGAATAGGTTTATTTATAATAATGCCTTATATTATTTTAAAAAAAGCTCACAGGTGACCTATACCTATATATATATATATACATATATATAAATTTAAACACAAGTGAACCTAACCCGTAAATCATACATATTAAGAACATGAGTATTTTTAGCAAGTCAAGAAAGTTCCATGCTAGAAATTCTTCCTAGAATCAACACAGGTGGTCCATATTTTCCTAAATCGTTATCGTCTGTAATCAGTGAAGTTCGAAGTATAAAAGAGATAAAATTCATTAGATAATTAGTGCATTGTTTTTCCCTTCCGTCACTGCCGGATGTGTCATGAGTTTCCGACACGTTGACGCACAAGCGTTACGGTGACGCACTTGCAGTTTTGACGCATCTGCATTGTGTAACAAGTTGGAGACGGTCTTTATATAAACTAGGGAGTATTATGCAATACGATCCGTGAGATATTTACAGGATGAAGGAATGTAAGATTTCTAATAGATCCTGCGCACCTACGTCACGTTAATGGCTAACTGAACTGACATTGTTGCAGAGATGGGCAAAATTTATTCGAATGACGAATAACGATTGATAATAACAAAATCATTTGCGAATGACGGATATCAAATAATTATTTTTCTTTGTACTAAGCGAAAAAAAACGAATCTGTTATTCGTCTTAAACAATATTCGCAAAAGAATTTATTCCTCGAATAATATGTTGGTCGAGTAGTTCGTTATTAACCCAGATAGACAAATGTTTGAACTATTGTACTCTACTATTTGTCATGCAATTAATAAATACTTATTATTATTATTATAACTATACTAGCCTTTTAAGGAGCTTCAAGCCCCAGAAGAAGGACGTCGACATTGCTAAAAGAGTTGATAGACTTAAGTGGCAGTAGGTGGGGCACATTGCTCGTAGAACCGATGGCCACTGGGGCAGGAAAGTGTCTGAGCAGCGACCGAGTACATCACGACGTAGTGTGAGAACGCCCCCAACAAGATGGACGAATGATCTGATGAAGATCACGGGAATCCGTTGGATGGGGACGGCGCGCTACTGGTCGCTGTGGAAATCCTTGGGAAAGCCTTTGTCCCGCCGTGGAAGCCCTGGTATGATGAAAAGCTCATCTTGCAGGTATAGATATTTGTGGTTTCTCGGAACGCTCAAATGATTCGGCTGAAATTTGGCATGTATATAATGAAGATTTTCCTTCCAAGTTTACCTTGGTACCTATTGTCCCTGGGCGACCAGGCCCTGGTATATTATCTGATGTAGCTGATTCAGAACCAAATATGTTGCCTATATGTAAAGACACTAGACTCTTGCCAGAAGTTATTCGTTCAGGACTATACCTTTACCGGTACATTATCAACGTGCAGGGCGAAATATTCAACCTCGAGGAGTCACATGAAACTACTCACCGGGTTTTCGAATGACCAGACCAGACGATCGTCTGTATTGTTGTAAAAACATGCATATGCTGACCCCACACTCTTATTCATTCGTAAGAATGCGTAAGAAGGCCCTTGGGCCTTTAACTGTCACCGATCATATTTTAACCCTCGATGAAAAATAGGTGTGTTCGAAGTCTTATGTTTGTCAGTGGCATTTCTAGATATATTGGTTTTTTTATCGTTACTACTACTTGTTGCTGCATGGAATTTTTTTAGTTTATAATTTGTCGCGACATACTCACATTATGTCTGGTCTGCTGCGCGCGGATGCTGCGCAGGCGCGGCCGGAAGCGGAAGTCACGGGTGTGCTGTGGAAACATGGCCGACGTTAGATCACCAGGTTGGTCGTGCATTAATTAAGTGCTAAGTTGGATTGGTGCACGGACTAGAATGGCGTCAGGAATCATATATAGTCAAAATTTTCAAAACCTTATCCCCCTAAACTTTTAGCCAGCGCTTCGGAAGTGCATTTTGGTGAGAAGAAACGTCGTATTCATCGTAAGAAACTCACCACTTTGTATTTTTTCATTAAATACAAGTACAATTATAAACATTAACACAAAGTTAATAACAACATGAATGCACCAAAAAAATATTGGGTACATATTAAAAAGTGTTGTTTATTGTTTTGAAGGTGTAAACTGGCTGGAAAAAAAAAAAAAAGATTTTGTCTAAAATTACATTTTTGAGACAAGCTTTTATTGTCCACTGTACTTTTTTTGAACACCCGTCAACTACTCACTGAGAAGATTCCAAAGAGCCCTAACTCGGTAGGATTGCATTATTTTGTTACAGACTTTCTATGACCACCTTCCAGCTCCATCATCAGATCATCTCAATCGTATCATAATATTCCATTGTAACCGAACATAGGTACATTATAGCAATTTTAGCTCAATCGGTAATCGGAAATTGGATCAAATGTAGCAAATTTTTTCCAAACTATCATACAACGGCAAGTCAAATTAAAGCTTGTAAAATATATCCATACCAGAATGGAAATGCTTGATTAAAAAGGCATGTGGTATGCGTTTGCTCCGTTAGATCACCAGGTAGGTCATGCTCTAATTAAGTGATAAGGTGGGTTGGTGCATGAATAATAATGGCTGTGACCGTAGAAAATACAAAAAAAAAATGCTCTGGCGCTTGCGTCGTTGCTATACTACACTAAGGACAAAATTAAAGGGACATTGAGAAAACGCGGTGCGTCGTTCCTTTTAAACGTTTCTTCAATTCTGTCCCTTAATATGGGTATATTTCTAAAGCAAATCTCATCTTTACGTATTTTCTTCCGGACAGCCAATATTCGAGAAGAAGAACTTCAATATGCTCAATTCGTTGAACTTGTGTACTATATGACCCTCATAGAATCCCAAGGTTTCTTGGAACGCCCTGAAACCCTGGTACCCACTGATGAACCCAAGACTTTCAAAGCCTGACCCAGCTAACCCACATAGTGACCGTACTTTCGTTCCGTCGGCGTGACATTAGCGGCGTGACCCGGCAGCGTGACCCGTCGCCGGCGGCGTGTAATCCGGCAAATCGCCGTGCGCGCGTCTCCTGTGCTTTACGGATGGGGTCCTTTAGAGCTGACGATTCTTACAAACGTTTATAGTAACAGTAATAACTTTGATTTAAACTTACACGATTTTCAAACGACCAAACGGAAGGAACAGTTTCTTTGACAGTCTCGTTGTACGCCCACAGTCTCGAATGAACTAACATCGAGACTCTCGTCGTACGTCCGTAGTCTCAAAACAACTGTTCCTTCGAGATTCTCTTCGTACGCTCATAGTCTTGAAGGAACTTCTATCGAGACTCTCGTCCTAAGTCCGTAGTCTCAAAGAAACTGTTCCTTCGAGACTCTCGTCGTACGTCCATAATCTCGAAGGAACTGATCCTTCGAGACTCTCGTCGTACGTCCGTAGCCTCAATGGAACTGTTTCTTAGATACTATGGATTTACCGTGACGGCCGAAACGTTAATTACCAGCGCTAGGTAATTAATAACCAATTTATACGCGATTAAGCCGTTTTGTTGTATTGTGATAAAGTTTCTAACTTTTTTTCAGAACCTGCCTTTGAATTGGGTAGCTTGGCGCATTTCAACCAAAGCGGATGTCATCACGCCCATTGGAAATATGGTGAATATACTGTGAACAAGGCGCAAGGACTGCGAGGGTAGTACCTAACTACAAATAATGTATGATCCGCTCACCACGTGTGTATTTTCCTGATCGCCAACAGAACTGAATAATTTAGGCCTTATCAATACAAGAGTAGATTAATAGGCCACTAATGAACCAGTGAGCTACATCTTCGAGCTCATTTACATGTAAAACTGAGAACAATCCTGCATGTCAATTTCTCAGTTAAAAAAAAACCGTGAATGGAGTTTACGTTAGGCCTTAAATCTGATTGTAGGTACCTCTTTATGTAAATATCAGATTTGTATCATTTTGTAATTTTTGATGTTCGGCTCAGTTCTACTAGTTAAATATTTCTGCCACTTAAAGAAAATTTAAATTAAATTTAATTTAACCATAAATAATATAAAACGCAAATTAATGACATATGTTATCAACAGATAAAGACGTAATTATAAGAAGATTTAAGATAAAGACTTAATAATAAGGCTTAATTGCACCATGCTCTGTTAGTTTTAATAGATGGTTACTATTGTCAATGTCGACCATTTTCACGTAGAGAAGTTTATTGTCAATGTCGACCATTTTCACGTAGAGAAGTTCATCACGCCCATTGGAAATATGGTGAATATACTGTGAACAAGGCGCAAGGACTGCGAGGGTAGTACCTAACTACAAATAATGTATGATCCGCTCACCACGTGTGTATTTTCCTGATCGCCAACAGAACTGAATAATTTAGGCCTTATCAATACAAGAGTAGATTAATAGGCCACTAATGAACCAGTGAGCTACATCTTCGAGCTCATTTACATGTAAAACTGAGAACAATCCTGCATGTCAATTTCTCAGTTAAAAAAAAACCGTGAATGGAGTTTACGTTAGGCCTTAAATCTGATTGTAGGTACCTCTTTATGTAAATATCAGATTTGTATCATTTTGTAATTTTTGATGTTCGGCTCAGTTCTACTAGTTAAATATTTCTGCCACTTAAAGAAAATTTAAATTAAATTTAATTTAACCATAAATAATATAAAACGCAAATTAATGACATATGTTATCAACAGATAAAGACGTAATTATAAGAAGATTTAAGATAAAGACTTAATAATAAGGCTTAATTGCACCATGCTCTGTTAGTTTTAATAGATGGTTACTATTGTCAATGTCGACCATTTTCACGTAGAGAAGTTTATTGCCTAGGTACGTTTAGGGCCACATTACCCGTGCCTTTGCAACCTTTCGTCCTGTATGAGCCATTCGTTACGCGTTTCTGCAGCCTCAAACTTGAATATTAATAAACCTTTGTCGCTTTAACATTTACAAATCCGTAAAGTGTAAAAGGTCGTTAACATTCGATGTGTCCACTCGCACGCTCCTAATCGAAGATGGAATTAGGAGGCTGCGCCTGAGTTCTGCGACAATTACCGCCGCTAATGTCACATTTCCATAACCAAAACGGCATATGTAAACAAATTTTTAAACACACTTAAGACCTTAATGATACGCGTGGCGGTGGGCGTGCAATAGTGAAAATGCATTATGGTAAAGGAAAGTTGACCAAAAATCTGTTGGAAAGGTATTAGGGGGAAAACGTGGCGACGAGTCATCGAACTCACGGCATATAAGTATCACAGTAGTCTTCATTTAACTTTATTTCTTTATTACGATGGAAAATAAGAAATTATCAGTAAACCCCGTTATCTTGTCGCACTGACGTTGCTTTTTCGTAGGAGTTGAATGTATTTTTATTTGACTACCTAAATGTCGGTGGTGTAGTACAGATGTAGTGAATAATTGTTTTCCATCGTATTTTCTCGGAAATGTTCGAATTTGTCATGTTACTTCAGTCAACCTCAGTACTTTTTGTACTGTGACCGACTGAAATAGCAAGACACGTACGCACGTTTCCGTGAAAATACGATGGAAAACTATTATACAGAACATCTGTACTTAGACTACGTCACTGGCAATTAGTCAAAGAAAATCACTAGATACTAAAGGATATAAATATGATAAGAAAAAACGACAAATAAAAGTCTCGAGTGTTCGATAGTTAGTTAGTAGTTCGTTAAGACTGATTATCATGGTTTATCTACAATAATTACAATAAGCTTCCATTGTAACACAGTAATATGTACTTAGCAGATAAACTCCACGCTAATATTAAACGGACACTATTTTACAAAGTCTGTCAATGTGACATGCGCTTGCAAATAGATAAATCATTTATCTTATTGCATCACGCAAGACCAATGAGGATATATACTTATTTTTAAACAAGAATTTAATACCTATAATAACATAACATAAGTTTAATACCTACCTACGCTATATTAAGATTGAGCAGAGATTTAAAAGGCGAAAAATCAATCGCATTGTTGCATAATATGAACATCGATATCGTGACGGTCGATAAAAAAACATTCAAAACCCTACGAAAAAGCAACGTCAGTGTGACAAGATAACGGGGTTTACTTATAAGCATTTCTGATCCAAATAATTTGTGAACTGAATAGAATCTTGATCATCTATACTATTATAATATAAAGTTGTAAAAATGAAATGTCTGTACAATGAAGATATTTTCAAAATAATGATTGTTACGGACTATAAGGAGGTCACTAAATCGAAAAATTTATTTTTTATTTTTTTGTATGTTTGTATGTTCGTATGTGTCGTTGTGGCTTCATCACGCTAAATCGGCTAAACGGATTTCGACTATTTTCGGTACACGGGTAGCTGGGTATCTCCAGATGGTTATAGGATACTTTTTACCCGACTATGCTAAAGATAAAAAGAGGGGTTATGACTTTTTCTCCTCCGCGAACGAAGTTGCGGGCGCCTTTTAGTCTTCTATATCTCTATATAATCGCGCCTTCTAGTACTATACTCTTATAAAGTTGTAAAAATAAAATGTCTGTACATTGATGGTTAAAAATAAGATTGTAACGGACTATTTGGAGGTCACTAACTCGTTTTTTTTTGCATGTTGGTGGCTTATGGCTTCATCACGCCAAATCTGCTAAACGGATTTCAACTAATTTTGGTACAAGTAGCTGGGTATCTTCAGAAGGTTATAGGATACTTTTTACCCAACTGCTCTGAAGAAAAAGAGAAGGGGTAATGACTTTTTCTGCTCCATGAACGTAGTGGCGGGCATCCTTCTAGTCTATACTATTATACAGGTGTAAAAATGAAATGTCTGTACATTGAAAAAATGTTTGTCCGGCAATTTGGAGGTCATAGAATTGAAAAATATTGTTTTTGTATATTTTGTATGTTCGTGTGTGTCGCTGTAGGTTCATCACGACAAATCAGATTTCAATTATTTTTTGGTACACGGGTAGCCAGGAATCTCCAGATGGTTATAGGGTACTTTTTACCCGACTACGCTGAAGAAAAAAAGAGGCATTATGACTTTTCTCCTCCGCGAACGAATAGTCCGTATTACTTATTTTTTGAAAATATATTCAAAGTAACAGACATTTCATTTTTTAGGTATAGCTTAGATAAGACAATAACCCCTTTCTTTCTCATCATTGTATCTCATGTCTTAGTACTAAAAATGTATATAAATATATATATAATTCTTTTTGGAAACGACTCTAACCATTTAGATGAAATTTGGTAGGTATGGAGACTAAGTTCTGCTTGACATGTATTATAGAGACAGGTTTCTACGTTCTAAATAACATAGCTCGATCGCCAAGGTTCTAAAGGAACCGACAAGTTATAAATTCAATAACAATATCAGCCAAGCGACTTTCATGATTACGGAAGATCAGCATGCAGATTTAAAAAGGTCCAATTTCTTTTCCCAGAATCCGTTGACAATTGACAGTCGTGAAAAGCCATTTCTCCGAGGAGAGGCCGCGGGGAGTGAGGGTCGGGAAAGTGTACTCACGCGCAGTCTTTGCACGACCGCTTTGTTACTTCCTCACCTTTCCACTCGACAACGACCTCTGGTCAGCTATTATTTGCCATAATAAGAACGCTTACGCACTATTTATCTTTTAAGAATTCATCTGCGGTTGGCATTCCCGGTTCCCGACTGTAGGAGTGTGATCAGTAGGTTAGATTACTGGTTTTGAGACACTGTAGTCTTTATTCGCTGGTTTACAGTCAGCTTCTAAAAAAACTCTGCGTCTGATCACCTGTGAAAAAAAATCTCGGTGAGGAATAATTGATGGCGCTGTCGCAGAAATTAATTAGTTGGTACCTAAGACGGATTTCGCCGCAAAAAATATAGATTTCAGGACTCATCCAGGAGTGAGTGTGCTGATTGCTTAAGGGGCTCCCACACGCGAATGACCTTCGATCCGTAGCTCTTCACTTTTCTGTGTTGTCTCATCGTGTTGATAAGCACCGTTATTACCAATATACTCTTTCAGTTTATCTTCTGTAGTCACAGAAACCAAGATAAACCATGCCATCAAAATTTATTATTTTGAACCGACTGCCAAAAAAGGGGGAGTTTCTCAATTCGTTGCAATATTTTTATTTTACGACAAAAAACGAGAGAGCCTATACCGATTTAAGATAGAAAAAGGACATTACGAATCTTTTTTTTCTCTTGATTTATTATGATATTAAATATTCCAGTTGAAAAAAATATAGGCCAAATTCCAAGCTACAATATATATATTTTTACGTGGTTTGCACCAAGTGGATGAATTTCATATCGCTTTAAAAACATTGAAATTTACCGAAATTATCACGGCAGCCCTTAAGGCATTCAGCCTCTAGAAAATAAGATACAATTAAACATGTGTAAAAGAAAAAGTCTAAATGATGGCTCAGGCGCGTTAAGTATAGAACTGATACAAATATATACGAATGAATGATAAATTAGAAGCATTGCAAATAAGATTCTTAAAATTACATGTAAATAAAAAAACAAAGAATAATTGTAATGGAGACTAATCAAAATTATTTAAAATTTGTAAAATACTCCCAGTTAGTTTAAAACATAAATACCTACTAGCAGTCAATAACCATAGCAACCAGGAGCATAATCCAATATTAATAGAGCACAAGCATGGCACTCGATCGGTGTCCGCGGGCAAATTCGAAGTACCAGGCGTTAAGAACTACTTCGAAGATAGAACATTAAATAAAAGACTTCCGTACTTCCTAAATAGTCTGCCCGAGAACATCCGTCATGAGCAAAGCAAGGCCAAATTTAAAAAGGCCCTGAAAAAATATTTGCTGCAGTCGCTTGAGTAAAATGATTTAATTAAAGTTATCATCAAATATATTCGTTTATCCTATAATTGTATATAAATAATAAATATTCTATAGTATTATTAGTATAGAGACTCGTGCCTGCAGTCAAACTGTACAATACAGTTTTGCAGGAAACTATCTTAGAAATAAGAAATATCTACTTTGTTTAATAAATAAATAATAATAATAATAAAAATACATAGTAATTACTAGGTTAGGTATTGAAGAATATCGCATGGCGACGTACTTTGCTACTTTCCTCGGTACACGCATTATTTAGTATTTTTCGAAATAGGTTCGGGCGTGTCACTTCAGTGTTTATAAGAAATATATCCCCTATTAAATATTCTTTCATTATTTTGAGATTCCCAAGTACAAAATGTGATTTCAGGGATTATGGCGAGATGGATCTAGCATAATATAAGAAAGCACGATTTTATGGTACTTTTCTTTAAACATTTAATACTTCGGACAAATTTAATTGCGCATTACTTTTCAAAGAATAAAATTCCGTCAGAGCTGTCCGAAACCGTGAATAATAATCCACTAAAAATCTGATATAAAAACATGTAGGATAATTACTGGCGGGGAGCGGTCCCCATGAGGGCCGCGTCCATGAAGTACTCAGTTTACTGCCTGCTTGTGGAGCGGAATAAACGCGGTACTTGGCGGGCTGCTTGTGTCATGGAAGCGGGTTTGTGCAAGCATTCACAGATTTTGATGGGGTAGCGCACAAGTACAGTCGAGAACGAAATTTAATTTCAACCGAAAATGCGGCCTTAATTTGACGAAAGTACGGAAACATTAATGAGAACATAATGGAATTTTAAAGCGTTAAACATTGCGGCGGAATGAAATTAATTATGTTCCCAGGCTAACAAGTATTTTTTCGTACTAGGTAAATTAATTATGTAATTAATTATGAACGCTAAATAGTCTGCTTTATATAGGTAGTTACATTGTGAATAGTTAGACCTAGCGACCTCTTTGTCTAGTACGTATTTAACCGTCTCTTGGCTCTTCTGCTTGGTGTAAAAGGAATATACACAATTATGTCAAATAAAATGTTTTTACTGAATCGATGCACGTTTAATTGATCTCCTAATTATGGAACTTTGTGGGTGATTTTATTTCAATATTGTAAATGCCATCAGCCAACTCTTTGTACTTTGTCCACATTATACAAAAGGAAGAGAGATGATGTCATGAAATACGTGACAATTATTGTTTGCTTGATGACAGGTTTCTGTAGTTTCATGCTGGCAAAAATAACTAACCCGAGGCCACTCTCTTCTCAATCGCTCACTCATTGCTGAGAATCGTGACTCCGCTTCAGCTTGTCAACTGATTCTAACCATCGGTTACGGTCAGCTGCCTGGTGTAGTGCGGCCCTAATTGTTTTGTTGGTCTGCTATGAGATCTTGTCAGACCAACGTTTTGGGCTCCGACCCGAAGTCACACCAATTGTGAATTATGATGTTGTTCATTCATACATTTACTTGGAGTCACTGATCACCAGTAACTATTCTTGTTATAACATATGAATCCATTTGAGCAGTTACTACTCGTATATGGATGTATTCTGGTTAGCTTTAAGATTTATTTTAAGTCTGTGCGAATGCTTGTATCAAATCATGCTGATGTCCTACTGGGTCATGCAACACAGGTCCTAGCTCAGGACCCAAAGATATGAATCATTTATGTTTTGTTTTTGTTCAATTAAGTTTTTCATTTTTTCAATAATGACGGGGGCGTGGATGAGTTGAAGCAACGAATGACGATAACTAGATCTGCCATGAACAAGATAAGGAAATATGGAGGAACCGCAAAATCACAAAAACTAATATAATCGACTTATTAGGGCACTGGTATAATACCCCATTATCTTTTTATATTGAAGTTATTACCTGTTAATAAAAAATACACATATAATTCGGCATGTTAGTGAGCGCGGCTGTACTTCACACGGCGGAGGGGAACGGCGCGCACCTGGCCGCGCAGCTGCGAGCGAATCTCACGCGCAGCTTCCTCGCCTCGCCATGCGTGTGCGCATGTTCTGCGTGTGTGCTATATGCGTGTGCGTCGTTTATGTGGGGATGTTGTTTTCACGATTGCGGTTTATTTGCTGTGATTCTGGCGTGGCGCATTGATTTCAGTACGTAATTTATGAAATGGGTCATCCTTTTCAGATGGTTTTAGGGAACAATTTTATTTTAGTGTATAAACAGCTTTTTCGCCACGCATACGTGCACGTGTCGCTTATGTGGGATTGTATTGTCTCACGATTACGGTTTCATTATGTGCTGTGATAAGATGTAAGTATGTAATTTATAAAATGGGTTATTTTATTCCAGGAGAGTTTTAGGATTTAACTGATAAGTAATTAAGGTTATTTATTATTAGGCAAGGACCATTAAAACAAGAGGACTGCCAGTTGCCATCTTTGGATCGCGTTCCGATCGCAAGGAGATATTCTGGCAAAAGCTAGATGGCGGTTTAACACGAAATATTTAACGATATTATAATTGTATCAAGAAACATAGTATAGTATTAATTAGTTAGCAATAAGCTAATAATTAATAAATCGTAACATTTCAATACTGTGTCACGCTTGCAAAGTTGAAGAATTGTAAAAAATAATTCTTATACGTAGATGGCGTTGTACACATCCGGGAACGGCTTTTTGTATAGAGATGGTCAGCCCTCTCGTTTTAATAGTCCTTGTGATTAGGTAAGAAATTGAAACCAACTATGTCTGTAAAATTCTTATAATCATCTTCAACGTTTTTTTTGAGAAACATGGTAATTAACCCTGAAAGAGGAAATCAAGCTCTTAGTGGTAGAAAGGAAGATACACAGGAAGATTCTGGGACCCGCAAAAACAGACGATGGTATCTGGTGTGAACAGTGGATGGTACGTCGAAAATGAAGAACAATCTACGCGACTTCGCTGTCTGCGTGGCAGCAAATGAAAGAAGCATGAACAGCTAAAAAAGTTTACCTGGGACAGTCTCATCGATTAAGTCCGGACAGACGTGTGCCATCTTCGAATAGCCGATTTTAGTCGGCGACAAGCAACAAAGCAAAATGGCGCAGCTTGGTGTCGGAGGCCAAGATCCATTTCGGGTCACTGAGCCAGCGTAGTAAGTAGGTACGTAAGTATTTTCAAAGTAAATATTTACTTATTTATATCGGAAGAGAAAAGCCCCCATAGATCTATCATAATACATATAATAACGACAAATCCGGTGTCGCTGGACAACCTGTCTTTCAAGACAAAGCTGCAAGTTAATAACCAATTGCTCAATGATCTCGAGACAGTATTGTAAACATACAAACAAAAAAAATATTACATGGATTTAGACGTTGTCCTTAAGTGACAAGCTTATTGATGATATTAAGTTCATCAGTTGGGAACCGACTTTACTCCGCCGAGCTTAACGCTTGAGAAAATAAAAAAAAATGTGGGGGGTAAATGTGGTGTCTGTGGAGTTCTGAAGTCAGAATTTACGGTTCGAATTACAGTTTCTAGATATGCGAGATCTAAAGCCGTTTATTTTGTAGGACAGTAGTATTATTGTAAACAACGATGCTTGTGAATTTAATTTATGGTAGTCTTAATATCAGAAGTTATGTTTCAAGCAGTTTAACTCCCCGTCCAAATTATTGCGAATAGATGTTCGACGTCTGACCCCACAAGGTATACAAATAGTATAATGAACTACATGAAGCCAGACAACTTCACAATAGTCGTAACGCTCTTAAAATAGAAACATGTAATTTACAGGATCAACAAACAACTAACACCTACAAACACAAAGCTACAATAACAATTAAAAACCTGTGTTTTTGAAACGGAACGAAAACTACTGCCATCCATTTCATTCATTCAGTGAATGGGTAAACACATTCCTCGATCACTGAATGGAATCGCAACAGGTTACATTATCACAGCGTTTGCCACAAAACCGTACTATCTAATAGTGTCATGAATGGAGTATTCCTAAAAAACGTTTCTTGCATGTTGTATTGTTTGTATACAAAGACAGGCGCCGCTTCAACAAAGCATGTTGTACAAGTGTACAATTCATGCGATAGTTCTTTATGAAACGGCCAATTACTCTTGAGCTCTGTAGCTTGTGACGATGTCCCGTCCATTATAGTGAGTTGGCGCAGAGTCGGGGCTCCTATTCGAGTGGTTAGGATCTTAAAGCGTGATTGTTGTAATATCAATAGTCGCGAACTTTTTGTGCGCGCACTACTTTTGTCTGTTAACAGATAAATGTAATTATGAGCGAAACATTCGGTCACTGTTACAATGAAACATAATTATGTTGTAATTGATACGGTCATGGATTTAAACAATGCGTTATGTTTACTCGTGTTGACCTTACAGTTTATTGATAGGTATAACTCTTTTGTGCTAAGGTTTGAAGATTGATTTAATTAGTGAGTAGGGTATTAATGTCTTATTAATAATGCTCGTTGATTTGATTTATTACTTTAGTTATGGTTTCAGCGTCTGTTCTCGAATGATACACAGTACATTGTTGGACATGTTGATAAGAAACTAGATAATTATTGAAGGTATTATTAATAGCAGCAGCATATCAACGGAATCAGAAACGTAATTCAATATTTTGTCTTTGAAACTTGCTGCCTCTATCCTTACTTTTTTCCGGCTAAAAAGCAGGATTAAATGTAATGAACGTTTGTTTAACAATCCAGTTATATTTATCGTCGTCTAGTACTCATAAAACAAGAGTTAGGTATTCAGCTTATGGTGGGAATCGATAGATTTGTGTAAAATTGACCCCTAATACTAATTATGATTTTATATATTTATTTACTTATCGATATCTATGAACACAGTAATCACAGTTACGATAAACAGATGTCATTATATGAATTGTAATTTTCCAACTTGTGAGGGTATAAACTGATAGGTAGTAATAATTATATTCTAATGTCTTTGTTCATTAAACTTCAACCATATGCTCCATTACAAATTCAAAATACATATGAATACTTTTGCTCCTGCACAATCATATACCGTGGGCTTGGCAAAAATATCTATACGGTAAGTTATGTGGGTTTCGACATATATCCGACATATAGGCCGGGTGTTCAGCCCCGATTTTTTGCTTCAGTGAGGGGCGGGGCGGCTCTGGTTACTGAAAGTGTACACCGCCTGCACGTGCACATGACGTCACGCAAAATGGCCGCCGTGTGAGCGTAAATAATGTGAACTCGTGTTCATGTCATGAGATACCTATGTATATCTAGGTAAATGTAGGTATTAGTAGTCTTATAGTTTTATCTATCATATTTTGTAAATAAACTTTCGAAATTTACAGAAACTTTCTCTGACGTGATGATCAGAAATTGCATGTCCGTGATGTGCACACACATTTTACTTTATTTAGTAGTATCCTATTTCTCTTAGTCTCCATTCAGCAGGGGCCGAGTATTTATAACCAGTTAGTGATGTGATAGTAATCTAAGTAGTATTCTAGAAAATAGTGATTTAAAATACTGTCATTCATTCTATATAAGCTACAGACTAGCAATGGACTTATATGGTATTTTCGGCGCTGTAAGAGTATATAATCTACACCACCAATATTGGTCTTAATCAAATTGCCTAAAATGTGCCCTATAAGGCGGGCGCAGTTCAAATCAGGAATAATAATAACAGATTTTAAAGTATACTATACAAATAATCATGTAGTTTTAGCTCAATTATTAGGTTTCTAAATTGAAGGGGAATTCTTACATAACCATCCCCCATCAGTCTGAAACTCTGAAATCAAAAGGGTTTAAGGCCACAGTAACTCATGGAAACATAATTCCTTTTTGTGTAGGATGAAATATGGGTTCTCAATCCCACGGAAGTGGGTACTCAATCCAGTACAACCTCGCTATAACAAGAGGTAGCGTTTTTTGAACTATCCCTTTTCAATTACACCTTAGGAAGTAAACGATTATTTTGTTAGGATTAAAGAACGGAAGTGATCAAACCAGGTAGTCGTATTTTGTATCATTCTAATAAAAAAAAAGATATATCAGTGATAATTCTTATGTTAATAAAATCTGCCTAGATGAAGTAGACTGTATACAAGATTTAGGTGTGCTATTTGACAACAAACTTACGTTTATACCACATATAGATAAAACAATTAAGAAGGCCTCGGGAATGTTGGGTTTTCTGATAAGGAATTCAAAAATGTTTAAAAAACCATTGACTAAAATATTGTTATATAACAGCTTAGTGCGAAGTACATTAGAGTATTGCAGTGTGGTGTGGCGTCCGCATTATGCGACACATATGCTTAGACTCGAGCGAATCCTAAAACGATTTCTTTGGTATCTCGCGAGACCGTTAGGATTGGCCATAAGCAGATCCTCTTATAACAGTCGATTCAACCATTTTAAAATGTGTTCTCTCTGCGCACGCAGGGAGACTCTATATTTAGTTTTCTTCTACAAACTAATCAGACATCAGATAGACTGCCCACACCTTCTAAGTCTCATTAAGTTTCGAGCACCTGGTAGAAATCCGCGTAAGAAAATTACACCTCTATGTCCGCCGCTTCGTCGCACTGTACTCGGCTCTAACTCGCCCATATCACGTCTTTGCAAGCTAGTCAATGCTTGTAGTGGGTCAGTGGACATACACGCTACACGCAACAAAAATATTAAGTAGTGTGTAAAATTGTATACCTTAGTGGAAATCAATTAAATCTGCTATTTTGTTGCTCACTTTTTTATACTTTTAAGTATTCTAACTTCTCGTTTTGTGTTAGTATCCTTATTTCTGTGCTAGGAAGCTGCTGTTAAACTTTATTGCTCCGTTTAGGCGTAAATCTAGGTTAATAACTGTGCATGCTGTGTTTACCTATAAGTAGTTGTGCATTAACCTTAGCACCTTATAATTTAAGTTCTCGAATGTTCTAATGTAACAACTGTTGGTGAACCTTAATAAACAAATAAATAAATAAATACTTAGGATCATACGTCATTATTGATTTGAGTAATTGGGAGTTATAGACTAGGTACGCAAACGGATTTTTGTCAGTTCATAAACAGAATTTTATTTGAGATTATTGTTATTTGAGAAGATAACGTAAGAAATACTGTTATAATTATAAAGCATTTGACTGCAGTTTTTTTTAGTAAATTTTATCCAATTTGCGTGGATACGTTAACTTGGAATGGAAGGATAGCGTTAATTGTATGAATTGATACCAGAATTTTAGTTTTTATTTTAAATTCTGACTCATACAATTTGTAGGAAGTTATTTGCAGAAGTTAGTAAAAAAATTCATTATAGTTGAATTATCGAGAAGATGGAATTGCATTTGTAGTGGTTGTACCGTTTGCAACAAAAGGAGAATAATTTTCTCTTAACTTAATAAAATGACATACCCAAGAAGTGGAATAAGTAGTAGTCCTCTGTTTTTTTCTTTTATTCGCTATCATGTTCTTCATCTGAGCTGTCACAAGTATTGATAATAAAATTGTCTGTTATCCACGATAAGTACGCTATTCGGTTTGAGGTTCGGTATTAATTTTTCTTTTGACCATTTTTCGTAGTTGACAAAGTTCATCTGGTCATGGTAATCTCCCGTTTTTTGGTTTGCTTTAAACATTAACAAAGCGTTGGGAATAAAACCATCTTTTCCTCCTGCGTGCACTATTATTAACCGCTGGCCTGTACTGATTTGTTTTTTTACACCAAATTCTGTTCCATCGGTCCAAGCTTCTCCGAACACATGTGAAGGGTGGATGTAGGTTTCATCAGTATAAACTAGTGGTCTATCTTGAGATCGATATTCCGCAATTTTGATAAGGTAATTTATTCTTAGCAGTCGTATGTTGTGTTTTTCCATTAATATTTTTCGGTTGTCCTCGGTCTTTTTCCATTTAAATCCTAAGTTTTGTATTTGTTTTCGTAAGGTGGAAATGCCAAATTTGTAATCTATATCGGATTTCAGCACAGAGTGGAGTCCCTTTAAGGTTGGAAATTGCTTATGGGACAGAAGAAAATTGTATATAGTTCTCCGGATGACTTCCTGATCAAAATCGTCTACTGCTGATGACGGACAAGGACGCAACTTTTTATTCTTCGGGGAGGTGAATTTCTTTGTTGTTGCGAATTTCTCGCTGTTGCTCTCAGTCACAATGTTATAAACAGTAGAGAGACAAACACCTGTAGCTTTTTCAACTAACTGGGCAGCGGTGTAAGGCAAGTTTAAATTTTTCGTCAGTTCATTTTCAAAATATTTATAACAGTTGAAAATTATTTGCTTACTTTCACTCTCAATAGGACCAAAATTGCTTACAGCCATATTTTTTTTAAATATAGAAATTATTCGTAGTCGTACGGGCGGACACAATAATTAATTGAGAATACAATCAAATCAGATGTAAAAATATACGCACAACGTAAATAATATTGACAATTTCACACTGACATTATTTTTGTTTTTAGTTCTTCGATATATATATATATATATAACAACCTCTTTGTATGCTGATAGTACAAGAAAATAGAAAATTCAAATATAGAATGCCTGTAAACAAACAATACTACTACATATGCAATTCCACGCTCTCGATGATTCAACTATACTAATATTTTGTAGACAAGTAAAATTTGAGAAATGTAGTTAATTTCGGCGAGACACCTTCATAAATCGGCCAAATTCGAGTCTATCCTATTCAAGTATATAACCTTACCTAACTTAACCTAATACATATTTATCATATTTTTTTCCCAGAATTATGAGTCCGACAACCATGCTTGAGGAAAACCTACCCAGAGCGGCGAAAACGCACCGTCACCGTCGCAGGCGCAGGCGCACTTTGATGCGCGCCGACATGGGCATCGGCCGATAGCCGACAAAACGACAAGCAAGCTATCACCTGGGCTTGAAGGCTTAAGGGACGGGAGGGAAACTTAAGAACCTATAGATTATTTTATTACCTGTAGAAGTCGTAAAACGTGACCAAGCGATAGCGAACACGCAGCAGAGTTCTTTTAGAGTAGGTACAAATAAAAGCAATGCACTTTGCGCCAACTTTGCATTTCTCAAGTTACCCTCGAAACTCTCCCGTTGCGCCCGACGAACTCCTTTCACACCTAAAACAATTGATGCGACATTACCTACTATAATAGTTAACTTCAGAGAAACAAACTTACGTGGTGCGAAATATAATGCGATCACCAATAAGCCTCAAGGTGAAACGAATTCACCATTTGTCTCCTCCTATTTTTTCGACACTTTTGCTGAGTATGAATGAATTGTGGGTTTTTTAACGAACCTTACTTTTATTTAACTGGGTAGGTCTAGGTAGACCTCCCACCAATAATTGGGTTCAGTGGAGGGGAGCGCAAAACCACAAACGGGAATGCACATGCCACTTAGAGGTGGGTTAGGATGCAGTGCGTAAGGCACAAGCACTGCGAAAATGGGTTGAATCAACCAGATCCAGCGTGGGGATTTGTGGGTTAGACAAGAAACGCATCATTGAAGTCCTATTTTATACTCTTTTCCATTGATCCTTCCTTTTATAATGGTCTTGATGTAATAAAATCACCGGATGACAAAGGGAGTCCAAATATCTTTCCTCTTTGAAAGGCATGCAGTTACGCTATTAAAATAAAATGCATCAACCGTGGCGATCGAGACAATAAACAGTTTTTACGTGATACATTGATCCCTTATTGGAATTCCCCCGGTAAACTGTTTTTCATACAAAATGTCACATAATGCAGCAACATTTGAAGTAACTGATGCTACCAATTTATAGAAGTCCCTAATTAAAAAATCAAACATGTCAAATAGTAAAGCAACAAAAACTCAACATCACTTGTTCTCAAGCATTTTACAATTGTTTCTACTTCACCTTTATTGTTCTAAAACGTTTAATATCCCGACGCCCCCGCTAAGAGTCCGTTACTTAGAGCCGGTGGTAAAAAACGACGACGTCTGACACTCGCGATGCCGATGGTGTGAATTGACCGCTAAGATGAGTAAGCTCGCCTGATAAACAACTGAACGATGCCAGTAATTGGTTGGTTACTTGTCCTTTGTAATTTCGTTATTTTCGTTAAATGTTTACGACACCTGTCAAAATAGAAGGCAAGTAGTGCAAATATACTGGGTGGATCTTAGTTTTGATTTAGAAAACAACTTTTAAACAAATATTATGGATGTATATTTTGTCGCTTTCTTTCCGCATAAATTTAGTAGTATCATTATCGTCTACCTGGGGTGTCATTTTTAAATTTCACACTCGACGGCCTTCAGTTCGGCCCTGATATAACTAAAGTTCGGTCAAAACGAATGTTTGGACGTTCTAGATGCGTGAAGTAGTGGTACATGTTCCACATCATAGGACAAAATATATTTGTCCGTCAAGCAGGTTGCCATGACTGAGTACAGAAAATGAAGCTAAGGGTGAGACCGATGAAAAAGAATAGTTCAGCGTGTCTAGTCGTACTCGTATATTGTGATATGATCCATTATAGTAGCGACGAGTACGTCAGCGCCGCGTTTTAAAATTTTTGAAGCACGTATTGTGAATGCTAGAACAGATTTTTTTGTGCAATTTTCAAACTGCGCTTGATCATCATTTGGCTGATGCCAAAAGACAAACAAAGTCTCTCCATCGTCCAATGGTGCGCTACCCTCATTTACCGAGAGACAATGTGGGTGGAATTGTGGTCTACCTTATGCGATGACAACTTCGCTGAAGCGGTCACGTCTCAAGGATACCCGAGAGAGGGTGGGGTAGCTTTAGCGATTTTTTTACTAGGACTTGGAGTAAGGCAAGAAACCATGGTGGCCAAGTCCTTAGGTACCTGTAAAAATGTACGTAACCGCCATGACAATTGTAGCATAGATCGCTTCCAGTGGCAGCATCATCGGGCTGTCGATCGCTCAAAATGGAGACACTTTATTAAAAAGGAAATAATAATGTGGAATATGGGTGACTAATATATAATACAATTTAGATATTCGGCACAATTTTACGTTTGTCACAGGTTTTTTTGATGAATACGAATGTCATAAAGCGACTACTAAATAATTATAACGATCAGAACAAATACTTGGCCAATGTCGGTAATTCTTTAACATATCATATATGGAACGACCGCTCTTGATTTCTGTCGTCCATACTTTTTCTGTTTGTTTCCACGCAGTCTAAGTAAACAGTAATGTGGAATAATGACGTGTTTAACACCGAGACTAATGGGGTACATATAACACACGTATGACAAATATTATTTACATTAAATACATGTAGCAAAGTCGTGCGTAGTAACTAAATCAGAGAGTATACAGTCGTAATAGAGTGGGCCACTTGAAATCAAATTCGTGTTATAAAAAAACAGCCACAAGCATGTCGAACCATGCTCGGGATAGGGCTCCATACCGGGACTACAAAGAAATGCACTACAGTTAAAAAAATACGATGTGAAAAAGTGCACCAAAGAGCGGTCTTCGTGGTCCTTACGTCATTTTGCTGAGAAGCGCGTGTTTTTCAGCTATAGCTCAAAAACAGTATATCCGATCATGTTGAAAACATTTTTCGTTGAAAGTATTTTTCTTTTATTCTAACTATATATTCTTTTATCTTTGTAATTGTTTTCATATTTTTTGGTCACACGATTTAGAAGATAGAAGACGGGGACACAATTTATGCAATTTTCGGGTCGATTATATATTTACTAAATCCAAAAAAATATATTTTGAAGCCTCAAAGTGGTTTTAAAATAACTGTCAAATATGAGCCACGCGTTGATCTTTTCTGAAAAAATATGTTTAGCTTTGATTATTTAACTATTAAATTATGTACCGCGGTTTATGCAAAACACCTATACACCAAATTTAATTAATATGCATGTTGTAGTGTTTGAGCAAAATGCCTGTGACATACGGACGGACTGACAGACGGACGGACTGACAGACGGACGGGCGGACTGACATGATGAAACTATAAGGGTTCCGATTTTGCCATTTTGGCTACGGAATCCTAAAATAACAAAAAATACAAATATCTTTATTTTGCAGAAAATATGGTACAAAAGAAGGTAATATTTAATAGGATGTACTGCGTTTTCGGCGAAATATGCTTGGCCTAATTTTACTTCGCAACCAAGTTTTCGTTAAAGTATCATTTGGCAAACCAATCGTTGGCATAACTTTACTTCACACTATTCTTATTTGGCATCATTTCTATTTTAAAACACTCGTGGCTTCTTTACTTGCGATGCTCGCCAAGGCTCGCATTGCAACCCACGCCACTCGCCGTTTTTTGACCCCTATTATACAACGTTGCATACAACAGTTTTTCTAGGACTAGGGGCCGTTCACTAATTACGTAAGGACAATAGCGAATATCGCAAAGAAAGACGCCACGTGCGTTTTAGACCGAATTATACAACGTGGCAAACAACAGTTTTTCTACGACTAAAGGGCCATTCATTAATTATGTAAGGACAATCGCAAGTATCGCAACGGAAGACGCCACGAGCGTTTTTTGACCGAATTATACAACGTTGTATATAGGCTTTTGTTTTTAAACTGAGCGAATTGGCCATCGTATTATTTAACCCGATGAGCTGAGTTTAAAACAAAAGTGTATATTAAACAGTTTTTCTAGAACTGAGGGGCCATTCATTAATTACGACAGATTTTTTAAACCCGTCCCCCCTGTGATCCATACGCCCCTAAGTACTTTTTAATAAAACACAAAATGTCTAAATATTTATATTTGCGCCGAGATTTTTCTGGCAGCAAATTGTTTGATACCTCTTACGCCACGACTAAAATTTCTTCGGGAGTACAATTAGGCTCGTCTTCCCGCATTTTTCTCACTTTCAACTACTTATAACAAGACAACAACCAACAACTTCAAGATAAATAAAATTTAGCGCCCCAAAGAAAGTTAAAAAGCGAGCTGTCAATACCTATGGCGTTCATATTTTTTAAATTCGCATATACTTGCCAGTGATGAAAACATGTTATGATTTGAAAAAAAAATAGGTGATAAAATATGTGTTGATAATTGTGAAAAATGTTTTTTTTTTTTAAGTTGGCAGCAATGCATTTACGTACATTATTATTTTTTAATATAAAACTGTATGAATTCGGCGGTTTGTTAAGTTGGTAATATAAATTATTTCAAATAACATTAGTTTGAGACTCACTTTAGAAATTTTGTACTCTGGGAACCAAGGAATACGTTAATAGCGACATTGTAACACGTTTCGAAGTGCGTTATTGGGAAATTGACTATAGAGTTTTACAAGTCTTAAGTAATGTATGTCTTTATATCAGAGTTGGACACCATTTAAACGGCAGAAACAAGTACAGGAGTAGAAAAATACACAAATCACAACTTAAGCAAACCCCAAGGTAATAACTTGCCTAACAATAATTTATGAAATCATTAGTTGGGAAAATAATATCAGTGCGAAACGTTGAATTGGGACATAAAACTTCGCCCTAATAAAAATGTGGGATACATAGTATGAGAATATATTTAGCAAATTTTTATGTTAAATATTTTTTGCCGATATATTAGATAACCATTTAATAGATTCACACATTTCACCAGTAGCCGGCACGCAAAAAGTAAAAATAGAATACGTAGTGATCACGACTAATATGAAATAAACAGCTAAACTCAATAAGAAATAATCAAATGTCACAGTCAATATTTACAATAATCAAAATATTCCTCGACAGAGTAAAAACATTCTTGTATTAACCATTTAAGTCTATCTTAAGTCTAATTTTAAATACATAAATAAAATTAAATGCAATCAGCATGCAGACATGCAGTAGGCGTTCTCACCATACAGTTTTGTCCTTTTAGCAGGAACAAATAATCGATTAGGGTACCTCGTATTTAAGTTACACATGTCGTTATACTCGTATGTGCTAAATAATTCTGGATGGACTTTAACAATAGACAATTTTCATGCTTGGTACGGTCAAAAGTTTTAGTTCCTTAAATAAATGTCTGTAGGATGTCTTCATTATAAATAGTCCTGATGTACCGATTTTGTGCTGGAATATTTATAACCACTGACTATCCCTGAACTTTAGGCCGGGGTGAAATGAAACGGACTGCAGTCCAACTGCAATTTGTATGAGAACTGCTAGGTAAACTGCCCGATGTAATCAGTTACAAGATATTGTAATAAAAAACACGTTTGCTTGTTTGTGTTGCTAAATTGATGTCCTTTTTAGGGTTCCATAGCCAAAATGGCAAAAACGGAATTTTTAAAAATACTTTGACGTTTCAAAAACAAAATATGATTCTGTGAATATTTTCGAATATACTTGCTTCGAAAATTGCGTAAATTATGTCCGCTCTATTTTCTAAACGGTGCGTCCAAAATATAATAATTGATAAATTCAACGATGGAATATACCGTTTTGGAGTTATTGCCAAAAAACTGCGATTCTCAGTTAAAAGACGTAAGTTCCGTGGACATACGCTCATTTGCTAGTGTCATCTTGTCATATCGTATTTTTTTCCATCTGTAGTGCATTTCTAGGGTTCCGTACCAAAAAGGTAGAAGCCACCCTTATGTCTGTCTGTCCGTTAAAGCGCCATATCTCAAAAACTACTTATGCTAATTATTTGAAATTTGCAATATTTATAAACTAGCTTCTGCCCGCGACTTCGTCCGCCTTAAATTCGTTTATCAGATTTTCGTATTTCGATTCGTGTATCGATTGGGGTATTTTCCCGATATAAAAAAGAGTCTATGTCCTTCCCCGAGACTCAAACTATGTCCATACCAAATTTCATCCAAATCTGTTCAGCGGTTTAAGCGTGAAGAGGCAACAGACAGACAGACAGACACACTTTCGCATTTATAATATTAGTATGGATATGGTCAGCCCACATGTATTGCACATAAAATGTGAAAAATAATACAATTCTCTCCCTTTTATCTTCGAAGTTTACCAATCGAAAATTTTGAAATTTTCTCAATTTATATTAATAAAGATAAATATTACCCGAAAATGATAGATATGTCTCTAATTAGCTAATTTTTTTTTTATTTGCAAAAAACCTATTTGAACAACCCAGTTGCGTTAGGTTTGCCCCTGATTTGTATACAATGCTATAGATATCAGGTGCAAACTGAACTCAACCGGTATCGGGTAATAAAGTTAGGGTAAGTAAAATTTGTGCGGAACCCTCGGTGCGCGAGTCCGAGTCCGACTCGCACTTGGCCGGTTTTTTTTTGTATAAACGGCTGCGGAACCGAACACTGAAGATGGTGCGACATGCTTTTAGCCGATTTTTTTATTATTTATTTGTTTTTCAAATTTCCATAAACATGGTAAAAATAATGTTCCATATCCGTTAACATGCTGAACAAGTATAATGCGTAATGTTTTATCTGTGCATTAGTACTAGTACTATATAACATCTACCAGATGGTGTGGAACACACACTGTATTGTTATAACGTTGTCCACTCTGATATTCTGATACTCTTTGTTAAATCTACGGAGCGTGAATATTACAATTTATGAATTAGTAATTAACCTTTTGACGTCTGGCAGGTTTTGTAGCAACAGAACCTAAGACAGATTTACGAATGCCTGCCTAGGAGAGAGCATGAAGTAAAGGGGTATATTTACAATAGAAACGTGTCGCATTCCTAATGTAGATCTCGGTCAGTTCCGCTATGGACGGAATACAATAATGATTCTTTAAGATCTTTTCTCCTATTACTTTAAACGAGTAATTCTAGAACCAGTATTATAAGTATGTATGCGTGATCTTGCTCTCTTGCTCAGAAAATACCCCATTCACTCTGAAGTTCAATAAAATATTTCTATTAAATATATATCGTCGTCTAGTACTCATAACACAAGCCTTGTTGAGCTTACTATGGGACTAGTTCGATTTGTGTTAAAATTGTCCGCATGTTTTGTGTAATACCACTATAGCAAGTGTTGAAATAGTCTATGACATGATTATTGTTTAGCATTAAAATGGGGATGGGAATAATAATCCCATTTCGTAGCTGGCTACCAAATCTGCCAAAGAGACGAGAAAATAATTCCCATTTTAAACTGACAATCAAATCTGGCTACGAAATGGGACTAAAGTAACTTCGGCAGAACCATATCTTAAGGCTTGAAAAATGAATTTTACTAACTTATTGCCAATATTAAAAAGCCTTTTATCGTGCAATCGAGAATTTATTCTTGATATAATTGTGTGCCGCCTATACGATTTTCATTTGGTACAGTTGTCAATGTTTGCCGCCGGAACAATTGTGCTAATATTGACAAAATGACAGGCGGTATCACTGCACACGTATAAAACGATGTAGAACAACATGGCGTCGTTACAACAGAAGGCCTTATAAGGTCACTTTTATAAAAGATCTATCGCAATATTAATAACAAATGCAAGAATATCGCCGTGCAGAAACGATTTATTTCATATTACAATTATTAAGTAACCGTGCAGGGTTAAGTTTTATATAACTGAACTCGCTTTTTTCTCGTTTCTGAATATCAAAGTATACAAAAAAAAAAACTATCCTAATAATACAGGAATAACATTTGTAAATATATCAAAACCACTCTTAGTAAACTTGTAGTCGTCTAACGTGAAGCAAAAAACGGTTCAGTATGTTTTTACTTCCTCGGCAATCAAGTAGCTCCGCAATCGTTTATAAGTATTTATATGTGTATGGTTTAATTTTTCATACAGCGAGATCGTGTAATTGGCTTCTCTGCTTCTATCTTTTAATTAGAATCTACACAGATAAAGTATCATCAGTTCCCCAATATAAATGTATTCGGTAAACGAGTGTCTCTGACTACAAATTGTTAACCTTGGAAGATCGTCGAACTCAATTTGATATTATGTTCCTTTACAAAATAATTAATAATGATACTGACTCCCCCTCACTTCTTGGTTGGGTATTATTTAAAATTCCACAGCGCACTGCACGCCATAGGAAATTGTTTGCGATTCCCTACTCTCGTAGAAAATACGCATCACAATCTTACTTCAGCCGTTGTCTCAGCTATTACAATAACATCTGTGGAATGTAGATCTATTCTCAATTTTTCATTTAAAATCTAAGTTATACAATATAGAGATGTAACATTTTAAATAATATTCTTTTTTGAACTCAAATAAAAATTGAAGTGTTTACTCAATGTGTACTCGTAATCCTTTATCGGTTTACAAACTAGTTATAACTAAGTAATTAATACCATTGCATTGTTGCTGTTACGCCTCCCACCGCTTCTAAATTGATTTATATAACCTCAAGTTATGGCACTCCAGGTCATTTACCGTAATAATAATAGCCCCATGTAAGTTATTAATCGTGACTGTTTGTTGCCTAAATAATTAAAAAGAAAAAAAATACAAAAAAATATATTTATACGTGTATATTGGGGAAACATAGGTAATTCTAGTGCATAAATTAGTAGGTCAGATCAAGCGTTTAAGTTACAACTTGGTATAATTTCAGATCTGATTTTTTTATAATTTATTTTTATCGAGCCTAGTCCGATACTCACTATACCAGCGTTACAGTACCTGAGCATAATGTTTGTACATATCTATGTCTAGGACTAATATTTCGGGTAAATAGAACCGGATTATCGAAAAAAAAAATCCTTTCCGGGCCCAATTTCGGCTTTCGGAGACTTTGTGACGCCGCGGCGGCGAAATCGCTAATCGCCCCGAGAGCCGCACGTGTGCAGGGTTGTCGATTCCGTAATCTTAAACAATGTTTTGCAATCTGTGGGTCATGAGCCCCTAAAATATCTTAAAGGGGATCAAGGTTACATTAATTCTGAATCAATATTTGAAACATTTTAAAACAAGGGTGAAATATTTTTTCATTTTGAAAAACACTGATATAAAGCATACACGTGACCGGAGCGTGAACTGTGCAACGATTCCATGGGCAAAGACGCATACTGAAAGTTTTGCGTTAAGTTTGAATAGGAACATCCTGCCAAATCATGGATATCGTGTATGACAGTCGAATTCGCTGGTACTTCGGATCTTTTTGAAGCTGTGATACTTAATTTCCCTATTGAACGTAACATTTCACACCTATGCACTTTATTTCTTTCCAGTCAATGCTAATTTATTTCATTACGTAATTCATTTTATAAATATAGGTTATTAATTTACTTATTTATTAAAATAATCACCAGTCAGTTAAAACCTAATTATATATTTAATTTATACATTGTCTATGAACAAAGTTTCTTAGAGATGTATACAGATATTTAAACTAAGTTTCTTAAAGAATATAAATTAACTAGAACTTTTTGGCGTCCTTACGCGCATGGAAAGGGTATTTTGCTTACCCATCCGGAACTTTTTTTTTTTTTCGGAATAAATGTAGGTTTATCTCTCACCCGCATTAAAACTCACAAACGGAGCAACTAATGAACATCATATTTTATGTTCATTAGTTGCTCCGTTTGTGAGTTTTAGAACTAACAAACACATTCTCACAAATAAAAGTACAGAGATTACCTACAACAGTGAAGTTGCAATGACAATATTACGGAGAATATTTAATTTAGATTTAATACAATAAGCTCAAAATATACAATCGTAGCAACCCTATTTAAAGTTTTAAATTATCATGCCTGCATCACGGCATCCTGTACAAAGGGATTATAGATTTCGCTATTACCCACTGCGTTCCGGGAAGGTACACCACCAGGTAGCACCAACCCTACATACCACCCCACGAACCCACAATGAAAAACCCACCTTACAACATTGTCAACTAAAACACAGTTTAATGTGAACAGTAGAGTGGGACGATGAGTAACAATAATTCTGTTCGATATAATTATTATGAATTTGTGTCAAAATTAGCGTGGCGATTTGAAAATGGTTTAATAGGTACCGTTACTGATGAATGGATTTTCTATGCGTGTGTTTGTGAATGGGAAATATGCCATCATAACTAGATTAGCTTATTCCAGTTAGTACTCAAAGTAATTTGTAAGTATTCATTATCACAACACAACAAATGGGGCTTAATCGCGCATAAATAAGATTTTATATAACTATCTTTCGTTCGTAATTCTTCGACGTTTCGGACGTCGCGTTACGTAAATGGTCTCGACGGAACTGGAGAGGCGGGTATCAACATCTTCTAGCCGCGCGAGTTTCCGATCTACCCGCGCTTGGTCTTGATTATTCATTTGTAAATACACTAAGGTTGTATACTATACTTAAACGATACCGACACACTACCTACACTCCCGGCATTTGGCACTTTATCGGATGATGTTTGATGAAAGGGTCAGCAACACGCACGTATTGCCCCTGGCTTTGCCAGCATTCATAGGCTGCGGTGATTGCTTAACATCAGGCAGGTCGTACGCTTGTTTGCTACCTTAGTAGAAGAAAATAAAAGTGAAAACCTGGTTTCCACGAAGTACTGTTTGAAACCGTCATTAGGTTGATATTTCGATGTTTCTTAACTTCAATTGCTTCACGTTAATAATATCGTTTCGTACAGAGATCATGGACTTATGAAGCTCAATCCAGTAGTTTGGTCCTGATTCTAGTAAATGTTCGGCAATGGCGGACTTATTCACCTGGCGGTTCTTAAAGCGACACATCACTAAACAATCAATTGAAAAATATGGTCCGCTCTCTGATTGGACCGAAGCGGACTGAGGAGGGACTAATTGCATACAAATATGCACCAGCGCTAACTTATACCATAAGGCCGTAAAAGACAAAAATGCTTTTTTCGTTTCAATTAAAAACAAAAAAATATTTTTAAAAATCCAACTGACAAACGAAAGTGCGTATTTAGACTAATGTAATAAGGCTTACATTGGTCTGGTTTCTCAAAATGAGAATCTCTGTTTTAAAAGAAGTTTCTTTGATACTGCTATAAAAGTTACAGAATCGTATTTCTGCAACTGTCAAAATGAAGTCAATGAAACGAAAAGTCAGGTTATGAAATATCACCTTCATATGTTTTGTAATGGCTGAGAAATGTTAAGATCTTTGACACCAAAATTTCCAATTCGTCAGCTGTGATATGCTCCCTGACTCTTTCAGCAATAGTGCGTTTCGTCTGTCCAATATAAGAACTCCCGCAAAGCACCCGAAAGCCACGTATGTTGTGTTGTGATACGAGTATAATGATTGAAAATCGTGTTAGTTTAAATCAATGATCTGTAAGTATTGTTATAATTTGTAAAAGAACTGAAGGTCTATTTCAAAATTCCTGAATGAATGTGTGTGTGGTTTTGCTGCCACAACACGACATACATCAATCGACCTTTTTTGATAAGGAGGTGCCTAAATAAAAATAAATCAAACAACTTGAAATTTTTACCGATTTTGGACAGCCGGAAACAATAGTTAGATATGATTTAGGACAAATTTTAATCTTTTGCCCTACGGTTTGTTTTAAAGATTTTTATTACTTTCATTTTGCGAACAAAGTAAAGTTGTGGGTAAGTTGTAGTAAGTGTTATAAAAAAGATAAAAATCCTTTCAAATTACATATGTGATGGAGTAATAAAGGAAAACATTTTAAAAAGTAGGTTAGGAGTGTTAAAATAATGAATTATAAATACCATGATATGTAATTCAAAAGCTTTTACCAATGGCCTAAACATCAGACGGATCACGCACGTCGATAACCCGTTATTTTCACCGCATTGACTCACCAGAGCTAACATTTGACTCCATTTATTTACGTTCCTATAGTTTCTATTTGATTTATAACATTTCAAATCAAAGTATAGTCAAATTTCCAATACTTGTCTAATAACAGCGTTCTGCGCATGGCTGGACTTGATTGACAGACGCGGCGCGTGCGCCGCGCTAATGTAATTATCTTAACGGAATTTTAATACTTAGACAATCTCTAGAGAGCTCGGGGGCGTGACCAAACGCGTCTCGATTTAATTTTTCCCAAATATTAGAGATGATTGGATTCTACATAGAAAAGTTACGCTTGAAAGTTACGCTTTTGTCTATTCTAGCAGGAGGCTGGTTCTATGTACCGAGTTGTAGACTCTTCTTCGTCTGATTTATCTTTTTTGTTTTTAAATTTAATAATTATGCCTGGTTACACTAATCGATTCAATCCAGTTATAATGACCCTAAGCGTCCTTCGAAATATTCAAGCCAATGCGGCCACGATATCATTTCGTAGGTGATTATTACGCAGTCGATCATTCATCGATACATATCAGTCGCATTTATCTGCCTAATCGAATAGAAAACGAACATTTATCATAAAGCCCTCGGTTCCCGGTCCGTTTTCTGGTAATTTCATATAAATTACTAAAAATCAAAAGGGAAATTAGAGGTGACGGCTAATGCCTGATTCGCATGTCGACGGCTTTTCCCGAGTAACGTTTTATTTTATTTCCCATTTTTCCCCTTGTGGGCGGCGTGCGTTTAACAGCGCGCCGGGATGTTACACTAATCGTTTTACTGATTACATATTTGGTATAACCGATCTTAGATTACTATTCAATAATTTGGGGTGAGAAATTTCTTAAAAAATTAACGCTCAGCAGTGTCAGTAGCAAACATTTTAGCATTAAACGTATTGGTTATGGCAGTAGTTTTTTTAAAATTCAGTGTGAATTTACCACTTTTTAGGGTTCCGTAGCCAAAATGGCGAAAACGGAACTCTTATAGTTTCTTCATGTCCGTCCGTCACTGGCATTTTACTCAAAAACTACACTACATGGTTTGATACTTAAATAATAAAAAAAAAATTCTGTGTGGGAACTCCATACATGTAAATATTTTTGGAAATAATGGCTCTGAAAGTAGCATCCCTCCCCCCCCACCTCTTCTTTTTTGTAAACGGTATGTCTAAAAAATTTAAAAAACATTACAAGATAAAATATATTACATTTTTCAACGAAAATTGTTTCAACATAATTGGTTATCTGGACCGTTTTTGAGTTATTGCCAGAAAACTGTGCTTCTCAGCACAAGGACGTAAGTGCCGAGATACGCTCTTTTGCTAGTGCAATTTTTAGTATCGTATTTTTTTCATTTGCAGTGTATTTTTTGTATGAACGGCTGCGGAACCCAACACTGTGCATGGTCCGACATGCTCTTGGCTGGTTTTATGTGTCAACTATATAATCGGTTGATTTGTAAGTACAAATCTGGTAGGTCTGGTAGGTTCACTGTTCTGTGCCTGCACAGAACAGTTAACTTTTACAAATAATTGCATATCGCAAGGAATAAAACATTTGCTGATTCTAACGAATGCATCTTCAACAGTGAATAACACTTAAGAAAAGCGTGAAAGGTTAAGAGACACCGCAAGAAGAGTTTCGAAGTAGGAAGATAAACCGTACATGTCATTTTATACAGATGGTCACTTAGCCCGGCACTAACTGTATAATCATTTGTGAAGTATGAGCTCGGTGAAAACTGCCGCCAACTGCCATCTTTATGGTTATTAGAGTTGTCTCGACAAGCCATAAATAAAACCCTTGACAGTAGTCATCACACAAGACGCATGTATGATATATGTTTACAAGATATTGCAAATAGCTCGTGCGACACTAAAACATCATTCTACTAGCTAATCAGAACGCAAATGATTGTGTCAGTTGTTTGGTAATTAGAAATAGTCATCAATTATTTCTACACCAAGCGCTCCATGATTAGAACCATAAAAATGACATAAAAAGTAATTTGCGAGTGATTAATAAAACACAGAGCGTCTAATAATTTCATTACTCCCCCTATGTTTACTCTTGTCACAAAAATGGACGCACATTGATGGTAGAAATCTTTGAGTTACGTCTTTTTACAGCCGAAGGTCGATTAGGGGTCTGCCTTATCGCCCCATCAGTGGACAGAACTGGCCCAAAATTACGCTGCCCTATAATTTCCTTATGCAAATACACTTCCCTTACAGGTGTAAAGTGGTTTGTTAGGGAAGCATTTATTAAGATAGTTTTTTTTATGAAGTTCATTAATTTTATAACGGATTCGTTCAATTTAAGAGCTGGGATACGTGAACTTTATGATGTGATGTCGGTGTATATTTTTATAGTTACCATAGTAATATATTATTGTATGAAAGGAAGTCGGATTAGTATAAGCCCATGAGTATGTCGGACAATGCTCAGTGTAGGGTTCCGAAGCTTTTCATACAAAAAAAAATCACTACAGATGATGAAAATACGATATGAAAATGTGCACTAGCAAAAGAGCATATCTCCGCGGCACTTACGTCCTTTTGCTGAGATACGCAGTTTTTTGGCAATAACTCAAAAACGGTACATCCGATCATGTTGAAAATAAATTTCGTAGAAAGTATTTATTACGCGACCAGCAATAATAGGTCGTATAAGCATCCTGGTGACGTTTCCGCGTGACCATTTAGTGCTAGCGTACAGTCGTATAACAGTCGGGCACACTTTTATTCGACCGTGTTTGGGCACAATTATATAGCAATTAAGTCGAATAGAAGTCACATGAGAAACGGTATAGAACAGGTATGTTGTGCAAAAGTGCTATAAAGGTCGCAATATTTCTAATTTCGTACGGTAGGCGATCTCTGCCGCAACGATCACACGACTAAAATGACGAGTCATAATGTGGCGACAATACCACTAAGCGACGATTTTATTCTATAGCGGAGCTGGAGCATTGCTTACTCGATTATTTTCTTCAAAGCTATATTATATAGCTACAAGCAAGTGTTCACGAAGACAAAAATAATAATTTAGAGGATTTTAGAGGTAAGTAAAGTGAGTTTCCTTATAATACTTGTTATTAGTATTAAACGATTGTGCCAGTGTGTGTTCATAGCAACATAGAACAGTGAAGTTACCTGCAAACTCATTTTGGTGACATAATATATAATAGTTGGTAGGTATATAAATATTAATGCACCTTCGACATTTTGAGTTTTAAGTAAAACATTATTTAATTAATGTTAACGACAACAAGCATCCTCGTTACACTTATAGAATATGTACCCACTTACTACACTTGGCGTCAAAAAAATCGCACCTTACCTAAAATTCATGTCAAGCGGTTATATCTCCTAAGATCTTTACTTTACTCTATCGATATTAGTATAATTTAAAAGCTCAATTAATAAGCTTTTGAAAAACAATCATTTGTTTACGGAAAATCAAAAACCACAAATCGCCAGCACTGATTAAAAAGTGGCGATGTACGCGTTTGGAGGCTCAATAATTGTACCACCCTGGACGCGTATAAAAGGAGGGGGAAAAGTCAATTATGGGTCGGACTGCCTACGGCACTCCAACTGTACGGACGGTCACACCTGCTCTCTGCTCTGCGAAATAAGAGAAATAAGCGTCGCAGAATTCTGTTTTCGACCGTTTTTTGGAAAATTTCAAAAGATGGATCCAGCCACCGCCACACCAAAGGGAAGAAGGGAGGGTAGGGCCGCGCCGCAAGGTTCGGGTCTACCTTTTTTTTTGCGTTGGAAAAATGCTTTATGCTTACCCGTATCCTCGGGGGAGGAAATGCGGGTTATGTGGGACTCGGTACAAGACGCCGCTACCCACCAAAAAACCAACGGTGTGCCTGCGCACCGCCGCATGGGGCGTGGCCACGGGATCTCCGAAGGACGCAACCGCAACCACGCCGGCGCCGCCCGCCGCTGCCATCCGCAGCGGGCTCGTCTCTGGGAGAGAGAAGTTCCTCCTACCCCTGCCTCCTCAGAAGGCACGTGGACACACCTCGCGCGCCTTCTCGGCGAGGCCTAAGTTAGGGGCAGCGGCGCCCCCGCGCCACTGCCCAGGCCTCGCTAGGTGGGGGAGATGAGATGGGCGTACGCCCTCCTCCGGGCCCCTACGCGCTTGCGGTGGATCGGGTGCGAGGCTGGGCCGGCCTCCCGCTGCCTCTCCGACTTCTCCTTCTGCGTCATCATGTCATCGCAGAAGGAGAGGACCGCCTTCCTCGACCTCTCGTCGGCCACCATAGCCTTGACTACGGCCGGCAAGAAAAGGTCGTCCCCCACTATTGCCACAAGGTCGCGGCGCTGCCCCGCCCAGGCTGGGCATTCCTCCAGGGTAAGGTTCGGGTCTACCTACGTCAACCTCTGGCGAACGCCCTCGCACCCCGAAGGAGCCGCACTTTCTTGTCGGTAATCGTGAAAACGTCGGTTCACGTCTACCGACAGAAAAAATCACCGCCGCTGAAACCAGCACCGATCAATTCTCCGACGCTGAGGAACCCGCCGATGCCTCATCGACACCGGCCCGCAACATGAAGCCTCGCAGCACCTTGAGACGCCGTCGTACTTTTCGCTCCACGGCCGCTGCTCCGGCATTATTTTGCCGCAAACCTCCGACGCCCACCTCACCTCGCGAAGCCCTCGATCGTGACCGAATCGTAGTGGCCCGCATGGTCGAGCTGGATATGGTGTGGCCGGGCCTACTGGCGTGGATGGCTACCTACATCCGGATCACCCAGGATGAACTCGGGGAAGACGACGACGAGTTACACCCTGAGGGCCGTCGCTTCCAACAGCTGCTCGCGCAGAGCCCTACCGCTGTCAAACCCGCTGCCACCAAGAGGAAGCTCACGACCAGCCCTGATGCTTCCATTGAAGAAGAAGCAGACGGAAAGAGAGCCTACAGGAAGACCTCACCGCCCTCCGACCCCCGACTGCGCCGCCGCTCCGCCTCAGCCCTCCTACCGCCCCCAAGCTCTCTCAACAGCAACTACCTCAGGTCAAAGGGAGAAAAGGACCAAATATAGACCCATACAAGTGGACAAGATGCCGAATTGGACGAGGCACTTTAAGACCCTCGCAGAACGCCTCGGACACCCTCCGAACGCTTCACTCCCAAGACGGATACGGAGTTCCGCACAGTACAGGCCTTCCTTATCGAGCTGCAGGACGAGGTCGGACAAGCGGAAGCTTCGTTCCTCAGATAAAACACGAGAGAAGCTCAGAAATTAATAGTGGCGGTAAGGGGGTTGCCTCTACAAACGCCGCCTGACGAAATACGCCAAGCTCTCCATAAAAAAGGCTTCGACGTGGAATATATCCGGCCTATTGTCGCCCGAAACGGGAAGCCGGGATGTGTCTACTTCACCCAGCTGAACACCACGGCGGCGGAGAGCAGCGGTAAATATGGAGTAGAGGAGCTCCTGAACATGCCGGGCGTGAAAGTAGAAGCCTGGAGGAGCAAGCGAGGGCCTGCACAATGCCACAGGTGTCAGGGCTTCCGGCACGCTCCACAAGGCTGCCACCGCCCTATCCGTTGCGTGCGCTGCGCAGGACCGCACCAAGCAAAGGATTGCCAAAGGCCAAAAGAGACGCCCGCCACCTGCGCCAACTGCGAGGGCCCCGGCACCCCGCAAACCACACAGGCTGCCCAGTGTTCCGGAGGGAAGCCAGGAATAAAAAAGCCGGCCCATACGCCTTGACGAAAGCCGCCCGCCCCGGACCCGAGACACGTGCGGCATTGGAAGCGCCCACGGTGGCAGAGTCGGCGCCATGCACCCTTATGGCGCCGGCCAACGGCCCCCAACCAAGGGGTCAGCCCACGTGATCCCGTCCGGACGGCAGTACCGCAGTCGTAAACAAGAAACCAAAGAAAAAGAAAAGGACTGTGAAGCCACAAATGGAGGCGCCAGTAACCACTGCTCCAGCACCAATCGCCCCCCCCCCCGAACCCAGCCGCTGCGCTGCGGCTCAGTAAGTCCGCTATTAATTTGAGCATTCAAATTAATAGCGCACTTACTGAGCCTCGCCACGACCCAAGACCCCGCGACTACACACGAGGTATTACAAGCTGCCAGCACTCTACGGCCGAACATTCAACCAGCACCTTAAGACTTTGAGAGTGGTGTACTACACTCAATCGCTGACTGGCAAACTCGGCCTGCTCCGTAACTTCCTGGCGGAGCAGGAGATCGACATAATGCTAGTCAGCGAAACCCATCTTGCCAAGAGCGTTCCAGTGAAGATCAGCGGGTACATCACATACCGTCAAGACGAGGTCTCCCCGGAGGGAAAAGTCTACAGAGGCCTGGCAATAATGGTGAAGAGGAAGATCGTGCACCAGCAAGTCTCCTACCACCCCCTCGCGTCCATATACGTGTTGGGCATCGTTCTCGTCTGCCAGCTTTTGCAGTCCCCAACGCTGACCATCCTGGCTGGGGACTTTAATGCGAAGCATACCAACTGGCGCTCCAGCAAGAACGACGGGGCGGGCCTGACGCCTCGAAGATTCCAGGTGGCGGTGGAAAACGCCACCTTGACGGAACGCCCGATCCTCGTGGGCGTCCCCCAAGGAAGCTGCCTTTCTCCGGCCTGTTACTCCCGCTACACCGACGACATCCCTGTGCTGGGCGAAGTCAAGCTGGGACTCTACGCTGACGACGCGGTCTTATACGCGACGTCCTTAAACGCAACACACAAGCCCGCAAACTACAGCGTACGCTTGATGTCGTCCCAGAGTGGCTGGTCCGTTGGCGAATGGGAGTCAACGTGGGGAAAACACAGGCGATCGTCACCGGCAGAGCAAGGCAGCCACCTCCGCTCCAGATGCTCGGCCAGACCGTCGCATGGACGCATACGGTCAAGTACCTGGGCGTCACCATAGACAAGGGACTCACCCTAAAGCAGCACGCAGAGAGCACCGCACGGTGGACCAAGTCAGCGCGCACACTTCTCCGACCAGTCCTTGCCAGCAGCCTCCCCATTCGTACGAAACTGGGGATATACAAGACGTACCTGCGGTCCCGTGGCCCAACTGCAAACCAGACTACGGCAGGTTGAAGTTGCTAGGCAACTGAACATCAGCTGATTTCGACTGCAACGGGTATACCGACGGTTCCAAAAGACTGGAGGTTACATCAGGAGACATGGATCCGGGGGACGTCGCTGCACTACCGTCAGAGATGTTCGCTACATTGTGTCGACGTCTTTGCGGAACCGCTTCTCCAACGCTGCAGCAGTAGCTTCGAGCTACTCGAAGGACAGTAGTCAGCGTCTCCACTATCAGAAGGATAAGGAGGAGGCTGCGAGAGAAGAATTTGCTGCTCCGGAAAGCTGCTACAGGCCCCCAGTTGACTGGAATCCACCGGACGACCACGAAGCGATTTTCCGGAACGCATGTGCCGTGGACATTCGACCAGTGGAGGAATGTCCTGTTCTCCGACGAGACCCGAGTGTGCCTGTATACCAACGACAGGCGTAGGAGAGTCTACAGGCGACCAGGGGAGCGTTTGATACCAGCCTGCACCGTGGAAACCGTCGGCAACGGAGGAGGATCCTGCATGTTCTGGGGCGGCATCTCTATCGACGGCAAGACAGACCTCGTGTGCGTCTCCAGAGCTGGAGGTGGTCGCGGTCAGGGATCTCTGACTGCTCACCGGTACATCACCGAGTTTTGGAGGAGCATGTGGTCCCATATGCTGATTTTGTCGGCGCCAACTTCGAGTTCAAGCACGACAACGCCCGGTGCCACAGAGCCTTGTTTGTCAAGGACTACCTACGTCGAGTTGGCATCAAGGTTATGGACTGGCCAGCAAGAAGCCCTGACCTCAGCCCTATCGAGCACTTCTGGGACGAGCTGAAACGACGAGTTCGGGCCCGTGATCCAGCTCCTGCTCCTGCCACTCTCGATGCCCTTCGAGATGCCGTCATCGTGGAGTTCATCAGGTCCATAACTAACCGCATGGAAGCTGCTCGGAGGGCTAGAGGAGGCAACACTAGGATTTAAGACTAATTTTTAAGAATAGTTATTGTTGATTTTTTATTTTTGTATTGTTCCTTGTTCCTTGTCTTTGTCATTTTGATCAGAATACACATTGTTTCACATTTTCCCAGAATTTTCTTTTTTTATGGGGGTGGTGGCCAATTTTCTACCGTTTTCAAATAAGAGATTTCATTAGCTTTCAAATTATACTAATAATGATAGGGTACAGGAAGGATCTTAGGAGTTATAATCGCTTGACACGAATTTTAGGAAAGGTGCAATATTTTTGACGTCGAGTGTATATTACTCGACAATTTTTGCCACCATGATGCATGTTTTAGGGTCATTTCGTGAAAAATGTTGTCTTAAAGTCGCAAAAATATTATTTTACGAGTGTAATTGGACCAGTGTAATTAAAATTTGCAATACTTTAAACTCAGGTAGTTTAAGGAAAGGGGTATACAAATACACTAATACGGCACAAACAATAATGAGTCACATAGTTATCGCTAAAGCAGGCTTTACATTTAGATTTGCTCTGTACTGATACTGATCTCAAGCAAATGCATGTAGGTACTCGATATTCCTCTTTTGCGTGCTATAGTTATCGTGTAAGCAAATTTTACATTGTTATTGACTCTATAGAAGTCACTTTGAAATCCATTACTCAATAGTGTAATAATCGCAAGATACAGCGCTTTTATACAACTTTCAGTAGAATAAAAGAAATTAATATCCCTTTAATAGAACAGTATTCTGAATAAAAGTTGTAATTGCACTGACGACAATATAACTACTCGTATATGGCTTTTTGTTGCATAGGTGACATATAATAAACCATTGCAGGATAAATTCGCTGTATTAAAGTAATCTTAATGATTGCTACAGCGCTGTAACAAAATTATCGCATAATGAGGTCATATAAACGTTTAAATGACGTAACTATTTGACTGAATTGCTGTATAAGCCACAGTTTCATTAGGTATAATAAGTTTCTATGCGACATGTTATTGCAGCGATACTGTAAATTTACTTTTACCGACTAAATAGTTTCCAAAAATATTCACTAAATCGAAATATGTACCACACATTGATGTTTGCTAAAAAAAAGTAGTTTCGGTTACATATTTGAAGTGCCGGGCACTAGAAATATATTTTTTTTGTTATTTAACTATCAGACTAAGTAGCGGCTCATACAAGACACCTAAATTCTAAATTTAACCAATATAAATCGTGTAGCGTTTGAGTAAAATGCCTGTGACATACGGACAGACGGACAATGACAAAACAATAAGGGTTCCGTTTTTGCCATTTTGGCTACGGGAAGCCTAAAAAGGCAAGAACATCTACTTTCTATAAATTTTGAAGATGCGCGGTTACTATTCGACAACTGCAATAAGAATCGAGAGCACCCAGCAGGACCGGGGATAAAAACAAATTTATTGTTCTTCAATTAAGAAACGTCATAAATAATTCTTAGGCCGTGTTAATTTATATCACAGGTCCCTTATTCCTTATTTAATCGTTAGTTGTCGCGTGAGAAACGCGAAGGCAGTAGCGAGTAACTTTTAAGTACACCGTGTTCAACAATTTTGTGTTTTCCATCCCTAAATGTCGTTTGGATCTTAATGTAAATGGTGTGAAGGCTGGTTTGGGTTGTTTCTGGGTTGGCGGGTGTCGGTCACAGCTGGTGGTGAAGGCTAGTGGTGGAAATGCGCGAGAAGCATTAATCACAACAGAATTAGCTTTGGCGATCCGCTCCCGAGTGTCCACTGAGAATTTATACCGGGGACAGCGTGTGCAGAAGTGCATAAGTAAAGGTTTCGGGGTTTTATAAGCAGAAATATTCTTACAATAATTACATATACAATACGACAATACAATTACTTATGGGTGCAGGTTGTACACATAACATTAAAAAAAAAATTAAGCCAAGTTTTTACTTTGAAATAATATCTACGAGTTAACTTTAATTTTTGAATTACATATCTATATATGAAATAAAGGTACAGCAATAATTAGGTGAGACTTTTATGCAAGACAAGATTTTTGGGTCTAGTTAGTTTCATTTTGCCTTCAAAAAAAAATAGTTGAGATGTTCATATTGTTATTAAAATATGCATAAATTTTAAAATGTGACTTACGTCCTCACTCTTTGGTCGCAGTCATATAAACTTTGATTCGCGCCCAACCGGCTCCGCGCCGCTGGGGACCGCATAAATACTACTTAACGCTCACGACACTCCAAATTTAAAATAACAACAAACCAAAAAGATAAAAAAATAAAAAAGACCGGAATCAGAACGTAACTTTTTAATAATTACCTCGCCCGAGTAGCGTCACTAATGTGTGAATGAACATCCTTTTCAAAATAATTTAGCTGGCACAGTTATAGATTTTTGACGTAATTTATTCGTGAACCCTTTTCGGAGGTAAATTTTTAAGATAAATATTTAGACGACGCTAACGATCCAATGAAACGCTTAGGAATTTGATTTAGGTTAGGCATTCATGTCGAATTGTCTACGTCAGCCGTAATTAGGTTGCGTAATAGAAATGTTAAAGACAAGGTTGTTAGGGTTATTTATCAATCAAAGCAGAATGGTAAAATGTAAATTTACATATTTCGTTAGGCACAATAGGTTCTCGAAGGGACCTCGTCTGACATAAACAGGCTTTAGGCACACTTTCCATTAATGCGTAAGCAAGCGTGGCCGCGTCGGTGAAATCAGTTACGGACACGCGTTCTGCGTACATTGTTTTATTCATGGTTTCAACTTCATCACCTTCGCCGGTAAAGCACATGATCGCGGATGGGTTGCTGTCAGATTGTCGGCACCACTTGGAGCATTAAAAAGGTTCATATCTCCGATATTGGCGTCCTCTGTACACTCAATATATAGATAATAAAAATATAAGTATGAGCTCTAAAAATGTCCTAGGTACCTACTAGTAAACCTCCTCTCCTAGGGTTACAATCCCTGCTACAATTCTTTTTTCACTCTTTAACACCACAAGCGATGGACGACGTATGGTTATGATAATTGGTAGACAGGACAGGAGAATCAAAAATAACTTAGAAAGATTTGATAACGTAGGCACAGATTGAGTTATCTGTCGGATACATATTTTTGTGAGTAGGTAACGTAATCTTTACTTTCAAACTCTTACAATTCAGAATAAAAAAAAATAGGATAATCCTTTCGCACATATAAAAGTAAGTGGATACTACTCTTAAAACTTTTTTGGCAAATATAGTTGTTAGTTATTTCTTAACAATAATCATTAAGAAAGAACACATGCTCCTTTCGACCCGATTAATATTTCGTGTGTGGCGTTTACACGCTACCAGCGCAAGTAGCGGCCCCGAGGAGGAATGTGGCACCAAAACGTCTCGGCAATTAAGGAATCGGCAAGCTCTAACCCCGCTGTCAGACCTGTATCGGCCCGCGCCTGATTGGCATCGACGAGGAAATCCATCTACTGGAACTGGCGTAGCCCAATAGATGTCGCTAAAATATGTCGTAAAATATACTAAAGTATATACGCGCGTACTTTAGGCAAGGCCTGTAACAATAAACTACTCGGAATATAGATAATTACAGTCTTAAAGACATCTGCGCTTTAATCAACATATCATATATACGTATATAAGTGTCGAGCATTATACGTGTATACCATAATACAATAATTGTACTTCTCGACTTCCACGTTCTAAGGTCATCGTCGACAGATGATCTCGTGACGCAGGACCAGCCTTGGTGGCATTCTTTAGAAGAAACCTGCAGTTCACTTTCGGCTGATGATGACAGAAAACACTTGTTAGCTTGGGTAAACTGATATTTGGACGCATGTTCAGTTCTATGGTTCAGTGTAGCATTTTTAAATCCATAAAAGGAATTTCAATATTACAGGTCACACGTATTTCCATTTATTTTATAAAGTTATATCAGTCATCCAAAGAGAAAATGCATCCCGTAATATAAATAATGCAGCTGCCCGTACTAATAATTAAAGATATATTCTGTTAACTCTAAGTACGTAGATAAGGGGCACGGCAGTGCCCCCGCCAAGTCGAGCGCGAATCAAACACTGCCGTACCATCCTTTACTAGAAGCATTTCGCCGCATTCTCAGGCCCCTATTTGAGAACCTCTGGATAAAACCAGAACGCAGAAATTTTCGTCATCCAGTAAACTATAATCACATACTTAAAATCCAAAATTTCAAGTCTGTAGGTCATTTAGTTCCGAAGTTAAGCGAAAGCAAAGTTTCGCATTTATGACACTCACTCACTCACTCATGATCATCAGAATACAACTAGTACTTGGGCCGGGCCGCGGAGCGTTTAAACCGAATTTTTTACATCATACGTGACGAAATTCGATATTTTTTTTTATAGAAATAGAAAATGATGCGTTGCCTACCTTATGCCTAATACTCCGATGCGTTTGCCAATTTTATTCACAAGTAATTTGTTACATAAAAGTATCGGCGGTTGAAACGCTCCGCGGCCCGACCCACTTCCCGTAAACTGAAATTTGGTACAGAGTTAGGGTTTAATGGCCAAACTATAAAACTAGGATAAAGGGAAATCTATAAAACTAGGATAATCGAAGATCTGGAGTAACTGGTGATCCTGATTAGAAAACACAAGAGCCCAACCAAACTATTAGAGATCGACATACCGCCTTTACAAAAAATATTCAACTTGGTGGGCCGCTTTATGTGATGTCCAAAATCGAAGGATTATGCCCACGTTTCTACAAAAAGAAGTGAAATCCCACCAAAAACATTCTGTAAAAAACTAGCCAAGTCTCGATGGAGCTGCTTGTTTATCTCTAAAAAGTAATGAAATCTAGACAAAGCCGTGCCAAGTCTAAGGTTCTTTACTGCGATTTTTTTATTATTATAGTTAATGTTGTGTGACTTGGCCGTTGAAGGGTACACAAGAGTACAAAACCAGGTGCTGCATGATACCATTGCTCCAATCGTTGACGGTCGGACTTCGGACGGTGTTAAATTCAACCCACTATCCGTTTACAGATTGAGCTAAAATTTGGCAAATTTATGTAACTTACAAGACAATACAATATTATGACACCATCTAGCTCAGGGGTCGCCAAATGGCGGACCGCGGTCCGCGGCCGGTTCGCCGACCCATTTTATGCGGACCGCGATAGCAAAGCAACTTGTGCAAGTTATAGAGTACGTAATTTAATATATATGTATCCCCTGCATTATCTTTGTTGACGTCAATTTGAAAACGGACGGAGGAAGAAACGAGCTAACAAGCGAGAAGGAGTTCGCGCATTGCAAAAGCGTTGATCGTCATGTTGTGCGGCCCGCGGTGGTCATTTCATAGCTAAACTAATTGGTGACCCCTATCTAGCTGATCCGGAAGGTGTTCATAGGAACTCTACAATAAAGAGAGCTTGGGCTCTTTAGAATCGTTTCAATGAGTAGTTGACGGGTGTTCAAAGCTAAGTACAGTTATCAATCACAAAAATGTTGTTTTTCTGAAACTTATCAGTTGTCGCTTCTAGTCGCGCCGCGATCTTCGTATATTGACATCATACCATAAGGCTACAAGTAACATTTATCATATTCTACGCGCGTTCGACATCTCTAACGTTCTCTCTCCCGGTATGACAGCGTGCGTTAACTTCACGAGGAATTTATTGTGAATATTTTAACCTACTGAGCCTTTACAGATCTGTCGTGTCATAATGCAATGTCATTTTAGAGTATCTAGTTATGCGCCATTATTGCGCGTTTTGTATGCTACGTCATACTTTACAGTGTTGAATTCGTTACTCAAATTGTCTCAAAATGTAGTATAAGCATGTTGTTTTATTTATGAAACGGATAAGTCTAGAAACGTATCTTTCAATAATGAAAAGTAAAAGTCATGTTATTTTTTAAATTGTTGCTAATGTCAGGATACAGGTTATATTGTTAAATCACAAAATGAAACAGGAACACATGTTTGTACGATTATTTTAAATGTCTAAACACCTGTAAGACCGTAACTCGTATGTCGATAAGTAACCACAACTCTTGAAAAAAAACCCTGAACCACGAACATTTTCCAAAATCGCAAAGTTTCCTTAGGTATGTTTTGTTTTTAGGGTTCCGTACCCAAAGGATAGTCCTTATTGGATTTTGGGCTTTTCGATTCGAGCACTTGAAATGTGGTGCATCTGCGTGTACGCATTTTCCCAGTAATACAAAATTCACAACTAATTTAATACACCTTTCCTATAATTAGAAACGAATCAGTGACTTTGTGTATTCTTATCGTTTTCTCCTTTTATAATGGAGCAATGCACGTATCATAGTGTTCTTCTTTTGCATACAGATACGAGTAGCACATGTACAGCCCACAGAAGCTACTATTTATCACTAAAAAATACAGGGTTCCCGAATGTTACACAAAATGAATAATGCTACTCGGACAAAGCCGCGGGAAAGGACTGATTATGTGATAAAAAAGGTTACGAGAGCCACTTTGGATATTCATTACATCACGAATGAGAATGTGTTATATTAAAAGTCGATAATCTACATTATATTTCACAAAATGTGGTATTCCGGGACTGTACGTAGTAGTTAGCCCTTGTACTCGAATATTCACATGAATATTCTCGTTCAGCGGAACTGTCACTTGGAAGTGCCCTATTGGACGGCGGTCTAATGACGGTGTGCTCTTGTTCCACACAATACCGTGGTCAGCGTACTTTCTAAAGCACGTAACTGACGGGTTGACGACATCTTACAGTGACTGGCGGGCCTGGCGGCCGACACACTTGCCGATACCGTTACCGTCACTTGCTGATATCATGTACGTTTGCTATATATGTAACGAGTAGTCGGGGACATTTTGTTTGTTATTAGCGATTATTTTTGTTTCGCTGCTGGACATAGACCTGTCCGTAACACCCAATAGGTAATATTAATTCCGAAGCATTTCCATCTTATTTTATATAATGCTTGCGTAACCTAAGCAACCAGGATCTTTAGTTGAACTTCGAATCAATCAAGACCATTACTTTAGATATTCGGACCGTTTTTCGTGGATTCGAAATAGAAAATGTGCTTAAAGTATAACTTATCAATATACCCCACATTAATATATACATATACATATAGGCAATGCATTACATACAATTTCCAGATTAAATGGATATAATGCAGAATTTTCTTCTGAGTTGAATTGGGATAAAAAGAAATAATAAAACACATTTATTCAAATCGCGGACATTCCTATTATTTAACAGAAAAAAAACAACATATGACGCGGAAAGCAGTCACTACTCAGCATTTCGACGCGGCGAATTGTGATGCTGGTTTCACTACAGTGGTGCCCTCATCCTCATACTAAATAACTAAATATGATAGATACCTACCTGTAACCACATTTAAGTTTCGATTATAAATCCCAACAAGCAAAACGCTGCTAGATTAAAAATTAGAAATAATAGTTGCACCTTAGTTAGATTTAGGTTTAGTTGTGCACGGAAGTCCAGCGAAATATGGGTTAAGGCCGCGACAGCCATCACAAGGCTTGCGGTCGGGAGCTTATTACTTTGCGTTATCATCGAACGTGCTCAATGGCTCACTGGCTCTGATAAAAACGTAATTGCTCAACGGAAACAATGCCATGCAATTATCTTGCTTATTTAAAACTGGACTTTATGAGGCGTAGTGATGTAGTAGTAGAGAAGAATCGAAAAAGAGTTACTGATGGGATTGATCATGATAGTATGTTTTTTGAATTTAGATATGTTAGAAAACTATAAGCGTAACGTACGTAGGTAGGTTATGTTTTAACCTATGCCATGAATGTGGATACCATTATTTTCGATAGTAGGTAACCATTAATCTGCTATTTATTTATTTATTTATTTATTTATAAAAACATTTTTATGACATTACAGTTATAAACCTTATGCGTCACAAAACTTAAATTAACAATAAAAGGTTCACAATAATAGATAAACAAACAGCTTAATTTGGAACAGTAGAGCACCTAGTATCCATCGCCTCACAGAATCTCAGGCATTCCCTACACACTGCCGCCCATCGCCACGCAAACAAGTCACACTCTGGTGTCGATGTCAGGAGCGCATTGAAAAGTGAGAGGGCGCGGGGCAACGGCGAATTCCTGAGCGACACGGTCCTCGACGACGGCACAGCCAACAAGTCGCGCTGTCGAGGTCTCAGGGCTATCCTCGGGACATCCGGGACATACAGTCGCACCAGACGCTCCACAACCTCGGGACAGTCCGAGTGCTATAAACGGTTCCTTCTGTTAAAGTCTTGACGTCAAGGTATCCAAAAATTGTTCCACTTCTCTTCTATTTTTTTTAACATAGCAAGTTAACATTGGTATTGGTAGTGTCGTAGCTAACTAGGTAACCAAGGACCCCGCCTGCAGCAATGGAAGAAATTGGGGCCCCATGTCAGTTCAAAGTTCCGTTAGGGACCGAGGGTCCCAAAAAAATATATATATTTAATTCTAACAATTTTTACTTCTATAAATTATGATATGGTGCGTCCACACTTGTATCATTTGCTCGTATCCGATCACCGTGCCGTGGCATGACTGCGTATCGCGCAGCTTGGACGCTTACTGTCGGCGCGCCGATCATGCCGTACTCGTCCGATATAGGTAACTGTGATACGCGTAGCAAAATGGATTTCCAGCGATCCGATCAGTGCAACGTCCAAACGCGTGATCGTGACACGCGATCATGCCACGCGACGATGATCTGATACGGGCAAATGATACAAATGTGGACGCACCTATATGTTTTTGCATTGAGTTTAAATGCGTAGTTCTCCAAGAAAACATATCATACATAAAAACATATTTATTTAGGATAGGTTAATTACTAATATCGGGGGGCACGGTAGTGTCCCCGCCAATTCGAGCGCGAAGCAAACACTGCCGTACTATCCTTTAATGGAACCATTTCGCCGCATTTTCAGGCCCCTATTTCAGAACCTCTGGATAAGACCAGAACGCAGAAATTTTCGTCATCTGGTAAGCTACCGGATCACGAAAAAATCCAAAATTTCAAGTCTGTAGGTCATTTAGTTCCGAAGTTAAGCGAAAGCAAAGTTTCGCATTTATGACACTCACTCCACATCCACATGATCATCAGAATAGAACTAGTACTTCCCATAAAGTCAGAGAGCTGAAATTTGGTACAGGGTTACAGTTTAATGGCCACATGAATGGAAAAATATATAACTAGGATAATCGAAGATCTGGAGTACCTGGTGACCCCGATTAGAAAACACAAGAGCCCAACCAAACTATTAGAGATCGACATACCGCCTTTACAAAATATATTCAACTTGGTGGGCCGGCCTATAAAAAGAAGTGAAATCTCACCAAAAACATTCTGTAAAAAACTAGCCAAGTCTCGATGGAGCTGCTTGTTTATCTCTAAAAAGTAATGAAATCTAGACAAAGCCGTGCCAAGTCTAAGGTTCCTTAGTGCGATTTCTTTATTATTATAGTTAATGTTGTGTGACTTTGGCCGTTGGAGGGTACACAAGGGTACAAAACCAGGTGCTCCATGACACCATTGCACATATCTGTCGCCAGAACCGCTACCCATTGACGATGGAAAATTGCTATTTGGAAAACGTTGATTCAATTACCAGTCAATTGTAGGCTTGATAAAGCTGCGTATTTCAATAATAATTATCTATAGCGAGCCTGAAATAAACAGTATATTTTTTTTCCAGTACAGATGGACTTCTAATCATTGTCCGTCTGTACGTCTATTTTATGTTAGATTGGTGGTCGATTTGACGCTCCAGAAAGAAGAGAGCAGAAGTCTGCATTGTCAATGCTGAATGCATGTGTTGCACAATCAACAACAGCCTAAAATGAGACACTAGCGTCCAATTATCAATACCAGTATGGGCTATTATCTCGCTTAACAAACATAGGTAGTTATAACAGATATAACATTACGTGTAAGGAAAATCGACTTGTACCCGCTAACGTATAAAGAATGTTCAACGGCCAAGTCACACAACATTAACTATAATAATAAAGAAATCGCAGGAAGGAACCTTAGACTTTTGGCACGACTTTGTCTAGATTTCATCACTTTTAGAGATAAACAAGCAGCTCCATCGGGACTTGGCTAGTTTTTTACAGAATGTTTTTGGTGGGATTGTAATATACCTAAATATGAGTTATTTAGAATAAAAATACTGACTGTTGAGTTTGTTTCGGTTTTCTTCTCAACAGTCTCTTGGGAAATGCCGTAGAGTCAGACTCGTAAAAGTGTCCTATCGGCCTAGGTACTTACAGAGCAGAATAAAGATCATTTAATTATTTCATTTTTATTGGTGCTGGCCCCGATGCATGCCACATTCTAGCCCTTCAGTAGCTACGCCACTCGTCAGAACTAGAAGACCCCGAGGCACGGACCCGTCGTGCCCTTCGGTAACTATGCCCCTGGTATTGTTTTCATGTTTACCTGTTGTTCAAGTGTAAGTTATATTCTCAAGTTAAGGAGAAAGACCGAAGGTGAAAATGAAAAATGATGTTCACCTAATCGTACAGTAGATGGATTTGGTTTGCAAATGTAATGAGTAGGATACCCAAATTAAAAATGAGCATGAGGTCTTCTAGAAGAACTGGTGGAAGGTTGCCCCAGATCGACACGAGCCAGAATGAGAGGAAGGCCTTTGCCTAGCAGTGGGACACTCTGTTGCGCTGTTAAATGAAATAAATATCTAAAATTAAAATACTAACAACTTATTTACACTACATACATATTAAATCAGAATAGCTTGTATTAATTTTACCATTGTAAGTCGGGGGACATCGAATGCGGCTATAAATCGGTTCTGTAGGTATCGAGCAATGGGCGTCTCGATAGTGTGACGCTGGCCTCCGCTTACACTGCCTCCGGTTAAAGCTCGATTGAGGATGACGGATTCCCGAATAGAAACAGGTACAGGTTTCGATGTACCTAATAAGCACTTTTATCATGTCACTGAAGCATCGCCATAACTGCAACATATATCTTTGTCATTATCTAGAATCTAGATAATGACACACAACACTTTGGATAACAAAGTATCTAGATTCTAGATACTTTGTTATCCAAAGTGTTACTAAAATTCTTACATATTATTTCAAACAGATACGAATAATTGTCTACTCCAAAGTATTTTTGATCAATCACAATTCGGACGATTTGATCGACATAATCGTTTCGTACGTGTACCAACAGGTGGATTCAAAAAATCATAATAAGTAAATCGGGATGATTACTGATGTAAAGGTGTATTGGCCGGGTGCAGAGGTCGCGTACCGAAAGCGAAAACGATCGCAGCGCTAGCGCTTGATGTGCCCAAAAGTGGTAACTTTTCCCGCTCTGTTTCTGTCAAACGTCATACTTTTCAGTTATTATTCTTACGTTTTCGGCTATAAAATAATAAACTGAAATAAAATTGATCACGATAGCTGTTGAGTGGTAAACTGCAATAATACAGGACGAAACAGTAATTGCAAATTTTATAGCTTTCCTACACCGAGTTGGCAACAAGACCAGAGAATGAAATGGATAGTTGCTGTTAGAAAAAATAAAATAAGTGTATTAAACTGAAACATTGGTTAAATATTTTTATCTATTTAGTGCAATAATAATATTATGATAGAATAATTATAATGTTTCGAAAACATAAAACGTAGAATAACTTATAATTTGCAAACGTTTATTGTTTTAGTACTGATGGATCTAACTAACAGCTTCCCTTTACTCTCGTTTTGAGGCTGAACCTTATGTTGTCACCGATACTTTGGAAACCAGTTTTGATAATAGTAGTCATTTTTCAATTATCTGGAAAAAACATAATAAAACATGATTCTTATTCTTTCATTTGTAAGGAAACAACAATAAGTAAATTGACATAAAAATACTACACACGTATAATAGTTACTTTCTTCAATAAAGTAAAAACCCGAATGTGTTTCACATTAAAACCAATGGATTTTGCACTTGTTATGTGCTCTACAATCAATATTTTCAATTATTTACTTATATTTTGTTGTGTCCATTATTTAACACTTTTGACAAAGCCGCGACTTTGCTGCTAGGCGGCGCTGACGTCGTGCACCCGGCCAATAATGAAGTATCTAACATGATAAAAAAATATCAATGTATCATAAAATTCATTAATTAAGCAATAAATATTCAAACATACGAAAGTTTTGTGACTTTCTTATAAAACCCAAATCAAATTAAAAGTTGTTTTCAGAACCCTTATAATTCAATTAAATAACAAATACGACAGCTATATACAGTTAAACGCAGTTTTTTTTACAACCGAAATACTTGTTTTTCCATATAAATTTGGTACCTTTTAGCTTAGGGTTGACTTGGGAGCTATTAGTACGGAGTATTATCAGCGCTCAGTAGAAATATCGAACTTTAACAATTTATTTATGAAATTTCCAGCAGTCTATTTGTAGTCCCCTCATATCATATACTCGTATCATATTCGTATATTGATTCCCTGCAAAAATGAGGAACGATTGTCATCTTCAAATAAATGGTCAATCCAAAGTCAGTGTACTGGATCTACAACATCACATAGAGGTGCGTCCACACTTGTATCTTTGCTCGTATCCGATCACCGTGCCGTAGCATTACTGCGTATCGCGCTGCTTGGACGCTTGCTGTCGGCGCGCCGATAATGCCGCACTCTTCCGATACAAGTGTGTGATACGCGTAGCAAATGGATTTCGAGTGATCGGATCGGCGCAACGTCCAAACGTGTGATTGTGACACGCGATCATGCTACGCGGCGATGATCTGATACGGGCAAATGATACAAATGTGGACGCACCTTAAAATAAATAAATACCAAGTCGATTCGATCCGATATCGGAAATGTACCTTGTATACTGCACTGCGTAAGACTGCAAAATTCGTGTCATTGCTAATAAACCATCTATATCATAATCCATACTAATATTATAAATGCGAAAGTGTGTCTGTCTGTCTGTCTGTTACCTCTTCACGCTTACACCGCTGAACCGATTTGGATTAAATTTTATATGGAGATAGTTTGAGTCTCGGGCTACATTTTATTCCGGAAAAATACCTTTATTCCCGATAAACGAATTAAAGGCGGACGAAGTAACGGGCAGTAGCTAGTATAAAATAAAATATAATCATAATGAACGTTTGCGTTATATTATCTACGGTACTTATTTTCATGAACAGTATTTTCTGTCTGTCTTTACTAGGTTTCTGACTCAAAAGAGTCAAAACATGGATTTTTTAAATGTTTGACATGGAAAATTTAAATTAATCGACTTTTCATAAAAAGTATGTTTATAATTGACTTCTGTTTGGGGTAGTTATTTAAATATTTATTTTCTACTATAGTCTATTTCCAGTTTTACTGTTTTTTTTTTAATTATAGATGGTTTCCGATCGGAATAGAAACGCTACTTTCAGTGCTTGGAGTAGAGTTTTTCTGATTACCCTGAGTGGAAACTAGTTAACTAATGTACATTTTTGATCTAAAAATATACATAAAACAGCATGTTAAAATTTAAATAAAATAATGTTGTTCAAAAAATATTGGTATTATGATATAAATATATAAAATGATAACTCACTCATGCTCAAAGATTTTAATATGATCGTATTTTTATTTTGTAGATGTGCATCTCTTAATTAATTTAAAAAAAGTACTGTTTCAAAGTAAGCAGTTACCTAATTTAAAAATACACCAGATAATGTACGACGAACTTTTTTCATGTCCATTCTAAGTTGTGTAAGTTACGTACCTAAAGAGCTCTTTAGGTACGTAATATACACAATTTTCAAAAATCATAGTGCTATGGACTACTATTTACCAGTCACAACTCGACGACTGCAGGCTTGCTGTGCTGTGATGTAAATGAACCCTTTTAGTGAATGATTGTGCGAGTGATCTAGGTACGAGGCCGTCCAGCAACTAAGTCACGGCAAGCTGCACTAACCCGATAGGATGTTCTCAACTCAAGTGGGGTTTGTAGGTTTACGCTCCCCCCACTGAGTCTGAGTCAAGTCTGGTACTTCAAAACGACAAAAGACAGGAGGCTGCGTAAACGCACCACAACTTTCTTACCACGGCTTGGAGTCACGAGCGCGTGCGCCGGGCACTTTTTGCCGACCGCTGGGTGCCGCGCGGGCCAGATATTGAAATAATTGCTTTTTCAACGGCATGCCGTGCAAATGACATTCGAGATGGAGGTCGTTTTTTCCCTCCAACTGTACGAGAAGAATTTATTGTCACTGGTAAATCTTTGGTCGTCAGAATCACTGTGGGATTGAAAATTTTGATAATAATGTTAAATGTCAACGCGCGAGTAATTGCGGTGTAGCCAAGCAAGGCGAGGAAGGGTCATGAGACTTGGATTCTATAGCGTTTTGGATAAAAAAATCTACGGATGTTTCATACCATCCGTAATTTTCTTATTATGACGACATAACCAACAAACACAACGAATATAAGTAAATGTGATATATACTACCCTCCCAACGAACATAATTTAGATTATATCAATCAGGGCATGAAATTATTCAGGAGTGTTACCGCAATGATACGAGTACTGGCTATACTTTTGACAACCAGCGATACCAGATAAATATCCGTAAGCTCTCAGTTTTGTATGTATATATCTATTTAATAAATTTGGATTTCATGTTAGGTTATAATTTGACCAATCTGTAAATAAATACAAGGACTTCGACTGATTCTATTGTTATTTATATTGTTTAGGGTTCCGTACCAAAAAGGTAAAAAAGGAACCCTTATGATGCGACTCTGTCTATCAAAAACTACTACTCATCCTATCTACATGAAATTTGGAATATTTATAAACATGGTCAGCCCAAGTGTATTGCAAAGAAAACATTAAAAAAATATTTTATTTTAAAAAAGAAACAACCAGTATGATGTTAGGGTATCATATGAAAGGGCTTGCTCTGCACATTTTCGAACATTTTTAGGGTTCCATACACAAAATGGCAAAATGGAATCCTTATAGTTTTGTCATGTCCGTCCGTCCGTCCCTCCGTATGTCACAGGCATTTTAATCAAAAACTACGCAACGTATATTGATGAAATTTGGAGTTTAGGTGTCTTGTATAAGCCCCTACTTAGTTCGAAAAAATGATGTAAGTGCCGTGGAGTAACGCTGCATTCATATCGTTTTTTTTATCATTTGTAGTGCATTTTTTGTATCAACGGCTGCGGAACCCTACATTGAGCATGGTCCGACATGCTCTTGGAAATGAAAATGTAGAAAAAAAGACATTCTTCCTTTATCTCCAAAGTTTACCAAGCAAAAAAAACGGAATCTTTATGGAATTACATACATTGTATTTTACACGAATATTATAACCATAATATCTTTCTGTCTGTGTAACTTATTATTAATCACCAAAATCATTTTTGAATGACCCGGTTTGGTTACGTTTGCCCCTCATTTGTCTGTGACGCCATAGATACCAGAGGCAAACTAAACTTAACCGGCAAGTTAAGTAGGAACAAGTGAAAGTTTGTACGGAGCCCTCGGTGCGCGAGTCAGATCGCACTTGATCGTTTTTTTAATTTTATATTCATATAAAAATATACAGGTAATAGGTAATGACCAAATCGTCATTTTGATAATCTGACGAACCTTGAATATTGGCTCCTAGGCGCAATATCACCATGCACATTTAGCAGGTAACGGCTAATTACGTCTGTCAAATTGGTAACACTGGCAGGGGTAATCAACCTTAGAGTTTTTAACCACTGGAGTTGACAAGTACTTTGGGGGGCGAGGTAAACACACTACGGAAACATTTCTATTACTTTATAAATATCACGTATAAATAAAAAAAACACACATAGTTACGCACTGACAATTTATCGTATTATAAGTGACCTGACCTTTCTCATATACTTTGGCACTGGGGAATGCGTCAGTATGCCATTTCAAGTGCTTCAACCGTTAGTAACTAAGTAGGGGAGTATGCAAAATTGGGCCTGACATTTATAAATGTTAGACGTGAAGTGTCACAATTTACCCAAAATATACTTTTAGGTAACCAGTATACGGCATCCGATTGGGGGAGCCAGTAAACGACCGCAAACACGTGACAGCAGTATCTCGGAATACCTAATTGCCCCTCGAAATGAAATACCTCCAATCCAGGCGTCGAAGTCGTACCACTGATAAATAACGTATTACACTTACAATTTTAGATTTAGATTACCTATTTAACCAGTGGGGAGATGGCTGAGCCTCGATCCGATCTAAGCAAGTCAAATTCCCATACCTACTGTACGTACTACAGATATGTACATACCAAGCTATACTACTCATACAGTAAGCAGCACAAAGATGATCTCAATCCGTAGACTTTTGAGTTGTTTTTTTTTGTTTTTTTGCATAATGAATGAACTGGTAGAGAATGCCTTATGGCATTAAGTCCGCCTTTTGTCCAATATTTTTTTCTTTTGTGCAATAAAGGTTTAATAAATAAATAAATATGATTTTAACGTTAATGTAAGCACGACTGGTACGATTACTTATAGTCGCTTATGTCGTGCTAAATACAAGTTCCCATACCTACTATTTACTAGTTATACCTCAGTTATACTTACTCCCAGTTGTACCTACTACTTACTAACCCAAGTGTGATAGTATTGTGCTGACACCTTTAATCTCGTTCAATGTTTGTTATCTATTCGATATTCGGGCACTATTAGAACAACGTCTGATCTGTATCCCTTCCTCTTGAATTACTAAGTCGGTATTCGCAAATCTATAAAGAAGATTGCAAAAACCAAGATTTTTCTAGTAATAAGGCAAAAAGTATGCAAACAAAATTGTTTCATTGTCTATTCGCAGTTTTCATTTTTTATTGATTTAAAATAATAATTATTATGTATTTTTCACCAAAAAGTTACATTAGACATCCCAAAAGATTAAAAATACACCGAAAGTATTATCTGTTTATCGATTGTAAAAAAAAATAAGAATATAACTTCGGGAAAAAGCCCTTTTGGCATTGTACAAAATGTCGAATTTGGGTTATTTACTTTTAAAAGGCGTTATGATTTTTACTGTTTTGTTTTGTACCTATCAATGAGTAGTATAAAAGTCTATAGGAAAAAGCAATGTTGCCAACGTGTTATAAAATAAAATAAAGTTGGATCATAGTTGTCAAAGAATCGATCATAGTTAACACGAAATATTCATAGAAATCTAAGTAAACTACCTATTACTAATAAGTGCGTGTTTTACAGAGATATATTTTTTGAATGAAAATCACGGGTTTTTATCATCATAATATAAGCTTGTTTCTATTCTTTTGGTTTTGGGTGTAAATAACTAAAGCATCACGTGAATGTTGGAAATCCAAAACATCTCAAAATAACCAAACATTCCCTAACAATTTGAATAAAAATAAAATTGTACTTTTAAATTGAGAAGGCTGGTAAACAAAATGATTAGCGTATTGTCAGCAACCATGCCGCAAGAGTTAATGAGACTCGGAGAATAGCGGCGTGGTGTTAAAACTTTGAATTGTTGTGTGAACTTTCACAGTCATCGGCTTCTTCACAGCCCGGCGACAGCCGAAGGGCTTTTTGTTCCATTTTGGATGCCCACGGTGCTTTCTTAAACTAAAGTGACTGATCTCGCTTTAGAATTGTTAAGGACTTGTTCTCTTTTATCACTAAGCAGCTGATGCCCAAGATCTCACTGTGATATCATAAGAATTATATCTACGCGGCACGTGCTATCGCTTCTTTTCATCCGACTATGTGACGGACTTACTTTCGTCTTTTTTAGAGCAATTCGGGCTAGTTCAACGATTATGTCGTAAATAGCTGTATTTTTTGGAGATTTTAATAATATCGGCTGCCTATTGTTTCTTTTATCTACAAATACATCAAACCTCCTTTCTATTGTGTTAGCCAATGCAGGAGTTCCATATTATACACGGTGGGATAGAGTAACCCGACAGACTTTAACCATCGAGCTTAGTGCCTCATTGAAGTAGGTACATTGGCATAACGTAGAAATTTCAAATGTATTATAAGACTTAATACAAACTGGTCAATAAGTATGCATGTACTGGTTCTGTGTATAAAAGTATTAAATAAATGGCTTGATCATATCATTAAGCGTGATAAAGACTGTACACGATATAGTCTGGCCATAGTTGATTTGGTATATTTTTGTATCAATTGCTTGTTTAGATTCGAAACAGTACTTTAAAAAAAATATACAATCATTATATCAAAATGCATGAGCATGCGCCAGTTTTTAACCGATTCCCAAAAAAGGAGATGGTTCTCAATTTGTCGGAACCTTTTTTTTATGTATTACTTCACATCACATGATTACTCGAAGACTATTTTACCGATATCAATTTTCTTTTTTGTTTGGTAGGACACCTCCTACCTATCTCCAAGGGTCTCCAGGGGGTATCTCTAAGTTGACCCCATATAATTCTGGTGAAAATCTGATGATAGGATTTATGAGGAATTGAAGGGACTCCTAAAATATTGTAGGCATACATATGGCGATTTTGGTATTACAAGAAACATACGCATTTGCATCCGGAAAGTGTCTATATTTGTGAAGTGGAACTTATAAAGAAAACCACAGAAGGTCACTGGAACTGCTCAACGATAAGTGATTTACGGGTGACGACGAGATACATCTCGATTAAAATAACTAAGCATCTTCATAGTTGCAAATTGAAATGGTTCTGATGAGAGTGGTGCCAATGAATTGTTGGAGCCGGAAGGTAGGCACCGGATCTCAGTAATAAAATAATGTATCCTAGCCGTGTATAGTCTTGTTCGATCCGTCATGAGATACACTTTTAAGAAACGATTAACAATGTTTTAACAAAAATAAAACCGACTCCAAAAAAAGGAAAAGTAAAAAAGAACCGCATTATTCAGCTTTTTTAATTTACTTACAAGTAAACGTTGTGTCTCTAAATCTAAGCAGAGTATACAATTAATATCATTTTGGAGTCGGTGCCATCGTGTCACAACTTACTAAAATCGTCAATTTTCAATATTCTACACATCATATTGCACCGACGCCAAAATAAGATTTATTGACAAACGGTTACTAGTAAGAAAATTGAAGAAACTGAATTATGCAGTTCGTTTTTTTTTACTTTTGATTGTTTTTTAGAGTCGGTTTTGTTTTTTGTTAATAAATTATTGCGTTGTACATTTCATCATGCTTATATTTTATTTCCAACCTTATTCGACAATGGCCATTTACTTTCCTCTACAATACACTATAATTGTACATATTTTCATTTTAACAAGGTGTTTTACGCTTTTTAGAATATCATGTGACCAAAAGTTATATTAGCTGGCTGTTTTCTACTTAGTGTAGCAGTGTTTATAGGGAAGGCAATTATTTATAAAATATCAGTCAAAACAAAAATGGACGGAATTAGTAAATATCACCTAACTGCCCCAAATAGATAATTTAGAGGCAGAAACTTATCAAAGGCTGTCAAAAGATGCTGGACAAAAAAATAATAAGTATATTGGAATATATGATTGTAGTTTTATTTTATAGTGGATTATTAATAAAGATGTGTTGTATCTTAACAAGCAGTTGATAAAAGAAATATAGCAGATCACGCATGGTTATATTTTATCGTGTAGTCTTCAGTCATGAGAGAGCTTCTGCCCGCGACTTCGTCCGCCTTTAATTCGTTTATCGCGGATACGGGTATTTTTCCGGGATAAAAAGTAGCCTATGTCCTTCCTCGAGACTCAAACTATCTCCATAGCAAATTTCATCCAAATCGGTTCAGCGGTTTAAACGTGAAGAGGTAACAGACAGACAGACAGACACACTTTCGCATTTATAATATTAGTATGGATATAGTATGGATTAATTTCTCAAATATTACGCGTTTACGGGCTAGAGGTTATACCACTTTATATGCTGCTTCGCCTCTATTAGGCTCTACATTCGATGCTTAAAGTCTATCGGGTTATTATTCCCACCGTGTATACTTTCAAAATCTTCGGGGAACGATTAGGTTACAACAAGATGCTGGAAAAAGACATGCGGCACATCCGTAACGTATGTCTTCTTTCTCTAGTTCACATCATGCAGAGATTCTAATACTCAAATTCTTACCTTTTAATCACTTCCATATATCTAATTGTTATCTAGAGATATTTGCTTTGCTTGCATGGAAAACCTTTAACGTTCCATATATCTAGATGACAAAGTAATTCGATTCTCGTTTATGGTCATGTTCGATCATGTCTAAATTCAGTCACGAAACATCACACGTCGCCGTACCAACCATAAGCCCGCATGCCTCGTTCGGATTGCCCGCAACTAATCGTCGAGACGCTCCTTCGAGACAAAGACGCCTATTTTGTCACGCGTTGTAAATATTTTGGACAGGGTTTTACTCCGTAGTTTTATGGACCTTTCACGCTGGGGCTATTGTCTCGGCGGCTGATTAGCCATGGAGAGCCACGGGACGTCGGGCGAAACAGAGATACTTTGCCGATTTATATGGTGAGGACAGTTCGGAGAACTAATTTATCGTACTGATTTATTAGCTGTTGACGAGCGGGAAGAAAACACATCTGCTATGTTATCTGAATAAGAAATACACTAGTTTATGCTGCTATTATTAGGATGTATACTAATACCGATAATACAATGATCCGCACGTTTTAAATTCATATGACGCAAGCTCTTTTAGAAGTGAAGAATATTAATAATAGTCTTCAAGACTTTTGTCTTATAGACTAAGTTTAAGATTTATGTTCAGGGGTGTGTACACAAGATTAGAGATTGATACACGATTTACTAACTTATTCTCGGGGTTAAGGCATGCGTGCCGACCTCGGCAGATAGCTTGCGGCTCCTATTGTCGATGCCCGGAAGATAGGCCAATTGTTTACAGCTATTGGAGTATTTAGTTGAAAAACCGGCTCGCTGCGCAATGTAGGGCGACTGCGCCAAGGCTGCGCTAACCTCGCTGTTTGTGGAGCGTGACGGCGACGTGTCTGCACCCACGGCGTGACGTCACTACCCCCACCCCCAGCACGAGGTAAGGTCAGGTGAACCAGGTCAGGCTAGGGCACATGCGGGTTCTTGTGAGGAGGACGCCGTGAAAGATTTGTTTAGATTGCAACTGTCAAAATTTTAAAGAAGAATGCTACAGATATGTATTTGTAGTATTCTTCTTTAAATTTTATTTATAAGGTACCTACTTGCTGCGTTGTTTGTCTTAGAGTCTTATTCTCGCATTTTTGAATAGATTTGGTACTAAATACTACAACAAACTAATGTAATTAAAAAGTGCATATCGTAAATTTTTTAGCCTTTACTGAAAACATTGCACATCGTTAAGCGCATACGTATTCCGAAACAAATTACTCCCGTTAATTACTTCAACTTGAAAGGGAACCGTTCGTTAATATCCTTCCACGCTCGCAATTCCCCATCCGATATGATATACAAATAAGCGATAGCTTTCGTGCAAAAGCTCGATCCAGCTATTATAGAATTAAAGGTAAACAGGTGTGAAATTAAGCTCGGTTTTTGTTCAGCTAATAGATTGCGGCGCACTTTTCCATCCCAAGGCGCACCACTTACGTAATACCCATCCATTACTGACGTACAAATCACCTAAACGCCCGTTTAAAACGCTATAATTTTGCACTAAACAGAATGATTTGCGAGTTTCGTCTCGTTAGAAATTTCCACTTTTGTTTTTTCGTCCCCCCCCTCCCAATTACGGCGGTGCCTGTACAAAGGATTTTTTGTACAGATTTGGACGGTTGATTGATGGGCGATTATTTTTGGGTTTGATCCACGCTTCCGAGTTGTTTTGAGAAATGATAGCTGTAGTTTATTACTACGAGTAGAAGCTCCAATTGGAAATTGAACTAGTTACGGAAATGTAACCAACGCCATAGATACGAAAAAAGTGCGACGACAATGATGACGCTACACATTGAAAAATATAGAAAAGCATTTTTATTTTCCGCCAAACGACATATGGATCGCGGCCGCCGCAAACAAAACAGTCGGCGATGCAGGCAGGTAGCTACGCCAAATATGCGCATTAAAGCACATAAATAATTTCCCGCGGAACCTCTATGCGTTCTAGTCGCTTTTCCCGACTAAATGGGAAATTCCTAAACGAAACTGCACAGCCATTTTCAGTGGAACGAACGCTCATAAAATGGAAGGACTGGGAGTTTTCCAGCCATTCCACGGTGTTGCAAATATAAACCGCGACGAATCCGCGCGTGATTGTTTGCTAACTATTTGACCCGGCTCCGTTCGCACCCACTAACCCACTGTGCGATAAGAAACGCCTATCGGAAGTGTGATTATGTCTACTATTCATAGCCAGCTAGAGTGCAATGTCCTGCCACAATGCCTTTACATCTCTTTGATGTAATGATGTGTAGTCGGTATCAACTGTTTATTTACTGCCGGCCTTTCCGTATACAAAAGTCTTAAGAACCTGTCAACGCAATGAAAAAATACTCTACCGGCAACTAGTTAAAATGTGATTTTGAGCGAGCGATAAGTTACTTTAATGTTATGTTGATGGCTCGTGATTGTGTGACTGGTAGAAGAGTCTTCAGACGTACCGTTAGCCGGGACCGTTCAATAAATTAATTTTGTATCCAAACCTGCTGGAACATAGATGGTGCTGTTAGCGTGAAGTTTGGCCCGTAGTTTGTCACGAGGTGGCTCGCGGACGAAATTGCCATTTTGTTAATGAGTTTAGTTAGGAAAATGTTTTAGCGCGGTAATGTGAAACGGTCGGCATTTACTTAGCTATAAGTAAACTTGGCTAAATAAGGCCAAATATTATTGAACATTATTTTGTATTCTTTCTACTTTTAACTGAGATCGGTGGTAAGAATATAAACTCTACAAAATAGGTGACGTATCACCTAGGACTTATGGCTCATCATAGTAATATGGCACTGATTGAACAGATACTGCGCATACACATGCCAGAATTGCTGAGTGGTAAGTCGTGTCAGTTTGTGGCTCATCATAGTAATATGGCACTGATTGAACAGATACTGCGCATACACATGCCAGAATTGCTGAGTGGTAAGTCGTGTCAGTTTATGGCTCATCATAGTAATATGGCACTGATTGAACAGATACTGCACATACACATGCCAGAATTGCTGAGTGGTAAGTCGTGTCAGTTTATGGCTCATCATAGTAATATGGCACTGATTGAACAGATACTGCGCATACACATGCCAGAATTGCTGAGTGGTAAGTCGTGTCAGTTTATGGCTCATCATAGTAATATGGCACTGATTGAACAGATACTGCGCATACACATGCCAGAATTGCTGAGTGGTAAGTCGTGTCAGTTTATGGCTCATCATAGTAATATGGCACTGATTGAACAGATACTGCACATACACATGCCAGAATTGCTGAGTGGTAAGTCGTTTCAGTTTCGATTCTGTTTAATCTACTCCCAAAAAAGGAGGAGGTTCTCAATGCGTCGGAATATTTTTTTTAATGCATGGTCAACTGATTACTCGAAGACTATTTATCCGTTTTCATTTTTTTTTTGTTTTATGGGAGGTATCTTCAAGTTGGTCCTATATTAATATTAGTGAAGACCTGATTATGGGATCCATGAGGAATCGAAGGAACTCCTGAAATATTATAGGCATCTTAATTAAGAAACGAATTAAGCGTTTGCATTCAAAAAATATAAATTGGTAAAGTGTAACTGATGAAGAAATGAAGAAAGAATGCCATGGGAACACTTCAATGATAAGTAATTTACAGGTTGCGATCAGATTAAACAACTTCATAGTAACAAACTTATATGTTCCGGATGAGACTGGTACCACTGAGCTGATTAGATGGTGGAGGGAGCCGGTAGGTAGGCACCGGATGTCCATAATAAAATAATGTATTCTAGCCGTGTTTGGGCTTGTTCGAGTCGTCACGAGATATACTTTTAAGTAACGATTAACTTAAATCTGTAAAATAAATTAGCTTTCTACCAAAAAAACCGACTTCAAGACCGTTTTTACTTACAAGTAACCGACAATAATACAAATATTGTTATTTTAGAATCAGTGATATCGTATCTTAACTTACTTAAATCGACAATTATCAATATTTTACACATACTTTGTATGGCACCGACGCCAAAATAAGATTAATTGTATATATACTGTATAGATTGAGTAGAAAAACTGTTACTTGTAAGTAAATTGAAGACACTGCTGAATTATGTAGTTATTTTTTTACTTTTGTGTGTTTTTTTTGGAGTCGGGTTTTTTGTTATTTCCCTATATTTCTGATAGTTTCGCAATTTCGTATGTATAAAATAAATAGTGTAATTGTAAATCACACACTAAATCACTTTTCTTGAACCATATTAGCTGACGTTACAAATGATAGCACTTTCGAGGAAGTCACCTTTCAAACACAAGCACTCAATACCGCAGGCAGAAAACAGATACACAATTTAAACCTACAACACTCCTTTTTTCCCGTTGGGGATTAAAAATAAGTAAAATCTTAACCTATATTATAAATTCTAAAATGTGCTGAATTGTCCTGCTTTCACGCGATATCAGAACCATCTGATTGGCGTCATTACTCTATATACTCGTAGATATAATAGAAACTGAGTGTGTATTTTGTGGAGGAGTCCTTTGAAACATATAATATCATTAAGTCATTTAAGCCCTTTTTCGATCGGATCCAGAGATGAGTAAGTATAAGTCCCGGTCGAGGCGCCAGCGCGTCTCCGCCCTGGAGGGCCCTCCAAGATTGTACAAACACTCGGCATGCGTGGCGTGGCTCGCGGTCTCATTTCATTTTGTAGGTCATCCAGTAAATAAACACGTTTATTATTTCAAGCTAATACTAATTTCGTGAGTTCTTGTTTATGTTGTGCAAGTTCCGTAACATTGATTATGCGGACAGATAGGCATTTTCACAAAAACGAGTAAAGCCCTCTTGTTGTGACCGTGTTATACAAGTCACAATGATGTGCTCAAGAATGAAAAATTCGGCACTTTCCTTTGCGCAACGAAAACAAGGAATTATTGAGACAAAAGTAAATCAGATTTCATTACTTAAGTATATGTGATCGATGAGCCTCTATCGCTGAGTTTACATTCGTATGTTCGTCATTTGGGAAGAAATAATACTATTTACTTACTATTTACACACTAATTACTAGTATACCAATAATGAAGTTATTGATATATGTATATAATTTTAACGTTATACGTTGTATTTGCTGCTTACGCACTACAGATATATTAATAATAACACATTTAAGCTGCCTACATAAATCGTAGGGCTATTTTGACACTAATTTTAAACTACCTTACATACAATTGCACTTTACGTTCCTCATCAACTTTTTTATACCGTATGACACCGTAATCTATATTTATAGCATTAAAAGTTGAAAAAAAAACAAATGTCTGTACATGAAAGATATTAAAAAATATATATTGTAGGTCAGTGAATCGAAATATAGATCGTTCATGAAGGAGAGAAAGTCATAACCCTTCTTTTTTTCGACAGCGCAGTCGGGTAAAAGGTACCCTATAACCATCTATGGATATCAAGCTACTCGTATACCAAAAATAATTGAAATCTGTTTATCCGATTTGGCGTGATGAAGCCACAACGATACAAACAAACATACATAGATTAAAAAAAAATATATTTTTTTTGTTCTAGTGTCCTCTAAATAGTCCGTTACAATAGTTTTTTTGAAAATATATTAAATGTTCAGACATTTCTTTTTTACAACTTTATAGACCGACATAGCATACAGGGTAAGCAAACTGAAGTGGCAATGGGCAGGGCACATAGTTCGAAAAACCGACGGCCGTTGGGGCAGAAAGGTTCTAGAGTGGAGACCGCGTACCGGCAAGCGCAGCGTGGAAAAGGCCACCCGAAAGGTGGTCCGACGACCTGGTTAGGATGGCGAGGGCTCGCTGGATGGGGGTCGCCTCTATCCGGCCCATGTGGAAATCTATTGAGGAGGTCTGTGTCCAGCAGTGGACGTCCTACGGCTGAAATAATGATGATGATGATGAATAGTGTAGATGTTTGTAGTGTCGTTGTGGCTTCATCAGGCCAAATCGGTTAAACGGATTTCAACTGAGAGTTGTGATTTTTTTCTCCTCCGCTGAGCGAAGTTATGGGCACTTTCTTACTCTAAGCAAGTTGATACTTACGATTTCCAAAATAACCCCAATAAATTACACATGTGCGGCGTAGGTATGTCCCTCAATATACAAATAAACGAGGTCACAATTTTCAAATATTCCTATTGAAGGCAAACGGTAATTATGTAATTTTAGGTTTAGAAAGGGTAGATTTGTAGGGTTATGAATAAGTAAATATTACGATAGCGTAATGACTGTCCATTTGTACGATTTGTATGTCATTATATTGAACTACGCAGGTTACCATGTCGCATTGACCATGCAGGGGTGGACTTTCACGAATTCGTTCTGGACACTGATTAAATGTCAGACACTCATGAAAAAGTGAGTTCATTAATTGGAATGTAGTTCAGTAAGATATCGAGTTATACTGTACAAATCTTATTCCTTTTATTGGATCTTATTCCAACATATTTCGAAAAAAAGGATTAATTAGGGCTTTGATGGATAATAAAATATATTTCACCAATACATTTATTTATTTGCTCTATCTAATCCTACTATCCCATCCTAGTAATATAAAGGTATTATAAAGTTTTATATGTCTGTACAGTCATTGAACATATTTAAAAAAAATAGGCAATAACGAAGACGACATAAGACGAGGGTGCTGTACGTAAAAATATTTTATTTTTATTTTTAATGTTTGTTTGTGTTGTTGCGGCTTCATCATGTCAAAACTACTGAATGCATCGATTGGCACAATATTTGGTACACGGGTAGCTGGTCATCCACTGATCGCAATGTGATACCTACGAGTATTTACCCGACTACGCTAAAGATCAGCAACTAGGATCAATGGGATCGAAGCCACCAAATTTTGATCAAGCGGGAAATCGCTCAACGGAAGTGGAAGTGGATAGGGCAGCCCTCAGAAGACCAGAGGTCAACACTGATAGGGCAGCGTTCACGTGGAGACGGCGCGGGAGCAAGCGACGGGGCCGACGGCGCACACGTGGCAGCGCACCGACGACGTCGAGCTGCGGGCGGCCGGGCTGAGTTGAAGTGACGCGGAGCGCAAGGCACAGGGCAGGAGCGGATGGCGACGTCTCACGAAGGCTCTCCGTACCACTGGGGTACCATAGGACAGCTATAACTCGCTAATTAAAAAAAGAGGATTATGATATTTTTCTCTTCCGCTGACGAAATACGCCCTCTATATTACAAATGCGAAATTAAGAAATTATTTGGACTTTCGGCCATTTGGAATTAGAATGTTTGGATATTGTGTTAGTCATGATGCGTAAACCCTGACACTCAATTCAAAGTAAAGCTGACTCAAAGGGGCGTGATACGAATTACTTAAATTACCGCGTCGTATTAAAAAAACTAAAACTCTAAAACTACAACCAATAAATGTATTCCCTATTCAAAAAATAAATCAAGGACACTTAACTAGATCAAACTAACTACAAATGACATTAATAAAAAATAATGTAAACAATATAAATCAAATTCATTCCGGCCGACCCGTGAACAACTAACAACTAAAACAAATGCGATCGGAGATAGCGTAATCCGTGTCGACTTTATTTGTTTTTAATTATTCAGCGGCGAGTCCGCCCCTGGCTAATGACTCTATCGTGGCGATTTATGGCTACCTTGCTTTTTTTATTTTACCTTCTGATTCCTGCAGAGTGGTTCACTACAGTACAAACGTTTTTAACTATTACGATTTTTTGGTGAATGTCGCACTTTTTAGAGGTCCAAAAAGTTAAATACGTTTCTGCCTAAAATAGCATTTTTGTGAGAAGCTTTTATTCCCTAATGTATTGACTTTGAACATCCATTAGTTACTTACTGAGACGCTTCTGAAGAGCGCAAACTCGGTAGGATTGCGTTATTTTATTACAGGGTTCCTATGACCACCATTCGGATCCAATATCAGATCAGCTCGATGATATAATAATATATTATATTGTCACCTAACTAACATACGAGTAAGTATGCCAAATTTTAGGTAAATATGAAATCGGAAAATGGGTGAAATTTCTCTTGCTGGATTTGACCCGTACAAACATCCATACATAAATCGCAAGTTAAATAAAAGCTTGTAAAATGGGACTCTAATGGTGCGTGCAGTTAGTTAGTTAGGTTAGTTGTGTCTGTCTATATACACATCTTTGTATCCGTCTGTCAAAGTGATATTTGTTTGAAGTTTGAACTATTCGTAATCGTGTAGGACAAATGAAAAATTAAAGAAATATATATTTATTTTCTATGAAAAATAAAAATATTACTCATATGTGGAAACCAACATTATTCAAAATTGCGGCTAGTTCAGGTCTATGACAGGCCGTGATTTGCGCACTTTGGAACGTTTTATTATTATCTTTTTACAGTGAGCAAAATTCGATTTATGAAGAAAAATGTGCAAAAATAATTCATTCCCCTTCATTCTCCCTTTATGTCTGAAGTTTACTAAGCAACTATTATCAAAATATCACATATTAAAGAGATGAATTTAAATATTACATGAAAATCAATATACATAAACAAAACGACACGAAGACACGTTTGATGACACGTTTGGCCAAGTTGGTTCCACGACGGCCTATGCAGCTGGCGACAGGTGTTAGTATGATGAGCGCGAACGTGAGTTTCTGGCTCGTGGATGTTTTCTATGTATTTAATATTGCAGTTTATACATATCTAAGTATATACATTGTATTACTTTATACTTTGTATAATTAATATCGACGCCTGGTACCCATATTACTAGATGTGCTTAGTTTGAGACTAGATCGATTTGTGTAAGATTGTCCCTGATAATTATGCTTTGTATTTTATTTAAAACTGCATAATATATGTACTTATAGTAGATACTTGTAAGTCCTACTTCCTAAAGTGTTTGTTGGTTTGTCCTTCTCTCACACGATTGATTTTTTGCATATGGAGATGATGAAGAGATGGAACAGAAACGGACTGTGATGTCGGCTATTTTATTTCAAAATCCAGGCGGGCAAATTCATGAGTGAAGTTTGATAAGTAATTAATTTAAAAACTGTGTTCCTAAAAGTGATAACAATAGCACCGTAGTACGGATAACACTGAAATAAAGGTATAAGGATAACATTGTGGGTAAAGTTTTTATCCACGATTATGTAACGCAGTAAATTAATGTTTCTAAAGCCACGGGGGCTTTAAAAACATTATTCTTTAAAAACGTTATTCATTGAATTAGTTTAGATGTTTTACTAATATTTGGGTCCAGTTTCTATCACGACAAGAACCACTGTGGCGCCAGGTTTATTCTTGCTTCTACCCACCTCCTTGATTAGGAGCTCGATCGTTATGGTACCTGTTGGAAGCATGTATTATAGTTTGGAGCCGTGTAAAAGGTTGTTTATGGGCGGATCTAACGTTCTAATGGTTAGGAGATTGATCTGGCGAATCTAACGTTGGTTAGGTAAGATATTATTTTTTATTCCAATGTATAGGTACTTTGGTTTTTAAAACAGTGAAAGAATTTATGTGAAACCGTAAATTGGAGGCTTCATCAGGTTCAATATTACAGAACCAAATTTTGCACATCAATACTTCTGTAAAGCTGTAGAAATTAAATGTCCAGTGTCTCTAGACATTGAAGTTATGTGAATGATAAATGTGTCATATAAATTTGAAATTTTGTTTTGTTCGTAATGTCTCTGTGTTTACATCACATCAAAACGGCTGGGCTGATTTCAACCATTTCTGGTAGGTAAACAGATGGCTAAACAAAACAAAATATACACTAGATAAAAAAAAATTGCAACCTCAAAATTATTTAAAAGTGCTGTCGAAATATGTCACACATATTGATATTTGCTGATTAGTTTTTAGCTTCGGTTATATGTATGGAGTACCCACCCTAGAAATATTATTTATTATTATTTAACTATCATACTAAGTAGCGGCCTACACAAGTCACCTATACCTACTCCAAATTTGATCAATATACATCTTGTAGTTTTTGAGTAAAATGCCTGTGACATACGGTCGGACGGACATGACGAAACTATGAGGGTTCCGTTTTTACCATTTTGGCTACGGAGCCCTAACAAAATGACCTCACATCTTGTACATTTTTTTTGAAGAAGGCTCTGCTAGCGTAAATTTTGTACAAAACCCTCGGTGCGCGAGTCCGACTCGCACTTGGTCGGTTTTTTTAGAACCTGACTTTGAACTGGGTAGGTCTGGCGAGGCCTCCTTATTCCCAGTAATCCGATTAAGTGCGGGGAGCAAATCTACAAACGGGAACGACATCCGCAGCCAGGAGTGCCTGGCGTCCGTTGGCTCGTTGGGTGGGCGACATTTGGAAGATTGCGGGTCACTTCTGGATGAGATTGGCTTAGTACCGGGATAAGAGGCGTGTTCGAAGGGAGGTCTATGCTCAGCAGTGGGCCATAAAAGGCTGATATGATGATGATGATGATGAGTCACTTATATTGGGAACGCAGTTTGCAAGGCACAAGAAATGCGGAGGTTAAGTCGTCTGTTGACAAGCTTGACGACCATAACTTACTAACTAAAAAATCCCTACTCAAAAGAATGCTCCTATCTTAGTATCGATACGATTACAATATTATTACTTCGATTTGCCCAATTGGCATTCGTCGCTTTTTATCATTTTTTGTGTTGTGATTTATAAATATATCACAACATTCACAACACAACTTTATTACTATAGGCACAAGGATATGTGAAGGTATATTTGGCGATTTGGCTGTTACACACTATTTCACGCTGACTGCGTCAAATAATACATTTCGTGTAATTTGTACAAATTACACGAAATGTATTGCTGCATAATTCACAACAATACATACGCACCTTACAGTCTAAAACAGCAATGCGCATATCGGCCACAGTGACATTTCTTGCGGTAGACCAAGATGAAATTTGGTATGGAGATAGTTTGAGCCCCGGGGAAGGACATAGGCTACTTTTTATCCCGGAAAAATACCCTTATCCGCGATAAACGAATTTTAGGCGGACGAAGTCGCGGGCTTTTGCCTATAGTAACGAAATATAATACATTGTAAATTATTGATTACATTTGTTTATTTACTTCGTTAACTGCATTCTTTAGATTCGCCGTAAGTGACGAATATATTTAATATTTTCTTCTGTTTCCGCGATTATTACTCATTGAAATAAAACAATTTAACGGATTATATCGCGTATATTATCTCATTTTAGTTCCCGACGTTTCGGAAGCTTTCCAGCTTTCCATGGTCACGGGTGGACTGAGAAAAGATGTATTTTCCTCTGTCAAAGTTACAATTTGTGCAAACTACCCATTTTTTGAAAAAACACAAATAAAGGTGTACATACATGCCAGATGGGCCTAAGCTGTAAAGACAGTTACACATGTGCCAGAAGGGCTTAATTATTTTATTCTAATAATTTACCAAGCAGCATTTCACAAATGAGGCGTACTGAGGAGAAAGGAAACGCTGCAAAGAAAAACTCCCAGGCTACCTCATTACTAATTATAATATTTAAAAAACAGAGACTATTAAACTACTTTTAAACAGATAAGATATTTTAAACCGTTCGGAAATTAAGGTTTTGCAGTCCTGTGTCTCGCTTGTTCCTTGATGGACATTTTCGGTAGTGAACGCATTCTCCGCCAAGCTAGTGTAAAGTTACTGTGCAAACTTATCCACAATACCCGTTATTCAGCTCACAAATTTGAACAACAGATTAAAGAAAAGAGTGACGAATTGCAGTTGATATTGACGGATGATGACTTCAAAAGTATTGATGAACAAGGCGACAGACGTTACGCATCACAATTTAAAAGCTGTACACGTAAGAAAAATGATAAGTTTGACAAGTTGAAACGCTCCGTGGAGGTTATCAAACGTCAACGTCAAATGCCGTTGCACCTGTAGTGAATATTAGTTCGAAGGAACTCTCGGAGTCGCAAACCTCGCTTCTTAAAAAAGGGCTTAATTATGTTGTTACTCCACGGAATATCCCTTTTGAACAGATTACAGTCAGTGTGGAAGATTGTTTGGTCCAAAATCATATGCGTAAGGAGGATTTGGAGGCCGTACGCCAGGATGTGTCTTCAATTTTAAAACGAGCGATGTCTCCTAAAGTTAACTTACCCAGAACTGAATTCAACGCTTTGAAGAGCTTGCGTGAAGTACAAGACATCACCATTCTTCGAGCTGACAAGGGAAATGCGACGGTTGTTATGGATACTAGTGATTACAACCAGAAAGTGGAAGTACTTTTGTCAGACGCTACAACATACAAGCTTGTTAAGCGAGATCCAACGGCGAAAGTAGTAAAAACGACAGCCGAGCTGATAAGTAAGCACTCTGAAAATCTTAATCTGGATGTGAAAAGTTTAGTGCCTTCTTGCCTGGTGTCACCAAAGTTGTACGGGTTACCAAAGATACATAAACCTGGTGCTCCGTTACGCCCTATAGTGAGTCAAATCGATGCTCCTACCTATCGATTAGCTCGGCACTTAGCAGGTGTGCTTTCTTTACTGCGAGGGAAGACGGAAGCATACATTAGGGACTCATACCATTTTGTCAGTGAGATTAAGGATTTGAGACTAACTGATGATGAAGTTATGGTCAGTTTTGATGTCCAGTCTCTCTTCACATGCCTACCAGTTCAAGAATGTATCGAAATTGTGAAAAGAAGATTGGGTGAACAACAGATGGCAATAGAATATGCTGAGTTATTACAACACTGCCTTACATCTGGCTTTATGCTATGGAATGGTGAATTCTACGGGCAAGTTGATGGTGTGGCAATGTGGTCTCCGGAGTCTCCTGTCGTCACCGATATTTTCATGGAAGACTTCGAGGAGAGAGCGCTTTCATTGGCACCTGTCAAGCCGAGGATCTTTAAAAGATACGTAGATGATACCTTTACTATTTTACCTAGATCTAATGTTTCAGCTTTCTTAGACCATCTGAACTCCATGCATAGTAAAATTAAATTCACTATGGAGTTGGAAAATCAAAATTCACTTGCATTCTTAGATGTGCTAGTAATTAGAGGTCCTAAAAATTACATAGGTCATACTGTATATAGGAAACCTACGCATGCAGATAGGTATTTGAATGGCAAATCTCACCACCATCCCTGTCAACTTACTACAGTGGGTAAATCTTTGTTTCAGAGAGCCAGGGGTATCTGCAACAATCAACATCTGACTGCTGAGGTACAGAATGTCAAACGTGCGCTTCGAGCCAACGAGCTCCAGATACCACGTTCCAAGTAGAATCCCAGTATGAAGAAACCAACAGTCGAGCGTAAACCTGCCGTATTACCATATGTGAAAGGGGTCACAGACAAGATCGCAAACATCTTGAAGCGTACTTCTATAAAAACATATTTCAAGCCGTTGAAGAAAGTGTCTCAATACCTTAGACCCGTGAAGAGTAGCACCCCTTTGCAGAGTGCAGGCATTTATAAGGTAGACTGCGAGTGTGGTCTTTCATACATTGGCCAAACGAAACGCAGTGTATCAACCCGGATGAAGGAGCACATAGCAGATGTCAAGCACCGTCGGTGTAATAGGTCTGCAGTCTGTGAACATGTCATTGACAAACCAAACCACTCAATTAAGTTTGATAAACCTTCTATCCTTGCCAAAGAAAAATGATATTTTCCCAGGATGCTACGCGAGGCTATTGAGATTACAAAGCATCCTAATTTCAATAGAGAAGATGGATTGTCACTACCACCAGCTTAGGATCCTGTAATACATCTCATCAAGGAACAAGCGAGACACAGGACTGCAAAACCTTAATTTCCGAACGGTGTAAAATATCTTATATGTTTAAAAGTAGTTTAATAGTCTCTGTTTTTTAAATATTATAATTAGTAATGAGGTAGCCTGGGACTTTTTCTTTGCAGCGTTTCTTTTCTTCTCAGTACGCCTCATTTGTGAAATGCTGCTTGGTAAATTATTAGAATAAAATAATTAAGCCCTTCTGGCACATGTGTAACTGTCTTTACAGCTTAGGCCCATCTGGCATGTATGTACACCTTTATTTGTGTTTTTTCAAAAAATGGGTAGTTTGCACAAATTGTAACTTTGACAGAGGAAAATACATCTTTTCTCAGTCCACCCGTGACCATGGAAAGCTGGAAAGCTTCCGAAACGTCGGGAACTAAAATGAGATAATATACGCGATATAATCCGTTAAATTGTTTTATTTCAATGAGTAATAATCGCGGAAACAGAAGAAAATATTAAATATATTCGTCACTTACGGCGAATCTAGAGAATGCAGTTAACGAAGTAAATAAACAAATGTAATCAATAATTTACAATGTATTATATTTCGTTACTATAGGCAGAAGCCTGCGACTTCGTCCGCCTAAAATTCGTTTATCGCGGATAAGGGTATTTTTCCGGGATAAAAAGTAGCGTATGTCCTTCCCCGGGACTCAAACTATCTCCATACCAAATTTCATCCAAATCAGTTTAGCGGTTTAAGCGTAAAGAGGTAACAGACAGACACACTTTCCTTGTTTATATTATTATGCAAATTTTAAATCAAGTCATATCTGTGTTTTTATTGGTCTACCGCAAGAAATGTCACTGTGGCCGATATGCGCATTGCTGTTTTAGACTGTAAGGTGCGTATGTATTGTTGTGAATTATGCAGCAATACATTTCGTGTATTCTGGCATGTATGTACACCTTTATTTGTGTTTTTTCAAAAAATGGGTAGTTTGCACAAACTGTAACTTTGACAGAGGAAAATACATCTTTTCTTAGTCCCCCCGTGACCATAGAAAGCTGGAAAGCTTCCGAAACGTCGGGAACTAAAATGAGATAATATACGCGATATAATCCGTTAAATTGTTTTATTTCGACGAATATATTTTTTTATAGTAATGAGAATAATCACATTATCTCCAACAAGGTAGTTTACATGAATATCGACAAGGTTTTAGTACGTAGAATAAGTTGCTTTATTTAGTAATTATTCGTGATAATATTCTTATCGTGTTTAGTTTTTGTGTTCATTTAAGTATAATATATACTTAATGAATATTGGTATTTTTTACAATGATCGATGCTTAGATAATGATGATTATAAAATGTAAAGATGTATCGTTCCCTTTATTATTCATTACGGTGCAGTGTAAGGTCACTTAAGTCAAACGTCTTTTCATAAATATTATTCATCTCTGATTTAAGTATGTTAAATAATCTCATAATGAGAGAAAAGTCACGATAAACTAATTAATTTCCAATGTGTAATATAATTAAGTAAGTCAACTTAGCCTATACTAAAGCTTCAGCGTAATCACAACTTATAAAAAAATACCACCAGAAACTCCGTTGTCGGAGATAAGCTACTTCTTGTGACCGAACCTTATCAATTAACATTAACAATCGTTCTTTTCTCAGAAAATCGTAGGCGGCATCATTTTCCAAATAAAGATATGACCTTTTACGTTATCTGGGAAAAATAACTGGAATAAAGGTTGCCCTATACCAAGTTCCAAATTTAGTGATATTCCTATCTACCTGGCTGCAGATAATAACAGGAGAAAAAGTATATGCATAACTTGAAATCCCTAATTGTGACAGTTTTTGGGAAAAGGTCCCACATTGTAGATATGGAGTTATGAGTAGTTCCTAATACTACAGATCATACGCTATCTTTTGGTGACAGATATATGTCTCTAGGTGCTATAGTTATTTTTTTTTTATTCTTCAAATTTGCAAAAGTGAAAAAGCGACAATGAGAAAACGTTGGTTAAAGTTTGGGACGGCAAAAACAGACATGTACTTTGAAGTTATGGAGTGGTTAGTATCAAATGAATTGGCATACTTTAAGGATTTCAAATTAGTTAAAATCATGTCTATAACCTTAGTAGTTTGTATGTTACGGAGGCTTGAACATACAAAGAGAACGGAAATATGTCAATCCTGAATATGGGTTTATTTTCTATATTTATAACATGACATACAAATTTATCATTAAAGTTGTATTTATAAATGTATTCTCATGCTAAAAAAGACAGAAATAATTCTATGGATCCCTTTAGTTAGTTATTATTTCAAAAAGTTAAGAAAAACAGAATTGAAAAGTACAGCATAACAATATACAAATGACAAGTGTATTTTAACATATAACATAAGATTACTTAAATAACACACTTATCAAGCATAAAAAGTATTAATATCAAATTGTAAGTACTTTTTTATGCATTATAAAGTTTAGTGATTTTCTATAGGTAGCGTCCCACTTTGTCGATTTACTAAACTTTAGTGCTTGTTCAGTGAAAAGTATGTGTTTGGTATATTTATCCCATTTTATGTATGAGATAAAGGTTTGTTACTGTTAATTTTTGATACTAATGTCGTTTGTTTGATCTTTTTTTACGGAATTTGAACGGAATTTATTTCCGACTCAAGTTTAGTGTCCCGCTTTGACGGTTTGGTTTCGTTCGTATGGACATACGCTAAAAAAATACAAAAAGTATAAAATCAGCTTTTAAAACAGGTGTAATGTTATTCGAGTTAGTATTTATATAAATGTTATTTTATATCTATCGGTTACTTATATTTTTTTAAATAATACTGTTTTTTATTTAGCGGAATCATCGATAAAAAAAGCCCATTATCGATGGTTACCCAACCCTACTATTCATATTTCGTATTTTTCTTTTCTCCTGCTCAAAAAGTACGTCATATTAGCTTCGTGAAGCGAGACTAAAATAGTACATTTAGCCCCTAGGGTTTAAAAGAAAGCCATATAATCCCATACAAATTTCAATGACACTGGAAAAAAAAAACTTGCGGTCAGCTACATACTCCTTACAAATAATTAAAAACAAACAAACCAACCTGATCAGATTGGCCAAACTTTCTGATGGAATTGCTTAAACTGTACATTTAGTTTTTCATGAAATATACAATTTTAAAGTCTTTTTTATTTTCTCACAGTCGAAGTGAAAAGCAGAGTGTTTAAACCGTGGCTAAAAGCCATTATATGACACTCAGATATATTTGTCCTCGCTCACATCGTGAACTCATCTAAATAATCACTTTGTGTCATAATAATGGCTTATTTTAGCCCCTTGTCAAACAGTCTTCTATTTTTTATTCGTATTTTTTTATGCTGTACTTTTCAATTTATTTTTTATTAACTTTTTGACATAATTACTAACTAAAGGGATCCACAGAATTATTTCTGTTTTTTCTTAGCATGAGGGTATATTAATAATACAACTTTAAAGATGAATCCGCGTGTCGTGTTATAAATATAGAAAATAAACCCATATTCAGGATTGACATATTTTCGTTCTGTTTTTATGTTCTATCCTCCGTAACATTCAAACTACTAAGGTTACATACATGATTTTGACTAATTTGAAATCCTTTAAGTATGCCAATTCATTTGATACGAACCACTCCATAACTTCAAAGTACAAGTGTGTTTTTTGCGGTCCCAAACTTTAACCAACGTTTTCTCAATTGTCGCTTTTTCACCTTTGCAAGTTTGAAGAATTAAAAAAATAATAACTATAGCACTTATAGACATAATTTTTTCACAAAAAGATAGCTTATGCTTTCTTATATTACAAACTACTCATAGCTCCATATCGACAAAGTACAAATGTTTCCCTATAACAGGCACAAATATGATATCGACGATTTTTTTAGGTATTCGACAAAGTGGGACGCTGGGCACTACCTTTGACATACCTACTAACTTTGAGGCCTTAAAAGGGTGCTTAAATTGGTCATTTATGGATCGACATCAAAATCATTGGTTTATTACAGTATGTTCTATCAGTTTTCATTGAAAGTCGATTTTCGGTAGGTTTTGCCATGTTTCACTAAACTGCCCGTAACTCCGAAACTAGAATCGACAAAGTGGGACGTTTTACTAAACTCCCTCACAATTAGAGATTCGGGCAATTTGCAATTAAAATAAGACAAATCTGTGGTTTTTATATTAGGTACCTTGCTTGTGAGTGTTGGTTAAACGTTTTGATTTGACCAACGGTATTATTTTTTCGACATGTTTGCTAATTCGTATACAAACATTTGTAATCCCATTCAGCAATTCTTGTTATTAAATTTTGTGAGTTACATCAAATCTATGAAATAATACTATGGGTAGGTGCTATTTATTTACCTGGGACAAGCATGATACCTATAATTAAATCATAAAAATTCAAGAATTAATTGAATCACAGAATTAGTTAAATTATTAACCTTAGACTTAAAATTCAGAAAAACTATAATATCTGACATCCAATCTATTACAAGCTTATTTTATTTATGCTAACATCGTGGTCTTTTAGCACCTTTGCTACCTACATAGGTACCTACCTACTTGTAGTTAAACCGGACCTTTTACATATTTACAGTTTGGTCCGAAATATCACTTTGGCGGTAACTTTATGACATCGAAGCTCATCTTCAATCGTTTTACGGTCTGACCCCATCTGTTTGAATTACTTTGCTTATGTAAAAAGGTATATTTTAAAAGGAAATTCATGTCGCTTATTTCATTTTTCACGGACAATGTACCCCTTTACCGCAAGCAAATACGGCTCGAGCTCACAGCAATAAAACTTTCTAGAAACATATTTTATAACCGTACCCCTTTTTTCTGACTACTGCATTACATTGTGGACCTACATTTTATTGTTTTTGAGTTTACGAGTTAATATTAATTTCAGAGGTGTATATATAGTGTATAGTATATAGTGTGTTGTAGATTTCTGATTGTAATATTTATTATAATATTATTATAAATTTGTTTCTTCAAGGACAGACGCAATCAAGTAGGTAACATCATCCCCATGATTGTTGAAAGTCAATAGTATAGGAGCAAAAGGGTAAATCTAACTTGCTATTTTAAGTCAAACATTCCAGAAAATATTGCTTTTGGGGTAGGCTTAAAAGTACCTTCCTAGGTACTTCATACTTAATACAAGACCAAAATTACTATCCAGTCAGAAAAACTGACCAAAAAAAAATTATAAGCGGCTTTCTCTACCTGTACGCTATATTCACTTGTTATCACTAGTATTTACAACTATGGACCATTATTGATCAAGTCATCAAAGTTGCCAAACGTCCCTAAGCTCAAAAAACATTAACTAAGCCAATGTCATTAATTAAAAAGTATTTTTAAAGTTTAGATTCCAACATGAAATAGTTGAAAGCAACAATCAAACATCATCAATATAATATGAATTTCAAAACGGTTTTAATATCCGATAGGATTGCCAATAAGTCAATCAGTCAAATCTTACTTACGCTAAGTGACATTTTGACGTAAATATCGAGTCGTTATAACATTAGCAATACAGTCGAAAATCACATGCGAAGATTGCGGGTATCAAAATCGCTTTAGCGAAATTAGATATGTAGACGGCTGTCAATTTAGATGGACGGGTTGCGACACTTTTGCTACTGACCTATGAGTTAGAACAGAACCTCTGCAGTACGTACGATACATAGTCTATGTATCAAAATACACATGATCATTTTATTTAACAGCTTTTATCTATCTTAATAATGTTGTATGTTCCGTCAAATTACTACAAGTATTTTTTTCTCACACTTACAATCAATGACTGGATTAACAATAAAAAAAAATTTTGGCGTGTATTAGTACGTAGATATTGCAATAGCAAATGATCACCACAAAAATCTTATAATGCTAGGGGCTCGTTTCTTAAACACTTGTGACTTGTATTACAAGCGGAAATCCCTGTCCAACAATATGTATTAAAAAGAGATGTCCACTTGTAGTACAACTTATGAGCTTTTGAGAAACGGACCCCTGTTGTGTTATTTATACAAAATATATTTGTATCGATTTGTAACATATAGAACTTCCCACTGTGCAATTAAGAATTTTACTATTTCGTTTATCACCATTGATATACCTGCAGCAGTTACTTTTAATATTATCTTACGGAATAAAAATCCTGTGTAGCCTTAATGTTTGTAAAAACTCACGTCTACCTAGACCTTCACGTTGTTTCCTATATGAAGCACACGCAAGTTAAACCATCATATTTTGGGTTCCGTAGACAAAATGGCAAAAGCGGAACCCTTATAGTTTCATCATGCCTGTCCGTCCGTCCGTAGGTCACAGTTATTTTACATTTAAACTATATGATGTATATTGATGAAATTTGGAGTATAGGTGTCTTGCATAAGCCGCTACTTAGTTTAGTAGTAAAATTATAAAAAAAAATATTTTTGGGGGGCTCCATACATATAATCATGTAATCGAAACAGTTTTTTTTCAGCAAATATGCGCGTGTTTCAGATTTAGTGAATATTTTCGGAAATAATCGCTCCGAAAGTAACGTAAATTGTGTTCCCATATTTTCTAAACGGTGTGTCTAAAAAATATGAAAATAATACAATGATAAAGCTTAATAAATACTTTGAACGAAAATTGGTTTCAACATGATCGAATATACCGTTTTTGAGTTATTGTCAAAAAATTGCGCTTCTCAGCAAAAGGACATAAGTGCCGTGGAGATATGCTCTTTTGCTAGTGCAATTTTTATATCATGTTTTTTTAAACTCTAGTATTTTTTTTTGTTTGAACTGCTGCAGAACCTTACAGCATGGTCCAACATGCGCTTGGCCGGTTTTCGAGTTATTGGCGAAAAATTGCGCTTCTAAGCAAAAGGCCCTTAGTGCCACGAAGATACAAACTTTTAGCTGGTGCATTTTTTCACCACGTGTTTTTTTTATCCGTAGTGAATTTCATTGTAGTAAAGGCTACGGAATCATACACTGGGCATATTCTCTTGGCCGATTTTTGTTTTTTGCTGAGTTATTTGATTCAAATGCTTTAAAGACTAAAAAAATTGACGTTTAAGCAACAATTTACAACTTGCCATTTAACAAATGACACGTGACTCTGTTACTTTAGGCAAACAACCAAATGGGATTTGTCAAAGTAATGAGTACCTGGCATGTCCCGTTACGGCAAATAACGATTCCAAGAAGGTCATGCGCACTAAACTGAAGTTAAAAGTAAAAATTCTGTTTAAATTTTTTGCTCCCGACACTCGCTCGGAGTGACCATGGCTGGGCATTTATTATTTTCCCAGAAACAAGGGGAGCTACTTTGGTTAATTTGTAACTTGTGTAATTTAGTCAATAAAATATACTTCGGTGGATCAACTTGCTGTTGTTCTGTTTGTTAAGACAAATACTACCTATGATCTCAGGCTAATAACATACCTACTGACGAGAAATGGAAAAATGGACCTATATCGGCAAAAAAAAATTTTTTGCTGCCTTTACCTATATCGTTTAAAATTAAAGTTTTATATAGGAGTCGATTTTGGTTATGTTATTTTTATGACAATTTCTTTGCGTACCTAATAAAAATTAATGGAGAATTGGGTATTTTCGTACTTAATACATTTTGCAGGTTATAATTACAAAGAAAATAAATGTGTTCATGTATATTTTTTCTACCAATATTATTAATACCCATCTTACCTATTTAAAAAATCCAGCTTACATAGTAAAATTCACTACGGGGGCGGAGATTTTACGAGTAAAGTACATATAGCCAATGCGTGGGTAAGATGTAAAAGATTGTGGTGTAGGTAACTATAAGCTGATACTACTGATGAGGTTTCTACAATATTTAGTTAACATATTTCACTTTACGCCATTTTAACTATTTATCTAAAATTAAGTAAGCTCTTTTTAGCTACCGTTTTTTTTTTATTGTTTCGAATCTCGTTCAGCCTATGGAGACCGTTTTAGAGGTGTGAAAAGGGCGCCTCGCTCGAAGGAGCCTGGCGCCTGGAATTTGCTACCGTGATTTGAAGAAACTAAAATGATACTTAAATACTCATCCGCCTTCGAAATATATCAGTATATCTAACTGAGAAATATCACGTCAATCTAAAATCTTTATTCAAATTCAAACGACAACATGTCTAAGAATATAACCAAAGACTTACGTTTCTTATCTATTCATAAATCACAGGGCGAATGTGTCAAACGCTCCATCGTTACACGTTCATTTATGCCGCTTAAATTTGAAAACGTTGTAAGTAAATTGAAGATCCTTTTGCAGATACAACGTTTTAGTTTTTTATGGATGTAAGGACAGTGCCACCCACTTTCCGCCGGGCGTATCGTCATCGTCATCAACGAATCGCAGTTTAAAACGGACTTATTGACAAATGAGGCCAAATATTGACGAGATAAAAACAAAGGGTCGAGCCGCCGCAGGGGCGGGCCGGTGTCAATCTCAAGAACAAACAAGTGTGTTTGACGAACGAATTACGTGACAACTTTAGTTTGTGCCGCTGTTTGCTTTGTCCCACTGAGGGAAATTATATCGACATTAAACAAAAAACTAAGCCCCATGGTCGTTCCTACGGGACTTTAAACTTCTTACAAATGTGTCGCTACGCAAGTTGTTTTCCCTAATATTTTTTTAAATAAATACGAATGGTTAACCTTTTGTCTGTGTCTGTATACAATACGCCTACACGTTTATTTAGGCTATCTTTTTGGATTTATTCTATATTTATTGTAGGTATATAGTTTTTTGCTCAATACGGCCGAAAAGAGGCGTAAACTTGCGTTTTTTTCTGAAATCCCTCTAACGTGAAGGTTAATGTGGAATTCACCATGTTGGCGTAATCAGTTGTTAATCTGTCGTTAATCATTAACAACCCATGGTGAAATTTGGACGTAAATAGGCATATGACACCTTTCACTGTTGAAATACTTCTATTATTCTTCCACAGGAGATATAATATGCCATGGCATGGGGTTTCCATAACGCTATTGTCCCGGGTTCAAATCCTGACAACATCAAGGTTTTCACCGAATAGGTCACATTATATCCGACTATTACCTATAAAGCTAATTAATTGTTTTAGGAAGGTACTTAATTTTTTTGTAACAAATATAATCGAATAATAATAATAATATTTACTTAGTGAGTTTTTTGTACAATTAACGAATAAATTTGGTATTATATAATCAGTACCTAATTAAATAGTTAATCATTGACTATAGTCAGTTGTGTCAGTGAATTATGAAAATAATAAAACTAAACGGTAGGTATATTTTGAACTACTATATTAGTACCTACTTATGTTAATGTACCCGCTGACTTATTGCACCCTTGTGTTTACATTCCTTCATTATTGTATCTCTCTGGATAGTAAATATTATTGTAATTCGTATCTGTTTTTTGGCCTTAATTACCTATGACTATCGTCGTTAACAAATATATAAATTAAAAAGCGCATAATTACTATAACTATATTACATAAATAATCATACATGCTGATATTTACATATGACGATGTATGAAGATTACGCGTACCTACAAGTGGAGATAGATAGGTAGGACAATGTCTCACGGTAATGTAGATTAAATAAAATAATGACCATAGAATTTGCGGATTTTTTGAACTGATGCGGTATAATATTGTCTTTATACCTATTTGTGATAAAAAGCAATGAAACACTACTTGCTCCTACTCCTGGGGCAGTGAATGTTTATATAATTGAAATTTGATGATTATCTCTTCCTTTATTCTCGTTCTTATGCTAGGTCTTTTATAATACGCATATAAACAGTAAAATATAAAAAGCAAATACAAAATATAAACACATTATACAAAACCTAACCTAGGCTGCCGCCGGCAGCGGGGCAGGGCTCAAGGTAGCGGTGCTTAGGGCTGCCCATGCACAAAGAGGAACCTCCTGACAATGAGAATAAACACTATTAAATCACAGGAACACCTGATGCACAAGAATGTAGCAAATCATTAATTGACGTCATCATATCAGACGAAAGACGACTAATGCTGGACAAAGATTTATTCCAAGGATCTCGACAACTGCCCTCATCCAACGGTCTCGTTCAACAAGAGGAACGATCTGATTAAAATCGCAGGAACCGTCGACCTCATCTATTTCCTTATAATACATTACATCACATTCTCACCAAAACAGACACGTACTATGATTAGAAAGTCCGGCAATCATCGGAATGACATGTCGCGAACCGTGAGACAATTGCGTGGGAGCCCGTGATTGCACCCCTGGTCCGAGCGCGGGTCGTGACCGGGCCGCCTTGCGGAACGGTGGGGTGAGACATCTGGACAAGTTTTAATATTCGATTAAATGTTCAACTAGAATACTCGATTCATACTAGGTACCTAGTGACGTCGAGATAGAAGTGGAGGTGTCAGGATAATTTAGGACCTGTGGCGGTCGCGTTTACGGCGCGAGAAATAGATGATGAAGCATCCGTCACTCTCGCACTCACATACTGTCAGAAAGGACGGTTACTTCTTTAGGGTTCCGTAGAACTAGCCAGTCGTAAACTCTTCAATTCACCATCAGTGATGATAAATGAATTTTGATAAGCGCTAAGATGAAAATGATAAACCAATATGCGTCGTTGTAGCTTTATCATGTTGTAGCTGTAAACAGATTCCAACTATTTTTGGTACACAGGTAGCTTGGGTTCTACAGATGGTTATATAGGAAGCTTTTTGTCCGATAACGCTGAAGAAAAAACAGAGGTTATGACTTTTGCCTTCTCTGCGAATGAAATTGCAAAAGCCAAAATGGCAAAACGGAACTCTTACAGTTTCGTCATGTCCGTCCGTCCGTCCGTCCGTACGACACAGGCATTTTACTCAAAAACTTCATAATGTATATTAATATATTGATGAAATTTAGAGTATAGGTGTCTTTTTATTTTCATATTAAATAATAAAAATAAATATTTCTAGGGGGACACTTCATGCAACAGAAGCTGAAAAATTAATACTTAACGAGAAAGAACATAGGGAGAGGTATCAAAAACTACCTTTTATTGAAAAAACATTCGTTATAACTAATATTTAGTACATCATAAATATGATCAGGAAGTTCTAAATTGAGATATGCCCGAACTTTAATTATCATTTACCATACAATCATCTAACCCGATCTAATGCTGAAAATACCCAGAAACTATTTGACTTGATATGTAGAGGTAAGTATACAACGAGTCTACGCTCTACTCTCCCTTGTCATTATTGGTGACACCAACCTTGCGCTTCGTTTATATAAACTATGAATGAGTAGTAATCCCACGGTAGTACACGTCTCAAGTCCACCGGGACCTGTCCCGGTTTACCGGGACATGAGCAGCTCCATAATAACTTATCCCGCTACGACGCGTGCTAACTGAAAATAGTGTTCAAATGAATAGCTTAAACACTGGGGCGTTTTTCGGGATTAAGTCCGTCCCATGGGAAAATCCCGGGGGGATTCTTGACGGAGGGATTTGATTAAAACTTCACCCCTTGTGTTGACAGTAATAGATTGATATGTAAGTTTCTTTGGATCGGTTGTAGGTGCTGTGAGTGGGTAGACAGGTGTCAGGCTTATTGATTTTAAAAATAAATAAATCTCTAGAGGCAGGCAAGGTTCTCGATACGACTTGCAATTACCACATGACATTTAAGAAGTAAAGCTGCCTGCCCTGCATCGCTAGCATTCAGAGGAATCCTGCAACATTTACTAGATCATCAGTCCATCATAACACTTACACACACATACACATTGTCTATATTAGGTGGCATTATTTGGGAGGGGCCTATGCTCAGCAGTGAACATCTTCCGAAGATGATAAGTTTTGAACGGTTACATGGGGTAGGAGGTGGTATTAATTACTTCTATATTCATTACTTATCCGAATAAATAAGTAGTAGTTTATTTAGTATTTATAAAGAAACTGTTATAAATGCCCATTGAAGAGTTCAGTTATAATATAAATAGATACGTAAGTAACTCACTTTCATTTTACACCACGGTACATTGCTAAATTGGACAACCACTGAGTGGCTCCTTTGTTGTGGCACATACCTACGAGTAGATATCCATGAGCGTAGATAACCACTTCCCATCAGGAAGTCCATTATCAATTATCATATTAAACAAAACATATGATTAGATTCGATTAGATTAGATTTATTTATTTCATGATAAAATAACAGTATAAATTTGCTTAATGTCAATGTTACACGTATTTAAATCATGATTTTCAACATAAGTTAAAAAATAATAAAATGAGAATATTAACAATATCAAATATGTAAAAAAAATAACAGTTATAATTAAATCTCATCTCCCAATAAGGATCGTCATTAAGTTTAAAAATACAATAATAATTACAGAATAGAAGTCAATCAGTACATATGTGATTATATATGTATAAAGCAGACGTAGGTTGATCAAGCCCAATGTAAATTTTTGCCCAGCATTGACCACAGCATCATCTAACCTTATCCCAACAATCATTTAGGAGGTTGAGTAAACGTTTTGATCTCAACTTTAAGTTATATTGTATAGTCGTATAAATGTCGTAAGGTCGTTTACTCGACGGCATTCGGGCCCACGTTATTCAACTTAAAGTCGTAAGAGTTTCGTGTAACCATTGTATAAATACCTAATTAGATACGGCTACAAGTCGTGTAAAAATAGCTGTTGCGATGTGTATTCGACTTCGTGTAGAGTAATGGTGTCCAATATGACTTTTATATAATTAATGGCCATGTTTTAGTCGCTTAAAGATAGTATAACTCCTTATAGACCATTTTCGTTCAATGTGAAATTAACTTGATTTGATAGTGTTTTGTGTCATAGTACTCGTAACGCCATATTTAAAGGAACAAAGGTAAAATTGCACTTTTTGTAATTTGAGGTGAAATAACCATTAAGCGTAAGTGTAAACTCTTGTACACTCAAGTTTACTGATTAATGTGGGGTAGGTTTGTAACAAAATGTTTATGCGCTTTTAAGATTTTAAAGGTAGGTAATTAAGTAATATTTTTTTATTAATATTTTAATAAGTAATTGCATTATGCGATCACTATGTAACTTCCCGATCTATAAACCACGTGTTGAACGGTTGTAGGGTTCAATAATAAAATAATAAAACGCCTGACTTACATTAAATAGGTATATAGGTAGTATTATTCTAACCGCGTGTTTTAATCAGTAAATAACGTTGATATCTCATACATTTACAAATTAGGAAAAATTAGTTTCAGTCGTCATTTGAATACTCTTAGGTCTCTAAGGAAGTACCTGATAGACAATCCTTTTCCACTTTTTTGGATCCATTTTAGAAACAGTTATAATGTGATGAAATTGATTTCAAAACGGTCGAAGTTATATACATGTTTATTTTATTACGTCCAAACGAGTTTTAATCGAATAGCGGTCGTATTATCATTGTTTGTGTTCCTTGAGGACGTATACAGGTCGCACTCTTAACTTTTATTGGATTTCATATAATGATTATGAATACGACGTGTAAAACACTATTGTTCGTTTAACAGTCGTATGAAAGGTAATCTGATTACAAAATTTACACTGTTTTGACGTTTATATGGCCAAAACATTAATACGATATTACGGTTACGTGACGGACGTAAAAAAAGGTCGAAAGAACGTACGACATTAATATACGACAAATATGCATATGACTATTCGGACGCATAATGCACCAGTACACGACGAATAAAATACTGTTATGTAACTTTTATACCACTCGAGGTCTTTTAAATGTTTCATTATACGACCAAATTGTTAGCTGGAATGGTAAGTGAAGTGACGAATAGGTCCAAGGCTCTAGCATGATGGTTGAACAATAGCCATTAGATATTTACTACCTGCCTCATGGTTGGATCATGCTCAGTGTAGGCTTCCGCGGCCGTCCAAACAGAAAAATACACTACAGTTGAAAAAAAAATAGTTATGAAAAAGTGCACTAGGAAAATAGCATATCTCCACGGCACGTGCGTCCTTTTGTTAAGAATTGCCGTTTTTCAGCAATAATTCAAAAACGATACATCTGATCATATTCAAATCAATTTTCCTTGAAAGTGTTTATTAAGCTTTATGCGATTTTTTGACATAAGGTTTAAAAAATAGAGGGGGGGGGACCATTTATGCAAATTTCGGAGCGATTATTTCCGAAATTATCCAATAAATAAAAAAAAATTGTAGCAACCTTAAAATGATTTTAAAAGTACTGTCGATATATGTGCCACACGTTAATGCTTGCTGGAATATGTTTTTTTTTCAGTTTCGGTTACATGTATGAAGTGCCTACAAATATTATTTTTTATTATTTCACTAACCTAACCTAAACTCGAAATTTCATCAATATACATTTAGTACTTTTTGAGTAAAATGCCTGTGGCAACGACGCACGGACGGATGGACGGACGGACGGACAGACATGACGAAACTGTAAGGATTCCGTTTTTGAAATTTTTGCTACGGAACCCTAAAAAGACAATAGGGATAGTTGCAGCCTTTTGCGTTTCAACTAAATGTGAGAAATAATTAAAAAAAAACGGTCAACTGCGAGTCTGACTCGCGCACCGAGGGTTCCTTGGAAACTTTTACTTATTCCGACTTAACTTGCCGCTTCAGTTAAGTTTGCCTCTGGTATATATGACGTCACATACAAATGAGGGGCCAACTTAACCAAACCAGGTTATTCAAAAATGATTTTTGGTGATTAAGAAAGTAAGAATATGTAATATTCATATTGAATTACATAATTCTAAAAAAATCCAGATCTTTCGCTCGGTAAACTTCGGAGATAAAGGGATTTGTATTTATTTCCACATTTTCCTTGATAAAATGAAAGTTAAATCACAATAAAATAAATCTTCAAAAATGTAGGTACAGATCAAGCCCTTTCATATGCAATGCATATATCCTACTTGACCTAGGCACAAGACTTTAAATTTTTGCGCTACTATTTAATAGAATAATGTTAATATCACTATATTAACATTTTTTCTATTACTAGGATTATTTTAATGATTAGATAATGACATTATTAATATTGTAATTATCCTCGACATGTATGCCTTTTATAATCCATACTAATATTATCAATGCGAAAGTGTGTCTGTCTGTTACCTCTTCACGCTTAAACCGCTGAACTGATTTAGACGAAATTTGGTATGTGGGGTATTTGGTATAGTTTGAGTCCCGGGGAAGGACATAAGCTACTTTTCATCCCGGAAAAATACCCTTATACGCGATAAACGAATTTAAGGCGGACGAAGTCGCGGGCAGAAGCTAGTTTTTAATATTTTACTGTTTTGTATATTTTGACTTAAATGTTGACAACAAAAATGTTGGTACCTATCTACACCTATTAGTTTTGTAAGTAAAGCTAATTTCATTAAAAAAAAAATTAACTATTCTCGACATATCCTGACATTATTAGTGTTATTATATTTTAAAATAGTTTTTGGCTTCAATTTTTATTTATTACCTATGTTAAAAGTATAATATTTTCTTCTGTTTCCGTTATAATCAATCATTTAAATAAAATAATGTTAACGAATTATCGCGTATATTATCTTATTTGAGTTCCCGACATTTCGGAAGGTTTTCCGTGTTCACGGGTTGACTGAGAAAAAAAAATATTTTTCTCTATCAAAGTTACAATTTGTGGAAACTACCCACTTTAAGACAACAATTAAATCTGTAACGACAGTTATACACGTGCCAGACAGAAAGGCTTCGGTAATTATTTTATTTTAATAATTTACCAGCAGCATTTCACAAAATGAGGCTTAGTACTGAAATGAAAAGAAACACTCCAAAGAAAAACTACCAAACTACCTCGTTACTAATTATATTATTAAAAAAAAACAAAGACTATTAAACTACTTTTGAACAGATAACATTTTTTTACACCGTTCGGAAATTAAGGCTTTCAGGCCGTGTCTTGCTTGTTCCTTGATGAGATGTATGTAGCGACAACCCATCTTCTCTATTGAAATTAGGATGCTTTTTAACCTCTATAGCCTCGCGTAGAATTCTTGGAAAATATCTTTTCTGCTTGGCAAGGATAGAAATATGTAATCAGTTAGAATTGTTTTCTTTTAATATGTTAAAAGCAGTTACATATATATATTTCGATATGATAAAGCACTACATACTTACTTGCCAAAGTTTCGTACACGCCGAAAGGCTCATCATAGCTGTACTATATCTTACCACAAATTATCTTATCTTACCTATGAATGAAAAAATAAATTAATTTGAATTTATTATTAAAATAGAATTTTATTGATTCTTTTGAGAAACGTATTTTACCCATATGACCTAGGTGCGACTAACTTTCTTTATAAAACACAAAGAAATGGTTTTAATATTTGGTCTAACGAAGCGCTTAACTAATGTGTACAGTTAAAAAAAAAAACATATTATCATAAGGAGGCCAAGCCTTGTGAAACCAAATCATCAAAAGACTCTTATGTCCCCACAGATGCAATCACCTCGATAGATCTTTTTTTTTTTTAATTAACTTTTTAACAAAAAATAAGTCCGACTCCAAAATATAAACTAAAAAGTTAAAAAAATACTGCATAATTCAGTTTATTAAATTTACTTACAAATAACCGTTTGTCTACTCAATCTACAGTATTGTCTCCGATAAACTACTTTTTAATATGGCAAAGACACTTAATACTTTTTTTAAAACGTACTGGCCGTCACAATTCAAGTTTCAATATCAGTAAACTAAAGAAGCCAATACGTTGTTGTGTGATTACAATTTTAGTATGTGTAATCTGGATAAAAACACTTTGTATGTATTTAGCTTGACGTCACATACGTCTGTCATCGGCACCATAGTTCGCTGCTTGCTTAAGTAACGTTGGTATACGTAGGCAACATTTAGGGCCTTATCACACTAGCGAGTTGCGAGCGTGTTTTATATACATTATCAGTCGCGGTGAACTTGCTGCGTGATCGCCTTCTTAAAACATTCGCTCGCACCTCGCTAAGTGTCATAGGGCCCTAAAAAGTTGACTAATATAGCTAGACAAGTACTTAACCAGATTGAAGATCTAGCTGTGTAACAGATATGTTAGTAAGACCATAATTTCACAATTGTGAAACAATGAAATGGTTTGATCACAAACTTTACCTATACTGGTTAACTTTCATAAGAATAAAAACCGGTGCGAGTCGGACTTGCGCACCGACGGATTCGTACAAATCGCCGTATCTGTGAAAATCCAGTATCAGCAGAACCCTAATACTCCTAAGCTAAAAATGTACGCGGTGTTCGATCATTTTACATTGTTTACTGACACAGACAGACAGACATAAAGTTATACTGTTTTTAGTATTTATTGTTATAGCGCCAACAAAAATACATCATCTGTGAAAAAGTCAGCTGTCTAGCCATCACGGTTCATGAGATAGATGGGATAGACCTATTGACAGACGGACAGACAGACAAACAGATAGACGGATGTCTTAGTCCCATTTAATAGAGATTTAACCATTTTTTTTAAATTAATGTACAAGTGTTCAGATTCATTTAAATGTTGCCTTGGTGTTTGATTTTTGGCCGAGATTTAAGTAGTTCTAGGGAAAATTAATAAAAATATGAAGATTGGCGAGAAAACGATAGTTAAATCAGCCGTGATGTCACTTTACTGAATCTGACATTCCATGTATAACGCACATATAAAACATAAGGAGGTAGTGTTGCTTTTAACTACTTACAATATATTTAGCAGTTTAGTCTTCTCGTGAAACCATGCATACTATTATTATATTTATATTTATATATGTTAATTATCTCATCTTGGTTACTCAGTTATCAGATAAAACTATATAATGAGTGACTAACAGAACTGCTACACCTTTACTTAACTAGACCATTTGCACACAGTAGAATTTACGTATCATGCAGCGGCAACACTATACTTTTAGCTGTGAACTGACGACAGTTATAAACAAACAAAGAAAGAAGAGTCAAATTTATCAAGAAAATATTCAACTGTATGTGGTAAAATTGAAGAGATATTAGTCAAGAATGAATTCTTTATACAAAATGTGTACACACACATTACATAACCAGTAGATTACGCTTCTTAAAACAGATTTTTTTCGCTATATGATTTTTCAAAGTCTTTTAGTTATCAAGATACATAGAATAGAATGCAGTTGTCATACACAGCAACGGCATATTTATAGTTATATTATAAATTAAAATGAGTCATGGCTGTGTGAAATTGTGCAGACGTAATACAATAACATGCAATATAGGTATCTAAGGATGATATAACTATTCACCAGGGAGTAAAATTCACGACGTCATTCGTTAACGTATCATAAATAAACAGCTCTTGCTTAATTGGTTCTTGTCAATCGTGACATGTACTGGGCCTCGCTCTTACAACGTCGTTTTTGTATTATTTAATCAGACTGACTGATGCTAGTCACTAATTCTATAAAATTTTATAATGTTGGTTTATTGTATCACTTTAAAAATAATTTAAATAATAAATAAAATGAAATATTTATTGGACGGCATGCATACAACGAAAATAAAATAAGAAATAAATTAATAACTAGTTGCAGACTTGTTTCATTTACTGTAGGAGATCACAATTTAATACAATATTAAAATGGGCATTAGCAAATAGATATTTCAGTAACTAGAGAATATATTTTTAAACTATTGATCGCTTTGCGGTATTTTTTATGTAATTGACCAACCGAGCGCAGCGTGTCCGTTTCAGCCCGGGCAAAAATGCTTTCTATGTATGTCTGTGCTCCTGTCCGTTTGTTTTCCTTTACAGGTCGCATTTTTCAAACGATTCTCGTGATTCCCACTCACACAGCTACTATTGAAATAATATATGAAACTTTGCACCAACAATTCACCACAATGAGATTCGAAAATTATCGATATCTCTTTCAATTAAACTATCGATATCGACTCTTTATATATCTCTCCTAGTTATATATTTAGATAGTTCGAAAGGCTGCGGACACTGTGAAGTAGAATAACGATTCAATAAAAATAATTTGAATGATTTGACTATGACTTGAAACTTGACGAAATGTTTTGTTGTAAACTTTAGCTTCATAGTTTTTGTTTACTATAACTTATTTGTCAAAACACGACAGCGCAGGCACACAGTCAAGCTTCGTAAAATGACGTCATCTGTTCTTCAAGGGCGTTTCAACTTTGGTCACATGACACGCGCAAAAATATATTTTAACTATTTCATACCTATAAAAAATCTAACAACCAGGTTAGTTTTGTATTCATAAAAATACAAAGAATTTATTCTCCTGCATTATCAGACTTATCTTTGTAGGTGGACACAACCCTTTTGCAGAATGAAAATCTTGTAAGATCCGCTACTAAAATGTTTTGTAGTGGTAACAATTGTTCAATTATTTTGCCGTTTGAGCAGTCTGATAATGGCTACAACCGGGAAAATAATAGGTGTTTTTTTGATGATAGATACATATTTTTTTGAAGGACAAATGCACAGGTTTCAGCGGAATTATAGTCAGCCAACAAGTACGCAATTTCGATACATGTAAACTTTCAGCGTTCTTACAACTACCGATACGACGATCGGCTTAGCTCAGCGGAAGTAACATTGCCTGTGAAGCGGAAGGTCCTGGGTTCCAATCCCGGTAAGAAAAAAATTTGTGTGATGAGCAATAAATATTTGTTCCTCTGTCTTGGACTATGTATTCATATTTACTTACAGTAAATATATCTATTAAATATTTCGTCGTCTAGTACTCATAACACAAGCCTTATTGAGCTTATGTGTACCATGGGTAGAGTTCCATTTATGTAAAAATTGTCCCTCAGTATTTATATTATATTGTATTATTGATTTATTATAGGAATGTCATGTACTCATTTGTAGACTAGGGAAAGACACCAGCTAGGTAGAGGTAGCTAGGTAGCTAGGTATCTACAAACGGAACTACCCTAGGTGGCCAAGGCCCTGACGGGCCGGCACGACAACGCGGGACGAGCGGCGCCGGGAGCGAATTCTCTTTTCATTGCGCGGTCGAGACGCTCATCGCACAGCAGTTTAAAGATGGACGATTTAGAATGATCTTAGAAATCGATTAATTAGTTACTCTTTATTTTACCATTCGAATAACAAAATAGTAGAGTACTAATTACTACAGTCGAATGAATGTTCGAGTTTCAACTTTGACTGCTGTATGACGTGGCGATTACCGCTAAGTAGCGAAGAGCGACTTTGAACTTGAATGATACTAGTATAATGATTAGATTTTTAAGTTGTCTAACTGGCGGCACTGGCGACGGCGTGGCGTGGGACTTCGACTCGAATCGTTTCGGTCGAGATCGAAAATCTTCGGCCGACGGCCGCCGCCCGCCGCCGACTTCTATTGAGCTCTCACTCTAAGTACTCTGAGTGACGACTTCATTTGAATGAAATTCAACTATTCGAATATTTAGAATGAAGTTAAAATCAAATAAAATCATTCAAAGTCGCCAATCGCTTGCAATTAGTTGGCATCACACGCAATGCATAAGGAATTCGCTTGCCGCGCCGCTAGTCGTGCGTTGTCGTGCCGGGCCGTTACCGAGGTGCGAGCGGATCGCGTATGAAGGCGATCACGCAGCATGTTCGCCGCGACTAATATTTGTATAGAAAACACGCTCGCAACTCGCTACAGTTAAAGATATAACATTATGCACTTAATATTAGATCATTGTTAATTTAAATCAAGTCGCAGGGCTGCATTTATAGAAATAATTAAAAAAAATACTTACTGATGATGCTTTGATGAAGATAACACCCGTTGAAGTCTTTTCTAAGCTTACATAAACAATACGAAAATAGGTAATTATAATAATCTGCGTTTTACTCGTATAACTTTTATTAAACTTATAAATCCAATTATGTTATTACTATGTTCAGTTACATAATTGCAGAAAACATCTTCAAAATTTTTTAGAGAAATAAGAGAAAAGTAGCGTACTTAAAAAAAGTGAACACTGCTGAAATGTGCTTAAGTAGTGACTGCAAGTAAGCGAGCAATTGCTGAATGAGCACTTTCCGTGTTAACTAGTCATTAGGAGAATCGAGAGCGGGGCTGGGCGGAGCAAAACAGCATGTCATTTTAACGCGACGTTTATTGATAACTTCATCTTTTCTTCAATATACTTTTGTGTCCACTGACTATATAACACTCACTGTACATTTTTGTATTACAATATTTTAGTCTTTCGAGGCTTTATAACGTTCGTTTCCATATAACAAATATTTGTACAAAGCACGACGGGAGTACGAGTGGCGTCGTGGCACGGCTTACTATCTACCTACGCTTTACGACTAACTCCAACATTAACTCTAGCCTTTATCATTATCACTATATTTACAAATTGATCAATTTTTTTGGTTTTCAATTTACCACAAACACTCCATCGTCTCTCGCCATTCCACGCGACCTTCCATCCATCCACACATCACATCTTAGAATATTTAACTTAAAACCATGAAAAAATACAATAATTGTAATATAATACAGGTCATCAACAACATTTAATTGAAATTCCGGGCCGACACGAGACTGGCGGCCGGCGACGCGCAACACTAACAGCGTCCTTACAAAACAAATAAGTGGGCATACCTAGCAGTACGTGCAGTAGCGATCACTGTCTTTAGGAGAACCGATTGGGATCAAAGTCACTGGCGTGCGAGCCCGCTCAGAGCGGTGGGATGTCAATATCGCACGCGAAGGGCGACTCTCAGATGAGCGGCATGGCGCGCTCGTTGGCCGCGGCGTACCGCTGCTCGTCCGGCACGTGGTACATGCTGATGATCTGCGACAGGTCCTGCTGGCCGTACTCGCGTTTCATGCCCATCTCGTGGTGGTGCGCGTGGTGCCCGAACTCGCGCTTCAGCTGCGCGGGCTCGTGCGGCACGAACTCGCGCTTCATGCCCGGCGGGCCAGGCGACACCGGCTCCGACTTGGCCGACGAGCCGCTCGGCGAGTGCGAAGCGCACGACGGCGGCAGCGCGTACCCGCCCGGCGAGCCTGGCCCCAGTACGTACCCGGATGGCGACGGTGGCTGCGGCAAGTACGGAGACCCTTGTCCGCCGCCGTAGTAGCCGCCGCCGTAGCCGCTCTGCTGCATCTGAGACACGTCATACCGCGGGTACCCGTAGGCTTGCTGTTGGTACGCGCTGGGATCGTGCATCATGTATCCGTTGGGCATGTATCCGTTGGGCGTCATCTGGTACATGTCCCGCGGCTGTTGCGCCGACGGCGCCGACGCGCGCTGTGCTTCACTCGCTCCTAACAGAGCTCCTCCTCCCAGCGGGTACTTCTCCTGTTTTTTCGCTAAGGTCTTCGTCTTCCTTCGCGGTCTGTATTTATAATCAGGATGTTCCTTCATGTGAACGGCGCGAAGTCTCTTCGCCTCATCGATGAACGGTCGCTTCTCGGACTCCGAGAGGTCTTTCCACTGTGCACCAAGGCGCTTCGAAATTTCCGAATTGTGCATTTTTGGATTATCTGAGGCCATCTTCCTGCGTTGGCCGCGGGACCACACCATGAAAGCGTTCATGGGACGCTTGACGCGGTCCGAGTTGGAGTTCTTGCTGGTGTTGTTGTTGTTGTTGTTGGGGGGCTGGTGGTGCTGCGGCGGCGGCTGGTGGTGCTGCGCCAGCGGCTGGTGGTGCTGGTGCTGCAGCGGCTGGTGCTGCGCGAGCGGCTGCTGCTGGGGCAGCATCATGCCGCCGAGCGCACCCAGCGAGCCGTAGCCGTGCTGCAGCGCGTGGTGCGGCGGCACGGTGGCGTGCAGGCTGCCACCCTTTAGGTCCGTCTCCATCGTCAGCATGTCGTCTTCCTGCGGCGCGTACAGCTTGCCGAACTTCGTTCACCTTACACAACGAGAGAACTGTCAGTCGTTCACATGGACTCGCGGCGGGCGCAGCGAGATATCTCGCAGTACCGTACAGCTCGGAGGCTAGGTGCGTTGTGAGGCGGCTGGCTCCGGGCGGCGGCGGCTGCCCGCGCCGCCTGCCCCGCGCTCCCCTGGCCCCGCCCGGCCCGTCCATCCGCCAATGGCGCGGCCGAGCCGAGCCCCGCCCCGCCCGCACCCTCCCACCCGCGCAGCCTGCATTTTTAATCGCGCGGCGAACGAGGCGAGCGTGTCGTGCCGCTGCTTCATGCAAATCTCAATTTTGTTTGCCAACGGTGTGCACCCACTTGGCATCCGCTTATGTTGTAAACACAACGTTGCCATTCTTCATTAATATTGCCTTAGTAGCTAACAGTCAGAAATAAACTGCAGATTTACCTGGGCTAACTTCATTACCTTTAGTCTTACGTTTCGAACCTCAAAGCCAGCAGTGGCGGCTCTCTGCACACGGGCCCACGTTTGCTCAGCTGCGCGTATTTGCGCTAAGTTCAAGGCCCGCGACAATGCGCTGCTCTCAATGATTCTCCCGTTCTTTGTTGAGTGAGCCTACCACAATTGGCTTCAAACTGAACATTATCAATGGGAGATGTTATGACACTCTTTTTATACAAATAGGTCACTCACCGAAGACCGGCAAACTATATAGAGCTAGAGAAATTACAGACTTCACCAAAAGAAAGCAATCAAATTTCTTTTTCTGAGATATGTGTAGCCTAAGAGGTGTCACGCAGTACCTACCGTTAGTAAAGTTAGTACCTATAGGTACGCCATAAGATTTTCCGAATATGTGAAGTATAGTTAGATAGGTCAACAAATCTATGTTTCTTTCGAATCTAGTTGTTACCTTTTTTAAAATGTTAATAGATTAGCATACCTAACATGGAAGAACATTTCAATAATTTCCTTGATTGAATTGCCTTTCTGCTTACTAGGTAATTCTGATTGCTGTTAATTCAATCTGCTGACTAACAGCTTAAACTATTCGTTTACGTACGTACTTGTATTTACCTACGTTACTTCTTCAAAGTTTATGTTTTATTTAGGTAATCTATATTATACTTCTTCATTTTCATTTTTGAATACTTTCATCGTACAGATGCCGCTCAAGTAGAAAGGTAGGTACCTACCTATCGACCTACTTACTAGCTTTTGCCCGCGGCTTCGCCCGCGTACTATAATTTTTAACCGTCTACCAAAAAGGAGGTTCTCAGTTTGATCCGTATGTAGGTATGTATGTACCAAATTTTGAGCTAAACTTACACTGGAGCACACCACATAGAACTGACCGCGAGTAAAACAGTCCTGTCGTAGGTCTACTCCGGCGAAATTGAGAGTTTACGCATGCGACTTATTTATGGTCATGGCGAAATAGACCCTCAGGAGAAACTGGAGCCTTTTGAAAGCGAAGGGAAGATCATTTGGTATTAATGGAATGCGTGGTATAAACACTGTTTCTCCCTGGGCAGGTCCGGTCCAAATAGTGCCCTCTACTGCGTTCCGGTGTAAAGCCTTGACTTGCAACCTAGTGCCGTTACAAAGTTGGGGTGGTCCGTCTGTTACAACCGATTTTCGATCGCAACTACCGGACCGATTGAATTACAATTTAGCACAAATACTTTCAAGAATTTTCATGGCCACAATATAAAATTTCAAAATCGATGTCATTATCGTTATGAATGAACCATAAAAACGACAACCATATTGATATTTTATCATTTCAACCCCATCGCACACCAACAGGGAGATGACGTTTCACATCCGCTACGTTGGATTACAAAATCGATGCCATTGACGTAATTAACGTCCCAAAAAATCGTAAAAACGACATCCATATTAATATTTAGACATTTCAACCCCGTCGCTCCCGACAGATTTCAAAATTTTGAGAAACCTTTCTTAGTGCACCCCTTAACCTTATAAGGAACCTACATGCCAAATTTGGCATCCGTAGGACCAGCGGTTTGGGCTGTGCGTTGATATGTCAGTCAGTCAGTTAGTCAGTCAATCAGTCAGTCATTTTCTTTTTTAATACATTTAGACTTCATCGTCTATATCAAAAACAACATGAGTCCCCCGGTATGTTAGTGTTAACTTACTTTATTTTCTCACCTACTTGTCGGTGGACAGCCAGAGAGCGTAGAAAAGAAATGGTTTTTAAGAAAATTATGACAAATGTTGTATTTGAAATAATCGTACCAATCAAATAGTTCTCAAATCACTTGTAGTTAGGTAAACAGATTTAAAAACTTAATATGATTCAGCTATACCCACCTCCCCCGATTTAAATGAATTTGAAAATGGTATGATATTTTCTAAATTCACATTATGTACCTACTGTTTTTGAACTGGCTAACCCTGGAGTTGCTGATAGTACCTACCTACCTTTGGTCTGTGGCTACACATTGTATTGTAGGTAGGTAAAACATCAGTATCAAAATGCCAATCCCACTTCAAATTTCTTCAATTTCTTTCTAATAAATGTTATAAAATTATTTTTCCTGGCAACCCAGGTTCATTGTGTAATCGCATTAAGTAATCTATAATTTCATCGCAACGACCGATAGGTGCAGAAATTTGTAGTGGATACTTATACTGCATAGTAACTTTGAAAAATTTACCCCGTAGCTTTCCGTACCTACTTTTGGATTTGGATTTTCAGTCGCTTGAAGGCCATGACAAAGTTTTAAGTTCGATATTTCCCGATGAAACACTATTTGGAGGTTTATATATGAAGTTTTATTGTGGTTATTTAATAACCCATCTCAAATCAATTAAATTAGACGTAGGACATAATAAGATTTATTTTTATTTTGTCTTATATTGGCCAGGTTCTCTAATGTTATTTATTTTGTAGGTAATGTTCAGTAGTTAATTTCTTAATTCTTTATTTCTGCAATTTTATTTCAGTATAGGTACCTACGCAAGTAGGAAGGTAAACCTCATAATCGATCCTATTAGTGTTGATTAAATAGTTAGTGGGTAGGTACCTATTATTTAATTAACACGTGGTGGACTGGTGGATGTGAGAGACTCAAATCAAGCTGGCCATGACTACCTAGTAATGAATTGGCGGTCTCGTATTACTCATACTCTAGTACAACTTGCCAGCTTTGTAGTAGTATACTAATAAGTAAGTTAGCAGTAACCTAAACACATACTTAGGTAGTAAACCTTTCATCCTAGTTACTACTAACTATTAAATCACCTCATGGTTTAGTATTGAACTACCTGCAACTAATTTAAATATTCCAGCGTCTCAATGTCTAAATTGTAATTGTTATATGTTGGTAAGGTACGAAAGGAGACACAAATTAAATTCCTTGACCATACCTACTTACAGTGTTTACCTTGCTGCAACCATGCGACAGGTTTACCAGGTGCGAATTCAGTAGGTACCTAGGTACTCCAGGGATTCCCCCGTTTGTAAATTTGGGCTCCCCCACTGAATCCGACTACTGGTACCCAGTTCTAAGCTATATTCAAAAAAATGCCGTAGCAGGCTCTCAGTATACTTACTCACACTACTAGTAAGCCTATACATAGATAATTATGTATATATTTGTGTAAAATTATTTGGTTTTGACTACGTAGTAAACTTATTTTGCCTATTCTTCGGGAATCATAAATTTTTCAAGATAGTAATTAAGTACCTGCCTTTATAGTGTCATTATCTGACCCATATCCAATTAATGTGCAAAACATGCTTATGATTTTTTTCCTTAATGCTAATTAGCAGAAAATATTACCATACTAAGGAAAGAGAAATCATATGTACTTAACACAAGTTTGAATAAGATTAGCTTTTATTAATAGTTGAATGCCTAAATAATACACATCTTCAGGACAACCTTACGAATTCCTATATAACATGTTTATATGAAAAATAAACATGCATCATATATATATTACCTACCTATATACAGCAAGTAGGTAGGAACACTACCCACAAATTTTAACTGCATATAATCTCCTAATACAGTATTATCGGAGGTAAATACATAAGTACTATTTACTCTAGGTAATAATAATTCTATAGGTAATGATTTTAATATTTTGTAGTAAAAGTATTTTGTTCAGTAGGTATCTACTTAGTACAGTTGAGTAGGTATCTGCTTACAACCTACCTTATGGTCAACGGAACTTTGCTTCCTTGAACAATGTAATAGGTAAGTATACTTGGTAGGTAGTAGGTACTTACCAACTGTGTAAATCTATCTTATTTATCATTCAACGAGCCGTAACAAAACTATATAAACAACAACACCTTGTTGATATGAAAATTCAATTCAATTGCTATTAAATAACAAAAGTTTTGATTCAAAACATCCATTAGATATTCAACAGAATTATAATAACAAAGATACCTGTGTTGTCTATTGTACTGCGAACACGTGCTTAGGAAAGAGATAGATAGTGGTTGTTGTTGCGTTGTGATTTTGGCCTAGGTAGGAGCGACTACGTGAATTTAAATAGGTAGGAGTACCTACTTAGCTACTATGTATTCTTTAAAACAAATCAAGGCGTGATTGTGGAAGTTTAATCCATGTTACCATGACTACCAAGTTAACATGGACAACTGCGGTATTGCGAAGTTTGTCTTTATAAATGATAAAAAAAATCCTATCTAGGGACATACCTACCAATTACTATATAAATAGTAAGTGAGGACTGTAGAATATAGGACTTTCAAATAATAAAAACGCATATTTACTGAAGTATTTATTATATATATATATACATATATACCTACCTTGTACCAACGTCACATACTCGTAAAATATTTATTTTCATTTTCAATTTAGATAATATCTAAGTCGGTTGAAGTAAATTTACAATGTAAACACCTAAATAAAACAGAAAAACAATGTCATCAATATTTAAGGTACCTTACCTTACTTACAATACTAAACATTTATTTTTTAATTTCTCCACACTTACAGCTATTTTTACAGGACTTAACCTAAGACAATTACGTAACAATTTTTTATAATTTTACATTTAAATTGAAATATAATGTTACTTTCTGGAGTCTTAAAATAAAATCTTGTCAAATTGACAATAAACAATAATAGGTGGCAGAACAGTTATCAGCCATCTTAGTGTGACAAAATTAAAGCAGTAGGTATAGGTACCTAAAGACAATATACCCACCTACCTATTTATTTATGTCTAGTATTTAATCCGCAGCTCTTTAATTAATTTATGGTTATATCTAGAGTACTTCCAATAAAAAAAAATCCTTTCGCATTACTTTTCATAATATTTATATATGGACTGCTTTTGACTGACCCTAGTCTAATATGCGCATAGAATTCTTCATACATTTCGCGTATAATACTGAAACTACCAATCAACACCATAAGGCTTAAATAAATTTCAGATCAGAGCAGATAGGTTAGGTCTATTCCGTTCGCAGACTGCAAAACTGTCAGAGCGTGTAACGGTTTTGCGCAGGCTGGCGCGGCGCGCCGGCGCCGCCGCGCTCCAGTTTCAATTTAATGAATCCTGGGTTAGACTCGATGGCGTTAAATGTGGTCCCTTGATGTCACGGGATAATCTATGCCATGCTTAGCCGGAATGAACCGAGTAACGTTTTCAATTGGAAGTTTGAGATTTAAGGAATACTTGAGGTACGATTACTTAAACAAAACAATGATATGCGGCCATTGTGACATCGAACAGTAACTGTACTGTTGTACTCTCTACTCTAGTCTTTACTCTCCAAAACTACGTGAATAAGACTTTTCATAAAAAAAAGTAAGTACCTACCTATCGGGGTAGTAATAGGATCGAGACCGTTTATAATATGAGACGTTAAAGCGTTCAGTAATTGTTTTCGGATTGGGTAAGTTACCGTTATTGTATTGAATCAACCTTATTCCGTGCTTTGTTGCGTAAGTGCTTAGGTAGGCTCTTCCGCCCCCCACTGATCTCTAAACATTATACTGAATGTACCTATCTGTGTATCGCATGTAAATGAAAACACATTAAAAGATTTCAGACCATCATGTAAATACATCCGAAATCATAACACTCATTGAATTTAAATTGCACTGAAACCTTGCAAGAACTTTGTACACTCACAAAATTTGCTATTAAAAAATAACACGAGTTTTCCCATAGCGAAACCACAAAGCGAAAACCACTTACTGAATCACATTTGACACTTCCGTACAACCGAAGCACTAGAGGCATAACGTCGCGAGCCATTCAATAATTGCCGAGTTGTAATCTGCCAATTTATCTGTGTTGTGTTGAAGTTTTTATTGCACAGGCAAAGAGCGTATTATGGTATAATTTGAAACGAGGAGCAGATTGGTTGCGTAATGCTTGCGTTAAATAAAAAGCGCGCATCAACACTCCGAAGCCCTAATTGGTGCGAGGTGTCGCTAATGATAGCGCGAGTGGCGCGCCGTGGCGCTGCAAATTATTAATTATCGCGCCTGGTAACACCGGCGCGACGCCGCAATATGGCCGCGCATTGTTGGCGGGAGCGCATCTTCAGTGTTTGTTAGTGCTAGTCGAAAAATCGTGTTTGTAGTATCTTTAACTTTAATTGATACATTTATTTACAATATGGCTATTAACAACGGATTCGAGTTGCAGCTTGCATCAACAATTGCTTTTATATCACGGAATTCTGACTAAACACGTCTGTATAAAATTATAAACTACTGGTATTTTTCAGCGGCGTCGCCCTCCTTACTGAGTACCAAACGTCGAAATTTTAATTACAGACTCCTTATTCCTGAATAAGCAGTCTATAATTTAAATTTATTCATAATCATAACCAGTTATATAATCATCTGAAACTGCTTAAAGCGTTATTGAGTAATAAACGTCTAAACATCCAATTCCACGAACTCTTATATTTATAATATTATAATAAGCGTAAGATGTATTGCTATAAGTCACCCTAAGAGAACTAACAACCTAATGAGACGGCCAATAGCGGAGATATATAGTACCTACCTACATAAAAACTAGGTTATAGTATTTTCATGTAAAACATTAAATCGTTACTCTATAAAATGATTCTTTCTCATCTCATCAGATTGAGTTCCAAAATTAAACGATTTTATACACCAAAAACCTAAAACAGGTAATCCTCTCAAATGTGCACAATAACACATTAACAAACTTATTAGCACACATACACACATAACCGTGCAAACAATGCAACAGCAAGGTAGTTACTAATTTGATACAAGTCTAGCATAGATATATCAGCAGTCGGAAATCACAGGGACAGTGCATCATAATGAAAGCCCAATATTAAGTGGACACGACTCGACTGGACACAAACAAGACCACACGTAAGAGCAAGCTATCATCATCTCTCCTTACAGGGGGGGGCTCACCCCCCTTTTGTCCGTCTCCGGGAAGTGAATCGATGGGATCGTGCTGGGGCAATGTCTGAAATGATTTGTAATCTAAATGGATTTCGATGTTAAATTAATATCAGGTGCAGACAGGTAAGTAAGTAAAAGTAACATAAATAGGACCTCACATACTCGTATTTTTTTACTTTATGGTACACTTTATCTACAAATATATTCTAAATGAAATGTGAATCTATCTCTCTGTCTTTTCTTGAAATATAAATATGGTTTCTGATTTCTCATTTATTTATTCAGTTATACCTATCCCACGGATGAAGATAATATTCTGATATAGGCATTCTAATAGCATTATCAATATATCCTTATAAGAAATATGATGAAGAGGTATAAGTGGGTATATCTACCTAATTGAAGATGTAAAAAAAGAATCTAAGAATTATCTGTAGGTACCTATAAACAGACAATAAACAGTCTTAATTAAACTTGTACAGCAATAACCACACACAGAAATATATTTTTTCCACAACAGTGAAGTTCAAAAATTTCAAGAAAGCAAAACTCGATCAAACCTCTTTCTATTGCTAATTCAAACTTTGCACAATAAAAACAAAATATCCACAACAAATGTCCATTTTAATACCGGCTAGTCACACTCGGATAGGCCTAGTGTGGGGGCGAGGGTAGCCTAGGGTGGGGGCTCTTCCGGGCGCTGTCTCCGTCTCATCAGCCCTATCTTGGAGGCTGTAAATTAAATAACATGCGGCCGACCGTGTGGGTACATTATATAACGTACGATATAGCCACAGTCCATGGGTTTGGCATAGATTACATTTGAATACATTAGGTAATAAAATAGACTGTCAGAGGTAAAATGTGTGATATGCTACTGTGTGAACTAATATTATGGCAACAGTGGTTTTAATGTTTCCATTAATATAGAAAAACAATGCAAACAAAACAATGTCAAAACTGTACCTATGTGTAGTGTAGGCAATGTCTTCATTTAGGAAGATGAGGAAATTGTAAAATTGAGTAACATGGCCTCCAGCTCTTACCACTGTAGAAAAACTTGATTGCAAACTGTGAAATAAACGAGTAAACCTATTCAATTCCAAATTTCGCAAAGCAAAACAAATTATAATCGATGTACTTACAATAATCTTAACGAAAAACTTATTAGAAATACGCTACACATAATATTTATTAAGTGTATATCTCTAATCGTCGTTCAAGATTTCAAAACATTTACGAAACACCTTGCTGATATTAATGTCTTATTTTAATGAAAAAAGCAATTAGGCAGTTGAAAAGAAAAGAAAGCTTCTTATAACTTGCAAGAGACCTTTGACTTTGGGCAATTATAGTCATTGTCCGGAGTCCGGAGTTATTGGATAAAATTATACACGGGTCATATTGCATCGTATATAAAAATGCGCCTACTAACATGGAATTGTGTTTATATGTTAGTAAGGACATTGTTTTATAAAATAAGTATGTGATGAATGCGATTTAATTTCTTTACCACTCATTTTTGTAAACATATCGTAGTTAAAATAGATTATGATGAAATAATATGAACATAGAAAACTTTGAGCACGTTTATGAAATGTTACAAATGCATCATAAGGTACCTGTATGATTACATGAGTATTGTAAGTAATACTTTATTACTTTTACAATTAGTGTACATACGTTTGTATTGCTGCCAAAGTGTTGTTCGTCTCAAAAACACATGCTTACATTAGTAATCAAATAATGTACATTGACTTTTTAGTCTAAGTATTAGCTCTTAAAATAAGACAATTCCTTGCAATCCGTCGTATTAATCTTGCAATCAATTGCAATTCTCATTAGATAAATAAATATTCTTATTAGAATTGCAATTGAAATGGACATATCCACTGTAGAAAATGTACGTGAAATAAATCATATCACATTAACAATACTAAAAGCTCGTTAAGATTAGGATTGCTACAGAAAATTACCTTTACCTACCGTTAATATTAACTAATACATATATCCTTCTTTAAAAATGAAAGCAAATAGATACATGAGTACTATTCAAAGGTACATTTCGCGTAGATGAAACATTTATAACTGTACAGTACAGATTACATATGTTTAATTATGTATTCTTTTCACACAGCGTCACTAAGCCGCTTCCGATACACTTTGAGGCGTGCCTCCACTCGTAGGTATACATAATTATAGCTATAACTTAAAAGTACGGGTCGGTACGTATAGCACAGTCCCATGTCACGGAATCGATCTCGGTCCGATTTCGCGGCGCGCGCGCTCTTAAACTCGCGGATGACGCGTTAATCTCAAAAATGTCAAAATTTCCATGGAAAAAACTCGTTTTCCACGAGTAACGTGCGAGCGTCGCGCTCCCAGTGCCCAGACTAAACGCGGGCCGTGAAAAAGCACCGCCGCAACGCCGACCGACAATGGAAAGCGGTAAAGAATCATAATAATAACAATGACAACAATGTGAGATGCTATAATAAAGAGCCGCGGCATTGTGCTAGGCTCGGCGTTCGTTCGAAGGGTCGCGGGAGATCGATACTCGGCGGATCGTCTGCGGATGCCGTACGTGGGCCTTTGTCGGCCTCCGTGGCCCTCGCCCATTCACGGCCGCGTCTCGAGCGCTAATCAACTTTCGAGCCAACTATCAACTTAGTCGAACTTTGTGCCGTCGACTCCGAGCTCGCCAAACAAAACAACGGCAAATAAAACTTTCAAGATTATTAATACTGGTAAATTTTTGGCAGACAGAAGTGTGAACTGCGAACGGCGGTGTTCTCTGATGATAAAACATCTGAGGTAATGTAATAATCTGCCGATCGAGTTATCGTTAGTTCGATCAGGCACACCTCCCGCCGGCCCGCAGATTGCCTTTACGCGCTCTCTTATTGTGGATATACCTATAAATATTTGTAATTAAAAAGAAGTGTTTTTTACGATACGATTACATAGCAAAATAGCTAAAAATCAAATCTTATAAGTTCGCTTTACATGCTATCAAAATACATAAACTCAAATTGTATGAAGTACGAAATAAATGACAACTTTTGTCATTAGTTTAAAATATAAATTCATCACGTTTGTAATCTAAGTACACTGCTCACTATGTAGGTATAAGGTTCAAAATTTATAAACTCAAATTATATAACTATGTACTAAATTCATAAAATATTTTATTGGTGTTTACTTGGTCATAATCAGAATCACTAACCACCTCGTCGTTAACAGTATTCCCGATTTGAATTCAATCTGACTTATAGCGAACAGAACAGACGGACGCGGCCGGGGACTTTGCTTTATAATCAGTACCACCATGCATATTATAAAATACCCCCTACCCTAACACGTCAGTCTATATGAACCCGATAAAGTCAAACTGATTTTCATACGATTTTGCCTAATCAACAGAATTATCAGTATATCAGCCTCTTTTAGTTGCCTATGTCAGTGTTGTTTCCTGTAAGTCCCAATCCCTTAGGGGTTGCAGGCCTTTCAAATACATTAATTTGGCGCTTACATTAATTTAGATGCAACATTCGGAACATCATAAAACACATGCTGGTCTATAAGATATCACTCCACCTCATTAAAACCTATTTAAATTTGTACATTCTAGACACACTTACGCGTAAATTTACGTTAAATTGTCATATTCATTTTGTACTCGTACCTATTTCGATATTATGTTCTTTCGACCATTTGTATTGTATGTATTTCGGACGTTATTGATAACGACCATTATTAATTTAGGTTTTCGACATTCTAGCCATGTTTCAAACTTATAAGTTATATAATTCGATTTTAGATATTTTGCAACGTAACCTACGATACTTACTTTGTAAACCAAAACAGCATATAGGTATATCTTATATAAGTGGAAGAAATCCTGATGATTGCCATTCTGAGGATTGTCGGTTTATTTTATTTTAAAACAATAGTCTTAGCCACGTTCTTTCCCGGTCGGCGCGGGCGCACCCCGCGGCGCGTCCATCAATCGAAGCGCGCGCAATTTGCTATCACCATCACCTAATCTAATTATGTAACGAACATTTGTCTTTCCATCGTAATTGAGAAATTAATAACGTGTTGATAGCATTGACATTCGTAATATACACGAACGAGAGTATAAATAAAAAAAAGGTAAGACTGATGAGTGATGATGCACACATTACCAGTGTTGTAGATTCATTGAAAGTAAGTCATAGGGTTGTCGCACAATATTTATTTCGTTCTCAATGTGACGTATATAAAACGTATTGCTACAAGAATATTTTTTTAGGTTAAACAACAAATTAGTATAATTTCGTTAGTTTACTGAATAAATTATTAAGAGATTTTCTAGGTTAGCTTGCGTTAATATTTTATCGACCTTACTGGATAGGTACACATTTTAAATAAGAAAACGATCGCTCTACTTTTACAGATGTAATTGGTAAATACGTCAAGTAATTATTGGTTCCACGGTGTTTTTGTTAATATTTTTTGTTATTTCAGAATCACCATTATTAAGTAATTTTAAAATATATGTCCGTGTACTGAACACGGTTTTTTTATAACTGTGTTCACCTTTATAATTATTATTTTTCCTTTGGGGTGAAATATTAAAATGGACATCTTACTAAGGACACCATTAACAAAACCTTCATAGAATCTCCTAAACATAGCTTGGAAATGATCAATTGCAGCTGCGTGGCATTCGGTTTATTACCATTTTCGGGAATAAATTGGGAGAATTCAGCGAAATCATTCAGGAAAATCATGATTTTAACCTAATTAAAGTAAACGAATTATAATAATATACGACACTACTCATTATTAAGAAATAAATGATACAAACCTATTATGGAATTTTAAAACAAAATAAAACCTCTTTTAAGTCCGTATACTTAAAATATATACATTAATTAAGACAATGAGTTGTCAAGTGTACATAAAATAGCCCCGGGGCCCGTTTCACAAAAGCTCGTAATTTGTATTACAAGCGGTAATCTCTTCCCATCAATATGTATTAAAATTACATTTTTAACAAAGTATAAAACCGACTCTTAAAACAAAACTAAAAAGTAAAAGAAATAACTGCTTAATTCAGTTTCTTCAATTTACTTCCAAGTAACCGTTAATAAAAAAATATTATTAGTAATCAAAAATATTTATTGTACCCTTTTTAGTTAATTGTTACTTAAAACTGTATTTTGTGGCTATTCCAACAAGCCCAAACACAGCTGTATACATTATTTTATTATGGAGATCCGGTGGCTACCTTCCAGCTCCACCATGAAATCAGCTCAGTGGTACCATTCTCATAGGGAAAATGTAAGTATGTAACTATGAAGTTACTTAACTAACTTAATGGAGATACCTTATCGCGACCTGTTAATTATTTATCATCGTGGAGTTCCGATGGCATTCTGTGGTCTTCTTTATCAGTTCCACTTCACCAATTTACACTTTCTGAATGCAAATGCTTATTACGTTTCTTATAATACCAAAATCACCGTACGTTTGCCAATATTTGAGGAGTTCCTTCGATTGCTCTTAGATCCCATCATCATATCGTTACCAAAATTATATGGGACCAACTTTGAGATATCTCCTATGAAACAGAACAAAAGTGTTTGAAATCGGTCAAATAGTCTTCGAATAATCGGTGAACATACATAAAAAAGGTCCTCCTTTTTTGGGAGTCGGTTAAAAAGGGACTTTCATTTGTATAAGATTAGTTACAAGCTTTTGTGAGACGGGTCCCAGGTGCATACAATTATATACACTTATATATAGGTACTTACATGTTGAATGTATGTGCAGTGCCAAAGTGCCATCCCTACTATCCCTAGCGTATTTAATGAGTCTGTAACACCGATAACGGGGTGGCGAATACATAATTATATACTTTGTTATTCGTTTAGTGTAACACGCGATGCCTGGCTTTGGGCGAGTTTTAAGATCTACAAAAAAACTTTGCATTATAGACTCTGCGGCGTTGCCGGGAAAAGAATACCCTATATGCCAATCGATACTTTACGTGTTATTGAGTGACAAACATTCAAACATCTTATCACCCGAACATCTTTAGAAACTTTTCTGACGTCCAACGAATTATCGTGATTGAACTTTCATTATATTATACCATTAAGTTTAATATTTCTCTTCTATTATAAAGTTGTAAAAATGAAATGTCTGTACATTGAAGATATAAAAAAAAAAAGATTGTAACGGACTATTTGGAGATCATCAAATGGAAATATATATATTTTTTGGATTTTTGTATATTTGTTTGTATGTGTCGTTGCGGCATCATCACGTCAAATCGGCTAAACGGATTTCAACTTTTTTTAGTACACGGGTAGCTAGGTATCACCAGATGGTTATAGAATACTTTTTACCCGACTATGCTGAAGAAAAAAAGAGTGTTATGATTTTTTCTGCTCCGCGGACGAAGTTTGCACCTTCTAGTATATAAATATTTGTACCTGAATTTTGGGATGTTACCTATATTGTATTAATTATACTATCTATTCATAACAAAAGTTACATTGAGCTTACCGTGGGAATAGTGTGTCAAATTGTGTAAAATTGTCACGTAATATTTATTAATTTATCTAAACTGAATCATCTGCGTTTATAACGTGGACTGAAATGTGATTCCTTGGATAGTAAAACGTCATGTTTAGAAGTAAGTTTAGACGTATCTATAAAACTGTTAATTTAGACCTTACTTGCGGCTACACGAACCCTCTAGCCAGCCGTCCCCAGACGTCTAGACTTTTATTAATTAAGAAAACAATCAATCCTCGTACCCACGCAAATGAATTCTGGTAACATGCGAAAAGGTTGCCATTTTCTCTCATTCTAAACGAATGGATTAAGGTGATGATTACAATCTCAGATGTGCTTGTAATAGGTAGGTACTTATTTTTACATCTAAGAATACATGCCAGTTAAGAATATCCAAATATTCCTATAAGACAAACAAAGCCGAATCAAGATCGGTTTCATACGTTTAGAGTGGCACATATACATATACACGTAATATTTATAACACCCCTTTATTTCTATCGGGGGCTGGGCGGGACAGCTGGACATAGGCCTCTCTCTAAGTACCTACGTCAACACGACCGGCCAAGCGTCGCCCGCATCCAGTGGCCTACAGCGATATTACCAGGTCAGCAGTCCACCTTGTGGAGGGCCTTCCTACGCTGCGTCTTACGGTGCAAAGTCGCCATTTGAGAACAGCGCCCGAATACTAACTTTTTTGGTGTGTTTGTTGGCTTTCCAGCTCATTTTCTGTTCAAAACTTAAAACAAAACTGAAATTGGAATTACAAGCGGGAAAATGTGTTGTAGGTTTTGTGTAATCCCACAAAACTTGATAACATGCGGCATCGCACTCAACGCTCGTAACACAACACGTGTTAAATTCTCGTTATGTGGAGTAGTTAATCAAAAGGTATGGCGCAACGCAGTGCCTTGCACAAGGTTTTTGGCCAAGTCAGGTAGTTTTTCTGGGCTCTGTGCCTATATGAAGCTATAATATAAATATGGTCGTTCCGAGGTAGGCAGTTGCTCTGTTGCTGTATGGAGCAATGGTCGCTCAGGGTAGGCAGTGCCTTTGTGTCTGTAGGGACCGCACGCCTCTGGCGACATGGTACGAGATGATTTGTAGTCTAGTCACCATCATGTGTTAAACAGCATGATTGTACATATGTTACTAACATCGAATATATTACAGGACAATTCCAAACAAATAGAATTTGGTATTTGTCCCTTAGTAAGCTCAATAAGGCTTGTGTTATGAGTACTAAATGACGACATATTTAATAGATATATTTCTTATATACACAGAAAACAGCCAAGACTCAGGAACAAATATCAGTGACGTGGCGACCATATAAGCCGATTCCCACCGGGTTACCCATAGAAAGGCGAATAATCACCTTTTTCTTCAAATATAAATAAATGGATAGTTTCGGCTTCCCCTGTAATCTTCTTAACGCCACCACGCCTCTGACAAATATTTATGTTCATCGGTCATCGCACTGATATTTGCCCTTACCGGTATTTGAACCCAGGAGACCGTCAACTTCGCAGGCAGCGTCACTCCCGCTGAGCTGATCCGGTAGTCAAACCATACCCCAGGAAACTATCTGTGCTTATTTGGCAGCAACTTACATTGAAAGATCTATGTACAGCATCAGAGATCAAATTCAAGAAGCATCGTGATATAATTCAGAAATGAGAGTCGTATCACTGCTGTCGTGTCTGATGACTGTCGATTTTAGATTTTCGAGCAGCATTAAGTGACATATCTGTGTAATTATCATTTCCACCTTCAACTCGTTATAAAGGTTACTTTAAATGTAGGTACATCGATAAAGGTGACTATACATACTTAGTGCTGATATCTTGGCCATATCTTGAACATATATCATGCCGCGTGCAATTTGCCTGGATATTGTAATACCAAAATCTAATCATGTTAATTGGTGGTTTGTGTCATGTGTTCTCAAAAAAAGTGACGTCAGCTAGTGACAACAGTATTCATAAAAAGCCTTATTCCCCACCGTCGCGGTGTGTTATAGGAACGCACTTCCGCAGCGCGTTTTGCATTCGCGTTTGTGTTTATCTCAATACCTTTGTCGTTTTAATCGCTGCACTGATATCGTAAAAGTTACAATAGACATTTCGGTACTGAAATAATACCGGTTGACAACCGTTTTAAAAATGTTTACTAATGAAAAATTGCGATAACTAGCGTTATGTTTACAATTTAACCGGTATACCTTTATAACGATGCGGTACCTATTGATATCCAATACCGCTACCATATCGCCGGTATTTTCGGTACGGTATTGATAGTGCGTATAAATATCGTACCGAAAACAATCCCTGAGTCGACGGCGCGTTTAAAAAACTCATTGTGTATAAGCCCTAAATTTGTTCACTTTGGTGGTAAAAAAAACACGTCCTACCCAAAATCACGAAAAGTTAAGCTATGGAAAATACGACATTCGAATTAATCGAACCTCGGCTATGTAATGTACGAGAGGCGTAGATAACACGTAGGTATTACATACAAGGGTATGTTGTAACACCGAGTTAATGACTACACAGTACAAAATATCATGTACCCGTTAATTTGGGCTGTTTTAATTAAACACGATGACTCGATGACTAAGTGCGGCGGACTCTATTATTAATTATTATTTTGATCGATCATCGTCTTATTTCATTAAGGGTTTCCATCGGCCGTCAGTGGTGCAGTTTGTAAATGACTGCCGGCTAATGATCGGTCGTGATTGGATCCAAGATCATTTTGAGCTAATAATAATTTGGGGTTCGATTAAACAAGTGGTTTGAAGCTTTAGCTATGAGGCCGCTTGGATTCCATTCTAGCCAATGCATGAGAACTAGAACTATTTACTGAATTAAAAAAAAACGATATGTAGATAGATATTACTCTTTCCTTCTCTCTAACTTATATGACATTCGCAGATGAATATTCCGATCAGAAGTAGATACAAACTTACTTACTGCGCTTAGGCTAAGATCATCTATGTTTTTTGCAAATTGTCTAATGGTTTCAACCTTGAAACAAAGTCAAGACTTATTTGTATTCGGAAAATAGGTACTGTTTTCGTGGCATATTGCGTGGTGTATTAGAAAAAAATCAATCGAAAGGCCACTTCATTCGAAAGGTTCTTTCCTGCTTAAACAGAACAAAAACAGAGTACTCAGGTAATCTTTTCTCGGATTACCGAACGCGAGATTACGATATTTCTGCCGAAATTAGAGGTGAGTTTATCCCTCAACGAGTAATTCGTTCCCGTCCCGTAAGGGAACATTATCCTCACGGCCCAACGACTTTTCCCAGAAATCAATAATCCCAGGCTTTTTTAAGTATCTACGTGAAGAAACAAATATATTTCTATTCCTTTTCGCTGTGGAGTCAAAGAGGCCGCGATGGATTAGTTTGCGTTTTTTGTCATAAAATTTGAAACATCGATTTAACTAGAGATTTGGCGCGATTCGATATATTGGGGAACAATTGGTTTCCGAGACCCTGAGATTGCGTGAGGATCAGTACAGATCAAGTTTTGTTAGGAAATATGAAGTTGCGCGTTATCCTTAATCTGTTATTTCACATAGATACACTTTAGGGAATATCTGTGACAAACATCTAGTTATTCGTGCCCCGAACAATGAAGTGTCACTACTAAAAGTCGGTTAGTTTCAAAAATTATATTATTTTAAAGCAATACTGATGTCTCTTTATTCAACTAATCTGCTCTTGCCTGTTTTAAGACCTGCAGCTAAGCATATTTAACTAAATGCTCTTAAAGAGAACATTAAGGTATACCATAAAAACATTTCATGTATAATTGGCAGCTAAGACTCACAAGCTCATAACGTCCAATGCCTGACTTTAGTAATCCTACACCTTGGTTTAAAAAGCACGTCTTGATATCCTTAAAATTCATTGCACGTCAACATTGAGGCACTGGTCCCACCAAGGGTGAGAAAGTTATTAGCTAGCGGCGATTTTCTCGCCCAAAAAACAAACAAAAGATACAGATTCTGTGTTAGTAAAAATGACACATATATTAATAGTTCGTCGCTGGCTGTTCACACTGCCGGCGAGAACTCTCTCATATATGTATCTGTTTTATTGACACGGAGTATACATCTATTGTGCGTTTCTTGAGCGAGTCGGGCGAGAAAATAGTCGATAGTTGCTCGCTTTCTCCCCGGCGGTGTGACCAGTGCCTGAAGACCTGTGACATTATTTCATACCGTAAATAAATCTATTGAACCATCTTGCCCTATATGGTAAGTATGATGATTAGGTTTAGATCATTTCTCAAGCTTATAACTGGTGATAATTTTCTTTAACACTTCGTAACTGATATTATTTCGCAAAATCTCAAGTTCGTGAAGTCTCTTTTGAAAACAACTTTGATGTAAGTAATAACCTACACGTCAACTTGTTCTAACCTAGGTTATACGCGGCACAATAAAAATACCTGTATACGCATGATGCTTTAACAACAAAACATCATCAAATCTTAACTTTGCTGTATTCATTTAAATCTAATCTAAAGGGCTGTAAGATTAGAATTAGAACGTTTTGATTTGAAACTTGATGCTTTTTATTTAGGGTAGGCGTGATGTGTTTCGATCGACAATCGGCTCACACCCACGTGAGGTCAGCACTTTCGCGGGGCGATCGCGGTATGATACCGCGACGCCGACGCATCGATCGTATCGCGATGACGGGGCGATACCGGTAATTTGAAGTCCATGAACTGTCCGAGAGTCGGAATGCTGCTTTATATTTAATGTGTCATTACCTGATTTCGTTTTTTTGGGTTGTATAAAGTAGGCTATTAGAAATGACATTGATACAAGAAACCTTTTTCATTTGTATTTTTGTTTTAAGTAAGCTTGGTATATAGTAAGCCGAGAGTTTAGATTTGATCTCCATTATAGACCACAATTAACACTATTTAAGTTTTCTTCGCAATCTTTGAAGCAATGTTAAATTATTAATTGCGTTTTTCACAGTAATATTTCTCAAATAAAAGCATTATACATGCGATGCGATTTACGACGAGTTTGTGACCAATATATAGAGAAATAGAGGAAATTCAACGAAAATATTTACAAGAGTGGGGTACGGCCACCACCATCATTAGCTAATGCTTTATCTGCAAGACCCACAGTTCCCAATGTAAGTTCTGAGAAATCACCGGATTTCACCTTTGAAGAGCTGCAGCTAACATTGAGCCAAATGAATAAAAGGAAATCACCGGGCCGAGACAATGTCATACCCAAAATGCTTAAACTAGGGTCAACTAAACTCGGAAAGCATTAGCCCTGCTTTTTAGTAATTGCATTGCTAAATATGATTATACAAGTGATGATATAAAACTAGACAATTACTGCTCCATAAGCCTCCTCTCACATATGGACAAACTATTTGGGGTCGGGCCGCGGAGTGTTTCGACCGCCGCTACTTTTATGTAACAAATTACTGGCGAATAAAATGACAAACGCATCCGAGTTTTAGGCAAAAGATAGATGCAAGGATCATTTTCTATTTCTATTCATTTTTTTTATCGAATTTACATATATAATGTAAAAAGTTTCTTACTTAAAAGTGCAGCGGTTGAAATGCTCCGCGGCCCGACCCATTTACCAGAGTTATAAAGAATAGGTTAACTAACAAGTTTGACGACAACCTACCAAAAGAGCAGGCTGGCTTTAGGTTTGGATTTGGGACTAATGGTCATCGGCAGACACTGAAGACTGTTATTGAAAAATGTCATGTCATAAGTACAGCAAGCCAATCATCGTTACCTTCGTTGGTTATGAAAAGACCTTTGACTCCGTTGAAGTGTCGGCAGTTGAAAAGGCACTTGCAGATTTCCACTTTGTCAAAGAAGGCAGCTGAAAGAGTTATTTAGTACAAAGAGCCATGGAGAAGTTAGAGCGCAAGGAATTTATATGGGCGGGACACATTGCCGGGATGGACTTTGACCGTTGGCCGCACGTACTTTGGAGTGGATACCTCGCTGCAAAAATGGAGAGGAGGCCTGTGTCGGAAGACGGACGCAATAAAGGCTGCAATGGATGGACGGATACTATTTACTTGTAAGCACTGCTCCATGACTCTGTTCTTCATAAATGCCGGCTTGTCAGTAAAAGCCTAAACTTGAATTTGTATAAAGTACTTTTTACACCTGGAAACCAAATTAACATGTTTCTATGTATAACTGTATCATACCTGCACAACCATTTCGGGGCCTTCAGAATGTTGATACGGTGATACCATTATACTGGGAAAACATTAGTAGTATTGAACAACGATACAAATCTTAACTGATACCATTTTAGGACACATCATTTTATCACGACAAGACTCGACAACGTAAACTACCTGAGCTTACTGTCTAGTTCGCTTTTGCTACATACTCGTCGGTTACGAATAGCTAAATCTAATAATTCATAAACAAGATTATATGTATAACATACATATACCCCTACTACCTACCTATACCTGTATCAAGTAACAAAGTACTATAGTTACCTATAAACAAATGACTAATAGTTTCTTAAGCATTTTTAACGAGACGGGCGGCGTCATCACTGATATCCGATGAGTCACGTCGGTCAGAAGTATTTCAAATATTTCGGACCATATTTTTTTAACACGCGTTATACCTACCTGGTAATTATAGAAATCGTTCAGCCAATATTTTGTGGGGTATTTAAAGCGCGACTTAAGAAAAGGCAGGCACTTAATAGACTCATTTTTATAAAACTCAAGTTAAGTTAAAAAAATACATTTTTTCCCTTTAAAATGCGAAATTTGGATTTTAGTTTGATGACGTTTCTGCTTTGATAAAAAAAATCATAAGTTCGGGTGTAGCACATCGTTACCATCGATTCTCAGTTTAATTTGAAACGATGGCGCCGAATTAAACATTCGCAGAACTACGGCTGGTGTTGTTATACAAGCCTCCCTGAGGTATTTTAGAAACAATAAGCAACTGGTTGAAAAAATCGACGTTTGAGCTTAGAACATCATGGACCAATTGGTAGGTCTCCCGTTTTATATTCACGGCAGATAGCGCTGCAAGCCTCCCTAAGGGCCGATTTCACCAATCTTTTATTCCGAGATTTACGTTTCATCTCAAATAGTTATGTCAAATTAATATGGGGTTTTGGCATTACTATCCAAGGATAAGCATTATTCTCGGAATAAAAGTTTGGTGAAATCCAGCCCAAGGCGTTTTAAAAAAATTAAGCTACTGGTTGAGAAAATCGACCCATGAGCTTGGAGCATCGATGGACCAGTTGGTAGGCCCCCGTGTGGTCCCGGAGAGCCGTCGGAGACGTGAGTTTGAATCGTGCTCGACATTCTGCGAAACACTTCATTTAATATAGACAAATTTAACCACGTTTTGGTCAACGTTTTTAGTAATCCTCTTATAGTGTGGCTTAGAATTTCAGTAATTGCCACGTGACTACGAGGCTTTCAAATGTCAAGGCACTTAGTTTAATGATGCCGCTAGCACACCGTAAACATAATTTGAACATATATATTTACGTATACAATCTGACGGTGTGTACGAGTATAATAAGCGAAAGGTTAAGTTTTCATCTCGATGTACCAAGAAAAATTCATTGTAGAATTCAAGTAGATACATAATCTACTTCCAAAGCGAGCCGCAAAGTATACGCTACCCTTCTAAATCAATCTGACAGGTAAGCAAATAGAACAAAACTGGCCCCTCTTCTAGGAACACCAAAGTCCTTGCCCATAAATCACCGAACTCCTGACAAATGGATTCTACGACTTTTTTTCCGCCACTCATTTATTAATAGGCCAGGGAATGTTTCGGAAAACCAATAAAATGCGCCCCGTCATATACCTGTCCGGCCAGACAGCCTGGCATTGTTCCTTCACACGGATTTTTTACTTCCATCGCTCCGAGCTCAATACCATCCTCTAATAACACGTCTACTGCGTCATTATATACGTAATCATTATTACGCGGGTTCATTATGATTATGATTTTAACCATCTCCTGATTTTCAAACTACAGCGAAAGGTACCACTAATAGAAAATAAAATTTACTAGTAGTTTAGCCACAGGTGTTTTCGGTTCGTCGTCACGTCACTCCACATTGATTCCTTTAGAAATTACATCGCAACTGTCAACTTATATGAATGAGTCGATGTAATGTGATTCAAAATAAATGACATCAAAATATCGCACATGTTGAAATATGAGTTCCAAAACATTAGTGTTACGGTTTGTGTTTGATGTCGGTGAGTGTTTTCTTATGTCCTTATAAGATTCAGCTGCGCATATAGATTTCGCGACTAACCTATATTTGTGAATGGGTGTTTTTTGTCTCATGTCTTGTCGTGTCCGCGCATACAAAGGGCTTCGAGGTATTTTGCGCGTGTGAAAGACGAGCCATTCTCTCCGCCCTTAAGGATTGGACCAAAAATAATTATCATTTCCTGCGGCAACTAAACATAAAGGCACGGAATACTCTGCTGGCAACAACTCGTGTCGCGCAAAGGAATTTATCATTTTTTCGACACTTTCACAACGATTTCTCACAGCAGGTTTAATAATAGGCAACGCTGGAGGTGTTAAATAAAATTTCGTTCTTTCGCACCATTGTGTCTACATTGCGTCACAGTCATAGTTTTACTAAAATACACGTAAAATGTATGTTTATCAGCAAAAATATGCTACACATTCCTATAAGCATTGCATTCAATGAGTTATATATACAATAGATACTTAGGAGTATGTTTAGTAACATCAGTCACATCGGTACAAAATACCGACTTACCGCGATGACTGAAAGCAAGACGCCAATAATATCGGCTGTCGCATGTCAGTCGATACTCCGTAGCTATGAGGCGAGTAATCACAGAGCAAATGAGAAGTTCTGGGTCACCGGCAAAAATACGGTGCGAGACGAAATCGAATCGCTCGCAAATCGAAACCTTATCGATTGAGCGGTTAGTCGACGGGAATGGAACTTAGGTGTTTCGTGAAGTTGGTACCTTGCCAAGACGCGGGTAACTTTCCCGGGAGGGTAAGTCGGGGGTCATGACATTAATGGGTGCCCTGACAGGTAACGTGAGACTCGAGACAAAGTGCATCGCGGATGACATACGTGAATGAGTTTCCTTGACGGGGGTTAATGGTGTACTTGGACGCTTCTCGATATGAAACAGTCGCAGGAATGTGGGGTCTGTGATTTTCGAACGCAATTTTAACTTAGAAAAAACATTGTAGTCTCAGAATTGTATGAACTTTTTTAAATTTGCACAAAGAATGATGACTTTAGACAAGTAATTGAAATATAATATTATCCTATTATAATTCTTTCATTTAAGTTAAGGTGTAACTAAGCCATTATATGACTTAAGTATATTTATAGAAAACATAGTTTTAATATTAGATAACCGACGTTAAAGCCGTAAAAATACTTAAAAAATATTGTGGCCTTTTTCAATAGGCATGTACTTAATACCCAAAGGTTTTCTTTTCAGACAAATTAGAGGTAAAAGATTTTCTGCTTACTTATATACACTTTCTTGTAATATGTACCTATAGAAGAAGTCCTTACTGATTCATCAACGCGGAGTCGAAACTACTGAGTGTAAAAACTTCATTTATAAAGTATGATAGGTACTTTTGTTACGTAGGCAACCAATTATAATGAATCTCATCCTTTTTCCCAAAGGGGTTACTTAGGGTTTGTAAATTTTAAAGTAAGATATTGGAGACTTCGCGACTAACCAATCTATTAAGCTTAGAAAAGTGATTTCGCCATTTTTTCAAACTCATCCCCTAGGAGATAGAATTAGTTAAATGGACATTGAAAGTTGAGGTGTTTCACATATTAAATTAAAAGATATAAAACCGGCCAAGAACATGTCGGACCATGCTCAATGTAGGGTTCCGCAGCTGTTAATACAAAAAGATGAAAAAAATACGATATGAAAAAGTACACTAGCAAAAGAGCGTATCTCCACGGCACTTACGTCCTTTAGCTGAGAAGCGCAGATTTTTGGCAATAACTCAAAATATTCGATCATGTTGAAAGCAATTTTCATTGAAATTATTATTACGATTATTTCCGAAAATATACACTAAATCAAAAATTTTAATAGAAACCTCAAGTTGTTTTTAAAAGAACTGTCGAATAATGTGCCACACATTGATATGAAAGACTGATTCTAGAATTTAGCCGTCTTTCCTGTGGACAACGCAATAGTTAAGGGCTTGGGTACAAATGACTGATATTTTTATCGCTTAGATCTAGAGTATTCGTCAATTTGTACATCGCCTATAGGGCACTAAGAAAAAATAGTATTTAAAGCCCTTAACTTTCGGGTATCCATAGGAAAGACGCATAACGCTAACTCATACTAAAAATGAGTATGACCCTGGTATACACTTGTGTATGTGAAAATCCTATTGTCTAATCGATTATAACTGTAATCCTTAAAACTTGTCTTCAACTAAACGAAAAATGTATTGAAAATGTTTCTAAAAGTATTCCTTAAGTCTACTTATGCTTTATATTTCAGAACAGTATAAATCTTATTGAAACCACATTCATTTTAAGTAAGTACACGATCGGATTCTAAACATAATTAAGAGTGCGTATTCTGTTCCCATAATGTAAATGTAGAGCCAGACTAGGAGAGGGCTACGCAACAAACTAGGCCTTCACGCCTGCCTCTCAGCCGTTTTTTCCCCTTGTAATGCCGACACCTGGGCACCTGTGTAATCCTTTCAACGTACATAATATGCCCTTAATTCCGTTGATAAGGCATGACATCTAACGCCTTTGTGCTCTTCGGGCCTTTTTACCGACAATTAAGGGTCATCCTTTGTCTTGTGACAAGAGATGCCACACTTTTTTACCCATTTTTTCACTCTGAAGAAGTCACTGTTTTGAATAGTCACATGATTTAGGGTGATGTGTTTTGTTGTTTTGGCGATTTATTGTCATGGGTGTTGAATATTTTATAGGAGGCTTTGACAAAAACTTTCAAAATTATTTTCTTTAACATTTGAAACCCGCATGCTTTTTTCTTATTCACGTTACAATCTTTTGTTTCGTGGTTTCGAACTAATAATAAAGAACAATAAATGTATAACTCTTTGTGATATTTAAAGTTTTGGAAAAAGGGTAATTGTTTGTAAAGGCCACGAATTTACTTCAATTGACTGAAACAACGTTCTTGAAAGTTTTGTTGAAGACGGCAAAGTGTTTGTGTAAAAGTTTGTTTGCGTTAAAGGTTTCAAGTGTTGCAAGCGGTGTGACTTAAATATATTTGTTTTGTTTAGACCTATATCAGTATACCTATTTCAAGTAAAGGGCATCGTGAAAAGTCCGGAGATTAATGCTGCAGCTGATAATATGTATTAGGTAGGTAAGTGCTTAATTAAAGTCATGCCTAAATATAAAATATGAATAAAATATTCATACTAATATCCATATTATAATAAAGCAACTCTGTCCTCAACTCTAGCAACTTCTCTGTGTCAAGCAACTTTTCACGCTTAAACCGCTGAACCCCTTAGATGAATAATGGTATAGAGCTAGTTTGAGACCCTAGAAAGGACTAAGGATAGTTTTATCCTAGAACTCATCTAGTTGGGTGCTGGCTTGTCGTCCACACCTTGTCACCTGGCGCAAGGCCTGTGCCCGGCTTGGCAGTTCATGCTGAGATATTCACCTTTTTTACCACTAACACTTACGTATTATTTCAGTGCAATGTAGTGTTCTTTGAATACTTTATAATTCCCGACATACCGCAGCAGCTATCATGATGACGAAAAGCAATTACATTTGCCGCGAAAACTTGCCCGACGCCGCGTTATTTTTGCGAAGGATCAAAGCGATTGCGGGAACACGTCAGTGACGTCACTTCCGGCAAGATGGCGGCGCGATTGTTTGATGTGCGAGTAATGAAGTGTGCCACCTCTCCCGTTTCCTAGCTGTCGGGGTGTCAAGATACGGGTACTGACAAGACAACTTCTGTTGCCGAGCCTGTTCCCACTGTACGGGAACATTTCGAAGGCTTTAAAGTAGGGGAATTATATCGATCAGGATTGAATTCTTAGAACAGGGTGCTTTGCGAAAAGGATCAAAATTGTCGTCAATGGTATCCATAAAAATAGTTCTTATATAGTATCGAAAGAAGTATGGAAAAGTCAAGGGTCTATCCAAAGGGTTGTTAAGTCCTCTCATTATATCTACTGAATTGTAGATAAAATAGACAAGCAGTTGAAGTAAATATAATATTATAACGAAAAAACAGCTACCGATTTACTTATTGTTTTTTTTGACGCAATATTGCAGTAATTTATGTTACCTTACATACAAGACCTAATTTCTTAACACGTGGTATTTAACTTCACATACTCGTATATATATATAAGTACCTGTAAAACTCTTGTGCATCCAGCGGGAGAGTATTTAGGAGGCTAAGCCCCGCTGTAAGGTGGCGATAAACTCGCCGGGGTAATCCTCTTTTGTGTAAAAATGTCCCCAGCGCCGCCCCCTACCGGCAACTTTATTAAAAAGCGCGTAATCCCCACTAGTGGACTGGGTAACGCGATTATGCTCTATGTAACAACTCAATATGCCAACGTTGATATGAAATTGAATTTGAATCCGCCTGCGTTGATGACACCCATAGTAATTTATACATCTGTGCGGTGTATCATTTGATGGAATTTAATTTAAATGTAATATAGAATACGATTTGCGAGACGCTCATTTGTTTTCATGTTTAGTACATTGCAAATATGAATTGGTGCGTTAAAATACCTAAACGAGTCGGTATTGAGTAAATGAAACTGAAGAGTAGTTACATGTATTTAGAGGTACTGTAACTGCTCAAAGTTTAAGTTTAATTTACAACAGTTTACATTACAATTTTGGAAAAAATATATTTATATACGAACTACCGAAGCTTGAATAAGTAGAAAATACTTGTACAACAGATCATAACAGAATATTAGAAGACCGAACAGAACGGATAACATATTATGTTTGTGCCAGGTAAATAATCCACTTGCTCAATGTCAATCTCATAAGAAGCGCGGTCATTTTAACTGATTTCATATTATGTTAGTCATTTCAACACTTTTTTGTTCTATCAAATTTATCTGAAAGGTAATATCTTCACGGACTACCAGATACAGTTTTAAAAATTAAATTGCCCATACCTACATTGAATTAAATCTATCTTAATCGAAAATAATAACAATATATAGGTACTCATAATAAAATTGCGATATTTACATATACAGGGTGTTTGGCAGATTGTGTGCCAAATGACTATGGTGGGGACACTTGCAACCGAATTTGATATCTGTATGTTCGATTGAAAACTTATTTTCATTGAGATAAAAATTAAAAAGCAAGTTTTGACCTGACAAAGTGTGAAAGACAGAAAATAAAACTACGTCAGGCTCAACTTTATACCCAAGTTTAAAAAGTTTCTGATATATTCTAATATGATATAAAATTGACAATTTTCTGACTATACACTTAAAATTTTACGGCAAAATGGTTTTTGTCTAAAATGGTCATGCAAATAAAATACTACTTCTTATTACATATTTATTAAGTTTTTCTTAATCATTTTAGATGATTTGATTTTAATATTAGTCAAATACATTTGATTCATTTTGTGTATTTAGTTTTAATTCATTTATTTCTTCAAGTTTTATTTTTACCTAAGTAGTTTCTAAGAAGTAAAGTGATTTACGCCACCATTTTAGACAGCAACCAATATTTACCGGAATATTGGCAGTGGTTCTAGACTTGTCAGAAAAACTTCTCCGGTTCCTGAATATTCTACATGATATTGGAAAATCTGAGGATATTTAATTCTTTTTTTAAGTTGTGCCATAAAGTTAATCTACATGATTTATATTTCTGTCACAATTTGTCGGCTGATAACTAATTTTTTTTATTAGTATCTAAATGATAATTAGTTTTCAATAAAAAATGTTTACATTACAGATTTAGAAATACAAATACGTTTAGCTGTGACATTACAAAAAGAAAGGTAAACATAAATTTATTAAAAAAATAAAGTAAAAATCCCGAAAACGGACAAAATAACTGTGTACTTAGTCCCTTCAGTTATTTCAATTTCCTTACAAGTAACCTTTTTTTTTCAACTCAATCTACACAATGAATATATACGAGTATGTCGCAGGGAAATGGCCAAAATAGAGATTTGAACAAATCTCTAAGGGATACGATACGACACCATACGATATGAAAAAAACACTAACAAAACCCTCCACGGCACTTACGTCCTTTTGCTAAGAAGGGCAGTTTTTTGGCAATAACTTCAACCGTTGACCGTTTTGAAGTTATTGCCAAAAAACTGCGCTTCTTGTGTTTTCAACATGATCGGACGTACCGTTTTGAAGTTATTGCCAAAAAACTGCGCTTCTTAGATGGAAAGATTTTCGTTGGAAGTATTTATTAAGTTTTATATTTATACATTTTTTCATATTGTTTTTAGAAAATAAATGGGGGGGGGAGGGGCACAATTGTTGTTAGCTTCGGAGCGAATATTTCCGAAAATATTCAAGAAAACAAAAATGTTTTTTAGAAACCTTGAAGTATTTTTAGAAGAACAGTCGAAATATGTGCCGCCACACATTGATATTTGCTGATTTTTTTCAGTTTCGGTTACATGTTTGGGGTGCCCCCCCTCGAAATATATATTTTTTATTAGGGTTCCGTAGCCAAAATGGCCAAAACGGAACCCTTATAGATTCGTCATGTCTGTCTGTCTGTCTGTCCGTCCGTATGTCACAGGCATTTTACTCAAAAATTATAAGATGTAGATTGATGAAAATTATAGCATAGGTGTGGTGTGCAAACCGCTACTTGCTTGATAGTTAAATAAAAATAAAAAATCTTTCTAGGGGGGGGGGGGGGGGGGGGGGGGCACTCCATACATGTAACCGAAACAAAAAAAAAACAGCAAATGTCAATGTGTGGCACATCATTCGACAGATCATCTTAAAAACACTATGAGGTTTCTAAAAAAAAATTTTGATGTAGTGAATATTTTCCGAAATATTCGCTACGAAAGTAGCAAACATTGTGTGTCCACACCTCTATTTTCTAAACGGTATGTACAAAAAATATGAAACAATTTACAAATATAAATTGTTTTCATCATGATCGGACATACCGTATTTAAGTAAGTTATTGCCAAAAAACTGCGCTTTTCAGCAAAAGGACGTAAGTGCCTGGGAGATACGCTCTTTCGTTAGTGTTTTCTTTTCATATCTTATTTTTTTCATCTGTAGTGCATTTTTTTGTATAAACGGCTGCGGAACCCTTCATGGGCGAGTCCGACTCGCACTTGGCCGCTTTTTTACTCAACTATCAAACTAAGTAGCGGCTTACACAAGACGCCTATGCTCCAAATTTCATCAATATTCATCTTATTAAGTTTTTCAGTAAAATTCTTGACATACGGACAGACAGACAGACATGACGAATCTATAAGGGTTCCGTTTTTTCCATTCGGCTACGGAACCCTAAAAACGACTTCCCTTTTTTGGCTGATTTCGTCATTTCACTAAACAGATTCAGGGATTTAAAATGACAGATTTTTTATAGGCAAACGATAAATTAGATTCGCCATTTTAAACATCGCGCGTCAGAGATTTACTTAGAAGGTTTTAAGGTTACTTATAAGGTTTCTTAAAAATAAATTTGAATAAGTGTTCGGATATACCGTTTTTGAGGTACGAGTATGCGGATACCTACACTGAGCACGGTTCGACATGCGCCTGGCTGGTTATTTATCGATATAGGAGTAAATTCGTAGAGAAAAGTAGTCCGGTAATGATCGGCTTGCCATCTCCATCTGTTTAATGCCCTAAGGTCAGCTATCATCGGCAATAGCATTTAACCGTCTTTACCCGACTGCGCGATGTAAAGGAGGGTACTGTGTTTATCAGTCTATGTATGTATGTATGTATATATGTAGGGCGGAGATGGGTCCAGAACAAGTGGTTAATTCGCGACCGGTCGCTATTCTTGTCCTGGGTGTGTCTCTATGGTAGCTACCTGCCCGGTAGTTAACTTGGTGAATGGCCTCGGGGGGAGCTCACAGTTGCCTCGATCCCCGAGGCAAAACTGGTTGTGCTCCTTCCCGTGGTTACTGCCCGTTAACTGCCTGGTTCAACCGAGGAAACAGGTAGCACGGAAACAACCAGTTGAGCTTCTAGTTGAGCAGTCCAAACCTTCCTTATCCCGCACTTCCTACACAGTCAGCCGCAAGCGATGACGTGGCATGTCGCAGCGGGCTCTCTATCCACAAATAAGGATGGTTAGCGGTAGAATGCCACCCGCGTGTTTGTGCCGTGCGCGGGGACCCGTACGGGCGGAGAACGAGATCCTGGTAGGCTGAGTCGGACAGGGGTCGGAGTCGTTACCTCTGGATGACAACACGCCACTTTGGCTCGGGATTCGTTTAACACGGGAGGTCTTGTCCTAGCCAGACATGATCAATCGGCTGTCGCGTCCAGTCTGATGGCCGCGGGCGAGTGTCCTGGGGTGATGGGGTCCATAGTCGGCGGAGCACGATTCCAAAGTCGCCTGTGGAGGTGACGATGGTCTTGGCACCGTGCGGACTCATGGGCAACTCACTTTGGGGCGCTATATCGGGCTGGTATCCCTGATGCGTCAAAGCATCCCCAGTAGGAGGGCTCCAAGGAGGGTGGGGAGCCAGTCTGATGAAGTCTTAGTTGTAGGTTAAATGGATCCACAACCACCAACAACGACGAAGAAGGGAGAAGCCGTACCCTTAAGGGATGAGGCTACAGCGCATGGCGCTACACTGGGCACTACTGCGGGCCGCAAAACTGCCTTGAGCAGGGATGCGGGAGCTGGTCCCAGTAATGTAGGTAGGAGTGGTAGCAACGGACATGCTGGACCCGTCTACTTCAAAGCTGCCGTCCGATCTTTTCCCCCAGTGGTGAAAAGCGGACACGCACAGAAGGGAACCGTAAGGGGACCGACTGTTGCGGGCACCGGAGGAGGGGGCGGTAAAAGCATGCCGAAGCCGACCACCGTACCGTTCCGCGGAACGCTTCCTAATCCTGCGGAGAGTGCACCGGCACGTAGTGTGGAGGTGTCCAAACCTGAGGGGGAGGACGGCGGGTATACTCTTAGCAGGAGGCAGAAGCGTAGACAGAACGCTCGGGAGAGAGCCCGTCTGTCTTTGCAGACGGGCGCAGATGCGACACGGGTCGCACCTGCTACAGTGGCCGATGTAGGTCACAACAAGAGGCCACTGGGATCGAGTGGCGATTCGACTTTGCTGACCAGCGCCCCCAAAAGGACGAGGGTAGGGTCGTATGCGGAGGCGGTGACAGCGGAGCGGATGGCCATTATCCCAGTGGGCTACCCTGCTGTCAAGATTCTGGCGGGGCACATGTCCGCGATCCAGGGTGCAGTTCTTGCACTCGTGGATGGCGCGCCCCAGCCCCTGCCAAGAATCATGCTCGGCAACATCGTGGGGGGCGCCCTCCACATCAGTTGCCAAGGGAGGGGGGCCTCCACATGGTTCAGCTCGGCAATCGGGGGAGTAGAGATTGCCGGGTTGCGCCTCAAAGTCGTGGACGCCAAGGATCTGCCGAAGCCAGTTAAAACGGCCTGGAAGACGCGGATCATTGGCGCCCAGGACATCAAACTAATGCTCCGTGTACTGCAGAAGTACAACCCTTCGCTACACACGGAGCAGTGGAAGATAGTGGACACCCTGATGTCAGAAACCAGCACCCGACGCATCATACTGATGGATCGGGAATCGGCGGATGCCATCAGGGCGTCGAACTATCAACTCTTCTCGGGGGTCGACCTAAGCTCCTTCAAGCTCCTCGAGGACGCGGAGGAGAGGATGCTTGGGAGGGCAGGGGTCGACCCTCGGGCAACGGGGGGTGACGCGGCTCCGGAGGGCGTGGTGAGCCAGGAGACAGACCTGGCCAATAATGCGGACCGGATCGGAGCCGAGGAAGCACCGTCGAAAGACGCTGCTGAGGCGGAGACGGTCGCAGTTGAGGCGGGTGAGCAGCCGGATGCTACCATGGTGGAGAGGGAGTGGAGGGAGGATAGGGCGGGGTCACGCATGGGCCGGGAGTCGTCACCGTTATCCACGGTAGACTCTGAGGACTTGCGAGGCCTGGCAGATCTGTACCTGGGAAACGCCCTCTCCCCCATGTCTAGCGAGGAGGCTCCCAAGGAGTCAAACCATTAGAAGCGCAATGGCGGGTATAAGGTGTGTACAAATTAACTTACAACACAATAAAGCAGCCACAGCCCTTCTGGCGAGGCAGCTAACTAGCGGTAAATTCGATATAGCTCTAATACAGGAACCTTATATTTATAAGGGGGAAATTAGAGGTCTGGGCGGAACTGGAGGTACCATATGGTACTACTGTTCCGATGATAACATGAGGACATGTATTTATGTCAGAAATGGCATCAACGCCATGCCCTTACATGCTTTCTGTTCCAGGGATCTTACCACGGTTAAGATCCTGACTAAGGGGGAGGGCACGGCTCTTATCGCTGCATCAGCCTACCTTCCCTATGAGGCGACAGACCCGATCACTAGCCAACTGCGGGGTCTTGTCGCGAAAGGCAGCGAGGCAAACACCGACCTGATCATCGGCTGCGACGCGAACGCCCATCATGTCATCTGGGGCAGCTCGGATGTCAACACGAGAGGGGTGAAGGTACTGGATTTTCTGGTAAGCTCCTCATTACAAATACTAAATAAAGGCAATGAACCAACCTTTGTCAACGCTAGACGAGGGCAGGTAATTGATATATCGTTGGCTACTAATAACACTAGTAAAAGCATTAACTCATGGCATGTATCAAAGGAAGTTTCTCTATCCGATCACAGATATATATGCTTTAGGTACAATACTAAAATAGAGGTGGAAACTGTACGCAAAAGGAACCCGAGGAACACTGACTGGGAAGCATATAAAGTGGACCTGAAAGTGGAACTGGGGGACCCAAAAGGCAAGCTTAATTCTATTATAGATATAGAATTTGAAGCGGACAAAATAGTACAAGCAGTATATACGGCTTGGACCAACAATTGCCCGGAAAAGAAAACTCTGGCGAAAAGGATACCATGGTGGAACCCGGAGATTGAAAAAATCAGGAGGGAAACCAGGGCTATCTTTAACGATGCAAAAGCCTCAAATAATTTTGAGGGCTATGCACGCCAACTCACGGAATACAATAAGGCTGTGAGGAGAGCAAAGAGGAGCGCGTGGAGAGTCCACTGTGATCAAATAGGGTCTATACCAGAAGGTATGAGACTAACAAAAGCACTAGCTGCAACTAAGTCAGTCCCGCTCACAACTATCAGAGACAGTGACGGGAAAATGACTGAAACGGGGTTGGAAACCCTCAATGTCATGTGTAATACGCACTTCCCAGGCTCGGTAATACACCAGGGTGAAATAGATGATGTTGCAATTAGTGCAATGGAACAAGCTGCAAGCACAACCAGGCACAATTGGGACACATCAAAGAAGGTAGTAGATCAAAACAAACTAAAATGGGCCCTGTCAACGTTTCAACCCTACAAGGCTCCGGGGCCAGATGGAATTTACCCCGTTCTACTACAAGAGGGCGCAAATGTACTCATTCCCCATCTGAGCAGACTGTACAGAGCGTGCATAGCATTCGGACACGTACCACGTGTATGGAGAATGGTGAGGGTGATTTACCTGCCCAAACCGGGTAAGGCAGATTACGGAGATGCTAAGTCCTATAGACCCATAAGCCTGTCATCGTTTTTCCTAAAAACTGTGGAGAAACTGGTGGACAGACACATAAGGGATGGCCCATTAAAAAGGCATCCTCTGCACAACTTACAGTGTGCCTATCAACCAGGGAAATCTACGGACACGGCGTTACACCTGGTAGCAACCAGAGCTGAACAGGCAATAGAGGGTAAGGAACTGTGCCTGGCGGCTTTTCTAGACGTGGAAGGAGCGTTTGACCGCACCACGTACCAAGCGATCGATGTAGCAGCTGCAAGCCATGGCATAGAACCGACCATATGCAAGTGGATTGGAAATATGCTAAACGGTAGGCTAATAACGTCATCCCTAATGGGGGACGAGATAATGGCCACAACAACAAAAGGATGTCCACAAGGTGGAGTACTCTCGCCTACTCTATGGAGCTTGGTGGTGAACTCACTGTTGGAGGAACTCAATAGCGGACCTATCTATACGGTAGGGTATGCAGATGACTTAGTGATACTCGTAAATGGGAAATTTCCCAGTACGGTTTCGGCAATCATGAATGAAGCACTGAGGAAAGTGGAGAGATGGTGTAACGTTCACCAACTATCCATTAATCCAGGCAAAGCGGTGGTAATACCATTCACTAAAAAGAGAACCCTAAAAGACATGCAGCAACTAAAACTGTATGGAAGGGTACTCGAGATGTCCAACGATGTGAAATATCTTGGTGTCACGCTGGATAAGGAACTGAATTGGAAAAAGCATGTCGATCATAACATAACAAAAGCACTCAGAGTGTTTGGAATGTGCAGATCGGCATACGGTAAAACGTGGGGATTAAACCCTAAGGTACTGAGATGGATCTATACCATGATGGTAAGACCGATCATCCTGTACGGCAGCCTGGTCTGGTGGCCAAGAACATTAAAGAGCACATGCAGAGACGACCTAATGAGGGTCCAAAGAACAGCGTGCATGGCTATAACAGGGGCGTTTAGAACTACGCCAACCGCGGCGCTAGAGGTATTGCTAGACCTACCACCGCTACACATAGTGATACAGTCGGAAGCACGCAAATCACTGCATAGGCTAAAGACCCTGGGCCTATGGAGTTACTGCGCGCCGAAAACTAAGCACACATCCATGGAAAAAAACCATTTCCTCGACAGAATAACTGCCATGAGCTGCGACAAAATGCAACCAAGGTATGAATTCCAAAGGAACTTTAAAGTGCAAGTTCCCACAAGGGACGAATGGGCCGAAGATCACAAACCACTGACAATGGATGGTGAGGATAACATTTGGTATACTGATGGATCAAAAATGGCATCAGGTACGGGAGCAGGCATCTATGCAAAAGACTATAATGTCAGCACAAGTATGGGAGGTTATGCAACGGTCTTTCAAGCAGAGACATATGCTATAATCGCCTGTGCCCAGGAGAACATAGATAGGCTAACCAAAGGAAAGCACATCTATATACTCAGCGACAGTCAAGCAGCACTGAAAGCGTTATCAGCGCCCAAAGTAGACTCTAGACTCGTACACAACGGTATCCAAGCATTAAACAAGCTCGGAAGGCACAATAAAGTGCAGCTGGTATGGATTCCAGGGCATGAAGGCTTCATCGGTAACGAAAACGCCGATGAGCTAGCTAGAAAAGGGTCTGCAACGAGCTTCGTAGGACCCGAACCATGCGTGGGACTCTCACAGGGGACCATAGTTACGGCCATAAAGGACCATGCCAAAAACCAACATCAGCAAGAGTGGAAGAAAGTGGCGGGCCTGAGGCATGCAAAGCTATTCATAGAAAGAGTAGAATCGGGCTGGTCCAAGAAACTGTGGAACTACAGCAAAAGACAACTCAGAATTATAATGGGGGTGTTCACAGGCCATTTCGGAGTCAAAGGACTCCTGGCCAAACTGGGACTTTCTGACAATACAGATTGCAGAATGTGTGGTGAGGAAACAGAAACAATGGAGCATTTATTATGCGAATGTCATGCCCTCGCCAGACAGAGAATGAAGGAATTTGGTATTGGTTACCCACAGCCAAAGGAATTCCAGACGCTACCAATGGCATCTATCATCCGGTTTACTGAGATGGTAGAACAAACCATTGAGTAGCAAGAAGGGGTAATTACACAAAAGATCCCACTGGGTCGAAGTGTATCCGTAAGGACCCCGGATATCAAGATAAGAAGATAAGATGTATATATGTATGTTTGTTCCTATCTGGCACTCTAGACACCAAGCTCTAGGACCGATTTTGATGAATCGGATGAATCTTACGTCAATCGATTCGTCTTAATTGTCCAGATGTCATTAAAAACATGAAAAAGATGGAAACTCAAAATGGCGATAATGAGACGCCATATTGTGAAAAAGAAAATCGACGCACTATATCGAGTGGGGTATCGTTAAATAGGGATTTGAAAATCATTATTAGGTTTCCTTTATTATTTTAAATTTTGAATGACCAGTTAAGAACTATAACGATTTAAAATTGGTAATTGGTTAAAAACAAAAAACCCGATTGCGTTAAAAACTAAAAAGACAGTTTAAAATCGCTATCTAAGTATATCTAAGTATCGATATGAATCATAAAACATGTCCATTATAACTTAACAAATTTCTAGAATACCGGACTTGTTTTTTTCTTTTTAGTTTTTTACGCAGTCAGGTGTTTTTTCCGTGAATTGTTTATATATAGTGATAGACGTTTCGCACTGCTGCGTACCCAAGTGTTCCCGCCATCTTAAATCCATACACGTTACCATCCCGAGATTAACCTCGATCTTAACGAAACAAACGTCTCACTGAATTGGATAACGAGGGTGTAACGACACCAACAATGTCCTGCTAGTACAAACAGTCATAAGAGTAGTAGTAGATCTGAGGGACTTAGGTCTCTTTAGTGTTGCAAGGCAGAACAATGGTCGTCGGCGACGATCACGCGCCGGATGCGCCTGCGCTGGGAACGCGGGGTGTGCAAATACTTAGACCAATTGGACGGGACTAGACCTTGTTTAAATCTGGGCCTAATGGTCGCCAACATCCCAGCTCTTGTTTCGACATAGTGAAAACTTGAACTTTAGATGAATTTAACAGTGGCCACGTTATTCCGTTGCTGACCTTGGTTTTTCTCAATGTATAACTAAGTATATATATTGTATGTATCTGCTTACCGTTGGGTTGAATCTTCGATGAATATTCAAATCACCAGGTCCGTTAGTGACGACATGTTTGGTTTAGACGATTGCAGAACGGTCTACGAAACTGACGGTCCCGGGTTCGAATCCCGGCCAGGCGAGTGTTTGTGTGATAAGCACGAATATTTGTTCTTGGGTCTGGGATGTTTTCTATGTAAGGATTTAAAGTGTTATATTTTATCTATAGATAGTGCAAGTAGGAAAAAATATGGTCAGATTAATATTTTAAGGAGCACATATTTTCGGATCCTATAAAACTCCTTACAACTATTATATATCCGCATTTGGGCGCAGTTTACAGAACTAAGTTATATTATAGTAATTTTATTACAGAGTTCTATATAGTGCAATTTTATTTTTAAATAATCGTTTTTGATACACTTCCACTTTGTCATGTTCCTAAGAGTATCCGATAAATGCACCAGACAAGCACAAGTTAGTCCTCCTGGAACTACTGGAGTAATTAATCCAGTAGTAGCCAGCAGGTTGGAGCATTTGTTTATCGTTTTCCCTGTGTCGTAAGAAGTGTCGTATGTGCCATGGTAAAGATTTTAAATTATGTTTGTAAAAGGGTAAAGTAAACCTTGCCTATATCATTTCCATATCTATTAAGCTCTAATTTTTTTTTCCACAGCGATACAAAGCGACTTGCGAAATTGTTTTTTTTGATAAAGTATTCAACGCGAAGAAAAAAAATGTGTATATTGTTGAATAAAAAGGTAAATAATAAATAAAAGAAATGTCAGAATTTCCCTTTAATTTTTAAGTCTAAAACTTAGAAAATGTTACAAGCTATAATTCCTCTGGTGAACTTATAAATGGTTCAATCATACCCAAAGGGCTAAAAAAACGTATTTACCTACTACTTAAGTACATTGGTGGGTCATCATCATCATGCCATGTTTAATTAAATTAAACGGCAGCATGCTTGCTGTTACCGTTGTCAGTGTGCTATGCGGCAGGACCCTTATATAACTGTTACACTTAATTGCGACTCAAGAGACACTTGTTATGACTGTTCCCATAATTTTATAAAAATAAGTACGCAGCCCTGGTCCCATATGAATATCAATTTGTTTGCATCCGCGACATCATCAAATTAGCGTCCAAATTGAATCACAACTGCGACAACCTTGCCGGTGCGACGTCCCGTAACTTTTCCTTCTATTAATTTACAAACATCTAAAACACCCACACGAATATAAAATGTCTTCCTCTCCGATAAGACTTAGTTTCCTCCAGGCCGGCTGCAAGTTTGTTCATTATTTTTACATGTCATTGTGCAAGTGACATGAGCGAATGCGTTTCGAAATGCGACTTTAAGTCTCTGGGCTACGGTCATTACTCGGTAAATCTTCTAACGGGGGTGTATCTGGTGAAATTATGATGCAGTCTTTATTCGTGAGCCGTCGGGAGCGGTTGCAGTAATCACCGCGTATCTCCATCCAGGGGCGAGATGTGAATGGAGCCCTAATGAACTGGATTTAGGAGGTTTTGTCCCCGTCTCGTCAGCTCCGAGGTGCAGGCGAGCAATTATGACGGACTAAACAAACGGAGCGCAGGCATTTACACAGTTTTTCGAGTTTATTGACGCGCAAATTGCTTGTTTATAGTCCAATTTTAGATTTGATGTGTGTAGGTATTTTTAAATGAGAATTTACGAACATTTCCTTCCTCCTGTCGCTTAGCTTTTTTTACGTTCTTCAGGTTTGTGATGTTATTTAATGTCATCCGTGATTAAAGGATGCTTTAATCTATACTACTTACTTATTAAAAAGTTGTAAAAATGAAATATCTGTACATTGAAGATATTTAAAAAAAATATTGCAACGGACTATTTGGAGGTCACTGAATCGAAAAATATTTGGATTTTTTTGTATGTGTCGTTGTGGCTTCATCACGCCAAATTTTCTAAACGCATTTCAACTATTTTTGGTGGAAGCTAGGTAGGTATCTCCAGATGGTTATAGGATACATTTTACCCGACTACGCTGAAGAAAAAAAGAGGGTCATGATGTTTATCTCCTCCGCGGACGAAGTTTGCGGGCACTTTCTAGTCATTACGTATATAAATTAGCTTCCAGGGCATCATACTGCAATGCCACTCCGATTTTGTTTTTGCATATGTCACTTCTGACTGAACAGAATTTCGAGTTTTTTATTAATTTCGTGAATTCAAGAAAGTATAAACTAGTCTCTAACTATTAGGGTCTGAGTTTTAGTTACAATTTGATATTGTCTTTTCTTTAGGTTTATCTTGACGGCCTTATATTAAAAAAAACATCGACTTAAATATTGTTATATAACAGCTTAGTGCGAAGTACATTAGAGTATTGCAGTGTGGTGTGGCGTCCGCATTATGCGACACATATGCTTAGACTCGAGCGAATCCTAAAACGATTTCTTTGGTATCTCGCGAGACCGTTAGGATTGGCCATAAGCAGATCCTCTTATAACAGTTGATTAAACCATTTTAAAATTTGTTCTCTCAGCGCACGCAGGGAGATTCTAGATTTAGTTTTCTTCTACAAGCTAATTAGACATCAGATAGACTACCCACACCTTCTAAGTCTCATTAAGTTTCGAGCACCTGGTAGAAATCCGCTTAAGAAAATTAAACCTCGATGTCTGCCGCTTCGTCGCACTGTACTCGGCTCTAACTCGCCTATATCACGTCTTTGCAAGCTAGTCAATGCTTGTAGTGGGTCAGTGGACATACACGCTGACTCACTACCTAAATTTCGTAGGACTATAAACGCCCTTTGCAACAAAAATAATAAATAGTGTGTAAAATTGTATACCTTAGTGGAAATCAATTAAATCTGCTATTTTGCTGCTCACTTTTTTATACTTTTAAGTATTCTAACTTCTCGTCTAGTGTTAGTATCCTTATTTCTGTGCTAGGAAGCTGCTGTTAAACTTTATTGCTCCGTTCAGGCGTAAATCTAGGTTAATAACTGTGCATGCTGTGTTTGCGTATAAGTAGTTGTGCATTAATCTTAGCACCTTATAATTTAAGTTCTCGAATGTTCTAATGTAACAACTGTTGGTGAACCTTAATAAATAAATAAATAAATAAATATTTCTGTTCTTGGAAAAGTCTCGTCTGTAACGCAAAATTCAGTAGAAATTTGCAAAGCTAAAATTTCAACGTAAATCTTTTAAACGTATGCGGTTTTCGTCTTCTGCCGTGCCTCTCTTATTTTTTATTACCTGAACCTAATCAAAAATACAACATAGTCTATGTATTGAAATAAAACAATTTAACGGATTATATCGCGTATATTGTTTCGCGTGTATGTGTATATTATCGCGGAAACAGAAGAAAATATTAGTCTATGTAATTAATGTTTTACAGGATATGTCTAATATGCTAATCTTATACTACTGTAAAAATTAAATGTCCGTAAATGAATATATTTAAAAAAGAATATTTTTGGACTATTTGGAGGTCACCGCACAATATGGCAAGTACGAAAACAGCAATATTATATAATGTAAAGGAAAACTTTGACACCAATCTGACATTGCTAGTATTTGTGAATGATAATTTTAGTAATATAAGTATATAGTATATAATTATATATAAGTATTAGGTATATCGCCAGTTTAAACAATAATTATGAACCTAATAATGGTAATTTTTTTTAGTACACTCACATACATGAGTGGAATTATCAAATGTATGTAAATTATTATTATAATCATGTTCAATATTTGATTTAAGTATTTGATGTTCAGCCACGTGTTAAATTATGTCAATTAGACCCACTATTGCATGCTCTAATGGGTAGATTATGTTATGTGCTTCCAACAAATTGTTAACACCTTCACCAAAGTAAATGTTCCATAATAATAAATAAAATTTCATTTCACCTACTGGGGTTGCAGTTTAGTATGGGAAACATTTTGTTTTAAGTAGGGCGTCTGAAACTTTTGCAAATAGAACTTCAGTACGAGTTATGAAACAAATATTTTTCCATCTTTAAAACTCATCCCCTAAAGGGGTTGAATGGGGGTTGAAAGTTAATATTGGAAAAATGAAAATTGACAAGGTAAGATATCGGAGACTTCGCGTATAAACTATAATAAGAGCTAAATCATTTTATCCGTTTTTAAAACTTATTCCTAGTTTAGGGGTTAAATAGGGGTTGGAAGTTTAGTATATCGAAATACGACTTATGGAGATGATACCTATGATGATACGAATGAACTATTTGAAGAAAAATTGTTTCACTGGAAATACAGACTGTCTATCAGCCCGTCTGTACATCTATCTGTTATAGGGCTCTATCTAACTCTTGATCGGTAATTATATTATAAACGTGAAAGTTTGTGCCGATGTATGTACGTTCCTCTTCATCTTAAAACTACTGAACGGATCTCAACGAATCTCCCCAGTAGGTAATATTGTTTAGACATCAGAATAACACATCGGCTATTAATTGCATCTCTACGCGGACGAAGTCATCTCATCACTCAAATGTGATTTTACATTGACTTCTTTTCAGGTTGATTTACACGCACTTTACAGTCTTTAAAACTTCCTTCTATTTCCAAAACTTAATTTCAATTAACTTAAGCAAGATATTGTTATTTGCTCGATATGGTCTCGCAGCAATCGACTCACCGTGTTCAATAGCCGACAGATTGATGTTTATTCTATAAGCCTGCATTAACCTTCCGAAAAAAAAATTCAAGATCCAGCAACTATTAAGGTACGCTGTTCATACAAATGTGCAATTTTCCCCTTTTAGCTTTGTATTGATAAGTTGACACTCTACGGTCTTTGGAGCCTTTCTCTATTCGACTTTCTATTTCCTAAATCTAATAGCAAGTGAGTACCAAGCCTAGGCATTGTAATATTTGCTCGGCACGGTCTCGCAGTGATCAGCTCGCCGTGATCGATAGCCGCCGGACTGATGTCCATTCTTTAAGCCCGCCTATTCCTCGCATTAGGGTCGGATTGCGACCTTCTCAGAACATCCAATCGTTCTTAATCTTCTTAGCGAGCGAGCGAAATTATTTCGAATCTAAGCGACTAATAGGTTATACTATGCTGAGATAATAAAAGGTTTTACAATTGTTGTGTCCCCATGCTTAAGACATATTTATTTAGTAGATGATTATTACTATTTTAATCTAAAATACGCGACAATAACATGGTACCTAAGAGATTGTCTTAATAAACTTTGATTATGACGTTGATTATTAATAATTTTATGGATACATTTAATTTCATAACACTTTTTTTCTATTCTTCCGTTTGTTACTACGTACGATTTTCTTTTCGTTTTTAAATGTAAGTATACCTAAGGTGATCAACCAAACATGACATCAGTACCTAATAATTACCACGCCTATACTTCGAAGATAGTATATTTGACTCGTAAAATTATATTTCACTAAGTGTTCTCTGCATGTTATAATAAGTCGGTACAACCATGAATCTTACTCCAACTTTATTCGTGCCCTGATATTAATGTACTCGTAGGTCGTAACAAACATCATTAAACACGTGACCCAACTTTGAAACTAATGCTGTCTTTAACTATTATTATATCGCATCTATTATCTATTCCCATCTAAAGACACATAGGTACCTACACACGCTTACGACCTATCTAGCTCTAAAAAGTCTTAAGCATAGAATGACCGGCGCGACGTAAAGGTCTTTGCGCTCGGGACAATAGAAGGGCAATTTGCACGCAGTGTTCTAAAACGGCTGTAAAAGATGAGTCTGTTCTTATTTATTTACGGCGGTGCGGCGAGCGAAGTGGAGCGAAGATGATATGAATGATAAATGACCCTCTCCGCCCCCCACCCCTCTCGGCTCACACGTGAGCACACCGTGAGATATGCTGCTTACTGAATGTCTACTTAAGCTTCGCCGTAAACGCTGAGAAGTAATAACAGCTTTTAGAGGAAAACTCGCGACGAATATTGATTGTCTCTGGTGTTTTAGAAATCGTTGAACGCTTCAGGAAATAATAGTTCAATAACCCTTTTAGGATAGATCACTGATTTAGCACAACCTAAAAACTAGAATAGGTACATTTATTTTGGAGGAATTGAAAAATGTATCCGATAATTTTGTATATATGAAGTGGGGAGTAATAGAATAATGTTAAGCACACAGGATAATGAGGACATTAACAACTATTTTGGTGACGTTAATAATATAAAATCTAGAAAAATATTATTATTTTGCATTGTTTATGCATCAATGCACAGTATAATCCCGGTAGTTAGAACGCTGGAACTTCAGATACCTAGATGTTCTTTGTATGAAGTACACAAATATGACGGATTTACTGATATTCCTACTAGATAGGTAGAGCTAAAGGTGCAAGCTCGCAGCGCGTGTCAGCTTGAAATAAACGTCCCTAAGACCCACTACCTAATTTCCATATGTACTTAATAATATCATCTAAGGTTGCTTTAACAAGGCAAGGTAATATATTTATAAATAATCTTACTAAAGTGCTATCTATAACTATATTACTATCAACAAGACAAGGTGTAATATTTATATTTACAGATATAAATATTACAGCTAAACAAGGATCTTATAGATTTCTTTTAAACGGTGCATCCTCGTAAGTAAACAAGGTAAGAAATAAAACCGTCCATCCGCATCAATCCCATCGTCTAGCCGTCGTCATCGGAGCCAAACGGATTTTTTTCAAGCCAATAGCCGTGCGTCAGCACGCGTGACGTCCCTTGCGATTGGCCGGCTCTTTTTGTTCCATTTTCGAATCCTTTGTTTTTATTGGTTGACACTTAGCTAAGACAAAGGGGGGTGTGCGTGTGTGCGTGTGATTTAGTTTAGCGTACGTTGTTTGTCTGTGTGCGTTAAGGAGCCGGGGTTTCCTGTGTTGTTATAGGTATGTTGTAGATGTATATAGTGGAGGTAAGGCGTGGGCCGGGGTCATGTGGGTAGCGAACGTGTACGGGGTCTTGATTTTGATGTAGGTACGGCCCTTATATCCTGTCTACCTATGTGAGATGGAGTGGACTGTTTATTTTTGCCGGGTTACTTGTAAGAAATTCCAGTTTTTTTTTTATTATTACCATCAAAAATTAAAAAGGCACGTTGTTAGGATTATTCCCATAAAAAAAGGCACGTTGCCGTCCTTAGTAGACTCAGGTATTCAAAAGTCTGCAGTCATCTATTACTTGTATAAGATGGCAAAGTAATTACCGATTCGCTTATACAAAATAGTACCTACATAAGTTTATTACTTTAATAATTGGAATCGAGTACAGTGCAATAAGTATCAAAGATTTGTTTATATTTTCGAAACAAAAATACTTACATCTTTTTGTACCTATATTCGAAATGAAAACCCAAATGGAATATTTGTATTGTTCTCGATGTTCGTAAACACCTTAGTGCAGACATCATCACATGTTCATGATGCTGAATATATTTGCTAAAATCCTACAAACGTTCTACCTAGCTCGGTCACGAGCTTGCGCAGTCACGAGCTAATCCTACATCATTAAACATTTAAATGTTATAGAAAGATCACAAAAACGGTCACGCTATAGCCTAATCTATCGGCCGTCGATTCCGAACTGTCCCAAAATAATTCAAGTTCGCCTCCAGACGGGGTGCTATGATTAATGATTGGGATTATTCAATTAAAGACTCCAGGTGGCGGGGCAGAGGGGGCATCCTTTATTAACGCTCGGGTGCAAACAATGTTGCCAGTGTTAATTAAATGGGAATTTCGTGGTTTTAGCGTTTTTGAGCTAATATTTGACTCAGACATGAAACCCAGTTTAAAAGAGCAAAAGAGTTAGCTTTGTGTCTAGAAGGAAGCAAAAAACCAATTCTTTTCGATTTTTGTATCAAAACTTATGTGTGGCTTCTAAACACACACACACATAATTACATAAAATAAATATGAGATGTAAGTAAAGACTTGAGGTAGGTACATATCAGAAGCGAGGCGTCAGGAATATTACAAGGGAAGCCGAAGCCGATATTTAAAGAAGGTGGCTATAATTATAGAAAGAGGTTGTTAGTAACCTTTCCGTGGTCAACCCGGTGGAAATCGGCTTATATGGACGCCTAGCCGATGGTAGGTACACATATACTGACTGACTATATAATTTTATCTTTAAGACTAGGATTATACAATTAAGGACTTCAAGTGGCGGGGGGTGGAGAGGGCATCCATTATCAACGCCTAGACGCAAACAATATTGCCAGTGTTGATTAAATATTGTCCGGGTTTTTCCGAGCGGGCTGGTTTTTGGTCGAACGAATGTTGTTTAACTATGTGTATATTACAATAGAATCGATGCTGTTTCATCTCTTCACTTTTAATAAGTAGGATTTTAAAATATGTACCTATATAAAATATTTAGTCAAATAAAACAGATAGTGTAATATACAAGGTAACATTAAAGGACAATTAAAAATCAGACCTTTTTTGTCTCTGCAGTGTAACATGTTGATTGAAATAAGAACCTTGGTAGATATATTATATTTCTGTTTCCACTTATCTCAAAGCGCAATAGATACTTACAATTTACATGTGTCAGTAATTCATATTCGAGTATTATCACTACTCTAAAAAAAAACTCGTATCAAATAGATTTCTCAACGGCTTAGACTAATACTTGGAAATTTGAAACCAGGCAACACCACTCAACCTCACAACGAATTAGCTTAGCAGCCTCACGTAGGCAGACGGCCATTCAATAGGGAACATGCATGATTTTTTTTTATCGCTTTTTTAAGTAAATATCAAAATACCGTAAAAACTATTTCAAAATGTGAAATTAAAATTAAAATCGGCCAAGAAATACGCATAATATAGGCATTTTAAACTACTAATTAGACAGAGGTCCGATGTGCACTGTTACGTCACAGTGCACTCTGGCCATATAAACTCCATATTAAATTCTGTTTTGCAAGAAAGAGATAGAATGAAATGTTTGCTGGCTTATATCTTGGTTATTTTTATAGTTATTCGAAAAAATATTATTGTCTACTGCTTGTCATTATGAATGAGCTTTTAATAAATCAAAAATAAAAATTCATGCATATTCCGTATTGTTTTTGTCTTTTTCAACCGATACTGTCCTGCGTGTCTGCTGCTCAGGGCACGGCCTGGCGCTGGCAGGTTTTGTCTATGGTTAGCGGTTTTAAAAACAATACAAAAAACGACTGAAGAACAAAAATTGTTTCTTATTTTTATTGATTTTTAATGCGGTAAGTTTGCGTTGTGTAATTGTAACCGTGACAGAGAAAAATAATGTTATCCTTAAGAGTGTTAATACCCGCTTAACTGGCAACGTCGCATATTTTTTCTTCTTGGTTCATTATTTTGTGGTGTTTGAATGAAACTTAAAATATGTTATACATACCCTACATTTTTAGCATTTATATTGCGTTTAATTCTTGTACTCATCATGGCTTTTGCCCTTACGTTCTTACAAAACAAGATATAGACATAAATTCATTTTTAGAGATTTGGCTGAGGCAATATCATGAAATTTTGCATTATGCCAGCTTAACTACCGAAAACGTAATGAATAAATAGGATAGTTTCCTGGGTAAATATATATATATATATACAATTAGGCCGTTAGTTAGATTATCAAATGATATTGGACACGTATTTTTTACTTTTTTAATCAAACAATAATAGACAAAAATAAAGCGCTTCAAAGTTTCGGAGGGGGGGTGCGTGACGTCGTTGGGATCTTTAACATGCTATATCTTCATCATTTTTTGTTTCATTGACAAAAGAGAATTACGCGTCCAATATTTTCCGATAATCTAGCTGGCGGACTAATTATATTTTTTAATAATGAAATAATGAAATAATGAAATAATGATCTTTATTCTGTAAGTAGGCCACAAGGGCACTTTTACAAGTCTGACTCTACGGCGTTTCCCAAGAGGAGACCACTGAAGAGAAGAAAGCCGAAACAAACTCAACAGTCAGTCATTTTTTCGAAATAACTCTTATATCTATTACAATATTCGTGCTTAGCCTAACCTAAATATATGTTTTGAGTATAAACTCAATGCGTAGTTCTTCAAGGAAACATATCAAAACTTATAAAGGTAAAAAAAAAAAACTAGAATATAAAAAAGCAAAATAGTGATTTTTATTTAAAACAACTTACATACGTTTGATATGCCACCTCATAAGAACCGTGTCCCGGTAAAAGTAAATTATTTGGTTTCTGTTTTGGGCCATGCATTTTTGTCTGTTAAACAGTCCTCTACCCTATCATAAGCCTTTGCCATTAGGGACTCTTTTAAGTACTTTTTGAGAGCTGGAAACGATAATTTCAAAGCATCATCTGGTAGCTTATTATAAAAATTCCGAAACTTTCTAATAGCGATTTTGTTTTTATTTCTAGTATTAAAATTGTGGATATCTGAATTTCTAGTAAAAGACTCTAGGTTCTTAATAACATAAATAATATTCTCATAAATATATTGGGACGCTACGGTTAATATGTTGATGTCTTTAAAAAGTTCTCTTAAGGAGTCACGGGAGTTCAAGTTATATATAGAACGAATCGCTCTTTTTTGTAACACAAATATAGTCTGTATGTCAGCTGCTTTGCCCCAAACCAGAATACCGTATGACATGATACTATGAAAATAACTATGATATTCTAACCGAGCAGTATCAACATTGGTCAATTGTCAATTTTTTCTAATAGCGTAAGCTGCTGAACTTAATTTACCTGCAAGTACTGCTAAATGGGGACTCCATTGCAAGTTCTTGTCCAGTGTTATACCTAAGAATAATGCCCTATCCACCATTTCTAAACATTCACCATTGAGCGATATAGCAGAATCCACTGCTCTTACATTCGGTAAAGCAAATCTAACACATTTCGTTTTCTTAGCATTCAATACCAGATTATTAATATTAAACCAGTCAAGTACTTTAACTAGTACACTATTAATTTCGGAATAGTCTGTTGCTTTCCGGTCAACTTTGAAAATTAATGATGTATCATCAGCAAATAGTACTATATCAGAAAGATTTTCTACTATAGATGGTAAGTCATTTATATAAACTAAAAATAGAAATGGCCCTAAGATAGAGCCCTGTGGCACTCCTAGCTTAACTGGAGCTCCACTGGATTGGGTTCCATTTACAACAATTGTTTGTGTTCTATTGCAGAGATATGAAGACATAAGGCTTAAGGCATTTATAGACAGGCCATAATGTTCTAATTTCAAAATGAGTGTTCCATGATCAACGCAATCAAATGCCTTAGAAAGGTCACAAAAAACTCCAATTGCATCACAAGATTTCTCCCAGATGTTGTAAATATATTTAATGAGTACAGATGCTGCATCAGCCGTGGAACGACCCCTTGTGAAACCAAACTGTTTACTACTAAGTAGTTTATTTCTATTGAAGTGTCCCAGCAGATCCATCAACATTAGCTTTTCGAAAACTTTACTTTATACAGGTAGTATAAATATCGGACGGAAATTAGTCAAGTCACTCAAGTCACCTGATTTAAAAAGAGGTATGACTTTACTAAGTTTTATAAGATCTGGAAACACGCCCTCTGATATGCAATTATTATAAATCAAGGCTAGATAGGGTGCAATTGAGTCTATGATATGATGATCAATTTTTACTGAAGTTCCCCATAAATCCTCTGTTTTCTTTAAATTCAGTGACTTAAATATTTTAATAACGTCTATTGAATTTACTTGACTAAATTCAAAGCTTACATTGCATTTGTTAAAATTAACATTAAGTAACAAATGGGCTTCGGTCGCAGATTTTTAGGGCACAAGCCTATTGGAAACACGTTCAAGTTACATTCACATTTCTCAAATAATCAATAAAAAACAAAAATATGCGACGTTGCCAGTTAAACAAGTATAAACCCTCTTAATATCCTTATCGTCAGTATACTCGACGACAGTTAAAGGTGCGTCCACATTAGTATCATTTGGCCGATCAGATCTTCGTCCCAGAGCATGATCGCGTGTCACGATCACGCGTTTGGACGTTGCGCCGATCCGATCGCTCGAAATCCATGTTGATACGCGTATCACACACTTAGATCGGAGAAGCGCGGCGTAATTGCCGCGCCGACAGTGAGCATCCAAGCAGCGCGATACGCAGTCATGCCACGCCACGGTGATCGGATACGATCAAATGATACAAGTGACGCACCTTAAAGTTGTGAAGTATCCGAAATAAGTCTGAAAAATATTGTAAATATTTCTGTCTAAGATCATTAGACGCTATAATTATGTATCTCTCTGTATTATTTATAGATATTATTGCTGATTTTTAATTTACCTACTGAAATATTGATTTAAACGAAAACTAACTAATAAGTTATAAAGGTTTTGTCGTGTGACTCCAAAAATTTATCAACAGCAATTTTATCAGCAAGATTTAAGACAATATTACAAATTCGTCTAGATCCACCTATTGTCAGTATTATATGTGAGCGTGCTATGCCAACCTATGTGTAGCCGCGATGGCCCTTGGCGAGTTCAAGTAGCTCGCAAGTACCATCCACGACATCTAGACGTGTCACTGTCGCCGATCGTATGTGCCGGCCTGTAGCGGCCTTTACTTACCTTCATCTATGGCCTTTACCTACAGTGTAGCTCCTATAATACGAACCTACAGTAGGATACTTTTTATACTGATACGATTAAATAAATAAGTAGTTGTATAGGAATTGAGACACAATATTTAGACTAACTGATCCATAATGACTTCAGCTACATTTTAAGTCTGTGTAGGTAGGATTAGGGAATACAATGGGTTAACTTGTATGTAAACTGTCGTTTTCGATTAAAACTCTGTTATTCCCTTAAAATTACCGATTGCATTCCCTAGTTAATATTACTACACTTAATGGTATAATCACAGAATTCAAGTAGCTCATACGTAACATCTAGAAGTGTTACCACAGAATAATAATACAAGTACAGATGGATCTCAGTTTTCATATCAACCAAAGCCGCACGTCAACGGGTGCGAGCGAGAGAACTAGCAGTTTTTGCAACCATTACGCCGTCCAAAAGGAGAACGTTCGCTTCTTCCGTACAATGCGCGACAATGTATAAGAACCAACTCAGGGCTGAGGCCGCTGGTAGTGACTTTTTGTTGTGCGAAGTAATGTTAGAGTACGCCGCGCCTGGGTGGTGTTACTATCGCTGTGAGTGCAGGTCCGTAGCAAACTCTATCTTCAGTAACCAATGTTTTTTTTAATATCAATATGATGACATGGTGAAAGTAAAAAAGGAATTAGAAGATGCCAAATAATGTCGCTTTTAAAAACTACCTTTCAGTTTAAGTCATCAAGACCCCTTTAAAAATTGCAGGTAACTAGGTAAAAGTAGATAACTATAGGATAACAATTCTTATAAGGACAGACAGCCAAAGAGAGAGGTATGTAGCTATGTATGTATATTCGTATGACATGGGGGTTATTATTCTGCAGCTAACTACACATATCAATGTACTTGTAAGAATCACTAACGTTTTTAAAAGCTTATTTAAGCTACCCTCACACTCGCGGTCCACTCTAGCCGTAATGACTGTCCCGGGGCGCTGGTGGGGGTAGTTTTATAATTAATGATTGGTTCACGAGTGGCTATTGAGAGGCTCAATAGAATGGGTTATTTTGTTAATTACTACGGTTTGGCTGATTTTCCTGGTACCTACCTATACCTACGTTTGACTTCGATCACCCTTCCGAATGTAGCTTACAAATACAATACAAATATTTGCTTTGGGAACGTCTGAAAAGGAAAACAAACTGTATATGAATGAGTCTTCAGATCAATACTATTTTTTTATTTGTTGAAAAACTGTTTGAAAAATTAGAGTAGGTAATATTGGATTGTAGGATTTATTATTTATTTATTGTCAAATGATGCCCACGCCCGCATATTCCTTGAGTCCCCGGCTGCGTTTGCCCATGTAAGTAGGTACCTAAGTACGAATTTATGTTCAGGATAAACTCAAATAGCAGGTTCTGGGTACTTCAAACCAGTTTTCAGTAAAGTGTAACTTTATCTGATATTTCATGAACGTTTTAGTATATAAGTAATGTAGGTATGTACCTATATGGGTACCATGAAGGAATTGAAACCAGTGCTAAGTATCGATCGAGGCATGGATAAATACGTAATTGGGCTTAATGCGTCATGTAACAAACAAGTTGATAAATATATTACACTGTAGGTAATTAATGCGCTTATTTTAAATCCAAATGTATGTATCGGTGCTGCGTCCGACCAAAAATAACGCATTTATTAAAAAGCATACAATATTCGCTAAAAAATGATTACTCTTCCGAAAGGTTTACCCTAAAATCGTTAGGCTGCTTAAAAATTATATTCCACAAAACAAAACGTCCATTAAACTCAGTTCAACCCCATCCCTTCCGCGGGGATTCTGATAAATGGCACAATAATGGCACAATATAATATTAACACAAAGTTAAACGCGTTTTTATTTTCCCGCCGAAACTTCAGTGCCGCTCCGGTGGTTTGGCGCGCAATGCCATTTCGCCTTTACGGGCGCGTTCTCAAAAAATGGCTCCAGGAATAAAATAAATCGCAAAATATTTATCAAAACGCAGTCCCGCTTCGGATGCGGGCCGGGGGCCTGTGCGGAGTTGTGTCGATGAATGATAACTTGCGATACGACTATGTTTACGAAAGTCGAGAATGAATGACGAGTTGTGGTTGTCGGTACACTTAAGAGCTATGCTCATCCTCTGTTCTGTTCATCAATTCTGCACTGATAATGTGTCTGTATTTGGCCTAGTAAAATAATTTGTAATTCGTAATTAAAAGTAGTAACTAAAGTTGATATAATAGCGAATTAGAATAACTAGGGGAGAGCGGGGCTGGTTTTAACGGAGGTGAGAATTAACATGCTGATTCCCGCCAAACGTTAATTGTTAAAAATAGGATACTCGGTTTAGAAACACTATATATAGTGACTATATACATAGCCGAACGCGACTTGTTAGTTGCCAACCCGCCATCGCTTGTAATAGTTGTGCGCAGTGACCTCGAATTGACAAGTAAGCAAACTTTTTGTGCTTTACAATACATTGATTTAAAATTTATTTATTTCCTGAATCAAATTATGGTTTATCCTGAATAGAACTCTATTTGATTGACTGTAACACTATATTATTTGTTTGTAATTATGATATAATATATATATTTTGAAGTAAAAAAGTGACCAAGGGTAAAATTAACAAATTTAGTGGGTTAAGCATTAACATCATAATCCCTATTCCGTATGAATTTGGTATTAACTGAGTGTTTCTTACAATAAGTATGTTTTTTTACAGAATGTGAAACATAAAAAAGTAGGCTACAAGGGGGTCGACGTCTCGAGAAGTATTTGAGCTTACATTATTAAGATACTCAAAGACTGTCTGATACCAAAAAGATATACTTTTAGACATAAGGTATAAAAGGCTGTTTTTGTGACTTTAGTCCCAAAACAAACTCCATGCTCATAGCTAGCTAACACAAGTGACAAGTTTGGAAAATAACTCTCTGTGTCATCTCTGTGTCGTTCCAATTGCTATTGTAATTTCTGTTTCTTAATATTTATTTCTATAATTTATTCGCGTCTACTACTAACTGGTATTATTTCTCACAGGTTATGGGCCGCCCTATTCCTATTAGAGTTATCCGAAAAGTAAAAATACACGTGAAAAATGATGTCTAAAATTTTCAAGTTGAGAAATTATCTGGACGGGAGAATTATGCTACTTGGATATTTACGGTTAAATCATAACTTGAACATGAGGAATTGTGGGGTTTAGTCGATCCGGGTAAAACCGAAACCGATGCCAAGAAAGACGTAAAAGCAATGTACAAAATCATTTTAATGGTTAGAGCCTATAAATTACGTACACATCGAGACTCCCGACACGGCACGTGAAGTTTGTATAAACCTGCGAAATGCTTTTGAGGACTCCAGGTTGTCAAAGAGAGTCAGCTTACTGAAAGATTTGATTAATACGTCGCTGGATACTTAAGGATTATCTAAATAAGATGTTGGGCACCGCTCAAGAACTGAGAAACAGCGGGTTCACAGTAGATAGTGTGGTTAGGAACGCTCATGCTGGTGGGTTTACCGAATACCTATAAACCAATGATCACGGGTCTGGAAAGGTCCGGAATCATAATATCGTCAGATTTTATCAAGACAAAGCTTTTGCAGGAAGTTAAAGTTTCGGAGTCTTCCGCATTGTTAACGAAGCACAAGACTACGTCTAACTATCAGGCCAAGTCTACAGGAAAAGACCTAAGATGCTTCAAATGCAACAAATATGGATACATCTAAAATCGATGTACTGAAAAGAAATCCGTTAATGTCTTTTCTGCCATTTGTTCAGATTACTGTTCAGTGAATTAGGATGATTGGTACATTGATTCAGGTGAAACGATGCACATGACAAGGCGTTCTGACTGGATGTATGAGTTCGAGTAACCAAAGAATAATGGTGGCTAACAACGATGCTGTCTCCATGCAGAATATGGGTAAAGTAGACATCCATACTGTCTTAAACAATGACGAACATCGGATACAGGTGATAAACGTACTATTTATTCCTGACTCAGGAATTACTGACCTAAGCGTGAACGCAAACTTGTTGTCGGTTAGTCAACTCACTAAGAACGGGAAAGGATAAACATACTGTGTGTGTGTACCTTGTTGTGAAGCGAAACAAACCGTATTTCCGTTTCCACACTCCACTCCGGTTCAAGGGCGAATGATTTATTGGAAATAATACACTCCGATCTATGTGGTCGAATGGAGTTACCATCTTTTGGTGGCGCGAGGTACTTCATAATCTTCATAGACGATTATTTGCGAAAAGAATAAATCCAATTTTTAAAGAACAAGTTGGATACAAAATCTGTTTTTGAAAAATTCAAGAATGAAGTTGAAAACTAATTAGATAAGAAAATATGGGTTTTACGAACCGATAACGGGAAAAAATACATTAATAAAGCATTTTCTGATTTTCTGGCAGCTTCCGGCATCAAAAATCAGACGCGCATGCAGCGCGCCCTACATAGCTGAAACAAACGGACTTGGAGTGCATAAACAGAAGTCTGGTACAGCGCAGCAAGAACGTGTTGTATGAGGCTGTCACGAGAGCCCGATTAAAGGGGCACTACACGGAACCAGGGACAGAATATTTATTGCAGTATTTAATAAAGGAAAAGAAAGGCACCTGAGGACAAATAAGACAGTCCTTAGCTTAATAGTAATAATAACATTTTTAAAAAGTTAAGTAATCAATTACAAAATATATATGAACTTACGTTTCCGTGCCTTATAAATATTTATAAATTAGGATGTGTTGACAGAGACAAACCAAGGTTATGGTTTTCGATTGAATGAAGATGATTTTTTTATGTAATTAAATAACAGTCACTCAAAGAACTAGAATCAGGAATAAAGGACTTATGTTTAGGCTTGAAGATTTTAAAATTTTGTTCATAAGTAAGAAACTTACACTGACATCTGATCAGGTCAGAAGTATAGAATTGAACGAATCTCGAGCGAATTTTAAATGATTTTGAATTTTCTGTCAGAAGAATAATTTTAAAGCTGCACATAGCCAGATAGTTTGTAAGCAACGAGTCGTAATGCGCCTCGCTACAAGTCAAAAACGCAGAAAGGATATTGGGCTGAATCAGTCGCCGCTGCAGCCTACGTTACGAATAAATCGCCATCCCGGGTTCTAACTGAGGTAACACCGTTTGAAATGTCGACGGGAAAGAAACCAAACATTTCAATTTTGAAAATCTGTGTCTCGAAAGCCGTAGTCCAGAAGCGGTTGAAATAGGACCCGAAATCACGTGAGCTTTTTGGGATATTGCAAGAATAAGAAAGGAGAACAGGCTATACGACTCGAAGACGTGGTTAGTAAGGATGTGATTTTTATGGAGACTTGCGTCAATGTAGATAAAATCACACCACAGCCTACCGCAGTATCACGGCTCGCCACTAGGCCCCTGACCTCACAGACCGAGAGCACGGACACAGAGAAATGTGCTGAGGAAAGGGAGGAAACAAATGAGATACAAGATACGATGTTGTCATCCCCGAGTGTTGACTTTTGACAGTTGTGTGAACATAGCGATGATGAAACTTACGTTCTCGGTACAAGTGACGATCATGACAGCAACGGAAGTTTCAGACATACTATGACTTTGAGATCGCACCAGAGAGGAAATAATTTCATGTGCATAAAAGAAATTACAGACCCGCTTAGTGTAAAAGAGGCCTTGTCGAGCACTAACTCCAAGAATTGGAAGGACGCGATGGATGAGGAGTACGAGTGTCTAATGTCGATCAATACCTGGGAAGTTACGACTCTACCTGTTAATAAACGCGCTTTACCTTGTAAGTGGGTATTTAAGACAAAAACTGTATCAGCTTTTCTCCAAGGTGACATAGACGTCCAACCGGAGATGGATAACAAAGGCCACCAAGTGTGCCGTCTAAAAATTCACTTTATGGTTTGAAGCAGGCAAGCAGACGGAAGCTTGACTTTTGACTGAAATCCATGGGTCTATTGCAGTCAAAATTAAATGCCTGCATTTACCATTAAATTAAAGACAAACAGGATACGAATTTGTGGCTATATATGTGGACGAGTTGTTGATATTTACAATAATCAAAAGTCAAAGAACTTCATTAAACAACAGTTGAACAGACATTTTAAGATGAAGGATCTCAGCGATGTGTGTTATTGTCTTGGTATACATATAGTGAGAGATATAAAGAAGGGCATGATATATTAAGACCAAGAAAAGGACATTAAAGAGGTACTACATAAATATGGGATATCGGAATGTAAAATTGTGAAGATGGGCACCAAAATAGTAGTTCCATATCAAGAGATCATTGGCTGTTTATTGCATGTCTCGCAAGTCACACGACTATACCTTTTGTAATTAACTTGTTAAGCAAGTTTAATAGCAAGCCAACATGCAACACTGGATCGCTTTGAGGCACCACTTTGTGCGGGACAAAGTACATGCAGGCACTATTGATGTGCGTTATGTACAGACAGATTTGATGGTAGCAGACTCTTTTTACTAAGGCTACGTTACACCCAAAGCTAGCCGTTTGCGCGAAGATGATAGGATTATGTTTAAGGGAGGATGTTTGAACTAAGTAAACAAACTCCATGCTCAAAGCTGACACAAGTGTCAAGTTTGAACAATAATTCTGTGTCATCTGTCGTTGCGATTGCTATTGTATTTTATGTTTCTTAATATTTATTTCTATAATATATTCGCGGTTACTAATAACTGGTATTATTTTCCAGAGCTCTGTATTATTATTTAGAGGCTTAAAAAGTTTAAAACTGTGAATGATAAATAGTGTATCTTTAAAAGATAATACTATTTTATTGTCATTGAGTCTCTTTATAACGGTTAACACTAAAAAGTTCATATCACTTTTAAATGTTAAGTTAACAGTATTTGTACTAATTTTAGTAAGCTAAAAAACGTTCATATTCAATTATTGTTAATTAGTATAGATTTAAAAGAATCTACATACATACTAACTATATTTTTTTCAGTTCGTATAACATAAGGCACTTATTTGTTCATTTCAAAAAAGAATCTTTAATATAAATGAGCTTTGTTTAATTATTTGATAAAATTTTAGCCTCTGTTAACAATTGCCTCTAACGTTAATACTTACCCCAGCTGATACTTAATATTTATTGGTTTTGACGACACTGTTTCTGAAAGCACTCTCATAACTGATTGTTTTTGTTACTAATATCAAAGCTAAATAATGCATGAACAAAAAAATAAACAAAAAAGTTAATTATCATTGAAAATTTAAACCTTAGCCAGCCCCGCTCTCGTCTAATATGAAAAGAAAAAAAAAGAAAAAAACAAGTACCAAGAGTAATAAAGACGCATGAGAGAAGATTGATGCATATATTTGAAGGACAAGCAAAGTTAAATTTTAAGTAGTTTGCTTAAAATTCTAACCTTACGGGTAGTTAGGTAAATCTTCAGAATTCATAACCTAATAAAATAATTGAATTCCGTTTCATTTAATTTACTACGAGTAAATAGAAGAAAAATCTAGATAGAGTTATCTCATTAAAATAATTTGTAAGTAATGTTATCGATACCGGCGTATCACATCACTAGCGACAACTTGTACGCCGGCGGACATTTTGTTTTACAGCGCGGGTCGCGGCCCGCCCGAAATTACGAAAATATTTACTCAAATCTGTGTGCGACATGCCCGAACATTGTAAAAGTTGTTTAATTTTTTAATCTTTCAGTAATATATCTATACTTATCTACCCATTTACATAGGGATTTCCGGAATTATGAGTACACATACATTCCAATATAATATTCATTCACTACGTATAGGTACTTAATAGCTAAAGTAGCCATAAAAAACCGGCCAAGAGCATGTCGGGTCATGCTCAGTGTAGGGTTCTGCAACCGTTCGTACAAGCAAAAAGTACAATATTAAAAAGTGCACTAGCAAAGGAGCGTATATCCACATCACTTACGTCCCTTAGGTGAGAAGCGCAGTTTTTTGGCAATAACTCAAAAACGGTATATTTGATCATGTTGAAAACTATTTTCGATGAAAGTATTGGCATATTATTACGCTTTATCTTTGTAATTTTTTTCATGTTTTTTGAACTTTAGAAAATTTAGAAAAGTTTCGGCGCGATTATTTCAGAAAATATTCACTAAATCAAAATCTTTTTTGAGAATCCTCAAAATAGTTTTAAAAGAACTGTCAAAATATGTGCCACACATTGATATATGCTATTTTTTATTTTCACTTTCGGTTACATGTATGGAGTGCCCCCCCTAGAAATATATTTTATTATTATTTAACTATTAAATTAAGTAGCGGCTTATACAAGACACGTATTCTTCAAATTTCATTGATATACATGTAGTAGTTTTTGAGTAAAATGCCTGTCACATACGGACGGACGGATGGATATGACGAAACTATAATGGTTATATTTTTGCCATTTTTACTATAAAACCCTAAAAACCGGCCAAGAGCATGTCGGCATCAAAAACTGTTTATCCGATCTAGTTAGAGATGTATTTACTAAGTTTTATCATTGTATTTTGATTCACATTTTTTAGACATACGGTTTAAAAAATAAAGCGGGGGGACGGGGGACACAAATTATGCTACTCTCAGAGCGCTTATTTCCGAAAATATTCACAAAATCAAAAAAAAAATTAGAAACCAGGAAAGAACTTTCGAAATTTAAAGGAACTGTCGAAATACGAGAGGCGGCCGATATATTCTCGTAAGCATACCCTTCCAGTATTATTATCATAATGTTTGATGATGGGTCTGGCTACGGAACCTTAAAATCGGTCAAGTTCACGACTAATATTTGAAATATATACGGCATACTATCAGCGCCAAATAGTCTGGGGCATCCAAAGCGCTAAATATATCGTCACATATCTTAATGCCTTCGGTAATAAAGATGTATTGTGATATATTTGGTATATTGTATGCTACAGACTATTTGACGCTGACTTTGTAAAGTCAGCGTCAAATAGTTAGCCAGCCTAAATATAAACTAAAAATACTAATAAAAACTATAAGCAGAGATTGGCAACCTTTAATTAGCATAGACAATAATTTTAGCCGGAGACTGGCAACAATACATACCTAATGAATTGATCGCGTGTCGGGGTGGCGGCCCGGGTGCATTCGGGATGCATTAGCGGCGCTTCCGGGCCCCTCCTGCTTTTTATATCAATGCCTACACGTGACTGTTTCCCAGTTTTCGTGTGATAAGGAATGGAATATGATTTTTTTTAAATAGTTTAGCTAAGAATTTTACCGAGACGTGCGATTAAGTTTAAATATTCATTAAGGCAATCCAAATTCAGAAAACGCTTCAACAAAAATCAGCTTCTAATTGTTTGTTAATTACAACACAACAACACGGTGTAACTCAAACACATATAGCTAGGATTTGTTTAATTACCTTGACGATTCGGATGAGTTACATCGCCTATGATATTGAAGAGATCATATTTTCGTGACCGTGGACACGTGTGAAAATCGCGCAAGTTAAAAACTAAATTCAATATAAAAGTTTTTAGTTACTACCGTTTCTGTATCTTGCTTAGCTAAATGGAAATTTGTAAGTTCGCCAAAGACTTTTGAAGAAGGAACTTTTTTGGTCTTCTATTTAAAATCTTCGAAAAGTAGTTTGGATCTTGAATCTTACACTTACCTAACATTAGTGACACTGCATAGGAAATTTACCGAGAATTTGTTATTTTGAGATCTTGGAAAAAATAAACTTTTTTTAATACCGTGACGCGGGTGCGGGTTGGTCTCGCGATAGAAGGGTAGTATTTCCGGTTCCGGGCGCGGGGAGAGCCGGTCCTCTTTGTGCTGCGATAACCGGAAGGAGAGGGCTCTGAGGACCGAGGGTAACGTCAACTACGGGGTATTTTTAAGTTTCTCGCGTTGATTACTCTACATCGAGGAGTTTTAATTTGAGATGTGACCGCGGTTGTTAATGAGGTGTTCGTGTACTTATATAGCGAAAACCAATATGCCTGTTAGTAGAGTTTAAGCTTTACACATTAAGATTGTGCCATACGAGTCCTTGTCACGCGGCATATATTTAGTAGGTATAAGAAAAAAGGACGACATAACGTAAGTGTGTTAGTTCGAAAAGTTCCACAGAATAAAAAAGAGCCACGATCAGGGGTTCAGAAAAGATATTAAAAAGAATTTATAAACAAGTGTAAACTGTAATTCCACAACACATTTCAAGTTCCAATATATCGAACTGTGTATAAGTATATTTATAGCACAGCACTACTCAACATGAAGTAAGTGTCTAAGAGGAACAGAAAGCAAAGCCGATGTTTGGAATTTTTTAGAAATTTTGATCGTTCTCTAAAGAACGACTACGACTACGACCATTTCGCAAAATCGCTTTATTTTAAATGTCGACTGACATTGTCTAACATTATTTATAAAAAAAAAACTCCCCGCAAATGGAACTAAGACGATTACCACAACTAGTGCACTCCGCAGCGTGATTAAGGCCATTTTTACAAGTGTCCAGCAAAAACGGCCACCGCTCGGCTAATAGTCGGAAATTGTCCCATTATCGGCGCAGTCGCTCCAACTAAAATTATCATTGTTCGGCTGAAAGTAGCCATTAGGCCGGTGATTGCAGTAGAGTAGCCGCTGCAAGAATTCTTTGAGCATAGAATTATGGTAACTTAGTGAAAATTCCAAGTTTTTGGAAAAAGTTGAACAACGTCGTCATTCAAGGTCTTTTTAAGTAAAAGGCCATGCCAGGATAAGCAAAGTGATTCCGCCCCGGCAAGTTTGTAATTTTTATATATGGCTCTACATTAGTAAAAACTATGCAAAATTTGAGCCGCCCATACTTTATTAATTTTTTGTGAAAATAAAATAAAATATAATATTTCTTTAAAAGAAAACAAACCAACTGATTTTAGCGTGCGTGCGTTAAAGACGATGAGAAAAAAAAAATAGGATATTTTTTTAATTTACTTTCACGTCAGCAACACCTCCAATGGACAACATCTAAGTTTTTTTACCTCCTATTTTTATCGATCTATCTAAAATTATTTGCAAAATTACGAGGCATGTATTTTGTATTGTTAAATTGTTTTTAATTTTAGCCACTGATTTTAATCAAACAAAACTACGAACTTCCAGAAAAAATAAATTAAACCAACTTTTTAACAATTAAACATAACCGACTTCAAAAATTCGATGGCACCATTCTCATCAGGACCATTTCAATTTGCGACTGTGAAGAAGCTTAGTTATTTTAATCGAGATGTATCGCGTCGCCAAAATACTTATTTCTTCATCAGTTTCACTTCACCGATGTACTTTTTCTAAATGCAAATGCATACCATGTTTCTTATAATATCAAAATCACCATATGTGTGCCTACAATATTTGAAGAGTTCCTTCAATTCCTCATGTATCATCAGATCTTCACTAAAATTTAATGGGACCAATCATTCCAACAAACAAAAAAATTGAAATCGGTTTATAAACGACGGAGTTCTGAGGGCTGCCGTGCAATACTTAAACAACAGTAAGTGCTACGCGCTGTTGCTAGTTGCGGCAGAGGTAACAAACATTAAAAAAATATAAAAAAATACAACCGTATTGAGAGAACTTCCTCGTTTTTTGGGAGTCAGTTTGAAAGTAAGTAAAAAATATTTTGCATCTGTGGGCTCATTGTGACAAGTGTCATAACTAGAGATGGTGAAAAGCGTTACAACTCAATTTGAATCATCGTGACTCTCGAACCAGTTGCAAAAAATCACTGTGATTTTGTTATCCACGACTAACCCTGACTTGCCAAGTTAACGTTACTTACTGTAAAGTATTCAGATCATAATATAAAAATGCACCGTGATTTTATTACACTACTTTACGTGCTCACATAACCTACGTGATTTTGTAACGTTCCGTCGTGATCAGTCACAGTTATACTTTTCTAGACGGCCGATCACTGTGATTTTTTTATCGTGACGTTATTATTACCCGCCACTAGTTATGACACAAATGTAAACTGCCAATACGACACGTAAACATTATATTTTTAATTGCCAAAAAAAAAAAGCAAAGGAATTAACTTTGCATCGCCTACCGATCACCATTTGCTAAAAATATATATTTTTTCGAAAATTAGTAATATGAAAATTTCAAATATCACGTTAATGTATTCAGAGAGCCCAAATCTATCCGATATATATCAATTATAGTCACTTTCCAATTATGTCCATTTTTCACCATGCATCCAATACTGGTCATTTATAATTTACTAGAAGGCGCCCGCTACTTCGTTCGCGGAGGAGAAAATGTCATAATCCGTCGTATTTTCTTCAGCGTGGTCGGGTAAAAAGTATCCTATAACCATCTGGAGATACCCAGCACACCCGTGTACCAAAAATTGTGGAAATCTGTTTAGCCGATTTAACGTGATGAAGCCACAACGTACAAACATACATAAAAAAAAAAAAAAACGTTTTAGAGACCTCCAAATAGTCCGTAACAATCATTTTTTTTTAAATATTTTCAATGTACAGACATTTCATTTTTACAACCTTATAATAGTATAGATGAAGGTACTTTTCTGCTTTTGCCCGCGACTTTCCATTATAAAAACAATTCTATCTAAAATATCCTGGGGAAGGCCCCACAACTCAAACCATCTTCATACCAAATTTCATCTACATCGGTTCAGCTGTTATTGATTCCCCATACAATCCTACGTCCTTCCTCGATCTCTATACCAAATTTCAAATAAATTGGTTCAGGGGTCGCATTTATAATATTAGTATAGATAGTATATATGGATTAATAATAATAAAAAAGTGTTTTCGTCCAAATAATGCCAGTAAAATTATCATTGTTCGGCTAAAAGTAAGCCATATGATTGCAGCAGGGTAGCCGTTGTAAGAATTTTTCGGGTCCAGTTTTGGGAGCCGGAATTTAAACTAAAGTATACAGATATAAGCTACCCAAGTGTATAGATAAATTCAAATCTCAGTAGGCTACTAATCAGTATTTAATCCAAAATAAAATTACTCAAATGATAATTTTTCGGATAAAACACTCAATTTATAGCCGGTGATTGCAGTAGAGTGGCTGCTGCAAGGTTTTTTGGGCTTCGACTTGGGAGCCGGGTTTTTTATTACTACAATAACTCCTTGCCGCCCAAGGAAAAACAGTCACAAAGGCAAATAAATGAAATGATATCAAAAATAATCCGCCTGGAATATAATATCATTCAGGTTTATATATCATTTACATAATACAGTGTCATAAGTTTCATAAGTATCATATATTCAGCCTATAGATAATTTAGAATGTAAATCTTTGTTTTATTTCGAATAGATTTAGAATGCAATGGAACTGAAGTAAAAGACTTTCAGTTCCATTGCTAGCTATAAAAATAGAAATGATTTTTAACTTCGTAGCGTCACTAGAAAAACTTTTTCTCCAAAAGGCCACCAAAATAATATTGACTAGTTTCAGCTAAAATTATCATTATTCGGTAAAAAATCCATTTAGCCGGTAATTGCAGCGAGTTGCCACTGCAAGAATTCATTGAGCTTCAACTAAGCAGCCCGATCTTCCAGTCCAGAATTTAATCAAAATAGTAACCTACTAGTCATGGGATTTGGTTTAAGACTAACCAAACACCGAATCCGGAGGATTTGTATCATTTCATTGAAGCCATTGTGTAAATTCTTTAACCAACCGAGACATTGAAAATAATGATGATTATCAATTAATTCTGCATACTCGTATTAATTGTTCCACTTCATCAAGTTGTTCTTAGTAATTAAGTATCTGAGCTGGACTTCACCGCATGCCTAACACCAAAGAAACCCTTTTCTTAAGTTTACACCATTTAAATGGCTTGTCATTATGGGAGATAAATAAATAAAAACTAGTTAAGCAGTAGTACCGAACTCTCGATGGTACGTAAGACTGTCACATATAGCCATTTTTTATGTGTTCGCTGACGTCTGTCCCCTATAAAGTGACGTCCGATCGCTTCGGAAGTCCGCTCACGCAACATGACTTATCCATTACTTATTTTACCTCCATATAAAAGGGTGTGGAAGCAGTTAAAATATTTTGGCGATAAAAATGTTGAGTGTAGTTGAAAATTCTGCATGCATATGTGAAATAAAGTGCTTCGAGTAATTTTTACAACCATCTGATAATTATAATTATTTTAAATAATATTTTTCTGTGACTCAGACGTTTATTTACGAGCAATAATTTTGAGTTCTGATAGCGGGCTTAAGCTTATTTAAATTTTATTTTAGTTGTTTTTTATTGTATGAACACATTTTTGAAAAATATTACTTTTAAATATTATTGCCAACACTAATGTAGGTAGAGGGTATATTTGCGTCATATTTAACACGAAGTAAAATCATCCGTATCACTAGATAGACGAACACAAGTGCATTTCAGTTTTTATTTGTAAATTTTCAGCATATTTATGCATGTATTTGCCGCATATTCGTGTACATATATTTTCATATACACAAATTACTGTGGCAGGAGATTCGATTCAAAAGCACACATGAGAACTTCACCTCTGTTTTTTCTAAAAAAAACATACACGTGCATTGTCACCGTTAATTTATATTTACGCCACCGCCGCTAGCAGCGTTCATCTATCATCTAGCTTTAAAAGGGTCGACGCGATTGAAGCCTTTCTTATTTTATTTCTTGCCCTCTTGGCGGCAAAAATACTGGGAAGAATGACCTTTCCGAGGGGAGAGTGGGGACGCGTGGGTCACGATGACCGATAGGACAGGTAAGGGGTAGTGGTTACAGGTGATGGAGGATTTTCAATTTCATTACGGAATTTTTCGCATCTACTTGAGGTAAATGACCGGGATATTGAGTGAAATTGTCTGGAAGTTGACACTGATGTAGGCAGCGTTTTTCATTTCAAATACTTAAAAAGTTTTTGTTCAGGCGAATTTATAAGACCATTGTTTTTATGGGCCCACATCACAGATTAATTCGAAGGGGCTCTACCAATTACTGTGCGACCAGACATATATTTATACACACCCTGCTCTACAATTATGTGTAAGGCATACTTTTATATGCAGGAGGTTGCACCTAAATCAAAAACAAACTTTTTTTATTAGCACTTCTTCTTATCTATATAAACTGACCGGTCATTGATTTCAGCAAGCATGAACTTATGGTAAGTGATAAGGATATTTAAGCGATTTAGTATCATAGCATAGGTCACTGGTTCACCGCCAGCCTACAATCATCCATGGTATTGAAAAAACCTGAGAATGTTGTAAACTATTTCTAGTCAATGTTAATTAATGTTAAAAAATATAATAAACTAACCGTAAACTGTTCTCAGACTCCACATATCGCAAGGTAAAATAAAAAACCGTAACTAGTACAAGCTAAGTTTGTGCCCGAATGGCCAGCGTCCACTATAACCGTATATCTTGTCTTTGTGCCCGGGTATTTATGGGCATACTTATTTTTATTTTAATGCTGATACCGCCGGTGCCGCTGTGTCTCGGGGTTAATCTGCAGACATCCTGCTAATTTTTGTTGCCCTGGTAGCTGGATGTGAGGACAGTGGTCATGAAGTGTTAGTGAAGTAAACATATATGTACATAACGTGTAGGTACCACAGGATTTCTTGAAAAGTGCCTACTGAAGTTTACTAGGTACTTGTAAAATTTTGCAAATTAACTGCGGAAATATTCAATACCAATACCCTCAAAATACAGTAACCGCAAAGCGTGAAACACAATGACTAGTCTATAAATCCAGAAATCTTAAAGCGACTTTCTTAAACAAATCTAAGGGCTGCACCCTTTTCACTTACCGCGCAAACAATATTTCACGCCTATAAGTTTCCGATACATGAATTTTATTAACTTTCCCCCACCCGTGACGGATGGAGTGTTATAGTATTTGTTTTACGCGTCATCAATGTGCTAGGAGCAGACATTGTAGGGGCTGCCCTGCGCTGCCTCGGGTATAAACTTAGTTGCTATACGCGTATTGGGATTTCTGCGGTTAGGAAAATAAGGCAAATAAACGACTATCAACTTCATAATTTTACCTATGAATATCAAGGAGCTTTTCATAAAGATGACAACGCACAGTATTGAAGGTATTATTAATAAATTTGGAATACATGTTACTTGGTGACTGGAAATGTGCACTAAACATAATTTTCCAAAGATCAACTCCTAAGGAGTCGGCGGATGGAAGTTCAAATTATACACGGAAGTCGCGGAGTAGAATCTTACAATACTTCGACTATGGTGATGGGTTTATAACACGAATTCAAAACCAAGGGCAGAAATTGTTTTGTAGGGACAACCTCGCGGGTTGTCTCGACTTCAACTTCGTCATTGCTTTGGTTTCTGCGGCACATAAGCATGGAAACGGGAGGTATATCGACAAGGTCAATGCCTGGCAAAAGTAGGTTCACATAATATGTATTGCTTACTTATGCCCGCGGCTCTTCTGGGTCTGCGACTATGAGACAATTTATCGTTGTTGATGTTACTTTATATCCATAGAGGTTGACTTGATTTTGTTAGTTTGAATAATAAAACTTATTAAAAACCTTTGCCAAAAAAAAAAATTGAATAGAAAAAAAAACACTAAGAAGTCAAAAAATACTGCATAATTAAGTCTCTTTAATTTACTTATAAGTAGGTAGGTTTTTCTAATCATGTATACAGTACGTACAATAGGGTACATGCATGATTTTTTTTTATCGCTTTTCTTAACAAAATATGAAAATACCGTAAAAACGATTTCAAACAGTGAAATCAAAATTAAAATCGGCCAAGAAATACGCATGATATAGGCATTTTAAACTGCTAATTAGACGGCGATTTGACAGAGAGGTCCGATATGTACTGTTACGTCATACTCTACGCCGGCCATATAAACTCCATATTAAATTCCGTTTTGCTAGAAAGGGATAGAATGAAATGTTTGATCGCTTATATCTTGGATATTTTTAAAGTTATTCGAAAAAATATTTTTGTCTACTGTTTGTTACATGAATGAACTTTTAATAAAGTAAATATAAAAAATCATGCATATTCCCTATAGATCTTATTTTGAAGTCGGTGCTATCTGAAGGATGTGTAAAATATGAAAAATTTACGATTTTAGTAAGCTGTGGCACGATGGCATTAACTTCAAAATAACATTAATAATCATTGGATGGGAGTACTACGTAGTTTCCCAGTACTCTTTCGAATCTATCTCATTTGGTTTGTAAATTGATATCTTTAACAATGTATAAAGGCTATAACGAATTAAGGTTGGTGTTCACAATTAGGTGATCAATCTAATATATAAACAACAATAAAAAAATCTTCATTGTGCAACAACAGAATTTGAATTTCAATCCGGTAATTAAGCAACGAGAAGTGATCTTATCCCTAAAAACGTCTGCGATAGAAATGAGAAAATGCGCAATACAAAACCTAATATTTGTATATATTCCACGCGCACTAAAGGGTGACTGGAAGATTTCTAACTTCATCCAAGAGAAATTGGCTAAAAAATTCCTGAGCAAAATAAAATCGAAGAGCGACTTCCGAAAGTTATCGAACTTCTCAACAATCCATTACACCGAGTTTTGCAAAAAATTGACTTGGAACTTATTATTTTGAGTGAAAACATCCCGAAGCTTCGTCGCCTCGCAAGTTGGCCGGGGGACGATAAACACTTACGTACTTTATTTTTAAGGCTGTCGCAATTACATTTGGGCTGAGTTGTTTGTTTAGTCATTGTTTATTTGCTTAATGCTCTAATAGCAGGTATAAAACGGAATGAACAGGACCACACTCAAATTCTTATATATATCCCCACTTTCGGTAAGTAGGTAAACATCATTTGAGTCTGCGCCATCCAAATTATTGTCCTATATTCCTGTAGGTGACGATACATTATATCAATGGGATAAAATGTATCGTCACCTAAATGTATGTTACATACTATTTCATGCCGACTGTTCCTATCTACGTAATGGCCAATATTACGGATTCGCGCTTGAATTATTTGCATCTAAGCAAAGTTATTTGTTATACAATGCTGCCAGCTGTAAAGTTGTTATTTAGCTTGAGTACTTCAATACAAAGTCGAAATTGAACCTAAAATTTAACCACGACCGAAGCGAGTGATGCAAATATAGATTCCTGAGCGTAGCGAGGCTTTCAATGCACGAGAAGCTAAATAATTTTGCAGCCGTATGAAACACACAACTTTTCACCTAACAAGAGCGAGGAAAATGTGTGATATAATAAACTAAAACTATGAAAATATAAAAGAAAACAGACTATTCTTTTCATATAAAAGTAGTCTCAATGAATCTACGTACACACTTATAACAGTCATAACATAACAAACCATTAAACATATTTATTATTAGTAGGTTTACGGCACAGACTAAATAGTAGGTAATCCACAGGAAGGTACGTGGTTGTCGAGTATGAGATACTAGACGGACCGAGCCGTAATAGGCTATTATAATACGAGGCCATGGAAAGTATGTATAGTGTTTTTCTCAATATAATTTAGAATAATATACTTAGCCCGCCTTAATTCGCATCTAACTTTTTTAACATGGACTTTGCGTTTGAACGACCTTATATACAGACAATAGATTCCTTTTGACATTAAAAAAATAGATTAGTATTGTTCATCCCGGAAAAATACGCTTATCCGCAATAAACGAAATAAAGGTGGACGAAGTCACGGGCAAAAGCTAGTATAATAATAAATACGTTTATTACGAATAACCAAGATTCATTAAAATTACAATTAATATAAAAATTACAAAAGTCAATAAAATTGGATCAAAATTATATAAAATGACATTGTTCGTAACATACTTATGACCATTATGTTAGTTATAAACATTTCTCACGTCCATGACGTAGATGGCACTGAAAATGGTTCAGATAAGCTGCATCCAGTCTATTTGCAAACATTGTCAGGATGCTGCTGGCACTCGCCCTCGCCCTGGTGAGTAACGAGGCGGCCATTTTACGGATAAGAGCAGAAAATCTGTCTACGCGCGCCTCTGAGAGCAACTACTCGTACTCCAGTCATTTTACGATTTTGCAAAATATTAATTCATAATAGCCTGAATTTTTTAATTCCAATTTTATACCATATTCGAAGCACTACATTCATGAGTCCAACAAAATTTGGACCCTGAAGTAGGTATATAAAATTAGTGTAAAAAGAGACAACAGGGTGACGCGCTCAGCAGCACCATATCGTCCGCATAGCTAATGTTATTCACACAAACGCCTTCCACTTGATAACCGACATGTATTGTGTGCTGCTGAGCTCGGTGATTAGTGCGTTAACATACAAGTTGAAGAGCCTCGGGGAGGATAAACCTCTCTTCCTAACCCCGCACTCCAACCTATACGGATCAAACAGATTGCCAGCCCCCCGAACACTGTTGACCTGACCCCGGTACCAAAATTAAAACAACGGACACCTTCTCTGGAGGTATCTTAATGTTCTGCAGCTTCCTCCAGAGAATTTCGTAGGTGCCATGCAGGTCAAAGGCTTTCGATAGGTCGAGAAAATAGGCGCTATCTCTTTCCGTATAGTACCTGACAGTACTGCTATAAACATAGTATTGCACTTTCAGTCGATAGCCTGGGTTTAACCAAAGTGGTTATAGTGCAGGTATATAAATGTACTTGTCTATTTCTGTATTAAGCAGACTGTCAAACACTTTAGCCACGACCGTGGCAAGCGAAATCGGTCTGTTATTAGTTTTGTCATATGTCTCCAGTTTTGTTTTTAACGATCGGTACGACAACAGTTTTCATTCGTTCGGGAGGTAGATAGGAGTGCCTCATACATAAACTATAAAACATGGCTAGTACTCGAGATAGATGTGGATACTGATGTGCAAATTGCGGAAACTATCCAAAATGCTTAAAAAAGGTCTTTTAAACAGGTAAGTTAACACTAGACTTGAGATCTTTTATATACTAAAAATGCTTTAAAAAGGTTTTATAAACACGTAAGTTAACACTAGACTTAAGACCTTTTTTAAGCTATTTGGAAAGTTTTCGCAATTTGCACATCAGTAGTTGTGGTGTAAGGATGGCGGCCGAAGGAGAGTAAGCAAACAACCATTCCCGAATAGATGTGTTTAATTACTGAATAATAATCGGTTACATAGATCCTTACATTCTAAGCATGCACACATAAACGATACATACACTACAGTGGACCTGCATACTGAAGATGATCGATGCTAAGACCATCGAGGCCTGGAAAAGTTTTTTATAATTTTACTGGCCTCTTTAGCTGTGAATGGTGTACTTACCGTAACCCACCCAATTATTTTCTCAGCATCGCTCATCGATAGCGATGGGCCCACAGATGAGTCAACCTGAAACTGTTATTTAAACAATAATAACTGATACCTTGTCATGTTACCCGGTCCTCCAAAGAATTGAAGGACAGAGTAACAGGCGTGGGATGAATGAAAGGAGGAAGAAAAATGTGAAATGAAACTAAGTGATGAATTAAAGCCAACAGGCAGGGTAGGGTTCGTTTATTCACTGCTCGTTTATACACTGGGTCACCAGATTTAGGATAGAAATGGAAGGCCGAAGGAGGAGAAAAGAGCAGGCACACAGTACAGCACATTATGTAGGATATCTTGCCTGTACAATGTATCCTGGACTCCGGTAGATACGCAATAGAGGGTGCATCCCTCAGGCGCGCAGTAAATAGATCTGGCCAGAAACGACTGCGCCAGCAGCAGGTTGCAGCAGTCGGTGGCCCTCGACAGGTTTGACGGGCAGCAAATGCGTATCGCAGAAACGTGTAGGGACTGCCAGAAGGAGAAAGGATCCTCTGGAGGCGCGGGGCCAAGGCCGGCCAGACCAATTTCTAGTACTTTCTTAGTCGGAGGTAGTAGAAGAACTGATTTTAGCTAATCGGCAGCCGTGTTTTTATAGGCCTCGACTGCTGTTCCAAGTAAATTTTAAAATTTAGAATTTTTAATATTAGTAAGCAAGATTTTTCTAAATACAATATAACAAACCTTAACATAAAAATATACGACCTCATCATAACCTAGGTAGGAAACAATGAATTTCTGCTAAGATTTCTTAAGTGACATAATATAAACAAATATGTCGATATATTTAAGATTGTGGATTTTACGAAAGATCACAATAAATTTAATAATTTAATAAGTGAGCAAAGCTGGAAGGCTACAAATTAGTTATTGAGTTTTCAATGTTGCAGCGTTAAAAAATGAAGATTTCTAAAGCTTATCGTATAGATAAATGTTCAGTCAGCAGCAGGGAAACGTGACCCCTCTGCCATATAATGTTAGTATGGCAGGGGGGTTACTTTTCTCTGCAGCTGACTGTACAAAATATGAAAATATGAATAATATCATGAAGCCAGAGATAAGTCTGATATGGATTGTTGGAGAGTTGAAGTAGGAACGCGCTCTGAAGTACTCGTATGGTTAGTTATTCAGCACGGTGTACGCACTCCATAGTACATGTAAAGTGATAAAAAAAAAAACCAACAAAAATCAACGTGTGGTATATATTTTGACGATTATTTTAAAACACTTGAGATTTCTGAAAAAACGTTTAGATTGAGTGAATATTTTCGGAAATAAGCGCTCCGAAAGTAGCATAAATTGCGCCCCCCCCCCCCCTCTATTTTCTAAACGGTATATCCAAAAAAATGAAAAAATCATAAAAATAAAGCTTTATTAATAAATTTTCAACAAAAAAATTTTTAATCATAATCGGACATACCGTTTTTAGGTTATTGCAAAAAAGCTGCGCGTCTCAGCAAAAGGACGTAAGTAACGTGGAGTGATAGTGAATTTTTTTATTTGATCCTGCGGAATCCTACACTGAGAATGGTCCGACATGCTCATGGCCGGTTTTTTTAATCTGCCAAGCCAACACTATAAACCTCTATTTGTAAATGAACCTCTATTCATTTGTGATAAATGTAATAAACCTTAAAAATTATATAAACCTCTATTCAGCTGTAAATGAATAGAGGTTTAAGGTGTTGGCTTGTTTCCATCCAAAAAATAGTAAACTATTTTCGGATGGAAAATTGCAGTCGTTCTCAATAATGAAAATAATTTAGTCGTGTGTATGTTAAAAAGATATAATAAATTTGCAGTGGGTAAAATAAAGTTTAAGGTGATTAAACTGATTAATTAACTTTTTGAATTAATATACAACCTCATCGCCCTCCCAGCTTTAGTTTTTGTACCAGTGTCCAACGATATTCCGATGATATTGCCATTACATAGCATTTTTGAGATTAAATATAAATGCGAACATTTTAGAAGGCCAAGTACAAACTTTAAGGTCAATCTCCATAAAAAAAATAGGAAATTTCTGGACGACAATAATGTTGCATACAATTTTTATTATCGTCAAAAATGACCAACTTCAATTACGAAAATTCCAAAAAAGGATGTGCATCCCTCTCATCCGTCCTAATTGAAAATAAATGTTTGGACCTCACCCAACATCACAAATATCTCAGAGATGCAAGAATAGAATGCCGGAAAAAGAAGGATTCTCAAGACGATGAACTAACAGGCTCTATTCAAGACAAACTTTCTCCCACCAAAAAACAAGCAATCGAACGTTAATTTTTCACGAAATCTAGAACAAAATCTTCCATTTGGCTTTCAGTCATACCGACAAGAAAATACCATTTTGACTTATCCCCACTAGAATTTAGAGACGCATTGGCACTACGATACCACAGAACACCTGTCTCCATGCCCAAATCATGTGATGGCTGCTGCAATGATGACTTCAATCTCGACCACGCCCTCTGCTGCAAAACGGGTGGTTTAATAACACTTCGCCACAACGAAATTAGAGAGCTTTTTTGTGAGCTGTGCCAGCACGCTTGGGGGAACGTGGTCAAATAACCCATCATCACTGAAGGTGACGGTGGACTTCGCGGGAAATCTGCTGTCGCGGAATCTGGGATGCCCAGATTATTTGACATCCGTGTCGTAGACACTGACGCTCCTTCTTATATCTCACGCCCGGTAGCGTCCGTCCTAAAATCCGCCGAAGAAGAGGAAAAAAAGATAATACTTGAACGCCTGTGAAGCGTCATGCAACTTTCACCCCCCTCGTCACATCCGTTGACGGAGTCTTCGCTCCACAAATGTCCGCCTTCATCAAACATCTCGGTGAAGCCATTGCCGACCGGTGGGACAGAACCCAGTGGGGTAGTATAATAATGGGCTGGCTAAGATCCAAAATTATGATTTCGATAATCCGAGCTACCAGCATGAGTATATGCGGGACACGACACAGATTTAAATCCATACAACACTTGTTCGGTGTCAATGACGGTGCAGCCCTACCCGACCTGACTAACTCGACCCTGCACTAGTCATCTTATTGTTGTTGCTCAATTTTGTTTTTATTACAATTTTTCTTTTTACTGTTAAGAAATGATTATGACATTTGGAAAAAAAAAATATTGTCTAGCTGTAAAACTTGAAAAAGTTTGAAATCGTATACAGCCAAATTAAAAAGTTTTTTTTCTAAAACCGCTGTTTTTTTATCCGTATCCGCAATATCTTATCGTTTTCTGACAAAAAATACTGGCAGTTTTAATCGTTAACATTTTCACGGCTTTCTTATAAATAGCAAAATAAGTTAAAGTGATGACGATATGAAATGTTTCAAATACACAAACAATTCAGCATACTAATACTAGTATTTCTCATGTAAATTTAATATGTATCAATATTCAATTCATATTAAACGTGTTGTGCGACATAGTCGTGTGTGTCGCAAAATACGCTTATTATGAAATAATTTGTATATACTTGGATAATAAACTTGGTTTATATTTTATTTTTCTTTGTAATTTTTGAGAATAGCACTATATATGCCTCAGCGGGAAAGAGGATCGCCTGAATCGTATATAGCTAGGCCTCTCTGTCGCTCGTCCTTGCAAAACTTATACTCGTCCGGCAATCCCTCACTTACCAGCCTCGCCAATAATAAACTATTCCCCGTTAGCGTAACGCAGAATTGGCACTGTAAAGGGAACTTTTCCGAGCTAGTGAGGTGACCAGTAAGTTTTGCCCGTATCGCATTATTAATAATGTGTGACGGTAACTAAGTTTCTATGAAAATTACATTTTGATTCCTCGTGTCATTAAAATATTTCTAATCAAAAAAGGATCGTTTAAATACAGTTGCTATTATAGATTGGTATTATTGACACGTACAGTGATTTAAGTATAAATAACATAACACAGCTAACCGCCGTTAGCATTAGCGCCATTAGCGCTATAGTCTCCAGCTAACAGAGTGCAGACACTAAAATCGTCACTTTTAGTGTCTAGTGAGTACTAAACATCAAACAAAGGTAGCGGCGGCGGCGAGCGGCGTCCGGTCCCGCCACAAAGGCTTTGTGAGCGTCACAGTGACACCACGACACGCTTTTTGCGTCGCGGCCGCTATCGCTCGATGACGTCCCCGTAGATCGATAAGAGCCCACTCGACGGGGAATGTTCCATTGTATAACTGACATTACAGTGTCTGAGATGTGGAAAATCGTAGCCCTAAATATTGCCCGTAGTGTCGTGTCACTGTATCAGGGTTGATGTTAATGATGGGAAAACGGTTTTGGAAACTAGGGCACTTTGGTTTTGTTTGGCATTATAGGAAAACTGTACAACGTTATTTAGGTATTGGTACTCAGTATAAGATTGAACTATTTTTTCTCTCAAAGTCAGTTGAGTTGCGTAAATTCACCATCAGTGCTTGGTTTTTAGGGTTCCGTAGTCAAAATGACAAAACGGAACTCTTATATTTTCGTCATGTCCGACCGTCCGTCTCGTCTCAAAAAATACAAGATGTATATTGATGAAAATTGAAAGTATCAGAAAGGGGGGGTGGCACTCCAATATTTATTATTGTAATTATTATTCTCTTTATTCCCTTAAAGGCTTTTACAATATATATTTAAAAAGTAGAATACAATAAGCAAATACAAAATATGAACACATTATACAAATAAACCTAACCTAGGGTGCCGCATAACTGAAACTGAAAAATATCAATGTGTGGCACATATGTCGACATTCTTTTAACATTATTTGGAGGTTTCGCAAACAATGTTTTGATTTAGTGGATGTTTTCGGAATAATCGCTCCGAAAGTACATAGCACAAATTGTTTTTTCTAAACCTTAGTTCCAAAATATATATGAAAAAAAATACAAAGATAAAACTTAATAAGTACTGTCAACGAAAATTATTTTCAACATGATCAGATATACCGTTTTTGGGCTATTGCCGAAAAACAGCGCTTCTCAACAAAAGGAAGTGCCATAGAGATAGTTCACTTACGCTCTTATGCTAATAAATTTTTCCATATCGTATTTTTACATCCGTAGTGCATTTTTTCGTATGAACGGTTCGGAACCCTATACGGAGCCCGTTCCGACATGTTCTTGGCTAGTTTTTTATGGCTACTTGAGCTATTAAGTATAGTGAATGAATATTATGTTGGAATATATATGTATTCACAGTTTCGGCATGCTCTTAGCCGGTTTTTTTTATAAAATCTGAACAGGAGAGCAGGCTCCAACCAAAATGGTGGCTGAGCTGTCAGTAAATTTTTCTCATCTTGTTGAGTTCGTTTCGAACTCGAGGCAAACTCAACTAAGTACCTACGTGCCGTACATAGTTATGACTTATTTCTTGGGGCTCAATTAACATAAATTAGTAGTTAGTGACGCGTGAAAAACGTGACTCACATATCATCTGTATGCAAGAGGACGCTGCACGGATCATGGACGTCGTCTCTCGAATAATATTCCACTTACGCCCCAACAGCCCATTCAATTTGAATCTTTAAGTTGAAGGGATAGAACGCACACGAAGACCATAGGGAGGTGTCTCATGTTAAACGAGATGACAGTGTCGTGTCTCAGTAATTCGTAACGGACATGACACAAGTCAATGATATAGCATCGGGAAAACAATGTTACACGTCATTTTCTTAGCCATACATTTGGAACCCAATGCCCGGTCCAAATAAGTCTATGAATTTTCTACAAGAAAAAATAAATTGCACAATCCGTTACTAAAAAAGTGGGTGAAATTTAGTTGCTACAATGTATGTAGGTAATTTTACCACATTTTAGGTAAGTTTTTTTTTATACTCAGATAAAAGTTAAGGTCAACGCGTATATAACATTTGAGTAAATGTCATCATTATCTTCGCGATAACAACGAGCCCTGAAACGCTGCATTTCATGATACTCATTGAAAATTTGTTTTAATTTTATATTGAGAGGACCATAATGAAATTTTATACAACATTGATGGCCCGGCGGAGCGATTTGGAAACTTGTCAATATGTAAAACAAAGCTGCTTTTTATTTAAATAAGTGTTATTGTTACTGCAATAATGAGCTCATCAAGTGATTTGAAAATTTATAGCAACCCACCAGATTTGAGACCAGACGGTGAATTAGTTATGTCCAACTTACTGCTACCTAAATGAAAGGAATACTATTTACGCCTTAGGACCATTTTATTAGGTGGAAGGAAGAAAAACAGCCCAGCGCTTTTCCAAGAATGTATTTTTGTAGTATTTTACAGAATTTGCAAAGTCTAAGAAATCATCAACATTTTGGGCATTATATTCTATGATCAAAGCAACAACACAATATAAACAAAACGTCCTTAGCAAATATTACACTAATTAATCCTGGCTGAAACGTCAACCCAACGGAATAAAGTCGAAAATGTTTAAAATATTTACTTCAAAAGATTTACAAAACGTTTTAAATCAGGTGGGTAAGGCTACACAAAATTGTACATGTTACTCTTGAGACAGTAACAGCCGCCGGCAACACTCAGTAACTCTTTTACTAACGCTCGGTAACTTAGCGACAGAAAATCCTGCGGTTCTTATTTAAAAGTGTGCTGTAACACCATAATTCATGCTTAATTAACAACAGTAGATACGAATGTACCTATAATAGCGCTAATTAAAATCACAATTTTTTTAAAATTATTTACAGGACTAGCATCAGCGTTGCCATAATAACACTGGTTTTAAGAATTTGGTTACATTCATACTAAGCAAAGATTTGGTAACGCTGGACAATATATTGCTGGAACATGCGATGTGTAAAAATAAGTATGTGAGAAATTGTAATATTGATAAAATTTGCCGTTTTTGTTAAAATAATATAAAATGAACTAATAATAATAAACTTATGCCATTCGGATTAGAATATTTCTTTAAATATAAACTCAAAAGTTTAACTGCATGATTATATTAAGGTAAGTTTTGGACACGTCATTTTAATATACAATAAAGAAACTTAATTTTAGAATATATTTTACTATATAAAATATTGGTCGTAGTCGCTGATAATAAATAGATTTAATTATAAATTGTACTTCTCATTGTAGTAGTAACTATTGCGAGAATTTGCGCTTAAGTTCTCCAATTGAAAGTTTTAAAATCATTTGGAAGAGCATTAAATACTTTAATAGCCATTGGATAACAGCTATAACTAGACGGTTGGTAGTGACGTTAGGCTTATATAGAGGTGTATTAAACTCGCATGCAACGCTATTTTGTTCAAATAATTCAGGATGAGAGAGATAGTACCTTCCTTCTTTTTCTAACATAAAATTTCATCGTGTTCAAAATGATTTTTCTTGCATTGTGCGTCTTTGTGGATTTTATTTGGCATCATTAAGGTCATTGTTTTATTATCGCGATATATTATATCTTGTTTTCTCTTTGTTTACACTGGTGACGTTCAATTACATTCAACGTCGGTTGTCAAAGATACATTCATGCCAGTAATATAAATTAGCACCACTGAAAATCCGCAACATGGCGAGGTTAAGCAACTTGTCAGGCTATAATGAAATCTTTTTACATTCATTTCATTATCTGTATACATTCAAATTGCATGTGACATATCAATAGGTACCTTATTCAAAAAAGAGATCGTTTACTTCGAGAATCAAGTAATAAAACCACTGTGATGATTTATTACTCGATTTTGCTCCATTTTTATTACTTCAATGAGTTGCAGGTGATCATGAATCATTGTGAATATTTTCCTAATAGATATTATATAGATACTATGAATTCCTCTAAAACGTTGAAGTTGTACCTACTTATCGATAACAGGATTGTCGATGTTATTTTTATGCCAATCATATGCCAGAAAAATCTCTAGGTATTATTTCAAACATACAGGCATATTATTTGCAATGCAGTCTACAAGGATTTACTTGAATAGCCATCCTAAGCCGTATTTAGCTACAATTTGTGTAGCTATAGCACCTAGCAAGGGGATCCGCTTCGTATGCGAGGTCCCATCGTAATCGTATCAGGACAGGCGTGAGCTGCCTTTTGACCAGGCCCTACACGTAGCTAACAAGATCTATATGCTACCTCTTAGATAGTATTCGGATATGTGAAGCACAGGCTAGAGAGAACAGGCTTCCATCTTGTGAGATTATTTTACTTATGTTAGCTATGAGAATTTAAAGGCAAAAATATTGTTTGTAGGTATTTAGAACAAAAAGAAGTACGAATCTTTATAAAATATTACGGATGCCGTCAAATTACTCATATTCCATGGCTTAATTCTTATCTCTAAGCGCATAATTAAAGTATTGTTTGTTGTTTTACTCTTCAAAAGGTGATTCAAATATGATCCGTACCGTTACATAAAATATTATTTTTGGCTTTTTAGTTTTATTTTAAGTCGGTTCTTTGTTTATTTTATTTTTTTTATTTTCTGCCATTAAGTGATGGATTCGAGTGATATAAAGTATTTTTTAGAGCCCAGAATTGGAAGATTGAGGAAGATTTGATTGTAAATAAAAACCTAAATTATAAGAATTGGCTAGGTCAAAATGGTCCAGTAGCTTGCTGGTTAAAAAAAATACGACTAACTTGTACCTTCCATCATCAGCTCAGCATCATTCAATGATGACAAGCAGACGAAAATAACTGAATAACTTTAGAAAAAAAAACACAAAACATTGTTAGTGTCTGTAATATTTGAGGGTTTCTCTCGATTTCCCTGGGATCCCATCATCAGATCCTGACTTGGTGATAAGGAGACTACCTCAGAGACACACTATAAAGAATATGACTAACGGTCTTAACGTACGTAACTATAATACATGTATTTTTTAAGAATTATCCTCCAACTCTTAACCGTTAAGGAGTTCTCTGGTTCTCCACTATCAGCTCCACTTTGCTACCCTAACTTCTGTCTCTAAGCAAAATATGAAAAAAAAAAATTGCGATTAGTGAATTAAATAACACTGGTTGAGCCCTTATTAGTGACTGGTGGCTTGTGTCTTCATCATCAGTTTATCTTCACCAAATGATGATTTTCGAGTGTAAATGCTTGTTCTTCTTTAATAAACACCGAAATCGCCATAGGTGTGCCCATAATATTTGAGGAATTCCTTCGATTCCTCATCGATCTCATCATCAAATCATCACCAAAATTTTATGGGACCAACTTGGAGATTCCTACTCTTAACCAAAAAAATAATTTTTCAAATCGACTCGCGATCCGCGAATTAAATAACACTGGTAGAGCCCTCAGTGGTAACTGATGGCTGGTCTCTTCATCATTGGTTTCTTTCCACTAAATGGTGATTTTCAAATGTAAATACTTAAACTACTGTAATAAATACCAAAATCGCCGTAGATGTGCTCATAAAAATCGAAGAATTCCTTCGAATCCTCATGGATCCCGGCATCAGATCTTCACCAAAATTTTATGGGACCAATTTGGATATACCTACTCATGAACAAAAAAATTATTTTCCAAATCGTCGTGTAAATGACGGAGTTCTGAGGAAACAAACATACAAAAAAAATTAAAAAACGCATGTACGCACACATACGCCCGCATGCACACACACACTCACACACACACAGCTCACCCCAAGTGACATAGTTCAAGTGACATAGTTGAAATAAAAACACGAGCAAGCAAGCGTTATTGTTAAAGGTGAGGAACTGGAACTAGTTAATAGTACAGTCTTTCTCGGTATAACATTAGATTCTAAGCTCCAATGGGGTCCCCATATTGCTAATCTCTCGAATAGACTGAGTTCTGCAAATTTTGCAGTAAGTAAGATTCGTCAATTAACAGACGTGATAACGGCTCGATTTGTGTATTTCAGATAATTATGTCGTATGGCATCCTACTATGGGGCAGTGCTTCCGACATTAATACTATATTTGTTCTGCAGAAACGGGCTGTTCGTGCGATATATAAAATGAACTATAGAAACTCGCTTAGAGATAAGTTTAAGGACATTAATATAATGACAGTTGTCAATACATTCATGAGAATATTATGTATGTACATAAAAATATTACCCACTTTAAGAGGAACTGTGATATACATAATTTAATACTAGAAATAAGCATAAGCTCGCAGTGCCTACTACTAGGCTCTATAAACTAATGCGATCATTCTTAGGTAACTGTGTGAGGTTTTATAATAAACTTCCTAGCAGCATAAGTGAGCTGCCTATTGGTAAATTCAAAAATATTGTAAAACGAAAATTAATTTCTAAAGGTTATTATAGCACTCAAGACTACATGAATGATAAAACCGCGTGGGATTAATGTAAATTATAGCGTCATGTACGTATATGTATAATTATTTTAACGATTACCTATTGAGGTATTATTATTATTGTAATCTTAATTGTTTTATATACTCTGACATTTAGAATTTTATTCTAGACACATTCCAGATTATTTTTTTCTTTTTTATTGACTATTCATTTGGGATTTATCTTAATAATTATTTTATTTTTTTAAATGATTTTTTTTATCAATAATATTATACTTAAGTTTAATGATCTGATTAGGTTTTTCTGGGTTTTCCCTAATCCTTGCAACAAATGTTGGATCATATTGTATCTCTCCCAGTAAACACTTCTCTAATGTACTGTACCTGACAATTCGAAAGTGCTTGTAACTAGGCCTACTTGAATAAAGCATTATTTGATTGATTGATTGATAAACATACAGTTCACAATGACACTTCAGCTTCAACGTCGGTCGAATCTGCCCGTAAATGATATGGGACATTGGACCAATTAGTTGTATAAAACAAAATAGCCGCACGAATCAGGGGCACCAAATGTCGCTAACATATATTTTAATCAGGGGCACCAAATCTCTTCAAATGGACTGGTCCTAGTTGGGACGTGTACCATAACGGCACGGATGAGTGCGCATGGGTGTTAGCGTGTTTAATTTTATTGTACGAGTACATTACTTAGAACATGTACAGTAATACTGTTAATTTTGACAACTGAGTCACAGTGTGTTAAGAGTCCCCAGCAAGCTCGGCCGAATTTCACCTTCCCATACAAACGGAGTTTCATTCTCATTTTAAAACTACATGTTGGATTTAACAAAACTTTGCATATACAATGCCATGAAATATATCTAGGCCTGTAATTAGTTTATATGGCTCCAGTTTATAAAACAAACGAAATACAGCAAAATCAAGTTTTATATGAAAAACTTAAATTCACCGTATTTTTTTACTATGGTATCTGAAGCTACATAAACTAATTACAGGCCCTGCATATACCTTAACTTATTTTAAATACAAAGTTTCAGAGCAAACTAGCAAGTTGTTTTAAAATGAGAGCGTAACTACGTTTGTATGGAGAATCGAGCTTACCGGGGACTCTTAAGGGAGCAGTTATATAAGCTAAAGTATTTAGATATAATTAAGGACGCTAAGTAAATGTAGCTCGTTACATCTTCGAAATTGCAGCCATTTAATGACAGGTGATACTAAGGTCAATCCATGCTCACTTCCTAACTGAATATAAGGTTCTGTGAAAAATATCATTTCGGTGATAAGCTTTTATTGCCGACTGTACTTTCGTTTGGACACTCATCGAGACGATTTTAAAGAGCCCAAACTCGATTTCTACGATTTCAGAGTTATATGACCATCTTTCGGCTCCATCATCAGATCACCTCGATTTATTGTATTGTCACCTAACTTTAGGGTCACATTTAACCTGCAAGCTGCAATCAGTAATTCAAATCACTAAACAAATCTGGTGAAATGAAAAAACGAGTTGCCCTTTCAGGCTGATTTCATTATTTCACTAAACAGATTCAGGGATTTGTTCAAATGACTGACTTTTTCTAGGCAAATGATAAAATGGGTTCACCATTTTAACATTGTGCGTGATTCGGTCATATCCCTTAGAGATTTGTTAAAATCTTTGTTTTGGCCATTTCCCTGCGACATGGGAGTATATTTCAAAAGGATTTATAAAAAAAACATCCTTTATATGACAGTTAGTACCTATCGGCTACACCATGATATTAATAGCTATATGTAAATAAATATAACTTTATCCTAAATCTTTACTGTCATGTCAAATTGTGAAACTGCCATTAAACATTTAGGTCTTGTGCTAGAAGATATTGTTTAACAACCATAAAACAATTAGCACCGTGTTGAATTGACTTGTATTGTCAGTTTTATGGCTATAGACGGTTAACTGTTTATAGTAAATAACTCACGTCTACTGAAATATTGATAAATAGTCACAATATATTAACATGTAATAATAATAGTAATAGATATCTGACGTATAGCTAATTATAAGCAACATTACAAAAAAAAAAAACAAAAAAAAATCCTTTTATAATAAGTTAATTGTGCACATTGTAGTCTGTCTTTGTAAAAAAATATCATTAGGCACTTACATGGATTTAATAACTAAACTGGATTGTGTACTCGCTTTCATTAGCCAATCAAAATTGAAAGATATTACCGAACAAGACAGTGTACAATGTTGTGATGGTAAGAGACTAGAGGACGCGGTCCAAGCAAGAGCAGCAAACCCGAGGACGGTGTCTCACTCGCACAAGTTGCCAATGTAAATAAAACGGCGTGTTATTAAAGAATCTTAAGAATACTGGACATAATTACCTGTTTATACTAACTAAGACTACATTTATATGAGGAATAAATTACCTTTTACCTAATTTGTACATATTTAAGGGTTGTACGTTGTTTGATAGACTATAGTTTGGTACAATTTCGTTTTACATACAATTATTTCCATATTATCATTTCATAGAATAATCAACTCATAGAGTACTTGCTTTATAGAATTTCTTATCTTAGATTTTTGTTTCGAAGAAAATTTTATATATTTATATGCATTTCATAGACTTTCAATTCAAATATTCTTTATCCATATATTATTTACTTTATAGAAAACTTATTACTTACACAAATGTTTAATAGATTTTGATTCCCAAGAATAAAAATTCCCATATTATCATTTCGTAAAATAATTAATTCGCAGAATATTTACTTTTTAGATGTAAATGATTCATATCGTAGACTTTCAATTGGTATATTATTATTTAATATCAAACTATTTACCAAGAAAAACATTTCCTGGAGTGGCATTTTCTAAGCCTTCAATTCATACCATACCATATTTATTTCACACCATAGACAAAATCCATACCCTCCTATAAAATGACAACACCGCGTTCACAATAATAATGCGGGTAATTTGTAAACCTAACCTACAGGTTTCGATTTTTGACCCATTTTGACGCTGCGGTCGCTTCGCTCGCTCCGCTATACATGGTCAAAATACAAACCTAACCTAACCTACAGTTTTACAGCATCTAAGCTATAACTGTAGCCTAAATATTTCATAGTAAATAGGCGTTGAAACAATAATATTCGAAATAAAAATACACGGACCAAATATTACATGAAGCCTTTTTCTGCGAAACGAAATTCTATGAAATTTCTTTCTGTGAAATAAGGATACACCAAACATAATTCTACTGTTTGATAAGTATGTTAATTAAAAAATATATATTTTAAAATTCATTGAATTGTGTTTCTGTAAAAAATGTTTCATTCAAGTAAATAGTCGTTGAAACAGTAATATCATCATTTTTGACGACACGTTTGGCTCAGTGTGTTGTACAATGGCCTACGAAGCTGGCGGTCCCGGGTTCGAATCCCGGCCAGGGCAAGTGTTTGTGTGATGAGCACGAATGTTTGTTCTTGGGTCTTGGATGTTTTCTATGTATTTAAGTATTATCATTTATCTATATATTATGTATATCGTCGCCTAGTACCCATAGTACAAGCTTTGCTTAGTTTGGGACTAGGTATTATAGATTTGTGTAAGATTGTCGCTGTGTTATTTATTATTATTATTCACTTTATTATTATTATTATTATTCACTTTATTTATTTGTCGTCATAAGTTAGGTGTTTTACAATATGAATATAAAAAGTAAAATACAAAAAGCAAATACAAAATATAAACACATTATAAAAAAACCTAACCTAGGGTGCTGCCGGCAGCGGGGCAGGGCCCAAGCTACCGGTGGTTAGGGCTGCACAGAGAGGAACCTCCTGACGATGCGCGCCGTGTCCAGGATTACTGCCGTCTGTATCTGACCCTTGATCCAGCCATCTAGTGAGAGTCTCTTAAGATGTTGGTCGAGACTCTTCGCTATAAGACCGTTTGCTGAAACGACTATCGGGACAATAATCGTCGAATCAACATCCCACATGGCGGTCACCTCATGAGCCAAGTCAAGGTACTTGCTGAGTTTGTCCTTCTCAGCCTTCACGAGGTTCTCGTCATGTGTAATGGTGATTTCGATGAGTATTGCCCGGCGCTTAGATCGATCTACCAGCACGATGTCAGGCTTATTGGCTACGTGATGATAGATCGATCCCACTAAAGCGTGGCACGACCATTTTCAAAAACTGGCATCGGTGCATACTTATAGTACGGCACCTCAGACCCCACAAGACCGTATTTAAGAGCAAGTTGCTGGTAGATAATCCTGGCTACTTGGTTATGTCTGTGCAAGTACTCGCCGTTAGCAAGATGAGAACAACCGGAAATTATATGCCTGAGTGACTCTCCGAGACGGCGGCATGCCCGACAGATGCCGACCGTACCGTCCTTCAGGATATACCTCCGGTAGTTGTTCGTCATGATCACTTCAATTGCACAGGCAAAACCTTCGGTTTCCCCGAAGAGATCGCCGAAACGCAGCCAGTTCACCGACGCGAGCAGATCTACATCAGGCCCTGTAAGGGCCTTGTAGAACCGCCCGTGTAGCTCTTTACTCCTCCATACGTCCTTGCGGTTTACGGTGCTAAGCACCGTTGGTCTGCGCCAGTTCTCGTTAGCCAGGGATAGAGGAGTGAGGCCTTTGTCTACTGCCACAACATCGCGATGTATCCCACACTCATTGTTTAGGAAATACTCCCTGAGACTGCACACCTCGCGGTTATGGAGGTCCTTGGCGTTTAAAAAGCCACGGCCCCCACACTTGCGCGGGATGTACAGTCTCATAACTGACGAGCGTGGGTGTAGCATGCGGTGTGTAGTGAGCAGCATACGGACCCTCCTATCCAGGGCGTCCAGCTCAGTCTGGGTCCACCTTAGTATGCCAAAGGAGTAAGTGAGCAGGGGCATCACCCAAGCGTCGAAGGCGCGCGCCTTATTACCACCCGAAAAAAGACTGTTCAGTACTTTTGTCAAGCGGCAAAAAAAACGCTCCTTCACTGCCTGTGTAATATCTCCGTCCGCAATACTTAATGACTGTGACATACCAAGATACTTGTACGTTTCAACTTCGGAGAGAGATCTGAGAGACATTGTCTCGGAAAGCTGTAAATTCGTTGAATTTACGACTTTCCCCCGCTGTACATGCATGACCGCACACATATCTACACCAAACTCCATGTTGATGGCACTGCTGAAAGTTTCTGTGACTTTGAGTAGCTGCATCAGTTCTGGTCGTTTCGGTGCAAACAGCTTGAGATCGTCCATGTACAGCAGATGAGAAATGATCTCACCCTCTCTGCGAAGCCGGCAACCTAGTCCTGAATCCTTCAGCAGAGTGCTGAGTGGATTCAGGGCCAGGCAGAACCACAATGGACTCAAACTGTTATTATTATTATGTATGTCGCACCCGCTCACGGGACAATGGTGTCCCGGACCTTTGGGAGGCGTGCGCGGAGCCGAAGCCAACGCGTAGAGGCCCTTTCGACAATTTTTATTATCTTTCAATGTAAGGTGTACACCGCGCGGGTGCTGTTCCTGCCCGTGGGACACGCACAGAGACAGCACTCGCTAGATGCAAGAACTATTGGAGAATGATGAGATCTAAATATGCTGGGTTATGGGATTGAGATGATGGACTATATATACTGGGCTATTGCTTGAGACAATCGAACGTCTACCAGGAAAAGTGTCCCATGGCTAAAGGCACTGGTAGACGATGACTTGCCCACCGCTAGATGGGCCCTCGTAAATAGCGACACATATAGTGGCCTGAGGGCAACATGTGTGGCGGAGGGCTAAGGGTGGAGAGGTGTCACTGGACTTTCTACCGAAGCCAACTCGCCACTTACGTTCCACATCCACCCTCGAGCCGCAGCTCTAGCGACTCCACTCTGACCGGCCGGTTAAGGCAAGCCAGAGGTGGGGGCCTGATCCAACACCTTCCGTCAGGGTCCCCCAGAAGCACTCAGGTACGTGGGGTCGCTACTCCCCAACAGCTCGCCACAAGCTGCCCTGCGTTGACTGATTGCCCCGGTGAACCAGCGGGCGGTGGGGTCGTCACATCCCTACGCCTTATTATTATTATTATTATATTCGAAATAAAAATACAAGGACCAAACATTATGTGAAACATTTTTCGTGAAGCGAAATTCTATGACAATTCTGTCTGCGAAACATGGGAACATCATATTTAAGATATCAACATTATTTACTAATTAAAAATATCCTGTATTGTATTAAACATCGTAACAATTTTAAATATTTACTGGTATCCACAACGTTGACATAATATGTCAATGGAGACAATGTTATTGTCTCATGGCTTCAATGAGCTTGAAATAAGCTAAATATGGTCAAAATATATTTTGTAAAAGGATTTAAAAGTGAAAGCTTCGCTAGTTGTGCAATATAATTTCATAGGTAACGAACAATTGGTTTTGGTTTACGATAAAACAACAAGACCATATGTCATTCATATTAGGGGGCTATGATTTAGGCCGATTTCGTAAAAATCATAACTCGTAATGTTAAGGTACGTTTATCTTAACTTGTACTTTTGTTAGCTGAACAGTGTTCTGAAGATATCGTAATTACTATTTATTATTTATCTGAATAAATAAATATCAATTGCCGTGCAATCAATCTTTTGGTCAATCGGTTTCTCTTTGTGTAGCCCTAACCACCGGCAGCTTGAGCCCTGCCTGTCTGTGGGACAAATTTTTGTCACAGTGCTCAGCCCAGTCTTATTAATAAGTCGATGGGCACTTATTTATGGCCTGAGGCGTGGAAGGTAGATTGCCTTATTGCTACTTTATGGTCTAAATAGAAACATGTGAGGAGTTGTGGCGATGTCATTACATTTGTGTCAAAAATACAGAGTAACTTAAAATATACATAACAAAAAAAATATTGTACATAGCTCGTCCCTAATAGGGAATTTGCATGAATTTAAATTTTTGCTTTATTAAAAGCATTCATGTAACAAACATTTGACAAAAATATTTTTTCGAATAACTATAAAAATATTTTCTTCTGTTTCCGCGATTATTACTCATTGAAATAAAACAATTTAACGGATTATTTATTTAGTCCTCCCGTGACCATAGAAAGCTGGAAAGCTTCCGAAACGTCGGGAACTAAAATGAGATAATATACGCGATATAATCCGTTAAATTGTTTTATTTCAACTATAAAAATAACCAAGATATAAGCTGCATATCGGACCTCTCTGTCTAATTAGTAGTTTAAAATGGCTATATCTTTCGTATTACTTGGATGATTTAAATTTAAATTTCACATGTATTTTGATATTTAGTTAAGAAAAGCGACAAAACACACTATGCATGTACCCTATTGTATTGGTTTTCTTTAAATTGTAAGTACTAACAAAATGTTCATTAACTACCTGCAATTTTATGACTATCTACATTTTTCCAACCCAAAACGTCAGTCACGTAGGTATCTTACACATATATATTATAATTTAGAAGTGACTGACCTAAGAGCAGAAGAGGGCAGGGAGGGTCCTCCGTGCCCTCACGCACCGCCAGAGGGCGCGGTCCGAAGAACACCAATACGTAATGTGATGGAGGAATAATTTCCTAAAATGCACTGGATTGAGATGGGACAGACCCTTGATTTATTTGAGTAGTTCCACCGGGCCACATCAATTTAGTTTATTACAGTAACTGGGTCGATTCCCGCTGACGGAATTCTCGTGAATTTCTGATTTGCGAATAACGCTTTTACAAATATGGTCACGAAAATGTCTTTCGAGAAATGTAAAATATATCGAAGGTATTGATAGTTCTTTTAAACTACATAGTCAGGAAAAATATCCATATAGAAGCCAGGCTTGTTCATTATGTTTCGTGTTATTATGTTCAACCGTATAAATAAATCTGAGCAGAGATTAATATAAATTAATTAATATTACAGGTCAATTTTACACAAATCGAACTAGTCCTAGGATAAGGCTTGTGTTATGGGTTCTAGACGACGATAAATTTAATAGATATTATTTACTTATATGCATATAAAACATCCAAGACTTAGAATAAAAAAAATATGCTCATCTAACAAATATTTGCCCTTACCGGGATTTGAACCCAGGACCTCCAGTATATAAATGAATTACTGTCAAATCTGGGGATTTTTTAAATTTTTTATATCAAACATCGCTGTATGACTGTAAATATGGTGAATATTGGTTAGGCAAAGTCTCCTTTAAAATTTGCAGATAATTATCCATACTATCCATACTAATATTATAAATGCGAAAGTGTGTCTGCCTGTCTGTCTGTCTGTCTGTTACCTCTTCACGCTTAAACCGCTGAACCGATTTGGATGAAATTTGGTATGGAGATAGTTTGAGTCCCGGGAAGGACATAGGCTACTTTTTACCCTGGAAAAATACCCTTATCCGCGATAAACGAATTTAAGGCAGACGAAGTCGCGGCCAGAAGCTAGTTAATTATAAGAATAATTAATGAAGTCTATCGCTGACTTCACCAATAACTTTATAGTAATACGAGAGAAGCGGAAATAAGTAATGAATTAATTACGGGAATGGCTCATATGCCATATAAAAAAGACTGATTCGTCAGACGTGTCACTACTGACAAATACACATAAAGTTCTTTAATTCCACGGATTACGGAACAAATTCCGTAATCCTTGTTTCTTAACTATCAACACAACTTCAACTACGTAGGCAAAATGCATAACATCTTGGAGTTCACTATTTTAATAACGGCCAGATCTAGATCTTGGCATTGTTCGTGTAAGTAGCCGGCCGCAATATCGCAGACTCCGGCCACTCGAGCTCATCCCGATCGTCTGCAAAAACATCGCAAATAAGGACGCTTGTTAAAATATAGACGTACGATTGAGAACTATCACGTTCACGTCTCAAGCGGATTCGTAGCCACGTTGAAAATACAAGACTTAGGAGTTTTGTCGCAAACTTAGTTAGCCTGTAATAAAATAAGCAATGGCAGTAATTTGACTTCAAAAGGAAACATAACAATCATAGCTATGTTACTACTTATTCTGTAGAAGGTATATTCTTAATTACATACTTTAAGAAAGTAAATAAAATTATAATATTTAACATTAGAGTCCTTTCTCTGCAAACTTATGTTTTATTATAAAATAGTTTTTAGGTTATAATTGTATGAAATGATTTTATTTTCAACGCATTGAAAATTGTTATTGAATAAAATGAATGAAATGAAATTAACCACTTATCTATGCCCCATTCTTATCTGAAATTATTTGCCCAGTGCCATCGTTCCGTATTTTCTAAAACTATCTGAGACTTAATGCAAAGCACAGTCGTCAAAAACACAAAATCTAAATCTTTGTAACCTCTAAGGAGTTATGGTGAAGCACTATCATACATTCGAGCAAACTATGAAAACAATCAAAGAATTCTATGTACAATGACTTGAAAACAACACCCAGAACGAAGCCCCAGCAATGGTTTTGATCGGAATCAATACACTTATACATAGAAACTACGTCTTCCATTGATTACATACTCGTGGCACCCTCTGAAAGGGTTCGCTTAGATTATCAAACAGAAGCCACTTGAAAACTGCAATGACACATGTTAACATTTTAGCTTTCATTTGAATACGAGCAGTTATTTGCATTTGTACGTTAATATAACTTGTATAGTTTTATATCGCTATCTGCATTAATAGTGTGGTATCAATAATACTAACTACCTGCATACAGAAGAGTTTAAAACTTTAATTGCACGCACATGCAAAGCTTAATTGATGTTCGAATCAATGTACATTCACTTCGTTTTCATAAAGCATTGTAATTACAAAACAAACCTCACTCGAAATGAAATGCGCATGAGAAAACTGAAATAAAATTCCATAACTCATTTTCAATTGGCGGCGTCGACATCACTCGACACGCAAACTCTCCAGGACGCACGCAAAACGAACATTTTTCCGAACCGAACGCCTCCCGACGCAAAACTCTATAAAAACGTCGAAAAAAAACAGTAACATGGCGTATAATGACAGCTGGTCCACTTGAGAACAAAGGGGGAGAGCCGAGGCTCGTTGAGAAAAAAAATACACGGCGAGTTAAAACAACTGTGCGTACGTTCGCTCGCGGACCGCCGACGTCCGCTTGCTAATAAATTTGCAATCGCATTCGATTCGAACAGCCCACAATCGCAACGCTTACCCCGGCGACAATTGGACTGTATACACTACACTAGCAGAACAGTAGCTACTTTAGCTCGACGTCCGCTAAATTCGACGCAAAAATTAGGTAGCATCGTTGAGAAAACTCGTTATGAATATTGCTATACGTCTCGCGGAGAATAGCTCCGCATTCGAGTTTAAAATGCGAATAATAATCGCGCCATTCATAAAAATCCCGTGCGCGGAATGCAAGGAGCGACCGTGTTTTACACGTTATAATTTTGTGCCGAAAGCAGGCTTGCGACTAGGCAGGCGGTTGTTTTGTGCCGAGTGTAGGCTCGGTTCAAATGCCGCGCACGGACCATTAGTTGATGAGCGCACGTGCACACGGCCGGCTCCGCCACCCGATCCCGGTGAAAACGTAACAATTTTCAGGTAGAATATGAAAATGTTTTGTAACTCGCCACTGAAAACATGTTTTGCTAAAAACTAACGTTTTCACGCACGATTACTTTTTCAAGTATAGTTGGAGTTGTTATTTTAGCTTTCAATTTTTGTTGAAATAGATACAGGAAGTTATGGAACTGCATTGCGGGCCTGCAGGTGATGTTGAGTAGTGTGAAATGAAACAACCGCACGTCCCGCTTTTGTAACACAAAAGTGGATCTACCTAAAATATTATCTTTGATTATTCTTAATGTGTACCCACGTATGTAGTTGTAGATTGTAGTATACATTTCGTCACACATGCGGTGAGTAAACCCTATACGAGATTGCACCTGATACTTAGGCTATCCGCTGTATGGTTATTTTAATACCGCTAATAGGCCTCTGCTCAACCCCATACGTAGTATGTTTTATATGAATTAATTCCTCGGCTGATGGATCCGAAAGCGTTTTAGTTACGGGCCAGATGGCGCGCGGACAGATCAATTTGATGATTGCTAAAAACCCGGAGCGGACTTTTTGATGTCGTTCAGCCCAAGCCGAGTTCCCGCCGAGCCGAATAAACGGAGCTTTCGGAGGGACCTTTTTAATAAACTTTTAAGACTTTATAGAATTACGAGTAACTGCCAAATATTAACGCACAAAATATACATAAATGTTTTTTGTTTACGCGAAAAAAAGAAAATTGCGTCAGATTCGTTTCTGCAAGTGGTTAACCATTTATGGTATACTCGTATGCTCCCTAGTGAGATTTATCCGTACAGCTGAAACTACGTAAGATTTACGAATTTCCTACTCTATTATCAAATCAAACGCCTCTTCACTTCATTTGTACAAGATTTTTACGTACCGATGACGAGTACTATTATCAAAATACACGATTTACTTTTAAGTGTAACATGTAGGTAGCTGTGTTTCTAACAACCCCCATGAAATCAAATCAATATGACACATCTTCCCTAACCTTTCACTATATCGCAACATCATATTTCGATGATGATAAGAACAAGTGCGTTTGAACATTTTTCCACTAGCCCAGTGCTGATTGAGGGTAGATACTGTCAACAGTGACGTGTTTTAATAAGCGTTATCTTCTGTCCCTACCGCAGACGTACAGATGTATAACACAAATTCGTATATGTTTGAGTAATTATTGGTTGCACAATCACGTTCTGGTTATGTATTAACGGGTTTTCATACGGGCATGTGTTTTACAAACATTTGAGCTTTATTTGCCGACGTACGAAACATATATGTATGTTTCTATGTATCTACGTATACGTATAACATATATGTATCTATCTACGTGTGTTTCGAAAAATATACATAGAAGTTTGAAAATAACGTTTTACGAAACTAGAAGTTCTTTCGGCGAGGAGAAAAAGTCATAGCCCTTCGTTATTCTTCCGAGTAGTCAGGTAAAAAGTATCCAAAAACCATCTGTGGATACCCAGCTACTCCTGTACTATAAATAGTAGTAGCCCTTACAGCACGAGATTTTTTTTTGGTTTTTTGATTTATAGTTGCATTTTTAGCTGCTTTAAATCTCTTAAAAAGACAAAAAATACGAAAAAATAACCTCCCCCCCAATAACCTCATCAAAACCCACGATTGTTTCATTTTGTTATGACCCCTACTAAAGTCATTGTACTTTTTTTCGGACGTAATGACACTTATTAATAAAAGACAGCGTTGAAAGTAGGTAATAAACATTTAATACAAAGAATTTGAACTTCTTACACGTTTTACATGAAATAAATAAAAATAAGAACTTCTCATTACAATAATTAACGAACTATTAGAGATATATTTTGTCAGTTTTGACATTTGAAGACATATTTTACATGAAAAATCAAATTGTGAGCTTTTCATTACCACAAAAAGTACTTATTACTAATGAACATTAAATTACTAAATAACCGAACACGATGAGATGAAAGAGGAGCTGTGAGCTTGGTTTCAGGTTCACTTGCATCATCACTGTCTTCTGACTAGGTATCGTAATTACCATATTCTGTGTTGAAGCGCACACGTTATTCAAGATCTGATTCATCATATCTGATTCATGATCGCCGATGATTTTAGTCACCAAATCAGCTGTTAAAAGCCCTAAACACAATAAAGACATAACTTAGTGCAATAAATATTATATGATCTCCGTCCTGACCCCCACAATCGTGCTTTATAACTTTATTCGCGATCAAAAGCCTAAAATGTTTGTTCAAAAACTCATTTTAAAAACGTATATACAATAATTTAGTATGTACCTACTTTTGGTCCGGCCGTCCGTCAGGTCCATGGCCATCCTTGACGCTCATCTCGCCGGCGACTGACTCCCAAACTGAGCCGCGCGGGTTTTATATTGAATAATAATCGAACGCACGATCGATCGATGCCGTGCTGACGCGGCATTCTTGAATATTGTTCAAACTAGATTTTTTCAAAGTAGAACGCACGATCGTATCAGTCTGTGCTGTAAGGGGTAGTAAGTTTAACCGATTTGGCCTCCAAATAGTCTGTTAGAATAGATTTTTGATGATATCTTCAATATACAGACATTTCATTTTACAACTTTATAATAGTATAGACATTAAAAAAGTGAAACGGGAAATTTGACGGTCACAAAACCGAAATTTATTTTTTGCATGTTTGTATGTAGGTCTCCTACCTACCTACCTACCTACCTCCACTGTGCTATCTATGCACAGTGTTTTTATGAACCCCGATTTTGTTGCATGTGTTTTTTATTGTAAAAATTGATAATTGAAATAATTTTAAGCACTAGATGGAAATTCCGCGATCGATCCGTCCTTTACTTTTTAAGAAAACATGACGCGAAGTCGACCGGACAACCGGGCACTAGTATCACAAAAACTATTATAAAAATTAAAAAGGGCTACCTAACTGAAATTCGATTTATTATAATGTTTACACATATAATAAGTAAATATTCAGACCTATTTTGAACTTTTTAATATGGATAAGTTACGAAATATTACCATGTTTGTCATTTGTCATCTATATGTTCCAGATAAAAATAGACACGAAAAATTCTTTATAATGCTGTATTAGAAAAAGTTATCTATAGAGTATATTGCTTACACATACCTCTACCGATCATATTTAAATCACAATCTAATTCCGTTTTATCTAGTCGTTTTGAGCATTTAAATTTATATCCGGATTTTTTGGAGCTAGGGTTGTCACCTCGTCTACAAATATATTCTATGAATTGTACTTACTACTGTGTGCCCAGTTTATTTTTTAAAGTTTTTCGTGCTTCTAGTGCCCGGTAATCCATCTGACTTTGCTACCTGTTTTTTTTATGATAACGAAAAGTCGGATCGATCGCCGAGTTTTAGTCTAAGTATATAGTGCTTAAAATGATGTAAATTATCAATTTTTACAATAAAAACCAAATGCAATAAAATTGGAATTTATAGAACACTGTGCTTTGTGTCTTTGCGGCTTCATCATGTGAAAACGAATGGACGGATTACAACCACTTATGGTACAAGTTAAGCACCCACAGATGGTTATAAGAATTTATAGGATACGTTTTATTAGACTATGCCAAAAATTATTTAGACTTTTTTCTTCACCGCGAACACAATTTGACTTTGTCGAATGTTTAAGAAGTTCATCCTTCCGTACCACATTACAAATAATAAAGCGACAGATTGACGTCTTCTTTTCAATAGAGGCAGACTATACTGGTAGGCTATGACAAAGGTTATCGTCGGCGTTTCATAGCATAGTAAATCGGCCCTTACATGAAATGGACTGTGGTTTTGTGCTGAGCATCAACATCCTAATTTTTCCAGATTTTAACTTACGAATTTTCAACGATTTTTTCGAGATTGTGTCACGCGATTTTTTATTGTTCTTTTTAGGGTTCCCTACCCAAAGGGTAAAACAGGTCTGTCTGTCTGTCTTTCTTTCTGTCTGTCTGTCATCATTCTGTATCACATGAACCGTGATATCTAGACAGTTGAAAATTTCACAGATGATGTATATCTGTTGCTGCTATAACAACAAATACTAAAAACAGTATAATTTTATGTGTGCCTGACTATATTAGTAACCAATATAAAATGATCGGGAATCACGTACATTTTGCTTAGGAGTAGAGCTCTGATAACACTGGATTTTCATAGATACTGCCATTTGTAGAGTATATTTTGTACAGAGGTGCGCGCAACAGACTCGCAATTGGCCGATTTTTTATTCACGTCACCACAAAAAGGAAGTGGTAGTGAGTAGCGACACCTCCAGAATTTTTCCTGGTCATACGTTATATATCGGTCTACTATTAGTTTTTATACTTATTAACATTTTCCAAGTGGTGCTTCCTGTCGAAAATAAGCGGCATGTTTTGCATTCGTATACAAACGAAATAATCCTGTGAGGGATTAGTAAATCCCTCAATTTATTATGAAATGGAATTTTGATATTTCATTAAAATATATTTAAAATTCAAATAAATATATTTATTTGAATAATAATAATTAACAAATTTGATTGTAAAGCGTATTTTAACAATATAATGATAAATATAGGCTGAAAACAATCAATTTATGGTAGATACGAGTACTTATAAGCCGGAACTAAGATTTCCTGTGTTTCAAGCAAAAGGTAAATAAAATAAATAAGTCGCTCACTGAAAATCAACATAAAAAACCGACACCAAAAAAAACTAAAAAGTAAGATTAACTGCACAATAATGCCGTTGGTGCCTTATAAAATGAATTTTAGTATGTTGTGACACGATGGCATCGACTCCAAAATAACATCAATTGTATTTACGAGTATACTGTATAGTTTGAGTAAACAAACGGTTATTTGTAAGTAAATTCAAGAAACTGGATTATGGAGATATTCTTTTACTTTTGCTGGAATCGATTTTATTTTTTGTTAAAATGTTATTTTATTTTACAATTTTTAGTTAATCGTTACTTAAAAGTGTATCTCGTGATTCTCGTTACGGTTCGAACAAGCCCAAACACGGCTAGAATACATTTCTATGAAACACAATTTTGTGTGTTTCTGTGTTTTTAATGTGGGAAAACTAACACCACATTACTATATATTGTGACATAGACACAAGTCAAAGCGCAGAGAAAAATACGATTGCTGTCGCACGTGGTCACACCAGGACTCGAACCCGGTACCTATCGATAACGCGTCGAGCGTGTTAACCCCTCATAACCAGCGAGCACTGAGTCAATCGCCTCGAATTTATCCATTCGCTTTGACCAATGTAGTTATTTTTTATTTTATGAAAGGTGTCCGTGTCACAAGAGATCCCGTGCCTAATACCTACCACCTACCTTCCGGCTCCACCATCAAATCAATTCGATGGTACCTTTCTCACCAGGACCATTTCAATCGATTTGCGACTATGAAGAAGCCTAGCTATTTAAGTCGAGATGTATCTCGTCGCCCACCGTAAATCACTTATCGTTGAGGAGTTCCATAGTGACCTTCTGTGGTCTTATTCAGTTCCACTTCACCAATTAAAACTTTCTGAATGCAAATGCATTTTTATATAGCAAAGCCCTATAATATCAAGTGATATTAAGTAAAATAAAAGTCTATTAAATATCCATTTTAAACACAAATTTTGGTAAAACTTATATTTCTTGTAAAGTAATCCTAAAAAGAAGCAAAAGCTAGACCTTTCTGGGCTTCCGACGACCAAACCCTGCAAAACAGTTTCCTCTCCTTTTATTTACAGAAGGCTCTTTAAGTCCTCTTTTATGGAAGAGGAAAATAATAATGGCATATTAAACAACCCCGGGCCCCAAGATCAGTTATCAGGCTACGTGACGGGAATTAATCTCACATGGCCCGTGCACTATGTGCGATGCCCCCACCTATGTGCTTACCTATAGCACTTATATACGAGTGTTTTACCTATAGCACTTACATATATACGAGTGTTTACTTATGAGCCATATTGATGACTTATTTAGTAGGTACTGACAGACCACATGATGGTAAATTAGATTGTAAAACAAGCTTCAGCCTTTATTACAACACAACAAAACGCGGCTCAATCGCGAATACAGAATTACGCATTGGTAATTCTGCGACGTTTCGGACGCCAAATTTTGTGTCTCGGCAGAACTGGAGACGTGGGTATCACAATATTTTTTTACAGCGGGTATTAACTAAATGTCCGAACTTGGTCTTTATTATTACTTTGTATAATAGTGTAAATCATGTTTCAATTCATCACTTGGTGATGAATTCACTTTAAACTAACTTTCTTTTAAGTTCAGTTTTATGACGTCACGAGGAACTAAGTTATTTGTCAACCTACTTAATTAGTCTTACTGGTTGTACTACCAATGCCAGTCCAGGCACTAACTAATATTGCCGACTAACTTTGTGTCACCCGGGCCGCAATCGATAGCGAGAAATGGCTCTAAGAATTAACTTGAAATAGACCAGTGGCTAAGGCTATTAATTAATTTGATGTACGGCCGACATATCAAAGTGTATACAATTTTAATTACACTTTTGCTCACAATCACAAGAGCAATTAATCACTGCTGCGCGAATCACGAATTTGTCTTACAAACAGCACGACGAACGCTTCTTATTTACCTAATAAATTTCCCCGAATAGAAATTATAACGGCGTCATTGAAATCATGTTCCACAAGTGCCTGCCAGAGGGGCGCCGCACAGCGCGCACCGCGGGCGCTGAGAGTCGCCGAGAGCCTCGATAGCATCAAGCGAGCGTGCGACCGCCTCTGTGCACTGCCCCTATCGCCCCCATCAATAATGAGCCTACAAATCGAAACGGAAATTGAAAGAAAAAACTTCCCAATCGCAGATGTTATCGTCCGTCCTAAACACTCTCGTAAAAATATTAATATAACATAACTTTTTTCACCCAAACCCACATTAAACTCCAATCCCGTAGGAATTTATTGACAATTACGCCTCAATAAGAGGCAATAAACGCACAAAGCGTCGATGTCCACAGATTTGAATGTCAATTGTGTACAATTGTGTAATTCTGTTTTCGTGGAGGCTCATTTTGATTGTGCCGCTAGTAATACAATTATAAGTTGACTTTCGCTCATCTGATTTCTTTGTATAGTGTGCATTATTATGATAAACAACACCGTTGAGCTATTGTGTATCTATTGAGGATCCGAGTTCATTCGCCGTTGCGGCTATCATGCGTTCTCAGTAGTTGATAGTTTGTTAATGTGCCATGGTATAATTCGCATTTGAATTTTAATCAGTACACGAAGCGCGACGGGACGGTAAGGACCCGATGCCGCCGTAATAAATAAAAATGAGGCTGCGAATGTCGCGTACAAACCACTAATAAGAAGAGCTCGCTTAACCTTATCTCCGATCGAGGAAGACTAAAAAACGGCCGAGAAACGAGGGATGAGGCGCGAGGGGGAGCCCAAGAACAAGGGCCGTCAGTGAAATAGAGATAGATGAACACTGGGAAATGAAATTCTTTGTGGCATCGCGGTCCCGCAAAAAATGCACAGATTAGATTTTTCCCCTCGCCGAGGACCAAGGGTAGACAGAGGCAATGATTTTTACAACGCGCCGAGATATATACAAGTTTTAGTGCTGGGATTTGCTGTAACTGCCCCTGTTTGAGATTTTTAATTTCCTTGACTCGACACGGTTTCATTAGCATTAATGTTACTGACGATGTTCTTTTAGAGATATTATCTAAAAATTCAATTTATCCTTAAACTGACAAAACATATTTATTTTGAAGTCATTAGCTACATCATATTTATTTATTACTTATGTTCATAAATCATCCCTGGAGCCTCATTGTAATTCTAATTGCACTGAATCTTATAATGTCAATGAAACTAGTCGTATATTAACAATTGACCCATAGTTTTCCATTCGACTATAATAATTTAGGGCGTACCTATCTATACAAATCTAATTTTCTACACCTTTCAATAGCCGGCCAATTTCACACAGAAAATTATGAAAATCATCTACGTTAATGTGTTTAAAAGAGACATTTTAGAGGCCATACAGGAACACATTAAGTCCGTAAGAGGCTGTAAACAGGAATGTCGGGGTCGCGAAATTACTTCACATTAAAGGCTCGGATTAGAGGGGCTAAAAAACAGAGGGCCCACCGCGTGTCGTTAACATTGATTTGGTGCTCGAGTTACAGATGCCATGGATCTGCCGGTTGCTGGGGTCTTTAAGTGTCCAAGTGGTATCCCTTTAGATGAACAAGGAACTTAACCGAGCGCTTGATGCTCCTATCTTTACAATTTGTATGATTATTAACATTTTGACTGTCTTTCAGCTCGATACGTTTGTGCATTTCACCATCATCCATGTACACGTACATGAATATAATTACTTTCGCATCGATATGATGGACGTAACATTATCCCATCAAAAAGCAACGCAGTTCTACTGCCGTAAAAAGATGCTGCTGTATGGAATAGATAGGTACTGAATTATAACCAACTAGGTTTACGTTCGATGTCACAACTTTTTATTGCAGTACAACTGCGTTGTGAGACTTGAGCATTTTTGGATATGTTATGTTTTTGATAGCATCTCATCTATTTTTGTAGGTAGTTCTCCTTTTTTTCGGATGTTATATCTTGTGTTGAACGCGCACTGAGGGTTCCGACCTTCAGTGCGTGAGTCCGGTTGTCCGGTTGCCTGGTGTTCAGTTGTCTGGTGTCCGTTTGTCGTTGTCCGTTTGTTGGTGTGCGGTGCCCATTTGTCGGTGTCCGGTGTCCGGTGGTCCGGTGTTCGGTGTCCATTTGTCAGTGTCCGTAGGTCCGGTTGTCCGGTTGTAAGGTGACCGGTGTTCGGTTTTTCAGTGTACGGTGTCCGGTAGTCCGGTGTCTTGCCGCCATCCGGTGTCCGGTGGTCCTGTATGCGGTGTCCGGTGTCCGGTGTTCGGTTATCCGGTGTCCGTTTGTCGGTGTCCAGTGTCCTTTTGTCGCTGTCCGGTGTCCGGTTGTCCAGTGTACGGTGTCCGGTTGTCCAGTGTCTTTCCGCCATCCAGTGTCCGGTGGTCCTGTATGCGGCGTCCGGTGTCCGGTTTCTTGTATTTAGTTTTTAAGTAACAGAAAATTGTACGAGCTGCAAAACTAACTTTGCAATCGCGTATATTAATATAGAATTACAAAATTACTTATGCAGCCTATTTATCTGGAAAACTAGACTGAAATTGCAGAATGTTTTAGTTTTTAATTGCCTACGGGTTCAACATTTGGAGCTTGTGGATCTGCTAGTACCTTAGATTTTTGTTGATCGGTGAATCAGTCAGAGACACAAAATTAAGGAACTACAACTTGCAAGGATTCATAAACTACTGATTAAAATTCCACGGTCATTTGATTAAGTACTAAAGAATATTCTTTTAGATATGCAATAAAAATTGAAATATACAGTTCTTGAAACCTAAAAGCAGTGATTGTTTTTACATTTTTTAGGAATGTTTTGTTTGGCTTCAATCGATATAATCCTGCGGCTGTGCTCTGTGTGTCGTGTGTCATGTGGGGAAGTAAAGCCCGAATCCCGCCAAGTGTCTCGGTAATTTGTTTGGGCACTTCAAACGCTTTTTTGTATTATGTCTGACTGCTAATCGCCTAATTGCCATACTTTGAAAAAACAAATGTTTTTTTAACTATGGCTAGTGCTCAATTGCGTATGCTTATGACTGTATTTATTTCATTACTATTTAGAGAGACTAGTATAATTCTTAAGTTAGCTATATCCGTGATCTTACCTTACCATAAATGAATATGTATAGTATGTTTTAATCCGCGATCGGATGTAAATATCCCCACTAACTCTTTGCTATACTATTATAAAGTTGTTAAAATGAAATGACTGTACATTAAAGATATTTTCAAAAAAAGGATTGTAACGGACTATTTGGAGGTCACTGCATCGTAAATGATTTATTTTTATTTGTTGATTTGTATGTGTCTTTGTGGCTTCATCACGCCAAATCGGCTAAACCTCCTATTTTTGGAACACTGATTGCTGAGTGGTTATAGCATGGTTATAGCATACTTTATACCCGACTTCGCTGTCAAAAAAATTATGACTTTTACCCCCTCCATGAACGAAGTTGCGAACATCTTCTAGTTTAATTAGTAGGATTTGCCAAATACATTCTACACAAGTTAACGTTAATGATAACAGGTAATTTCTCTCTTCTCTCCACTTTTTATCCACCCTCTATTCTCATATATATGTGTACTGCAATGTATGCAATAAACCTTTGACTTGATGTTTACTTGAATAGTAATGGATAAAAAATAAGGCCCAGTACTTAAAGAAAATACGGTCGCAGTTAATCACGACGTGGTGTTAATTGCATCATTAACTGTAGACAAGTTGTGCCCGGAGAAGGAAACGAAAGAAAACGATCTCCACCGAAACTAATTATCAAACAAGATAATTAAAAAAACAGATTTTCACCCCAAGGAACGGGAAAATAATGAAATGCAAAGTGTCCACCCAAAAATTTCCATAAGAAAAATCTTCGTTTTTTCCTATCGCCCAAAATAACCATTGTCTGGTGCGTTTCGGCAGTTGTTTTCTTTGACGTGTCTCATTTTCATTTTTATCTCCAACGTCGAGGTTTTTAATAAAATATGCTAATAGCACGGCTCGTCAACCATAGTGTTGATAAGCGTCCAAGTCGCCAGGCGCGATTCCGTGCCTCGTCCCAAATTAGGACGAGGTCTGCTGAAAATTGTATTAGAAACGCAGTGGTTTTTATACCTTGTAATAGGTGCGTAAAGGTATGCTTTAATATATATTTGCTGTAATAAAATCTGTTGATTTTCGTCAAGTTCATAGTATTGATCAATCAGAACAAATCTTCAAAGCGAAGGAAATCAGAATACCTTCATACCTTATTTTGACAAGTCTCAATCATAACTTAGATCGGGAGAAATACCGGTACAATTTAACGATTTTATGGAGCTGGCATTAGATTATTAATTAGACTGGACTAAGTCGGCGCTGTCACTTACAGCTCGCCCCACTTACATTGAGTGCCCGCTATTTCCTCAGCGGCACGTGACGAGGCGACTGGATTCTTTATTTATTTTTAATTAGGTAGGAAGGTGGATTTCTAATGAAGAAAGGTATTACGGAAACGAACATATTGATCCAATTTATATACGTCATACATTAAAACTATAAAGTATGTATGTGTACATAATACACAATAAAGTATCATTTATTGAAAATTTCAAATTAACTATCGCATCAGCTTACTCAGCTCAGAATCTACGTAGTAAATGCGACGTCTCCGAAATAGTATACGTATGGATATTCCAGTGATGTGCTTTATTTGAAGTAACTTCGATCAATCAATCATCATCAATTTATTAAGTCTTCATTGGTACAAAAGAAACACTCTCACATAAAATACTGAAATAAATAGAGAAATAGAGGGCGAGGCAATTAAAAAAATACAATTTAAAAAATCTCAGCTGAATCAAATCAACCACTAAACGGCAAATATTAAATGCCAAATCGCCCCTATAAAGGGTGGCTAAATAAATAAAGTAGCTTGAATATGGCGGGAGTATAATAACAGAAGGCAAACAGCATCAGAAGCCGTGAGATAAAATCGTATTGCGTTGTCAAAAATAAATGAATCCCAGGATTAGTCGGGACACGGAGCGCAATATTGTCCCGGCCGGGAGGGCGCTAGTAAGCCGGGACTCCGCGACAACTTCACCGCAGTTTTGGCGAGCAATTATTCTATATGAAACCCTCTACGCCGGCCGTAAGCCGATTTGCACCAACCTACTGGCAGGTTAATAAAGAAAATAAAATGCTCTATATACCTACTAAATATAATTTCCAATCGAACACTGATACTGCCGATAAGAGGTATATCTGCCGATTCTATCATAGTAGATGCTATTGTAAACGAACAACGATAGCACAAGTGAACGGGTGAGATAAACTACTCCGCGCGATTTCGCTTGGCAAAGAGAGCGCTCAACTCGACGCTCGGCGCTCAGCGCCGTGCCGCACCCTGAGCCATCGCGAACGAGTTTTATTCCAATCGAATTTAGCCCGCCATGGAAATACGAGTGCCAATAAACCTCTATAAAAGTTATCTTCTTAAAACATAGCTGCACCTAGACTGCTACTGAAAATCCCTCTTTGTAGCTCTAGGCTGCTATTGGTAACGATGGTAATCAAAAGTTTAACGTTCTCCGAAATCACCTGCACCTAACGACAGAAACGAAGCAGTTCCATCAATTCCGCAACAATAAACAAAATTCGCAATATCTTACCATTAAGACGTCATTACTCAAATTGTACACAATTCAACAAGAGATTGAAAGAAACCGAAGAAACTGCCATCGGAATTTAAAAATGAATGAAAAACGTCAAAAAAGATAAGAATTTGAAAAGGGCGCAATTTATCAATGGCGCGTCAAGCAGTCGATCGGCCGGGCGTCATTTTTATCGTATTTGCGTATAAATAGTGGCGTCGCGACGCTCCGAACCGCCGCTAATGATACGGAAAATGACATCTTATTTCGACGCGTAAATCGAAGAAAAAATCGCTCATCTCTCGCCCGTCTACATGAATATTTTATAGGCGCGTCAACAGCGAAATGACAGGTTTTATCGTTTGAAAATTCGTCGAAAATTGTACGAAATGACGCGTCGATATTTTTTATTTAGTGAGAACATCCTTCCGCCAATCAGGCGCGCTCATTGTGGGCTACAATGAGGCCGTTCCCTCGGGAGTTTTCTCGCGTAATTTTTATTTAACTGATGTGCGCAACAGTTTGCCTACCTATGAGTATACAGGTATTTAGGTTTTTGTGCTGTTTATTGATACAATGCATTGTGATGTCATTATTTCGTCGGAACCATTACAGAGATGAGACAACCAATGGATGTCCACTTAAGAAAATATAGAGTTTGTATCCAAATGACATAGCTGTATTAAATCACTTTTAGGTTCACACAGGTACCTATATTAGGTATAATTATTTAATATATCGACACATTTGACGAACATGTTAGCACATAATGATAGGTAGGTGAGACTGGGGCTTTAATTGACAGATGGTAGGTATCAAGTGAATTTCTAAAAAAGTATAAACAGCACATCACTAGCGATTTTTGGAATGAGTCTCCGTGATAGTGCTGTTATAGGTTAAGAGTCGTCCCGCTCAGTGCGCCGTATTATCGAGTAGTGCGTGATGTCCGTCTATTTTGACCATGTCATTTTTTTTTGCACTTTATTTGTTTTTGATTTACGTTTTAATATTTGTTTTTGCTTTGATGTTTTTTGTTTCGTAGTTGCCCGTTTCATTCTTAATAATGCTACATATCTTTACTTACGCTAATGTTAGTTGCTTACTATAATATTTTTTTAATTGAAAAAGTATTCATGGAGCTAAAATTAACACATCTTAGGTACGGGGCTAGTATTAACATGTTAATAACAGTATATATCTATGGATTGTATAAATTTGTATTTTATGGCTTTGTACATTCATTGCGCAACCTACCTTAATTATTTATCTTAAATGTTACGGAATGAGGACTTATACCCGATAAACTACTCAAGCCATTGTTTTCAATATTTTTACGAGTCAGCTGCTTTTGAAATAACGTAAAAGTTTAGTGTATTACAACTTTTAAGAAAATGTGAATTGTTCCACTAATAAAAACATATGATTATTGAAAACTAATGTTTTCTTTAATATAATAATACTACAAGCCGCTAGTAAAAAATAACCGGCCAAGTGCGAGTCGAACTCGCGCATCGACGGTTCCGTAAAATTTTCACTTACCCCAACTATATTCCCCGGTTTCGGTTGAGTTAAGTTTGCACCTGATATCTAGGTATCGCATTGCATGAGGCAAGCTTAAAGCAACGGGGTTGTTCACATAGGCTTTTTGAAAATTATGAAAAAAAAATTGCTTGCTACAGGCTTGGTTATAATTTTCGTGTATGTTTAAATTTTAATATTGGGTTGGTAAACTTCGGATATAAAGGGGTGGAGGGGGAGGTATTTTTACTAATTTTCCTTAATGCAACAAAATCTGATCATTATAAAAAAAAAAATCAAATATGTGCAGGTCAAGCCCTTTCATATGATACCCTACACAAGTAGCTAGACTTTTAATTTTTGCCTCCCCCCTCATTTTCGACGTTTTTTCAGAAAATAAAAATATATTTTTAAATATTTCCTTTGCAAAACATGTGGCTGACCATGTTTATAAACATTCCACATTTCAAATAGATAGCGTAAGTATTTATAGAGATATGGCGCTCTAATGGACAGACAGACAGACAGAGTCGCACTATATACCCATATATAGTACTGTCTGTTCCTTTTGTACCTTTTTGGTACGGAAGCCTAAAAACGATCAGAGATTAAATGATTTTGATCTTTTGTAGAGATGGTTTGTTTGGGCTATATTTATTTACTAGCTTCTGCCCGCGCCTTCGTCTGCCTTAAATTCGTTTATCGCGGATAAGTGTATTTTTACAGAATAAAAAGTAGCCTATGTCCTTCCCCGGGACTCAAACTAACTCCATACCAAATTTCACCGAAATCGGTTCAGCGGTTTAAGCGTGAAGAGGTAACAGACAGACAGACAGACACACTTTCGCATTTACAATATTAGTATAGTATGGATGGTATGGATATTTATACACATAAAACATTGTTGCAGGGTTAAATGGTATAAGACAAATGTGAACTGTATAACACAATAAAAATATAGTTATCATCATTGTTATTTTGTAATTTCTTTAATTATAGGGAGGAATATCAAGGATAATAATTGTAGCCGATTGAACGAAACCGTTAATTCTAGCCCCCATCGTGGGGTAAATATTTACTACTGACTTTTCTGGAATTAAAACAACTTCTTGGACACTACCAATAATAACTTGTCAAATTAAATCCAAGGTTTTGGTTATTGAATAGTTTGGACATAATTCGACATAATGTTTCGGTGCTACAAAGCAAACTATTTTTTTTTATTTGTGCCCCGGTTTCCCCTTTATTTGGTAAACTGTAAATACGTAAATGTTAATATTTATGCCAAGCCAAGTAGGTATCTAAATATCTGCATCAACAATCAGAAAGCCATGGGATGTCTCAGAAATGTCAAACAATGCTTTCAAATCGATCTATCAAGCTCCGCAGATCAAAGGCCTATTGAGAGGCCTTTACAGATCTACGCCAAATTGGCAGAATGACGTAAATATCTTTATGAATCTATTTAATTGCTTATTAACATCGTGACTGACACGTGTATTGGTGGCATTACTTAATGTTCGCTTTGATCGCAGAGGGGGAGAATTGACGTGTTACACGCTCGGCAAAATGCTACATGGGAGTACACGTACCAGATTTGTTGGGCTTGGTAACCCGTGTGAAACCATTTATGGTAACAAAATACATAGCATATTAGAAGGGCGTTAGGTTTTGACAGCTGAATATATTTTTAATATTATGCTGTACTTTCTTTGCTACGAAATCGTAACCTAAGTGAACAAAATGTTATGTTTCTTCATATGCAGACGACTCGTTTGCCACTGCTTCGGAAGCTGCAGACAAAATCGGTTGTCGACTTATGTCTATCATGATTTTCACAATTTTAGAAAACCAAAGTAAAGTTATTTTTTGTTGCTAGGTAGGTGCGATTGTAGCTCCAGCTCAGTCGGAGTCAACTAACGAAGTTCTAAGTTATGCTTCGGCGAAGTTAGCTCGGCAACCACTCGCTCACTTCCAAGTCGCTGGAACTTTAAGCTGCTTTCGCTGTATCGATATTGCAATTTTTTCTGTTCGATAACTTTTAACCCTGTCAGAATTGCTAACTATGTCGACGCGAAAGTAATAGTATTTCTAATAAATGAATTTCAATTGATGGCTAAATAAAACATCTTAATATTCCAAAATAACTATATGAATTAATCTGCAGCGTAACGTAAGACATCGTTAAAGATTTAATACCTAGTTTTATGTAAATTAATAAATTCTATGTAGTAAGAGATGGTGCTCTTTTTTAAAGTTTAACCTATGTGTATAATAAAAAGACTTACTTATTAATGAACATGTACGAGTATAATGTTTTTTTAACACTAAACATGCTGACGTGATGTGTGTGTGAAGTGATGAACGATGTATAAGACTTTCCTTCTTTGACCTACTTTTTCAATCGCTGGTTGCTTTTACCTTAAATCTATGCATAGTTTACATAACTTCAGTAAGTAGTCACCGAGCAAACAAAGTAAGTTAATAATATTCACGTACGTACTGCAGCGACGTGATCCGCGTAAGTCTCGACATATTTCGTCAATTTCTCCCGAAGAGGGTCGGAACACCTGCCGTAAAGATAAGCCGAGGAGCCGCGTAATATTCCCCTTAAAATAACTTCTTACTGCCGCCTAGCAACGGGCGCTCCCGATCGGAGCTTAGTTACCACTACGTAAATAGGAAGTGGTTATGTAAAACTGTAGGACGTATCTTATCTCTGACTAAAAGGAAATTTTTAATCAATGTCGTTGTCTGATTTGATTTTTACGCTTTTAAAGCAATTCTGCTATGGCCAATCCTGAAATTTAACTTTTGAGAACTTTTAATTGAGTTATCATGGCAAACATATTAAATGCTCCATACATATTAAAAGGGTGGATCCACTTTTTCTTGCTGTTATTCTGTCCCGTGACTCAGGAGAGAATAGTGACAAGTTACTTAAAAAAATGCTAATAATCAAGGTTATTAACAAACCCTTGAAAATGGACCCATACCTATTGACTAGAAAAAAAAATCTTGCCTTTATATAGTTTAAAATCGTAGTTTTAATGAGTGACCTAGGAGACGTAACCATAGCAACGACGTACAGGAAAAAGTTGATTGACCCTAATACGGGAATTATGTAACGCGATATTTCTCAATTCGCCTATACTTATTACCTAGACTGTCCTAGACCAGTTAGTTACACCCGTCATCTATACTATTATAAAGTTGTAAAAATGAAATGTCTGTACATTGAAGATATTTTCAAAAAAATGTTTGTTATGGACTATTTGGAGGTCATTAAAATGAAAAATATTTTTTTGGATTTTATGTATGTTTGTATGTGTCGTTGTAGCTTTATGACGCAAAATCGGCTAAACGGATTTCAACTATTTTTGGTACACGAGTAGCTGGGTATCTCTAGATGGTTAAAGGATACTTTTTACCTGACTACGCTGAAGAAAACATGAAGGGTTATGACTTTTTCTCCTCCGCGAACGAAGTAGCGGGCGCCTTCTAGTTATAGGTATAATAAGTTTACTGACAATAGTTACACTTAAATGCAACTGCTTTTGTTTGTTAATTTATTTACAAGAAAAGGCTTCCATCAAGCCGCACCAGCTGAAAAATTGGTACTTACCTCATATCCACCACTTATAAACTGAGAACATGTGTAGGTAAACGCTGACATTTGAAGACAATAATTTCAAGGCGAGGCGCGAGGCAATTAATCAAGAAAGTCGTTACGCGTCGATATAATTAGCTAAAGAAAATACCTCAAGTGCTTACATTGCTAGTAGACTGGACGGTAAGTGTAAGTAGATACACGCTTATAATTGTGACTGGCGCGAGGCAATATTGCGAATTAATTAAAGAGCTCGTTAAGCATTAGCGTATCAGCTAAAGAAAATATCTCATATTGACAATATAGACATTGTACGAGTAAGTACACGTTCGATCGTTTTCACTTGTAGACACGGAGCCGCGGGCCGCCGCGATGATCCGAAGGCGAGACGCGAGGCAATATCGCGAATTAATTAAGGAAGTCGTTACGCGTCGATAGCGCATTAGCTACACGCACGGGAAATTGCCGACACAAAGGATATTTCCTGCGTTTTCCCCGATTTAAAGCAATTCACGGATTTTGATTAAGCCCCCGCTGCTACAGCGAGATTATTCCTCTTTCAAAGCAAAGAATGGTTTATTTCAGACACCGTGAAAGTGAATTGTATTTCCATGATTATTGATTTTGGGTCGAGCCATGATTTTGGCGGTTAGGGGAAAGCTCGAATGAGTGTTGTTTTACTTTTCACATATGGAAAAAGGAATCACGTAGAACGTCTCGGAATCGTTAGTATTTATATCTATACTTTAAACCCAAATGTAAATAAAGGTATGCTCACCCTTCTATACATGTAAATCATATTAACAAAACCCATTCAGCTGTTCACATCTATACTGTTATAAGATTTCTAAAAATGAAATGTTTGTACAATGACGATATATTAAAAAAAAATAAAGTGATACGGTTACTGAAAGGAAAAATATTTTAGTTACTTTTTTATGTTTCTATGTGTCGTTGTGTTCTCATGACGCCAAAACAGCTAAACGGATTTCAACTTTTTTTGGTATACATTGCTAGCTGGGCGTCCCCAGATGGTTTTAGGATACTTTTGACTCGACTGCTGAAGAAAAAAGAGGATTATGATTGTTTTGTCCTCCGCAGATGAAATGCGGGCACCTTCTGTTCTAAATACGTTTCTTTATTGTATCAGATTTAATGAATCATCCAAAAGTCTCAACAATTTCTCCACACCGACACGTGAGCGTGAACAAACATCAGAAATAGTTACATTTTAATGTAAAATAAGCAACACACAGATCATCCGTAGCTCGACTCAAGCCAGATACGGACCAATAGAAACTATGTTCATTATCTACCAAAGAAGCGGCAAGCGGCAACTTTAGATTGGCGCAATAATTATTTATTCCGCTCACCGCCGACCCGACTCAGCGAACTATTCAGCGAAGAAACGCTATTTCTCTCGGTCAGATAAGGCGTTTGATTTTCCCCATTTTCGCTTGGACTTTAATTATGGCCTCTGGTTTTGTGTAAAATAGTTGGCGGAGTTATTTAATCCGGGATCAGTATGCGGCCCGCGCGCGAGCCAATGAGTCAGGGAAACGCGTTCGCGCGGGGAATTATTTATTCTCGATGTGAATATGTCTTCAAGTATTCGACACCAACCTGTTTTAGTTCAATAAGAGGAAATTGAATGTAACCCTAACCCACGGCTTAAAAAGAGGGGTGGTATAGCTTAACATTGATTCTGTCCGTGGTATCGTAGCTCCTAAACGGAAGCAACGATTTCGATTTTGTTCTTTTTTGTATGAAATGTGCCTTAATCGAGAGTGTTCTTAGTTCTGTACTTATTTGGCATATACAATGTATGTATGATGTAGGGTGAATAGCAGTTTTTGAAAGTTTACTTTATCTAGTAGGCCATAAAGATTTTTGTATTATGAATAAGGTTTTAGAATATTTTTTATCTACGGACATGTCATTAGTGGCGTAAGATGGCATCAGAGGCCGTAGGGAAATGACCTTCATTGTTACTAGTGCTACCTGAAAAAGTAGTGTGCATCTCTGTACATCATTAATTGTCATCCTATTATGAAACTCGCTGACGTTCGTTTCATAAAACCACACTCGTGTTTTAAGGCCTCACATTATGTATCAGTTGCATAAAGTACTATTTTGTAAGTCAAGTTTAAATTATTATATTTTCTTCGAGCTCAACGAGCCTTAATCTCTACTCCAGTCACTCCCTGAAAAGTGAGTAAACATACTTAATTTCCAGCACGCGTAATGAGTGTGTTCTCAACTCCGTGTTTTAGACGCTGAACTGTGTAACTATACGGAGCCAAACACAATATAACGCCGTAAAAAATAAGCGCACATCAGACTCGAGCATGTAATTCTAGCGCACTCTTCCGACCCGGACAAAGGAGGAGGGTAAGAACACGAGTTACTCGACACCCGTGCCTTATTACGCAGATTTGTTTCTCGCCGCCGCCGCCGTCCGAACTAAAACAAACTCTGCAAACAACTACCACGATCCGTTTCGGTCTATTACGCCACTACGTCTTCAAACGTTTTGGCCGGCGCGCACAGACGCAGGAAATTCGTGATAGTCAAATTGTAGTCTTACAGGGCGTGTTACACTTAAATTATTACAATACCAACTTTGTTACTGACGTACAAGACTCAGTTTTCATTACGAATGCCAGCGGAAGGGTCCTTGGGATATGGCAGGTACGTACGTCACATGAGGACTGCGAAAGAAATGTACCTTTAACGACGTGATGATTCTGGAGTCGGGAGGAGAAATAAGCCGTAACAGGATGTCGTTCAGGATAATACCTCTTTCGTTTTATTTTCTTTTCAAAAGATTGTAGAGTTCGTACAAAATGTCAACATAGAGATTATGAGTAGATATGCTCAGAATCGCAAAATGCTCTGAATAACCACAGATACTAGGTAGCAGTAAATAGGATTCGTGACATTTATAACTTTATGGTTATTATTAACGAGTCACATAGCAGTGCATGTGAACTCATGAAGTGACGCCGCTGCACGCCATACTTAACGTACGTACACAATAGTGCGTCGGTCTCAAGTACAGTGAACTTAACACGTACTCAGGCGACTTCCTCATTCGCGTCAGTTAGTGTACTCACAAATGCATAAACGCGTCGCGAGAACCTTCTCGCGTCGATATATCCCAACCATTACTTGCGACTTGCAAACTTCGCGAGCGCCACGGCCGCGGCTAGACGTCGCCACACAAACACACCCACGCACACAAAAACGCAGGTATAAAAAACACCCCTGTGTGTGTCGAGTAGCCGTGTGTGAACTTAGAAACAGTACACTTATATTATAGTAGTCCCAGCTGTAGCTACTTATAAGTGAGTAGCTATCGCGACTCCTTTGTTCTAGCAGCTGATTGGAGCCAGGCCCGGAAATGCGTGTCACCCCACCCCCTCATTGGTCCGTTTCATTTTCTTAGCGCGAGAGAGATGCAGCTACAGTTTAAGGATACGGATCTGTGTGTAGCGCGGTAGGTAGGTGTCATGAGTTGCTTGTTTTGCTCGTTGACTATGTTTATGCCGCTTCGTCTAGATAAACTATTCGGCGAGTTGGCTTGAGAGTTTGCAAATTGTTTCTGTCGGAGTTGGTCGTCCGTAATTTTGAATTTTATCAAATTAGATTGGTTCGTCGGAGCAGCGCGCACTTAGCCAGTTTCAGAGGTTTAATGTAGATGTACTTATAGTTCGTAAATGTAACGAGATTTTCACACAACAACCCGTAACGTTCATAAGTGTTTTTAAACCAGTATGAGAATATACTACCCGTTAGTAAAATAAAAATATAAAGTGTAGTATTTAGTATGTATATCATATATTTCCACTAATGCTTGTACGATGAGAGTTGCGGCAGAACGTGGTTCCGGGAATTAACCGAAACATGTCGATACTTTGACATAATCTGTAATCGCTCTGTGTTCTAATAAATGTTTGTCAGTTTCCCAGACTACATTTTTCAAGTCATTTCAAATCCCTTGAAATATCCGTGATTGTTTACTAGTAGCCAAAACATAAAGCCGCGCGAAGTGAGCGGGAGGCAGCGACAGGCTAATCACCACTTTATCGCAGCTGTCACCCGCAGCATTCAAACCCACTAGCCGGGTACCGGCGACACTGTCGCGGTAATACGACGGAGTAAGGACGCTTTTACAGCGTCAGATGCTGGTAAACAAATTTAGATTCACTTTTATAAGGGTTTGAAAATTGTGGATCTAAAGCGAATTCAAAACTGTAAGTAATCAAAGAAAATGAAATTAACGTTGGCGTGGAAGGACTTCTACAGTACCTACGTTATTTATAGGTTTCTGTCAAAACTTTCTTTTCACATTCGCCTGTACTTTTCATTGAACATCCAAACTACTCATTGAGACAATTCTAAAGAGCCCAAACTCGGTGTCATGATTGTGTTATTTTATTACGTAGTTCCTTTGAGCACCTTCCGACTCCATCATCAGATCAGCTCGATGGAATCATTATATTGCAATGTCACCAAACTTACGAGTACTTAAGTACACCAATTCTAATTAAATGAGAAACTGAGAAGTGGGCCAAATTTAACATATAGGATTCAACCCAAAATACAACAACAACAACACAAACAGGGCAAGCTAAATTAAACCTTGTAAAAACAGGCATGGTTTTAAACTTATCCATTCCATAGCATTTTCTTTTAGGGTACGCTTTGTATCATAAACTTCAGCTATTTGCCAGGTTAGTACGTTATTAATGTGGAAGTAACTGCTATTTGACCTGCCCCATCACAAACAGGATGGTCATACGTTTAGTTTCCTTAATTTGCAGGTTTCTTCTCGAGACACTTCATAAGGTAGCTTTAAAAATACCAGCCCATGCAATCTCTACTTAACCTGAAAATACATACGTGTGTGGCCGTCATTTTAGTACCTATAGACACCCTTGAAAGTCTTAGACGTGAATACATTTCCAAAGCTCCTGTAGCGCGATTTTAGTCGGCTTGATCTATATACCTGCCAAGTAAATGACAATTCGTATAGTCGAGCTATCATTGAGTAGCTAACTTGTTAAAGTTAATCTAAAATGTCTAGTTAGCATATCTTGCAGACGAATCATACAAATATACTTGTATCTGCGAGTATGGCTGGAGCACGAGCGTTGTCGTGTCGTATATAATTGTGCGTAAGTACATTAGGCAGGCAGACTGGCAGCGGGCTAATCGGCCCTCTGTCACAGCCGTCACGCGCAGGCCCGACACGTGCTGCGGTGCCAGCTACCTACCGCAACGCGGCAGGGAGCACTCGTTCCAAATTCAAAAATATTAATTAGAATTTTATTTATACCGTACTGCCACGCCCTGAGTGGTGGGTGAAAATATCGGAAATTTTCGTTAAACAATATCCATCAAGAGTTTATAGTCGGAGTTCCTTATTTCATGACTGAGTAGCGTTATAATTTAAAAAAACTGGCCCCTTTCATATGATATCCTATTTAACCTAGTACCCCCCGTAGTACCTCCCTCCTCATATTCGTCGATTAAAATAATTCTTTTGTAATATATTTAGCTCACCATGTTTATAACCATTCCATTAGCATAAGTAATTAAGATTACGGCTATAATTATTTTCGTATAATATTCATATAAAATTATTTAATTCCACAAAATTTCAGATTTTTTGCTTGGTAAACTTCAGAGATAAAGGGTGTGGGGGGATGATATTTTTTTCCACATTTTCCTCAATAAAACGAAGTATAAGTAAGCATAAAAAAAATAAAAAAATAATGTTAGAAAATTGCAGATTTTCCCTTCAAATGATATAATACTTGAATTTGGTGGCTAGACTTGAAATTTTTGCCCCCACTCACATTGGTCGTTTTTTTTTTAATAAAAATATACTTTATAATGTTTCCTTTGTAATACACGTGGGCTGACCATGTTAATAAATATTTCAAATAAGTAGACAGCATAAGTAGTTTTTGAGATAGGGCGCTCTAATAGTCGGACAGACAGACAGACAAAGTCGCACCTTAAGGGTTCCAGTTTTACCTTTTTGGTACGGAACCCTAAAAAGATAACTAGGTAGGTACCTGTTTTTATGAGATTCTGATGGTTGTTCAGAAATTTCATAATAGACTTTTATCAAGAAGGAACTCCTCAAGTTAACTGCATATTGTTTTGTTATTCAATATAGTTCTTTACATCTATGTACATTGGAATAATATAGTATAAAAATTACCTGGAAATAATAGATTGTAATGAAAGTGGACCCGTTTCTAATTTATAAGCCAAATATTTTTAAAGCAATAAAGCCATTTTGTATGTTCATTAGTATCAAATAAAACCGCTGTTTTAAGCCCGTCTATTGTGTAGGATGGGTAACTACGGAACCCTACACTGAGCATGGTGAGACATGCTCTTGGCCAGTTTTTTTTTCATAATTTTAAATAGAGAAGGACACAATTTATGCTACTTTCTGAGCGATTATTTCCAAAAATATTAACTTAATCAAAATTTAGAAACCTCAAAATGATTTTAAAAAGTCTGTCTAAATACGAGTGTCACACATTGACATTTGCTAAAAAATATCGGTGTCAGTTAGGGGAGGGTGGGTAACAGTGGATCGATGGGGAATAGAGGATCAATTACTTATATTTTAGAGACATAAAAGATCGTTGACGAATTAAAATAACGCCTGTTACGTTATCAAAGTGCAAACAAAACAGATATGTAAGTCTATTATTTCTCTAAAATATAGGCAATGATCCACTGTTCCCCAGTCCCCACCGATCCACTGCTCTGGAGTGCCCTAAAACCTTTTTATTCTATGATTTGATCAAACTAAGGCTAACATAACACCTATACTCCAAATTCGGAAATACGTTAAACGCTTTCTTGTTGGAGAAGTGTTATTATTCGGTGGAGGATTTTGCGCTCAATTGTAAAATGAATTAAATATTGCAATGACATTACTTGTATTTTTAGTTTTAAGATGTATAATTTTTAGATCGTTTTGTCCTTATTTATTATATTATTTACTTATTTTGAATTTTTAAATAAATGACACGTTAATTTATAAAATTAAGTAGGCAATTGTTGTATCTTCAAACACGACTATGTGTTGTTACTGAATAAATGAATTTGAACTTGAATTTAATTAAAGTACATCTTGTAGTTTTTGAGTAAAATGCCCGTGACATACGGACGGAAATGACGAAACTGTAAGGGTTCCGTTTTTGCCATTTTGGCTACGGAACCCTAAAAACTGCCGGCCGTGACCGAGCATTAAAAATAAAGCCTCAAATTTTACAAATAACCATCAATGGCATGAAAATAACGCTTACTTAATCCTAAAACAAGATGTTTCATTGTCGGTTCACGTGAATAGCCAAACATTTTAAACTTGTAATTGGGTTTCTTCATTCGGAAGAAGGTATAATTGAAGCAAGCTATTTCTGGCATGTTACGTCATCAAAGTTGAAATCAGTGATTAAATGGACCACTTAATTGTAATATTTCGCAATTTGTTTCCATTTCCGTAGAATAAAGAATTTTACGATTATTTAATGATTCCTTTAGCTCTTGCGGTGAAGCGTCGTGATACGACACGCTGATAACTTTTTCCTTGCTTTGGTTCTTAAAATATCTTCTTAGTCCCCGCTTATCCTCTTTTATTCTATCTTCCCGTCTATCATGGTTTTGAATTAATTATCGTGTCGTAACAGGTGTCCAAAAATCTTGCCTCTTTGTTTCTCAACGGTTTCTAAAAATGTCCTTTTCTCTTTCACCTTCTAAAGCACTTCCTCAATCATATTTTGATCAGTCCAACTAATCCAGCACCTCATTTCAAAGGCTTCCAACCATTCGCTGTCACACTGAGTAATTTTACACGTTTCGCTTCCATACATTCTTATGCTACAAATGTACCTACACTTTTTATCCGTGACTAAGTTATATAAAGCCTTGCCATTCCCCAATATTTTTCCTTCGAAAATGTTATCACTACATTTTTTACCAAGTTCGAAGAATTTTTGAAATTGTTAGAAAGGTCATTGGGCATTTTGTTCGGACATATCACCCACAAAGCACACAAACGAAATAGGGCTAGGTATGTAGATAAATGTATTTGCTACTCAGTGGTATGAGTCGCATTCTTGTAAACCATGGGAGAATGGAGAAAAAAATTTTTATCATAAAGCATTTTTGCAAAGAATTAAGTCAAAACTATTGGAATTATTTCAAAAATACTTTGAATAGATACAAAACATTTTTATTTAAACAAATAAATATTTATATTTAAGTCACATGTTGAATCGTTTTTTAATAGTGCAACAACAATTATACTTTGAATAGCTGCTGTTATATTGCGTTGCTGTTGTTATATTGTTTAATACAAAGAAAAAACAAAAATAAAAAATTCTATGTGTAGACTTTTTACCTTACACAAACTGTTGAATAACTCTTTTCTGCCGGTTGATACATAAAAAAGAAATACATATTTAGAAAAGTGATTTTAAATTCTCTCTTTTAAAACTAGTTTGGGCTCTGTACGCGAAAGTTCGGAAAGCGGTTCAAAAACGCCTAATGACCTTTGTTTTATGAATATCTAAAGAAATGAAGAGAAGCCAAAAACTGGACCGATATTTTATTATATATTTACATAAAGGACTTCGTCATAATCATAAGACACTTTTAACAACCAACCTGACATAATCGTTATGAAATGAAAATGTCTCTTAATTTAGACATTAGCCTAACCGATGCTTATACTGAGGCTTGTTTTTATTTTACAAGATATGTAATTGGGATTTACTTAATTAATATGCACATTTTTGTTTGATTCGAGCGATGATAACAGGTACACTCGATACCCATGGACAGTCATAGAAAATTAAAAGTCTAAGAACTAGGTCACATAGCATATCATATGACCTTTCATATGGTACCCTATCTTGATCTGCACATTTTGCTATTGTGCTTAAATTTAGTTTTTTAATAACCCGGGTTTTAGTAATTAATAAAGTTTTCCTCTTTACTACATATAACCATTATAAGCATTAAAAAAAATACAAGGAACACTTTTTATTAGGAATAAAATATACCAGTTGCCATGAAAAATACGCGAAGAGATAAAGTTGACCTGTATGTCCCTCGAAATGCAATTTCGATCCACTGTGCAACGGTCGAAAGAAAACAGCACTTAAATGAACAAACTCACTAAATAAAGTCTTCCTCAGTACAAACAAACTCCTTTACAAGTTAATTCAAATCCACATAAGCCTTTATTGTGATCCCGATATCTTTCAAATCACTCGACGGCAATACACTTGTCATCTTCGCCATTGTGACATTCAGCGCGGGAGGGCTCGGCACCGGCTTACCTTTCAATCGATATCGACAGTCGATTATCGATATTTGTGCTCGATTATACCCACAATAGAACGACTCTCATTGTTAGATATTTAAAAAACAGGTGCCTAAACTAACCGCGGAAAAAACTTCTTTGATATGTTTATCAACCCTTTATAGATCGGGGGCGGTTTTGGCCGAACAATTGGTGGTTGGTGAATGGTTTTTCGATGGTTATCGTTGAAAAGCCAGGGGTTACTGACAGGTGAGACGTCAGCCTTGTGAATGGAGTGACGCGATGGATTGAATTCTTGTAAGTTGACTCGAGAAGAAACTGGTAAACGTATTTATGAATGGTTGACACAGGCCTATTCTAATGAAGGGGATATTATTTCCCTGTAAGATGAATGTTAATACATTAAAATCAAGTAGAAGCTACTGCTGGCTGAGGGGAAGTATTTATCCACAATTCGTATACTTTACGCTAAGATTTACAAAAACAAAACCTAATGAATCTTTTAGTAATTGTGTGTTGAGACTCAAAGATATTTTCAAGCTTTGATGCTGGTTTATCAAAAACACGAAATTTGTAAGAAGGCACTTATTTTGTAAAAAAATACTTTTAAATACGCGGCCCGCGGGGAGAATTTTTACAGCATGAATTCACCTATATACACTTGAGACTGGAAGTAATCCAAGCCATTAAAAAAATACTGTGAACGATATCCCAAAATAATTAATTACATAATCAATTCGGAGATCTGCTTGTACGTAATAACAAAGTTAATACCTTTGCCATTTAAGAAATGATTAATAGAGACAAACGCATTTAAATATGACTTGATATATTATTTTGGCTTTACAAAATCATATAAAGACTCTTTCCATGACAACTAGCAGCCGTCAGTCCACCTCGTCCCGTGGATAGCCTATGTGGGAGTCTCTTTTACTAGTACCATTGCGTCAGCATGTTTAATATTGGAGATATGGCCATTGTATGAATGCTTGCTCTGTACGAATCCATCTCACTATACCCTAAATATATATGGGGTCCCGTTTCTCAAAAGCTTGTAACTTGTATTACAAGCGGAAGTCTCTTTCTAAAAATATGAATTACAAATAAACTTCCGCTTTACCACTTTACGGTTACCCGTTACGGGCCCCAGATCCAAGCAAGATATCTTATATATGTACGGATTATAATTTAATTCAGGCTTATATTTTTTTCAATATTATAACCCAAATTAATTCAAAATTATATCTTGCTATACAATTAAACCACATGACTCCAAACTAATCATTGTAAACCCAAAAATGTTAAACGACCACCAGCATTTTAACAGAATTTTAATCTAAAATGTCAAGCAAATATTTTAAATCTCATTATCCTAGTAAAGATAATTATGCTATATAAATCATTATTTCTCCCAAACACAGTAAATAGTCTCCTAAAATTTGATCCTTTACAAATATGTTGTAAGATGTTTACTAAACTGATATTTATATTCCCTAAATTAAATTGCCACTGCCAAGAAACTCACGCAAGCATGCAAGCAATTTGTTTTTTTTTTAGGTTTGTATTGCAGGTTTACAATACAAACCTAACCTAACCTACAGTTTTCGGTTTTTGACCCATTTTGTCGCTAGGCTCGCTTCGCTCGCTCCACTATAAGTACATTGTCACAATACAAACCTAACCTAACCTACAGTTTTCGGTTTTTGACCCATTTTGTCGCTAGGCTCGCTTCGCTCGCTCCACTATAAGTACATTGTCACAATACAAACCTAACCTAACCTACAGTTTTCGGTTTTTGACCCATTTTGTCGCTAGGCTCGCTTCGCTCGCTCCACTATAAGTACATTGTCACAATACAAACCTAACCTAACCTACAGTTTTCGGTTTTTGACCCATTTTGTCGCTAGGCTCGCTTCGCTCGCTTCACTATAAGTACATTGTCACAATACAAACCTAACCTAACCTACATGTGCAGACTGAGGACTGTAAAAGCAGTCTGAACCCCTTTCGATAGCTTTAAGAGCAGTATAGGTGAAGTTGAGAATAAGAAGTCACAGTTTGTATCGAAATCCCGTTCCCAAACCAATACTTCGGCTTTCTATTGTAACTAAGCTAATTGACTTGACGATTATTTATTTTTTTATCTTTCGATTAGCTTCACATAACTTAAATAGAATTACGATAGAAAAAGAAAAGCCAATTACAGGAACTCACGGATAGAAGCAGTATAACTAAACTTAAACTAAGTGCTACACTCGACACAACAGCCCGTGTAGACAAGACATTATTAAGCTAGTACGAGGACACTTGGATTATGTCGAATTACAATGATTCAATGCATTAAATTAACAGTAAGTGCCCTGTGTACAGTAATAAAGTATCATACTCAAATAAAACACCTCGCTGTCAGACTTCGCCTCACGGAAGGGATCTTACAGTTAAATATGTCAATATCTAGTTCTTTCGTCACGCTATTCACACTTCGACTTGCACGCAACAGGAAGCTATTTTGTCTGTAATTGGATGATGCAGATTTAAGAGATAACGGGGGATAATGCCTTTTAGAACGAGTGGGTGTATTGAAAGATATGCTCCCAAGTAACTCGGGACAATCAGTAACGCCACTGGTGATGGTTAGAATATAGGTGATATCGGCTATTTCACGACGTTTTTGTAATGGAATAAGGTGGTGTTTCTTACATATATTAATATAGTTAGAAGTACTATAGTTGCATTTCAGTTTAAAACATAAAAACTTTACGAATTTTTGCTGGACACGTTCCATCCTGTCAATGTACTTACTGTAACAAGGGTTCCAGATTTGGGAAGCATATTCAAGTTTACTTCTGACAAATGAACAATAAAGTACTTTTAATGTTTTCGCTTGAGTAAAATAAGTCGAATTACGCATTATAAAACCTAGTGCTTTGAGGGCACCACCAATAATATTGTCTATGTGCTTATTGAAAATGAGCTTCGAATCGTGTACCACAGCAAGGTCTTTCATATGCATTACTTTATGGAGAGGTTGGCCTTTTAAAGTATTAGAAGTGGGAATTAATTTGCGCTGGCGGATTATGATAATTTTCCCATGACTTGTACGTCAACAGAATTAGCTTCGGCTTTTATACTCGAGCCGTATATTGGTTAGGGAGGGGGTAATTTAATTATTAATTTATCAATTGTCGTGCAACATTTTAGATTTCCATGGAAAATTACTAGTCTTTATGCGACGTTATGGAATAGTTGTGAAATGTTGCGCAGTTCCTATGGAAAGTTTGTATACATAAGTTTACTATGTAATTTATCGCCTTATGGGCTTTATATAATTGATATTTGATTCGTAGATACCAATTTTATCCCTTTGACTGTTTAGTCAAAGTAATGATTTCATATCTTTCTATCGGGGTTAGATAGAAAGGTATGAAATGAATTTATTGAACAAATTATACTTTTTATTAGCTTATAAGCTATGTAGGCATTCCAGGTCTTATACTGTCTATATAATACTGTAATTGCGGGGTCATCCGGTACATTCTCCCGCCACTATGACCTTAGTCATAGGAAACTTCGTCTGTGCCGGTGACCCGTTGATGCTGCCTGATGCACGCAGATGTCGGCTGTTGTGGCTCGATGCTCAGGTCTGCTGTGATGACACGGGCGCCGTGGGCAGCGCGCTGTCTCGGGCGCCGCAGGCGACGTGCTGTCGCCGTGGGCGGCGCGGACGCGGTGCGTAAGGCGCGTCTCTGCGATTTCTCGGGCGCCGTGGGCGGCGCGCTATCCTCGCGCTGCGGTATCTCGGGCGCCGCAGGCGGCGCGCTGTTGCCGTGGGCGGCGCGGACGCGGTGCGTAAGGCGCGTCGCTGCGATGTCTCAGGCGCCGTTGGCGGCGCGCTGTCCTCTCGGGGGCGCCGATTGGTGCTGTTGGTCCGGCCGACGTCACTCGTGTGGAGTACGAGTGGCGGCTCGGGCGCCGGCGCGATTAGTCGCGGGGCCGGCAAAGGAGCCCGCTGTGCGCCACTAGGCGTGTGCAGGGCTTCTGGGAGCTGCGCGGTTGGGTGGTGCGACCGACGGCGTCGCGCTCGGCGAGTGCGGCGTCGGGGGCGCCGATTGGTGCTGTTGGTCCGGCCGACGTCACTCGTGTGGAGTACGAGAACTAATTTAACCATCTTCCAAGGATCGTAGCGTCGTGAAAATTGGCAGCCGTATGAAGGTCTGATGGCAATACTATAATATGGTAATGTCGAACTGATTTGATGATGGAGCCGGAAGATATGAACTGGAACTTCATGATGGAACATCGTATCATAGCTGTGTTTGGATTTGTTAGAAAAGTCTAGTAAAGCGTGTTTTTCTAGTGTATTTTAAACTATTAATTTATTTGGTAAGAGAGCTTATTGTATCAAAGTATTTTTTGGTGGTCATTATATTTAACCCCAAAACAAAATGCCACGTCAAGGCTTTCCTTATATGTATGTGACGTGGTAGTGACGTCACGTGCTCGAACCTACAGCTACGCATATAAACTTTCTTCAACACGCGACAAAAACGAGTTACATTTTCCACGTGACGAAAACAAACGAGGAAAATTCACGGGGACCATTACTTTACGCGTGGTCAAGCTCTTGGAACTACGGCACGAAATTCCATGCGTCATTGGTACATGGTCTAACATGAGACTTACGTAGTAAATCTGGGTACTTAAATGACTAAACACGTTATTTATTAGTCATGCCTATTTATGAAAAAAGTTATACGCATACGCCTTAAACATATATTTTTAGTTGTCCCCTTTGAGATAAAATGGGGCTTTTTCTTAGTCTGTATTAAACAAATGTAATAATAACTGTGTTCCGAGGAATTGATCGACATGATGCCTACAGTCACCTTCTACCATCACACCGCTCGCCATCGGCAGGGTATTCATCCACACACCTTAGAACCAAAATGGTCGCGCACCGTGCGGTATCAACGGGATTTTCTACCGCTGACACTCCGAATGTGGAATGACCTCTCTACCGCCGTTTTCTCTGGAGGTTACGCAGTGTGGGGTTCTTCAAGAGGGGAGTGAGTAGGTTCTTAAAGGGTCGGCAACACGCACGTCATGTCCCTGGCGTTGCAAGCGCACATAGGCTGCGGTGACTGCTTAACATCAGGCAGGCCGTACGCTTGTTTGCCACCTTAGTAGTGTAAAAAAAACGTGTCGTAGGGATGGTATCACGTGCTCGAGCCTACAATCATGCACAAAAACTTTCATCAACACGCGACAAAAACGTGTCAGTCACATTTTCCGCGTGACGAAAACAAACGAGGAAAATTCGCGGCGGCTATCTTCCCTTACGCGTAATCGTGCTCTTGAGACTGAGGTACGAGATTCCATGCGTCATCAGTGCGTGGAATAACATGAGACTTTTGTAGTCAACCTAAGTGATAAAATAAAATCCCTAGTAAAAACGTGTATTTTTGGCCCATACGCCTACGCCAGAAACATACGATTTTAGTGCTTTTCTTGATATGTAAGGAAAAAATCATGCATTTCATGCGATGTGCATAAAAAAGAAATAAGCAAATTATAGCAATTACTTAGGTGAACTTCTGTTATCGAACACAGGTGCGTTATTAATGTGAGTTAAGTTAACTCAAGTGATAGCGATGATTTTCGCGAACCTTTATACAAATTGTGTTTAGTATTATTTAGATGCATTGTTACATCTAATTATTATATTATTATTCATGCCGCCGTCTATGATACTGTGAGTTTTGTATACTTCAGAATTAATAGCAGGTAATCATTGTTATTAACAGTTTTCTTTTATTTCTTCACTTAATTCTTAGGCTACAAATAAGCTGATCGTTTAAGCTATTATATATATTATATTATAACAGGTGGCACAGTAAATTATAAAACCGAGGTGACGTAGAAATAAATTGCAGTTATTTAAACTATTTATCTGCAATAAACAGTGCCTACTACTGAAAGTCAGACATAACAAACAATAATATTGCTTTGCTACTATTTCTTATCACCGTACTATTTGAAAACAGTATAACGATATAATTTGCAGAAGCTACATTAGAAACAATTATACACTCACCACTTATTTCTCCAAATAATCCAAAACCTGTAAAAAAAATAACTACAGTTAAAAATTGTTAAATGAGATGAGAACCACTTTTATTACTCAACTTAGAAATCATACGAGAACATTACGTATATAATAATAATAAATAAATATTACAGGACAATTTTACACAAATCGAATTAGTCCCATAGTAAAGCTCAATACGGCTTGTGTTATGGGTACTACACGACGATATATTTAATCGATCGATTAAGTAATTTATCGATATAAGTATAGTCATAGAAAATATCCAAGACCCGGGAACAATTATTTATGCTCATCACACAAATATTTGCCCTTACCGGGATTTGAACCCAGGACCACAGCTTCGCAGGCAACGTTACTGGTGGTATGTGTTTCGAATATGTTTACCATAGTACGTATATACGAGAAGGGTTCAATATATATTATCGGTAGGGGTATGATCCAGTATAATGTATTATCATAATGTTTGATGATGAGACTCATATCATCCGTTTGTTTTTATATAATAGCTATACAAAGACTACAGTATGAAATGTTTAACGATGTCGGTAAAATGGGAGCTTGTTTTGATTATTGTTTAGGGAAACGTGAGCAAAGTCTTGGTACGGCCGACCAAGAAGTTGGTCTACCACTTTACGACGCTATTTCACATGTATTAAGCTTCAGACCAATTTCATGGCCGAATGTACAGTAATCAAGAAAAGTGTTTCTGAAAATAAAAGATTGATTTATTGTGATGACTCTAGAAAAGATAAGACTCATGCAATCACATGTTCAAAGTCGGGTCACCTGACAATATTCAAAGTTGTATTTTTCGCCCATCAAAAAAAAGAGGTTTAATATAATGACCACCAAAAAAATTGATACCTACCTTAGGGAGTCTTACCAAAAAAATATACTGAACATTAAAAAAAATATCTACCTTAACAATAGTACTAGTTGTTTTAGTAAGACCGCACATTAAATTGTATTCAAAGACCAAATTTAGTGAATGATCACCAAATCTTAACGAACAGATTAATACGCTCTTTTTACCTAAATAAACCACCATAATTGCCATAAAATGTATGAATATTACGAAATAAAGTGTAATGATGCCATTATTTACTGGGTCAAAATGGGTCAAAAACCAAAAACTAGGTTTGTATAGTGTTGTGACCATGTATAATATCGGAGCGAGGGAGCGTCAAAATGGGTCAAAAACCGAGAACTGTAGGTTAGGTTAGGTTTGTATGGTGACCATGTATAGCGGAGCGTCAAAATGCTTGCATGCTTGCGTGAGGATTGCTTAAAAAAGAAATGAAAATGCCATTATTTACTGCGTTTGGAAGTAATAATGATTTACATAGCGTACTTATTTGCTTAGACACTTTTGGTGGTCATTATATTATTTCTGGGTTAACAATGATTACTTTTGAGTTATGTGCTTTACAATAGGATAGCAAGATGTTATAGTTTGGGTTATAATTTTACATAAAAATGGAGATTAAATTTTGGGACTCGTTAACTAGTTTTGTGTTAGCAACTGTTAGCAATGATTAGTTTGGAGACAGTTTCTTTCTTAAGATAGTAAGATATTATAATATTGGTTATTATTTCACATTAAAATAGAGTTTTGATTTTGGTGATCATTAACTATTTTTGGCAGTAAAAAGTGTTATTTTGGCGCTTTATTTTACCATATCTCGTGATCCGTTAAACATATGCAAAAAAATTGCGAGCATGCCTTTTATTTCATACAGAGTTTATAGCAGCAATGGCTAGATGGGATATTTATAAATATAGTATACGACTCAGAATAATTAAAAAAAAAAGAAAACAAAAAACCCGACAGTGCAAAAAACCTAGAAAGAAAAAAACAAGTTCAGTACAGATTCAGATCGATACTCACATAAAACAATTAATAAATTCTAATGTGGAACATAGCAATTGGGAATATTCATGAATTTTTATTTTTACTTTATTAAAAGCTCATTCATGTAACAAACAGTAGACAATTTTTTTTTACGAGTAGCTATTAATTTATTCTATCTCTTTCTTGCAAATAGAATTAATATGGAGTTTATATGGCCGGAGTGCACTATGACGTAACAGTGCACATCGGACCTCTCTGTCTAATTACTAGTTTAAAATGCCTTTATTATGCGTATTTCTTGGGCGATTTTAATTTCACATTTTGAAATAGTTTTTACGGTATTTTGATATTTAGTTAAGAAAAGCGATAAAAAAAAATTCATGCATGTACCCTATTGTAAACAGTCAGGACCCATAAGAAATCTAGATTGACGCAAATCCTCTCAACAATGGGTAGCATTATATAAATTGAGAAGCTTGCACATATATTTATTACAATTAAATGAATATTTTGTGAGAACGGCTTGCTAACCAACTTTAAATCGTTATACTTCGTAACTAGTCATTCATAATTAATATGATAAAAGAAACCTAATAATTATTTTCAAATCCCTATTCAATGATACTCCACTCAATACAGTACGTCGATTTTTTTTTTATATTTCACAATATTTTGGTGTCTCATCATTGCAAGCTTAAGTTTTCATTATTTTGATGTCTTTAGTGACATTCGGACAATTAATACGAATCGATTGATGTAAGAATCATCAAAATCGGCCTACGCCTTTGGTTTCTAGAGTGCCAGATAGGAACAAACATACATACATAGACTGATAAACACACCCTCTTTTGCGTCGCGCAGTCGGGTAAAAAAACAGACTACTTCCGCGGACAATGTACAAATGTTAAACACGTATTGCCACGCAGGACAAACCTAGTTTTTCATGAGGTGATGATCTTGTATCATTCATGTATGTACATAAGTTAGCTAAATAGGTTCAATGGTGAAACCTTCAAAAGAGAACAAACATTTTCTCTTCACAATAAACAAAATAAAGTACAAAACGTTTATTTAGTCCATCATTCTCCATTATTCAAGTCTGTGGCCGTTCTTCAATCTCTTTCATTAGGCTTAAGTAACTCCGCATTTAGGTATAGCATAATGAAAATGTAGCTCCAACTGTAACTAGTACGGTTTGAAAAAACAAGGAGGCCTACAAAAGGGATACACTAAAAAATGCACCGGAAAGTACATCGCGAAGTTTCTGTTGAAAGTGAGGTAACGCACGGTGCGTTGCACCTAACCAAGCGTAGAGCTAAGGAGCGTGGCTCGAGGCACGGGCGGAAACTCTTAGACTTCATCGTCCGAAGAATTCGCAGCTGCCATCCTCTCTAGGTATGCTCTTGTCGTCCGGATCAGAGAGCACGTGTACTAGGACGTCGGGTGTACCGGCCTCTTGAGGAACGGCTTCCGGAGAGTGGATTTTCTAGGGTATCGGGAGTGGTAGGAAGGTAGTCGGCTGCCTTCCTAATTAGGGGGTTTCTATGGTGGGGAGCATTTCCATTTCCTGGTACAAACTTAACGTCGGTGTTTTTAGGGTTCCGTAGCCAAAATGGCAAAAACAGAACCCTTATAGTTTCGTCTTGTCCATCCATCTGTCCATCCGTCCATCCGTCCATATGTCACAGGCATTTTACTCAAAAATTACAAAATGTACATTGATAAAATTTGGAGTATTAGGGTGTCTTGTGTAAGCCGCTACTTAGTTTGATGTATGATGTAACCGAAACTAATAAAACAATTCAGCAAATATCGATGTGTGGCACATACTTCGACAGAACTTATTAAAACATTACGAGGTTTGTATAAAAAAAATGATTTAGTGGATATTTTCTGAAGTAGTCGCTCCGAAAGTCGCATAAATTGTGTCCCCTCTATTTTCTAAACGGTATGTCCAAAAATATGAAATATATAACAATTATAAAGCTTAATAAATACTTTCTAAGAAAATTGTTTTCAACACGATCGGATGTTCCGTTTTTCAGTTCTTGTCGAAACACGGAGCTTCTCAGCAAAAAAAACGTAAGTGTCGTCGACATACGCTCTTTTGCTAATGCATTTTTTCATATCGCATTTTTTTCATCTGTAGTGTGCTGCATTGTTCCGTATGAACGGCTTCGGAATCCTACATTGAGTATGGTCCGACATGCTCTTGGCCGGTTTTTTGCATGCGGTTGTATGGAACCCTACGTGAGCGAGTCTGACGTTTTAAACTCAAACCTAAAGGTGTAGAAAACGTGTCATTTTTAAAGTAACTAAAGAATGTAGTATGTGCCTTAAAGATGCGCACTTACACTACGCACACGATCAGGTACGGAACCCTTAATTGTGCGACGTCCGATTTGGCAGGTTTTATTTAACCATTTCCAGATATGTAATGTCTATTTACACATATTGAAATATCGTTTATCTTTATTAGAAAATAAATAGTTTTACAGATGTCTGATTTCATAAATTGCATGATTCAATCCCAACAAAACCAATTCAACGGCCATGCAAATTAATTTCCTTCATAAACAAAAATCAACATTGGCGATTAATAACCTCATAGTTGCAGACGAAGTTGCGGGTATAAGCTAGTTCTTGCATATAATCCGCGTATGTATGTAATTGGTTTCTTAGAAACGCCGGCCACTTACGATTTTGATGAAATTTGGTGTTTGGACCCAGTTTTGCTTTTGAAGTTTATCTTGATTGGTAGATAGTCCTCAAAGACGAAATGACACACGGTCGCGAGCGCATAACTATTTTCTACGAATTTGACCGAAACTTTTCAAATCTAAAAAACTGCAAAACAATGTCTATGTATAAGCATAATTTACAAATAGGTTACAATATGACTAGTAAAAAGTGAAATAGCAATCCCGCAATCCGCCTCCGCTTGTCCCGCGTGCTAACCTTTCAGCCGCTCTGAATAGCTGGTGTCGGCAAGGCGAGTGCCTACCGTTGCATATTTATGAAGCGCCTCAAACACTATAAATAGTTGATACGGCCGGCCTCGCCGGGTAATGGAGTAAATACAACCGTCGGTCGCTGTAATTTATACTGAATGAGAATACCGAAACTAGAGGGCCGAGAGGAACTGTCGGTCTAACATTTTAGAGCACATTCTAAGTTTTCACACCAACACCATCTTGACTGACATTGATGACAATCTGTATATATGATGGAATCGACTTGTGGACCTGTAGATTGCTCAATTCACTGGTTATTATCTGGAGATCAATTAAAACACATATTTCAGTGTATATAAAATGAAGTGGGCAACTAAGCCAGCTCAGAGGTTGAACTCTTGTATATGTTGCTGCCACGAGGGGTAAATGCAACTTGATTTCTCTGTAGGAGATGGGCTATATTCCGGCTGTTTGCGTGAAGAATTCCGATTATTGTATTAACACAGGTGAATTACCTATATTTTATAGTCAGATAACTTTTAAGAAGTTAATATCAAAACTGCCGGTATTTGTACCGTCGCACTAGCAACGCTACGACTGACGAGCCAGCGTGTTTACGAGGCGCAGATTTTGCAAAGATTAGCTCGTTGAGTCAACGGCCCCGTTTGCATTAGAATGCAGAGCGTCGATTTGTGAACGTGCGACCGATTGCCATGTCACGTCTGCTTACATTTTCTACGAAAGTCGACCGGTGACTTGCTTTCAGTTGGAGAAATCGATTAATGAGCTCCAGTTTTGGATGTGGAGCGGTTCAAGCTAACCTAATGTGGTAAAGCGCCAAAAGACAGGAAATGTGTATGTTACATTCGATGTTTTTAAAGATTTACAACATGATGATCTTGTCGCAAAGATAATCATAATAGTAGGTGAGATTTTAAAAAAAGGTAATATTTTGGTACTTCTGAAAATTTAATGCAAGGTTTATTTTCTCGGGTTCAACTTTCATTTCAGCCTGAAATATGAAGTATCATATTAAAAGATCCAAATATGTCACTTGTTTGCTGGGCATACTCGAAACAAACAAATGTTTTGAAATTGATCGTATAATCACATTCACATTGCATTTTGCTTTCATCTGCTGATTGAAAGACAGAATACGTCGATGCTCACTAATATCATTTCAGTGCAGACGAGGATGGAACTGCATAGTTTCAATACCCAAAAGCGTTAAACGTCGAGATTCTTCGTACAATGTCGCTTTTGTGAGGGCCGGGCGGCGTGTGTTAGTTTTCAGGGTTCAATAGAGACAGTGCAAGTGTGAATTTTGTGTTGTTGGGCAATTTTGCAGTGCAGGCCGAATGGGCAGTGGTCGAACGTGCTAATCTGCGTGGAGTGTCGCGTGTGATTGGGTAGACGGCGATGTCCAATTTTCCGGTGGTGACGTGAGGTATTAGTTCTACGGAAAAGCATTCGCACAGTGGACGTAAATGCGCTGGTATTTGTTTATAATTCGAATTTGAAAACGCTATAGACCTTGAATATTATTAACAAAATACAAGACGCTTGGATATAAAAAAATAAATATTTCCTTATAACTTAACACCCACACGCTTACATTTAACTCAGACAAAATATTGTGATAGAAATTACAAAATTAATTCGTATGCATGATATCCGACTGGTCTTAAAATATTTAACTAGAATTTAAATTGAAGGACACAAATTTGGATAATGTACATTTTAACAAAAGTTCTACGAGAGATGCGTTGTTGAGTTACCATTGTTTGTATACAAATACAATATAGAATACTAAAAATAGTACATAAAATCCTTTCCATATTTCCGAGACCACAACAAAAATCAGAACTCCTCTCATCTCAGCGAGCTCCTTGTGCATAGATAGCAGTTGGAAAATCGCATGCTTTCGTTGTGAAAAGGTCAAACTTAATGACAATTTGTATTCGCAAACAAATCTAAGCTCGCAAACAAGTTGGCGTTCCGATTCGTTCCCTAATGATTGTTTACCGAAGCTAGTTGGGTTAATGCAATATTAATGCAATTCATTAACCGTGCGATTCAAGTGTGCGAGCCCCTTATGCACTGTGCAGTCCCCCGCTGGTGCAATCCGTGGGACAATTTTGTGAGGAATAATCGGAGTTGTTTGGGATTGTTTTCTGAGAAAATATGGGTAGAACTTTAGAAGCTATCCACACGTGTAATTTTAGTCATAGCTAAGCCAAAGCAAGCTTTTTTTGGTATAACTTATGATTAAATACTTTGTTTCATACTAGAAGGTGCCCCGCGGCTTCGTTCGCACAATAGAATAAAGTCATAACAATATATTTTTTTTTACTACAGCTTATTTGGATAAAAAGTAACCTCTAACTATTTGTGCATACACAGCTTTGATTTTATGAAAACCTCTTCAATGCACAGACATTTCATGTTTACGTATGTATATAATAGCAGGATACCTACATAGATATACTGCGAACGTCCTGTGATAATGTTCTTGTTAAAAAAATGATCGCAGAAACGAAATAACTTATCGCATAGATGGTACATATTTCTGTGTTGCAAATTAAACAAATAACACAGTTGACAGAGCGGTAATTTTATTGCATACATTCGATCTCCCACTCAATACTGTGGGGGATGAGCTTAGATGGTGGAATAATAAAAAGTAGCTAGTACGGGTTTAAGTATTACTTTTTTATTCAACGTGTCTTACGACTAAGCTCCTACTGACACAAAGCTGGTACGAGACAGCTGTCGTTCTTAAATAAATTCAAATACCTACTACTTTTACATACGGCGTGACTGTCTCGTATGCATCGTGAAGGATTAACACCTCCCCATATCCCGCCGTCCCAGGGAGGACACAGATAGCCTCGAGTGCACAACACAAAACTACTCCTGCCTAACATACAATGGTCTGTACCGGCATAAGGAATCCCTTACAAACAAATCCTTAATGGCCTCATGCTCTGTGGTAACCAGGGCCGCAGCATGTATGTTTCCTAGCCTATGGCATGTTACAGAAACTTACTACATGCTTACCGACTCTAGCTTTGTCCAGGCAAAAACCCTGCGTTACAAAGCTAGGTTACCATTTGACTACCCCTGGATATCTATACCTTATCTAATAAATACCTAGAGCATATAATCTATAAAGTATACCTTAAGCATCCACGCTATAGAAAACTAAAGTGTACATCATGCATACTCTAATTTTCTGTACCTATATTCCTTTTCATACCTCTCTCTATGTAAGTACTTCATTATTGTATTCAAGCCTGTATAGATATAGGCCATAAACCTTACAGATATCGATCGAACGTGGGGCTACTCGTCGCTGACGACAAATTAAGCAAATTCTAATCATTCATTGAAATAAAACAATTTAACGGATTATATCGCGTATATTATCTCATTTTAGTTCCCGACGTTTCGGAAGCTTTCCAGCTTTCCATGGTCACGGGTGGACTGAGAAGATGTATTTTCCTCTGTCAAAGTTACAATTTGTGCAAACTACCCATTTTTTGATAAAACACAAATAAAGGTGTACATACATGCCAGATGGGCCTAAGCTGTAAAGACAGTTACACATTCTTTTCTCCTCAGTACGCCTCATTTGTGAAATGCTGCTTGGTAAATTATTAGAATAAAATAATTAAGCCCTTCTGGCACATGTGTAACTGTCTTTACAGCTTTATTTGTGTTTTATCAAAAAATGGGTAGTTTGCACAAATTGTAACTTTGACAGAGGAAAATACATCTTTTCTCAGTCCACCCGTGACCATGGAAAGCTGGAAAGCTTCCGAAACGTCGGGAACTAAAATGAGATAATATACGCGATATAATCCGTTAAATTGTTTTATTTCAATGAGTAATAATCGCGGAAACAGAAGAAAATATTAAATTCTAATCATTGTCAAATCATTCATTTGTTCGCTACTTAAGAGTTACGCTCTTGTTAGTGGGCTGATCGCCACTCTTCTCTATCCCCTGTTAGCCTCCTCCCTGGTCTCCTGATACGACACAAGTGCCTAATGTCTCCTCCACTTGATTAAAATAAGTTAATCTTGGTCTTCCTCTGCCCCTTCTTCCATTACCTTTACCTTCCAGAATGTTTACGAAGAAAGCATCATGTCGCATCACGAGACCCTATCATCTTTCCTCTTCTATTTTATGGTTTTGGTTTGACTACTGTTTATTTTAAGTCGAAATTGATTAAAGATGTTATTTATGTTATGAACGAATACCTGTAACTGGTTGCTGCTTTCAGCTAGCACCGCTATGTCGTCTGCAAAGCTAATGAATTGAACATTTTGACCATTAATTTAAACTCGCCCTAAATCTGGATCTATCATTCTCTTGGTTGGCTTTATGAATATATTGCATGAGTGGTGAAAGTGAGAGTTACATCATTACGAAGAACGCAATAATCGCGTCAACAATTTTTCAGCCCCACTAGGCTGGACCGCAATAACGCATTAAAAATAATGAACTCGATATTTATAGACTCGGGTCTCGTTCAGTAAACAATTTATTTTATTCCGGCGATTGTTGCAGTGTCCGGGTGGACGAAATTAATCTCGAGCAAATCGGGCCCGCCTCCGGCCCCATTACGCGATCAAAGTAAAAATATATGAGGCGAAGGAAAAGAAACCAAACATATGCCGGAGTAAATATTTGGACTGCGAGTCCCCCTCTCCCCTGGGTCCTCCCCCTCTCTATTACGTGGCATTGTTCTGTCGATCGATTAGCCAGCCCGTGACGTCAGCTTGCGTAACGTATGTGTTTTATACCGTAACTTTTATAAGTTACTTTAATCGCGTCACTGAAAGATTCTTCGGAAAGCTTGTAAGAAATTAATTGAGGGTTGAGTTTGTTGATATTACGTGATGGGACATAACAGACTTGAAACAAATGAGACAAATTCAAAGTAAACTAAAATTTTGATTATAACTGGTACCCAACCTAGATTGACTTTCGTAGAATTGATTCTACTAAATAAATAAATTTTACTTCGACGAATTCTACTTTACGAGTAGTGTCATTCAAATAGTTATAATTTTATCTTTATACTAGAAGGCACCCGCAACTTCGTTCGCAAAGGAGTAAAAAAACATTGCCCACTTCAATCACTTTTTTTAAATATCTTCAATGTACATACATTTCATTTGTACAACCTTTTAATAATATACACAGATGTCTGTTGTTATTCTAGGCCCATGTTAAGTGTGATGCGATTACAGGCCCAACCTAGTTCAAGTCGGCCAGATATTGGAAAATAATTCAATTTATTTTCTATGAAATAAATTTATTCTTATTTCATGTGTCTCTCTTTTTTAGTACTGTATTAAGTTAATTTAAAGAATACAAATTAATAATAGCCATTAAAAATGAAGATAGTTCTATCAGAGAAATGTAACGGTAATTGGTATTATAGAACATCATAGAAAGTTTTTTTTGAGGATATGAATACCTGTAAACTTTCTAAACTGCTTAGATTTCTTGGGATTTTGACAACAAAACCCTATATTTGTTAAGCAATGCAGGCATGTCAGAATTTCACTGCGGCAGCGTGAGAAACTCATCGAAATTACTCTCTGAATTTACGGTCCAAGTCAACAAGAAAAAAAAATATTATTGAGAAAAAAATAAGCTCCAATTGCTGGCCCCGGGTGTATAATAGTGATTGAACTAACCTGTCAGCCCCATGTTAAGTGGTTTTGAGGGAAGCTCTCCTTTGTTCGGACAACCGGTACCGGTAGCGTGTCTCGGCAAATATTGACTTGAACCGAGAATATTTACTAAAACGTACCACGAATATGATTTCTATGTGTTTTTGGCTAGCGTATTGTCAACGTGTCTGCGTTTATAGTCAACATGTTTTAAATGATATGGGTATTATGCCAGTTTTTATTTTGGCAATTGATGATGACGCAGTTGGAGTGGCGGTAGATTATTGCCTGAAGGAATGTTTGTAATTCTTATGGATCTGACTTGGATCAAATTTCAAATAAAACAATGCTTAGTCCGTAAAATATACACGGAGAGAAAATTCTAGTTTAGGTAACCAGAATAAAGTTAACTTAACCAGATTGTCGTGTAATATATACGACAGCTAACTATTTTGTCGACTTTACTACAAAAATCTGGTAATAGCTTACAAGAATATCTATCACAGTTAAACATAATGCTGGTACACATAATTAAAATTTGTGTATAGTGCACAAAAACCTATCTGTATCCATTACAAATAGGTTTTGTTAAGTATAACGGAATTGGTATCGTTCGTAACACCATGCTTTATTTCGGAGATAACGATGTTTTTAGTAACGACTAATAGATTATTATAGTGACTATTAACAAATTTAATGCAAATATTACCAAGTTGAGATTTTAGCAAACTATATATTTTTTTACACTATACTACTTATTTTTGTATTTACTACCAACATTGTGGTTAGCCATTATCACATCAAATGATTAGTTTATAAGACTATATATTGTTCAGTTTACTATATTTTTTTGGTAATTACAACAATGTTTTATTTTTTCTCCAATATTCAGTAGGTGAATGGGTCTTTAAAAAAATATGTAATACTTGCCGTATTGTTAAAACAAGTTGAAATTTGTCTATTTTGTCACGAAATTTTCATATTAGTATAAATTTCGCGACTCAACTGACAGATTATAACTTTTTCTTAATTAACAACACGATAACTATGTAAACTTTTTTAAAGACTCAATTTTAGCAAGCTTGTAATACAAGCAGTCGTACTAAAGTAAAGATACCCTCTACGCCAAGCTACGTTATTTACTATTTTTAGAATAAATGCTCATTACTTGCTTAAAACTTTTTCTATCAGAAACTGTACCTAAACAAAGAGATTGCATGATGTAGAAGGAACTTTACTCTTCGGGCGTTAAACCTGCGACCTTCTGAAATCAGAAGAACCATCTATGAGGGTTTCTTGAAATCCAGGTGGAAACACTCTATCATCATACCAAAGTATGATGTATATCATAGTATGATTGGTGGATATTGACACTTCTGCTCAAAAAGATCTGACGCCATTTTTCAATTTCAAGTAACCCTCATTTTGTCTATGTAAAATGAAGACATGGTCAACCACAGTATTAAATAAAACAAAACATTAAACGTTTGTGAGTCTATATTCATGTTATTTGAAAATCAACACAGGCATGTTAAAATGTACTCGGCCAACTGCCAGGATTCCAATAATTTTACAATGTCCTTGTCAATTTCCTGATTTGGAACTCTTCTATAATATCTATTTATTAAACTAATCACACTACTTGTCATACTCAATGTCTCTGCACGCGTGCGCACTGCTCGCTCCGAAAGATGAAATGATAAACCAACGGCAGCCAGTTGGTGTTGCCAACCAAAATTTAGGCAATCCATACAATATATTTGCAAACGTAAACAACGTTTTGTTTGATATTAGATTCACATGTTGCAGAAAACATTATATTATGGTACTGATAACATAATCTGGTAAATAGCACTACGAGTACATGGATTTGGTTATTTAAACAGTTTTTCTACTTGCGTTATTTTAGAGACAACCTAAATATTGTATTGTTTAATTAACAGCTAGCAACATCAAATGAATTATGGGGCAAACAGTACTATATGAATCTAGCTTAATTAAACAACAAAATATTTTTTTGTTACTTGCGGTATTTTAGAGACAACCTAAATATTGTATTGTTTAATTGACAGTTAGCAACAACAAATGAATTATAAAGGTATAGTTTACAATTATCGAAATGTTATCTCTACAATAATAATATGTACTTATAAATAGCTTTGAGTATTGTTTACTAAAATGTGTTTTTTTATTAAAATACGACTATTTGTTGTTAAAAGTCATTACGGTAAACTTAACTTAATTCTGTTTCTTTATACTAGAATGAAATTTACAATATGTTCTGGTAGTATTGTTATAATAATTTCTTTCCGTGTAGATAACGCCACCTTTTTATTACACTATATTTACCCCAACTCGTGTCTATGACGACAAAGTATAAATATACAGTTTGCAAGAACCTTAACATATTTGTTATCCATTCACTTTGCTAAAAATATATCCCACCCAAAACATAACTGTAAAAAGGAGAGCCAACTTCAATACAAAAAATATGCTTGGCTCTGGGCCTCGCCGCAAAAAGAATGGAGATCTAAATGAGTGCCAAGTTCTATGCAACATTCAAATGTGTATTTATAGGAACAAAATAACATTATGAACAAGAATTAAACTGTATTTCTTTGCTTTATTGGATACCTTTAACAATTTCTGTTATTTAAAAATGTGAGATCTTAAAGTTTTGACTTGGCCAGTTTTTATCAGGATTAAAAAATATATTAACATTTATGTTTTGGTGGGATATTTGAATTTTGCATACAACTTGGCACTAATTTAGATCTCCATTCTTTTTGCGGCGAAGGCCACAGCCAAGCATAATTTTTGTATTGAACTTGGCTCTCCTTTTTTACATTTATGTTTTTGGTGGGATATCATTACTTTTTGTAAAGAATATAATAATACATACGAGTATATTGGGATAGTTTCAAATATCTGCTTGTTACGGTTCCAACGATACAATTTAAAAACAAGGTTGTAAGGTCGGTTTACGGACGATAATTTTACTATCGCTTGACCCACGCTCTCACTTGCACTCGAAACGATGACCGCGCGTCATACGCCCCACCTAACTACCCATCTACCTACCCACCTACCTTCCCACCTACCCACCCACCTACCTTCCCACCTGCCTACCCACCTACATACCCACCTACCTGCCCATCTACCTACCTACCTACCTACCTACCTACTAAACCACCTACCTACCTGCCTATGTACCTACCTACCTACCCAAATACGTACCTACCCACCTACCTACCTACCCGCCTACCTACCTACCCGCCTACCTACCTACCGACCCACCTACACACTTCCCTACTCACCCACCTACCCACCTACCTACCCACCAACCTACCTACCTACCTTTACCTACCTACCTTTACCTACCTACCTACCCACCTACATACCCACCTACCTAGCCACCTACCTACCTACCTCTACCTACCCACCTACCTAACTACCCACCTACCTTCCCACCTACCTACCCACCTACCTTCTCACCTACTTACCCACCTACCTTCCCACCTACCTGCCCATCTACCTACCTACCTACCTACCAACCCACCTACCTACCTGCCTACCTATCTACCTACCTACCTACCTACCCACCTACGTACCTACCTCCCTACCCACCTACGTACCTACCCACCTACCTACCTACCTACCTACCTGCCTACCCACCTACCTACCCGCCTACCTACCTACCTACCCACCTATCGACCCATATATCCACCTACCTACCTACCTACCCACCTACCTACCCACCTACATACCCACCTACCTACCACCTACCTATCTACCTACCCACCTACCTACCCACCGACCTACCCACCGACCTACCTATCTACCTACCCACCCACCTACCCACCCACCTACCTACTTACCTACCTACGCACCTACCTGTATATGCAGTCGCAGTCGCACAGTCGCAATCGCAATATAACGAGCGGCTCGTGACACTTTTTCGAAAATGCAGCCGGTGTTCATCGATTTTTAAGACGTTATCACGTCACAATTTTGTTGTATGGGGACCGGGGACCCCCCCTATTTTTAAGTTTTTTTTTAAATTTTAGATTTTTCCTACGCGTAAACACAATTACCGAGCTGGATTCCAAATTTCATCCTTCTAGGTCATCTGGAAGTAGGTTAGATTTAGGTACTATATGTCAGTCAGACAGTCAGTGCTAAAATTAACGACTTTTTGACCTTCATATTTTTATAACCATTTGAGCTAGCTTCATGAAATTTGGGCTTCCAGATGTCCTTATTGATATAATTAAATACACGTAGTTTTATGTGTTTACTTTAAAGAGGTTTTGAGTTATAGAAGGGTCAAAAGTGGCACCAAGTGGTTCGTGTAATATTACACTCGGCGCTGGTAGCCAGTTCCTTTGCTTGAACTTGGCTTGACACGCTGCCGCGTGTCTAGATTCAACCTTTACTTTCTTACAAAGTTGTTGCAGTCGAGTCGTTTAAACTATTTTTTTAAACCTACAAAGAGCAAATGAAATGCTTCGTCATATAAAAAAAGGTTTAGATAAAAACGATCTCAAGCTTAATGAGAAAAGAAAAAATATTATAAGGCACAGTATTACACAAATAGACCTACACTCAATGCTTGTACTATGGGTACCCGGGGACGATGTACATTTTACTCGTAGTTATACATAATAGTTAATCAATCAATCAAAATATTCTTTATTTAAGTAGGCCTAGCTACAAGGCACTTTCGAAATGTCAGTTACATTGAAGTGTTTGCTGGGAGACATACAATATGATCCAACATTTGCTGCAAGCATTAGGAAAAACCCAGAAAAACCTAATCAGATTAAATACTATATAGCGACTTCTAGAGAAAACTTTTTAAAGACATCACATTTAAAGCGTAGCGCCAGGTTAATACTAGAAATACAAATAAATTTACCATTCGAAAGCTCCGTGATCGTAAAGTATTCAAATCATTCGTAGGATGTACCTAAGGATTTAACCCCATGATGCTTTAAAATTACCATTACCAGCTTTCCACAACTACTTGAAAAAGTCTGTAATGGCAAAGGCATATTGAAGGGTATTAAACGTACGTACATAAGTTGTTTTAAAAAACATGTTTTGTTTTTTTACATTATATGATAATTTACATTTTATTCTTTATGATATATTGTCTTGGAGAATAACGCATGGAGTTAATACTTTAAAATATAATATAATATTATAATATATATATTTGAGATATTAGCCTAAAGTAGGTACTACGGTAGGTACTAATAAATATTGTAGTTATTAGTTCAGAATTATTTATAAAAAATACTGACTAATGAGTTTCTTTCAACTTTAACATTGGAAGGAGAAGGAAGAAGTTGAAATTAGTAAACTCAGCCTTAGAAAAGTGCCCTTACGGCCTAATTATTGCAGAATAAAGATCATTATATCATTATTAATAAACAGAAAGCATTCCAGACACACAATTGCCCTTACAGATTTGAACATTGGATACCGCCAGCTGCGTAAGCTCTTGTGCAAATATCTTTAATATATGATGACTTGTATTTTCCCACGGCTTCTCCTGCATAGCCTACTATTCTGTTAATACCTCGGGTATTCTGCATTTTTTCTGGGATTGGAGGTAGCCTACGTCACACTCTATCCTCTGTTCTATCATCTTAACAAACATACTTGCGCATTTATAATATTACTCTTAATAACGATAATCTGAATATGTCGTCCCGACTTCGTGAAAGAGTTGTCTGACAATAATCTTATCGAAGATTCAGACCAAGAAAAGCAAAAATTACAGGTTGTTCATTTTATCGCCTACTCGTATAAAATAACCGGCTTGAGTTTAAAAAGACGCAACGACGCCACACTCTCAATTTCGATCCGGAGCCGCATCCGACTGAATCGCGCATAAGTTCACTTTGTCCGCACCACAATGGCTATGCTATTCACTCACAAAAGTCTGTTTCTCTAAACTCCTTGTGCTGTAACGTAACATTGACCTATTGAACCAACAGGTGATCCGCACAAAATGGTTGTTTGGGTGTCTGCGACACTGCCACTGTTTAAAGCGATCGGCTTAATGTGTAGAATAGAATTTTTGACGGCGTGGTGAAAAGCATTGAACAAACTAATTGTACTTTCAATAAATAGAATAGAGAAAGTCAATGATAATAACGTTGAAGTCCCTAGTTCAAATTATTTATATTTCTTGAGAATGTACGAGTATATATAAACTGAGAATTTGGGTATTATGATTATTACGTGTTCTACATCGACAAGAGGTGACGCATTTTTCATATGGTAACATACAACTAGCGGAAATAAATTTATCATATTGTAATTTTTCGGTAAATATGTCAAAAGTCACGAAACCCAAAAACTGAATTTGTGGAAATTAAATAAAAATGGGAAAGTTTTTAACTACACATTCCTTAGGTCATTAGAAGAATGAACTCCAGGCAAATCCGGCTTAGTTTTGAAGATATTCTCAATTTTCATGTGTACATTTTTTTTATTAAAATGATTAATTTTTATAGAGAAACGAAATGAATTAAATTTTTATGTATAGAAATCGACTAAAACTAGTTTTTTTTTTTGTTTCATTAGACTTAGTTTAATTATCATTTTTTATTCCTAATGGCCTCGAGAATGCGTGGTAGAAATTTTTCATATTCCTCGCGAGCACCGTGTTGATTAAAAATTGAGTGTCTTACTATATTAGCCCTCGTATAAACCAAAACTTAAGTATATACAGGAAGCAATTATAAAGAGCTACTTAGGGCTTCACGCAACGACACTAGCCTGCCATTTCCGCTTTATCGCTCGAATATTTCGAAGATATTAAAACTTGAAAAGGGTTACAAATGATTTCTAACAGTGCGCACACAGAAACTGAATCTCCACTCGATAGCTCTCTTGCTAATCGCAAAATATTGCGGTCAACCAAACGTGAAGTGCAGCGTGGTCGACCAGATCTGCTTGGTTTTTGACACATTCGTGACCTTTTTCGCGTTAAACCTTCCAAATAGTGGACTGATGAAGCTGAAACTTGGCTAGGGTCGATTGCGTGAAGCCATTCTTACAGATATTTATTTATAATTCCTACTTGTATCTTCTGTTACGCTTTCTGTTACCACGAAGGTCTTCCCATATCGGCACTGATAATTCTTCCAAATATTATCACGAATATACGAGCAGTAAGAAACTAAATTTCTAATCATCTTGTGTACTGCAAGTGACGGACGCTGAAATCCAAGAAAAACGATTTTCTTTTTATTGAATAACAGGCATGAAAATTTGTTAAACACAAGTCAATTTAGCTTTCAACAATTTCAGTTCTTGGTTTCATCATGAGTTATGAAATATTATACAAAAAAATACAATATGATTGATTTATTGCCGCTGCTGTATATAATATTATTACCGCCGTACTCTCTGGTTGCACTAACAATTTCGCGTCAATATTTATCGTTAATTTCAATGTTCTCAAACCGAACTTTGCTATGAATTAACCGGTCCAGTTAACAAAGCGCCCGTAACTCGGATATTGGTGGCGAAACAATAGTTAAGATGGCTATAACCAGAGACGGGCATAAATTCACGCACGCTTACATTACCTATTAATTAATCGCCCTGCGCTAATTATACAACACAAGTGCCTACGACGGTCAATAACACAAAGGGACCATGTATTCTACTCCTAATATATAGACATGTTCTATAGGTTATGCAAGGTGGTTGGTTCGTTACATTGACGATTATGATTGAACATTTGTAAGCACATGGGTTGTGTTGAGCGCGCAACATAAGGAGATGGCTGGAACAATACAAGCCCAGAAGCAGATGTATGCTGCTGAAAGGACCTGTGTACTGCAAACTGTTTGTGTCAAAATCACGAATTTAATAACCCAAAATAACGGTTTCTTGTGACATTAAAGCAGGGACTAAAAACCGCAAGAGACCGGTAACCTAAAATAAAGGTATCAATTGAAATGGTATCCATCCAACAGTAGCGGTACCCAAATAAATAAAATTTAATAGGTACCTTCTTAAAACGGTACCGCTAAAGTAAACGGTACCGTTTCAAGTAAAGGTACTGACCGAAAAATTACCCGTACTATTACGCTGACTGATAAAACGAATACCTCAATGATTTCGGTTCGAGTACCGGATACCCATGAACGTGGCAACGTCGCAGGCGTTAGTAAGTGTGATAGTGACGCAGTTGGCAACTGAAGTCGGCAGCGGTATTCAATTGACCCGGCTGACACCAAATTACGACAACGGTGAAAGCAAACATGCGGCCGTACAAATTAAATAACGCTACGCTACAGTGGCGCAGATTTAAAATATGATGACCAATGTGGAATTCAAGATGGCGGACATTATTTTTTATGAAAATGTCATCATGGGAGTGGTTTTGTGGGTTCTCAGGGGTGCAGATTTCGAAAATGGGCTACATATTAGAATTCAAGATGGCGGACATGACTTAACGAAAAAGTCATCATGGGTATTATTTTCTAGGTTTATAGGGGTACAGATTTTGAAAATTGTGATCATCTGGAATTCAAGATGGTGGACATTATTTTTTATGAAAAAGTCACCATGGGAGTCATTTTGTAGGTTCTCAGGGGTGCACATTTCAAAAATGGGGTATAGTTTAGAATTCAAGATGGCGGAAATGACTTTTAACGAAAAACTCATTATGGGAGTCAATTTTTAGGTTTTCGGGAGTGGAGATTACGAAAATGGCGTCCATTTTGGAATTCAGGATGGCGGACATCACTTTTAATGAAAAAGTCATCATGGGTGTCGTTTTCTAGGTTTTTGCCTATCAGATTCCGAAAATTGCGTGCATTTTGGGATAAAAGATGGCAGACATAAAAGTGTTTAGTGAAAAAAGTCATCATGGGTGTCGTATTCTAGGTTTTTGGGAGTGTAGATTCAGCCATGGCGTCTATTTTAAAGTTACGTCCACTTCACCTTGAATTTCTGAATTCTGCACCGCCATCTTAAATAGAAGAGGCCAAATTTGGTTCTTTTGACAAAAATGTCTATGAGAAGTATAAAGACAATAAAATTTCAAATTTGAAATTTTCTCCCCCTTGTAACTTTGTGTCTATAAGACGTACAGAATAAATGCAAATAAAAAAATTATTGAAATTCTATTGTCTTTGTACTTCTCATACAAAATTTTGTCATAAAGTTAACTGTTGAATTATTATGTAAAAAAGAACCAATTTTGGCCTCTTCAATTCAAGATGGCGGCTAACGCTGTGACCCCACAAGCTCTAATTACATTTTTCATGACTATACTTAAGCGATACAAATTAAAACATTTTCTACACCACCTTGTGTAAGGCAAAGCCTCTTTTTCTTCCCACTGATTGGAGGTCAGACAACAAATTACGATTGGCGTGTGATAGACTGACAGACTGACATTAATCGATTTAAGCGTTATGGTCTAATGTGTCTTTGGGAGAGCGTTCAAGTATTACGTAACGCAATTTTGACACCCCCCCCCCCCCCCCCCCCCCCCCTAGAAAAATGTTACGTAACCACCGAGTAGGGACCATCTTACCTAAAATTTTCAAGTGGTCATTCCATTTGAAATGTTGAGAAAATATCCGTGAGCAAACACCCCTTCCCGCCCCTGTAACACATCCTTACGTTTTACAAAGACACCCCCCAATTCGTTACGTAATACTTGAACGCTCCCTTTTCTGCATGTTGTCACTGAATATTTGAAAAAAATTACAGTCACTGGTTATTATTTTTATTTTTATTACGATACGAAATGTTTACAACTTCTGTTCATTACCAGTGGTATAAATTAAATCTCCGTATATTTTACTTGAACTACACAAAAATGTAATAGAAAAAAAAAATTGCTGTTTAACTTACAAAAATATTTTTAATCACTCGTACGGTTCTATTTAACTCAGAATATGGTAGTTTTTATGAGTATTTCAATGATTTTATTAACCACCCGCTTGGGTTAAATTTTTTATGGTGGCAACCCATTTGTTTACCATTTTGATCTCGAATTCAATCTCCGACTTTAATTAAATCGTCTCGATATTTGTCAGAATAGTCTATATTGAGTGCCATAAAATCGAAAGCCATGACGACTCTACTGCATCTTGTTCTATTTCCGTATTCGTTTTTACGATGTGCAGTCGAGTTCAAAAATATATGTTTACATTTTTATCACCTTATCCCAAATATCCCAATCTAATAAGACTATTAGTGTAAACATATCTTTGACGTCGACTGTACTGGTGTTCTGGTAATGATAGTCCTATGAGCTGACGTCACTGTTTGTTAAATCTCGTTGCCCCACTAACATAAAAAACAAACAATTTGGTACTGAACAGCGAACGAAAAAACTAGCGTCGCAACATGAACCCACGAAAACTGTTTCGAAAAAGGCGGGGCGTATAAACTGGGTCAAACGGGCTGTCAGCTGCATATGGCGGCGCTGCATGAGTGTCGTATTATTTCAATTCCCAAAGTGAAAAAATACGGCTTATTGATCTGTAAAATAGTGTATTAATCATTCTAGAAAATATAAAAATAAAGATGGAATCACTTTTCTCATGTAAAAAATACCGTAAACATAATTATAATTTTTTTTAGTCGGAAGAGATTTTGTATAGGGATGGTGTTATGCCACCTTACACAATCTAAATGTAAATATGTACTTAAATGAAAAGGTATTATGATACCTATTGAACATTTGATATATTATGTGTTGAGATACATGTTTTTATCCACATAACTATTTTATATACAGTATTCGAAAAAGATGCAATTTAATTTAAAAGTTATCATACACTAAAGAGCTCAATCTCGGTAGGATTACGGTAACTTATTTATTACAGAGTTCCTATGCCCACCTTCCGTCTCCATCATCATATCAGCTCGATATTATCATAATATTGCATTGTCACCAAACTTACAAAAGTATGCAAAAATTTAGTACAATCAGAAACCGGCAAGTGGTTTTAATTTAGCTTCAAAGATTTGATCCATACAAACATACTAACACGGCACCAATAAAAGTACGCAAGCTCCATTTTTGCGTTGTCTTAACGTAAGTACTACAAAAGTTATGATTGCTAGAGTCTTGCAAATGAAAGATGAGAATGAAATCAACCGCGAAATTTAAAAATGTTGCTGCAGTGTGCCTGTAGGAGCTAGAGTTACATTGGTTTTGTCATTAATTATTAAGTTATTAGTTACTGAGAAAAGCATTTAAATTTGTTTATATCTAGCTCATACGGGCACACTGCAGCGACATTTTTAAATTTCGCGGTTGATTTCATTCTCATCTTTCATTTGCCAGACTCTAGTGGCTGATTGTCTGTTTGTATTTAAGTATTGAGCAAGCTATATATATAATATATGCATACTCGTATGGTCGTCTAGTATTCACAGTATAAGTATGCTACATCTTAATTGGAGACTAGTTTGATTTGCGTAAGGTTATTCTATGATTATTTAAATATAAAATAAAACTGAAAATTCAATTTAAACTATACAACAATTCTGCCTACAAAATTACTCTTTATTGCATGTGACCATCTATCTACTAGGTATGCGTTTTCATAGTCACCGTCATGTTGATACTATAATACGTCAGCGCTAGAAGCCAATCACAGCTAGTTATTATGAAATTGGCCAATCACAATTATTTGTTTTGGGTAATAGAAAGTTGACTGATATTTTGGCCAACTCTTATTGGCCACACAACGCGCATGTGGGTTTAGAATATTTACCCCGTTTTGTACTGCAATTTTGTATGAAACTCGCGTTCTAAGTTTTTTTCATTCCCTGGTACTGAAAAGTAATTATTGCTTTCTCATACCAAATTATTGCTGTTAAAATTATAGAATCCAAGTCAATCTATGTTTAGTTCGCCCTCAAAATATAGGTACTGTAAGGGAAGTTGAAACCCGGACCTTTTCCGGTCTTGTCACAATTATAATAAGGACTATCATATAAATTGACAAATCTAATTTAAAGAAACGAAGCTAAGGGCGAGATTTATTATTACGAAAAGTTGATATGAGTCTATGGGTCAGAATATAGCAGCTGCAGCGCTGGCATCGCATTAAGCACATTTTGTGAATAGAAAAGCTGAGATCGTCTCAATCGATAAAATCATGTTTTCGGAAGCTCTCTCTCACGCTCTCTCATTAATATTGGACCGTTTAATAAAATGAAAGTATAACTTACGCCACCATTAAGCAAACACAGCGGTTCTTATTTACCTCCTAAACCTCCTCAGTACGTATTTTCATACTCACCGGTTTCGCAGACTGAACCCAGACACCTTTAAATTAAGTATTAGTCTAAGATCCAAATATACAGAGACCTTCACTCATCCGGTTTCCGGATGAAATATATTTTATATCATATTGATTATATTAAAAAACATATCGCAAGTAGGTTGCCTTAAAATATCCTGTCAAGGCTGTGATTAATTATAAATGCAGTATAGTATTAATAATAGTCATTTTATATTACTGGGAACTGGTTACTGGCAACTACAAACAGACTTAAAAAAATATGATTATCAGATTTATTTCGTGGGTTTTTATTTCGTGGGTTTTGCTATACGAGCTACCTTCATACCCAGTTTCAAGTTTCTAGGACAACTGGAAGTACGAGTACCCTATAGGTTTTCCATGGATGGCAATTTGTGTGGAAACACCTTTTTTTAATAGCTGTATTTAAGATTGCGTTGACTTAGAAGCTTTATTTTTCTAAATTATTATGTCTGTCTATGTATGTCAGTAACTTATATCAAATGACCCCACACTGCAAATATTTTGCTTAGAAGCAGGGCTCTGCTAATACAAGATTTTCAATTAATTACAGCCTTGACACAGGATACTTTTAGGCAACCTATTTGCGATATGTATTTAAACATATTAAATACGATATAAAATATATTTCATCGAGTAAACGGATGGGTGAAAGTCGCTTTATATTCGTATCTTCTACTATATATACCTACTGACTTCGTACGTTCGAGTAGCTCGAATTTCAAAAAATCCTTCTAAGTGCGCCTCTACATACAACATTACTCGACCACCCACTTTTAAGATAAGTACGAGTATGTGAGAAGGTAGGCCGGGTGGGTTAAGTGCATTAAAACTCTACTTGATAGTTTATGGCATCATCGGTGTTCACTACAGATTGAGTCTGCAGACTTGTTTTCGTATTCTGCACTTTCGAATGACTTCAATAAAATGTTATTAATAACGGAAGCCTGGTCGTTCTTAGGTGTCAGAATCGCTCGTTCACACAACCACTCCATGGACTTGCTGTCTAGATTTTGAACATCTGGGTAAATTTGAGAGATTTAGGTCGTCAACGGTCTTGTAATCCATCCCTCAGTTTCGGGATATTCTCCATTTCATATTTTAAGAAGATGTTCGGAGAATTCTCCAGCGTAGATACCGCCCTTAAAGTGCACTCGAATATTTATCTTAAGATGGAGTTTTTTTGATTAATGGCAAAATATTTGACGCTTTAATGCAAGTTTTAACTTCATCAACTCGTGTTCCCCTCGGAACTACGGGCAGAGACTGACGGAAGTCTCCACCTAACAACATAGTGACTCCACCCATCAGACCATCGTTCCCTCTAATGTCTTTCAAAGTTCTATTCAGCGCTTCAAAACACCCTTTACGCGCCATTGTACTTTCGTCTCAGACTGTTACCGCTTATTTCACACCTTTCAGGAATGGATTTCCAAAAATGTTGAAATTAGTTTTCTTAGTTTTAAATGAAGTCTATATGGGAAATATTATAACATTTAGTCAATTACATTGACTTAAACTTTACACGATCTTCACTCATTATCACAACACAACAAAACGGGGCTTAATCGCGTATAAATATGATTTATTTAATTACCTTTCATTCGTAATTCGTCGACGTTTCGGACGTCGCGTTACGTCCATGGTCTCGAAGAAAACTGGAGCGGCGAATCAACGTCTTCTAGTCGCGGGAGTTTTTCGATCTACCCGCGCTTGATGTTTATTATTAGTTTTTCTACTCGTCGACTTTAATTCCTCAATGAGAATTTCATAAACTAAACTTTAATAGCATACTTTTCAATGTCGGATACTCTATGGCACTTCCAGCTGAACTGATATATTCATAAAGCCAACACTTTATTTCATAAGCCAACACTTTGAATGCACTATAATGATTTCAAAAATAAAACTTTGGTTGCGAAAAATTAAATTTCTTTGTTTAAGGAGACTCGTTTTAATGCAAATATATAAAAAAATCTCTCCTTTTAAGAAATTAAAATTTTCATGGGTTTTTCCATCCCTAGGGTGGAAAGTATTTTATTGTTACGATTAGTAGCCACAGAGTCGAAGATAATTGAGGCACTGGTAATGGTGATGATCATGATGATGTTGATGGTGATGGTGATGGTGATGGTCATGGTGATGGTGATGGTGATGGTGATGGTGATGGTGATGGTGATGATGATGATGATACCTACTCGTAGAAAAAGTATTGTATACAATAGTTATATAATTAGCTTTTTAAGTCTCGTACCTTACTTAGGCCACTCAGCAAGCTTCGTTGCCTAAACGCGGTACTCCACTGAAAAAGCATACATTATATAACGATTGCATAAAATACTATTAAACACTACGGTCGTCACTAGACCGATACACTAAACTCACGACGTCAGGCAATTGTGTTCATCGGATGTTATTTTATGTTGTTTACATTTACTAATTACTGGATTCCACGAAGACGAAAGTTTGAAACCATCTTCCCGGTTGCAATTTCGGTGTTTCTTGATTTCAATTGTTTCACGTACGATTTTCCTATAGTCTGCTCGTTTGCCCCCCTATGCCATAAAAAAAAAAGTAATTACGTTTCGTAGAAAGGATCTTGGGATTATGAAGCTCAATCCAGTGGTTTGGTCCCACATCTAATAAATGCTCGGCAATAGCGGACTTATTCACCAGGCAGTTCTTAACATCATTGATGAAAGAGTCAAGGAACATTCCTTGACTCTTTCAGCAATGGTGCGCTTCGTCTGTCCAATATAAGAACTGCCGCAACTGCAATCGATCTTCTAAACGCCATGTGATTGGAACCGAATAACATCCATAGGTGATCTTACATGCCCTATGACCCTCGATAACGGCTTGTGTACAGTTTTATCGAGTACTTCTGTAGTACTGTGCCAATTATGTCAGTTATTACTCTTACGTAAGGCATGATTGCTGGTTGCCTCAGAACGTCTGGTTGTTTATGTTTCGGTTTTCCTGTGTGCTGCTGTCTGTTCACCCCATAATACCCATTCATCTAAGGACATTTTTTAATGTGCGAGACCTCACCCTCTAAGAACTTCCGGGTCGCAAAGGTCACGTGCCCTGTTATAGACTGAGCTCACAACAACTTGGAGGTGACCATCATCAACATCCTCGTCACCTCCAAGCTTTTGTGAGTTCCCTCTATAACAGGGCACGTGACCAATGTGTACCAATGAAAGGTAATTAAATAAATCATATTTATAGGCGATTAAGCCCCGTTTTGTTGTGTTTACTGAAATAATTACAGGTTTCTCATACCAAATTTCAACCCCAATTTAACCCCTTTAGGGGATGAATTTCCAAAAATGCGGAAATGAGTTCTCTTATTTTTAAATGAAGAGTCTATACGCAAAATGTAATAAAGGTTACTCAATTAATTACAGGTTTTCAAAAGATACTTTTGATCCGCATTTAACCCCGTTAGGAGATGAATTTCTAAAAATTGTATAATTAATTTTCTTAATTTTAAACGAAGAGTCTATGAGTGAAATATTATAACAGTTACTCAAATAATTAAAGGTTTGCCATACCAACTTTCAACTCCAATTTAACCCCGTTAGGGGATGAAATTCTCAAAATTCCGAAACTAATTTTCTTAATTGTGAATGAAGAGTATAGGCGAAATATTATAACAGTTACTAATTTTTTTCCGTAGAAACTTTCATGCCTAATTTAACCCCGTTAAGGGATGAATTTCCAAAAATGCTGAAATCAGCTTTCTTTGTTTCAAATGTAGAGTCTATACGCGAAATATGATAACAGTTGTTCAAATAATTACAGATTTTTCTTAAAAAAATTCAATCCCTATTTAACAACGTTAGGGGATGAATTTCCAATAATGATGAAATTAGTTTTCTTTGTTTGAAATGGAGAGTCTATACGCGAAATATTATAACAATGAATCAATTGATTACAGGTTTTCAATACAAACTTTCAACCCCATTTTAACCCCGGTCTATAACTTTCCAAATGCACAATTTCCATTCAACGGTTCAACCCCTATTTCACACCCTTAAGGGTTGAATTTGTTAAAATCCTTTCTTAGTACACGTCCACGTACTATAAAGAATATACGTTCCAAATTTAATGCCTATATCTTCATCGGTTCAGATTGTGCGTTGTCTGTCGATAGGTCAGTAACGCAAGAGTTTTATATACATAGAAGAAGATTATACGGTGCAAAGTTACGATATTTGGTGATGTTGACATTTTAAACAATTTTCGATACCTACAGTGATGACAAAATAAATACAGTGAAGTTCAAAATATGTCCCTCTACTAACTGACCTACTTCATAAAACATGGACCCAAATGTAGGGTAAACTCAGTGGAGGGGTGTTTAATTTAAGATTGGTTTTACTCTACCAAATGTAAAACGCTTCGCTCTATTCGTAAAGTTACAATTTATAAAAAGAAGGGAAATATAGCAGCAGTGGAAACCTAAATGTTTAAAATATAACAGCCTGTAAATACACCCGTATTTAGAAATAATAAATGCACAAAAGATGTAGACTCCGCTGTAGCGGTACTTTCAGAATTCACCTTCAGTTCGGCGGCGGAGCAAAATCGCACTTCCGTGCCAAGCTAAACGAGCGATCTTCCGTCCAAATGTAAAAAAACCCTAATAACGCATGCAGTTAATACACTTTTATAGTATTTTTCATATTTTCATGAATGCTCGTTATCATAATAATGCACAAATTCCTCCAAGCCGCTGTCAAAACACGCTCGCAGCCCGTGATTCTTCTCCGCCCTCATTCACATCCATTCATCGCCCAGGCGCTCCAGTTTTCATAAGTTTTAACATAATTAGACCTTAATCAAGCTAATTAGCAACCTAGCTCGAATAAAGACGCACTGGAATGCAATGACTCTTCGGTTCCCAATGACAATGAACTTGAGACGTAAATTATCGCAAATCACCGTCCCAACACATTCAAACTAAGCGACGACGTGTCAACTTGATGGCACATCACTCCATAAAATACTTACAATCAAAGCATTCAGCCGGATTAAGAATAATTAGCCGATTTGTCATTTTAATGTCACATGCCTTCACGTACCGCCAAGCGACGAAAAGGAATAAAAATATACAATTTTTAATCCAAGATGTATATTAAAAACTACAAGTCGGCATAACTCATGCGTCTTAGGCTTTTGTGAGGTTTTAAAAAATTAAAAAGGTTTAAAAAAAGAACATTAGTTTGCGCGACGGATCAGTCATCCGCGTGTCGTGGCGACCATCACGTCTCCTGTCATTGAAAGCGTACTTTGCGGGAGTTATTTATTATGGTTCCCAGACGTGTACTAATGACGATTCGATTCTGATCCCAGCAATCGAGGTAAGCGTCCGCTCCGACTATTTGCATATTTCACAGATTCCTAGTCAAAGTATATTATTACATACCTACCTATATTATTACATATCCGCGCCATTATACTGAAAGTTGTAAGTCACGTAACTTTGACGTTCGACAAAACGTCATTGTTTTACATGCGTAGTATAACCGCTAGAATTCTATTTAATATTGACCTCGAATTAATTTAATGCGAACCCAGGTAGTTGATTTATATGAAAAGAACTGATATTTACTTTAAATAATCTGCAATGCTTGGTGATTTAATCTGAACCAACCAATCAGTAGAAAGTAAAAATTATGTTATCTACTGTGAAGTAGATTCGAAACTACAATCGTTATGCATATAATTTAGTATATAAAGACTGTACACGATAAAATGTGGTCACGCCTGATCTGGAATATTTTTCTATTAACTGCTTATTTAGAAACAGCATTTTTTTTATAATCTATAGATAAGTACTATAAAACAAAACTACAATCACATTAAAATATACAAGCATGTGGGAGATTTTGCGTTATACATTCCAACATACTTCAAATTGTTTGTACAACAGTATTTCACAATGGTCATTCCCCTTCTACTACAATACGATAATTGTATTTATATTTTAACAAGATGTTTTACGCTTTTTAGAATAACATCTGACCAAAAACATACATTTTTTGGTCAGATGTTATTCTTTTGATTTATACTCAAGGTAGCCAGCGAGGCTGTCCATATCAAGCACTGAAAGTGGTTTTTGTATGGAAGGCCATTAATTGACAAAATATCAGTCAAAATCAAAATAAACTAAAGTACTAAATATCTCCTAACTGTCCCAAACAAGAGACAATATAAAAAATGTTGGTTATTGTGAAAAGACAGAGATAAAAAAAAACTCTTCGAACCCTTACATAAACCTAATAGATTAATAATTTAGAGGCAGAAATATATTAAAGTCTGACAGAAAAGCTGTACAAAGAATAATAAGTAAGTTGGGAAATATAAATACAAACAATCATACATTTGAATATGATTGTACTTCTATTTTATAGTGTTGCATCCATGAATTAATAACAAAAGTGCTGTTTCTAAACAAGCAGTTAATAGAAAAATATCCCAGATCAGGCGTGACCACATTTTATTGTCTACAGTCTTTGTTATAGATTTGATTTAATGCTTTTACAGTCGATTGTCAAGTTTAGGCCACAAAGCCTGCTGAATTAAGATACGAGACTTAAAAAGCTAATTGTTTAACTATTGCATTATAAATTAATAACTAGAGACGGTCAGTTGGACGTATTTACGGTACTCTATGAAACGGCCAAGCCATACTTTTGAAACCAAGGTGTAGGGTTAGTAAAGTTAGAAGCTTGGCTTTTCCTGGGATCTGATAACTTTTTGCAGCGAAAGCGTTATGAGCATATGTGAGTCTTGGCCGCCAATTTCACATGAAATGTTTTTGATGGGATCTGATTTCTTTTTGTAAGGTGGCCTAGTTTTTTTGTGCTCTAGCGTTTCTTGATCGTCAGCTACTCTTTTTTCATCGTACACTCTCTATCTTTGCCTCTTCTTCTTGTTGGCTTATTATTTGCGGTCTGTGATAAATTTGGGTGGTATTTAGTTATTACGCGATTATATTCTACTTTATCCCCTATTATGGGAAACTTCGATCCCCTCATTTAAAGGGTGGGGGAGAGATTTTCCAAAAATCCTAGAATGTGTACTTTATTTATAACAAGGAGTCCCTACATCAATTTTCAGACATCTAGTATCAAAATTTGCAGAAGTCTCATACAAACTACCATCCCCTAGTTTAAGGGGTTGGGGGTAAAAGTTCCAAGTTTTATAATTACTTAGTTGTTTGTGTAAGTACTAAAACATACCAAATTACAGCTTTCTAGGTCATCGGAAGTACCCCAGAGGTTTTGATACGTGAGTGTATAAATGAGTGAGTGGCAAAATCGGCGTATTTTAGGTACCAATAAAACCTAAAGTATAAAAGCTAGATCAATTAAATTTAGTACATTTGATATGTTTCCTAACTGCATTTTAACCTGTGAACTTGAGCACTCTGGTATTAACTGGGAAGAAGCTATGAGGTTTTTAAAATGAGACGAAACGGTTCGAGAAGAGGTAGGTAGTGCCCCACTTCTCTTTTCGTTCGTCTTGGCGGGGGCACTACCGTGCGTATATGAAATAAGTTCACATACAAATTTAAATTTCGCAAGATTTACCCAATATTCAATGTTCATACGCAAACAGTTGTTGTAAAAAGAACCCAATCCAGTGGAGCTGCAGTTAAGCTAGGAGTGCCACAGGGCTCTATCTTAGGGCCATTTCTATTTTTGGTTTATATAAATGACTTACCATCTATAGTAGAAAATCTTTGTGATAAAGTTACTATTTGCTGATGATACATCATTATTTTTTAAAGTTGACCGGAAAGCAACAGACTATGCCGAAATTAATAGTACACTAGTTAAAGTACTTGACTGGTTTAATATTAATAATCTGCTATTGAATGCTAAGAAAACGAAATGTGTTAGATTTGCTTTACCGAATGTTAGAGCAGTGGATTCTACTATATTGCTCAATGGTCAATGTTTAGAAATGGTGGATGGGGCATTATTCTTAACTTGCAATGGAGTCCGCATTTAGCATTACTTGCAGGTAAATTAAGTTCAGCAGCTTACGCTATCAGAAAAATTAGACAATTGACCAATGTTGATACTGCTCGCTTAGTATATCATAGTTATTTTCATAGTATCATGTAATACGGTATTCTGGTTTGGGGCAAAGCAGCTGACATACAGACTACGTGTTAAAAAAAGAGCGATTCGTTCTATATATAACCTGAACTCCCGTGACTCCTTAAGATAACTTTTTAAAGACATCAACATATTAACCGTAGCGTCCCAATATATTTATGAGAATATTATTTATGTTATTAAGAACCTGGAGTCTTTTACTAAGAATTCAGATATTCACAATTTTAATACTAGATATAAAAACAAAATCGCTATTAGAAAGTTCCGCGTTCGTAAAGTAGCCAAATCATTCGTAGGCCAATGTATACATTTTTATAATAAGCTACCAGATGATGCTTTAAAATTATCGTTTCCAGCTCTCACAAAGTACTTAAAAGAGACCCTAATGGCAAAGGCTTATTATAGGGTAGATGACTATTTAACAGACAAAAATGCATGGCCCCAAACAGAAACCAAATAATTTACTTTTACCGGGACATGGTTCTTATAAGGTGGCATATCAAACGTATGTAAGTTGTTTTAAATAAAAATCACTATTTTGCTTTTTCATATTCTATATATTTTTTTCCTTTATAAGTTTTGATATGTTTTCTTGAAGATCTTCGCATTGAGTACATACTCAAAACATATATTTAGGATAGGCTAAGTACAAATATTGTAATAGATATAAGAGTTATTTCGAAAAAAATACTGACTGTTGAGTTTGTTTTGGCTTTCTTCTCTTCAGTGGTCTCCTCTTGGGAAACGCCGTAGAGTCAGACTTGTAAAAGTGCCCTTGTGGCCTACTTACAGAATAAAGATCATTATTTCATAACTAAATATATGAACATAATAAATAATATTAATATATTAGTAGTTTAAAAAACACTACAAAAACACGCTTTATAAGACTTTTCTAACAAATCCAAACACAGCTATGATACGATGTTCCATCATAAAGTCCCATTTCATATCTTCCGGCTCCATCATCAGATCAGTTTGACAGTACCATATTATTGTATTGTCATCAGAACTTCATACAGCTGCCAATTTTCATGAGGCTACGATCGTTGGAAGATGGTTAAATTAATTACCTTAGATTCCATTACATAGTTACATATAGGTCGACCTACTAAAAGCGTGTTAAAAACAAACGCAAGTTTTCTAACAGTTGATACAGTTTAGTAATATACAGGGTGTCCCAAGAAGTAGTGATATACTGAAGCTGAGAGGTAGAGGACCTAGAGGACTATCTAAATCACCCCCATGTATGTTCCACGATTTTTCGTATTTTCGGAGTTGACTTTTTTTTAATTTTTCACCTATCGCCGAGTAAGATGAGATTTTTATTTATGGTGACGTGAATTATTGCGGTAGATGCTTGATTTTTTTTGTGTGCTAAGCTGATAGATAGGCCAATTCAGTATAGGAACATTTACTATCGTTAGACCTTTGAATGGAATTAAAAAAAAATGCCAAGAATGATAAAATTACCCAATATGTTCACAACTTCAAGGGGCTTTAAAAAGATAAAATCACATAAAATGAAATTACCGTTTGGCTTTTAAAAACTTGCTCTATTTATCAGGTAGCTACCCTGAAACTTTCATTTTATTATTCATAAGGCTTCAATCAAAAAAATGAAATCTAAATGTGGTAAGTGCAAAATTTTAATTTACATGATGATTAATACAAACAAAGTAAAACAATTACAAGGTGTTTGAAGATTTAGTTAAAAACCGGAAGATTACAATCGGCGAATTGAATTCTGTCAGGAAATGCTGAGGAGACAAGCTGAAAACGAAAACTTTTTTAACCAAATCTTGTGGACGGATGAATCCCACTTTAGACGCAATGGGATTTTTAATATGCACAATTTTCACTCATGGGCAATTGAAAATCCAAATTTAAAAAGGGAATCGACATTCCAAGAACACTTTAGTGTTAACCTTTGGTCTGGCATACTTAACGGTCAGCTAATCGGGCCCTTTCAGCTGCCAGACCGCTTGGGCGGCAATCACTTTTTAAATTTTCTACGCGTCGATCTGCCCCTGCCACTAGATGATGTGGACTAGGAGACACGCAGAAGCATAGTACTGCAGTGTGATGGTGCACCATGCCATTTTGCCTTGGACGTAAGAAACTATTTCAATCAAAGATACCCTGAAAGATGGATTGATTATAGCCTGGCCTCCACGGTCCCCCGACCTAAACCCCATTGATTTTTTTATATGGGGATACTACAAAGACTTCGTCTACTCAAGAGAATACCGCAATTCGGACGAGTTAACCTGGAAATTGAGAGTAGCAGAAGAAACCATTAAAAATAATAAAAGTGCATTCAGACGTTTAAAAGACAACTTTTTTCGTCGATGTCGCACTTGCATTAAGCAACAGGGGGGCCATTTTGAAAATTTCTTTTAATTAAACACCTTGTAATTGGTTTAACTTTGTTTGTATTAATCATCATGTAAATTAAAATTTTGCACTTACCACATTTAGATTTCATTTTTTTATGGAAGCCTTATGAATAATAAAATGAATTTTTCAGGGTAGCTACCTGATAGATAGAGCAAGTTTTTAAAAGCCAAACGGTATTTTTTTATGTGATTTTATCTTTTTAAAGCCCCTTGAAGTTGTGAACATATTGGGTAATTTTATCATTCTTGGCATTTAATTTTTTTTTTATTCCATTCATTGATCTAACGATAGTAAATGTTCCTATTCTGAATTGGCCTATCTATCAGCTTAGCACACAAAAAAAATCAAGCATCTACCGCAATAATTCACGTCACCATAAATAAAAATCTCATCGTACTCGGCGATAGGTGAAGAATTAAAAAAAAAGCCATAACTCTGAAAATACGAAAAATCGCGGAACATACATGGGGGTGATTTAGATAGCCCTCTAGGTCCTCTACGTCCCAGCTTCAGTATATCACTACTTCTTGGGACACCCTGTATAGGCTGTTCGGCACATGGACAGTATATTTTTTGGGGTGTCGATAGGGTCATTTGCTACATCCTCGCTCCTGGAACCTGGGTCCTAAGAGTTACGGTTATGGAGGTACGATCTTTTAAATTAGTCTTTCCGAAACTATCCAAAATGTGCTCTTCGTAGCCCCATAACTTTTCTGTGTGTGCTTTTACATGCAGCGAAGACGAAGGAAAAGGCAGAAATTTTAGAAAATGCTTCTTTCCCATTAATTAAGTAACTAAAAAAACTACTTTAGAATGAATCGCGTGATTTGTGACATATCTACAACTGACTAGGATTAAATTAAAAGTCAATTGATATTGAAAAATGTTAAAGTCTCACAGATTACAAAGTGGTAGCTCAAACGCAAGTGCCACAGCTGATAACGAACATTACTAGCTCCGGACTTAGCCGAACTTAGCTTCGAGATTAAAACCACAATGACACCACCCACGAGCGTCCGTCGGTCGGTCGGTTCGTCATGCAATGATTAATACTGGCTCTCGACTCATTAGCTGAAGGGTTTAGGAACGCCGTTCCGAGGCACTTAATCACTCGAACAAAGCACTACCTACTCGCGCGAGCCGCAGAAAGCATCACTCTTCGTCAAGAATGTACCCGCGTGCAAGTCTCGGGCTGCGACGAGTTTCGAAAGGCAGGAGGACATCCGAGTTTTTTAAAGTTTTGACGCAAGTAAGGTTTCCTATGGAACGTTGCTACAGTTTATATTTCTTATTAAAATCGCAATTTTTATATGATGATAATTAAATGTTCCAATGTTGACAGCCTAGTCCTAATAATTAACACCATGTTTGTCGCCTCTATAGAAATAAATTAAGGTCGAAGATGCCAAAACGGGACGGTGTCAAGCACTGTGACTTTTACCTAGTTAACAAAAATTTAAATAAGTAACTATTTTATATTTTTTCAAGAATGCATGCTTTTGGAAATTGGAAATTTTCCTTCAATTTGCTCTACGAGTTGAAGCGATAGAGCAAGTTTAACTATTATTCTCCAATTTGCTATACTAGTTCTGATCTGATCTAACTATAGAAAAGATTGAAGGAAACCAGTTCGATTTGCCCTACTAGTTGGAAAACTAGAGCAAATCCAACTTTTTCTCCCCAATTTGCTCTAAAAGTGTTTTTTTTCTTGGATTGGTATTAAAAAGGTACAGACTTAAATTAAAGTAAATCCCGCACTTTGACACCAAGGTAAATTTAATTAATATACATACTTTACAGAACTAACTTGTAAAATAGGTTTGCATCGACAAAGGGCTTGGCATCACTGAATACATGAAAAATGACCTATTATTTTAATTATTATTTATTTTAGTCAATAAGTTTACTAAACTAATTAAGTTATTTTAAAAACTAAAATCGTCAAGTTATTAAAAAACTATTTTCTGTGAGATCCCAATGTCTCTTTTATTTCAACAAAATTCGCTTTCCGTGCATTTTAGAATTCTTCTAAACATAACCACAACAACATAACGAGTCTTTAAAATAATTCGGTGGTAGATAAGGCTTACACATCAAGTCGGAACCCAACTTTTAATAAACTTGTAAAATGTGTATTAAGTAAATCTCCTGTGAATTGGCCGGATCCCGGATTGCGCATAGTGAGAAAACGTACTCTGTACCTTCATTGTAAACACTACTAGGTTTTCATTACATTAGGTACTTTAAACTTACTAGTGATTTTATGATTGTTCAGTGATTCAGAAAGGGTCAAATAACTACCAATAATAATATATATTCCGCTAGGTGATCTACTTTATCTTTTAAAACCAAGTGAGGAAAATATAGAAGACTAATAAGTGAGGACCGGAAAAGTCATAGCAAAATCCAGCTGTCATAAATGATTGCATATTGTTTTATCGACTATCGACAAGTAGACATAGATATATACACCCTAGGCAGGTAGTAGTAGTGACTCCGAGAACTATATGAACACTTCGCTGGATATCGTAAATGCAGCCATAGTTGCAACAAATAACTTGTTGCCAAAAAAATCGAGAACCAAATATGAGAAGGCGTACAAAGGTTTTTAGATTGGAGAATGAACAAACGCACGACTTCAATGTGAATAAATAATTTGTATCCGTATTTATTCACATTTTTTATTAGTAGCGCTAGTAATAATGGGGGCCATTTCCCTACAGCTTCGGAATCTGAACCGATCTTAGAGTACTTATGATATGTGTGTAGATAAATTACAAAGAAAGAAAGAAAGAAATAAGTTTATTTAGCTTTGCATAATTATACTTATAACATAGTTTATAAAACAGGTGGAATTATGCTAAAAAGGTGGTCACTCAGCTTAATGTCATGAAGTAAACAATACTTACTTCCTGACGCTGATTTTCAGTGACGCCTGCACTGAAGGGCACTTGGTTACTATATGGTAGGGTAGATATGTTACATTTTAATTTTTTTCGCATATATATGGAAAATAAACATTCCTTGTAGGTAGGTACCTAGATAACTAATAATATGTACTATTTTTATTATTATTCTTTACATGGATTATTATAATGTTAAACTACGGAAAACTACGGAAAATATGACGATTCAATGCCTACAAAAATCGAACAAACTGCGATGTAAGCGCTTGTGTGTGTGTGTGTGTGATAAAGTGTGTGTGTGTGATTTACGGCTGCTTATATTGGATCTTCTGTTTATCTAGAAGAAACATTTTGATTCGTTTTTTGAACGATGTTATACTGCCAGTAATACTGCAAGTGCTTATGCACCTGTACATAATTAATAATAATTTTGTATGTTGGTATGATTTCTTTATTGTATTCACGAGCCGAAACATCTCTTATTACTAATTATTTTACAAAAGCATTTTAGGTGGTTTCACATAGACTGTATGTTATATGTACACAAGTTGTAAATAATATCAGAATCAGAATCATTATAAAAATCATACATCTTTATCCATTTGCCGATTCCTCTTAGCGAATGTTAGTTGCAAGAATACAAGTGACAGGAATTACACAAAAAATATTATCGTCAGTTATATTTGAAAAAAAATGATAATTAAAAGTATCGATAGAGAACTCTATAGAAACAACACAACAAAACCGGGCTTAATCGCGTATAAATATGATTTATTTAATTATCTTTCATTGGTAATTGTTCAACGTTTTGAACATCGCCTTACGTGCATGGTTTCGAAGGAACTTGTTTTGTTCCTTTGAGTGAAGTAAGTGAAGATCGTGTGAGTTTAAATCAATTTTCTATAGAAACAATTTTCAATTTCATTTGATACTTGAATTTTACTATGATTTTTACAACTCATAATGTTTCTTTTCGCTTTTATGTAACTTCATTTGTGTTTTATCTTAACTCAAATATTAATAATGTATTTTCACATTAATCTTATGACAATGCTATAATATAGTACTAGCACCATAGTATATTTATTTAACAAAACACGGATATATTCAGTTGATTCGACCGAAGTATTACGGGAAATTCGTAGGGACTTTGTAGGGTCCAAATCGTTCAACTATAGGTATAGTTCACATCTAATAACTGAACCAGCAAATACGTTGAATAAAAACTGTGTATGGGTCAATATGTCTAGCAACGACCGCAAGGCATATATGCACACTGAAAAGCCAATAATTTAAGCAAGAAGTTATATATTTGGAAGGAAAGAGTCTAATATTCCACCTACATATTCTAAAATTGCACCAACAAAATTGGTGCCGTTATCAGTGTAGATAACGATATATACTAGAATTAAAATAAGTAAATTGTGTACATCTAATAAATTAAAATTGAACGATATCACTGTCATTAATATGAATAGAATTAATAACCTATTATGATTTTAAACCCACTAGGTTTAGGTGCACCGTCCACTGTGTGTACAGCTTTACCGTCACAGGCAACGCTGTTTAATTACCATAATTAATAAGATACCACTGCACAGACGTGAGCAGAATGGAGTAATATATCGACGTCATTAGCCCGAGGTGACGAGTATCGCATCGTATTCTAAAATTAAAAGCCTATCATTAGTAAGCGAGTTTTTTTTGTGGATCACATCGCTCGCTCGCTCGCCAGCCATCCTATTATCAATCATCCTAGCGTAAGCCACGCCGCGGTATTTATTTTTTGTTTTTGAACCGTTGGGAATTGTTACATGATGCGTTATACAATACATACTTTATTTTATGTAGTCAAGTATGGGGACGGCCAAGGCGGTCATAAATATAGATACGCTTAATTAATGTAATATCGAAGACATTAAAACGTGGTCCGACATGTTTAATCAATATGGCCGCTCTTTTTACGTCGATGTTTATTCTAGCCATTTTAATATACAACGCAGACTAGTGGTTTAAGTGGTTAATATTATTCACGCTATAAATGTCATACACATACTAGAAGTTACTTCGTGCGCAGCTAAGACAAACATCATAACCCTATCGTTTGCTTTGGCGTAAGCGATTAAAATAGTATCCTATAACCATCTTCGTAAGTACAGCTATCCTTTTATTCCAATAAATACATTTTAAACAAAAATACCGATTCCTAAAAATTATTAAAATGTGGTCTTCTTCATAAGTCCTCTGCACCAATTTTTGGTATATATATTTTTTATGCAAATGCTTGACTTGTTTCTTAAAATACTAAAATTGCTATATAGATGCCTGTATAATTTTAAGGTTGACCTCAATTTTCCTAAGATTCCATCATCAGATGATATCACATGATTTGGTGACAAATGGAGCAACTCAAAGGTATACTATTTTGAATTAAAAATAATTTTGAAAGTCAGTTCACAGAGAAATCGATGAACGTACTGTGAAGGTATTAACCCTTCACCATTAATAAGAGACAGGCCGTATGTAAAAGTAGTGTATATTCCAATTTTAAGAACGATAGCTGTCTCGTTCCAGCTTTATGTCATTATGTTTAAGTCTTAGGACAGACGTTGAATACAAAACATCAAACCCGTACCAGCTCCTTTTTATTATATCCCACCAAGAGCTACAACCCCACAGTACATAGAAAAAAATCATACAGTGGAACATATACGAGTAATTCCCTCCTTTTTAGGGTTCCGTAGCCAAAATGGCAAAATATATAATAGGGTGCCGCTTAGTTTCGTCATGTCCGTCTGTCCGTCCGTCCGTATGTCACAGGCATTTTACTCATGTATACGCCGCTACTTAGTTTGATAGTTAAATAGTAATAAAATATATTTCTAGGGGGGCACTCCATACAGGTAACCGAAACTGAAATAATATTTTTAGCAAATATCAGTGTGTGGGAAATATATCAACAGATCTTTTAAAAAAATTGAGTTTTCTAAAAAAATTTTTGATTATGAGCATATTTTCAGAAATAATCGCTCCGAAAGCTGCATCAATTGTGGCCCCCCATCTATTTTCTAAACGGTATGTCCACAAAATAAATAAAAAAATTGTTGTCAACATGATCGAATAGGTATACCGTTTTTGAATTATTGCCGAAAAACTGCGCATCTCAGCTAAAGGACGTAAGTACCGTGGAGATACGCTCATTTGCTAGTGCACTTTTTCATATCATTTTTTTCATTTGTAGTGTATTTTTTTGTATGGACGTCTGCGGAACCCTACACTCAGCATGGTCTGTCATGCTCTTCGCCGGTTTTTTGAAATCACTTAAAAACACTTAGGCTTAGGCCACAGACACGCAGAATATTAAAAAAATAAAAATTCTTCGATTCGGGAAACTTGAAATAGCTCGTTACACTTAATTATAATATAATTTCAATGAACCAACATCTCATTTTTAAGATTCCGTAGCAAAATGGCAAAAACGGAATCCTCATTTGCGTTCGTCCGTCCGTCCGTATGTCACAGGATTTTTACTCAAAAACTACAAGATGTTTATTGATAAAATTTCGAGTATAATTCAGCAAACATCAACGTGTGGCATATATTTCTACAAATCTTATAAAAACATTTTTGACTACGTGAATATTCTCGGAAATTATCGCTCCGAAAGTTACATAAATTGTGCCCGGGACGGGCCCTATATATTTAAAAAAAGCGAAAGTAACGCTTATAAATACTTTCATTGAAAATTATTTTTAACGTGATCGAAAATGGGTCGGTATCAAAACGACTGGAATCTCAAAACGACCAGGACCGCATAAAGACTTGATCGCAAAACGACCACATCTGCAAAAAGTCTTTATCTCGTAATGACTTACTAGTAAAACGACCACAAAGCATAAAGTCCTAATATCAGAACGGCTTACTTTCAAAATTAGTTATTCGCAAAAAGACCACCTCGCAGAAGGTATACATCTTAAAAAGCCCAAATAACAAAATTACTAGATTTTAAAACAACTTCCTAGTAAAACGACTACAATTTATGGTAGCAAAACGACTTCAGAATAGCAACAATATCCATTCATAGAGTACCTACTATTAAATAAATACCGTGGTTCGTAAGCAGGGTCACACTACCTCTAGATCTAGGCTGTGGGAACTAAGACTATACATAATTAAGTAAACTATAAATGAAAGAGGCACTCTAAACAAGATTTTTTATTCTTTAAATTGCTGGTTTTTCTACGCTTTGACAATAAAACACATATTTATTTCAGATAGAAAAAAAACTTTATTATAACTTAAATTGCATATAATAGGGCATATGCACACTAACTAAAATAAACTTGTAGTACTTCCTGAACTTAAAATATTATTACACTTATTATTGTGTATTAGTACTCATTTTGAGATTTAACTTAATCTCAGAAATATTTTGAAGAAATTGGAAACAATTTATGTCTCCTTCATTAAGCGAGTTGAGCTCATTTTTGTATTTCCGGTCAAATATAATATCTTTTTTTTTGCGGTTTGTCGTATTTAGTATAGATTTCCGTAACCTGAGGGACTGGTACTCGGCTTCCTTTTTTAGTGTCTCCATAAACAGGATAAGCGTGGGTTTATGCTGGAACCTTACATTGACTCGTCTGTGCCATGACTCTAAGGCATTGGTTGTTCTATGCCGTTCATTGCAGCAAGATACCAAGGCTGGCATTTTCATCCAGTACTTCTCAAAGTATTTTTTGAAATTTTCATATTCTGCAGAATTTTGGGCATTTGTTATAATTTCTTGCCAGCCGGTCGGAATCAAAGGAGCCGGTAGGAGAGGCAGATTTGCTGACATTCTCACAATATCTTCTCTCAATATATTTGCTCTGAAGTAACTGTCATACCACAGTCTTCAGCATTCTTCCAGATGTTTCTATTAAAGTGAAAATAGCACCCTGTAATCCTTGATTGTTCAAAAATGTTTCTAAACGCATGTACTTGTCCTAGCTCGTAATCGCATTTGTAAATTCTTATTTTTATACCAAGCACATCACGTATGATAAATAATGCTTCATATGTTCTTGCGGATTTGTTTGGCAACAATGCAAACAAAACTGGAACTATGTTTGTTGCGGTTTCCGAGCTCCCTGCATCGACGTGTACAGTGAATAACTGGAAGAATGGTTGTTTAAATGTTCCGTCGCCGAAGAAGTGTTTGTTCTGACCAGCATAATACTTTATAAACTTTAGGTTTTTTTTACAGCAAAAGAAAAAGATCTTGGTTTCGTGGTCCAGTTCATACTCCGCGGCTAAAAAGTCATTGGCTATAATAGAAGGTATTTCGACACTGCCAGACTTTGTAAATTCAGTAGTATCGACGCCCAGGAAATTTCGTCTTGCTCTGTGCAAAGCGTCTTTAACCGATTCATAACACGGAAATGAGACTTGTTCCGAAACGTCACTTTCATCCATGTATGAAAGACATGCTCTTTCATAGTTTTGTTTCACGGATTTCATATTTTCACAAACATTGTATTTCGCCTTGTCAATAATTATATCCCTCATAATTTTGTCTGGATCTGCTTCGCATACTATATGACTTTCTCGAATTATTACATCGTTTTCTTGTTGCACTGTTATAGATGCACTGCACTCCTCCCGTTTATTACATCTCCAAAATGAGGTTCCGTTTTTGTTGTTGGATACATGGTTGTACTTGTACTCGCCGTATATGCAGGCTTTTTTATTTTTGTTGCTTTCAATATATATAATTTTTTTTCTTTCCATATTTTGCATTTAATAAAATAACAGTAGGGAATAATTTTACAATGATGAAAGCATGAAAGCAAATTATAACATTTACCTATCTGTCCCTGAGTGCCTAAGCCACTCGTAATGATAAAATTATAAGTGGCCAGTACTAACACATGATTATTGTTTCCTCTTCTTATTAGCCTTCATGTACTTGTAAGTAGGTACTTGGATCATAATATTAGATATCTACTAGGTTTTTGCAGGAAGAGAAAAGAGGGAAAGGGAACATTTTTCAAGTTTCATAAATGATGATAAACAGCAGTCACTTTCATAGAACTAGTGTAGAAGTAAAATCTTGGGATAAAGTGCCAAAGCGGATTCCAGCCTCTTTTATAATGTTGAAATACGAGGCGTAGCGTACCTATTTATTACGATGGTATGATGCCGATGGAATTATTTCATACTATTTTACTAACAAGACTAATTGCTACCATGCCATTCTGAGATTAAGTTTATTTGCGATCTAGTAATTTTGCTATTTGGGCTTTTTAAGATGTATACCTTCTGCGAGGTGGTGGTGGTGCTTTTTGCGAATAAGTAATTTTGATAGTAAGCCGTTCTGGTATCTGTGGTCGTTTGACTAGTAAGTCATTACGAGATAAAGACTTTTTGCAGATGTGGTCGTTTTGCGATCAAGTCTTTATGCGGTCCTGGTCGTTTTGAGATTCCAGTCCTTTTTTATACCGACCCTCGAAAATGCCGTTTTTAAGTTATTGGACGTAAGTGCCATGAAGATACGTACCTTTTCACATCGTTTTTTTTCCATCTGTAGTGCATTGTTTTGTAGTTACGGCTGCGGAACCCTACACTGAGCATGGCTCTCGGCCGGATTTTACAACTTTAAAATAGTATAAGTAGAGGTACCTCCAATACGTACTCGTATTTCAGTAATCCCAGACGTGACGTAACTACAAAGATTCTATTTTATCAAACTGTTTACAAAATTCTAAAACGATATTTTGGGCTCTTCATACAATAGTTTCATAATTTACTTAGCACCAAAACCAAATACTGTCCACTATTTGCCCGACGTGTAGCATACACTAATCAATAAGGCAATTAGCAGCCATTCAGTGTACTCAAAGCCACGTGCCGACCGGGCCTCGTCTAAATTCGACTAACATTGCTTAGTAAAACACTTTGTATTTCGATAGATAATATCGCATGAATGATATTCTAATTATAATTGGTATACCAAAAAATGCTTAATAATAGCAATAGTAATGTGTAGAATGTAGAAAAAGGTAAGCAAAGACGTAGGCAAGGTCTGGCGTGCCGTAGATACTGAAGAATTATTACCAATTTGTCATTTTATTTCTTTAATTGTACTTAGTCTCTTATGTATCAAATTTCGAGATATAAATTCGAAGGGAGTGTGATGTTATGTTTTTTTTATTTTCAAAATGCCAAGTGTTTTGATGATGTCGCTTTTAGCCGTTAAATTGATATCACCTGATTCACGACGCCAAATCTTGCCTCGAATATAAGTACCTATATTGAAACTTTCTGGAATAGTGATTTTGATCCAATTATCACCTGTCTAGAATTTCGGGATCTCAGGCCCAGTTTTTATACGTGAAATTTCAAACGTGATCACATTTGCACTGTATTCATGTTTTTTTAAATATTTTTTTTCCAATCTGAGTTCTACAATAAGCATACTCGTATGACGCAGGAAAATGGCCAAAACAGACATTTGTTCAAATCTCTAAGGGATATGACCAAATCACGCACAATTTTAAAAAGGCAAATCCGTTTTAACATTTGCCTAGTAAAAATCAATCATTTGATCAAATCCCTGAATGTGTTTAGTGAAATGACGAAGTCAACCAAAAAAGGCAATTCTTTTTTTCATTTCACCAGATTTGTACAGTGATTTGATAAAATTCCTGAAACACGTCAGTGAGTTAGCGAAACGACCTTGCAAAGTCAACTCGTTTTATCACATTACTACTGTACTGTAACACTAAACAGTGTTTTTTGCAGCCATATTTGGAGTTCAGGAGTTCAAGATGTTCCTGTGAAAAGTCTAAAGTACAATGGAAATGGATAGATTTGACTAAATTGTAGAGTAAACTGTTATATCTAGGAACATACTTACGTCATTTCACTGAACCAGTGTAGATATTTGATCAAGTCACCTATACCATGTTACAGAAGAAAATTTATCATATCAAACCATTTAGCTTGGCGATTTCGACATTTCACTAAACATATTCAGGGATTTGATCAAATTATTGATGTTTTTTAGGCAAACCATACGATTGATTCGCCATTTTAACATCGTGCGTGATTTGGTTTGTTCAAATCTCTGTTTTGGCCATTTCCCTGCGTCATATATACATATTCCTGAGTTATGTTTCCGGTCTGGACGCCAACTGTCTCAGAATTCAGGATCCTTGGATCCAAGGCCGAGTGTTTATTTGAGACGCGCGTGACATTGCCGTGAAGCGTGACCGCTCTCCCTAACTGCAATCCGTTAACCACATTTGCATCATGCATAGGAATTGAAATGTATGAAGTTACATTTCCGGATACCAAATTTGGCTCTTGAAATTTGGGATCCATGAGCCAGTGTTTACTTGTGACGGGCGAGTCCTGAGCGTGAAGCGTGACCGCGTCACCTGACGGCAATTTCCGCCTTGCGATTAATCATTTCTTCCACAGCGGCTTCTTTTGTTTGTCTGCCTATCTGTTCAAGATTTTAAAACGCCTTGCCTAATGAATGCCTGAAATAATGGTGTTTTGCAAAAATAGTATGAAACGAGATTCAGTTAATGACACCATTATTATGTATCTAAGGTTTCATACAAAATCTGTATTGTGCGGCACAAGAAATATGCTAAGATTATTTAGAATATTTTTCGTTTTTTTGCCTCATTATATTTTTTGAGACATAAAAAGCTATGACGTTTTTCCTCGCCACTTTGTATTACTTATTCGTTTTAATCATTGTGTTAGTGTCCGACCGAAGTTTCGGTTTCGGCCAGTTTCGGCCCAAAAATCATGTTTCGGCTAGAGGTTCAGTTTCGGCCAATAAACAGCCGACCCTTTCGGCCGCGCCGAAACTTACAACATCGTACTTTCGGGACGTTCGCGAAGAACGCGAGTTCGGCTAACTTCGGGTGCGCTCGGCACGACTGGCAAATCTTCTAAATAATTAAAAAACAAAAAACCCGACTGCGTAATAAACTAAAAAGAAGAAAACAAGTCCAGTACCCTAGAAATTTGTTAAGTTATAATGGAAATCTTTCATGATTCATGATCGATACTCACAATATAACAAATAATAAATTCTAATATGGAACAGCGATTTTGAACAGTCGGGACCCATAAGAAATCTAGATCGACGCAAATCTTTCCAACAATGGTCTGTCCCGTAATATTTATTTATTTTATTTTATACCATGTACAATAGGCTATTTAACAATAGAAAAAAAATATAAATTATACAAGATCCCGATAAAACAAGCAAAATACTAACCACGTTAAAATTTTGAGTTCGATACCTTACATGTAGCTTGTTTTATGAGTTTTTAAAGTTGGATGGGAAAGTCCATTTTTAAAGTATGAAAATATTAATAACTTAACTAATAATAGCGTTCAATAACCTATAAAATGTTTTGTAATTTTTCTTATAAAACCGTTTCTATAAACGAAAGTTTTAACATAGTTGCAGAACAAAGTTCTTATTTTCCTTATACAAGACACTAGCGTGTGACGTCACATGCTTGTAGGCTTTAGTATGAAGCATTTTTTGGGAAAGTTCAAAAATGTGCTTTTAACGTCGTTGTATCTCGGGGAGTTTTTATGATACTGGAGTAGATTTTTCACCAATATTTACCATGCCATAAAAAAATGACAAATAGCCTATTAACATTAACATTTTAAATTTATCTCTTTTTAGGGTAGTGAAATTTTGACCCAGTGTCACTATACAATGTTAAAATTTCAATTTGATAAAAGTTGAATGTAGAAACCTATAATATTACTTAGGGCGGCGAGATATTTCATTAGTCAAATATCTAGGAAGAACGGCCCACTGACATTTTATTAAACGTTTTAATATTTTTAATCAAATGTTTAATCACGTTTATAAAAGGTTTGGTTTTGGTTTTGGCCGAAACTACAGTATGTAAACTTACTAAAACCATTTATTTAACTCCGGACATGTCTCGGTGATAAATAAGGTTGTGGTATATAAATTATTTAAATACTAACGTTTTATAGAATTTAAAACTAAAATACAAAAAATTTAATAAAAAGAACATTCATGATTTGAACATCCTGTATTCTTTCTTTACAATTGTAACATTGTCATCAGGTTGTCAAGACAACGTTAAGTTCAATACATGTAATGTCAGTTAAAGTAAGGCTATGGGCACACGTACAAATTAGTTGTTACTTGAACCAAGTGACGGTGGCTGTTTTCGTGAACGCTACGCATCAAATTTGGATTTTGCGAAGCACGTCGCTTGATTTTGTTGAAAGCTTGTACAATCCACAGCCTCATTTCATTGCAATAAAGAAACGTCTCATTGAAAATTAATCTTGACATTTCATTCCTAGCCAAACTTTTTTGTTGGAATAATTAAGCAAAATAAAACTTTTCATTGAAGTGACACTAGTGAAATTGAAATGACATTTAATAAATATAAATAAGCACGAACTGATGCTGTTTACACATATAAATTGAAAATAACTTGGCTGCAACGGACTAATAAGAGTGTATAACGGGTATGAATAACGAAATTATACTTATAATGAAATTTCAAGTAACGTATTCATAGTGGGCTTGCGTTCATCTGTCACGACGTAAACATTAAATATCACAGGACGTTACTTTTTAGGTCAACCGACTTTGAAAAAGGTAAGATTTTATAATTTCTATACAATGAGAAAATTTAAAATATTCGACACACACTAGCAAAAACTGTGGTAAGACGCTTAACTCAACATGGCCATCAACTGGCTTAAAAGAATGGTTTTCGTATGTATACAAACTGTATAATCAAACCGAACCTTCGGTTTCGGTTTCGGCAATAAAACATGTTTCGGTCGGTCACTACATTGTGTGTATGTAGAACACTTTTCAGGTTTCTCGTTTCTGATACTGTGGCAGTAGTAATACATGAAATAGAAAGTATAACGTCTGTTAAAATCATATTTCTGGGATGATTTACATTGTTATTTCTCACCCACCACAAGGCCCTATAGACTATTCAGTCGCCGTCAATCAACCATGGAACATTATATATTTAAGCGGAGGTAGGTACCATCATCCGAACCCTAAATGTGGTCGGTGAAAAATAACATCCCTGAAATATCACACATATGCAGAAGTAGTATACGATGTATTTTGGAATAGTCGTCTACTTACAGGCTTACTTCAGTCTACCTCCAGCAGTAGGCTGGCACGAGGCAGGAGATATACCTTTTAATAACCTAGTTAATAACCATTATTTACATTTTCCCTTTGGCAGTTGCTATCTTTGGCAGTAACTACCTATGTAAATGCGCTATGTAAATGCACCCTACCCTAGATGAAATTTACTTTCGGTGGCTCAAGTATTATTCCATAAAATAAATTACGTTATAATTACGCAACAGTTTATGGTTCGAGTTCCAGCAAATACCTACCTAATTGAAAATTTCGTGTCTTGCAGAATTCGGAAATAATGCGATCTGTCATGGGTGGACACGGAAATTCTCGTAGAAAAATGACCTTTACACATCTTTGGATACTTTATTTTATGCACCCGGAATTCTCAACTGCTCACGCAGCAAAAAGAGGAAGGGGCAGTGTTGAGCTAATTTCCAGATACGCGTAATTTTTCTTCCACGTCCGTGGCCCGAATGGTGCGCACGGGGCGTTCCGGATGCGTATTACTGGCCGCCGTGGCCGGAAATCGGCAATATATTGCGATCGCCGCCGGTCGGCGTAAATAACCCTCGATAAGGCGCCGTATGCTCGTGATTTGTGTATTCAAAATACTCGCGTATGCTTGACTTTTCAACGAATTGGGATAAATTGTGTAATGATTAAAAAAATATGAGATTTCATTAATATTCGGTCTCTACCAGCCTAGCCTTTTGCTAAAAATAATGATCTTAAAAAAATATAGTAGCCCAGCAGCTCAACATACGTTTTTGTTTTTGTTACTAATAATTTATGGATTTCAGGAATTTGAAAATTAATTTGTTTTTATTTTTATTTATTTATTTATTAACCTGGACAAAAAACGGTTAAAAACAATGTGGCAGACATTTTAGGACTCTTCTGATATTTGGCTGAAATCCTGGAAGCAGGTTAAAAAAATGGTGTCTTTACCATATATGAATAGCTGCACCTTCGTGCCTTGCCCTGCTTCTAAATGCGATTCCGGTGTCAAAACCGGAGTGTGACCTGCAGCTTTAGTGGCGATGGACGGGTGGCGAGTTTTTTAAGTATTCTGAGACGATGGATTACTTTCTAGTGTCCCTATATATTATGATTGTTAGTATCTACCTCCCTTTAGTTCATGTTTAGTTTTATAGTGTACCTACTAGCTTCTGCCCGCGACTTCGTCCGCCTTAAGGGTATTTTTCCGGGATAAAAAGTAGCCTATGTCCTTTCCCTTGACTCAAACTATCTCCATACAAAGTATTATCCGAATCGGTTCAGCGGTTTAAGCGTGAAGAGGTAACAGACAGACAGACAGACACACTTTCGCTTCGCTTAATTATATTTAAGTTTGTAATGTTGTGGAAATTCATTTACAAATTCATAAATATACATTGTTTACCTTTTGGTGCTAATGAGGTGACGATAAGATTATAATCGATCTTTATCCAGAGTGGTAAACAAACAGGACAAGCCGCGTGTTTACTACCCTAATACCGCCCCTGATCTCAACTATGTTTACAGTCGGTAGGATATCATTAGCCGGGGCCAGCGATGGACCACGACATTTATTTAACGGCGTCCGGCCATAAAAGTGATCCACTGCCTGCATTCTGCACCGTTGCTCGTTGGCCAGTGGCATAGAGGTACATAGGACGTAGTTGTCATGGATGTGGTATGGGTGCAGTGTATCTAGTTGTTATTAACTTGGGGATTATTTTTAGTTGGGGAATTAGTTGGATCCTTTTTGTGTAGCCATTTGATGTTTCTCGGCTGTTATGATAAGTTAGAGTGATCTGATGAAGCACATAAGTGGCACATTGTGCAACGCCGCTCAGTGGCCGACGATGGAGTAATAAATTGAAGTTGTAGTAAACCTGGACAGTGTAGCATATTTTTTTAGAACCTGAATTTGACTGATCGGCCTGCCTGTCTAGGCCTCTTTATCAGTAATCGGATTCAGTGGGGGAATGGTAAAGCCACTAATGGTAATGCCATCCGCTGTGAATTGTGTAATTATACGTCTGAATTTCGTATACATTGCCGGTCTCGATGACTTCATGAAACCAATCTGTATAGTTTATTTATTTTTTTAGATTCATAAACGAGATGTTACATGTCATAAAATAGTAATTTTATAGGTTTGAATGCTGAATTAAATCCAACACATCTTCAAATGATATAAAAAATCATACAATTAAAACTTTATATTCACTGGTTCACAAGGACAAAAACTATATCTAGTAAACTTTTTTTACTCAAGTCATTTCCAGCAAACGTAACTTTAATTCAAAAGCCCGTAGCCCATGTCCCCACGGAAGTGATAAAGCTTTTTGGCTAAAAAAGCATTCGGTCGGCGATGGCGCGGAAGCGGAGAGGGAATCCACACATGAGATTATCTTACGCTTAGTGCCCTATCGTGTGGAAAGATGATACTTCTCTGCTGTTTAAAATGCGCCGTCTGTAAGGTCACGATCTCTAGAAATCCTTTTTCCCTGAGGTCTTGTAATTTATAAGATTGATTAGTATTTGTCCTACCCTACTATCTATACCTACTACCCTATTACCTATATCTAGTGTTAACTCTTACTAGTGCACGGCAAATATATATATCTAAATATTTCCCTATACATAAAAAGTAAACCTACCTAATTCAACTCTACTACCCTAAGGTTGTCTGGAAGAGATCGCTTTTTAGCGATAAGACCGCCTGTTGCTTATCCCTTCTTATACAGTTTTAGACTAAAGATATATCATGTTACTTTCTTTCGGTGTGCGATAAAAAGTATTGTATATTTAAACTACGTAACTCTAATAAAAAATACCAAATTTCATACAAATACAATCAAGCATCAATAATAAACAAGATACAATCGGAACGGAATCGATTTCAAGTGCAATCATCGATTAATCCTCATATGCAAGTAGTAGTTAAAACTGGTGGCAATGCCGACAATGGACGCCAATTGAATCAATGTCCTACTTCCTGCATCAGATTCATTTCCTTTTTAACAGTCGATGCTCATTTGTCATTGTACTTCGACCTGCTATCGAGCCGTTTAATTTGTTGATTGGTTTTCATGTATTTTATAATGATGTCGCTCTATTTCAACGGTTGTGTTCTGTTCGAGGTTTTCGGTAGGATTTTGACCGTTTCCAACGGTAAAATGAACAAAATCACAACATAAGCTGAAAGTTACATACATGATCATGGCGATTCGACGGTAGGGATGATAAAATTTTAATATTTATTTCGTCATGTAGATTACAAGAAGTATTGGAGACGTATTTTTTTTTCTTACGCAATGAAAAAATAAAGGCGATACATTAAGTCAAAATGTCACAATACAAAAATGTACAATTGTACCTAGGAGTGACGTCACGATACTCCTAAATTTGAATGCGATTTATCTGAATATGTTTTTATTATTTTGAAAAAGCAATAAATGCGTGACCAATATATTTTTTTAGTAACTGACGGACTACTCGTAATTAGAATTTTGATTTTCATACCCCGTCGTGATGCCTCAATATCACCAATATATCGGGCAAACGACACCCACTGCTGAAGACAGGCCTCCCGTTATGAAAAGCACCATAACCGATCCTGCATAGCGTGAATCCAGTGGATTTATATTCCACCACTCGTTATTCTACACTCTCCAATGGCGTCTTCCGGTACTTTCTCGTCACTGACGAACTCACCTTCCTCATCAACCACTACTCGTACAGTACAAGTAATGTGCTATGTCAATTTAATACCCATCAGGCATTTTACTTAAAAGTATTTTTATACTTACTCACACCATAAAATGCATAGAACCTCGAACACAAGCCATCAAATCACATCAACAGCAGGTACCCTCTCACATTTTGGGTAAAATAAAAATTAATCAACCTCCCCTATTAGAAAATGATTTAGTCCGAGTTCTCCCCCGCCTGCAATTAGTTGTACTGAACAATGTGCAGTGATTTTTAAACGATCACCCCAGCGCCATCTGGCGTGCGACAACTGACTAATATCAGTAATTGCTACGCAATCATGGTGAAGAGCAATTTTATTAGTATGGTCTAGACTGGACCCATAACTTGAAATAACGAAATTATAAAATCGCCAAACATAATATTTCCTACCTATTTACCAGTTATGGAAGAGCCGGGCATTCTAACACAGGTTTACCTACCTAAAAGGAAGTCCCAATCACTGCAGGCATTTTACTTGTTAAAAAGGGAAAATAACAAATTTTTCATTTAAATTTTTCAATAATAAGAAATAGTAATAATTATAAATAACACAGGGACAATCTTACACAAATCTACCTACTCCCAAACTAAGCAAAGCTTGTACTATGGGTACTAGGCGACGATATACATAATATTACTTGTACTTAATATTACGATATACATTAGGTTTTTCTGGGTTTACTTGGTTTTATTTGATTTAATTTATATAGATAAATGATAAGACTTAAATATATATAAAACATCCAAGACCCAAGAACAAATATTCGTGCTCATCACACAAACACTTGCCCTAGTTGAGATTCGACCCCGGGACCGCCAGCTTCGTAGGCCGTTGTACAACCCACTGAACCAAACGCGTCGTCTGAATTTCAAAATGAAATTAATGTTCTAATACTTTCATATTCACATACAAATAGTATTGTCCTAAAACTGCGGTTTCGCCCTAAATTAGCCCTAAATTAAACATTTCTTGCATCCTATAATGTTTTATTTTTAGGCAAAAATGTGTTCATGTTACGTAAATCACAGCACAAGCAATAATGGATTGACTAAAATCATTGTATGTAATTTTAATATAAGAAAAGCACCTTTTTAAAAAATGGGGTTAATACAAATTCCTAAAGTCTCATAGCGTGATTCCTCCCTCTAGACTATCCGTTTGTGATATAAATATAACAAGCACACTTTCTGCCTATTCCCATATCGCCTTTAATTAAATCCCGTCTGCCAATACGAGGAAATTTCGCACAATGAAAAGGTTCAACTAAATTTACACTTATTGGGGACAGTAAATTAATATTTCTCGACAATATCACACGTTTCTATCCAACTACGGCACTACTTATACACCTAGGTCGTATCGCGAGTTAAAATGCCCTTATTATTTTTTACCTCCTATTAGATCAAACGTCGTCCTGGCGACGTTACCACCTACAGGGGGATTATTCGGAATTATTCACGTACCATAAAGCGCGAATTATATAGCAAGCACGTGCCCTCCCTGCGTACCCCGTGTCATCGGCAATATTGTGCCCGTTTAAAAAACAATGCCCACTAGGCCGAGCGCTGAATTTAAAATATTGAAATTTTACAATACGGATCACTTTACAATATTAAAAAAAAAAGTTTACATTCTTGCTTTACCTCCAATAAATTCTAGTCAGTAGGCATGTTAAGTTTTTTTAAGTGTGACACTGACGTTAAGACATCACCAAATACACAAGTATTAAAACTTAATCAGGGCACCTAATGTCCTGGTTGTAATTGTGATATTTTAAATGACAATTAAACCTGAAATTGTTCATAATCGTTAATAGTTATAGTAAGTCTTGCATAGTAAGTTTTGCATTTACTTTTGTTAAGTATGGTAATAATGGTAGTATGGTATTATACGAGTATAATAAGAGTTTAACCACTAGTAGGTGTTTCATTTCTTATAAATCTCAAAAACTCCTCTACGAGAATACAGCCATTTAAGACATTTAGACACGTCAGAATCATCGTCGAAGTAAATGAATAAATCACTTTTATGCCCGATCAAGTCTTGTTTGGTCAAAATAATTTATGATTTACGTAATTGAAATCAGTGTTTGACAGCTGCGCGTAGTTTGCGTTTGGTTTTGCAATAACAGTTAGAGGCGGGGTCATGCCGTATGGAATCCTGAATTAATAAGCAAATAATCCCGTCACACATTACCGGAGCGTGGAATGTTTTCCGGTAAACAATTACTTCGGCGCCACTAAACAAATAGCGTCATTGGGGTTCGACTCGTATTCGAGCACCTATTAAATTCTGAATGCGAGGTTAACCCGCAATTACCGCCTAGTTATCGCCGGAAGACGGCGGAGATAGTTAGGGCCCGGAAAATATTCCGTTCACTAATTATTCCGCGTAATTAAACGCGAGCATTATCGCGCGACGCCGACGCCACCTGCCGGCATTGTGCGCGGTGATTTAGTGCGATCCCGCCGCGATTCCGCCACGATTCCGCACCGGGGCCCTCTTTTTGCACCAATTAATTGTCGAAATGCTCGTATTTAATAATTGCTCGGAAATTAATGTGACCGATGAGCTACGGTCTTCTCGATATAACTAATTATATCGACGGCTTTTGTTCACAAGTTTCATTCATTTCGCAACTAGCATTGGTTTTGAATACGAGTCCCACGTAAGGAGATTGTTGAACTTTGTCGAGTACGTTTGATAGGCTTAACTTCACAACTCTTGTTCTAATAATAATTGTTCGGCTTTAGAGTTACAAGTGATAAAAAAGTAACTGTATTCTCTTACCAGTATGTAATAGGATTACCTGGATTTTCAATATATGGTTTTATAGCAGCTATTTTACAGGCAATAACATTTTCGGAAAAAATCGTAAACGCAAATAAAAGCAACGTAATCGGCCAAAACGAGAAAACAGAAACAAACGGCCATCTAATTTCTCTAAGCTCGCAATATCGCGGCATTTTTCGCGGAACTCAGCCGGGAAGGAACGCAAAATATCAAGCATTCGGCCTCGGAAAGATGAAAAAATAATACAACAATGTGGGCCCCCTGTTATCAGGACGAGGCCTGGTCCACTCTTATTACGACGCTCCGGCCTCTAATTTGCTCTTGGAGAATTTCCTCTTATTTTTCCGTCGCCTCCCCGGCGGAGACGGAGCCTACTTCTTAAAATGAAATGCTATACTTTAGCAACAATGATATAGATGTAACAATTGTACTTATTTTATACGGTTAGAATTTTCTCGGGAAAGATGGTATGAAAATATGAAATGAGACGAGCTCCAATTGTAATTGCTATAAGTAGATATCTAATTACTAAATCAACAAACATATATATTTATTATGTTACATAACTTATATCTAGGTAGGTACAACCATAATGTAGATATACTCAAATGTTGGCAGGGACATAAGTGATTAGTATTTCATTAAGGGATAGGCACTAAATATTTATTAAGATCTAAAATTACTCTTTTTAGGGCTCCGTAGGCAAAATGGCAAAAATCCTTATAGTTGTCTGTCCGTCCGTCCGTTTGTCACAGGCATTTTACCCAAAAACTACATAATTTATATTGATAAAATTTAATTTCGAGTAGGTATAGGTGTCTCGCATAAGCCGCTGGTTGTACGTTGTTTCATAGACTACAGTTTGTTAGAATTTCGTTTTACATAAAATGATTCTTCTCTATGCGTAAAGAGTTATCGTTATGCGATTAGAGGGACACGACACCCATTGCAGTTCTATCCTAACCTACTCTCCAGGCAGCCGCTTCGCGGGGCTTCTATTTCTGCTCTGACGGTTGCAAGATACCTAACGAACCTAACCAGGCCAAAGAATGTTTGTTTGTCAATTGCTTTTAACGCGGGGGGCTAGGCTAGGCTGCTGCTAGTCGGCTTTTCCGACAGCCGCTCATTTTTGTAGGTTCATTAATAGGTAGGTAAGTAATTCTAGAATTTTATAAAAAAAGTTATATTTTACAATTCGTTACAGTGCTTTTCAATGAAAAACGTTTCATTCATGTAAATAGTCATTAAAACAAAAATATTCAACATAAAAATACAACGACTAATATTATTATGAAACATTTTCTACGAAACGAAATTATATGAAGTTTCTGTCTGTCGTTCCGAAATCGTTCCGAAAGTAGCATAAATAAAATTGCCCCCATATATTTTCTAAACGATTTGAAGAAAATTACAAATATCCAGCTTATTAAGTACTTTCAATGAAAATTGTTTTCACCATGATCGGATAGCTCAGCAAAAGAACGTGAGTGTCGTGGAAATACGCTCTTTTGCTAGTGCACTTTTCATATCCTATTTTTTCCATCTGTAGGTAGTGCATTTTTTGTATGAACGGCTGCGGAACCCTACACTTAGCATGGTCCGACATGCTCTTGGCCGGTTTTTGTTGCTATGGTTAAGGATAACTGAGTGTATGCATTTACAACTTCCAGGTTTTATGTACTTAAGTGAAGCCGCAGGAGACTCCTATTGTTTATCCCTTATTAGGAAGCACTTATTTGTTGTGTGATATGTTCTTGGCCGGTTTTTTTACAACCAAATTCAAAAATATTCGAAATTCCACTCTGGAATGCTCATACGTTAGAAGAGCCATTCCATCAAGAGTTTCCGAATTGAACACATATCTGATTCATAATATTTATAAATACTTATATCCTTTTAAAGTCCTCAAGGCTTTCATAAAGTTCTAAGTATATAAACTCCATATGCATGGAAACGTAATTTCATTATGTTTTGTATTCAATAATTGTTGATTGTGTATATTAACAAAGACCGTGTCTACTTGTCCTGCGGTGCTTTCTTACCTTTATGTTCTGACGTCATTTACAGTAAACACCCTGTCACCTTGAACATCTCATATCACTCCGCTCTCCGAGACAATATACTAATATATGTAAATAATGTTAAAAACTGTCCCAAGTCAACAATACAATACAAATACTCTTTAGTGCACCCTTCTCAAAATACATAGAAATTACATAGATTCAAAATTAGAATTATACTGACAGTGTTATTGCTGAAGAGCGATCTATTCCCGACATCCCTTGGGTAGTATACCAGTAGAAAAAACCGGTCAAGTACGAGTTAGATTCGCGCAACGAGGGTTCAAACTTTCACTTACCCTAACATTATTACCCGGTTCCGGTTGAGTTAAGTTTGCACCTAATATCTATGGCATTGCATACAAATGAGGTGCAAGCTTAACGCAACCAAGTTGTTCAAATAGGTTTTATTGGGAATTAAAAGAAAAATGTCCAAAAATGTGTAGATCAAGCCCGTTTATATTTTTGCCCAGTCATTGGTCAGTAATTTGTCGTTATAAAATCATCAATGCTGTAACAGGCTCGATCCATAAGGTCTGATTTACAGTTCGTTTATAGACGTCATTTTTAGCGTCTTCTATGTCAGATGGTTCGGCGTTGTAAATTGTGGGTTCAAGAATACACATCAACTTGCGTGATTTCGCGAGCCGGAGTCGCGGGTGCGTTGCGGATGGTTTCGCTTGCCTGGTACGTACGACTATGTTTATTTAATCTAACATACACACATGCTGTCAGTGTTGATATGAACGGCAGTCAATATCTTGTGCTTCTTAAACAGGGATTGGGCTGGGTGGTCAGGGGGGTTTCCATGGATTATACGCAGGGCGCGTTTTTGAATTCCGAACAGTCTGTCACGATCGGCAGCTGTGGTCCAGACATCACCCTGAGTAAGAATGGAGTGAAACTATAATAGGCCAACTTCAGGTTTTCAACGGAAAAGCTTAGTGCGAGCCGGAATAACGCAAAGCAGGCTGAAGGTAATCGGTCGCAGGTAGCTAGTATGTGTGAAGCCCACTCGAGCCTTGCCTCGATTACAAAACCAAGGTATTTTGCAAACTCTACTTAGTATATTGGGGTATCATTGGTTTGATCTAGGTTTAAGCAGCTACATTCATAGAAGTCCCGTTTGAAAGAGTACGAGATCTACCTTTACGCAATTTTGAGGCCTGGAATTAGACCATCGATCGCCACATTTTTGAGCAGCATCGTGAAATTTACATTAAGTATACGATATGAGGCTAAATAATAGGTATATAGCTTTTTATAGGTACAGCTAAGCTCATTAGTAATTACGGGCTGGCGCGGACGCGTGGCTAAATATTTTCTCGGGGCGCCGCCTACCGCAGTAATTAAAGAGAGGTCGACGGGGTTGCCCCAAAGAAAATCCAAAATTGTGCACGCAATTTCTTTTTCCCAACGAGGGAGGCTGGTGGAACCTTCTTTAATAAATAACTGCTATGTGCTTCGAATTATTTAGTACTTTTACATAGTAAATAAGGCTTTCAATATATTATTAAAATAAGTATACTTAATATGTCGCCGTATAACTAACATCACCATATAAAAAATATCTTGAAATTAATTTCAAGTTAGCTGAGACAAGGTGCCAAATATGATTATATTTAATTATGTATATCTTAGTTGGAGCAGACTTGGCTCACTTACAGCAGCAGCACATTTTATCAGCAGTAGAATACAATGCAATAGGTAATATGTGTAGCCTTGCTATAAAGCAAACAGAGTTGAATTGAACAGAGTTGAATTGGAGCTGTGTACCCCGCGCTACTGTAGACATTTAAGTAAGCGATGATAGCCACAAACAAGGTTTTCAACTAAAAATATCTTAAGATGTTTTTTTTTCAGAAACTTCTTATATTGTTAAAGTGTAATTATGGCCCATACTAGGTGGTAAATACAAGCTGTGGTCGAGTCCTTCTATTAGGTTTATTTAACCTATATATGAAGGCCTCGCTGTCCTATTATTTGTGTTCAACAATAAAATTAACGTTATAAAATGGATATTAACTACTAACGTTTTATGTTTTTACATTTAACTATTTATTTATTTCTCCTCATAACTAAGCATCCATCACATTAATTCGAAACATTCAATCTATTTACCTCTAATCTACTCGCTCTGATGTGAACAAAACAATCCATAGTATGTCATCTTGCTCAGTTATACCTTATATTTTGCAAATCGCAACCATCTCAAAATAACTCATCACTTCAAAAATCAGAAGGCAGCCATTAACTCAACCATTTGTTAATGAGGTAGAAAAAACAACTCGGCGCGTCATTACGTTACGGCACGGGCGGAGCGACAGCGGGAGCGGGCGCGGGTGCGGTACAAAGCTCCTGAATTAATGACACCTCGTGAAAAGCCGAGATGAGTTATTTTTGAGAGGAAAAGGCAAGCGTCAAGTACCGCGGTTGTTTTACACGCGACGGTGACGTTTTTACTGTACCTAACTAAAAAATCCTATGTGGCGTTGCAATGTTGATGTAGTTAAGTCGTTTTACACGTGATGTTTTTGTTTTGTTCGAACTAACGAGGTCAATGGTTGAGCGGCGTTCACGGGTGGCGGCGCACCGGTAACAAGTTGCGCGTTTGTGTTCTTAGCGATCCTGTTTTGTTTATAGTAAAATCTTACTGATAATTGGAGGGTCTGTACTTCGTCCGCAGCTATACATCCTAGCTAATCGGGACCTGAGATCTAAGCTCAAATTGCAACGGGTTCATAACAAGAGCACTAATATGCAGATGAAAGTGACTATGTTCTACTTTCTAACACATATCGTATAATAGTTATAGCTTAATATTGCCGGACCGAAACTGGTTTTTTCGGGAATTTCGGCAACGGTCTCAGTTTTGCCTGAAACCGAAACTTCCTTACAAGGATCATGTTTTGAGGGAAAAAAGAAGAAAACCTTATTATAACCAGTCAGCTTTATTATTTTATCTTCAAATCGCATGGCTATACAGTGTTCATAATTAACAAAACAACGTATCATTTAGGAAAAAAAAAATTGTGCCTTAAAATATTTCAAATAGTGTTTATTGGAGTCGGTACATGCATTTTTTTACTATTATTCATGGGTTTATATATGGTACTTCATATTTAATTAATAAACAAAACAAAGTAAGTCACTTTTATCTTAATTAAGAACAAATTAACTTCTTCATATTTATATAGTTATGTCAAACTTGATTCTACTATAATCTATGTATAAGTTTGTTATATTTGTTTTTTGATGTTTAGTACCTGCTAGCGATGGGAGACTTTGAATGATTCTTGACAAATTCTAAGTTCATTCGAATAGTCGAGATTCATTCGAGTGAAGTCGAAACTCTGAGAACTTAGAGCGTGAGAGCTGAACGGGTGAAGGCCGCGGTCGGCCGAAGATTGTCAATCTCACCCGAAACGACTTGAGTCGAAATCGAAGTCACACGCCACGCCAGTTAGAAAACTTTAAAAAGTCACCCGTCGCTACTTAGCGGTAATTACCACATCGTATAGCACTCGAAATCGAAAGTCGAACATTCATTCGATTGTAGTAATTAGTACACTACTATTTTATTATTCGAATGGTAAAATGAATAGTTACTAGTTATTCGATTTCTAAAATCATTCCAAGTCACCCATCGCTACTAGGTAGTAACTCTTAAGCTATATCACGTGATAAAACTTACCAAATACAAAATAAATCACATGAAAACTCACAACAAACAAAACGAACTGCAAACACAAGCCAGTCACAACATGATTAGGCATGTGGACGTGGCAAAATGTCTTCGTCATTTGGATGGAATTTACTGCGCCGAACATGACCGAGCACAGCGCGTGAGGTCCCGAATGCAGTTTCGGTTCAGGTCGCAGTTTCGGCAGGTTTGCCGCCGGAATCGAAACAGAACCGGAATCCGTTTTTTTGCCGAAATTCAACCGAAACTAGACTTTCTGACGGACACTATAGCTTAAATAGTGATATTAGCAAACATAATGGACTGAAAGCAAACTTGTAAAGAATGTACAGGTTTACGCATAGGTATACGCTACAAAAAAAATAAAAGACTCCTCAAAAGTCCGTTTGCCCGGCCAAGTAAGATTAAATGATAGCTAAGATATCACGTCACATTTTCGGACATTCGCAAACTCAGTAATCGGGATCGATAAATAAATTTTAGTTCACTAACTTAATTCAGAAATTAGAAAAGGATTATGAAGCGAGAGCGTAGAGGAGAAATATTTTTAGTTACGTCCGTCAACTTTGGTAATTATTAATGTTTGAATCGATAGATCTGAAAATAATTTGTCTTCCTAATGTGTGCTTCAGAAATTTTATCCTAAACTTAAGAGTCGTATCTTTGATCTAGACTCAATTCTCACGGCCGGCAGGAAGTCGTCACTCGATAGCGCGAAGATCAAAACCACGTATCTTGTATCGCGGGCACAATACATCTCAGTTTTCCTTTTTAAATTATTAAAAAAACTATAAGGTTGATCTTCGATAACGCGCTACCGTTTACGCGCTTTGTTCGGGGTTATTATAAAAAGACAGACAGACAAGGGACTGACGCAAATACGCCTCACTTGAAAGTGGACGTGTTTATCTTATTCTTATTACATTCCGTTCCCTTGCGTGGTTACGTAACTCTCAATTGTTTTTTATAAATTTCTGCAGATATTTCGGATTTCATTCTGTATGGAGAACACGGCGAACAGTGTCCATGCCTGTGTTAAATAAATGGGTGTAATGGGTTGTTGGTGGAAAACCATTTTCTTCATATTCCTAGACCATGCTTTGACGCCACTGTGCGCTTATAAGTCGAGGTCTACCGGTCCTTTGGCGGTGCAGATCCTATATGATCCTTTCTCTGTGAATTGTCGCACCGATAACACAACTGTTTTCCGCTGTAACAAATTTCAGAAATGTATAATCATTGTTAAATTAGCATACAGATATAACTAATATATAAAATCTAGAAAGAAATGTAAACAATAATACTTACGCTTACACCGGTTTCTGTAGCAATTTCTGTCAAATTTTTGCCTTGACTATGCAAAGTAATTATTTGTAACATTGTGGCTAAGTCAATATTGCAACGAGAACCCATTATTACATTTTACAAATTAAAAGAACGAAATAAATACTAAAACTCAATCAAAAATACAATCGACCGGACGGCAGCCGCAAGGGATCGAACTAACAGTTTCTTTGTATAAAAACTATTACGGTATATTCATAATCTTAAGTCTACCCTCTAAGTATGTGTGGTTATTTTTATATAATTGTTGCACTATTCAACAACTATTCAACATGTGACTTAATTATAAATATTTATTTGTTTAAATAAAAATGTTTTGTTTGAACTGCTGTTAATTAATCTCAGTAAAAAATAAAATTAAAAAAAACGATTAACACTAAACGCATGCCTTGCAAACGTAGGTGATTAGTGATTACAAATACGGTTACAAATTTCATCCACGTTCAATATGGCTTGATGGTTAAGGGGTTTAATGAGTTGATGTATACGACGAATGTTCCGGGTTCAAATCCTCTCGAACACGGTATAGGAAAACAGCGTTTTTGTATTTTGTGTTTGAATAAGTAAAATCATCGATTGCTTTGGTTATGACGGTGAATCTAAGTAATATTTAATTGTAGGTGCATTCAAAAATACTGGATTCTGAAAATACGTTCCATAATGTAAATTGAATATTTGAGTAACGTGCCGTGTGTGTTTGGCAATCGTAAGTTCAACCGACATTTTTTTAAATATTTTGATGTTATCAACGACATCTAGTAAGATCTTATGAAACCAATGTTGTTACCGGATAGATGGCGTCTCGTTTCGCTGCAAAGCAAACTTTCTGACAAATTTCCATGCAATTATGCTGTCCAGTGTACATTAAATTGAACATATATCAATTTTATGTATCTGTCACATTTGATCGAAACTAGTTTCCCACTAAACTTGCATAATCAGTGAATTTCCACAGCATGGCAATGTGACAATACTTGATTACGACCCAACTTAGACTAAAAACTCCAGCGCAAATATGATTATTCAATAATTAAAGTACTGTGGGAGCGTACCTCCAACAAATGTGAGGGTTAGGGCATCAAGAAGCAGTAAAAACAATATATAGTAGTTCTTGATATATTTTCTATTCGTTAACCGACTTACTTTAAGATATATGTTTATTCAAGCATGGTCAGATTCAATCTCCTATTCTAATACTTACAAAGGACAGGGTGAGACGGTCGATGTTCAACAATAATTTAAAATATACTTTTTAACAGCCCGCCTAACCCGTAGCTCGAAGGTTTATAACCATCGCAGTACCTAGTTTATGCAATAAAAAAATACATTTAAAATAGACTAGGTTTTTGTAATAACTCAAAAGGAAAAATACGAAACACCTAGTACCATACCAAGTACCAATTGGATCACTATTGTCGTCTATCAAACCTCGTTCTTAGGATTCCGGAACCAAAATGTCACAAGAGGAGTACAGATGGCTTGTGTAAGCCGCTTCGTTAATTAATAAAAAAGAGTGCCCCTTGAAATTTCGACAAACATTTCATCGAATTTCATTTCATCGAAAACGATTCATAGAATATTCAGTATAAATATTATCGCTTGGAGTATTATGGCTTCATCGACTATTAATTACATATTATAACAATTATTAGAGCAATGATACAGGGAATTTTAAATGCTTAAAAGTACATTTAATGGATTATTTTAAAGACAGAACATCAAATAATTTATATTATTTCATCGAAGTATTATACAACCAATTCATTTCATACTTAAATACATATTTAAGGAAAAAAATAAAACAAACTCAAGCAAGTATAGAGAACTTATGTTTGAAGGCTTGTATTCTTCTGAAATATAAAATAAATGTAATTACTATTGCTATAGTAGGTTAAGTTGATTCGCTCCCTGAACAGTAGGTTGGGTTAGGATAGAACTGCGTCCCTAACAAAAATAATTCACTCCCAGAACAGTAGGTTACGTATTCTACTTTAAGGCAGGTCAGACTTCGGTTAAGTTAGGTACGACGACGAGCGGAGCGAGGAGGAGTGTTAGGTTGTACTGCGACCCTAACAAGCGAGCGAAGCGAGCGAGCCGCCGAGGTCCGACTTGCTTACTATATGACTTTATGGCAGTTCCTATTTTGCTATTGAATAAGTAGGTAATTATTGAAATACTTTTCGGCATTAATCTAGTTCTAAGGCAGGTCCGACTTGGCTTAGGTTAGGTATGACGACGAGCGAGGCGAGAAGGAGTGTTAGGTTGAACTGCGACCCGAACGAGCGAGCGAAGCAAGCGAGCAAAACGACTTTTTTCTTTATTTCTCTACTAGAAAACTAAGTTCAAAAAAGGTAGTCGATTTTCTACAATGTAAAATTGAAAACAAAATAATAAAATATGAAATAAAGATCTGCGAAATAAAGTATATTACTACAGATTAAAAATCGGTGTTATAAAAATACACCATGTAACTGTTCGATGTAATGAATATTCGATCACCTGATATCGTTGACTTTGAACTGAAATTCGATTAAATGTTTGTCGAAATTTCAAGGGTAAACCAATAAAAAATATATATTTCTAGGGGTGGGGGGAGGGGGGGGGGGGGGTCACCCCATACTTGCAACCAAAACTGTTTTTTTTTCAGCAAATAACAATGTGGGCGAAATACCTATTTCGACAGTTATTTTAACATCATTTAAGGTTTCCTAAAATTTTCATCTGTAGATAATGTTTTTTTTTTTAATAAACGGCCTCGGAGCCTTAAACTGAGCATGAGCCGACATGCTCTTGGCCGCTTTTTATTCATTTATTTAAGAGTAGGTTAATATATCAAGTCGAAATAAATAATAAACACTTATGTTCACTTTTCTTCAAAAAATATATCGAATACAGACATAAAACATTGTTCTGAAAGAGCTCTCGAAAATAAAAATAGGCATACACGTGCTACCCATGTAGTCTTACAGTATACCTACTAGACTCTTACGCGCGTAAAAAATCACATTGCTAGCTGCCGACTTACCTGTATGTGTACATTCGCAAACAGAAATCGAAATTCGTGGTATATTTATTAGTAAATCGATCGAAATGATCATATGTAGCTCAGAAAAAATGAAAAAGAAAGAACATTTTTAGTCGGATTGTGGCAAGTACTGTGGTAAATATTGCCTATTCTGTAAAATAGATTAGTAAAAACTAGATAGAACTCCTAAAATTTAAGATAAAAATAAAATGCAGTGAAAACAGGTAGATTCTAATTACCAGTAATTAGAATCTACCATTGTAGTTATTCATACTTTATAAACTCTTTATAAGCAGTTGTAAATTCAATCCTAATTAGATTCAAAAACTTCAACAAAAAAAATTGGAACCAGCCAAACTTTAAACATTGTCGGCTAGCTTTGATTTGTATGCTAATCGCTAACAAACACCGTCAATTACAACTGTCCACCCATTATAAATCGTGCCAACTCAAAAATATTCAAAAAACATGGAAAAGTTTGGTAGGCGACTGTACCGCGCACCTGGGCCGCTGGGGGCTCTTATTCAAATGCAAATCAAACGTTCCATTTTTAAAATCTACCATCTCGACACTCCTTGCTTCCGGAATGACTTATATCCAATAGCAACCGACATGATCCACTGCTAACTGATAATTCTCGATCGTAGTAACAGTGCGTAGAGTTTAATTCTGACTAAGAGGCTTATTGCAGTTGTAGCTTTTGGGATCCGATCTGAGTTGTCGTTTGGGACCTTTTAGGGCAAATTTCGAGTACCCAGGTGTGCTCCCGATCCGGTTAAGGGAAGCGTCCTTGTTAGGGATTCTCGTATAAAATCGTTTAATGGTTTGTTTTTAATTTCGTTTCAACATGCAGCGCGGTACACTGGGTTTTATTAATAATGGGAGATTTTATTGGACTGCTTGTAATTCGATCACTTTGTAATACAATGATATTTATAATAATGCGTTGTAATGCGTATTGAGTCATGGGTGGGTCAATTTTATAAGATTAGGTTGAACAGAGATTGATACCTCAGACTTGTTTATAGTTTATAGAGATGAATACGGTATTGAACAAGTAATTACTTATTGTTGTTAATATATTATTTTGTAAAGAGGAACTTAGTTTAATATTATATTATATTAGTTTGGTATCTCAAGAGAAAAAAATCCATTATGATGAGAAATATATTTAAATACTTACTTCAACAAAGCGACACATGACTAAGTATGATCTGATGAAATATCTTTAGAACTAGCATACATATGTTTCATATGATTACATAAGATTATTTAAAAAAATGGTATAGTTTTGCCATTTTTTTTATTATTGATTACAGATTCAACACATTCGCAAACGAAACTCGACACATTCTCTAAACGACGTAATAAAGATTTCAAATCTCAGCAAATTAATCATCAAAGAATCCATAATAAGCTTAACGAAGTTACCTTAACGCCATTTTATGGGGCATATAAATTCTAAAAGAATGCAATAAAAAGTAAATGATAACAACAGACCTCACGCGGCAGACGGCGTGGCACCTTCTAAGCCTTTGTGCGATCATATAGAAAAAAAAACAAGAAACGAAATGGTCATTCATACCCGAAACAATTCACAGGTTCGGATAACATAAATTGGTAATAACACAGGTTCGGATTATAAAAGTGAAATTAATTTATACCTTCGCAATAAGTTACATTTTGTATCTATTAATATGCGTGGACAAAAATGCTTAACTAATTTCCGAATCCATTTGTAAAAAGTTGAGAGCTAAGCATGAAATGTTGTAATAATAAGCTTAAAAGAGAGATGTAAAATATTCAATTGGGAAATTCACTAACGATGATTCTCTTATTACTCAATAAAATTTTAAATGAAACGACAAGTAAGCAGTCGTTTCATTAAATTGTAGTAATAGTAATAGTCATAACGTGGATATTTTTGTATCAAAATAACCTTTTTATAAACATTGTCATAAATAATTTCTACTAGCCAGATGCCAAAAAAGACATCAAACATTCGCATGCCCATATATTACGAGATAAAAACAAGTTTAAAAGTTAATCTTTAGCCACGCAAATCATAAAAATCGGAGGAATCCCCAATAAAAAAGTATCGTCTATCCATCGCGAGCGACCGGGCCACACAAAGCGCTCTCGCAGTTCCCCAATAATAGCTAATAGTTTTCTCAACTTCTATACAAAAATGATTTAAGACCCTCAAAAGTCTGGCAGTAAATCAAAGAGCTATCCCGGCCCAAATCGACCAGCAATAATGACTGGGAGACACGTGCTTTCTCATTATTCGCGTTATTCCAGGTTTGTGATTTAAATAAATAAATTTTATAGCGCCATCTGTCATACGGGAGATAAAACGTAATGGTCATACAGAAGTATGCGCTCGCGCGTCGTCCAGTCTTGACGTTTAGTGTCGAGTGAGTGTTAAGGCACCGTCGTGCATCAGGCAATACTGCTGTACTTTCTTCTAGTCCAACATGTTGATAAAGAGCGCGTTTAAGTTCGAATGTATTTTTCGCGTTGTAGTGTCTGAGTTTGACGTAGGGAATTCAACTCTTAATTCGTGGGTAACTTGGCCGGAAGGCAGTACCAGACGTACATGTATCCTCTATCACGAGGGCATTCATGCATAATCCATGAACGCTCACTTTCTGAGCATACAATTGCTTGATTTCTGGATAAGGCGCGGTGCGCGCGGCTTCTGCTAGGTTAAAAAGAGCTTCTGTGTTTGTACTTTTATTTTTCTTTCGTCTATTATTCAGAAGGGGTATCTAAACAACGTCTACCCGCGAAACCTTGATTTTCAGTTAAGGTTTCAGAGATTCAACTCTTAATTCGTGGGTAACTTGGCCGGAAGGCGGTACAAGATGCGGTGCACTCCGTGATTCGCGTCCATTGCTGCTGGCGTAAGCTGCCGGACACTGAAAGCGTTATTAGGCGTGAATATTAATTATGGCGTTTTATAAAGAAGCCCTACGTTTAACTGACCAATGGAAATTTCCGTGTTAAAAGTATAAAGATTATTTACGCTTCAGGAGTGCGAAGCGAAACGGGTAGACGGTGATTTTCTTTATTCCGGTTCAGTTCCAATTAAAGCAAGCGAGCCTTAAGGCCGTGAGCAATAGTAATTCCTCATTACCGCCCGAGTTCGATTTATTGCCCGTCAAATTTTCGTATTTTATTGCGGTCATAATTTGAAAACCTCAATAATGACCTCATAAATGAGAAAATTGCAGTTTGTCGTTTGCTTAGTGTCTCGACCTACCCTAATATTCTAATACTCGCGTTATGCATAAATTCGGACTTATAACCTGACCTTTTGCCAATAACGAAGTGTGAAAGTAAATTCATTATGTTTATAGATATTGGAGACATATCCTTTGAACAGTGCTAGAAATACCTAAGCTTGAAAATATAAATTGCCATTCTACTTAAAAAAGTAAAAAACTATATTGAATAGGTTTAAAATCGATCGCCTCTCGAAAAAAAAAGAACGTGTGGCTAGGTCTAGGTTTCTGCAATAAAAACAATTTCAAACGCATAGAAAGAAGAAAATGAATAAGGAAAAACACATCTACACAATCGGACGACTAGATGGCTTAATACTGGACCGGTGCGCCTATATTCAAGTTGCTCGATTTCGAGTGTCTTATCATCAGGCGGAGGTTGGAAGGAGTTTTATGGGTCTCATAACTCTGCAACTGAACTCTAAATCCGTAACTTCCCAAAGGCGGCAATGCCGGATAACACACGCGAATGGTGGGTAAGTATGATCAACTTTTCAATCTCTACCTGTGCTATAGAATAATAGAAGAACCAGAACGAACCAACCCACAAAGAAAACACACCAGTATCAAAAGCAACCCCGAAATAGTTACTTAACAATCAAAACGACAATAGACATCAATTATGACCTGTGCAGAAGGACGTGGAATCCCACTGCACCAACAAAAGCCCTTAGTAATCATAATCATTATACAAAGTCAATATAAAGATATACAGCGTCGGCGTCACTTGGGTTCTAGGCTCAGTGACGTGAAATCTATTACGAAGGAAGAAGAAAAATCAACAACTAAGAAGGTAAAACTTATTGTAAGCAATAAAGAATGTCTCAAACTGGCTACCTGGAATGTAAGGAGTCTTAATTTCGTTCTTAAGAAAGCAGATAAACTAAAAAAGGACAATTAAAGAAATAGCAAGAATAAAACTGAATATATTAGATGGAACTTAGTAAAATTAAATATTCAGACAATGATACTATTAACACAGATGAAGCTACATTAATAATATTCTGCTAACCCGGCAGCAGATAAAAACCACTATCTCGGAGTTGGAATACTTGTCAAAAAAAGTCCAACGAAGTATATTACCAATTATACTTCTGCAAATAAGTGGTCAGCCTTTTGACAAAGGTGTAATACAAGCATATGCACCGCTCTCCCACCAAGACGACCGGGTAAACCCGTCTTGGTGGGAGTTGATTTCATGTGTTTTTGGAGAAACCCATGTAGGTGTTTTCTTTTGTATGATCGCTGACATCCATTAGGATAAAGCACAATAAGAAGAAGAAGAATCATCAAGCCAAAATTTTAGGGTAGTACATCCTACAAGTCGATTCCAATGGTTTCCGATCGAACCCGCCCCCGTATTGCCTAACGCGTTTGACGCTCGCAATCGCAATCAAGTGTCATAATTTTGTATGGGCTACGACAGTTGATTCCGATACCAAGTATCAAAATTTTGTTAGGCAATAACCCCGCCGGTCGCCTTGATCACTAAGCTATACAATCCTCTTTTCTACTTCTATAGTTATATGCGGTCTTATTGCAAGAATGTCGGCGTTCTTTATATGGCACTTATATGTTATATGGCGTGGCAATTAATTTATTTTATTTTCCACAGAAGTACTGACAGCTCGTAAGCAAATATGCAGCTTCAAAGTATACAATTAATTGAAAATAGTATAACTGTATTCAATTATGGTTGAAGTATGCTGAGCATCCTCTTCGCCTGCGGAGCGAGATGACCATGGATGGCTTCTTTCATTATGAGCCATGGAGTCTTCGCCAACAAAGGATATATAAGAGCTGCATATGATGAAGCAGCACAGACCACTAGTCTAGCTGGATGTGTGATGGTGTCGCCAGCATCCGCCTCGGCAGCACGGCGAAATAGTGGTCGTCTTATTATTGTTAATGTATTTTTATGTTAGTTTATTATTCACTTGTATTGGTTATTGTATTCTTAATCTTAGTTTGGTACGTGAAGACTTGTTTGCTTCAAAAAATAAGCTCGTGACAAGCCTGCCACCTACACCAGCTGCTCTATTTAAACATGCATTGCGTGCATGTTTAAATAGAGCAGCTTGGCAGAGCAGTCGTGATCACTTTGGGTTTGGTGCTAGCGCGTTGTACGCGGAAGATTTTCCTCCAATTCCCTGTGGCCTGAACTCTATGAGCACATTCGTTAAGCGAAGCACTCGTCAGCGTCTTTATCTGGTCAGTCCATCGCATAGGTGAACGAACTCTCCACAGATTCTTGTCCTCTGCGGGCCACGTGTTCGAAGTATGTGAGATTTTTTCTTTGTACGACAGCAGATAGTCTTTCTTGATCTGGAGTTCTTCAAGGATAGAGACATTGGTGCGGTGTTGGGTCCAGAATATTTGGAGCATTCTCCTCCAACACCACATTTCCAAAGCATCTATCCGCTTCTCTTTCCTTCACCGTCCTCGTCTCTGCCGCATAATGGAAAACTGGAAATATCAAAGATCTGACCAATTTCATTTCGGTGGTGCGGGTTATGTTGTGGTCTTTCCACACTTTCCTCATCTGTTCCATGGCTGTTCTAGTTATAGCGATTCTTCGCTTTATCTCATCTTCCGAACCTCCGGTGTTGACAACTAGTTACCCCAAGTAGTTATATGATTGGATAATTTCGCAATTCGCTATTTTCGGTCCATTACTTTAACATATAGAGTTTTTTGAAATATTTTTAAAAAAAGTGGCGCCATTCTTGTTCCTAAGGGGTTAAACCTCCGCTGCTGCGGGTCAAATCACTCAGTTTACTATCACTTTGCAAAGAGGCTTACTTTCATCACAAAGTCACAGTTTAACAATATTCATACAGTTGCGCAACGAATGTACTTGCGCAGAGCAACGGGGCGGGGCGTCGCGGGGATGCGGGCGGCGCGGGCCGCGACGCCAACTCGCCTAGTTGGCGTCCTTAAACTTTCAGGGCAGGCGCGTACATGTTTTGTTTTATTACAATGGTGCGCACCTGTTCCGTGTACGGATGTACATCGACAACTGATAGGGATTAATGATTTAAGATTTCATAGATTTCCCAGTGATGCGAGTTAAGATTGTTTCTCTTGTAATTACGTTATTACGTAGTTACCTAACTACAACCTTATATCTTGGAAGTAATATCGTTTAAGTAAGCACTATTATTTTAGACTAGCTTGGCTCGATAATGATATTGCGATGGCATAATTTTTTGGTAGATTGGATCGCGTTTCGGGTAAAGCGCATTTGATTTGTTTTTGTTATTATACATTTTTTTATAGCAAGTTACGTATATGTTCACAAAATAATATTTATGAGTCAGTGGGTATGGAATTATTATACAAAATAGCAATTTAAGCGCGATTTCGAAACTTTAGTGTCGTTTGTTAGTAACTTTGTAGGTACCTACCTACCCGCGTCAGCTGTAGTCATTGAACCTTTAACGAGCGATATTTAGGTAGTTAGATATTCATCAATGAAACACTATATAAATTTAATGTATGTATAGTGTCAGTGTGAATGAATGTTAATCTTTATGTTCTAGACAATTTCATTCTTGTCTTCTAATGTAACACCTCATACTCTGTATTTATTAATGATTACAAGGTGGCTGCAACTTCGTTCGCGTAGACGGGTAAAAGGCATTAACCATCGTGGATACCCAGTCCAGCTACCCGTGTACTAAAAATATTTGAAATCCGTGTAGCTGCTTCGATGTAATGAAGCGGCAACGACACACACATTTATGCTCAAGTTGTTCATACGCATGCGAATAAATTACATAGTTAAATTTAATAATAGAAAACTTAAAATATCTAAAAATAAAATCGCGTGTAAATATATCTGGCTGTGCAACATCTGTAAATACATACTAGCTAATTGTTACGTACTTGTAAATAAATCGTTGCATAATAATGACGTTTATTTTATTTTAAAATTTTGTGACAACCCTAGCACATTCGCGCGTGACAGCGTACATACTTACACGAGCGGCGGCGTCGCCCAACTACTGTAGGGAATATATTGTAAAACTGTGACAAAGTGCTGCATATAATCCAGCCAAAAACTGGCAATAACAAGTATGACTATATCTTGGTCTTATATTCCACCTTTGAGCAACATCCCTCACAGTACACATGCACGGCTTCCTTAGCCTTAGCCTAAATATCTCTCTCTGCTTCACTGTCGTGTCAAGGCAAGTGCGACAAGTGTTTTTGATCAGAAGGACATCGCATTTCAGGCTAAAGCTTATATAAATATAAAGTATTAGCGTTATTCGACCCATTAGTTTTTCGTTCAATTCGTATTTCGTCTCATTCTATGTTCGTCAGACATTCCTCATTTATCTGGTCGCTATGTGTCTCTATCTTCCTAAGTCTAACCCTGTAACTTGTCTCATTCTTAATAAGTCTTAATCGTATTTCGTCACGGTCTTCCTAGGACTATGTCTTTGTTTGTATCTCTCGTTTTTAGTATCATTCGCACTTTATCTTAAGTCACATTCGTTATTGGTCTCTCTCTTTTTTGTGTCATTATTGGCAACTCGTCTCGTTCTTTTTTGGACACGTTCCGTACTCGTCCCGTACGACGTACGTCGTAGTCGCTATATTCATATCTTTTTTGCTGGATCGTCTATTCATAGTTTAATAAACAAATTAGAATTTAGTAATTTATGGCTTTTGACGTAGTTTTAGGACATACCCGTACATACTCCTCTACCAAGAAAAAACCACTATTTTTGAAAACTTGTGCTTTAATTAAAAATTAATAATGATAATTTAAGATTGACGGGAAAAGATAGTAACAAATAGCGACCGAGACGCAAAACGAATGAAACGAACTTAATTTTGGACTGAAAACAAATGAGACTAATTACGAATGTGACCAATATCGAACGTATGCAAAAAAATAGGCGAATAATTGAATAAGAACAAAATCAAAGAAATAATGAAGAATGAGTCTTAGGAAGACCGTGACGAAATACGATTAAGACTTATTAAGAATGAGACAAGTTACAGAATTAGACTTAGCAAGATACAGACATATAGCGAACAAGACGAATAAAGAATGCGTAACGAATTTAGAATGAGTCGAAATACGAATTGAACGAAACACTAATGGGTCGAATAACGCTGATACCAAATATAAATATCCTGCAATTAAAATAATACTAGGTACATCTTCGCAGCCCTAAACAAAAATATAGATAAAATCTTATGGGCTAACTGCGACCAATATATTGGATAATTTTAATTGAACAGCATAAAATAAACTCTCAAACATTATTACCCGAAATAACTCCCGTGCAAAAGGTTTAATAAGATATTTCAAAACATAGCAAAGCAAAGTGGGGATACCACTCGAATCCCCGTCCAGGCAAATTAAATTCATACACGAAAAGTAATAACAGTGGGCTTCAAAAAGCCTCCACTGTCCATGAGGAGATTTCCTTTTAATTAGACCCTAAGTACTCGTTAAAAAACAGATCTTCCCGAGCAGACAAAAAGCGCAGATTTAACAAACAGTGCGAATGTAAAAAACGCCGGATAAATAAGTGGAAAAATACAGGTAAGTCCAAGAGGGTTTTTTGTACGGTCCGGCCGGCCACTTAGATCATCCTGCGAAATAAAAGCCCAAGTTTTTTATATCGCTTTTAAATGCGAAGCCCGTACGAGCCGGCCCGCCTCATCCCCTTCCACGATAATGTAAAAGGAAACAAACGAAAGAAAATGTTTCCGAGCTCCTGTTCACTTTTATTGGAGTCCTGTCCGTAGTTTCGATTGCAAATAGTTCGTGTAATTTAGTTAGCTCTCGCTGGGATAAAAAAGCGCCATTATATTTATAGTTTTTACCTGATAAATGCAGTGTTTGCGAAATCAGCGAGCACATAATGCCTCTCCAGTGTTTGGCGCAACTTCTTTGCTCCGTCGCGCTGCCTTTGTTGATATTATAATGTTGCGTGAAATTTTACCACCATGCATCCTATTTGCGGCATACTTTAAAATAATTTACACCTGAATTCCGCAGAGCTCTCCTTTGTATTTTAATTCAGCGCGTTGTTTTAGCCAGAGGTTGTTAACCGCGTTTGTCAAAACATGTAAACAAGTTATAGGGTTTGTAGGGTTTTGCTGAAGGTGTAGTATACGCAGTATATATGGGTGATTGTGTTCGGAGTGGTCATCACTTTAATATGAAAGATATATTAAAGTGATGACGACACACTGTTTATTACTCGTGTTTGCACTTTTAATGTTGATATATTTATTTAACACCCTTTTATTAATATATTCTTCTACTTGTTTCTGTCGTTTAGCCTTCGTTCTTATTGAGAAAGCTGGGATTTCTATCCTTCCTTACCACATCCAACCTACAGTCCTGACTTAGCTCCCTGCGATTTCTTTTTGTTCCCGGTGGTGCCGAGTGCTGAAGAAGCCGTGGCTGCATATGAAGAAGCAATTTCGGACCTATCTGATGAAGACTGGCAAAAGTGCCTTCAAAGTTGGTTCAAAGAAATGGAACTTTGTATAGAGAGTAATGGAGAGAAAAATGTAAAATAAATAATACTAATATCTTCAATAGTTGTATTTTTATCTCAAAATTTATCGAGTTTTCAAAATCATATCAAAATCAAATTCACTAATGTGCTGCTTGGGTACTTATTTTATGATTTGAGGGTTTGGCGGCTGAAGCAGCGGATTTTTTCTTCAAGCTTGCTATTAAGTTCTGCAGAGGGAAACTTTGCTGGCGTGTTTTTTTTTTCATTTATTTTTATAATCATCCTCTGATATTAATGGAGCACAGTTTTACTAAAGCCCAGTTCCGCTCAAAAGGTTGAGTTGAGGGCTGTTGGGGGTCCATATCTTTCCCCAAACATTGCGTTGTTGTTTGAAGCCAGACACTCCTCTATTGCTTTGGCATAATGGAAACTAACCAGGTCGGGCCTAAATAACATATTCCCTAAATGCTTTGTTATAAACAGTAATACCTATGATACATTTTTGGACATAAATAACATCATTTATGGTCCCTTTTGTAATAAATAACCCATAGCGTTTTCCACGGGAACATACTCTTTTCACGACCACAGGCATGTATAGTACTTTTTTCAAACATACGCATTGAAATAAGAAAGTACACCATTCAAAAAACTACACGATGAAAGTATTTTTGAATGTTCCCTCCAATCCCATATTTTTTTTACGTGTATCATTTACACCATGGAATACATCCAAATAATAAATTGATTTACGTATATTCGCTGGGTGCGATAAATTACCTCATTTGATTTAAATGACTAAAAATGATTTCACAAAGTTTTGTCCACCCAAATATCACAATTATTTTGAAAATAAGTTAATAGATAATTTTGGCTTATAATAATATTTTGTCACAATTTCGCGATTAAATGTCAAAACGTCAGAGTCAACAAAGTTGCGGACGCTAGGTGGCGCTGAACTCGTGCAGAGAGCAAATAGAACACGTCACGCCCAAAGATAAAGAAATAGCATAGATGGACTGTCTATAACAGGGCACCTTTGCCACCCGGAATTCTTAAATAGTGAGGTTTCACACATTCAAAAGGTACTTAGATGGAATGGGTATGAGGTGAACAGACAGTAGCACAGACGAAAACCAAAACGTAAACATCCTAACGTTTGGAGGAAACCAGCATTCATGCCATACGTACGAGGAATAACGGACAAAATTGGCCCAGTACTACAAAAGTACTCGATAAAAACTGTGTACAAGCCGTTATCTAGGGTCATAGGGCATGTAAGATCACCTAAGGATGTTATTCGGTGCCAATCACCAGGCGTTTACAAGATCGATTGCAGTTGCGGGAGTTCTTATATTGGACAGACGAAGCGTACTATTGCTGGAAGAGTCAAGGAACATATCGCAGCTGTTAAGAACCGCTAGGTGAATAAGTCCGCTATTGCCGAACATTTATTAGAAGCGGGACCAAACCACTGGATTGAGCTTCACAATCCCAAGATCCTTTCTACGGAACGTAATTACTATTGTAGAATCGTGCATGAAGCAATTGAAATCAAGAAACAACGAAATTTTAAACCGGGATGATGGTTTCAAGCTTTCATCTTCGTGGAATCCAGTAATTAGTAAATGTAAGCAACATCATATAACATCTGATAAATTGCCTGACGTCGTGAGTGTAGTGTGTCGGTCTAGTGACGACCGTAGTGTTCAACCTAATAATAAACATCAAGCGCGGGTAGATCGAAAAACTCGCGCGGCAAGAAGACGTCGATTTCGCCACTCCAGTTCCCTTCGAGACCATAGACATAACGCGACGTCCGAAACGTCGAAGAATTACCAACGAAAGGTAATTAAATAAATCAAATTTATACGCGATTAAGCCCCGTTTTCTTGTGTTGTGATAATATAAAAGTAACGAACATACCAATTAAGTATATAAAGTCTGACCAGCGAGTGGTGAAAATAGGTTCTTTCTATGCATTCCGTATTACCAACTCATGATTTTGCAAATTTGCCGCATTTTTGCCGCACTTGACAGACTCTAGTACTAGCGTTTGCTCGCGGCTTCGCCCGCGTTACTAGAATTTGAGTGTCCTATGTTTGAATCCATGAATCAGTATAAAGAAGGATAGAATTCATTATATTCATACAAACAAGTAGGTATGTTTGCGAATGAAGCAAATAAAAGTTATACATAAGCGCTATTGGCATTGATCTGTGAATGTCATTATCTCGCTTTTAAAACCCTAACTTGTAATAACTTACAATATAGAGATCAATGACAAAACTGTGAATCATCGATAATAGTCGATGAAGATTGCACAACACTATTGCCCAATATATGTATAGTTAGAAATGTATACCAAAAACGCTGACATTCAGCAGTTCTCGACCTAGTAGAATGACTAAGTTTTTATCTTTTTATCTAATGTGTTAATTTCCAGGATACAAGAGACGACAATAGCTATGCAGGTTCTGCCTAAATACAGTTCATCTATGCTATTTCTTTATGTTTCGTCACGCCATGCCACTTTTCAAACCATGTTAGATTGTGTACAGTAAGGGAAATTGAAACGCGTACCTTTTTCGCTCCTGTCACAATGATAATAAGGACTAAAAAGGTACGTGTTTCAGTTTCCCTTACTGTACATTGCTGCTCCTTCGTACTTGAAAAAAATGCCTAATTAATAAAAATATTTAAGAAAATGACTTTACCGTGGCTGCATAAAACATTCGACCATATGAAATTTATACAGACTTTAGTGTTAGTTTCATGCATGTACCATTATAAATTTCAAGATACAGAGCATTGATCGCGAGTTTTACTACTATTTGTTCCGTTTTTGCCATAAAGGCCAAGCCACACCGGATGCGTGCGCAGCACGTGCACGTGCGCGTGTGCGTGGCGTGCACAGCACCCTTGTCAAACCGAGAGCTGCGCACGCAGTGCTGCAGAGCTGTGCACGCAATGGTGGCGCACGCTGCAGCACCGCTGCGTGACTAGCCGCCATTTTGTTTTGCGAAGTCTTTCACTATGCTCGATAGAAGTTTACTGCTTCTACTTTCAACTCAAAAAACTCGTGCAGCGCCAAAAAGACTGTGCGTTCATGACATAAATGCAAGCAGACAAAAATACTGTGAATATCGCAACCTGTGCCGCGAAGTAGAATCGTTTGAAGATCGTTTTTTTGTATTTTCATATATCCAGAGCTTATTGACTCCATGGTTTATTGGAGAGAATATATTGAAAAATGATACGAACTACAGGAAGGCTAAAGGAACGAGAGAAAAACTAGCTGTTTGTTTATTTAGTTTGCAGTACATTGCTACTGACAAAAACATAAACTGTCCGTCTATTCGAATTGCGACACCGAATTGTTCCCATAACAAGCTTTTATACGACGAATTTTTATAATGTTTGTGTTTTTGGTTATAAATACATTCGTATTTGCGCAGAGGTTCTATATTTTTTCGTTTTATTTGGCAATCCATTACAAAAACCTCACGCGCCCCGGCCATGTTGTAAATAAACACAAGAGAGCTGTACACCTCCTGCGCAGCACCGAGCAGTGCGTGTCCCGACCTGTTCGGTTCGCCGTCTCATAGGGAACGCCGGTAAATACAACTTCATCACAGCACTCCGCTGTGTGAGCCGCGTGCACGCAGCACGCAGCCGTTTTGTCTCGACGGAGCTGCGTTGCGTGCAAGTCACGCGCACGCGCACGTCACGCAAGCGGTGTGCCATCTACTATGACATTTCATACGATACAACGCGCACGGCACGCACACGCGCACATGCACGTGCTGCGCACGCATCCGGTGTGGCTTGGCCTTAAGGATACTGTGTTATTGAGTAACAAACAGACAAACATCTAAATGTCTTCACAAAGGCTTATATTTATAATATTAGCAAAATCAGTAGGATACATTACTTCAGTAAATCTCGTAAATATGCTCGCGTAAAAAAAATATTTGCGATAACACAAGGAAAACGATACCTCTGGTCGTTATTGATGGTTTATAAATTGATTTCGTCTTACTCGAGTGAGCGCAGAAGGGTTGTGTTCCCCGAGTCCCCACCCGAGACTCCAAATCGCACACGTCCTATAATGATAAACACAATATTCATACAAATACGCGACCTGTTCGTTTCATGAATCATTTGTATCAAACGTGGACGCCGAATATGAATGACGTGGTTTAGCCTAATGATTATGCAGCCTATGAGACTATCGGTCCCAAGATCGATTCCCGCGACAATAGTAATCCGATACCCTACTAACAAGTGCATGAGAAAATGAATTTGTTGCTTTGTCCTTCTTTCGTGCAGTAACGGGGTTAAGGATTTATGTCATTTGATTTGAATATACCTTTAGAGCATTTAACTTACGGAAATGGCAAGCCGCGTCATTACCGAAAACATTTTTCATGCATTTTTAGCGGGGGTCAAGGTAAATACGTGCAGCACAATACGGAGATATTCCTATTTCTACAGACGCAAAAAATCAAAGAAACACAGTGACAATTTCGGCGATTACTTTAGCAGAGGGGAATAATATGTATTCTTATAGCATCTCCAGTGGTTAAATGCTCTCAGGCATATAACGATATCAGAGATGGAAGAGCAATTTATTACCCCAGAAAATACACGACTTCCAAGGAATAAAATAAATAGTATACCACGCGAGCAAGCCGCGGAAAGTCCTAGACTTTTATATTTTTTCAAAGATTCAAAAACAGTCAGAAAAAGTATAATAAAAACACAAGCAAATTACCCTTTAGTGTATTAGTGCATATTAACTTGTTCGTTTGTCTTTGATGTTTATTTAACTCTCAATTGCTAAAAGCAGTTTTAAGAGTATTCTAAAGTATAGGCACATACGCGACTAAATCCGAGTAGTTGTGATAATGTATGAAGACTTACAGGTAAGATTCAATTATTTAGAAATAATAATATTTAAATTTGAGTATTCCACACCCTATAGAATGAACCCTTAAATAAATCGAATGATGAAATCCTTACCTACGTTTTAGGACAATGCCTATAAGAAGTTAAAATTTGAGTTCATATTTCAGAAGCCGGAGTTAACCGAAACTTGGAAACAATATTGAAACCAACAAAATGAGCGAGTTAAAGTAAAACAAAGGTCAACAATTGTTCAATACAGGCTCAGGCCATGGAACCGCCGCCATTCTTCGCATAGCCTCGAGTTCAATTACAAAGTTAAGTACACCTGCTAATCTTGTATCCAGTTCGCAAAGAGCTTTAAAATCTTTGGATAACAATGTACTTACTCGTTGTCATCGACATCACGTTGTTAGATCTGTTATAAGTACTTGTGTTAACGAATCTGCGAATTGCGTTTTAAATAAGACCAAAACAGATCGGCAAAACCGGATCCACAAATCTCATTTCGGATAAATCGTAAGAGATGGTGCCGGCAGTGTTTATATACAAGAATTATTATTATAAATATTAGAAATTATATTACAAAGAAGTATTCTAGCCCTTTGCTAATACTAATTGAGTATTTACATGTAGGTATACATATAAATAACATATTTTCGTTGAACAAACCTTATTTGGTGTAAATGTGAATACTCTTAATAAAAAAGGCTGGAAATATACCTGAAACAAGCAAAAAGGACAAACTTAGACTTTAGAGAACTCGTTTACCACAAATGTATAAATGCAGTAATACAGCAGTCTAAGACTGTAATTAAAACATTTACTATAATAAAATAGTAACAAATATGTCATGAAATATTATGATGGAAATTATGTGTTGCATATCCCTGAGTAGACTGATGTTTTTATATACTACTTGTGCGTTAAAACGGCCAGACGGGTTTCAATCATTTTTGGTACAGGGATACCTGAATATGCAATGATAATTATAGGATACTTTACACTCGACTGCGGAGAAAAAAAAGAGACTTTTGACTTTTCCTTCGCGGACAGAGTCGCCCAACTTCTAGTAGGACATACAATTTCAAAATCACCAACACCTAATACTACAAGTACCTTAACCATTCACCAAGAATTCCAGTATTAAAGTTCCAGTAGTGTTTAATTATAGACTCTGTTTCGTAGACTGTATGGTGGTAACTAAGCTGGAAGGCTGGGGTTAGAGTACGGGCATTGTGGCCTTATCGCTGGGCCCCAGTCGGCATTAAACGGGCGGCGGACAACTTTAATTCCCTTTTACTTGGCCAATTTTTAATTTACTCTAGATTTTTCTATAAAGTGTTTGGGGGTAATTAGATTCAGTGAAGGTGAAATGCTTTGAAATATTTTCAAAATATCTGTGAATATATTTGTAATGAGTATCATATAGTTAAGAGTCGCCCTCCAGCTCGGTTCTCCATACAAACGTAGTTACGCTCTCATTTTAAAACGACGAGATAGTTTGCTCTAAAACTTTGTAATTAGAATAACTTAAGGTATATGCAGGAAGGCTTGTAATTGGTTTATATATATAGCCTCAAATACTATAGTTAAAAAAAACCGTGAATTTAAGAATTTCATACAAAACTTGTTTTTGCCGTATTTCGTTTGTTTTATAAACTGGACCCCTCACGTCATTGGATATGCAAAGATTCGTTACAATCCAACACGTAGCTTTAAAATGAGAACGAAACTCCGTTTGTATAGGAAGGTGAAATTCGGCCGAGCTTGAGGGCGACTCTTAATAATAAAACACTGTTTTGCCAGATATGAAAAAAAGTACAAAGTCAAAATAAAGGTTGAAGTAATGCACTTAGAATTTAGAAATTCATTTTAAGCCGTTAGAAAACAGTAAGTATACGACATTTAAACTGTTTCTCTTATTTAAATACATAGTTTAATTATAGCTGAAAGGAGTTAACGATATCTAGTTATTTTTCTCTAACATCTAAGGAAATTTCGTTCTTATCCTCGTGATAATAGAACGCGAAGTACGTCTTTGTTATAGCCCTTGTTGAAGATTCGTTCTAATTTCATACAACATCGATGACCATGGCCAACAAAGAGATTGTCTTTTGTTTCTGTGGGCTTTATTTCTTTAATTTACTATCTATGGCATACTATACTGCCAATAAAAAAATATAGGTAGTATGTGAATGTGTATTTACTTTTTAATTTCTTATTTAAATAGATTAAATGAGGTATCTAATAAAATAAACCAGAAATGACGCTTTTTATAAAAAAAATGAGAACGAATAAATATAGTATTGTATTTTTTTAAGAAATTAATCATCTTTAGATTTGATGGCAAAAAAGCTTTAAAAAATGATGAAGAGAAGTATATAATATATAAGAATATATATATTTAGATTTTTTTTCCTGGGATTTATTTGAGAAAAGCACTGTACAAGCAAATAGGGATTGCCGGCCTTGTATCTCTACATAACTACTTATCGACCAGCAATCCTTTATTTCGCAGCCTCTGCAGTACTGTACTAGTGTTTGATAATTACGCCTGTTTTTATTGTATTAAATAAGTTTAGCATAGAAAAGATGACTTACATTTAGTTCCATGTATTTTATCGCCAGACATGATATTTTAGCAACCTGCGTCATAAAAATAATAGACATACTAAATCTTAATTCCAATCAATCGAACATGCAACAAATTATAAGGGTATTTTAGTTTTAATAGGTGCACGTACTCTGATAGTCATTCTCTAAATTAAAATATTCCAAACTCTGATAACAATAATCGACTTTCAATTCCAAGCTCCAACGAACCGAGTGTCGATCTTCCAATCCGGAGATAATGCCGTGTCGCCACGTGCGCGGACACACTCCATCGAGTCGGAATACACTCCCAATCAGGATTATACTCCCCTGTGTGGAAATAATTACGATCATGACTTAATCAAGTCGATAGGTTGTAGAAAAGTTCATCGAAATTGTTTAATGAGCTAATTGCTGTGACGTATTTAGATTATTGTGACTTGTGCTATTGTTATTATGACTTTTTTTCACCTGTAATATAAACTACAACTAAACAGTATATACTCGCTGTAATTATTCTTAAATTAATTAAATTATTTAATCAAAAATCAGCTGTGTCAGATAGGTATGGCAGTGCCACCAATAGGCTAAGACTTAGCGCACCTGTAGACTTTAGGTTTTAGTTTAATGTTTTTCGGTGCTATTAAGAATCAATCGATCATTAGCAATTAACAGAGCTTGAAATTGGGCATTATGGGTATGTTATTTAAGCATGTTATAAAATGAAATAAAAATGTCACCGTACGAAACTGGCTTAATAACACAATACATTAGTAACTTGGAACAATCTAGTTGGGAATCTTTAGGATAGTTCAAACAAAAAAGACAAAATAATATCTGGAGTTAGGCCTACGAACACGTCCAGAGAAATGCTTATAAAAAGACCTTAGTACACCACAGCACATTGGAATAAACGAATAGACATATAATTGCAGCCCAAAGGCTAATGTTCACCGAAACGTGATCGAGCGTCACTCAACACATCAGTGGGCCCGATGACCGCGCCAATGCACCATTGCACACCCTCGCTGCGTGTCCTATTGAAAAAATATATTATATTGATAATGCGGCTTCATAGGGAACTACGAGGGAAGGTTTAAACAAGTCGTCATAGTGTCGTTTTTATTTTGGGGATCGCTTTTGGCTGGGTAGGTATGATGGATGTCGCGGGATTAGGACCAAATCCATGGTATTGTCACCGTACAGTTCAGATCAACGGAGCTGACCTCAGCAACCTCTGTGAAAGGCAAACGAGAGCAAAGAAATCATTAACGCATTTCAGTTGCCCAAGGTCAGGTTTTTTCATGAAGACCGAACCGAACTGTTATATCCTAGCTACATAGGCAAGTCTGCTGACACTGCTGCAGCATCAGTGGGAGTCCCTCCTTCTCCATACAACCTGAGAACCCGTCCTCATCCAGCCAGTCAATCGAGTCCCGACCTCTGACCGCGTTGACGCTTTCCATCCAAGGTTTCTATGCCTCGCCAAGGCCAGAATTTACAAAGTGTATTTTAATTTAAGTTTTAAATAATAAACTTTTTTTTAAAAAGGGCCTTGGCTTTTCCTTCATAACATTGGTGGCAGCGGTGGGATTTTTTTAAGAAATCCTGGAACGTTTCCGAAGTTTCCGAAAAGTGAAAAGTGAAGTGCTATTTCCAAAGATAATCGCGGTCAATTAAAACTGTTCAGTAACGGGATTCTTACTCAACTTCTGTTTCCTCTGTATCCTGCTACGGTCTACGAGATCATAGTGACGCTGTTTACTGCTACGATCTACGTGATCATAGTGACGCTGTTTCCTGCCAAATCTAGCCTGTTAGCCAGGCTCCACTGTTTCCTGTGGCCTGCACTGAGTGTCAAGGCCAAACACTCCGTATCGACCCTGACAATGGTGGTCCTTCAAGTCATCATAGTTTTGCTGTGAGTACTTTCAATTTCCATATTGTGATCTGTGTTGTGCCGTGAAAATAGTGGATAGTGCCGTGAAAATAAAATACCTGAAATCAAGACTGTTTCTATAAACATATGGTCATTTCTTTTTATCTATTTCATAACATACATTGTACATTCATAGATATAATATATCATCCTGGTGCACCGAGCCGAGTATCGTTATCGTAAACAATTCTCTTCGGGCGGCCGTCCGCCTATTACACCGTATCAGAATATTATTCTTGTATTGTATTAGTATTAAAATTACAAAATGTCGAAAACACCCGACGGTGAGATGCCCGGCACTTCTAAAAACGCAAAAACTAACCTAGATCCACTGAATCTTCCGAAATTGGTGGTGTCAGAAGTTCCATTAAATGTCATACTCAAATTCATTAAGCCATACGATGGCTCAAGAGAAAAACTCAATGTTTTTATAAATAATTGCACAAATACTATGTTCTTGGCTTCCGTAAGTCAAGAAAGCATAGTTCTCAAATATATTATAAGTCAGTTAGAAGGTAAATCAGAATTAGCCTGTTCCATTAAAGAATTCGACAAGTGGTCCACACTTCAGGAATTTCTGAAAGCCCAATTCGGTGAACGTAAACACTACGCCCACTTACTAAACGATTTACAGGAATGCCGACAGGGGCCTAACGAGTCACTTAATCAATTTTCTCTCCGAGTAGAATCATGCCTTTCCCAATTAGTATTAACAGAGGTGACTATGTCCTGCCCAAAAAAGATGGAGCTTCCTGGTCGTATTGCGGCCATGGAAGACCTTGCATTGAATTCATTTATGATGGGCGTCAACCCGAAAATTTCCACAGTTTTGCGTTGCAAGTCACCAAGGACACTCAACGAAGCTATTAACCTCGCATTATTCGAGAGCAAACTCTTACAATATGCCGACAAGAAACCTGCAGCGCACTTTATCAAACCAAATATCTCTAAAAGACCTAACTTCTCGCAGCCGCAGTATTCCAATTCTTACTCAAAACCTAGCACATCACATAACAAGGATAATTCCAACACGTTAAACAGGCAGAATACTTCATCAAATAATACCATAGTGTGCCGCTATTGTAAAACACAAGGTCATACTATTGAACAATGTAAATATAACAATAAACGTTACAACTTCAACAATAACTCATCTGATCGCCCAATCAATTTCCTTGACAACGAAGAACTTGATGAAACTGATTCATATCCTTTAAACGAAGAATAGGCTCGAATAGGTGTCGCTCGAGTCCTAAATCCCCACCAGACACCGCATTCACTACTTCCGCTTCAATGCCCAGAAACCCTAGGATCTACGAAGTCCTTGCCAAAAACGATAGGTACTTACCGTACATAACTGTACCAACATCTATGAATGCTAAACCCTTAATGCTACTCATCGAGACAGGCGCATCAGTAAGCCTTGTTAAGAAATCATGTGTCGATAGAAGCCTCAAACTTTCAAAGAGCGGAATCAATGTCAAGGGCATTGATTCAACTAACGAATCCATCAAAAGTCTTGGTCACATTAAATCCCAAATTCACCTTTAACGTGACCTTACCTTAACACATGAGTTCCATGTCATGAAAAAAAATTAACTTACCTTATGACGGTATAATCGGAAATGATATGTTTACTAAATTCCGTTGCAATGTGAATTATGCAACTAACTGTTTAGAGGTCAACGATCTTAAAATCAAGCTGTCCTTCAAGGAACCAAATTACGACATATCTCCGAGAACTGAAACCATAATAGAATGTACCGTAACTAATCCTGATATAAAGGAAGGAATAATTACCGATCAGCATTTGTCTGAATCAATACTTATAGCCAACTGTATCGTGAAGGTTAAAGAAAATAACCGAGTCAATATCTCTGTTATCAACACATCTGAAGACGCCGTCAAGGTAAACCCCGATTTAAAACTACGTCTCGAACCTATTGATATGAATGTTGCCTACTCCTCAACTGGTAACACTGCCAGACGCACTGAAGAAGTTTTAAACTCGCTTCGCACTTCCCATCTAAATGACGAAGAAGCAAACGCTCTAACCGAGGTTTGCTCTCAATATTCAGACATCTTCCATCTTCCAGGCGACAAATTAACATCCACTCCCAATATTCAACATAGTATCCGAAAAAATAGTGATGCTCCTGTATATACTAAATCCTATAGATTCCCAGAAATACATAAAAAGGAGGTGAACAAACAAATTGATAAGATGTTGGAGCAAGACATTATAAAGCCTTCGACTTCTCCATGGTCATCCCCAATCTGGGTCGTTCCAAAAAGAAAATGGATGCCTCAGGAGAACAAAAATGGCGCGTAGTCATTGACTACCGTAAGCTCAATGATATAACAATTGGAGAAACTTATCCCATACCTCAAATTTCCAACATTTTAGACCGACTAGGCAACAGTAAATACTTTTCCACCCTAGATCTAGCCTCTGGTTTTCACCAAATTAATATGTCTCCTGAAGATGCAGAGAAAACCAGTTTTTCAGTACCTCAAGGTCAATTCCAGTTCAATCGAATGCCATTCGGCCTTAAAAATGCACCTTCTACGTTTCAAAGGCTCATGAATAACTGCCTTTCTGGACTCCAAGGTGTCCGCTGTTTCGTATATCTCGACGACATTGTCATATACTCTTATGACCTAGGATCACATATACAAAATCTATCAGCTATCTTTGATAGGCTGCGCAGTTTCAATCTCAAATTACAACCTGACAAGTGCGAGTTTCTTAGAAAAGAAGTCAGCTATCTCGGGCACATTATCAGTGACAAAGGTGTCAAACCTAATCCTGAAAACATTAAGGCGGTCACTCAATTTCCGCTGCCTAAATCCCCAAAAGATATTAAATTCTTCCTGGGTCTTGTCTCTTATTATCGAAGATTTATCCCAGACTTCTCTAAAATATCAAAACCTTTGACACTTCTCTTAAAAAAAGAAACCCCTTTTAATTGGGGACTAGAGCAACAACTAGCCTTCGAGACCTTAAAGTCTAAACTCACGACCGCTCCGATTCTTATCTATCCTGATTTTACAAAACCCTTCGTTCTCACCTGTGACACTTCAAATTATGCGATTTCCGGTATATTATCCCAAGGACAAATCGGTAAAGATCAACCGATAGCCTTCGCTTCGAGGACACTAAACAAAAATGAATGCCATTACAGTACTACCGAGAAGGAACTCTTAGCCATTGTGAATTTCTGTAAATATTTCAGACCCTACCTTTTCGGCAGGAAATTCTATATCCTAACTGATCATCGCCCATTAAAATGGCTGTTCAATCACACTGATCGCAGTAGCAAATTACAACGCAGGCGTTTAAAATTAGAAGAATACGATTACGAAATCATATATCGCAAAGGCAAATTGAATTGCGCGGCTGACGCATTATCTCGATATCCTATTCCTAATAAAGACTGTTTACCTGTAAACGCTGTACATACAGAATCTAACGAAAACCTTCAGCCTACAGCTGAAACAAACATCTATGATAACGCACAACCAGGGACATCCTCTTCTCAGGCAGACATCTTCAACCCATTTGATTTCGAAGACATTCCGTCCCTATCGCCTGATCCACAATTTTCCCCGATCGAATTAGATTCCATAATTGATGAACTGAACTTAGAAAATACACCATCTCTCGAATTACAACCTATTGAAACAAATACCAATCAGGATTTGCTTGAACCATCTCCTCCAGCAGTTGATGATTCTTATTCAAAATTCTTAAAATTTCCTCCTAACACCAACTATGACACTGCTATTATTGAGCACAACCAAGACCTTCTGAAAAGCCAATATAAAACCATTGTAATCCCTACGTCATTAGACCTGGACGAAAGTGTACCCTACATAGAAACATTCCTTAGTAACCTACCAGAAAAAGAGCAATTCATACAATCCGAAAAAACATTACTTTCCTTGCAGGAAATTAATCACGGAGGAAAAACTTTCATAACCTTATTTACCAAGGTCCATCACTTTGATGATTGTTCCTACTCAGATATTTATGAGTCACTGAAAAACCTTCGCAACCACTTAATAGGCACTAATGAATGCTTAAACGGTAACGAAAGAGACATAAGTATCTCTGATTTCAAAAATCCATTTGATAAACATGCTTTTACTTAAATCTATAACATGATAGCCTACATTTTCCATGGTACTATAGTTGAATCATCGAGAGCGTGGAATTGCATATATGTAGTAGTATTCTTTGTTTACAGGCATTCTATATTTGAATTTTCTATTTTCTTGTACTATCAGCATACAAAGAGGTTGTTATATATATATATATCGAAGAACTAAAAACAAAAATAATGTCAATGTGAAATTGACAATATTATTTACGTTGTGCGTATATTTTTACATCTGATTTGATTGTATTCTCAATTAATTATTGTGTCCGCCCGTACGACTACGAATATTTCTATATTTTAAAAAAATATGGCTGTAAGTAATTTTGGTCCTATTGAGAGTCAAAGTAAGCAAATAATTTTCAACTGTTATAAATATTTTGAAAATGAACTGACGAAAAATTTAAACTTGCCTTACACCGCTGCCCAGTTAGTTGAAAAAGCTACAGGTGTTTGTCTCTCTACTGTTTATAACATTGTGACAGAGAGCAACAGCGAGAAATTCGCAACAACAAAGAAATTCACCTCCCCGAAGAATAAAAAGTTGCGTACTTGTCCGTCATCAGCAGTAGACGATTTTGATCAGGAAGTCATCCGGAGAACTATATACAATTTTCATCTGTCCCATAAGCAATTTCCAACCTTAAAGGGACTCCACTCTGTGTTAAAATCCGATATAGATTACAAATTTGGCATTTCCACCTTACGAAAACAAATACAAAAATTAGGATTTAAATGGAAAAAGACCGAGGACAACCGAAAAATATTAATGGAAAAACACAACATACGACTGCTAAGAATAAATTACCTTATCAAAATTGCGGAGTATCGATCTCAAGATAGACCACTAGTTTATACTGATGAAACACATCCACACTTCACATGTGTCCGGAGAAGCTTGGACCGATGGAACAGAATTTGGTGTAAAAAAACAAATCAGTACAGGCCAGCGGTTAATAATAGTGCACGCAGGAGGAAAATATGGTTTTATTCCCAACGCTTTGTTAATGTTTAAGGCAAACCAAAAAAACGGGAGATTACCATGACCAGATGAACTTTGTCAACTACGAAAAATGGTTAAAAGAAAAATTAATACCGAACCTCAAACCGAATAGCGTACTTATCGTGGATAATGCGTCCTATCACAACAAACTTTTGAATCGTGCTCCAACGTCAAATTCTAATAAACAAGAAATGATGGATTGGTTGACAGAACACAACATTTCGTATAACCGGTTGATGTACAAAACCAGTTTGTATGAATTAATTAAACAAAATAAAGAGCGGTTTCGCGAGTACCACATAGATGCAATTTTAAAAGGACATGGCCACTCCGTATTACGATTGCCACCGTATCACCCGACATTCAATCCGATCGAAAATATTTGGTCCATGGTAAAAGGATATGTAGCAAAAAGAAACGTTTCATTAAACATGCAATGCATTATGAGTTTAGCAACTGAACGAATGAATACCATCACTGCTGAGGACTGGGAAAATATTTGTCACCACGTCGAAAGTGAAGAAAATAAATATCGATGTCAGGAAGGAGAAATGGATCAAATAACAGACAATTTTATTATCAATACTTGTGACAGCTCAGATGAAGAACATGATAGCGAATAACAGAAAAAAACAGAGGACTACTACTTATTCCACTTCTTGGGTATGTCATTTTATTAAGTTAAGAGAAAATTATTCTCCTTTTGTTGCACACGGTACAACCACTACAAATGCAATTCCATCTTCTCGATAATTCAACTATAACATTCAAATACATATATATCACAATAGTGAAATTCCTAAATTTTTTAAGGAAAACCATGATATTCCCATTGCTGGTCATCTAGGCATGACCAGAATGCTTAACAGAATTTGTGAGCAATACTATTGGAAAAACATGCTGACTGATATCGAAATTTATATAAAACGATGCCCTTCTTGCCAAACAAATAAAGCCGTAAGAAAAACCAACCGATCACCACTGGAAATAACCTCTACCTCCACAGAACCCTTCCAACGCGTATCGTTGGATATTGTCGGCCCCTTGCCAGAAGCAGGGCCTGCCAAAGTAAAATATATACTAACCTTACAGGACGATCTAACAAAATACTCCTTAGCGTATCCAATTCGCAGTACCACCGCTGAAGAGACTAGTGAATGTCTAATACATTTTATATCCCTATTTGGAATCCCCAAATTATCCTGACGGATCGAGGAACTAACTTCACTTCTGACCTTTTCAAACAGGTTTGCTCCTTTTTAAAAATAAAACAATTATGGTCCAGTCCTTATCACCCCCAAACTCAAGGCGCCCTTGAGAGGAGCCATTCCACTCTAAAAGAATATTTAAAATCATATGTAAATGAAGATCAAACCGATTGGCCCCGGTATGTGTATACGGGCATCCTAACGTATAATACCACAGTACATAGTACCACTAATTATACTCCTTACGAACTGATTTTCGGACACAAACCATTTTTGCCGAACTCCATTTATGATTCTGCGCCTAATGCGACTTATTGCGACTACCTTAAGATGCTTCAACACCGTCTCCAACACTCTCATAACAAGGCAATCGAAAATATTCAGAAGTCTAAGGAGACCTCAAAAAAGTATTACGACTCAGATACCCGACCTGTAACTTATCATGTAGGAGATTACGTTTACCTGAAAAACCATCTTCGGCTTCGCAAAGCCTTATCCCCTGTGTGGAACCATACAAGGTCGTGAAAATTAATGGTCGAAACACTTTGACCCTTCTAATAAACCGCAAATACGTGGTTCATCATTACGACCAAATTAAACTAGCACATAGAGCTGACAGTGTTTAATCAAATAACATAATTAAATTAGTTATTTTAAGATTTTACTACTTATACTAATTACTTTTATTCAATGTTTTTTTCAGTGTTCCCCTTTTGGTACAAAGTAATTTCACCGAACCTGTAAATAACAACCCTGGCATTTATTTCGACCCTGTTGGAGAAATTAAAGTGATTAACGGATTCTTGGATGTAGTTATACCTATCGACATTTCTTTTATAAAATCGCACATTGAAAATCTGAACGGTGTGATAGGCTCCTCGAAGTTCTTATGTAGGCAGAGCGATAGTTTGACGGTGGCAGAATGCAATAACATGTTTCAATCGCTCAATACAAGATATAATGATATAATTAGAGACTACGATTCAATCTCACACTTGATTACAAATAAATCCAAAAGATCCGCGTGGTTTGGTGGTTTCGGCACTGTTTTTAAACATTTATTTGGAACTATGGACCAGGATGATGCATGTATAACAACGCCATTCAAAACTTAGACAGCGACCAGAAGGAGATCGCGACCTTGTTGAAAAGTAATATTTTAGTAACATCGGCGACTTTAAAGTCTCACGAAGATTTTATTAACAAAATTAGTGTTAACGAACAAAGGTTGAATGACGCTGTTGACGTACTTAATATGTCTTTGAAAAATTTAATTTAATTAGCAATAAGTTAGCATTAAGATCCAATATCTTAGAATAAGTGAACATAATTGAAAATAATCTTTTAACATTGTCATTTAAATTGGAGGACATCGTGAACGCAGTAGTGTAGTAAAACGTAGTAAATCAAACATACTATACCCAGCCATTATTACCCCAAAACAGTTGTTTTCTGACTGAGTTGAACACTATAGATTTTTAACAAAATCACATGAATTTCCAGTACCATTGCATCTCGATCACATTAACATTTTGGTAAACATTTCTGAAATTTCTAGCTTTTATATCAATAAGAAAATTATATTTGTAATGAAAATGCCTTTAGTATATTCCCAGGAATATAATCTCTATCACGGTGTTCCATTCCCGGTAGCTCATAGTAACGCTACACCGGCCTCCTACGCGATGGTCATACCCACCGCGAAGTATATAGCTCTAAGCAGAGATAAGGCACATTATTGTAAGTTAGATAATTTAAATAATTATAAGACACTTAGTAATAAGTTTTATATTTGTAACTTAGATAATGTCTATTCCACTACGTCCTCACCTATTTGTGAAACTGAAATTACAACGAAATTGTTAACTGCTAAACCCGAAGACTGTAAAACTAAATTGTTTTATGGAAATATGGAAATTTGGGTTAAACTTGAAAATAATAAATGGATTTATGTAATTTCAAAAATATCCAAGTTGTCTGTGGAATGTCAAAATAACTCTAATATATTTGATATTAATGTTATGGGAACAGGTTTGTTTACATTACCCAGAAAATGTACCGCGTACTTTAAGGACATACAGTTTATCTCGAAAAATAACATACAAACGAATTTAACGCCCATTCAGTCCGATTTCAATTTAATTGAAGATTTATGTTGTGACTATATCTGTATCAAAAGATTTCAGTCAGATTTTCCTGCAGTAAATCTAAAAAGTCTAAACATAAACACCTTGAAGACCAGTAATTACTTATCTAAGGATGAACTGACTGAACGCTTAGATAAGATAATAGAGAATCCCCACATTGTCTTGTATGGACATTATTACTCTTACAGTACTATTTTTATTATTATTGTATTGTTAGCTTATTTTACTTACAAGGCCTGGAAAGCAACTTATTGTAAAGCGAAAATGAACTTCGTTCCTCAGCTCCATCCTCTCTCAACACCTCCAACCTCATCCGAACTCGAAGACCATCCAGTTTCAGCTCCTGTACCTACGTACTTAGATCCACATAAACTTCACTCACTAAGAGAATAAGTTTAGTCTTAACCCCGGGAGATGTTATATCCTAGCTACATAGGCAAGTCTGCTGACACTGTTGCAGCATCAGCGGGAGTCCCTCCTTCTCCATACAACCTGAGAACCCGTCCTCATCCAGCCAGTCAGTCGAGTCCCGACCTCTGACCGCGTTGACGCTTTGCATCCAAGGTTTCTATGCCTCGCCAAGGCCAGAATTTACAAAGTATATTTTAATTTAAGTTTTAAATAATAAACTTTTTTTTAAAAAGGGCCTTGGCTTTTCCTTCATAACAGAACGCTCATATTGTTATGAAGGAATGCATTCGGTTATTTTTATTATAGGAAACACCTAGTTTACTTAACCGAAAACTATATCAGAATCAGAACCAGAATATGTTTATTTGTAAAACATAAGTACAGTGCAAATAAATAAGGTGACGTGTTTTACATATTATGATCCTCTATGCTTGACCCACAAATGCTGGATACAGACTTAACATGCATTAAGCCACATGAAATTAAAAAATAACAATAACAAGTAATAAAATTTAAGTACAATTATTTTGATGTCCAAATTACGAATATCATTTTCACTACAATGTCAGTGTGCAATTCAAACTTTTGTTATTTATATTTATACAGATATACAGAGAACAAAAGTTTGAATTGCACAACAACATAGGTTATTAACATAGGTTAAACATCATTTAGAAAATGGCCATTATAATGTTTATAATAACATTTTTCTACCGGTTATAACTTGGATCATAAATATTTAAATTTATTTAAAGACATTTTGCCAATCTTCCGGTACTTTATTAAAAAAATTAGGACCCATCAATCTATAAACCCCATTAAAACCATACTTTTCTATACAATTCCATTAACCGATTGCGTTCCCTGATTAATATGTACCTATTAATAAACATAAATAAGTTCGATAAGAATATCTATCCTATACATAACGTGCAGGTATACAAAATTTATAAAATATCGTGGGTGTCTTGACATTATCTTTGAAAAATATCAACGTATGAATACTTATTCGGTACTAGCTTCTGCCCGCGACTTCGTCCGCCTTAAATTCATTTATCGCGGATAAGGGTATTTTTCCGGGATAAAAAGTAGCCTGTGTCCTTCCCCGGGACTCAAACTATCTCCATACCAAATTTCATCCAAATCGATTCAGCGGTTTAAGCGCGAAGAGGTAACAGACAGACAGACAGACATACACACTTTCGCGTTTATAATATTAGTATGGATTATATTTATTGATTCATCTGTTACGAATAAATACATTTTCCAACTTTATATAAACACCTTCTAATGGCTATACTGCTTTACACAATAACATTACATTTATTAATTTTGTTACAACTTCTTGATACAGTCAACATTTTCGAGGAGAAGCAAATAAGTACCTACTACATACGTTTGTATGTGCAAGTAATTGAATGACTATCTTTTCATGTTACCATTTGCTGCAGCGTAATCCGATTTTGGTCCTTTTACAACTTCACTTAGCGAATGAATACTGCGTACGCCTTGTCGTCTTTGGAGCCCCTACATTTTGATGTAAGCCACTTCTATTCATGACACGGCGCGGCGGAAAGTTTCAAGCGTTCTACACTAGACAAATCTATAATATTATAAAGTTGTAAAAATTAAATGTAATGTACATTGAATATATTAAAAAAAACCGGCCAAGAGCATGTCGAACCATGCTCATTGTAGGCTTCCGCAGCCGTTCATACAAAAAAATACACTACAGATGAACAAAATACTATATGAAAAAGTGTACTAGTAAAAGAGCGTAGGTACCTCCACGGCACTTTAGCTGTGAAGCACAGTTTTTTGGCAATAACTCAAAAACGGCTCAAACGATTTTATTCAATTTCAGTTTTCATTGAAAGTACTTATATACTAGAAATATATTTTTCATTTTGTTATTTAGCTATAAAACTAAGTAGCGGCTTATACAATTCATCTATAGTCTAGTTCATAAGATTCGCAGATGATATAGCAGCATTCACAAAAGACGGATAGCAATTGTAGGAACGAACAGAATGGATTTAATATCAAACAGTTCGAGCTTAAAGTAAATGTAAAAACACTAACCGCATTAAAAATCACATCATTACACCAGTCTCACTTAAAAATCCCACCCAACTGGAAGAAGTATAATTACCAATGACTCTAGATGTTAATATGATATCGTCTCCAGAATTGCAATGACAAAACGAGCCTTTCACAGCAAGAAATCAAAAAATCTTTAAAATGCAAAAATTGCAAGAAAGGTCGGACACGGCTAATTAAATCTGGAGTACGTCAGAAACGTGGATAGTATTTTATTACAAAATGATAAAGATACGTATTAGAAGCATTCGAGATGTGGTGCTGGAAGAGAACGGAAAAGATCATCTGGAGAAAAAGTCAAATGAAGGTGTACGAATGGTATTGGAGAAAAGATGCCTGTAAGTAGTGTAAGAACCATTGGAATCTGAAGAGGGAAGATGATAGGGCATTTGATACGACATGACTGGTTCTTTAAATTCACCATCAAGGGTAAAATAGAAGGAAGACCCCGGCGCACCTACCTACTGTGCACAAGTAGGTAAAGAACAAAGTGAGCATCAGCTCGTACCAAGAAGTTTAGTCTTTAGCCGAAGACGGAGAGAAATTCCACCAACAAAAGCGTAGCTCTTAAGTTAAATGATGAGTTATTATTAAAAAACAAAAACTGATGAATACAGTTTTCATAATCATGATCCGAAGGTGTCCACCGCGTACCTACATCCAACTGGCTCCTGCGGAGACCCAGCCACGCTTCTGCTTATCCCATGAAACATAAACAGATCAACATGAAATAACCATTCTTTTGAACCAATTCTTTCAGTATTTTTAGTATTTACCTAGCAAAACTTGTTATTTTCATATTTCCCTACCTAATTACTTGACTTTCTCATGAATTCCTTTTATTCAACCACCCTATATACCCATGACAGTAGTAGTGTCAAATTGGAGCACTAGACAACCCCTCACATTTGCCGCTGCCTGTGCCGAAACCACCTCTTCAAGACCAACTCTCACTTAATTTGGACCCTTTTTCCTTTACTATTTTAAATTCATCCCCTGACGGAACTAATTCGCCGCAGCGTAAAGCCGCGCGCACACGGGTCACGCTATCGCCTTCTGCTTCATTAGGCCGCGCGCGCACGACGCTATCGCTGTGGTCGACACATTTTTCATAGTGTATTTCTATGGCTAAAATGTGAATTGTTTTGTATCAGGGTATGGGACAGTGGCTTTACGTGAACATTGTTTTTTGCATTACTTTGTCATGAGAGCGCATTATCTCAAGATTTTTCTTAAATAGTGGATGAATGACGTAACTTATATTTGCCTTCTGAAGGATAAGACCACATGAAATTTTATCATCTTTCATTTGGACAAAGTATCTCACCTCACTCACGCTCTCTTTACCGCTCTGTATTTAATTTTGGTGTGTGAATCTCACTTAAAACAAACTAAGTAGGTATCAATTCGTTAATTTTATGAAAAAAGTTACAGGTTTAAGTCATGTAGTAAACATACAAATCTTCAGTGGCAATGGGTAGGATCCGACGAGTTCTTGATTGGGCCACCACGCACTGGAAGACGCATCGTGGGTAGGCCCCTACAAGGTGAACTGATGACGAAGGTCACTGGAGCCATCAGGATGCGAGTGGCGCAGGACCAATCACGGTGGCGTTCTATGCGGGGGCCCTGATTGATGTCTAGCAATGGACGTCTTTTGGCTGATGACGATGACGCTGAATTAACATGGTACTGCAATATTCAATTCCTGTCAGAAACGAGTATTTCTAAAAACAAAAATATCATTTTGAATGAGTCCCGTGTTTATTGTCGACTCAAGATTTAAAACAGACATTATTGTTTTATTTCCACGTCCGTTAATTAAATTACAATCGGATTCCCTCCACTAATTCACCTATACATACCTGCGCAGTAGGCCACGATTTAATTTGGAATACCCCCCGCCAATTGGGGACAATATTCAAATAAGGCTTCGTTCAGACCCTACGACATGTTCGATTATCTTTCACTTCCATCTGCAAACCCTCCCGATCGCTACCCAATGTTCTGCCACTTTATAGATTACGATATATAGATCGTGTCGCAGTCGTAACGTGTCCTACCCTAATAGACGTCGCACAGACGCCATGTTCTATTATCACCTCTGTGTAGGGAAGTGGCGACCCTGTCAATCGTTACAGTATCGTCCATTACAAAAGTAATTTATCAACAATTCGTCTGCTCGTGGTAAGTACCCACTGGAAACTGGAAGACCCTATAACAATTGAGAGCTACCAAGGGAGACTGTGCTACTTGGAAAATCCAAACTAATACCGTGACTTATAATAATATTATAGTTTTAGTTAATTCTCTGCCAGTAAAAAGAAAATTTCGTTTGTAATTACCTTTGTTTTGCCTCTCTGTGGCTTCCTTAGAAAACAGTCATGCAGAGCGCCTTCTAACCACATGGATGCATCACAAGTTAATCATGAAATACCCTAATGGTAAACTACGGAGAGATGGAAGAGTATCCACTAGATTAATAAAATACTAGTCCTCTCTTCATTTAAGTTTAGGTATTAATATGGTAATTTAAGTGTATCTATATCTCTGGATTGATTATATGGCTCAATAGCTATCCCAATAAGTCAATTTTATCGAAACGTCAAGTCTCAAGTAATAGAAACTCCGTTCATGCCGTGGCGTATAAAGGGCCTCACGCGGTGAAAACAAGGCGGGCCGGTGGCGGTAGTTTTTTAACTCAACCCCTTGGCGCCCCGCTGGCAGCTCGCCGTGTCAATCACTCCGTGAATATATTCATTCGTCTTGTTTATGACAGCCTGTTCATATTAAAATCATATCTGCTAATGAACTTAAGGGCATTTAAAAAATACTCTACATATTATTATTTTCCTGGGGAGCTGTAATAAAATACATCGGACATCACATAAGTTGCACAACTACAAGCCATGCAGTTGGTTTTACTACGAGTAATTGTCTGTATTTAAGGACGCAGCACAATCAAAACGCGATATAAAAGATATATTTGCTCCATTTATCAGCTAATGGTCAGTTTCTAGTATGTTATAAGAATATCTAATTGTTTGGTAATTATATTGTGTACATAGATGTTATAAATTAAAGTAGGTAGCCGCGCAATTTAAATAAAACGCGGTTGTAAAAAAATGCTGTATGAGGGCACGCGGTACCCTAGAGGCATTTGTCGGTGGTGGGCCGATGTCTTTCCTCAGGTCATAACCGCATTTTATATTTGTGTATCTTGTATCTAATTAATATATTTTCTCTCATATTCCCAATTTCTAATCATCATTTTAAACTATTTACAATATGTTTTACGCAAAACTTAATTATGTCACACTCTCTTTATCATATTTACATTGCGCAATACGTCTCTAGCCCCTATAAGGTACGTCAGTCATTTCTATGATTTAATAAACCCAGCACTGGAGAGTCGGGGGAGAAACAATAGCGCATCAAACATCCCACACCACAACCACGCTTAAACACGCGGATATTTACTAAATAAAAACATAATAAAATAATAAATCCGCGCAACATATGGCTGAAGACAGAAATCAAATCTACTACCCCGGGGATCGGGTCGGACAATTGTTCTTATTGTTAGCACTACCGTTACACTCACGCGCGCATTTACGCTACTTAGTTAAGTAGTCAAATAAGGTTATTTATACGGGGGGTGGGGGGGACGACGACGACGACGACACTTCATACATGTAACAGAAACTAAAAAAATACCCTTTAATGTGTTTTAGTCACTTAAGTGCAGTGTGTAGTCATTAGATTACACATAGCTATTTTAAACAGTTAGTGTCTTCATTTATTACAATACGTTTAGGTAGCAATTAAAATACGTCTATATAGAAATCCGGTAATCATTTGTACAACTAACCCTCTGAACGTAACTTTACTACCAAGAAATAATGTAAGTATAAAAAGCGTTAGGGACGCTTTTTGCATTAAAATCACACTTACAGTTGATATGTTGAAAGCAATCTAGAATGAATAAATTGAATCGAAATTGCGACGCCGGCCAACAAAATAATAACCCACGACCACGTACCAAAACTAAATCAAAATCTAGTCCTTGCTAAACCTTAAGAGCACTCGATCAACATCGAATCGCATAGAGGCAGAGCTAGCCCCGTTAGTTCTCGGTGTAATGGAGGCGCCCCGTGACGCATCGAGTGGAGTATCAACTACCTACTATCGACTCTGAGACGAGTAATAATCGAGAACCCGTGGTGCCCCCGTGTCCCTCACTGTCGAACCACGATTTGTTGACAAAATAATCTACCGTCGCTATAATAATTCCTTTCCAAAACCAAACCTTCCTCAATAGAGATAAGGATTATAGAAAAATGAGTAGATGGAAACGGAGAAGCTATATTCTCACTACGTACGAGTATTGGGGTGACAATTCATAGAAACGGGTGGTTATTGAATTTCTTTGCATTTTTGATTTGCTTTTCTTCGGTTTATTGTGTTTTGTATAATGCACAATATAGTATTATGTTATTTTATATACTAATTTAACTTTAACAGGATTTGTTTTCTTTTATATTCATACTTACCTACTTATTTTTCAATTTTTTTTTTATTTCATAAAGAGCTGAAATTTCAACATTTGGAACTGCTGGCATTTCATACATGTAACAGAAAATGAAAAAAAAAATCAGCAAGGAAAACGTGTGGCACATATTTTGACGGTTCTTCTAACGTGTAAGGGCATGTTCGAATCGTCACGAGAAACTTGTAAGTAGTGATGTGCCGCGGAGAAATTACGCCCTTACAGTAATTCTCACCGTGGTAAATTTCCGTAAATTACCGAGAATTCTCGAATTTATTTATTTATTTATTTATTATTATAGGTAAAAAACTATAACAAGTAGAATATTCATACTAGGCAAAATTATTCTTCACTATAACAGGTACTCACACAAAAAACCTGAGCCCATTTGATGTAAAGGCCGACTTACTATGGAATCCCGACTTTTTAATTGTGTTGTTGATGATTGGTTTACATTATTTTTACCATTTTTACAGTTCCGCAGCCTAAATGGCAAAAACGGAGCCCTTATACTTTCGTCATGTCCGTCCGTCCGTCCACATGTCACAAGCATTTTACTCAAAAATGACTAGATGTATAATGATTATTTTCTTTAAAACGATGGTTTAAAAATTTGATTTAGTGAATATTTTCGGAAATAATCGCTCCGAAAGTTTCATAAATTGCCAGCCCCCCCCTATTTACTAAGCGGTATGTCTAAAAACTATGAAAAAAATTACAAAGATTAATAAATACTTTCAACGAAAATTGTTTTCAACATGACCGAATATACCTTTTTTGAGTTATTGCCAAAATACTGCGATTCTCAGCTAAAGATCGTAAGTGCCGTGGAGATACGCTCTTTTGCTAGTGCACTTTTTCATATCGATTTTTTTCATCTATAGTGCATTTTTTTGTATGAACGGCTGCGGAACCCTACACTGAGCATGGTCCGACATGGTTTTGGACGGTTTTTAAGTTTATTCAAACATTTTTAAAATTATTTTTCGTAAACGATAATGATTTTAATGTTAAGGTGTGACTTTTTAAATTTTTTCTTGTATATTGTGTCTACACGACTTGTGTATCATGTTACAGAATACAATATTACATTAGAAAGCACATAACCACATTAGATTCCACCGTTTTCAATGAATTAAGTTATTTTTTTCGTCAGAAATATTACCTGAGAACTTTCCCGGAGAATGTTACGTTAAATTACGTCGGTAACTTACGGTAATTTTGGTAATATACTAGTTCCTTTAGTCTGGTTATTGTGTGTATTTTTGTGTAGATTATAATTAGTAATTGAAACAAAATCAGGTTAAAAAAAGTTGAAACAATAGAAAACTATACTTTCTCCATAATTACCATCACAGAGAACGTTACCGAGAACTTTACCCCAAAATTCTCTCTGTTCTCGTAATTTACGGTAACGGCAACTTGTAAGTTGCGATAAACTAAAAAGTGTGAAATAAATTTACTTTTTGACACAAAATGAATTCGACTTCAAAATAAAATCACTAAAAAGTAAAAAAGTAACTGCATAATTCAGTCTCTTTAATGTACTTACAAGTAACCGTTTTTCTATTCAATCTAATATTATTTTGGAGTTGGCGCCATCGTGACACAACTTACTAAAACTCTGTGAACAAGATAACTGCTGCGAGCCATTTTAATTTGATTTGACATATTTACAAACATTTCATATTGAATTTCGATTATTTTCAAAAGGTGACAATCCTTAAAGTGTAAATAATTTCAAGCAACGATATTTAAAATAAAATTCTCTGTAGGTACGTAACTTTGAGATACTGGGTGACGGACTGATGCAAACACTACGGATTACAAGATTGTTTGCCTAAGTTTTTTTGTGTTTTTCCTCGCAAGTATCTTGAAAAACGTCGCATGAAACTCGAGTGCATTGGTCATATTATACTCTCGGCCTCGTCTACGACACGGGCGGCAAAATAGCCTCGAGTGTAATTAGCAACGTACCACACTCATATCATTTTACTACTATTATTTTATAGTTTTCATTTCTACATCATTTACTACACGCCGAGTAGATTCTGAAAGTGAGACCCAGAGTGGTAATGATAGCGCTTAGTATGCACTTCATATAAAGTTATCTATAGACATCGCTAAGTATTGTGTAATACGTGTAGGTATACGGCAAATTTGAGGTTATTATGGAATTGGATACCCCTAGAGTATGCCACCCGGGATATGGAAATTCGTAGTAGATTCTATGGATTGTTGTAGTCACAGACATTTGTATACACACGCGTTTACACGTCGACCAAAAAGGCCAGAAAATATGTTCCATGAACATAATCGCCTAATAGGAAGTTCCAACACTGATATTGAAAACACACTCAAAAAATCGTTTGTTTATTTAACTTTATTGCACAAAACATAAATTCAATTGACGAACTTGATACCTCAAGGCATTGTCTACCAGTTAACCGTTGTATGGAGCAGATTTTTTTTGAAATCAATGATGACGAAAGACACATTGATATTTAATGTATTGACCTCTATAGTAAATAAATAGGGTAATTTCAAAAGAGGTTATCGCTTAATCCTGCTTACAATTAAAGTTACTAGATTATTTGATATTTAATAGTCATAACCGCCAAACCTAATATAAAACTAATATTTACCACGATTTTGCAGGCTATATTCCAGGGTCTGGTCATCGTATGACATCGTTGGCGTGTGGGCTACTTTGAGTGTTGTCAATGTTGTCATCATATGCAGACTTCGGCGTTGAGCAGGCTGAAAACGTATATAAACTCCTTCAAAATAGGTATAGTTCAATCACACGCGACTCTCCAAAACAGGCAACTAAATGATCTAACAACGTAAACTGAATCGCGACTTACACCATTACGCGGACCGCTCGTTCGCACATCCGTAGGGGATGCCGCATGCGCTCATGCACAATCGGAACCTTGTTTCAACTTTTTAGATGGTTTAATGCAAGAATGCGCAATCGGTTTTACATTTATGTCTTATTAACTAGTTTTTTTCCTGTAGTTTTGATGCATAAATCACAAAACACTGAAAATCACACACTCGCATTATTCGAGCATATACGTTACAGCTGATTGAGACGCCTGTCCAAGAGAACCCAGATATTTCGATCATACGTACACTTATCTAATTAGTAGTAATAATTATGATCTTGAAACAATATAAATAACATAAAAGTTTAGTGAATTAAAGCTAATAGACGGAAACATGAGCATCCATATGACGTAACCTGATTATCGGTGTTCTACAGCCGGGAGACATTTTCGAACAGCTTCATTCTTTGTACCTTTTCCAGAGGAATTAATGACGGGTATGAACAAATTTGACAGTAACCTCGTGAAGTATGATATAAAATACTAAATCATATTTACGTAGAAAGTATCCCACAGCCAAAAAACATTATATTTTTGTCATTCCAAGTCTCGAAAGCAATCATTGGCAACCCTGACATCTGTCACACAAGTCTTCGTTTTCAATTACGACGGCATGCGACCAAAATTAATTCCGTCATCTTGATTGGGCGATAAGAGTTGGATTACGCGGCGATTTGCTACTGCAATCGCGTCAAAGCTGCGGGAGTCAAAGAATAAAATACAGACAGGACATTCATAGCCATATAAAACGATATATTTCCAAAAAAGCTGCCTCCAATCAAGATATACTTACTACTATCTTGCGTATACCTACGTAGTGTCTCACTTTTTTATTTTTTAAGTTTGATTAGTCGCTATACAATGTATATGTGCTTCTCCTGGTGCCTGTGGTCTTTTGCTATGTTATAATGTATACGGAAGTATCTAACGGTGCTAGAAATGATGTCAAAAATAACAATAATTATTCTGAAGTAATATTTGTAGACCCGATCCAGTGCAGTACCCAGATTCCTGAACCATGTGAGTAGTTTTGGTCAAGCTTATCCTACGGTAGATTTAAATGTAACTGTTTTGTTTTTGACAAATTTTAACAACGCTGATCAATATAAAGTTACTAATAATAGCAAACATCTTGCCAAATATTCCTATCTCTTTATTTCATTTAAACTCTTTGTTCATGTTTTGTCACATTTGGCGAGGGAGGCGGCGCGGCGGTCGACATTAATGGAGTGCCGGTGGCGCGACGCGTGGCGCACGAGTCGGCGTGTGGCTGACGCGGCGCGCGCGCAGCCCTAGTGCGCACTCCCACCGATTATAGCCAACATCACGTGAGAACCGAATAAGCAGCACCTACAACAAATGAAAACAACACCAAAAATCCGGCCAAGTGTCAAGAGCTCTCGTTTTGGAATCTGTACCAAAGAGCTTAAAACTTAAATTCTAGACGATAATACCTGCCAAGAAGATGTCGGACCGTGCTCAGTGTAGGGATCCGTAGCCTTTCATACAAAAAAAAATCACGACAGAATCAATCACATTTGAAAAGGGCAGTAGAAAAAGAGCGTATCTCCACGGCACTTAAGCCCCTTTGCTGAGAAGCGCAGTTTTTCAGCAATAACTAAAAACGGTCATATCCGGTCATGATAAAAACAATTTTCGTTAAAACTACTAATTAAGATTTATAAATATTCGTAATTCTATAAACCGCTAAAAGCTACTTTTGAACGGACAGCTAACTTTTCCAACATGACATTCCCAAATTTCCAAGTCTTGTCGGTTGCAAGAAGCAGAGGCAGCTGAAAGTAAGATATCTGCTAGGCGCCCAAGACTAAGGTACTGAAGATCCCGAAGAAAGAGAAAGTGTATGACAAAGACGTTATCCAGGAACGAAAGAAGTTCGTATATTAACTTACGAAAGACGAACTTTTTTACCCGTATAAGTTTAGGAGTTTAATGATAACTTAAGCAGTATTTTGTAACGTTCTGTATGTCTTATTTACAATCATATCATCTGTCAAGTCAATGTCAAGATCAACATAAAATGTCAGTTAAAATAGGGTTAAGTGCACAATTACGGTTATATTGGGCATAAGCTCAATGTGTCTTCTAGGTAGTGTTATCTAAGATTTTATGCAAGCGACGATGGTTATTAACATGAACGCCACTCATAAACTTTTCAATTTGCCGGGCACGCCTTTTAATTACGTTAGCCTAATTCGCATAGTCGCAGTCGGTTAATTATTAGCAGAACAATTACGATGAGAAATCGTGTCTTCGATGTCCTTCTCCAAAGCACTAAAATTCTTCAGTTTTGTAAATAAAACCTTAATTGTTTATTACTAACATAAAAACGTCATGTCACCTGACCACTAGTTTGTTCTAACAGGAACGTGAACGTACCTACTGAAATATATGTAGGGGAAAGTGGGGTAAAACCGGGACGTTAAGGAAAATATTAAAAAAGTTTAAATTTATTTTAATTGAATTTTTTTATATTTGTTTGTTTTACCTTATTATTCACAGATTTGTTCAACGAGATCACTGTTTTATCACTGTTAAATTGTTTTATATGAGTAATAATCGCGGAAACAGAAGAAAATATTATTTCCCTTTTGTAGTTAAAAAACAATGATAAATTTACGTTTTACGGTTTTGCCCCCATGCCTGGTCCAAAACCGGGTAGATATAGATATACCATCATTATATACCCAACGCTGCCCCTTATTAACGGCAGTAACCGTTTAAATTTTAAACCAATACTAAATTGGAAGTTAATCGATAATCCCTTACAAAAAAGTGCGGTATGTATAGTACTTACCTCGATTTTGCCATCAACGGGTTTAAAGGTTTGCTTCTCGTAAGTTTACCTAGATACTGTTTTTAGGCATGCTCAAAATAAATACTAATAAAACTGTTGCAAGTTAAAAACTTGCAATAATACATCAATTTCGGTGATCCGATCTGAATCGGACTTTCTGACAAATGTCTTTCTACACTATTCATCTTTTTGGTTCCATTAATGGTGTCAATTTTCAAGCAGCTCTTTTCTTAATAGTGCCACGATTCTCAGCTTACAACAATAATAAAATTGGTGAAGAGTGTTGAACTTTTGATAACAAAGGATAACGTTAATATTTAGGTTCCACTCAAATTACATTGAATCCAGCCAAGGTGATAAGCATATCTTTATTGAAAAAAAGATGAAAAATGCTCAAAGATGCTGTTCGGTAAATTGGTAATGTAACAACACAAAAATTCTGTATCAATGGAATCTAGGAAAAATTCTAAGCCATACCAATAAAGTTGAAGCACTCTCACCGCAAAATGCCTCCATACCGATCACGGCGCAAGAGTGCCGAGCGAAAAGTAATATTTAGGTGTCAACTGCAGGCGATAATAGCGGGGTAAAAAATAGCTCCCAGAGCGAACTATTCCACCCTTGCCGTGGTATCTGGTTTATCGCCGATAGTATCTGAGTGAGACATCGCCGGTGACGTTTGAAATATGATCGCCGCGGTCCCGGGCGCGTGCGGCGCATATTCAAATCAGAATCGCACGAGACCCCCGTGTTGGCTAAATACACCCCGCCCGGCCCACCCACTTACCGAGGGTCGGCCCTATGTAATCGAATTTGAAAATTATTCTAAAACACTGAATAATGTATACACCGACCCTACGCCGGAGGCGCGCTGATTTTTAAAATAAATTAAACTTAATCAAGTGGGTTCGCGCACCTAAACGGATTAACTTGGCGCTGATTTGACTTCACTGTTTGCTCGGCACATGAGGGGGCTTAAGGTCATTTGATACTGTATCGAGTTAACTGATATAATTTGCTTTAGGTATGTATCATTACACACACATATAGGAAGAATTTTTATTACAATTCAATTATTCCTTCGTTCTCCTTGCGTCACAATTAGATTATTACAAATATATCTAAAACTACTATGTACTATTATTTTAGGTGTAATGGTAAAAGTAATAAACATGGGTATTGTACACTGCTTTTGCGAACTAAGATGTGTACCTGAAAACCAAATGATACCTATAATTGCCTGTCTGTGTCAATAAGTGTGTTCATATTGTTCACAATAGAAGCACTCTAATACAGATTCCTATATCCGTAGCCCATCGTGCACAAAAATGTCATCATCACATTTTATCGTCAGCTAATAATTCAATAAAAATTTATGAATCGAAAAAATCGTTTCAAAAATATTTGAAAGTTAAATATTGAATAAAACAATATTAGTTCACTCGGTACATTGAACTTTATTACACTATGCATACATTTGCCGATTCGGCACGCAGGGCTGCGACCATTAGCGCCGATGTGAAATTAAAATTAAAATATATAAAAAACTGCGAGTGCTCTCCACAGACCGCTAAGGGGCAGCCCTAAAGATTTAACAGGCACAATGGTTTCCATGGAGAATTTATTTTATAACTTTTATTTCTTTTTATTACTTGTAATCATATAGATAGTCTACTTATATCAGATATAAACCTACAAAGCAGATTCTGCTTATTCAAGATTAACCACTTGTGTGTAAGTTTTTGTTTATTTCTGATCAGCAATACCTAACAATTTCAATTAACGTAACTAATTCAATAACATCAACTTCAAAATATCGTCATAAGTTATTAACAAACATGGAAAATGAGATGGGAAATCAAAACTGTAACAAGATTCGGGAAACATAAGGAAAAAACTAGACTAGTGGTGGTAACACTCACAACAACAAGTAAGAAACTTGAACTTCTCAGTAAGAAAAAGTCGCTTGAAAGTACTGGCGTTTACATCAAAGAAAACTTTCCTCCAGCTGTCCTGAAAAAAACGTCGAGAGCTTCAGGAAGGCTGAAGTGTGAAAGAGAGAGTGGGATAAACGTAGCTCTACGCTATGATAAATTGGTGACATTAAAATCACAAAAACATGCTACCGAAATGCCCCATGACAACCGTTCGTATAAGAGAACTATTCCAGAATAGCCCGAGGCAGTCCCGATTGACAACAAAGAGAATAGCACAAACCGAGTGGAAAAGAAAATTAAATCGCAAAATAGAAGCATAATAGGGTACTTACGTGGGCACAGCTAAATTTGTCAACCTAGGTCTGGACGGACCGGGATATCATAGAAAACCAGGAAAACTAAATACCGCCTCTCTCAACTCTTCTCGAAGCCCACCGGTCACCTTGGAGAGGATATAAAAACAATCTTACCCAACCCTAAAGAACAATACCTATATGTATCAAGTAGGGATCGGAACCGGTATTTTTTTCATACAAAATATCCGAAATAACGATTCGTTTTTTTGTTTAATTACAAGATTTTCGTATATTTTTTTACAATTTTGGAACTTGAATCAGATGTTTAGTGATTAATTGTTCTTCCCTTTAAAAAGTCTTAAAATATTCCAGAAATAGCGTGTATTTTAGAAGATTTAAAAAACACCGGTTCCGATCCCTGATATCAAGTCTAAACGTAAGAACTTTATTATACTATCATAGACTACATTATGACGAATCAAACGTCAATAATTAAAATTGAACGCAATAAAGAGCACAGACTTCATCCGGTCAACCGTCAACACGAAGAACTTGCCAGTAGTATCAGGATATAGCGCAAAATGTTTTTCATAGATTGTTTTAAGGAACAACTGGGGATACAAAAGCAATATAATAGTTTTGATAAATAATTAAATCAGTTCATAACCAACCTACCGAAATCGAATAAAATTAAAACCCAGACCATAGCTTCAGACGTTACACACCAATGGGAAGAGAGAAAACAGCTATATAAACAGAACAGAACAAGAGATAACAAATTAAAAATAATCGCGAAATAAGTAAAGCAATAAATAAAAAAATCTGCGAGGAAAGAAAAAGAAACAGACAATATATTTTCGAAAAGTATATCGAAAAATCAGGCACTGTAAAAAAGGTAAACAAAGAGTTGAATAAAATATCAATATGAGTATCATACATGAAAGATAAAACCGATAATTTACTGTTACGATGAACAGACATTATAAAAGTGGCTACGGAGTTTTATAAATGCTTATACCGTAATCATAGAAATTTGAACAAGAACACGCCATTACACGAATTAGCGACCAACACGTCCTCAGTGCCTCCTGAAATACTCAAATCTGAAATTACCTACGCTATTACTTCACAGAAAAACAATACAAGCTCCGGAGATGACAACATTACCAATGAGGTATTGAAATCACTAGTAGAAGCTTCTACTCGTATTTAACATGGTCTTGAACTCAGGAACGACACCTGATCAGTGGTCCGTATCTACAATTATACTGGTTTTTTAAAAAAGGTGACAGAAGTGACTTAAGTTATGATAAACACATTACCCTCCTTTCCGTCGCGCAGTCGGGTAATTACAGGCCTATTTGCCTTATGACAAATTCGTATAAAATATTCTCAAAAATAATGTTGAGTAGAATGACAAACATTTTGGATATGAATAAGTCTCGTGAACAAGCAGGGTTCCGCTAGCATTTTTGCACCATAGATCACATACAAGTAGTTAAACAAATAATCGAAAAGGTGAAATAGTACGGGATGGTGATATATATGTGCTTTATAGATTTTAAAAAAGCTTTCCATTCGCTATACCACAGTGCAATATGGCAATCACTTTTACAACAAAATGTAAGTCCAGAGTATGTACACTTACTTTCTTATATATACTCGAAAATAAGACTGGAAAGAGAAGGGGAAGAATTAGACGTAAAAAAGGCGTCAGACAGGGTGATCCACTGTCACATGCTGCGGTAATAGAATCCGTTTTTAGGAATCTAAATTGGGATGAAAGAGGACTAAAAATAGACGGCGAATATCTAAGCCATCTCCGTTTTACGGATGATATAGTTGTTTCCGCTCACAATCCACAAGATCTTAAAACAATGGTTAACGAGTTAACATGTGGAAGCCATAAAGTGGGATGATCCACTTACACTTCCAAAACCCAAATATTATCAAACGGAACAATATAAAACATAATAATTCGGGGTGAAAAAATAAATTACGTGGATGAATACCCTTACTTTGGATTGAGATAGTTGGTTTCATTCGACGACTGCACGAGAAAATAGGTTAAAAGAAGGATAGCTTTAGGTTGGAAAAAAACTGGTGCTATGAAGAGATCATGAAGAACAACGAAATAAATAATATAATCTTATAAACCTGAGCTCTTATGAGAGAGGAAGAAGATAAACTTGCTATGGGCCAGCGACGGATGGAGAGAAGTATGCTCGGTAAATATTACACTTTCTGGCATGCAAAGTAATGAAAGTATAAGAACAATAACTAAACTCAGTGAGATAGTTAAAAGAGTGAGAACACTGAAATGGAACTGGGTTAGACATGTTTGTAGATTGGATTGCCAAACAGATGGACCAAAAAAGTTACAGAATGGACACCAAGAGGAGAGAAACGGAAACGTGAAGGTCAAAGGAAAAACTGGCACAATATTTTTTTCCAAATGGGCTGGACCAGACTGGATGCAAAAAGCCAGAGATAGACGGCTGTGGAAATAATTTGTAATGTTAAGGTAAAAGAATAAAGGCTTTTTTATTTTATTTTATTTACTAATAGAATGCAACACCTAATAACCTCGGTCAATGACAATGTCCAAAAGTTGAATGAGTATTAAATGCAGCTTTTGCGCTATACAAGATTCAAGCAACATGAACTCCGCGACATAAAAGAAATAAACATCAGGGTACAATTGTACACAAATCTTAACCCCAAAAAAATAATGCATCGACTCTTAAGGACAAAACGCCGATAAATAAAACATCCAAGACCAAATATTAAAAGCAAGGAGAAATAAAAATAAAGCTCATCCAATTGCAAGGTTTCTGTATCAAAAATAAAACAGAACGGCGACTCTACAGCTTCGGCCACGAACTATCATGTAGCGGTACAGCAGGGGTGCCACTCGATGATTTGGTTTTTCGATTCGTTACGCCGTCAAACTACCCTCTACCCTCGAATATGTTCCCTCGCCTTGATATTATTTATACGTTTGTTAAGTGGAGTTGTAGAGGATTATGGCCGGGAGCTCAGAACTTCAACAAACATCGGTTATGATTTCAAATATCGACCGAATTTTAACTACTTGAGACAAGTAGATGGAATTCTTGTCTAATTCTCGTCTTTGATTTACGCCTTTCATAAAATTCTATCAACGTATTTACAAAAAGATGTATTTTACTCTAATAGTTAATGTAATCAATCCCGACTATCTTTCAAAAAGTACGTATATGCAACTATTATACACATGCGAATATATAGAAACAAACTTAAGTATGTATCCATTTACACTGTTAGCTTTGATGACATATTCAAGAACAAAGATAGGTGTACAAAAGTGGTACCCGATTTTTCCACGAGCATACGAGCTCATATACTATCTTTATAGACTTTTTTATTAAAAAAGAGAGCAAAATTGAAGCTTAATACATGTTTTGAAGCCTATAAGAATATATTTGCCAAACTTCTAAGAAAACATGTCAAGAAAACAGGAGAGCTCTGCCTCACAGCGCGCTGCGGTTAGGTATGCAAAGCAAACATATTTTCGCTTGAGACTAGAACGGGTGGGCAAACAGTGGGCAACATGGCGAAGGTTGGGCCGTGTTTACCCTCGCTGCGTCGCCTGCCCTCATATATTAAACATAGCAGTCTGCCTTAACCTACCCGGCCTTACGTACCCCGTCTTATGTACACCTGGTGCCTACATCAACCATTGTACGGTCCGAGTCACATAATGATATCTACTCAAGTTCATTTTAATGCCGTGTAGAGCGCTACAATCACTGTAATGAATCCGTTTTTCAGCAATATTACATCGGCGTAAAAATAAGGTCGAGGCAGTTACCACGTTTATCGGGCGCTCATTAAAGCGGAGGGCGATCTTGCTTCGGAGTCGTTAAGCGCGCAATAGTTCGCGAGATCCTCGTAAAAAATATCTCGCAACCGACTTTACGAGCGCCCTTTGTGAACGCATCATTAAATTTCCATCTAAATTTAAATTACTAACGCTACGATTCGACGCGTTTTCATCCACGTGTTTCTGTTTCCCAGGTCGGTGGAAATGTTATAATTGCTGCACAGAGAACGCAGCCGAGTCGTGAATTTGAAAAAAGATGACGTCAGTCGGAATTATCTTCAGCGCGGCGCAATTGAAACGGCTTTGCGCCGGGCTTAGTGAAAAAGTTGGCGTTCGTTTTAATAATTCCGGCTCCGGCGCCTCGTCAGAATGCCGTTGTCACTTCCCGGATTAAGCTGCGACACGGCACGGCTGGGATTCGAGAGTTATTTTAATTTGCATTTTTCGCATAATTTTGGGGAAAAGTGCAACCAATTTATTTCTATCCCTTTTACTCCACATTCCAACGTATCTGCATCTTTTCGAACTTAATTTTATTGAGCCAAACATTTCTATAGGAGTATGTTTCGTTCCTTACTCATTGTGCTTAATTAGGCATCACTTACATTACATACTAAATGCATACACTTGTTTCACCAACATTTAATCTCAAATTTAATGTTTTTACTAGAGTTCCATTTCAAAGGAATAGTGTTTTGGAAATTCAATCTTAATGCAAGATCCAAACCAAAAAGATGTAAGAGTTCACCTCCAATAGCTATTTAAGAATGCCTAACTATATCATTTGATTCAGATTAATATAATTTCAAGATGACATGTAACAAATATTATTAATAAATATTTAATTTTTCAAGATGACATGTATTAAATGTTATGAATAAATATTTCATTTTCATTTATTTTCATTTCGTTTTTATACTAAGCTGTTTTTTCCCCGGTTGTGATGTAAACCGAGACTTTAAATGCGAGATGTTTATTAAACGTCACCACTTATATTCTTCGCTTTTGTTGTACCGCATTATGTTGCACCAAATAAACTTACTCGCAAAGTTTACGATGTTTGGTCGGAGCGGTGGTCTCGGTCGTTTGTATGCGGCGCCAGGCTTCCCGGGGAAGGGCATAAAGTCAGCAGGTGAGCGGGTACCGCCGGTCACGCCATTTAGATAAGGGTGTTTCGACCCCTGCCTCCCCGCGATAAGGACGGCACTTCAGCAGCCGTGCAAGAAATGCTTAACACCCCGTTATGGGAGAAATGAAAGTGATCTTGGCCTATCAGGTACTGAAAAATAAGGGGGCAGTTGGTCATCAAAGAATTAAAAAAAAAACCAAGCTAAAATCAGCCAGAAAACAGGAATAAATTTCCAACCATTCCATGCCCATGTGGTTGCAATATATAAGGCCGAAATTGCGCAAGATTGTAACAAAATGATCCAATCCCTTACACAGTTCAGTTGGCCGTTGTTCATATGTATTTTGTAATCGTTTTGTTGTGCAATAAAGTGTACTTTACATAAATATTCAGTTTCGTAGAAGGTAGCAGTCGAGGCCAATAATTAACAATAAAAAAATAACAGATTCATGTTATTGACAGAAATAAATCGCCTCATATAGACAATTCGCCGTAGTTTCGACTCTCCATCTCCAACCTCCAAAATCAACCTCCAAATCTACAAAAACAAATACAAGAAAAAAGAGGAAAACCTCAAACAAATAAGGTCATTCGATTAAGCAGAATGATTTGCGAATCACTTAAGGTCCAAATGCCACCGTTTTCGAGTTCCCCGCTCCGAATGGCGAATAAAGCCAGCAGGAATAAATTGCGGGTCTGGATAAAGCAATATTTGTTCACCTACCCCCGCATTACGGTCCCATTAGCGGGATGCAAATAACGTCTTGTCATTTTTACTTCTTTATTTTCCGTCCCGCCAACCGGTATGGTAATAAGATTCACTTAGCTCTTTACGTCGCGATTATTGGAATCGAGTTAGTGACTAGCCATTTTGTAGATAAATGAGGTTGTCTTGTTTTAGAGATCCTCGCATTTCAGTGCTTCTACTATAACATGCAAATGCATGTTAATTTGTTGGGTTGTCCTTCTTTCAATCTTTCTTTCTCGCAGCAATGAAGAATGCTTTCTGGCACACATTAAAACATCGCATGCATCATTCTGGAAAAAGGGCAATCCAACAAATAAATACAATTGGATGTATACTTGAACTTGTGATCAGACGTGTGCAGCTTTGCTCCCATATTACTGGGAAGTATGTCATGATTTAATCCAGGATCAGATCCATCATCGCTCAAATTTCATTGATATTAGTTATATGGTTGACGAGTTTTCGGGTAGCAAACAATAAAAAATCCAAATATACAAACAAGTTCACAAACTTTTTTATTATTATGGTAGAATATTTATTGATATAAAAAAGTACGACTATCTCTTAAAATGCCAACTTATACATTTGCAACGATATATCGCTATCTATACAACGATATATAAAATCTCAATCCATTTTAAAATCGAAACATTATTCAGCAGTGAAATTCAACTCCCCTCACCTGACTGCTTCCGCGTGCGACATACGTACATACACACATATCTAAGGCAGAACATTTTCCTTGTTTCTCATGCAAAATCAAAATGGCGCCTACGCGCATCCGAGAGCTCTAGCCCCACTTAGAGTGTGGTTTATTTGCCAAACAGATTGCCTGCAACGTTATTTATAGTTAGGGGACTGTTATTAAACCGCGATTCAAGCTCTTGTACGCGCATAAGCAAGGATCTAGAACTTTGGAGAATTTTGAAATATGTACTTGTGTCAATAAAAAGTACGTTTATTGGATCTAGAATTTTATTTTCCTGAATTCGGCTTGGATAAGCTTTTAGTTTGTATTTAGAATGTGCATTACAGTCTCCAAATAAATAGTTGCAGTCGGTCTCCAAAGAAGGTGGTCTAAGACTGTTCTCGTTTCGACAAAACTAATTACTACGAAAGATACTGCTAATGCTGTCAGCATATTCAATTAAAAGCGAATAATAAACATACACACAATACAACGCTGACAACAGGTGAAGCCAGCTATCTTTCAAATAGATATTTGATGGATTCATCGATCAATCAAAATGACCATATTTGCTACTGCTTATTGCTTATAGGAAACTTCAAATCAATTTTCATTTCAGTTAATCTAATATTAGATAAACAAGCAATATATACACTACTATACTACTAATTACGAACACACGTCATGTATGTCCCCAGTTAAATTATGCTTAGCCATAATCACGCCAGGCCCGCACTAAGAACATTTTATTTTTCAATTACAATTGTTAACGGCATAATCGTGTACAATCGCACGGGACCGGCTAATCCAGATTTATTCCAACAGGCCGGATTAAAGTGGCGTGAATTACACATTTATAGGCCATAAAGACTGATCCGGTGGCGTGCGGTACCTGTCGTGGACAGATATAGTTATGACATGGATTTGCACTGCCCTGCCTTATACAGCCTGCTCACAAAGTTAGTAGGTATTTAAAAGCAGCATACGTAGCAACAGGCATTAGTTTCAAATTGTATGACATAAAAATTGTTGAGGTTGGTTACAAATTTTATTTAACCTCCTATTTTTCATGTACTTTCGAATGTCATCTAACTAAACACTTTTGATATAAGTATGTTGTAATTATACGTAGAAACCTCTTAGCTCTAAATTTTTTTACTTGTCCAGCGTTGATAGGAATCCTATATTCGGTTCCGACTCCAATATATAACCATATCCGTGGTTCGTTCGTTTGTAGTAATAAATAATATGCCTGTTAGTTAAAATAGGGAGTCAAAACTGCACTGCACTGTGATTATTTATTCGATTCAATTTAAAATAGGTACGTACGTATTACACTTATGAATCACACATCAAATACATTGTTGCATGTGACAGAAAAAGATCATTGTTGCATTATTTTGTGACAGAAAGTGATCAATATTGAATTATTTTTGAGAGCAGAAGTGAAAGAAATACACTCAAGTTAAATAAATATCAGAAAAGCATCTTTTACCAGATTCGTTTTACCAAACAGCGCACCCTGTACGTCCCGGCGACGGTAGTTAGCCCGGCGTGCGCGCGTCTTGTTGCGCACAAGTTATGGCCGCCCACGCCCGAGTCCGCGTCTGGGCGCCTCGTGCGTATCAATGACCCATTCAATACACCACCTCCACCTTATGAAGTTCAACACAAGGTTCCAAAACTCACGACGGAATCTCGAGTATTATATAAGTACCACTGGACATTATTTTGCAAATGCCACGTATGTGCGAGGAATAAATGTGGAATTCGAATGATAACGAGCTGTTTTGAGTATATGCCAGTTGCGTGTTCTGGTTAGGTTACGAGATTATAATCCGTAAACATATTTGCAAAGTTTTTTCTCTTACATGCAATGAAATCTCGTCATTACTTGCTGTTTGACAGGCTTCAAAGTATCACGTGCTGGGCAAAAAAACTTGAGAGAACTGTAAAGGAATTTCATACAAAATTGAAGGCCTAGGCCAGGCCAGGAGTATTTATATATTTTTTAATTTTAATGTAAACTCGGCGTTTGTGTTCATGAATAGGCTAAACAGATCGAAACAGCATAAACACATAAATATCCGCGGTAGTACCTATTATACACGAACTGATATTAAGAACACAAATCACACAAAAATTTTAAATATTGTCGTCAGAGACAACAGACAAAATTTAAAATCTTCAGCATTCATTTTATTTATTGTAGAAATTAAGATTCTTATTATCAGGTTGTGTATAACGGCCCTAATAGGGTCTACTCAAAAACTACACACGCGATATACGGACGACTTCCGTAAAAAAAACATTATGGAGGATTGAAGGGAATTTTTTTTTAACTTTTGTCGTGTAGTTTTTTGAGTGGTGTTTTTTTTATTTTAATATATATGTTTGAGAAAAGCACTATACATGCCTCTGGCCGTGAAACGTTCTTATCACTATCCGGCTTCCTATCTATATTCCTACCTAGTATACCTACTCACCCGGCAAGCCCTTCTTTCCCGGCGTCTACAGTAATGTACTATTTCTCAGTCATGCAATTGACGTTGTGTTCCTTATAATAGATCCCGAAGTCTCACATTTCGGGTGCGGCGCGACGAGAGGCACATACTTATAATTTCATACGAAATTGCGTGCAAAGCGACCTACTTTTGTTTCAATTCGCACCGAGCACCGCCGCGCGTCGGGGAGAAGAATAAATAAAATAACGATGATGATAGTGGGGGTTGTGGTGGTGGTGGTGATGGTGGTTGTGATGATGGTGGTGTTGGTGGTGGTAGTGGTGATGGTGGTGTTGATGGTAGTGGTGGTGATGGTGCTAGTAATGGTGGTGGTGATGGTGATAGTGGTGGTGATGGCGGTGGTGGTAGTGGTGATGGTGGTGTTAATGGTGTGGCGCTGGTGGAAGTGATGGTGGTGGTGGTGGTGGTGATGGTGATGGTGGTGGTGGTGGTGGTGGTAATAATGATGATGATGTATGCATGCAGTTTTTCTTATTACTAAAATCGATGACATGGTTTCTAAGAAGAAATTTTCGTATGTCTTATAGATTTAGACTTTCCCATACTGACCGATCTAAATGTGCCATCCTGTATAAGAAAATATTGTATTTCATTTCATTGCATGTTTCAGAAAAGCACTAAACAAGCATCGGCGCGAACAGAGATTGTCGGGCTCGTATGTCTACACGGCCTCGTTGACACTCGACCATCCATAACTACTCGGCCGGTAATTCCCTATTTCGCATCTTCTGCAGTAATGTACTATTTAGGATACATAAATAATCAATGTCATAAGTAAGCGGTCCCATACTAGGATCCGTCTTAAACTGCGGGTGTTTTGAAGACCGACAAAAACAGGAATATTACATGTACAGTTGCTATCGCAGAGGGGAATAAATATTAGCAGTACTTGCGTGATTCTAAGTAATTAACTACATCGCACGTTTAAAATTATGGTGACCTAATCCAAAATTGTAGAAATTTTACTTTGAATCATAAAAAGACTGAATGACGACCTCGTTCAACTTTGTTCAACGTTTGCCAAAAAAATGTTGGCTTCAATTATGTCACGACTAAAATTGTGTAGTTCTAATGGTGCGACATTTTTATAAAATAGATAAATATTTCATCTTTAATAGATAAAGTGGCGTTATATGCGGTATGATGCATGCAATTCATAAAAAAAATAATTAAAAAAACAAAAAACCCGACTGCATAAAAAACTAAAAAGAAAAAAACGAGTCCAGTACCCTAGAAATTTGTTAAGTTATAATGGAAATCTTTCATGATTCACGATCGATACTCACAATATAACAAATAATAAATTCTAATATGGAACATAGCGATTTTAAACAGTCGGGACCCATTGTTGGGAAGATTTGCGTCGATCTAGATTTCTTATGGGTTTTTTGTTTTTTTAGTTTTTTTTTTATTTTTTACTTTTTAGTTGAAATTATAAAAGTCAGTCAATTTCGCAATCTTTATCGTGGGGGTTATTGAGAAGCTTGCACAGATTTATTACAATACAATTAAATGAAAATTTAGTGAGAACGGCTTTCTAACCAACTTTAAATCGTTATAGTTCCTAACTGGTAATTCCAAATTAAAAATGATAAAAGAAATCTAATAATGATTTTTAAATCCCTATTCATTGATACCCCATTAGATATATTACATCGATTTTATTTTTTTTCATTTTCACAATATGGCGGCTCATTATCGCCATTTTGAGTTTTCATCATTTTCATGTCTTCAGTGACATTTGGACAGTTAAAGCAAATCGATTGCCGTAAGAATCATCAAAATCGGTCCACACGTTAGGTCTCTAGAGTGCCAGATAGGAACAAAAATACATACATACATACATACATAGACTGATAAGCACATTACCACTCCTTTGCGTCACGCAGTCGGGTAAAAAATGAGCGGATACTAAACAATGTGCACATTTATTTCAGAATTTTCATTTTTGTTTGGACTTTCAACCCACGGAAAAGTGTATAGGTCTTTCTCATATAATCAGAAGAATACATAGGTCTTCTCATATAATGAGAAGCAATGTGATACTTTTTACATATTTTGTTATTTAAAATACAACAGCTTGTGGCGTTCATTTAATAAATACAGTAGTCATTTAATAAATACAGTAGCAACACAAAGTTGGCACAATGGACGCGTCGCCTCGACTCATAACTCAATCCACGCACTTCTGACACGTCAAGATCGTGGTGTTGTTGTCGAGTTTTGCATATATCACGGTAACGTTAAGTTTTGCACCGCGTTTGTACACAACATCACAGACACCAAGTACTATCGTAGCGCAAGTAACCAATTATCATATTTATAAACTTTCTTGTTAATGATATTCATTTTCGTGTCTGCTTACTAACATTTCGAATGAAGGAATTTATTTAGGACACGTTGTTGCTGAGCATTTCTAACAAAGTTTGAACATAAATTTGTATAGCCACATTATATTAACTTACACAAAAGCCGTTAACTTTAAAATTTTGTCGCCAATTTTTACAATGATTTTTTAGATATTTTTTTAATTAGTTTGTTGCAGATATCTTTAATGATTTAAAAATATCGGTCATGAACTAATCTAAGAAAATAGTAAAGATGCATTAAATTGATGAACAATATTTGTTAATAATGCACTAGTATGCTTTGTTTCTTTACCACGAAATTATGTAACATCTTGCGACTTGTTATTGTATCATTTCACTGTATAGATTGAGTAGGCATACATATTCTATAATCGGCAAGAAAAAAAATAGAAACATAACAGCAAGAATAAATCAAAAAACAAACGGCTTGCATATGAACCGAAACTATACTTATAGATTCCTTGAAAAGGAGGAGAGAAATGAGATTCTTAGAAGAGTGATATAGACCCAATAAGCCCAACGCCTAAAACCGTCTCTGTAATACAAGAAAAGTCCGCTACTTCGTTCGCAGCGAAAAAAATGCGTTATTTGCTTTTTTATTTCAGCGTTGTTCGGTAAAAAGTTTACTATAAATACCCTAGAATGTTTAGGTATGCCTGAAAGAAATACAAAATGGTTGAGATTGGCCCAGCCGTTTAAATAAGGCTGCAATGATTTTCCGACCGAGAGATGGCACTGTTATCATATAACAGTATGTATGTGGAAGGCTCTTAATGATAGGGGTCATTCCTCCAAAATGTCGCTTACGTTATATAAGTGCTTTGGCTACACTACGCCAGCTACCTCAAGAAAGGCGCGGCGCAGCGGAGCGGCGGAGGCGCTAATAGCGAATTGAAACAAAATAAGGCCGCTTTGCATGCCTTTGCGCCTTAAATTTTGTGTGAAATTTCATTATGCACCTTTCGTCTCACCACACCCGAAACGTAAGACCTTGAGGCATATTGTAAGGAACACCAGGTCAATATCACATTGCAGGTTTGAGGTAAAATGTTGTGCCGTCATGCTGCTGATGGTAGGTACCCAAATTTCAAGTAGTAATATTTACAGGAAACTAGCTTCCGCCCGCGACTTCGTCCGCCTTAAATTCGCAGATAGGTGTATTTTTCCGGGATAAAAAGTAGCCTATGTCCTTCCCCGGGACTCGAACTATCTCCATACCAAATTTTATCCAAATCGGTTCAGTAGTTTAAGCGTGAAGAGGAACAGACAGACAGACAAACACACTTTCGCATTTATAATATTAGTATGGATTTATAATATTAGTACGGATAACGAACACATAATAAAGCTCCCATCAATATCTAACGTACTTGCATCTCTAAATCATCAACATATTAAATACTCGTACTTGCAAATGGTACAAAATTATATATTTTGTAGCTAATAAATTTAACCCCTCGTATGCGATGTTAAACATTTGTCAATCAAATTGAAGCTAAATGTCATTTTAACATATAGTTTAAATGCTCTGCACTGATTCGAGGCTTGGGCTCCATTCAGAAGTACTTACTACAACAAAACACAATCACACGACAACGCTGTGACAAAAAGTCGTGACGCAGTGGTTACGTTGAATAGTTGCGCTGCAGCTTCCTACGGTGTGACGGTAAAATGTGGTCCATGTGGAGAGAAATCGCAACCAAACCCATTATCCTTACTTGTTTCTTTTTATTTTAATTTCTGCCTTTGACGTTTGGAGACACTTTATATCTCCTAATTTAATGTTTTGACCGCGAAGACTCTACATCTACATTAAAGTTAGTTTATACTAAACAATGTCTTATGCCTTCCTTTATATCGCCTGGTGACAACCAAAACTCACTTAAATATCTGTCACTACTCTTCAAAACCTCGTATCTCGGTCTGGCATTACTAAGATACGAGTTTGTTTTCTAGTAGGTATTTGTTAGTTAGTGTTTCTTTGTCGTCAGCAGACGATATATACTGTTATTCTCTGTTGTGTGTTTATTAATTTTTACTTGTTTGAGGCCTAGAGACTCTTTACATCTCTGTTTGTGTAGGTTAAATTATAATCCAATGGACCCGGAGACAGTACAGTATACATCTCCCTGTAAAGTATTCCCAGGTAGTTTTCTGTTGCATTAATATTGTTTAGCTCTATAATGCAATTTTATCTAGATTGTGAATGTTTTTCCGTTAATTGTAAAATGAGACATGTCCTTGAGGCCTACTTGCAGATACAGTTTTGAATTTTATTTAAGTTCATATAAATTATTGCCCGATCACGTGTTTCTCGTTGTCGTTTGGTTGTGCTACGTATGAATAGACCGTAAACATACTAGGGGTTAATGATGAGCTTTTTTTATAATTACGTTACAATGCCAATTACACATACAACCTCTATACAAACAAAAACAAAAAAAATCGTTCAAGAGCATGTCGGTCCATGATCAGTGTAGGGTTCCGCAGCCATCATTAAAAAAAATGCACTACGGATACAAAAAACACGATATGAAAAAGTGCAATAGCAAAAGAGCGTATCTCCACAGCACTTACGTCCTTTAGCTGACAAGCGCAGTTTTTTGGCAATAACCCAAAAACGGTATATTCGATGATGTTTAAAACAATTGTTGCTGAAAGTATTACTAAGTTTTATCTTTGTAATATTTTTTCTATTGTTTTTGCTAGACCGTAATAATAATAGAGGGGGGGGGGGGGCACAATTTATGCAACTTTGAGAGCGATTATTTCGGAAAATAATGATTAATTATTATTTTTTTAGAAACCTCAAAATCTTTTTAATCGAACTTGAACTATTATTGTCACAAGATACACTTTCAAGAAGCGATTAACTAAAAAGTGTGAAATAAATTAACTTTCTATCATAAACTAAGTAGCAGCTTATACAAGACACCAATCCTCCAAATTTCATCGATATAAGTACATCAATTAGTTTTTGAGTAAAATGCATGTGTCATACGGACGGACGGACATGACGAAACTATAAGGGTTCCGTTTTTGACATTTTGGCTACGGAACCCTAAAAAATATATATGTACGCTTCGATTTATTTAAATTTTGAACACACCAAATCTTTTTCTCATAACAAAAATCAAAGTTCCCAATATTTCATTAGGTCCGAAACGCTTTAAGGCAACTTGTCCTCGCCCACCTCGGGCTGTTGACGTCATAAATTACCTAAAACAAGCGACAGATGCTGCCCCCGTAATGGCGGCATTAGCAGCACTAATGGTCCTGGACGGTGACGTTTACACATAAATTCGCGTCAAATTTGGGTGCGGTAGCGACGTGCATTAACTTAGGTAAGGTGATTGAATTTAGAACGCAATTTATTCGTTGTTTACAGCTCTAATTATTGTTTCAATCAAACTGGAAATGCCTAGGTATATACTCGAATAATATCAACTGAAAAAATGACGAAGAAATTAAACAGTAAGAAACCTTTCGTGTTGTTTGTTCTTGAAAAGCATCGAAGTTTTCTCATAAATGGTGTCGAATTTAGGTACCTACGGTAGTGAAGCGCTTTAACTTAGGTAAGGTAAAGTCGGTTGGATTATGAATTTAGAACGCTGTTTATTCGTAATTTACGATTCTAAATCTAAGGCTGTATTTGACCAAGCTGGAAGAAGACTTATTCAATATATGAAGTGTAAGATTAAAATGAAATAAACATTACCTCTGGGAATTGTACCCATTAATTCATGGGTGATTATAATTGTATGAACAACAATGTTTTATAAATCTCTCGTATTCCTTGTTAAGTTGTGTCTAGACTGCTTTTGAAAAGGGTCGAAGATTGCCTATACCATCATTTGTGTCAACTTTGGCTGCGATAGTGATTTGTGTAGGTAACCTAAGGTCAATACGTAATCTTGATCTATGGCTATGATTATGTCGTTTGATTGGAATATACAATACGGTATATATATTTTTCATTAAAGTTTTCGCTAGCCGAATACAAAATAACGCTACATGGTTTAATATGTTACAGTTAAAAAGCTTTATGTTACCAATCAGATTCTCATTTGAACAAACAATTGACGGTATATTAAAAACTAACATAAAACTATTATTAAGACGGTAAATTCAGAAATCAACCCTACACATGATATCTAAAAATATATTTATCCGCGCAACTTTATATTCCAAATAAATGTGTATAACAATGCCAGACGAAAAAAGCGTCTCTATTCCGTGAGAACTGTCCCCCTCGCTCCCCTAAAACAAAGTTGCCCCTGCTCGGTGGGGTACTAAAAATTCCTCATAATTGAATGAATCAATTCTATCGCCATTAAATCGAGTTACCCAGCATATTGGGAGAGCAAATTTATTTAGCTAATAACCCCTGAGGGTTATCCCTTGCTACGTGAGGCGACCTGGAGATTAGGCAATTTCGTTTGGTTCATTTCTTTTACACACCTTTACTGTGTCCTAAATACACCTGCTTACTTAGTACGGGAATCTAGTGGAAATATATATAACGTTCGTAATGATATGGCCCTTAGAAGTGCTTCAGAATAAATTTGCGCTTTGTTGTTTCTTAGTGCTTTCTTCACAAATCATCAATGTCGTAAAGATTTTAGGTCTGTAAAAGTAAAGTATGTATACGCAGATACTCACATCATCAGATAATCACATACTTGGTGTTAATTTTTAAGTTGTATTCAAGACTCAATCTTAATTTAAACAAAAGCAACAGAGCTACAAAAACTCAACACCTTTACATTATTAACAAGAAGTTTAAAGTGACATCTCAACTCCAGCTACTGTTGAAATTCGAATAAATATTTAATCCCAGCAAAGGAACTTTCCACGTCTCGAAACTTACCTACATCCATCGGGGAACTCGGAACAAACTTGGGAAGCGACAACTAACGTAAATTAATACCTGACATAAATTTGCCATAACGCGGAGTTTGCCGTGGGTAAGACAGTGCAAATGCGTACAAATCTCGAAGCCGGATGCTGTTGGTCTAATGGCGGCATAACGCAGCGGGGGCCTCCTTCCCTCTGGCTTGATCTTATCAATTTGCAGGACAAGGTGCTTGAGATACCGAACAATTGGTATAGGGGAGGTGTAGTACATGCCGTGCGGCGCGCACGTATGTGAGGCCGTAAATGGGTCAGTGGTGAGCTGGTACCTACTATAGTATGCCGTTTGATGTTACTTATTTCCTTTTAAGGGAGTATTTCAAATGCTTATGCGATAACAAAAACAATATTATTAACGACCAATAAAGAGGAGTTTATAAAGTTATAGAATCTTAAACTACAAGAACTTAAGCGAGCCAGCTTGAAATTCTCGCAACACATTTCGTTCGATCCCCTCAGGTAATCTTAAGAACACCTTTCTAAAATTCATCCCATGTAGGTATACATGACACGTAATGTCATCGTCTGTATTCTGGAACACCTCCTCCTGTACAAATAGAAGCCATACTTGATTGACAAAATCGGCATGTGTAGCACTACACGTTGTTTTCAGTTGCTAGTTCGGTCACGTCGGCGGGCGAGTGGTTCGAACGTCCAATCACTTCGCTCTAAACTAATAAAGCGGAAGGAAGCGCCGGCGCATACGTATTCCAGCCTGAGCTGCATGCCAATTGAGGAAAAATTGGATATGTGCTGCAAGTCTAAGACTATTTGATTAGGAATCCAAAAAGACACAAACATTTCAACTGAATTAGCGACGTTCAAAAATTTTAACAAACTGTGCTTTTTATCAGCCTTTTTAATACAGATTAAAGGTACCTATATGCGAAGACAAATATAAATACATCGTTCAGAGTACATCGATAATCATACGAATTATTTCATTTTACTTCAAAAATTCTGATGTCATCTAATATTACATGGGTTGCAATGTTAAAAAAATGTTTCCTGGTCTCAAAGAAATGCTTTTTCGCCTGAGGATGTCACAGCGAATAAATTTATAAATTACTGAAAAATACAGGAGTAAACAAACATAAAATAACTAATTAAGTACAATCTAGAAGCGGAAAAACAGAAATTAAAAGAGGACTCACAAAATAACCAGACCGACATCAAAAAGACGATCATCCATCGCGTACGTGGAGTCAATTTATCACTGGGGAAAAATGAAAAATCCTCTCCGGTCCATTAAAAATAGTCTCACATAGTATGACCCATAAAACGAGAGAGCGATGTGAAAAGGAAACACGGTCGGGAAAAAATAGTCACCACCTCGTCAGGCCAGCTAGCTCGCCAAAAAAGAAAAGCAATTTACCCGCATGAAAAGGTTCGATCCAATATCGCGCGCCGTATCCACTCATTTGATTTGATATTTTCACTCGACGCCGAACAAATTACAAATGTCGGTTTATTCGGATTGTGATTATTTTTCTGTCAGACGTCTATCGCCGTTGAGAGGGCTTATGGAAATGCTTTCACCTCCAAGTTTTCCTATTAGCTCCCGGCGTGGGCTTGTCGTAAGGCTTTGTGTTAAAATTCAAGATTGCCAATAAGCCTGTTACATTTCCTTATTTTTTGTGCGCCGTTTTACTCCATTAATATTAATGTTTTGGTTTAACGCACCAATTTTCGATTTCAAAAGAGCTGTTTACGTTTACGCTGAGTATTTGACTATTGATTTTGTACAATTCTTAGCTTTATTGTTACGTGCGTGACTGTTTAACATGTCATGTACGGTTTTTTACACATTGATTTCGTAGATTTATTTGGAATAACTTAGAAATAGAAACACGAGAAAATATTACCCTTAAAACCACCTTTTGCTGTCAGACACTCTGCCATATTGTTATCCATGATAGAAACATGTAAAGATGTTAAAAGCATATGTATAGGTGGTAAACATCTCCCTCGGTAGGTATGACAAGTTTTACAATACCGCCCTCCCCGACTCCATGGTAACCGCGTCATCTCCGATACACCAAAACGAAGAAATTGAGACATCTGTACAATACTTATAGACTATTCATCCGTACTTGTCTTCTTCAGTAAACAACATTCTAGCCACAAAGCACAAAAACTTGTCTAAAGCCATCATTTTCTAGTAAATAACATCACCTCAGTTCAAACTTGTAATATCACGTGGCTGTTACCTACTCATAAAATTGTTTTGCGTACAAATAACAGCTGGATTTGGGATTAATAGGGAATATTCATGAATTTTAATTTTTGTTTTATTAAAAGCTCGTTCATGTAACAAACAGTAGACAAAAATATTTTTTCAAATAACTATAAAAATTACCAAGATATAAGCCATCAAACATTTCATTCTATCTCTTTCTAGCAAAACAGAATTTAATATGGAGTTTATATGGCCAGAGTGCACTATGACGTAACAGTGTATATCGGACCTCTCTGTCTAATTAGTAGTTTAAAATGCCTATATCTTGCGTATTTCTTGGTCGATTTAAATTTCACATTTTGAAATAGTTTTAACGGTATTTTGAAATTTTGTTAAGAAAAGCGACAAAAAAAATCATCATCATCATATCACCTCTAGGACATCCACTGCTCGGCAAAAGCCTCCCCCAAGGAGCCCCATATCGACCGGTCATGTGCCGCTCTCAACCTATGGTTTCTAGTGATCTTCAGCAGATCATCGGTCCATCTTGTTGTGGTAAAGGGAAGACCTCTTTTTCATTCGGGGGGAAATGCCGGAATCGACACCCTTGGCAGGCGGGGATCGCAGTAATTTTGCAGAGGATGCTGCTGTCCATCCTACGGTGGTCTTACAAGTAGTTTTAGGACATAGCAATGGGCATGGTTTAGTTTGTATTTGAGTGCGTGAGCATGGTGGTTACAGGTTCACTAGATTGTTAATATCTAATGATATGTGTTTCTTTTTTTTTGGCCTCAGTAGTATAGATATCCACATCATGTGGCCATGTCAAACGCATGACTGCATCCTTTGTCACCTTTTAAAAAACTCAATACACCCGATAAATCGTGCCCTAAGTTAATGAGCCCGGTACATATTTCACCGGCACCGTTTATCATGCGACAAGATTGATGCTGCGAAAGGGAAACGGTTTGATTTGTGGTCCTACAATGGATGACGTCACGGAGGCTGCTGGGTATTAAACAGGTCAATACACTTTGGGGATTTTCACCCTTTTTATAGAATGGGTCTTTATTTTACCTTCCTCGTGGCATATTCAATAGAATAACTTGCAATATTTGATTAGAGACATATACCATTCATAATCCAAACCTTTTATAGCAATCGTTGAAACGATAAAAAACCATCGACACAGCTGGAAAAAGCTGTTAATATTCAAACTAGACATATTCTTGAATCAGGTTTAAGAACACTCACGATGAACTCACTATTTTAACACAAAGATCTAAATCAAAATCGGTTCATCACCATCAGAGAAGAAATAGTATGCAGAATTTTCCTCAGGATATGTTTCACTCCTCGTCAAAAAGAAAAATAAAATGATGTTTTTAAATGCCATTTTTCTTTAATATTTTACCTTTTGGCCGCTTTCATATTTGAATGAAGCTGTCAGTCATACGCGTTATTAATGCGACGATTTACGACACCTGTAGGTGTTCTTGGCGTTCAAGGGTTAATAAAACCCGAGGTCAAAAACTAGACTATTTATTACATAACAACTACTTATCTTTTTATGGTTGTTAATTTCTTTGTATGAGGCTAGAAAAAACACTCTTCTCTCTTTATTAATTCCATGAAGTCTAAAACAAAATAGTACTTTTATAATTCATAACTGTGCAACGCCACTAGCTACGTGTGAATGACAAAAGATGGAAAAATGATTTCAAGAAATTTCATTAAAATTCCGCTTCGTCAAGTCCGAGGGCGTTCTTGGTAGGGTTGCCAATGTTATCAAAAATAGAAAATAATTTAATTACGACATTTGCTACATATATACTGATTGTTTTTCGTTATGTGTATGTATTTTATCATCCCAAATAAATTTGCGGTTCCCCTGTTGCCAGCCGGGCCGGGCCGCTAGAAAAGGGTAGTATTTCAACACAAAACGGAGACGACTACTACGGACTACACGAAAAGATCTTCCTCTATGACTTCCACCGCGAAAAGTCGCACATTTTCAGTTGTTTTCTGTGTCTAGATATCTATGTATTTGTAATTATTTCCATAAAAACTTCAGTGGTTTACACGTCAATAGTATTCTGAAATACTTTATGTTTGCTATATTTTTTTACGAGGCTGTTGTGTCAGGCTCTATTGGGATCGATCTATTATAACGGTTAGGGTTATTGAAACCAACAAGCCTGTTCTTGCATTGTTAGATCAATCTAAGTGCCGCCGGGTAGTGCTCGTCCACATCAAACATGACGAAAACCTTGTGAAGGCATAGAAGTATAAACTTGGCAAGTACCTTGACTTGGCTCACAATGTGCCCGCCAAGTGGAATAGTGATTCAACAATCATTGTTCCGATAGTCAAGGTCCAATGGCCTTGATAGAATTAGGACATTTTCCAAACTCATTTTAAACAATGTTTAAATGAAAATGGGGTTGTAATATCAAAAACACGGAAATATTCTTGGACCTTACGAGTTTAAAGCGAAGAACCTCAACCAGCATCTACTCATACCTACTCATAGATACGAATGGCTATGAGGTACCTTAGCTAAATAGCGGCAGATTGAACCAACCTTGGCACCCTCGGTTAGATTTTGTTTATAATTTATTTTTCATTTTTTTTACTTATATTTATGTACTGAACGTAATGTAAGAATTTAAATAAATAAGAAAAACATTAAAACAAAAAAACCTCGTGCACAGCCCTTAGTCCACAGGGCCTGAGGTGTGGGCGAGCGGGCGCGGCGGATTTGTCGTGGTCCGGAAACGACGGAGAATTCATTTGGGCGTAATAGGTTTCCTGCGGCCGCGTCCGGCCCCCGTCCGGGCGTCCGGGCGTCCGGCCCCGCACGCAGCGGAAGACGCGCGTGCGATACGCCGTCTTAGTGAATTCGGATTGGGATATTGTTGGGGTACGTGCTGGGTGGAGGTCAGGAGGTTTTTTTAATGAACTTTCACTGATCATACAGCTGGGGTATAAACTTAAAAATCTGCATCTAGTTTACACCTGAAGCCCGTTTCACAAAAGCTTCTAACTTGTATTACAAGTGGAAGTCTCTTTTTAATACATATTGCTGGAAAGACTTTTCCGCATGTAATACAAGTTACAAGCTTTTGGGAAACAGGCCCCTGGTTGGAATAATTAGACACATAAAATAAAATATACTGGTCCGTCAAGCAGATTGACAAAGACTTAAGACATTATAAGAGTATTTGATGGTACAAGTAAGGGGTGAGATGATAGCAGTGACGTGCCCGGCAGCACTGTACACAGTCCTGGTGTCACATTTTGCAAGTAATGTGCGATTGCTCGAAAGCTAAATCTGGCAAAACGAGCCAAAATACTATACCATACTTCCTGTAACACGGACGGATGATCTGCAAATAACACGTCCGAAGTATTCATTTTAAACCGAGTCATGAGAAGTCAGTCAGGGACCTCCCGCTCGCTCACATGAGCAAACAGAGGCAAATCATATTATTAAGGTAAAAATCTCAAAAGTTGTGATTTCTCTGTTGCCGCTCACTCCATCTGAGTGTTGTATCTGCTCGTAAGAAACATTAGGTAATTTGTGGCACCCTACTGCTTAGTCACAACTGACAAAAGTCTTATGAACAATAGCTCACTGCATTTCCGAATTAAACCGAGCCAAGAAACCGACTACACACATGTCGACGGCTGATTGGAAACTCCGAAAGTTGTAATTCCCCAACTTCGCAGACTTCATTAAAACTTGCGTGATGTGTCATTAAGGCACGCTTAATTATTAATATTCAAATCATAATTCGGAGGAAAAAGCAAAGACGTGTTAACCTATGAATAAATTTTGTTATACGTTCGAACAGTTACGTGCATTGGGATGGCTAAACAAATATTATGGATACAGTGGAATAGTTTTCATGTTTAAATTTCTGCTAATTAGTGTAACATAAAATCTGATCATGAAGAAGAGATAGTCAAAAACATGAGTTTACTTGGATTCACACAACGAGAATTATATAGCGTGCGTTTGCCAATATGAATAGTTTTCTGACTATTTAATCGCTCCAGGTGTATTTGGACGATTATGGTAAAGGTTTCGAGGATTAACCATATATCAGTTTAGACATTCCATGATTATTGACCTAATGATTCCTCTATTTGTGACGTAGGTGCTGTTGACTCGCGGAGAACCGAAATATACCTATAATCATGATAATATGATTAAGTGAAGGTTTGTTTAGAGTGTACGAGGTGCAGAGAAAACTTGTCTCTTTGAGAGTATTTTTTTTCCAAACTTGATTCTTTCAAAAACCATGTTTGAGTGAGTTGCAAGTTTTTAAACGAACAAACGATTCATCTGCGGACAAATACAATTATAAAGATTAGTCTGGGATTCATGTTGCATTTAATATTATATCATATTCTTACATTCGAGTGGCCTTAAGTGTACCTACGTTCGGCGTAACGCGAGTTCGGTGGCTTATGTAAGCTGATAATAGACACATAATAACGTATTGGAAGCCTTACGAGTATTATGATCGCACAATCGTTTGAATTAGGTCGATCGCCATTTTGTTTGCTAGGGCTGCCACAAAGGTGAATTATAAGGCTTATATAGGGATTATGAAACTAAATGTAACGTTTGCAAAGAACATTTGCATTAGTTGATTATGCTTTTCTTACGACTACATAAACTATGCCCAAACATCGGCTATAATCGTCGGCAAACACAGCGTTGGAGCAGTCTTATAGATTTATAGGTAATCCTGATCGATAATATTAAGATTGACCTTAAAGATTTCGATTATAAAGTTTAGTTGTTACGTTAAACTGAAGGAGAATGACAGACAGCGACTCCATGTATACGGGGACTTAACATAAAATAAGTGAGGAAAGCAAATTATCTCTGATAAACGTATAACATTCAGTTTCCTGCAATTCACACAAATACTAAATATTCATCTTACTATTCTAGGCAGCGCCAACCGCATTAATTATCGTAACCTTAATTTATTTCACTTAAACTAAAAACAAAACCTAACAACTCGTAAACCAGCGAAAAAAGTAAAGTACTAACGCCATTTGCGTTCAAGAGCGCGCAAAATAAAATAATAAAAAGTAGGCGCGTCGCGCCCGAAGGCTGGGGTTGTAATTTCCCTAGATTTCATATTTTAAGCGTAGACGCCCGCGGGCGTTGCTACGACGCTCGTAGCTCGTAGCACAGCTACGGCGTAGACTTTCCATTGTACAGGCTGAGGTGATTATGAGAATAAAATAAAAGTGCTTATTTTATTTATGTGTTATTTATTAGTCAATTGTTTGATTAAAAACAGACCAAGTGCGGGTCAGACTCACGCACCGAAGGTTCCGTACGTATGTAAATAATTCGTTTATCACGGGAATCGAGGTGTCAAAATAACGCTATAAACGGCCGCATCTATGAACATCCAGAGTTAGTAGAGCCAATATTGTATCCTAAGAAATAATTACACAATATGGGGTTTATTCATTGATTTATTTGAGGCATCAACAGCAATACAAAACATGAAACATAATTTAAAAAACACTACAACAGAAGCCAATAACAGATGTCCACAAAAGTACAATTTAGTGGCACAAGTTACATAAAAGCGAGTAAAAGTAAACTATTCTATGAGAAAAAATAATACATTTGACATTCTCACATATTAGAAGATGGGTGCCCGTATATGTGTGTGTGTTTGGTGTTTGTGCGGAAAAGGAACTTTTACTCAGGACTGAACTAGTCTAGGAAGTAAAGACCGAATACGTTTCTTCAAACTTAATTTGGTGCAGTCAAACAAATCAATACTGTTAAATTGTTTATTATACTGCCTTAAGACCCGAATTAATGGGGAGATTTAGCATTTTTAGTAGGGACTGTAGGAAGGCTAAAAGAGCAGCGTTCACCGGACGTGTTCTGCCTGCCGGCACAGAGAACTTGAACTCTGTGCCGGGTTATTTTATATTGATTACTTACATAGACAGACAAACATAAATAGTTAACATTTTCAGACTTTTCTCTTTGGTTGTGCTATAAGAGCTACAGTTTTTTTTTTCGTTTTCCCTAATAGACAAGTTGACGCGGCTGAAGGTATTTTTGATAATAGACGTTTTATTAAGTTTATTTTTTACTATGGTATTTTAGGCTAATAGTGCTCATCCAAACATTATTGATTTTGAAATAGAAATTGAAGACAACTTCGATTGTTACTAGTCGGGTACATTGTGTTATGTACTCGTAGTACGCGAAACGTATAAGTATTAGAGTTGCTTGTACTTATACCACTACCAGGCTTATAGCAAAAAATAAAGACTAAAATGTAAATATAAATTCAAACATGTGTAAAACTAGATTTCACCTGCGCAGCCGTGGATATTTCGCTTATCTATACTTCTAGAAACAGGCTTTATTTCAAAAATAAAAGGTATAGAATCTTAATCACTTTTCAGTTCATATTCCATGCAAATCCTACCAATCCGTAGCTCCGTAGCTAATAACAGGACTAACTGACTTTACGGTCTAATTATCATTTATATCGTGCCGAGCATTTGTAATATTTAAATGCCATACTTGAACTTTCTCTACAAAGAAGCACTCAGCTGCCGACTGTACCTTGGCACAGAATATAGCACGTCGTAGAAGCACAAAACTTCATCAAAGCGACAATAGAACTACAGTACGACTGCGCGACTGTGACCCACATCGTCTTAAAACTGTTAAGTTACATCAGCTTTATTCAGCGATTCATCGCAGCGAGTTAAAGCCTGATATTAATCTCCGGTAGCATCCGACTCTGGATTCGCCATTTTGCGCCTAAATATGATAAACTTTCCCTTAAAATTCTTCGTCCCCCCGTTTCTTGGCACGGCCCCGGGGGGCGGGGGAGGGGCGGGGGCAAGTCTTACGGCCCTGCTTTTAAACTAAGCTCGTTAATTAATTACAGCCAAGTCGACTGAGGGTACTGCCTTATATAGCGCTATGTACCGATAGCTTTAAGTACGCCGGTCTAAGGCGGGTGAAAAATTTACCAAGTCGGAAATTATTGCCTCGGGAAAAATCCCTTCTTGTTGCGACCCAAGTATGGTAAGTTGCATTCTGTCGTTTGAAAAGACATGTAGGCGGCTCTTTGCGTGAACTCGGTCACCATAATTAAGACAAATCCGAGAGAGATCTAGAAATTCTATTTTAAAACGTTTAAACCGCAATGTTACATATTAATGTTATATGCAAAATTAATGTGTAAAAGTATTGCTAACCCGAAATTAAATCAACTTCACGGACACTTCCTAGCTATATCTTTGTTTACGTCGGTATCCATACTATGAATCCATAATATATCTGATATCTTCATATCTCTGTTACCTTTTAGCTCTTAAACCACTGAACTGATTTAGATGAAATTTGGCAAGATAGTTTTCAATCTTGGGTATAGCACAGGATAGTTTAAATCTAGGTAATCATCACAAGGAACACCCCTCTGTTATTCTGTTATCTCGGTAACGCGAAGAAACTTAAATTTGGCTGAAAGTAAATATTTAATAAAGGGTTTTTATTTAATATTGATTCTGATTATGTAATTATATGTATTATAGATAACCTGTAACCATTGATAATATGATAAACAATTACAATAAAAAACCATCCACACATCCTCCTAGTTCTTATTCCAACTACAACCGCTATTTCAGCCATTAATTACAGAACCACGGATCGCAATACTACGAACACTTTCTCGACTAATAATTAATTGCTACTAAATTCGCCCCGATTTCAATCCGGTTACCAAGTCCGCGAAGAAACTTGCGAGGTACATAAGACTTAAGGGCAGAGACGGCCGGAACACAGTGATTCCGCCGTAGGCCATAAATCGAAAAAAGTCATGAGCGTATCCTGGACTAAAAAGTAAGTAAAATGATTCACCGATAGACAATCTTCTAAATACTATATATAGCACAGCAATAAAGTACTATTATCATTTACTTTTGTGCAACGAAAGTGAACGCATCTCGACCCTAATTAGTAGTGTGTTTTTGTCGCCGCAACTTAATCACTTTGTTATTGTGTACTATTATTATTATTTGCGTGTGTCCACGTGGTATTATTATGGAAATCCAAGAAGAGGGTATGTACTTTATTTTTCAATTATGTTTTATATATAAATATGCGTGCTTATATTTTAAAATAATTTTCTAGTAGAGGTCTGTCGTTTACGATTAATTTTTAAGAAGTATGATTTCATTGAGAGTTATACTCTGATGCCGAGGTTTGCCGCACTTGACACATATATTATGTTATAGATGGAAGTGTCCTTAATAAGGGCTGTAACTTTCATCGACCTTTTTTGACCTCTTCTTAGGTAAAAGGGGTTTCAAAGAACAAGAGTAGGGTAGCCGAAAAAAATCCGATTTTTAAAAAATGTTTTTATCTTTGTTTTAGGTACATTTTTAAGGTGTTCTATTTCGAAACGTAGTGTTTTTGATATTTGGCACTCTGGACAAGGAACTGATACAGAAAAATTTCAACATGTTTTTACTACACTGAGGGAAACATCAATTATTTCGGATAACATCGAAAATATTGGCATAGAGAATTTAAGGGTTAAAATAAGGAATTTATGTAAACGAATTGCATGTTATTGGAAAAAAACAAGATGTACAAAGTCTATATTTCTACATAAATATGCAGAGTGGCTTAATGATGTAGAATACATTGATGTGATCCAAAGTATCGAGCAGCGTATTTCTCAGCAGAATGATAACGTCGACCCCTCCCCTTCCACTTCTCGTGGCCGTCCGAGGAAAAACTTGAATGAAAGTAGTAAACGCACTAAAAGAAGGAGACTGGCGGAACTATCTAATTTTGACGAGTCTGCTGTAAATACACTGCTCAATGCTTCTGCTGATTCCAGCTTAACTTCTACAAAAGTCGACGAAAACAAAGTTTTGTCACTTATTGCAGAAGGTAAGATTTCTAGAAAGCAATATCTATTAATTAAGAATTTTATACATAATAATATACTGAAAGATTGTATGCCTTCCTATCAACGCATTGTAAAGGCTAAAAAGAGATGTTACCCTACAACTGTAGCCGTTACTGAATCATCAGCCGAAGTCGAACTTCAGAGTTTGTTAGATCACACTGCCACTCGGATTCTTGAGTCTCAAAAAGATATTTTAGATAAAATACCTGACCAGTCTTTAAATAAAATATCTTTGGTTGGGAAATGGGGATTTGATGGTAGTACAGGACATAGCGAATACAAACAAACTTTCTCAGATTCTTCTCTTGTGGATAGTAGCTTGTTTGTTACTTCATATGTACCGCTTCAACTTATTTTAAACCCGGATAATAAGGAAAACTCAATCATTTTGTGGAAAAATCCTCGTCCATCTTCAACTCGATACTGCAGACCTATTCGCTTTCAGTTTTTTAAGGAAACAACTGCAGTATCAGTTGAAGAGGAGACTTATTTCAAACAGAAAATAAGTAACTTGCAACCGACTATCTTCAAGACAAATGCATGCGAATACACAATTAATCATAGCTTACAACTTACTATGGTCGATGGTAAGGTGTGTAATGCACTTAGTGATGTTTCTTCAACTAGATGTTATATATGTAAAGCTTTACCAAGTGAGATGAATCAAATTGATGTATGTTTGTGCAAAGCAACTGACGAAAGTAAATATGAATATGGCATGTCTCCACTTCACGCATTGATCCGATTTTTTGAATATTTCATTCATCTCGCTTACAAGTTAGAGGTTAAGAAATGGCAAGCTAGGTCTGATAGCGATAAACGACTTGTAGCTGAAAAAAAAAAACTTATACAATCGCAATTTAGGGAAAAGTTAGGTCTTATTATCGATAAACCCAAAAGTGGCGGAAGCGGGACATCGAACGATGGCAACACTGCTAGGCGGTTCTTCTCAAGCTCAGATATTTCAGCTGAAATTACGGGTATTAAGAAGGATCTCCTAGATCGTTGTTGGACTGTACTTCAGTGTATCAATTCGGGATATAACATTGATGCGACAAAATTCAGAGATTTCGCTTTAGAAACTGCACGGCAATTAGTTGCCGAATATCCATGGTACTATTTGCCTGCTTCTGTCCACAAAATTTTGATTCATGGTGCTGACATTATCAATCACGGCCTACTGTCTATAGGAGAACTGTCTGAAGAAGCAGCTGAAGCGAGTAACAAATACTATAAAGCATTTCGACTAGATCACACACGAAAAATGAACCGCGTTTTGACTAATACTGATTTGATTAATCGACTTCTTCTTCACTCAGATCCCCTAATATCAAGTTTGAGAAGGTTACCTGTTAAAAAAAAAAGTTCTTTGTCTAAATCTGTATTGGACTTGTTGTGTGTAAATAGTAAGTAGGTAATATTGAATGTATAAATACGAGTAGTAAGTAATCGCTTTGTTTTAATATAACCTTATTTGTATATATGTAAATAGTCTTGAAATAAATATTTTTATTATTTATGTAGTATGCTGTTTCATTTATGTTTTCATTAATTACAAATTTTTTTTATCTAATGGCTTTATGTTTAAAATAATAACGTTTTATAAAATGGTTTTGACTACAGATATTTTTTTAATAAAAATAGTCACACAAGTTTATTATAAATGTCTAAAAATGTTATTAATGATATATTTCATGCTTGTATAATAACCCTTTATAGTTTAAAATCGAAAAAATGGCTTTTTTTGGAGTTGAGGTATTTATGGCCGCCCTTGTACGGGAGCGGAATCACCGTGCGGAAGGAGGGTAAAATGGCGGCTGAGGGCGCGACCCTCCCAAGGGGGGGGGGGGGGGGGGCGGGTAGGAAGGACGTGAGATTTACTCTAAGTAATTGCAGTAATAAACACGCAAATATATCACGCCGGGGTAATGACAGGAAGCGATGAAAATTGCCAACGTAAATTGCGTGTGTGAGATAAGAACATTTTTCTGAAACAAGAGGAGGAAAATCGTGTATTTTTTGTTTCCCAAGTCGCCTCGCTCGGGTTTGGGGTGATAATTGAGATAACTCGTTGAAAATTCCGTCCAATTTGCAGTCTAAAAGTGAAATGTATGCGACAATATAAGTTATTTAACATACAACTCCAAAAATGCGTTGCTCAAGTCATAAAATTGCTAAGCATTCTAAGCATAACGGGTTACTTACTTGAGATGTAGGAAAATGACATTATATTATATTATAAAGTAATATTATAAAATTCAGTTGCCATATTTAAAACAAATCATACATCATACAACATCATTCAACATCTTAAACCATGTTTGGTACAAAGATAAGTAAACATCAGAGCATAGAGATGGGATATTCGTTAACTAATTATAATTACGCTGTCACAAAATAAAAATTGTGGCCACATACATAACATCAAAACGGCTGGAAGAATCTTAAACCATTATAAACAAAGATCAGAAACAAATGAAAAAATTTTTCGACGATACTGGACTCGAACCAGTGCCTTGAGCCAGACCGGGGCAGCACGCTCTACCATCTGAGCTAATCGTCCACACCAGCAGTCGACGAATTTTGTCATCTGTTCTTGCTTATGGATCTCTGTATGGTGCATCCGACTCTTTAGCCGAAATTGTGATTATTATCATGATATTTGTAAAACAAAAAGTACAATCTTAAACCATGTTTGGTACAAAGATAAGTAAACATCCAGCCATGGTGAAAAAAATGCGCCTTTTTCCACGACGCCTTTTTTTTACTACTTACATACAAATATAGGTAACATTTATCAAAAACGCTTTGCCTGACCTTGGAAGGAATGTCCATAATATCTTGTGCACAAGATATTTCGGAGGGCCGAACTCGTATTTTTTACCAACAGTTTTTATCGTTATACCTTTTATTTTGCAGAAGCCATCCTAAATATTTTTACAAACTTGTAAGCTAATTCGTCCCAGGTTGATAAAATCCATTGCTTTTTTATGTGAAATAATGGACAAGAAGGTTCGTATAGAAAGTTACGTATACTAAAAATGGATGTTTTATGTACATACGTGTCAGCTTTTAAAAAAAGCCTAAAGTTGTCTACTTTCTTACCGATACGTTCCTTATAAATATGTAGGACCTACTACTTAGAAAGCAGACAATACCAAGAAACCAAGTATTTGTGATTATTACAAAAATACGTGCCCTCGCCGGGATTCAAACCGGAGACCGCAAGCTTCTGATCCCGTTATCCAATAAACTTAGCTGGACGTTTCACTGTTTAAACATTACATTAATAATAACATCACACAACACTACAACTCGTAGAAGCGGACCTTGAAACCATTTTAGCGGAAAACGAAGCCCGGTACATCGTAACTAAAAGTTCGTGGAGTTATTCTACACTACGAGCCAGATATCAACTTTATTGTTCGGTGTTTACAGACAAGGAACAGAACAAAACAACATCATTATTTGTCAGCTTTTTTAGTCCCTATTCACTTTATCATTTACTTTGGAGATATTCGTATTTGCTATGACGCATAATATGATAGATAAGTAGATAATGCAAAACTAATTAAAAAATATGTTTTGTTCCCACGTAGAACCAATTCACGAGAGAATGCTGACATGACACTATCTAAATACGGAACCCTAAAAAGATACATGCCTTCACAGTAGCTGCATCACCAAATGGCGCTAGGTACTCATGCGTCTTTCTCCATACAGCAAAGGAAGGAAAGGAAAGAATAGAAAGGGAAAGGAAAGAACAATTCAAAAATAATAATTAAAAAAACAAAAACCCGACTGTCTGAATCTAGATCGACGCAAATCTTCCCAACAATGGGTCCCGACTGTTTAAAACCGCTATGTTCCATATTAGAATTAATTATTTGTTATATTGTGGGTATCGATCATGAATCATGAAAGATTTCCATTACAACTTAACTCTAGGGTACTGGACTTGTTGTTTTTCTTTTCAGTTTTTTACTCAGTCGGGTTTTATGTATATATATATTTTTTTAATTATATACTTTTTAGTTAAAATTATAAAAGTCAGTCAATTTTGCAATCTTTATCGTGGGGGTTATTGAGAAGCTTGCACAGATTTATTACAATACAATTAAATGAAAATTTAGTGAGAACGGGTTGCTAACTAACTTTAAATCATTATAGTTCCTAACTGGTAATTCCAAATTAAAAATGATAAAAGAGTTTCCATTACAAACAAACGAGTTTAGACAGTATGTAAGTAATATAAACTTTTTTACATTAGGGTTAAAATCGAATATCCAATGGAATAAAAGCATATGTCAGTGGTAAACTCAAAGTAATCGTACTGTACGAGACGTTAATAATGAAAACAGGATGTGTAAAAGTTAAAAAAGACGTCAATGATTGGGCTTCAACAGGTATCAGATATTGAAAAGAAAAAATGCTTGAACTGCATTCGAAGTATGTTACTAGTAATGTAAAACTTCCGTTCCTACTAAAGACTTTCTAACAGACAGCAAGCCTAAAAACGAAAACTTCATATCGATGGCGAAAAACGGAAACGTAGTAGAACCGCAAATGAATTCAGTTGGCTTTACTGCCTCTGCGCTTTTCGCCATCTATATGAACCTTGGGGCATATTCACAAAAATTGCCAAGGCGAGCATTTTACCTATTGGTAGGTATATATCGTAAGCGACATTATAGATCAAACTATAAAGGTTTTTTCTTAATAATTCTAATGTGGGACTTATGTATCACACTCAATTATTATTTTTTATTATCTACACAAAATAACAATAATTTGTATTAAATGAAATAATTATTCAGTTTAATAAATTACTAGAAGACGCCCGCAACTTTGCTCGCGCATGAGAAAAAGTCATAACCCCTCTTTTTTTCTTTTAGTAGTTTAGCCGATATGGCGTGATGATGCCGCAACGATACATACACACAACATAAAAAAACATACAAAATATATCGTGCGTTTAAATCATTTTTTTTATATTCTTAGTGTACAGACATCATTTTTACAACTTTATAATAAATAGTATTGAAGTTCCGATATTTAAAAACTGGTCAAGAGAATGTCGGACCATGCTCAGTGTAGGTAGAGTTCCGCTGCTATTCATAAATAATAAAAAAATCACTACAGATGAAAAAAATACTATATAAAAAATGCACGAGCAAAAAAGCGTAACTGCGCCTTACGTCCTTTTGCTGAGAAGCGCAGTTTTTCGGTAATAACTCAAAAACGGCATATCCGATCTTGTGGATAAATATTTTTTCTTGGAAGTATTTATTGTTTTATCTTCGAAATTTTTTCATATTTTTAGACATAAGTAAATTTATTTTTTTAATTATTATTTCAAGTTCTTAGCTTGCCAACAATCCCATTTCATCTACATTCAATTTCCAAATCGTATACTATTGTCAACTTTCTCAAAAGATCAACTTCCTATCTCGTCTACATTTCTTCTTAGTCTTAGTTCCCATCTCGTTCACATTCCCATTTTTAGGGTCAGCCAAACGACGTAAGTGCCGGGGAGATACGCTCTTTTCTTAGTGTTTTAATTTTCATCTATAGTGCATTTATTTGTATAAACGGCTGCGGAACCCTACGTGGTCCGACATGCTCTTGGCCGGTTTTTTTTTCAATTTCCTAGCTCGCCAACAATTCCATATCATCTACATTCAATTCCCAAATTGTATACTATTGTCAACATTCTCAAAAGATTCAAAAGATCAACTTCCTATCTCGCCTACATTCCTGCCTGGTCTGCGTTCCCATCTCGTCCACATTCTCAAGTCACCAACATTTTAAATATTAGTTAGCAGACTTTAAGTCGTATTTTTTTGTATAAAAAATACGACTCAGACATAAGTGTTTTTCGAATTATATTCACGTGGTAAATGGGTAAGGACAAGCGAATGATAAATTCACGTGGTTAAACATGAATAACAAATACGAGTAAGTTACTGTAAAAAAAAAACATTTGAGTGAGAAGCTTATTCAACCTCACTGTTCATTAAACGTATATAAGGTAATGTCCCAGTGTTTAACACTGCTATATCCGCTTAGTTGGAACTTTCAACCTTAATTCACATTTACATCAATAAACAAAGTGTACATCATTGGAATAAGCTATTTTACATTTCCGGTAACTTCTCCAGTAGTCTATAAATAGGTAAGTCAAGTAGGTATTAACGTATGAAGCCCCATATACCTTGCTTTCAGTTCAGCAGCCAATTTGAGTGCACCTTTGCACCGATAATTCCCGAACCGTAATTATTCCATAGACAAGAAAGGGGCCGCCCCACTTCCAATATTTATGTGTTGCCGATGACTTGGCGAAAATATCGGGCGTCGACCGACTCCTTTTTAGCGAAGAATGGCCGGAGAAAGGCCGCGGGGAAGGCTTTCTTAATGCACAAACAGCACGGCTCGCTCACCTGCCTTGATTTATTGGGCACCATTGTTCGACCGTTACAAGCTTGTTGTTGCGTTTTTAATTTATTTCCTTCGTGAAATTTTGCGCGTTAATATTTAGTTAGATAATAGAGGTGATAATGGGGAATCCTGGGGAAATTTGTTTTGGTTTTCCTTTAATTTTTTTGCAATTTTCCTGGAGGTTTATAACGTTAACCATAGGGTGTGCGTAGAGGTACATGTTGAGGTGAGAACATAAAATCCATTAAAAACATACATTTAGCGAATACATTATTTTTAGTTAACGTCACTTTATTATAGCATCAGTTACTGGAAACATCCAAATTGCAGATTAATCAAACCATTTAAATATTAGGCTCATACTTTTACAATCCACCACACATTTATAAATGCCAGAATTCAAATTACACTAAAGAACATGACACTTTCTGAACTAACCTTTGCTCTTATTTTAGTACAAAGTGCACATCCGTACTTAGTGGCATAGCAAATAGCATCGATACGTCCGCTACGTCGCTGGCAAAGCTTCTGACGAACACCGACCCCAACAGTATAGATAACTCCACTTCTCGCATATTGTTACCAAAGGTCGCAATCACGGCATGCATAAGGCAAATGTGTCGCATATGTCTCTCTCTAAGGCCGAAGTCAAAGTTTGCCGTCATTTGTCCCCGCCAAGGTGCAAGATTGGCCACAAATATATACGGGCCGGCTGAATTTGCGGGCCGCTGTGAATCGCCAATGAGCTGTGACGGCACAGCACACAGAAGGTGGCATCTACTGCGATACATGCAGCATTTTGATGCAAAAGTACTTCAATAAGGTTCCACTGAAATGGGATAATTGCTTCCCAAAATGTTTTATTTCCCAAACTCAGTTTCTTTTTCCGATTCTTTTTGAATGAATGAATGAATGAAATCGTTTATTCACCATGAACATATGGTCACATACGATCTTAGTTTATTTACATTGCTTCCCATTATACATTCAGTCTTGACAGACATGTGAAAATAATTGTAAATATTGGTCAGTGATATAAATATAATCACTAAGTCATTTAAAATAAGATACAGTTTTATTTCAGGAGTGATTATAATTTTTGTACATATTTATAATAGTAAGTAATTCATTTATCAAGGAGTTAATATAGTGATAATAATCAGATTAATATAAGAAAAATAAAATACAATTAAAATGAGAATAAGCCAAGTTCCTTCAAATATAAACTAAATGTCTGATAATATTCAAAATGTATACAATAATAATTCGTTAATACTGTAGAAACAATTATCAATCAATATTTTATACAACTATATTGTTTTAAACTCGTTTATAGGCAATGTCTTTATGTCAGCTGGTATTTTATTAAATATACTAATACACATGTTATGAGCGCTTTTTCTTCTAAGTACTAATTTGTTAGTAGTTGGTAATGCTAACCTACAGCGTCTATGTGATCGTGTTGTTTCCTTATCTTCTACGAATGTGAAAAGTTGAATATTGAGTTTTACAAAAACACATATCTCGTAAATATATAGGCAAGGGAAAGAAAGTAACTTATGTTTAATAAATAATGGTTTACAAGGCTCTAGTCTATTTACTCCACAAAGGGTTCGGATACATTTTTTTTGAGCGACAAAGGCGCGATCAGCATTTACAGAGTTACCCCACATAATTATACTGTATCGTAAAATAGACATAATGTATCCGTGATAGATTAGTAAGGTTTTACTGCTTATATAAGTACTCTATTTTGATAGGTGCAGAATCTACACTTCAAGATGGTGAGTGTAAACCAAGATATGCAGTCGTGCGCACAGCTCTCCATGGCGTTACCTAAGGTCTCCCCGGAAAATCAGCGCTGGCTTTCGAGCTAGCATTATGCTGAGTTGCTGAGGTGGGACCTTTTCGAGAAATAGCCAATAGTAGTATTTTTTTTTTTTGTTGTTGTCATTGTTATATGCCATCAAATAAATGTTTATTTCTTTCTAAACGATAGGCGAAAGCAATATGTCTAAATTTATTATATAGACCCATATCTCAAAATGCAGCTCCAATAGCAAAAATTGCTGTAGCGGCTATACAGTCATGATATATTAAGTCGAGATATTGATCAATTGGAGACATCGCAATTCGGGCCCTAAAATGGGAACAGGGCCACGTAAGATTGCGTCTTCAAGTTAGCTACTTCTTACTTCTACTAGCTACGCAATATTTGTTTCACTGAGTCAAAGGGTATCGACCGGAGCACCCGGAGGATAACTTAAAAACTCTATTTTACGTAAAGCGATTGTATTATACATGCAGATATTGAGCGATACTGTTCTAGTTGCCCTGTAGACTGTGGCGGCGACGATCGGGCAACGGTCGTTTGTGGCGACGGCAATTCGCATTCATAGGGGTGACTGCCGTGTCGCCATGTCTGCCTCGTCAGTGTGTCCAACATATTCCAGTTGGATTTAACGCCAGTAAGAACATGTCTGATTTGAGTCTAATCCTTATCATTAGACATAAAAGTGTATTCATAAGCCTAAGCCAAGAAAATAAATATAAATATAAATATCCCTAATGGGACAATCTTACACAAATCGACCTAGTCCGAAACTAAGCAAAGTTTGTATATTATGTGTACCGGAAGACGATATACATAATATATAGATAGATTTCAATACTTACATAAATAGAAAACATCCAAGACCCAGGAACAAACATTCGTGCTCAGCACACAAACACTTGCCCTGGCCGAGATTCGATCCCGGGACCGCCAGCTTCGTAGTGGGTTGCACAACGCCCATTGACCCAAACGTGTAAGTAATTACACATGTTTGTTCCACTCGTATTTAGCTAGTAGACGTTGTATTATACAAATTAGCTGTTAATGAAGTTCCATTAAAAAAGTTTCAGATGTCCTACTTTCAAAAAATCAAGTTTCCAATACTAACTTTCAATCCCAATTATTGGATGAATTTTCAGATACAGTGAATTTACTTGTTTTACTCTATTTACGACGTCTCAGATCTCTAACATTAAAGAAATTACTCTCCATACTATCCTTTAACCCATTTTAACCCCCTTAGGGAATGAATTTCGAAAAATCCCTTCTTATTTGTTGCCTAAGTAATAGAAGTATCGTATTGTAAAAAAAAACAAGTTTCTAAATTCAGCAGTTTTGGCTCTGCGTTGATGAATCAGTCAGGATTTCTTATATTTTAATGAATAGATATATACCAGTGCAACCTGAAAACAAGCCACAGCCATCCCAGCAAGACGCCGAGGGTGTATTAGCATGGCGTGCGCTTTGCATCACAAAGCGGACCGCACTCGCAGTCGATATTTACTGCCACTGATTGGCCGCGATTTGTAGAGGCCGATTTGAGTTCGCCGCACGAATAGACAATGTGCTCAGATGAAGGTTACTGCCCATTAGATGTCGATGTAATAAGTGGGTGAACTACACAATAATTTATACGTTAAGACATGGCACCGCTATCCTTTCTATTCTCATGAGTCAAAACAATTTTTCAGATACTGTTTCATTTTCAGACTATATAGAAACTATGTTCTGAAACCAAAATATTCTTTACGACGATTTCCTTAAATTTTGTTTTGTAACCAGTGCGTAAGATGTTTAATAAAAACTCAGACAAGCACTGAAAATTTAGTTGGCGAAATAAATCTGTTGGAAAGTGAAATATTTTGAGAAATATAATTACCATGGCGTGGTAAGGATGATAGTACCTAATAATTAATTAAAAGACTTTTGCAAGATTTATCAACAAAGTTAGAGCTCTCAACACAAGTAAGAATTATAATGCGAAAGTGTGCATCCGCACTTTCAATAGACGTAGCTGTGTATGATGTGAATACGCACAAAAAAGATACAACAGAGACAATAAGACACTAGTTGCATTCAAGTCAGACCACACTGAAAACACAGCTTAAAAAAATACAATATATTTGCACTTGATATGAAATTGCGGCCGAATACTAGATTATATATAACCGTTTTGCTAATATTAATATTCCCAGGACTTATAATACTGACTGCATCAACCACAAACGATATCAATAATATCTTGACATGCTTATAACTCTAAACACCTGCGTATCATAACTGCGTCCAAAGGCGACAAGGGTGGTGACAGGCCGTAATCAGGCGATCTTCACCCTTCCCTCATCAGTCATCAGCCGTCAGCTAAGCGACCGCATTCAAATTGCCGGGCCGTGACGAAGCTTTCACAGGATACTGCCCGGGGGCATAGAGTATGAAGGGTTTGTAAGTACCTACGAGCATGCATCCGTTTGGAGGATTCAAAAAAGCAATTGAATTATAATCACGCAGCAGATACATACGAGTACGATACATGTGGTAGGTAGGTACGTGATACACACACAACTGGGTGAATAATTGTATTGCATATTAAAACGTCACATCAGCCAGCTGGATAGAAAAATAATCCTCCACCACACTAGTTTGTATGGCATGGTGCATGTGCATATATGTGCGTCTGTCTCATTAAATGACTTCCAAAAAAAGGAGAAGGTTCTCAATTCGACGGATTTTTTTTTTATGGATGTTCACCGATTACTCAAAGACTATTTGACCGATTTCAAAAATTTTTTTGGTTTTATAGAAGGTACTTTCTAGTTGGTCCCATTTAATTTTGGTGAAGATCTGATGATGGAATCCATGAGGAATTGAAGGAACTCCTCAAATATTGTAGGCATACATATAGCGATTTTGATATTATGAGAAACATAATAAGCATTTGCATTCAGAAAGTGTAAATTGGTGAAGTGGAATTGATGCAGAAGACCACAGAATGCTATCGGAACTCCTCAATGATAAATTATTTACGGGTGGCGACAAAATATCTTGATTAATTTAGGTAAGCAACTTCATAGTCACAAATTTAAATGTTCCTGATGAGAATGGTACCATCGAATTGATTTGATGATGGAGCCGGAAGGTAGGCACCAGATCTATGTAATAAAATAATGTATCCTAGCCGTGTTTGGGCTTGTTCAAATCGTCAAGAGATATACACTTTTAAGTAACGATTAACTAAAAAGTGTAAAATAAATAAAGTTTTTAACAAAAAAATAAAACCGACTCCAAAAAAAACTTAAAAAGTAAAAAATAACGCCATAATTCAGTTTCTTCAAATTACTTACAAGTAACCGTTTGTATACTTAATCTATACAGTATATACAATTAATGTTATTTTGGAGTCGGTGCCATCGTGTCACAACTTACTAAAATCGTCAATTTTCAATATTTTACACATTCTTTATATGGCATCGACGCCAAAATAAGATTAATTGTACTGACTGTGGCAGTAAAAAATAAATTTTTCGGTTTTATCGGAAAGCAAAAAAGAACTTAAACCAATTACTAAATTACAAGGTTAGTCATTCATCACTCATTCTTTTTTTAACACGTCGGCTGCCCATCTCATGTATCTAGCCCACACATTACTATCTACCAAGCTCATACAAATTTAGTGATCCCACCGGAGATGCTCATAGCATCGGCCTAACTACTGAGGTGCCATGAGCATCACCGGTAGAGTAAGTACATTATTTAAGAATTCTAATAAACTGTGTAAAATTGTATAACTATCTCCAAGCACTTACATTATTATGCAGATTTGCACTTGTTAAAATGTGTTGTAACGTTACCTAAAACAAAAAAAATGAGATTCAAAACTACGTTACACAATATCACCAGAATATGAATACGAGTAATAGCAGTATATCAAATAGTAAGTAGTCCTCCGATTGCCTCCAGAACATTACCCATAATAATGATACTCAAGATCATATATTGATTTCACAAAAGTACCTAGGTACATTACTTATTTACCTTAAGATTTCAGAGTCGTGTCCAGTCTATGTAACGTCTCGCAGTCAGGCTCGCCCAGCATTACATCGGGGACATACTTTTTATGTCATTAGACATCGGGATCGCCATGGAGTTATGGCGGGATCGATTATCGCCCGCTCATCGTTGGGGATCGTACATCCCGACATTCAAAACGACGCATAACTACTCGTAGCCTCTACGAACTTACGACCTCATAGTATTAAATAATAGGGAGAGAGTAAGCCATAGTATTGCGAATGTAAATGACCTAAATACAGTGAGGGTTCTTATATACATAAGACCTTTAAGATCGGTGTGGACGGGGAATAAGGCTAGGGACTTGGGACTCTTATGAAGCATGCTTGCGGTGATGTGACGGTGTGGGTTGCATTTTATTAAATTAAAATGATAGGATTAGTTCGTCTTGCAAAATAGTTGTCATATTTTGTTTAGTTTATTGCTTTTAATAGCAGATGTTATTAACACACAATTACATAGTAAACAGGGAAGAATAGATTTGTGATAAGCGCATTTATGGAGGCGATAATACCTGTATAAATGCGCAGGAATATAACTGTTCGAAGTGTCCAAGAGTTCTTTTGAGAATATTGTACCATGTATGTATACTATAACTATTGCACCTATAAATATTGAAACTACGGAGGTAGTTACAAGCTGAGACGAGATCTCTGTAAAGCGTGACTAAAGGCATGCCTGTAAGTATAATTAGGTAACCTAAATTAGATTTATAAAAATGTTTTAACTTTCTTTGCTAAAATGAAATGATAGACTTATGACAATATTCTTAAACAAACCTTGCTTGTCTTGAGTCCGAAGTTAACGTTGCTCAGTTTCAACATATAATTAAAGTTTCGTGATATTATGAAACTTAAATTACAACTTTACTCTGTTCAGAAATAAGAAATAGAAACTTCAACATTGTCTTATTACCTACACACAACAGAAACGTTCACAATCATCCACTACTCCGATAAAGTAAATAAATAACAAATTAAAACTGCAATAAAAGAAGTCGATTTAATCCGATATAAAGTGCATGGCGCAAACAGCGCGCGCAGACAACCGAGTACATCATTGAAAACGAAACGGAAACGCAATAAACATTCATTGCGAAATTAAACACATCTACCTGCGTGTTTGCCATCACGAAATTACTAAATGAATAAACCAGAGGAACTGGGCACAGTAAATTCGCATTCGAATATCAATTTGGTAGAGGGAGGGTCGATAAATAAAAAATATATAAAATACACAGTACGCAACATGAAAGCGGTGAATGGCACTCGTGAAAAATGGACTCGCCGCTCTTCCAGGGAAGCAATCATTCAAACTGGCTGTTGTCTGTTTGCGCCTGCTCTTTTTCGCGTGGCGTCGGATATTTTTTGCAATTTTTTTCGGCAATGTCATTCGCAGAGCTCAGGTGTGGGGACACGTGGTCCGGACAAAGAAAGCAAATATTAATAACCGGCATTTTTTAAAGTCTTCGCAGGGCAATCGCTTATTGTTGTCAATATTTCGTAAATGATTTCCATGTGATGCGGCGTTTTTTCGACACCCCGTGCTGAAAAGGTGGCGAGGTGGGTGAACTTTAGTACTTTGTTGCTTATTTGTTGCCTAACAGATAGGTTAATGATTTCCCGGGATACTTTATAAAAAGAAGGCATTTTTGTGTAGGCTTAGGAAATGCTGAGCAGAATACTTGAGCTATTCCAGCTACATTAACATATTTGATCGCGTTAAAAATTTGCTCTATTTGCTGGGAACGCGAAGTGTCTTCAGATGAAGCCTCGTCATATTAGTTCACTGGTGACAATACGGCACGCTAACGCACCCAATTACAGGCCTCTGTCAATCTGCTACAAATAAACCTCTCATCATTAGTCCTTCTCGTACGTTGTCTCCCATACTACATTTTACCATGTGTGATACTTTTGAACTGATTTGGGAATTAAACTATCAGTGCCCCTGTAAAAAACTTGCTGCTTACTAACTCCCTGAGAAATGTCGACCTAAGTAGATGGTCAACGTTGAATTTTATTACGGAGACATTAACTTACCTAATTACAGCTAAATAGGTACCTATTTACAACAAGCGCCCCTACCTGAGTACCATTATTGCAAAAACATTAAGTAAGTTAGTTTTATTCAGAAAGAGATATTCAGTAACAAAGCGGAGCACACTTTCGAACTTCAAATGCGTAGTGGAGCATAAAATTACCCGGCGAGTTCCCGCTCGGCCATACCCGAGTGTGCATCCAGCCCCAGGTGAGAGCCAGCATTTTTCCTAATTAAAATAATGCCTACTTACTTACTCTCATTCTTTCTCCCCCATTCATTAACCCAATGTGCTGTAGATAAACGTTGTTTGCCCGAGAGAGCGCTTCCCTACTTACAAATATGCCGGTTTTCACCCGCTTACCTTAATGGGAATAGAATTTTATCGGCCGCTTTTTCGGGCACACATTTTCTGGCTTCTAATTAGTAATATTATCTCTTGTACGTTTTAATTAATTACTTTTTACATTACAGTCTTATCGTAATATAAACCAGCTACAAGTTCCTCATTGCGCATTCATATGTTTTTCAGAGCACTCGTCTTTTTCTTGGCCTTACAGTTAACCCGAATTCCAGCAAACTGCATAATTTCGCCACTAATGAGAAGAGAGTCGGCGTCGTCTAATTAGCGGCTCGGAGTCGGTAAGACGCCCACTAAATAGAAGAGGGAAGGCGCGTATTGCGCAAGCTGCATAATTCAGTACTTTAACTGCACATTATAAACATTCAAAACGACGGTCACTCAAAAAGGAGCCCTGATTTCGCCAATTATTTTCGCAGCACTGCTACAATCTCACAGAGTTTTTATTGGCATTATTGAATGGTTCTATCTGTAAATGTCTGCTTCGAATCTAGTTAGTGAAGGTACGGGCGAGACTAGTGTACTGTGGCGCGAGCTGCTACGGCGCTAGGTAGAGAACTCGCTCGCGGCGCCTGAGCGAGCCCCACAAGCGCGGTTGGCAGGAGCTTCGCTCACCTAATGAAGTGGTTCGCTTTGACACGTGTTCGTTAGCAGACCACTCCAGCGATTGCAACGAGTTGTGTTCAGATGACAGCTTCCTCGAATTTACCACTTAAGTGGCGTGCAATGGCGTCGCAGTTGTTAACTAGTTCGCAGTCACTTAACTGTGTCTACAGTCTGCTGCCGTCGACTTATTCTTATAGAAAGTACCGTTGAAGTTGCTTTCTACGTTCTAAGTTCTTAGTTGAACTTTAGTCCGTAAGGCATGCCTACCTTCTTAAAAAAAGTTTGAAGGATTTCATAGCAAACGTGACAAGAACAAGCAAAGTGATGAATTTAATGTTGTGTCCGTAAAATAATGCGAAACGTGATCATTTGACGTTTATCCATTTAAACCGATTTTCAAAATATATAACGACAATCTTTAGATACTGTTCAAACTAGTACAATACTGCAGAGCGAAATGTTTACTGAGCAGTGAGCATGAGTATGTGATCATACGCAAAGAGTTCTATGCTCTAGTTTAGATTATGTCCCTATTCTGTGAGTGCTACATCCCAAAACTCCGACGCCGCGAATCTGTGATAAAAATAATAGTACCTAAGGATATTTGTATAAGTATCTTATACTTGCTCTATGTACGAGTACTGCAAGTAGGAATTGCTAATTCGAGTACTGTATGTACCACCCAATACCTATGTATCGCCCTATCTATACAATATACAGTAATAGGCAAGAATTGATCACTATTGACCAATTTATTTTGAAACTTGTGGGATATTGTTCCTAAGAAATAAATCATTATCAACCAGGCGTCTATAATAACTTAAGAGTCCCCGGTAAGCTCGGCCGAGTTTCACCTTCCCATACAAACGGAGTTTCGTTCTCATTTTAAAACTACGTGTTAAATTGTAACGAAACTTTGCAAATACAATGACATGAGGTATATCTAGCCTTTAATTAGTTTATATGGCTCCAGATTATAAAATAAACGAAATACAGCAAAAACAAGTTTTGTATGAAAAACTTAATTCGCTGTATTTTTTTGACTATGGTATCTGAAGCTACATAAACTAATTACAGGCCTGCATATACCTTAACTTATTTTAAGTACAAATTGTCAGAGCAAACTAGCTAATCGTTTTAAAATAAGAGCGTAACTACGTTTGTATGGAGAACCGAGCTTACCGGGGACTCTTAAGCCATATTTCCTTGGTATCGTTCATTTCTCATGAGCACCACGATAAAAGCGCGATATAGTTCAAAACTACGAACACAGCCTCAGTTTTACGTTCGAGATGTTCTACAGTATTACATCCTTATTCTGCAATGTTTTTGTAACGATGTCCCACTAACTGGAACATGGCAAATCTGCGATAATCTCTTCTAATACTTAATTGCGTCCCGTCTACGCGGCACAATGTCGCAAGTAATCAGCCCGCGGGTCGACAATACAGAAAGATGTTGCGGGTTCCAGGGCTGTGTCTCACCTTGCCACACATCTGCCCGCGACTTCGCTTTTCAGGCGACGTAGTTATCATTCGCCTCTTTTAAGGATGCGAACTAAACGCCATCGGGCAGCGGGGTGGCGCGAGCGATACGGACACGGCGATTATGGCGCCTGCGCCGTTGTCGTCTATAACAGATTCATTATAATTATTCTAAACATTTGACCGTGTTGCTCGCGCTGCCCCGCTGCCTGCTGGCACCTAGTCCGCGACGTTACAGGGTACTGAATGGAAAAAGAATAACATTATGGACGCGCGATGAGTCTAGCTAGTTTTTACACAGAGTTGTGTTGCACGAACTGGGATGTGGTGAATCTGCGATAATCTCCTCTAATACTTCATTGTAATCAGCCCGCGGAACGACAATGCACAAACCTTTTACTGTTTTCAGAGCTGTGTCTTGCCTCGCTACAATTTGGCTGTGACTTTGCGTTTATTAAGATATACCCGGATAAGACCGGATCAAAAGTAAGATCGGATGAAAGCAATTTCCAAAGAAACAGTAGATATTTTTTTATCACTGGCAACATAGTGTGCGTAAGGGATAAAATGGCGACGCAGACATATGTGTGGTAATATATTACCAGAGATACAAAAAATATCTACCGTTTCGTCTGGAAATTGCTTTCATCCGATCTTACCTTTAATTCGGTCCTACCCGGTTATATCTTATATCATTCGCCTTTCTTTCTAACTGGAGAGAGAGAGAAAAGCGATATTGTCACGAAACAAAAGAGTCTTGCCAGTTTTTACGCAAAGTTGTGTCCCACACGCTGAAACAAGGCGAATCTGCGGTAATCTCCACTAACACTTAATTGCGGCCAGTGTGCGCGGCCAGGCATATTTTCACAAGAAATCAGCCAGCGGGTCGTCAATACAGAAAGATGTTACAGTTTTCAGGGCTGTGTTCCGACTCGTCGAACTGTCACAGTTATGTCACATATTAATACCATCGTCCGCATTTCTAGTACTGAACTTAATGGAACGAGAGGGCAAAATTCGCCGTGCAAAAAATGTTCTCGCGGCGCAATTATTGCTTAAGCTATGAAATGAAACTAAACTGAAAGCTAGAAAGTAAAAAATATAACAACGACGGTGGTGCTATTTTAAAAGAAAACTATTTAGTTTAGAACGAAAAAATCAATAACTTGCTGTAATAAGTACGATACATGTAATTATTAGAATACTATCCAGTATTATGTACTTAACACAATTAATTAGCGTTGGTGATAGTCTAGAATAAAAACATTTGGCGCATAATGAAATCGTCGAAGAGTGTACCTACTCATCACACTCATTAAATATCCAATACAATACCAGGTAAGAAATATGCATAAGATCGAAGAGACACACTTTGTACGTACATAGTGGGTCTCTTCGATCCTGTACATACGAGTACAAGATAAGCCGTTTTTCTGAATTAAGCGGTGTACACACCTACTAACCAGCGGTCAGCAAAGGTTTAGATAACTTATCTGTACCCAGAAACTACCATCGAGTCGACAAACCTCTAGAGGCTTCTTAATAAAAGTAGAACTCAATGACAGCAATTAGTTATACGGCAACACTTTTGTCAAAATATATATGGATAACCTTTTGTTTTGCCACAAATTGACTACCATTTGGTTCTGCTTTCATCAGCCAGACTTCACTATCGTTATACTTGATGGTTCATGGAGTGTCAATAAATTTTTAAATGAAAAGGTTATTAATCCCTGCTGTAAAGTCACTCCGATAACGGTCTCTAGGCAAAATTAACAATATTCCTATTACTCTTATGTTTTATTTCGACAGGAAAGAATATTTTTTATGACACTTTTTGACAATGAATAGTAAATAATTAAGGTTGCCTTCTTTTATCTTCCGCTGGCAGCCCTGCCGATAGCCCCTGGGTCGCGTAATCCAACTATTCCATTTTCAGCCAGAAGGATTGTCCTCGTCTTACGTTTTTTATCTCTTCGCCGATCCGCTACAAGCTGTTATTGCTGCCACCGGTCACTCTAAATTGAACCTTGTCTACTTAATTAGATTCCTTGTTTTTGTATCACAATGGCAATGAAATGTAAACTTAAAGTCACTTTCAGGACATTAAGGAGATCTTTCACTCGAAGAGGGGTCCTAACAAGACCAGTTCTGTTTTTTTTTTACTTTTTATTTTATGTTTAGTCCTATACGAAATAGGTAAGGTAAGGTGTAACAATAAAGGCAAACAATAAAGACTGTTTAATTATTTATTTACTTATTTCTACTGTTCTCATACAAGTTTGTTTAAATTTTTATTTCAGAATTTTGTGACTGAAATAAAAGTACATAACTAAGTGCGCGTAAAATAACAGTAGATCTTATTCAATGGTATATTGCATTTTTTTAATTATGCGCTTTAACCTTAACCCTCCAGAAAAGTGCTCTAACGCTTTTTAATTAGAACTAAGTTAAAATTATTCATCTCATCATTTAAAACACGAACTTTCCTAATTGTAGGCAGCGAGATTTACAGTCAAACTTGGCGGAAAAAGAAGTAATTATCCCTTCTGTTCTGCGGAGGTGAGGAAGCATATTAAAAAAAAAGTTGGAAGTGTTGCCACTGCGGAGTGGCGCAGACAGTGATGGCTATTAATTAGAAGGGTTGGCTCAAGATTCCGTTATTGCTCCTCGTCGCGTTCCCGTTAGCTTCGACAGTTTTTAAAATTGGAATATTTACGTAGTAGAATGTACTTATCTACTCGACTTACAGATATTGGCATTTAAAGGCATTCAATACTTAAATGCGGATAACTTTAAAACAGCACTTACCAGATATACCTAGGCGTTTGACGTAAGAAACATATTATGTAGATTTTAACAATAATACATACCGGCGTAATCTGACGTAAAACTTAAAGGTGCGTACCACACTTGTATCATTTGCTCGTATCCGATCACCGTGCCGTGGCATGACTGCGTATCGCGCTGCTTGGACGCTCACTGCCGACGCGCCGATCATGCCGCATTCTTCCGATATAAGTGTGTGATACGCGTAGCAAATGGACTTCGAGCGATCGGATCGGCGCAACGTCCAAACGCGTGATCGTGACACGCGACCATGCCACGCGACGATGATCTGATACGGGCAAATGATACAAATGTGGACGCACCTTAATGTTCTGAAGCGTGTTCTACTGACACATTGCACTTCAAAGAAGCTAGAACTGGAAGGCTAGTTTGGATTATGACTTTTTTAACAATATATTTGTATAGGCTAGGAAAAAAACTCTGTGAAGATTTTTTTATTCATATATGTCATATTAATTTAAACACGAGCAACCCAAAAAAGGGCGCCATTGTTTATAAATCAATAGGTAAAACAACTCGCTTATCGAATAGTCTAATCATAATCAAATACTGCAGTTTGTTAACAAGGTGCTAACGCGAGAATTTATGTAAACTGTTCTCCGCTCCACTTATCTGAGATTAAAATCTGCCTCGAGCATGGCAGTAGGCTCGCAATCACTCCTCGGGGAGCCTTTATTTGCGGAACTTACACCCACTTAACATATCTGCATATTCATTAAGAGATCAATCAAATTATTGTCTTTCGTGCACGGTTTCTTGCAGCATTCGATGCGAGCCTGGCCTGGCTTACGTGGCAGGATCTAAATGAATTCTTAATCCTTGTTTAACGGAAGACTTTGCTGGCTTCATTTGCATAGGGGAAAGATTACAGTAACCGGCAGTCATTTATAAGATTACGGTAAGTTACACGTTGCGTTCAGTTTTGTAACGAGAAGCACATTCACTTTAGGAATCTCTGGATTAGTAATAACCATACACCGGTTTGGCGGGGGCAAATCTGTACTGACGTTTAATAGTGCGAGGACACATTAAACTAATTTTATTAGTTGATATCGATAAAAATGATGTACAACCGTTGGGTAATTTCAAGAATTTGAATGAAGAAGAAAACTACATACACAAAAATAAACTTTTTGCGTAATAAACTTTTTTAATATTTAATATAATTTTCATAATATACAATCAAAATTTTCTCCACATTTTCAGCCTTTAATCTTCGTCGCCTGGGTGACAATATCCATTTTAGCCAACTAAATGACCTTTCTAGGTCAACTGTAGTAATTGGAGCAAATTCAAACAATTTATAGTATTGATGAATTTCTGCTATATGACTCAGTTCTATTCCTTTTCCGGATACCAAACCATTTAATGTTTTTAAAGTTGAAATGCCGACGTTTTTCTCTAACACTGTTTGAAGTTTTTTGTGAATAATTTTGCCCTGAGGATTCAAACGTAATCTTGATATATGTACTTTTAACTTATGGACAATATTCAAACTGGCTTCTAGACTTAAATTTTGTGTTTGTGATTTTTCAATGGGACTTGGTATGATGGATAGATTGTTGGCTATCCATTTCAAATCGTTGCGAATGTTTATATCATTCATTGCCCGTTTTGTTTTTAATATACACGTTGATTCTTTGTTATTAAATGTTCGTACGACTTGCTTGATGGCTGGTAAATATTTATGATAGTAAATAGCCGCTTTCATCCATGTTCCCCATCGTATTATCGTCGGCTGTGGTGGCAAAGGAACGTTTGGTAACATTTGGTGAAATATTTTTATTCTTTTAGGTGATTTCAGAAATAACTTTTTTGTATAAGCAATTAAAATATTTACAGCAGGAAACAATAATCGCACTTGTTCAGCCACCCTATTTACTCCATGTGCCAAACATGTGACGTGTACTAAATTCGGAAAACCTTTTTCAAATTCTTACCAGCTTTCAGCATGTAGGCTATGCCATCCGTAAGAAGCAACAAAACTTTATCATGTTTGTTGTGGTTACTTCCCCACAACGTCTCTAGGGCATTTTGAATAAGATTTGTTATACTAACATTATTTACTTCCTCTAGACAAACGATATATATATGTGTGGGGTACCTATTTCATTTTCTAATAGTGCTCCAACTATTACATTCTCAATCTGACGCCCATTGGCATCTGCACTTTCGTCTACACTCACATAAAATCTAGAATTTCATAGTTTAGCCTTAATCTGTTTCATCGTCTCCTTATAAGCGATGTCTAAGGTCGTTTTTCTCAAAACTGATTCGTTGGGAATATATGTTTCTGAACCATATTTCCCAAATATGCAATCAGATATAAAATTGATGAAAATGGGATTTCCCACCACCACAAATTTTAGCAAATCCAGGTTAAATACTTTTTGGTTTTTAGCGACGCCGTTATGCCTTTGGCTTCTTATATGCCTTTGTACGGAAAACTTTTTTCGTGATATATGAATTTTACATTTCTTGCAAAAGTAAGTCGTACCTTTATCATCTATATCTGAATGAAGATGAATGATCTTTTTTCTTGCGAGGCATTTATAGCCGCCTTAAGAAACAAAAAGGTAGTTATTTTTTATTGATCGGAATGCAAAATAATATTGTAGTACTAGATGAATTATTCAACGATTCAATGGTTGTCAAAAGTGACTCGACACAGTCAATGCCAGATATCGGTTGTTTATAGTTGCAATAAGTATAAATGAAAGAGGTTTGCACATAGTTAAACGTATTCAAACTTAGCCATTAGTTTAGTTATGATAATGATGATTAAAAATTTATTTTTATCGATGTCGATAAACTTAGTCGATTTTTAATTAATCACTAGCACTGGTACATTTTTGCCCCCGCGAAACCGGTGTCTGGTAATAACTCTGCGTTTCTAACTATAAAGAAGAAGTTATTAAACAGAAATATACGTAAATTGTTGATATGAATTGGGACAACAAATTATTACTTTTTAACCTCGATATGACATTTGCGCAGTTGCCTCGGCTGTATACATTTTTACTTCGGTTGATATAGATTTAGTAAGAAAATTTAGTAAGTTAACTGTCAATGTCATTACTTTTTATTAATTTTCTTACTAATTCATAAAGACCTAAGTAAAAATGTAATTAGGTCGAGGCAACTGCACAAATATCATATACTTAGAGGTTAACTCGTGAAGCGTGCTAGACGCACAATATATTTAAAAACCAGCCAAGAGCATGTCGGACCATGGTCAGTAGTAGGTATTCGCAGCCGTTCATACAAAAAAATGCACTACAGATGAAAAACTATGATATGAGAAAGTGCACTAGCAAGAGCGTATCTGCACGGCGCTTACGCGCTTTTGCTGAGAAGCGCAGTTTTTTAGCCATTACTCAAAAACGGTATATCCGATCAGGTTAAACAATTTTCGTTGAGAGTATTTATTAAGTTTTATCTTTGTAATTTTTTCATATTTTTTTTGACGAACCGTTTAGAAAAAATAAAATCAACTATTTCCAAAAATATTCTAGAATACATTTTTTTTCTTCAGACCTCCATGTGTTTTAAAAAGAACTGTCGAAATATGTGCCTACCACACAATGATATTTGCAGTTTTTTTTAGTTTCGGTTACATGTATAGAGTGCCCCCCCTAGAAATATAGTTTTTTGTTATTTAACTATCAAACTAAGTGGCGGCTTATACAAGATACCTATACTCCAAATTTCACCAATATACATCATGTACTCGTAGTTTTTAAGTAAAAGTCCTGTGACATACGGACGGACGGACGGATGGGCGCATGGACAGACGGACGGACCATTTTGGCTACGGAACCCGTAAAACAACACAACTTAAATAAAAATTATTTGTTAACTCTGAGTCCAAGTAACGTGCATTGTCGTGAAAAAATACAATATGAACACCTCTGAGAAATTTAATGTTCCCAATTCCTATAATCTATAAGCAGGAATATTCTGTTTAATAACTTCTTCTTTACAGTTAGAAACTCAGAGTTATTGCTGATCCAGAGAACCCTTAAGTGATGGTGCTTCACGTTACTAGACTCATCGTATCGCGTAACATACAGGTATTACCGTAAATAGGTGTGCCGGAGGGCACAATTGCATCGTTAGCAAAATATGACTCGATGCATGCGAGCCAGTCCTGCGCCACAACTCGCGAATATCACTTGTCTGTACATTATCGTGTCTTGGACAATATAGTCATTTGGAACCGTGACCTTGTGTTATTCCTCGTCGCACCTCATCCCACACCAGGAGTCAGATACACGAGGCACTAGCGAACATTGGTGACCCGCGACTGGAGAATATCGGAAACACTCAAGGTTAGACGCGAAGGTGATGTCATACCCGAACCAGCAAGGAACAACCGCAGGACCACCGCCCGTGGCAATCCAAGGTCAGACGGCGCCAACCAACACGGGGATCACAACGATGACTGACACCAACACAGCGGCAACCGCGGACGTCATGGCTGTGTCGCTGACGGCAAGGATACCAGAGTTCTGGACGGACCAACCGCGCGTTTGGTTCATCCGGGTAGAGGCTGTGTTGGCACCGCAGAAGATGGTGAAGATGATTATCACGTATCAACATGGGTTATAATCAAAGCAAGGAGAAAGATTCCCATGACACGATAGCCATCGCTACAGTAAAAAATATATCGGGCCAAGTGGAATCGAAGCTGAACTACCTAGCGATAGGTACCATAGTAATGTGTGTTGTGCTGACACTATTACTGTTATACCTCATCAGGAACAAGTGCAAAAAAGGCGCAAGGGCCTGGGTGACGAGGACGGTCGAGAGAGCGACACCACCTCTCGCAATGGTACGAGTCCAGAAGGAAACGTCGCCAGGACCTGTTCCTCAACAGCAGTTCACTTACCAACAGTAAAACTAGCATGTAAGTTTTAAATATCTATTGGTTTCATTTTAAGGCTCCAAAAGAGAAGCTAATGTAAAGATTTCAACATAATTAGTGTAAGTAATTCTTCAATACCTATTGTATAAACAACTGTTTCGCAATCAGCACCTACTAATGTTACAAGGTATTCGATATCATGCAACTGCGTCGTAACGCTGACTATAGCGACAATGCAGCTGCATGAAAAGAATAACATGCCTATCGAATACAACCAATGTAATAATTAATTATAGTTGTAATATTTAAAAAATGAACTTAGAAATTTCATTTTTTTTTGTTAGGAGGGGGTTGCTGTGCCGGAGGGCACAATTGCATCGTTAGCAAAATATGACTCGATGCATGCGAGCCAGTCCTGCGCCACAACTCGCGAATATCACTTGTCTGTACATTATCGTGTCTTGGACAATATAGTCATTTGGAACCGTGACCTTGTGTTATTCCTCGTCGCACCTCATCCCACACCAGGAGTCAGATACACGAGGCACTAGCGAACATAGGGTTTTAACAGCAATAAATTAGCGATATAGGTTTTTAGTCATTTGTTTGGCCTATTCGTACGTTCATCGACAAATCGGACCACCAGCAAGCGTCGCTTTCATTGTCAAAGTCTATAGTCTATGGTGCTCTCAATAATTCACCTGACTTCCTGCACCCATGCCTTTCAACCATTTTTGTTTCACGGCCCATTCACAAAGTCCGATCATTGATTGTTTTAACAGACGCCGTGTCGCCGCCTTTTGGCATTTCAAATGAAGCGCGAGGATAGATTTTACTGGTATTGTGTTGCATTTGTGACGGGACCTCTATCAATCAGCGGGGACCCCCGGGGCCGGTTCCGACCAGGTGTCTTTATGGAATTTGCGCTCTAGGCTGGATAGGGAAAAAAAGACATCCATTGTGCATTTCTGCGTAGTGAGCGTTTGCGGGCAAGCGCCGCCAGGTACTTCCAGGGAGCTTGTGCTCGAGTGCTTATTTAAGTAAGGAAAGTAAATACAGTACTCGTCGATTTAATATAGTCCTTTAATGAGTTGGTTGGAAACGTGAAATCACGCAATCGGTCTCAATTGATGTTGAGAATTGTTTTTGTGTAAGGCAGACATAAACCGGTAGTTATAATACAGTTTATGTGTTATTCCAACAAGATCATAAGAAACCCAAGAACTTTTACTTCTTGATTAAGTAAATCATATATACGCAGCACGTTCGCAAAGAAGCGCCGCGTGAGACGGCCGTGTAGGTGGACGGATAATCTCGTAAGGGTCTCGGGGTGTCAGGGGATGCTGTGTGCGCAGGATCGCACCCTGTGCATTAGGTGAAGCCTAATGCACAGGGTGCGATCCTCTATGTTTAGCAGTGGTCGTCCATGGCTGATTGATAGATATCATATGTAGAAGTATAGATATCATATATTTATAAGAAACTGTACACACATTTTTTTAAAAGTAAATTTGAAGTTCTTACCCTCCCAGGCCATTTTTTTTTTTATAAGATGTCATTAAATTTCAAGCCACAGGTCGTAACGCCAGTATCATAAAATACGACTTGTCGTAAAAATCAATAAAATACGATGCCCGTCTAAACTGGCAATTGTCGGCCAATTGTCCACAGTACTTTACTCTTCAAATGACAAACTTAGAAACCGCAACTCTGTCGAAGAACTTTCACCTTTATTCAGTATTGTTAAAAGTTATATAGATGGTCGTAGAAAATAAGTATAAATCATTGAGGGCATTACTAAAGGTGCAGGTAAACGTTTGGTCCGTGATCTATGAATGAGCTTCGGGAATTATGGGAACGATTGGGCAATTCAGTGTTTTTGTAAATTGCGGAGAACATAAATAAAACACGGACACAAGACAATTGTAATGAAAAAACTATGCTAATGGGTTTATTTACGCAAATTAAATTCTTGAAACGATATTAGTACTTTGTAACTAAGGCAATGTGTGTAGAGATTTGTCCCAGTATAAAAGTCATTATACCAAACTATATTCAATAGTAAATATATGTAACTGGAAATCGAATAGATATCCATCCAATTTTCATACAGCTAACTTAAATAAATGAATAAATCAGTATATCAATTAATAAAGAAAATCAGGGACAATCTTTCGCAATTTGACAAAACTAAACAAAGCTTTTGCTACGGGTACCTAAGTACCAGGCGCCGGTATACATACTTACACAGATAAATATGATTATTAAATAAATAGCAAACATCCAAGACCCAGGAACAAATATTCGTGCTCATCATACACACATACACACACTTGCCCTGGCCGGGATTCGACCCCGGTAGCGCCGGTTTTGTAGACCGTTATACAACCAACTTCTATAACCAAACGTGTCGTCAAATTAAACTATGTATTAACTCGCTTTAAATTTAACTTAAAGGATTAGGTATCTTTAAATATATACTACTCAAAACAATATAGGAGCCTCTTTAGCGCGGAGAATTTCTGTTCAGTTTTTGTGGTTACAATAAACTAATATTATTTTTTTGATACTAATCACTCCATAACTTCAAAGTACAAGTGTGTTTTTTGCGGTCCCAAACTTTAACCAACGTTTTTTCACTTTTGCAAGTTTGAAGAAGTTTAAAAAAATAACTATATCACTTAGAGACATAATTTATTACAAAATACTCATAACTCCATATCGACAGAGTAGAAATGTTTCCCTAAATACAGGCACAAATATGACATCGACGATTTTTTTAGGTATTCGACAAAGTGGGACACTAGGCACTAAACTTTGAGGCCTTAAAAAGGTGCTTAAATTGGACATTATGGGTCGACATCAAAATCATAGGTTTATTACAGTATGTTCTATCAGTTTTCATTGAAAGTCGATTTTCGGTAGGTTTTGCCATATTTCATAAACTGCCCGTAAATCCGTAACTATAATCGACAAAGTGGGACGTTTTACTAAACTCACTCACATATATATTTTCACGGTACGATCAAAATGTTTAGTGGCCCCTATATTGTTTTGAGCAATATATATTAACAATGGATGAATAGAATATTTACGAAAAGTGTTTCCAACTCGTTCTATAGTCCTACCATATTAGGTACGTATAACTGGCAATAACATAAATATCCCCGTCCTCCCCTGCTTACCATCCATAGTTTTGACCAGTGATAAATAAGATAATAACGCCAATTCTGAAATAAATAACATATTTCCAATTTATGAATACATTTGTTTTGACATTGACATAAACAACCATTCTTTTGAATATTCTTGGCTGTCTGCTTAAACTCTGATAATATTTGGCGAGTTATTTAAGATACTTTTACGGCAAGGTATAAGCATATTTAAAAAAAACATCGGAGTAATACTATACGGGAAGTTACTTTTGTTACATAATGTAAATTTCGTTCATTGCTACTGACATACAAGCCGGTCATCTATTGGGACTAAAAATCGTCGCCAGTCCTAGCACATGAGTGAGCCGACTTTCATTAGGACTTTCACGTAAATATTTTTATTAGAGTACGATTATATTGTACAATAATTTAATAACATAGCCAAGTTTATCACAAAACAGATATGATATCTACTGGTACTGTCAACAATATTACCTGACACTTATTCGTACAATTCATTTCGTTATTCTGAGAAATCTCGATAGGGTTACCATATAAAATATATTCCAATTACCAAAGGCAAAAGTGCCATCTCCCAGAAAACACGAAATCTATTTGTGTAAATCCATACTAATCCATACTTACTAATATTATAAGTGCGAAAGTGTGTCTGTCTGTCTGTCTGTCTGTCTGTTACCTCTTCACGCTTAAACCGCTGAACTGATTTGGATGAAATTTGGTATAGAGATAGATTGAGTCCCGGGGAAGGACATAGGCCACTTTTTATTCCGGGAAAATACCCTTATCCGCGATAAACGAATTTAAGGCGGACGAAGTCGCGGGCAGAAGCTAGTAATATATAAGCGAACATAATATTTCAATGTAAACCTGCTTTTTTGAGATGTCGAGCACTCAGGCTTTTACCTTATGTGTGTAAAAATGTATAATTTTGTATTTCATTTCTCGATTGGCTATAACGATTAAGGCGATTTTGGAGCGTTAGCCCTAGTCTTTCTTTTCAAGATTATCTAGATAGGTTTTATCCTCCAAAAACAAAAAAACGAGCACGCACCGAGTTAAACTCGTTCTTTCAGGTTCTAACTCACTAAAGTAAACTAATAAAAGTGATAGCCAATGTACAACGTAGTTTAAGATATTATCAAATTAATATCAAAAATACTGCCCAGCTGCCGAAACCGCGGGAGGTTGTAGATTGCCGCGAAATACCTAGAGAACTGTCATCATTTGGTGAAAAAATACTATTAAAATCTTGCGCAAACCGGCGTTTTTATACGCGCAGATGTGCGCGTGCCACACCTGTCCCACGTGGCCAAAGATAATAGCGACTACAAAGGAGTCCGAGGACGCCATTGTTGAAAACTAACACGCATTGATTTAATGCTAAGACATATGACAGGAGCGCGCCAGTGGCCTAAACTCCGCGCAAATGTCACGTTGGATGATAAATTATTTTTTTGTTTCGATGTTCGTCTATACTTATATAAATAGCCCGCGGCTTCGCTTCCGTTGAAATACTAAAAAAAAAACAGATTTTTCGTACAGCACACCATAATAAGAAAATAAGGCAAAATTTTAGCTTTTTTGTCCATCAACAGGTGTGGATGTGTCAATCCATCAAGAATTATCGTATGGCGGGTAGAATGAAATCTATGCGAAATTTCTCATATAGATAACATGAAGATATTAAAGCTAGATGTCCTCTGTCATTTACAACTGTACCATTTTCTAAAAGAACGGAAAAATACTTCTACAGAAATACGAGCAATTTGATATTCATCGCGGCACACATGTTGAAAACGCATTTTGTAATCTCTCACATAACGGTCGTAAGCCAATGCTCTCAAATCACGCGACATCAAAAAACCTTCAACGGAATTATAATAAACGTACTCGAGGTGTGAGCCCATTAGAATAGGCACGCGGCTCGAATACGATTGCCTGCGCTAACAATGACGTACAAAACGCAGCCGGAGCTATTACCCTCTAGCCGTGCCTCTAGTGAGCCTCGCATGCGAGGAATCTGCGAGATCGCGCACGGGACTAACCGTTCTTGATATTTGGTAAAGTGTTAATGTAGGTATTAATGGTGTGAGTCCACTATATTAGGCACGCTGCTCGAATAGGATTGCCTACGCTAACAACGACGTACAAAACGCAGCCGGAGCGATTACCCTCTAGCCGTGCCTCTAGTGAGTCTCGCATGCGAGGAAATTGAAACATCGCACGCGGGACTAACGGCTCCTGATATCGGAGGTTTAGTGTCAATTAATGTAGGTAACCTACCCCTTCTCTTACATCCTTCCACATGCATATCTAATACCCTTCTTGTCACATGGCTCTCATCCCTCCACATAACATGTCTATACCACCGTAGGCGATTTGCACTCAGTTTATCGACTACGAGTGCTACTTTCAGGCTTCCTCTTATATACTCATTCCTTATCCGATCTATTCTCGTGACTCATCCATCTCAACATTCTCATCTCCGTAACATGCAATCTGCTTTCATCCGTCACCTTTGCGGCCCTATATGACGACAGGCCTTACAATGCTCTTGTAGATTTTGCCCTTCAATCGAAGGGGCATTTGGGCATCGCATATTACTTGCGAGACCTGTCGCCATTTCATCCATACTGCGCTGATTCGGTTTTTAATGTCACTGTCAACATCACCATCGCACTGTGTGACCCTAGGTATTGGAAATCGGAGCAGACCGGCAGCGTTACGCCATCGAGCTCTATGGGCGTTAGATTGAGGAGACCACCAAAAAAAACAGGTGTTCAGTTTTGGATCGACTTATTTTAAGGCCAATTTCCAATTTTTGCCGCCACTGCTCTAGTCCGCTCTGAATTTCGAGCCCTTCTTCACCGACAAAGACAATATCGTCAGCAAAGAGCGTACACCATGGTGCCTCCTCCTGAATGCCTGACGACAGAGTGTCTATGACAAGCATGAAGAGGTAGGAGCTTAAAGCCGATCCCTGGTGTAAGCCCACCGCGACACTGAACCTGTCCGTGGTGCCAGCCGCCGACCGGACGCGTGTACAACATCTGTCATACATAGACCGAATCAACCCCACATACTTCCCAGGCACACTTTTCTCTTTTAAGGCCCACCACAAAACCTCACGAGGTACACGATCATAAGCCTTCTCGAGATCAACAAACACCATATGCAGGTTTTTTTGCGCAAGTCTATATTTTTCACAATTGGCGAAGTGCGAATATGGCGTCCGTTATACCCCTGTCCGGCAGTAAACCGAATTCGTTTTGTGTTATATCACTCTTATCTCTCATTCGTCTCTCTATTACTTTCTTGCACACTTTCATACTATGTGACATGAGTTTTATTCCTTTATAGTTGTTGCATTCTTGTACATCCCCCTTATTTTTAAAAATGGGCACAATTAGACTGTCGCACCATTCGTCGGGGATACTATCCTCCTGCAACAACTTACCTATTGAAGAATAAAGTCAGGCTCCTACATCCATTCTCCCTCAACAAGTTCCACACCTCTCCTGGTATTCCATCTGGTCCGACAGCTTTCCCAATCTTCATATTTTTCAAAACCTTCCTTACTTCATCGATGTCTATTTCTTTTACAACACCCATATTCAATGGTTGGCTTTCTAACACTCTGTTCCAAGCATTCCCTTCATTTATGAGCTTTTTAAAGTAGCCTTTCCACCGATACTTTATACCGTCGTTTTCCGTTAACACCTTTCCGGCGTCATCTTTCACACATTTTACATTGGATACATCTCTAGCATTCCTTTCTCTTGCTTTTGCAAAGCGATACAGTTGTTTCTCCCCTTTAGGACTTTCCAAAGCCTCATATAATGGGTCCTGAGCTGCTGATCTGGCAATAACAACTGCTCATTTAGCTATCTTCTAACACTCTTTATACTCAATCCTCTTAGCTTCCTTCTCACTTTCATTTTTACTTTCAACACTCTGCCATTCCTTAAATGCTTGCTTCTTCTTTTTCACTTTTTCTTGCACCTCATCATTCCACCACCACGTTTCCTTGTCTAACACGCATTTCCCTTTCGATTCTTCTAAGATATCTTTCACCACCTTCGTTATATAATTCGCAATCATGTTCCAACATTCATTCGCACTTAAGTTTTCCATATCTTTCATTTCTATCGTTTTATCTACTACATTTTCTTTAAACTTACTTGCGCCCTCATTCTTCTCTAACATATGCCACTTTATTTTGGTAGGGGGCCGTTCATTTTTACTCCGTGACTGGATTTTTATAGCGACATCTATAACTAGCAGCCTATGTTGTGATACTAAATGTTCTCCAGGTATTACTTTGCATTCTTTGACACAGCTGATTTTTCTCCTTTCAACAAGGAAGTAATCAATCTGTGCCGCATGCTGGCCAGTTTTATAAGTAATCAGATGTTCATCTTTCTTTTTAAACCATATATTGGCAATAGCCAAGTCAAAGGCATGAAATTCAATGTCAGTGTTTTATTTATTATAGTAAACTATTCGAATACACTTGCTGTTTGAAAAACAATAACGTAATAAACGCAGGTGAGCGTGTGAGCGGGAGCGAGGAGTGATATCTCTAGATGTATCTCTAATTATAGGCTCGCATAATTAGAGATACATCTAGAGTTCAATTTGTAAAGTTCAATTTCTTTTGATTAGTCAGAGACCAATCAAATACTATAATATGAGTAAAAGTCAATATGAAACAGCAGAAGGACGACCAACTTGCGATACGTAGCAGTGGCATGAAACTTCCAGTAATGGAGAAGCTTACATGAAGCTAGAATTATAAGTATATGGCCTACGCGCATTTAACCCTGTCTTCGCCCGCTTTACCAAGAACCGAGAAAACTTTTGTTATTATTGATGACCCATACAAACTTCCACCCTCTTTTCACACCCTCATCGGACGAATTCCGAGACAAAAATTATCCTATATCCTATCATGGTCTTAAACTATCTCCATACCAAATTTCAACTAAATGGGTTCAGCGGTTTAGGCGTGAAAAGGTAACAGACAGTCAAACAGACCCATAGTGATATGTAATATGGATACCTGTGACGATGAAAGAACGTGGTACAGTTGTAATATGTTTCCATCGGTCAAACTCGGATCACAATCGGAAGATGACGGGACCTGAAGTACCAATTAATTATTGTATTGAATGAGTGACATGTTTATATGAAACTTTATTAGTTACTAGAAGGTGCCCGCAACTTCGTTCACGAAGTAGAAAAAGTCATAACCCCTCTTTTATTCTTCAGCGTAATCGGGTAAAAAGGCTCCTATAACCATCTGGAGAAACCCAGCTACACGTGTACCAAAAATAGTTTAAATCCGTTTAGCCGATTTTGCGTGATGAAGATATAACGACACAAACAAACATACAGAAAATTAAAAAAAATATATATAATTCGTTTCAAGGACCTCCAAATAGTTCGTAATATTTTTTTTATATCTTCAATGTACACACATTTCATTTTCAAACTTTATAATAGTATAGATATAGTGTCAAATGTCAAAATGAAAAAAATGACAGCATATGGCACTGTATAATATAGAGATGTTATAACCACCCTGAGAAACTTAGAAATATACTCATAGGTAAGTAGTACTTTTATGGTCATTTGTAAACGAAACACTCTCCATACGTTAACATAAAATGCAGCAAAATAACGTATACGTATTTTGAAAAAAATTACAATAATATAACTCTGTACACTACGCGTTTAAAACATTATTTACTAAAATATTAATATTATGTACCTATTGAATATTAGGACCAATATTTTCAATTTTCCATTTCACAATCTGATTTACACTCAGACGTGTCATCATCATCAGTACTTCCACTGACGTGAATGGCAATACTATCAATATGATCCTCCATCGAGTGTCAATTAAATTAAAGGATATTCATTTTTACATTTGATGGCAGTCACAAACTTTCTTCTATTCATCCGGGCCAATCATATAAATTTTTCCTACAATCATTTTTTTTACTGTAGTCAAAAAATGTGTCTGTTTCTTTTTGATACGTATCCTTTTATCCTTTTATCCTGGGACCATGATATGTCTTCAATTGCGGGTTGACGTCGGAATATTATGGCGGTAACCGTGAACACTGTGTGTCCTTCTTGATGTAAATTCTTGCCTATTGAATATTCTACACAGTGTTGTTTTATGACGAAAAATAATTTTATACAGTTGCACCTTGGTTAATGATGGATATCAAAGGGAATATTATATTTTCCTAACCACTTTATCATTTAGGCTATGTTGTATTAGAGTTGGGTAGGCGTTCCACATATTTATTGTGATAAGCAGCATTATCCACTACTAGCACAGAATGAGGAGACAAGTTGGGAATACGTTGATTTTGTAACCATTTTTCATAATTTACATTATTCATGGCATCGTGATAATCACCGGTCTCATTCATAATCTTATACGGTAGATTTGTACAAACGCAGAGAACCCGGAAAAAATGCCTTTGCACTACCTGCATGTACTTATTTATTATTTATTTATTAAAAACAAGTAACATAACATTGCAGTGTATACACCAATGCGTCATGAACCGAACAATGTTTATTTAGACGGCAAAACGGTGTGGCCCCGTTGTGTCGACATCTCGGGTGTTGGATTCGGTAGGTTGCCCCGGAACCGACGAAACACACCTTTCGGCCAGATATCAGCACACGCGATGGTCTCCTGGAGCGGCCTCTTATAATAAGACTTTGGCCTTTTGAAATTAACTGTTTCACTCCTTTATCCGTGGAATCCGCTCATCATTCTCCTGTTAAATGGAATGTATGAACATATGTTTTGTTTCGTCCGTGTACACAATGTGTCTCCTTTCAGATCTATACTTTCTTATTAAGTCCAAAGACTTAGTCTTTTTAGTCTCACGTCATCCTTTTCCATCCGCATTCTTCTATTGATTGTAATTTTCTTGAATCGAAAACCCATTTGGCGAAGTATCTTTCTTAATGTAAAATCACAGCCTTTAAAATTCATAGTTTCCATAAATTTGGACTTTAGGGCCTGGATTGTAGGAATTAAGTAGTTTATAAATCAGATGGAATTTATAAACTATACGTCCTATTACTGCGTAATCAAAGTCATCAAGATCTAGACAGGAAATGTTGCGTGGTCTACCTAACTGAACATTATTTGGATTTGATTTATTTTTCTTGCTATCTTCTTCCTTGCTTATTAGTTTTCTTATTGTTGGCCAAGAAATGCCCGTCGCATCTGAAATTCGTTGTTGAACTTTGCCAAAATATTAATATTCATTGCTATTGCCGAATTTGCTATTTTCTGATAAAAAATATAGGTATATGTTAAATACAATTTCTTGGACTGGAGGACCTAAGTGTTTTCTTTTATTTTGAGGATTAGGCATGATAATACAAACGTATAAATATACCTATACAAAACTTCAGCGAATATTTGCGTAAGAGCCACTCTATATATATATATGAGCTGCTGAATGCGACCTACCCCTACTACGGTAGTATGATGGGTACTGAAGCTACTTGAGAGAGCACGATTTTATGCACTACATCTGTAAATCAATAATCCACGACACATTGCTTTAGCTTCTAATAATCTTTGTAGCAGTGAGACTGCATTAAATAAATTATAATCATCACTTTTGAATAATAAACCCTCAAATACGTTAAAAATAACCATTACAGTAATCGTTACCATGTTTGTTGCTTCCTACTTATTACGCCTGCTCCCAGCATCAAAACCTCTCAGTCAAAGTACCCGCGAGGTGCGAATAAGTGGTTCCGTGGAAATATTTCAAATCAGACGCAATACAGGCAATAACGCACGCGCGCGGACTGCCTAATGCCCGCAAGGACAATCACGGGATGTGAGGGGTATGGGTACGTGGCCCGTGACAAGTACCTACCTCGGTAATGTCTAGATATCCATTCATAATCTTTTTAGGGTTCCTTACCCAAGTGCTCAAGACTTGAAAATTAATAACGTAGTAATAAATATATAAAGTCGAAAAGGCCCACACAACGTGACCCGAGAGTGATTTGAAGGTACCAGTGGCGTGGCGTTAATAGAAACCGATTCTCATCGACTTGCCTACTTTTAGGCATTTGAGTACTTTGTTATACTTCTTTTAAAGAAAACATAAGAGAAAATATACTCTGGCTTTACCAACAATATGTTAGACACCACGCCACTGTAAGGAACATATTAATAATAAAGTACTTTATATACTAGTATTTTATATTATAGGCTCCAAGATAGACGTAAAATCGATAAGATGGAGATGTGGTGCTGGAGACGCCTTCTGAGGATCCCATGGACGGCTTTTCGCACCAACAATTCTATCCTCAAAGAGTTGCAGATCCAGGATAGACTCTCGGCGACTGTGCAGTTTCGAGTATTGAAATTCTTTGGCCACATCTCCCGAAATAAGGACTCCATGGAACGGTTGGTAGTACAGGGCCAAATAGAAGGCAAGAGAGGACGAGACCCATCACCGACTCGCTGGACCGACCTTATTAAAAAGACCACACAGAGCACTATGGTACAGTGCACTCGCTTTGCAGACAACCGGGTGAAATGGAGACGCATCGCGAAAGCTGCTGTCTGTCAGAAGAAGGACGAGGATGAGGATCCAAATGTGGATACCATTGCCGTAACCACGACCAATCTGCCAAGAGTGAACGACTGATGATGATGATGATGACTTTATATACGAACATACCCGCCAGTGACGTTTTACGACCCCGAAACGTGGTTGTTTACGATGGACCTTATATGAGTCAAACTCACCCAGGAGGCAATGGAGAGTATGACCGAAGTATCTCTGCGAGATCGAATCAGCAAGGGAGAATAATCGGTAGCCCGAAGAATTGAAAAACTGAAGTGGCGTAAGGTAGGGCACATTGCTTTTAGAACAGGCGGCCGTTAGAGCCGACAAGTTCTCGAGTGGGAACGACAAACCTACCCCAGATGTGGCGTTCTTTGGGAAAGGTATATTATATGTCTAGTATTTGGCTGATGATGATGGTGACAAACTTACTTTGTGAAGCAATACTCAGGTCATATAAACTGAAACAATGTCTTTATGTGCCTACAAGATTTTTTAATTTTTTTTTTAGTTTAAATTACGTAAAAACACAACATATTTACTAGTACGCGCTACAGAAACCTGTTAGAGGTTTATACGTGACGCGCATGTTTCGCACCGCTCACAACATATATACAAGTATACTTTCTCATTATTTAATTATTATCGTTCAGTCAAAAGCTTGCCAACCTATACACAGAAGTTGTCTAAAATCCACTCCCTTCCTTAACCCTGTACATAATTAGAAATGCAGAAGTTGTTTGTTGTTTTGTCAGTTTGTTCTTATTTATTCTTATCGAAGTGATTTCGCATCGAAGTAGGTTAAAGTGGAATCCGTTAATAAAGAAACTGATTGTAAGATATTTTGCATAAATGGAATATAGGTTATTCAGTACCCTGTAAAATTGCACCGTTCCCGAAAGGTGGCACGTTTGCCATGCACAAAAAACTAGTCAAAAGAATACTAAGATACACATCACAAGATTACTATTTCGCTCACCGTCACGCCCTGTTCGATGTGTGTAACGCAACATACATCAGACATTAATCCGACCTTATGTTATGATGGATGGCTGATCCTAATGCCTCGGCCGATTTTTTTTTGTTTTTTACTCCCCCATAGACAAGTGCTATTTCTCACGTTCATCCTAAAACAGCTCGCGCGGAAATAATTGCATTATGACGTGCTAGATGCGCCCTGAGTCTACTGTCTATGCCTATAATGGTGATATTAGGGTTGCCACCCTTCTCTTTAATTATGGATATCTCGTTTATCATAACGTTTAATAGCTCTGTGAATTATTACACTAATTATTATTATCGTTACGGGGAATAAGTTTTTGTTGTTTACAGGAGTTGTGGGTTATTGGTGTGTTATTAATTAGCTTTTTATTGCTGATGTAATAAGGACATGCAAATAAGTTATTTTCTTGAACTCCCAGTTTCTATCGCTAGTTGGAGCTCTCTCGTTTATCTCTCGATTATACAAACCACTTCGGAAAGGTAATTAACGACACCATTTCCGATAGCTAGTTTCTAATTAATAATACAAGATAACATTCATTCTATACCGATTACTCAAAGTGTATGTGCTTACTTAAACGCCAGGACATAAATACGACTCACGATATTGGCAAAAACAAGTTCCATTTCCATTACCAAGGCGGTAAAATTCAAACTACATACAAAGACTGCAAGATCCGTTAACATAATAGGCCCAACTGTCTCCAATAGATTACCTGCCTATATCAGAGATGCAACTTCTACTGCAGTTTTTAAAAGTAGGCCACGCAAATTGCTTTTTGGGTTGACTCTGTACTACAGTTTGAACGATTTTTGTTAACTGCCACACATAAAAATAAATATTAAAAATGCTGCCCGATCTAGTCCACAATTAAATAAAAAATAAAAGCAACAATACTATGTATACTATCGTAATACTTACTTGACATGTAACTATGACGGATTGATAAATAAAGATATGTATTTCTTTATATGAAATTTGAGTTCATATATTTCTCCAATATTAAGGCCCAGTTGCATAAACTTGCCGAAAGTTCTTAGTAATTAGGTAGGTACCTACACTTTCGTATCTACAGAAGCCACTCACCATAAACCCGAAGTATAGGTGTACCGACAGAAAAAATCTTAACAAACCTACCAAGGTTTGTACCCAAAATTAGTCGAATTTCTATAATTATTCACCTAATCTCCGAATAGGTTTTATTCCAGTTTAGTTCAGAATCTTAAAAGGTAATTTGTTTTTAAAGTACCTTCCTACTAACATTCCCTCTTTTCCTTTTTAAATCCCATTCTTGAACGGGTAAATACTGGCACCGAAGAGCACTTTAATAAAAATCTCAAATCCGAATTTAGAATGATTCGAAAATTCGAAAATAGTTCTCGGCAGCCAGTATTCCCTTTAGATTAGCCGGGACATTTCACGAGCGGCTGCCCGCTGACCTTTCCGCGCGGGCTAAGGGGCCAAGCAAAATGCCATCATGTTTTCATTTTTTCTGCACTCCGCACTCCACGACACTCGATTAATTCTTCACGGTACGCTTGTCAAAATGTGATTCAATATGTAGGGACTGCGCTTCTGTGCAACTGACCGCCGCCAAAGGGTTGTGAAATGACATTTTGATATATGTTCAAATGTTTTAATACTTCATGTCGCTAGGCTTTTCAATTAAATGAAATTGAATTGTTTGCTGGGAAATAAAATTGCGAGTGCGCTTTTGGCAACGTTACAAAGGAATAAAGCCATGCAGAGTCTGGTAGAATTATTCATTGAGAATGAAAGCTCTAAGGTAATGATTACATATCATACGTTAAATGTTAAACGTAAAATTTTGAATACTCTGCAACACTTGTTTGTAATGTGTAACATTTGTTTCCACGGCCTATGTACGGTCATCTTATTCACTCACGGGGTAGCATATTAATTGTAAATGGTATATAGCTGATCTACCCCGCGACACTTAGGTATATATAGCTGCAAAATTGTATACCAATATAGCAAAAAAGTTTATGCTAAAGCCTACTAGCATATTTATTGATTTATAGCAAGATAGGTTTTTATTTTAGCTAGTGTGCCCAATATTCGTTTTTATCCGTGAAGTGTAGCAAGTCTCTGTCTATGTGATAGACTCATTAACCCTCACCAAAATATTGGATAAGCTATAAACTTAGAGATAATAGGAGATCTAGTTCACAAAAGTTTTTCCACCTCTCTCTCAATCTGCTCCAGAATTCTTTCCATACACGACTCTCTTTTGTAATGTGCAGCAGGTAAACACATCGATTTACCGTTCCCTATAAAATAACGCCCCGACCGACTTACTTGCATTTCCATTCGCACGTGAACGTTACAAGTGGTATTATCTATCAATAACGTCGAAAATAGGCACCGCAATTCCAATTTGCCGCGTCACTCCGGATTCCAATAGGAAACGCGGATAAATGGAGTCACATTCCAATATGTCACCGAGCCCCGACCATTCGGCTTTTCGGCATTCGAGATTCGCGTTTTCGGATATTCGGCCCGCATTCGCCGAATAGTGCCGTCGGTGCATACCGTGCGTCCTCGCACTTAATTCTGTTGGAATATTTAGATTTCGAACTTGATTGAAGCCTCTGTATGACATGAGTGTTAAAATAAATAGAACATGATGATAGCGTAGACAAAAGATGTGAAAGGTGAGCAATATTTGGGTAGCAAACGTGTACACCATTTTTCAGGGATAAAAGTAGGTCATGACACTCTACCGTATCCGTGTTGTAGTAATATTTTAATAACATACGAAAAACCATGGCCCAAAACTAGTACGTACCTAAATACATACTCGTAATCTAATACATTATATAGGTACTGGCACAAGCGCTCTTTGGGCTAATAAGCATGGATACTAAGTAATATAATAATAAAGTAAATCTGTCTGTCTGTTACCTTTACATGCTGAATTGATTTAGATTTTGCAGGACATAGAATAATCATCCCTAAAGGGTTAGTATGGGGAATTTCGGTAACTAGGACGAAGCTGCGGAAAAATGCTAGTTATTAATAACTATATATTTGTGGGATAATATGTTTGTGGTTTATAATGATCCAACTTCGCCCACTCAATACTAATTCACCCAAAAATGCAAACCTAACTACCAACAGTAGGTAAATTGATACCATCGACTAATTGGCGTACCTTACAGCTCGCATATCGTACCCGGGGCTCCCTACCATTCCGCAATTTCCACGCCAACAGACACATAACAATATCCGACACTAATAAACCCAATCCTTTGAGCTGCGCAATATTGTCTACTCTAATTGGTATTAAGACCCACCAAAAGAATTGAGGTAGCCCCCAAACAACCGCTTATCGACACATCACTGCGCAGACCCGGGGGCTAATGAACGCACCTCTGCCCCCAGGCCCCAGGAATTATCTGCGTTCAATGCGGATCTCGTCTCTACGTGCATCATACTTTATCTTACCCGAATTGTAAATGTTCCATTACAAATTTCAAATTCAAATCGAACGAGCGACAATTGTTTAGCAATAGTATTTTTTTAATAACTTAATCATTGTTAAGTTTTATAATTTCAATAAACGTAAGCGAAAGTTTCAAGGACAAAACAGGTCAGATTAAAGTCGCTGATAAGTAAAAATATAACCGTAATATATTTTAATTGCATATTTTGTCAGGCAAATAACTACCTACTCAATGTAGGTTCTGTGACCGATTTACGCACTGCGCCGGTCAAGGCAATTCTGTGATATATATGTACATTATATATATTATATATATAATACTTAATGAGAATACAGAAACAATATTTTGTATAGCAATATTATTACTATTTTTTTTCATTAGAATGTATTTTGCAATACATTGCAAACATGGAAATAAACTTAATATTTACACATTGTACTATTTTTATGAATACAAAGATATAAATAATGAAAATATTACACCCTGACTGGACTTGAAGCGGCATCTTGTACCATGATCATGGTGGAGCGTATGCTCTGCCAACAATTAATTTATTTAGATTTTTGTATAAATATTTATATATACAGTGATGAAATACACTTAAAAAAAAACACGAAGATCGTGAAAGTAAAATATCACGATTATCGTAGAAATCAATGTTTAATATGTGCATATACCTACTGTAAACAGAGGGTTAGTAAAATTCCTTATGGAGTCAAAGTCAACTCCTGAAAAATAAATACAGACTAAAAATATATTTGGTACCTGCAATAATACTGGTTTAATCAATCTCAGCTGTCCCTGGCTATATTTTTTACCTAGTCTAAATAGTAATATTTTACCAAGGCTAAAAAATAAAGGTATTACGCACCTTTGTGCATATTAAAATAATTCATCTGAAAACCTTACCAAATCAATGTCCGCTACACGAAGGGTTCCCCCTCGAGGGACACCGTAATATCTGCGGCGTCACCCGAGCGCAATAAATACCCAAATAAAGCGCAAATAATACCCAAATCGCTCATCACCCCACCCCAACTATAATTATACATAATCAGAATAGAGAATACTCTATAATCAGCGGGGATTATTGATTATGATTTGCATAGCGCGTGCTTGCCAATTCGTGTTTTCAAATCAACAGTCAATTGTTTTGTTTTCTTTTAGTTCTGATTGTAATCTACGGTAAGTAGCATTTTGTTTGTTTATAAACTGCGTGGAAATGGCAGCGTAAATAAAGAATACGCGCCAATACATGCGTTAATATCTGTTGCCATGCATCCATTTCATCATCGCCATTTAACGAAAACTTGTTTGAAAAACAGTATACTCAATTATGTATATTCTATATAGTAATCGTATCCTTGGAAATATATATTTTCTCAAACATGCAATGAAATATTGATGTTATGTTCTTTATAATAGGCTGCGAAGTATGACGTTTCAGGTGTGGTTAGGACAAGAGAACGGTAATGGAATTTCATACAAATCATGTAGGCCTATTAGGCCGGCAAAGCACTCTTTGTTAATTTCCATTCCACATAAATCTGTGGTACAGGCATCATGACATTCTGCCACTATGTGTATTAAAAATTAAAACTTTTTTTTTTGTTGTTTATTTCATTGCATGTTTGAAAAAAGCACTATACATACCTCGGTGGTAAAAATGGGGTTGCCCGCCTCAGACCTATTCGGCCTCGCTTTGCTCGGCCGTCTATATGTATTCGGCCGGCAACCCCTTTCGTCCCGGCCTTTGTAGTAATATACTATTAACCTTTTAATATCCCGTAATAGACTGAAGGACATTGATTGATTAAAAACAAAGAATCCTTAGAAAAACAAAGAATCCTTTTACTACTTATATAAGTCATTCTAAATTGAAGAATCCTTGCATATATTACTATTGTTGCTGAAATAAGTGTAGGTTTTTAGGTATGGCTTTCGCTTCATGCATTTGACGACACGTTTGGCTCAGTGGGTTGTACAACGGCCTACGAAGCTGGCGGGTCCCGGGTTCGAATCCCGGCCAGGGCAAAGTGTTTTTGGGTGATGAGCATGAATGTTTGTTCCTGAGTCTTGAATGTTTTCTTTGTTTTTATTTAAGTATTATAATTTATCCAAATATTATGCATATCGTCGCCTAGTACCCATAGTACAAGCTTTGCTTAGTTTGGGACTAGGTCGATTTGTGTAAGGTTGTCCCTGTGGTATTTATTATTTATTTATGCTGATTTAAGCAAGAGATACTTTGCTGAGTATAGACATATTACACGAAAAGAAAATGTTTCTTATTAGAATTTAGATTCGAATAACTCTAATCTAACCATTTTGGAAAATGTTCCTTATTCCTATCATTTAGTTTTTCATTCTCTCTCCACAAATAAAAAGCTAGAGGAAAACACGAAAAGTACCCACGAAAATGTAACTTATATTCAATTGAAAATAAATTAGAACCAAATATATCATAACGAAGTATTTGTTTTAAGTTCATGAAATAATATTAAGCAAAGAAGACACAAAACTTTCTTGAAACATAGGTACGTGGTAATGTATTATTAACATTCGGTCGAGTATGTACCCGACGTAATATATTTTTTCATATTTTCGGACACCGACGTCGCCGGAAAACTCTGGGAGGGACGCGACCCCGACCTCCAGTCGATTAAGCATCACTAGGTCTTCCTTCAATTTCATATTTATACACGAGGATTACGCAAAAATGCCAGTGTAATGGATCACCTACAGGCGGCGGCGGCGGCCCTACTGACAGCGGGCACGAGGAAATCGCTGCGCCTGTGGGATGAACTTAAACAAGGGTCCTCCTATTTCATCAATTAATCTTTCATAGACTGTTTCATTTCACAGAATTTTCATTTCGTAAAGAACTTTTCCACTACAGCCGTAATTTTAGTCTAGGGATGTATGGTAAACACGATACCACACTTTGCGCAATCGTTGTAGTACTGTTTGCCGAAATGGTCAAAGGCGCCATATTCACCAGTCTGTTGAAAATGGTTTCTAAAGTGTGGACATTTCTTAAGTCACTAGGAGTTGGGAAGCCGCAGCAGGATTCCTGTTCAAAAGACCTCAATATTAATCAGCTGAATCAGCATGAATCAGCATTTCTCTTCTTCGTCCGTTCTTAGCGGTCCTTTTAAGACCAAGACCCTTGATTATCTTTCATCTCTCCCAACTCCAGACTTTAATCCTTTTTTTCTAACTAAATTTTACGATTGTGATGTTAAAAGAGCGTACTAGCCATTGCCAAAAAGAACCAAAGAGTACCTAGTTCCTAAAATATATAATAAGTACCCTTTACTGCTCGAGGAGGAAAAATTAAAAATAGGAAGTTTAAAAATCAAATTGAAAGAGATACTAAATGATACTGACGACTAAATGTACTTACTCAGGATTCGTATGTAAAATGACCCTATGCACCTGTAATACCTTGTGTCGAACCAACGAGGACGTCAATTACTATCCATTTGTAAACGGATGTAAACTTTACTTTAGCGAAGTAGGTAATAAAATAACACGGGATGGTGACTGAGTCCTCATTTGTACATTGTTTGTATCTATCTTTAGTAATGTATGTACTTAGTTAGTAATAGTAAGCATCACGTTGCACAAGAATTTTATCGTCAGAACGCGACGCCAACAAACTGTTTTACAGTTTGGCGTACTGTAAATATATTGTTAAGTATGTGCGAATATTATAAATAAATTAAAAAAATAATAATAATTAAAAAACTTCGAACGCCGTTGGTGTTGATAATGTGAGCCGTAATATGATCCTTCCTCTCCTTAAACCTCTTGTTCCTGTAATTGCCAGTATCCTGAATGCTTCTGTTTCATGTAGTGTCTTTCCTGCTATCTGGAAAGAAAAGTCCAATCCTACCACCTTCTCAGATTACCGACCTATTTCCATTCGTCCTTTCTTAATTGACAAAAGTCCTTGAACGTTTAGTTTTTCAGCAACTTGCTTCTTTTCGGAATGATCTTCTAAATCCATATCAGTCCGGTTTCCGATCCGCCCCCTATTGCCACACGCGCACAGTGATTCCGCCGTAGGCCATAAATCGAAAAAAGTCATGAGCGTATCCTGGACTAAAAAGTAAGTAAAATGATTCACCGATAGACAATCTTCTAAATACTATATATAGCACAGCAATAAAGTACTATTATCATTTACTTTTGTGCAACGAAAGTGAACGCATCTCGACCCTAATTAGTAGTGTGTTTTTGTCGCCGCAACTTAATCACTTTGTTATTGTGTACTATTATTATTATTTGCGTGTGTCCACGTGGTATTATTATGGAAATCCAAGAAGAGGGTATGTACTTTATTTTTCAATTATGTTTTATATATAAATATGCGTGCTTATATTTTAAAATAATTTTCTAGTAGAGGTCTGTCGTTTACGATTAATTTTTAAGAAGTATGATTTCATTGAGAGTTATACTCTGATGCCGAGGTTTGCCGCACTTGACACATATATTATGTTATAGATGGAAGTGTCCTTAATAAGGGCTGTAACTTTCATCGACCTTTTTTGACCTCTTCTTAGGTAAAAGGGGTTTCAAAGAACAAGAGTAGGGTAGCCGAAAAAAATCCGATTTTTAAAAAATGTTTTTATCTTTGTTTTAGGTACATTTTTAAGGTGTTCTATTTCGAAACGTAGTGTTTTTGATATTTGGCACTCTGGACAAGGAACTGATACAGAAAAATTTCAACATGTTTTTACTACACTGAGGGAAACATCAATTATTTCGGATAACATCGAAAATATTGGCATAGAGAATTTAAGGGTTAAAATAAGGAATTTATGTAAACGAATTGCATGTTATTGGAAAAAAACAAGATGTACAAAGTCTATATTTCTACATAAATATGCAGAGTGGCTTAATGATGTAGAATACATTGATGTGATCCAAAGTATCGAGCAGCGTATTTCTCAGCAGAATGATAACGTCGACCCCTCCCCTTCCACTTCTCGTGGCCGTCCGAGGAAAAACTTGAATGAAAGTAGTAAACGCACTAAAAGAAGGAGACTGGCGGAACTATCTAATTTTGACGAGTCTGCTGTAAATACACTGCTCAATGCTTCTGCTGATTCCAGCTTAACTTCTACAAAAGTCGACGAAAACAAAGTTTTGTCACTTATTGCAGAAGGTAAGATTTCTAGAAAGCAATATCTATTAATTAAGAATTTTATACATAATAATATACTGAAAGATTGTATGCCTTCCTATCAACGCATTGTAAAGGCTAAAAAGAGATGTTACCCTACAACTGTAGCCGTTACTGAATCATCAGCCGAAGTCGAACTTCAGAGTTTGTTAGATCACACTGCCACTCGGATTCTTGAGTCTCAAAAAGATATTTTAGATAAAATACCTGACCAGTCTTTAAATAAAATATCTTTGGTTGGGAAATGGGGATTTGATGGTAGTACAGGACATAGCGAATACAAACAAACTTTCTCAGATTCTTCTCTTGTGGATAGTAGCTTGTTTGTTACTTCATATGTACCGCTTCAACTTATTTTAAACCCGGATAATAAGGAAAACTCAATCATTTTGTGGAAAAATCCTCGTCCATCTTCAACTCGATACTGCAGACCTATTCGCTTTCAGTTTTTTAAGGAAACAACTGCAGTATCAGTTGAAGAGGAGACTTATTTCAAACAGAAAATAAGTAACTTGCAACCGACTATCTTCAAGACAAATGCATGCGAATACACAATTAATCATAGCTTACAACTTACTATGGTCGATGGTAAGGTGTGTAATGCACTTAGTGATGTTTCTTCAACTAGATGTTATATATGTAAAGCTTTACCAAGTGAGATGAATCAAATTGATGTATGTTTGTGCAAAGCAACTGACGAAAGTAAATATGAATATGGCATGTCTCCACTTCACGCATTGATCCGATTTTTTGAATATTTCATTCATCTCGCTTACAAGTTAGAGGTTAAGAAATGGCAAGCTAGGTCTGATAGCGATAAACGACTTGTAGCTGAAAAAAAAAAACTTATACAATCGCAATTTAGGGAAAAGTTAGGTCTTATTATCGATAAACCCAAAAGTGGCGGAAGCGGGACATCGAACGATGGCAACACTGCTAGGCGGTTCTTCTCAAGCTCAGATATTTCAGCTGAAATTACGGGTATTAAGAAGGATCTCCTAGATCGTTGTTGGACTGTACTTCAGTGTATCAATTCGGGATATAACATTGATGCGACAAAATTCAGAGATTTCGCTTTAGAAACTGCACGGCAATTAGTTGCCGAATATCCATGGTACTATTTGCCTGCTTCTGTCCACAAAATTTTGATTCATGGTGCTGACATTATCAATCACGGCCTACTGTCTATAGGAGAACTGTCTGAAGAAGCAGCTGAAGCGAGTAACAAATACTATAAAGCATTTCGACTAGATCACACACGAAAAATGAACCGCGTTTTGACTAATACTGATTTGATTAATCGACTTCTTCTTCACTCAGATCCCCTAATATCAAGTTTGAGAAGGTTACCTGTTAAAAAAAAAAGTTCTTTGTCTAAATCTGTATTGGACTTGTTGTGTGTAAATAGTAAGTAGGTAATATTGAATGTATAAATACGAGTAGTAAGTAATCGCTTTGTTTTAATATAACCTTATTTGTATATATGTAAATAGTCTTGAAATAAATATTTTTATTATTTATGTAGTATGCTGTTTCATTTATGTTTTCATTAATTACAAATTTTTTTTATCTAATGGCTTTATGTTTAAAATAATAACGTTTTATAAAATGGTTTTGACTACAGATATTTTTTTAATAAAAATAGTCACACAAGTTTATTATAAATGTCTAAAAATGTTATTAATGATATATTTCATGCTTGTATAATAACCCTTTATAGTTTAAAATCGAAAAAATGGCTTTTTTTGGAGTTGAGGTATTTATGGCCGCCCTTGTACGGGAGCGGAATCACCGTGACGCGTTTGACGCTCGCAATCAGAATCAAGTGTCATGATTTTGTATGGGCTATGACAGTTGATTCAGATATCAAGTTTCAAACTTTCGTTAGGCAATAACCCCCCGGTCATAGTACGTCTACTGCTCTCGTAAAAATTACGAATGATATTCGGTCGGGTATGAATGACCGGAAATTGACGCTAACGCTTCTGGATTTTAGCAACGCGTTCAACACTGTTGATTTTGAAATTTTGTTGGCTATATTACTTTCTCTTAACATATCTCCTGCGGTTATTGAATGGTTTCATTTACATAACTAATCGTCGTCGGCAGCGTACGAAGGTGGATACTTACCCACGGGTTCTCCTTGGTACAGCATACTTTCTGCGTGCTGACTCAACTGCTATTTTCAATTTTAATTAATTCCATTACTCATAATTTATCTTCTTTTTATCACCTTTATGCCCATGAACTCCAAATATATTCTCAGGGTGTACTCGGCGACCTCCCATAGGTAGACTCCGGACTTTTGTCGCGATGACGTCACGATAGGGGATAATGGAACAATGTTGGGGAGTAAATGGAACAGTCTCCTTTAAATTAGGGACTGAATACCGGTCCCTGATTTAAAGTAGACTGTTCCATTTACTGAAGTCGATAAGTGAGAACTCACAAATAAAAGTGCTACGAGACCTTCGGCCTCTGATGATAACAAATTGAAACTTATATCATACGTATACGTATAACAATACGACATAAGTCACTATGATAGATTTACACGTTTAGAGACTTAAACCTAAAAAAATAAAAATACTGTCTAGCCTCGCTAGGTAGTTTTTAAACAGTTTTCTAATCACTGATTTTATATATTTATTTCGTTCGCGGAACAGAGTAATTCATGACCCCTTTTTTCTTCAGCGTATATAGTCGGGTAGCCTTTATATAGCCATTTTCGGTCGCAGAATCTTCAAAGCAGTTACAAGTCACAATAGTTTTTTGTGTTGCGACTGTGGTGGGTTTTGGTTTCTACGTGTAGTAACAGTTAATACACAATGCCACCACTAAGTCACTAGTAACTGTCTGTTGTTGCTGTGTCCACGCATAACTGAAACATTTGTGTGTACACGTTTTATAAACTTTGCGTTTAGTTTGTGACTAGTGTACAAACTTGTAATATTGTGTAGTAACAGTTTGGTAACTCTATAACCAAAAGCTTACGCGAAGTGTAGTAATGTTAGGTCAATGTTTCTGAACTTGTAACGGTAAATGACATTAAAAACGCTTCATAAAAACCAAAGGTTCTCAAACTGTCCCCATAGCTTGCCATTGTTATGTGATAAGTAAGTAATATAAATAGTGTTTAATCAGGTGTAAGCCAAACGGAAGGAAGACTCTATACCTCCTCTAAGTGCATATCCATTTGAAAGTATGCTATTTAGAATTAAAAGCTACTACGAAAAGCTAATCAACCATTGGCTCAAGAAGCGAATCGCATACAGGAATTAACAAAGTTAAATGTAGACTACAAATGCAAACAGTCATATCCTGTAGTCAAATACGAAAACTTACTAGAAACAGGTGAAAAAGTATTTACTGCTGTCAAGATTAGTGAAAATTACTCGTTATCGAAAAATATTCAAGACAATTGGTTTCAACACCGATCATAATATCATAGAAATCCAAAATAAAAATCTTTGGTAGCAATTAATATAAAAAACAAATGTATTTTTTTTTTACCTACTATTGAAATATTCACATATCAATATTTATGCAACGCCGCTCACTTACGAAGCTGACGAATTAAAACAAAACGATTTACAAGCTGAAAAGCTTCCGAAACGTCGGAAACTAAAATGAGATAATATACGCAATATAATCCGTTAAATTGTTTTATTTCAATGAGTAATAATCGCGGAAACAGAAGAAAATATTATGATTTACAAGATGTACTTTTTGTTTTACAAATATCATGATAATAATCACAATTTTTGCAATTTATTAGTGGATCACTCCACTAGCGTTATTATTATAAACAAAGATCAGAAACAAATGAAAAAATTTTTCGACGATACTGGACTTGAACCAGTGCCTTGTGCCAAGGCACTGGTTCAAGTCCAGTATCGTCGAAAAATTTTTTCATTTGTTTCTGATCTTTGTTTATAATGATTTACAAGATGTTAAAATGTAAACTAATATCTATGGTTTGCAGCATCCAAATGGTATTTTTTCCAATTTAAAAACAACATTGGGGGTCAAAATAGTTTTAATATATACAAAAAAAACTTAATCATTCAAAAATAACAACAATAATCAGATAAATCTTGTTGGTAATTATTTCCACTTGTTTGCTTCTTATTTGTAATGTATGAGATGGATTTTGATCCGGCAACGACGAAATCGGCATATTTTGGGTGTCCGTGAAACTTTGAGAATCTCTGTAAACAAAAAAGTACATGGAACCATTTTGTAAATTAAGTAACTTTGTTACTACTTTAAGTTTCACGTCGACACGTGTTGACACAATCTAGTAACGTTGTGACCACTTGTGTCTGCAATTTTTTTCGGGCATTAAAACATATTACATAATCAACAAGTTTTATAGTTTATTCTTGATTTTATATGTTTTATTGTTATTGCAAAAATATATTATTCTGTCCATGCAAGCTTTTGAGCTATTTAAATGCATGGACTTATTCAAATAATGCAAAATATACACTACCGTGCATTTCGCTAATTTAGCTTAATTATGTTTATATGGTGGCGCGTTAATAAATTTCAACAAATATCATAAAATGACACGAAGAATTTATTTCCCCATTGAGATTTGAACATATACTTAACCATTACTTGTTATCATGAAAAAGCAAATACTTATGTTGTCAAACAATGGCGTCTCTCCTTATTTATTATTTATTTAAAATCACTATATGAAATGAAGTTTACTTACTAAAAATTTCAACTAGTTCTGTCAAAATGCGTGAATGAACGAATGATTTCTATAATGACTGGTTTCAATCTGGGAACATTGTTACCACACAGTGACGAAACTGTGAGACTAAAAGTTCCTGTGTCTTTTATTCCCCAAATTTAGTAGCGGCGGCGTAACAAACACGGAACAGCGATCAAACGAGTTACTAAAATCAGTCTGTGTGAACACAATATGTGTCAACAATTTTCGTAATGGCTACCAAAAATGACTTTATTAGGTGAAAAATATCCTATATAATAACCAGGTGCATGCCCAGCCCAGCCATACGTGTACCAAAAATAGTTGAAATCCGCTTAGCCATTTTGGCGTGAAGAAGCCACAACGCCACATACGAATACCAACATACAAAAAAACAAAGGAATATATTTTCAGTGAATTTCACATAGCCTTAATACCTATCACTTATTTTTTGCAAATATCTGCAATGTACAGACATTAAATTTTAAAACTTTAAGTAGGTACTTAACTTACTACCTAGAATAGATGACATACAATTAACGCTTACAACCACAAGTCGGCCGCTAACACTCGGGCAGGCGATCTAGGCCGCGCGTCCGCCGAGGGAGGAAGGCAAATTTGAGAGGGGGGGACAAGGGTCTGATCGTCGGACTCATCCATCACGGCTCACGCATGTGAATTGGGCCGTTTTATCTGAAGATAGCCGCGGATCGCCATTTAAATATTTCGTCGTTTAGAGGTACGACGGGAGGCTAATGGTGGCGGTAGTATTTAGGGGCTCGGGAAATGTTTATGATAAGTTGATACTGCTATGACATGGTATGGCGATATACGTACAATTATTGTTACCAGTGGCTCTGAGACCTGTAGACCTCGAGTCTTACAACCCCAAATCTCAGACATTTAAAAAAAATAAACGCTCACTCGGTCAATTAAATAGCGAAATGTCAACAACAAATACTTTCGTACTTCGACCACAAAATGCGTAGAGGTGAAATTGGTCATACTTAGTTGAAAAATCATTATGGCTGATCTCCAACCAGATGGACTGATCAAGTAAAGGCTCATCTTCCTCCAAGTTCGGCTCAATCGTAAAGGTGGCATTCGGAGATGGGCTGGAACTGCACGTCCCACTGAGATGGTTGCCAAAAACCTACTGCACATCCACTGCACACTGAAAATTGAACCTTTTACCTGAACATTAAGGTTCAATTTAGAGTGCAGCGGACGTGAGGTTGCGGTCTGCAGCCCATTTCGGATTGCCACCTTAACGTGCGTCCACACTTGTAACATTTGCTCGTATCCGATCAAACAAATGATACAAATGTGGACGCACCTTTAAGGAACACAATGGACGGGTCATCCACTCCGAGCTGAGTGTAAAACTACCCGATGATTACCTGGATCAAGTCATGAGGGAACGATAAGGAGGATGAAGTTTATTTGGTCAGATAGCTACCTAATCTATAGGTACCTACTATTACAATGTTTTATTAATGAAATGTCTGTACATTGAAGATACTTATTTTGAAAATATAGATTGTAGCGGACTATTTGGAGGCTCCAAATTGGAGGTCACTGATAAGAAAATATTTTTTTTGGATTTTTTTATATGTTTGTACCTACGTGTCGTTGTGGCTTCGTCGCGCAAAATCGACTAAACAGAATTCAACTATTTTTGGTAGACGGATTGCTAGGTATCTACAGATGGTTATACGAGGATACCGCTGTCGAATACAAAGAAGGGTTATGACTTTTTCTCCTCCGCGAGCGATGTTGCGGGCGCCTAGTATGTAATAAGTAGGTATTATAATACGGCAGAACCTAGTGTAAATGTTCACGGAACTCGATTTTGTCACTGTCACATCCATTACGCAGTCGCTAATTGGTAGGTTTTTTATAAATGATGATTGAGCTCACATTTTGATTTCAAGAAAACGGAAATATTTTTCCTAAAAACCGACTACAGACTTCCTCCTATTACCGTGTGTGAGCACAGCAACTTAACATCATTTCAATAATTATTTTTAATGAATTAGCTTACTTATATTTTAAGTAGGTATGGGTATTTATTTAGCTTTTAGCCCAAATTTGACTGTAATATGTAAAGAAATACCTACTTATATTTATTTCATCTATACGAGTTAATAATAATACTTAAAGGCACAGCAACTTAATCAGCGGAGGAGAAAAATCATAACCCATTTTTTTTGCTTCAGCGTAAGCGGGTAAAAAGTATCCTGTAACCATCTGTAGCTACCAAGCTACTCATGTACCAAAAATAGTTAAAATCTATTTAGGCGATTTGGCTCGATGAAGCCACAACGACTGCAAACATGCAAGTAATATAAATATATGTATATAAATAAATATATATTTCGAATCAGACTTCGAAATAGTCCGTTACAATCTCTTTTTTTTGTAAATATCTTCAATGAACGGAATTTTAATTTTTACAACTTTATAATAGTATAGATAACTCGTCGTTTAGTAGGTAGGTACTCATATTACGATTCGTCGATTTATATGAAAATGTATCTTAATATCTATTCATATTTATTTATTGTAATTTATTTATATATATGCACAGCGCACCGCAAAGAACATTCAACCAATCAATGTGGCAAACACTTTAGAAGTCCCATGTTCCAAATTCAAACGTTCGATCACGGTGACGAGCTCAAAATGGCGTCGTCACGACGTCGTGACAGGTAAATGAGTGTCGTTCGTTGACGTGACGACCGCATAATGCCGCCGACTTGACGGTTGGCTGTCGGGATTTAGTATCTCAGTCAGGATTTCCCGTAAAATATTCGAGTGCTTAAGAATGTGAGAACGTGACAGCACAGCGGCGTTACCGTTTTTACGAATGTGACAAGCGTACAATATTAGGGTTCCGTAGTCAAAATGGCGAAAATGGAACCCTTATAGTTTCGTCATTTCCGTCCATCCGACAATGAGAACATGAAGGGAAAGAATCCGACCAACATGAGGTTAATATAAGTATATTTACTAAATTTGGAGTAAGTATAGGTGCCTTGTATAAGCCGCTAGGTATATAGTTTGATAGATAAATAACAAAAATATATATATTTATAGTGGAGCCATACATGTAACCGAAAGTGAAAAATAAAAATCTGTACATAGGTATTTTGCGTGGGAAATATTTTGACAGTTCTTTGGAAAACAATGAGGAAGAAAAATTACAAAGATAACGCTTAATAACAATTTCCGTTGAAAGTAAGATAATAACGAAAATTGTTTTGAACATGATCGGGTATACCATTTTTGAGTTGTACCAAATATACCAATATATATACAAAAAACTGCGCTAAACAACAAAAGGACGTAAGTGCCGTGGAGATACGCTCTTTTACACACACTCTTTCTTTTGTACACTCTTTCATATCGTATTTTTTACATCTTTAGTGCATTTTTTTGTATGAACGGATGCGAAATCCTACACTCGCCTACTCTTGGCCGGTTTTTATTGCAGTTAAAAAATAAAACCGACTCCAAAAAAACTAAAAAGTAAATAAAATAACTGGATACTTCAGTTTCTGCAATTTACCGTTTGTCTAATCAATCTATACAGTACATAAGATTAATCTTATTTTGGTGTCGGTACCATATAAATAAATGTAAAATATTGAAAATTTACGATTTTAGTACGTTGTGACACGATGGCACTGAATTATGCAGTTATATTTAACTTTTTAGTTTTTTTTAGTTAGTTTTTTTTTTAAGTTATTCATTTTACACTTTTTAGCTAATTGTAATTGTATCTCGTGACGATTTGAACAAGGCCAAACACGGCTAGGAAACATTATTATAGGTACAGTGCCTACCTTCCGGCTCCATCATCAAATCAATTCGATGAAATGGTACCATCCTCATCAGGACCATTTTAATTTGCGACTATGAAGAAGCTTAGATATTTTAATCGATATGCGTCTCGTTGTTGTTGAGGAGTTCCAGTGACCTTCTGTGGTCTTCTTCAACAGTTCCACTTCACCAATGTACACTTTCTGAATGCAAATGCTTATTATACAGGGTGTCCCAAGAAGTAGTGATATACTGAAGCTGGGACGTAGAGGACCTAGAGGGCTATCTAAATCACCCCCATGTATGTTCCGCGATTTTTCGTATTTTCGGAGTTATGTCTTTTTTTTAATTCTTCACCTATCGCCGAGTACGATGAGATTTTTATTTATGGTGACGTGAATTATTGCGGTAGATGCTTGATTTTTTTTGTGTGCTAAGCTGATAGATAGGCCAATTCAGTATGGTAACATTTACTATCGTTAGATCTTTGAATGGAATAAAAAAAATGCCAAGAATGATAAAATTCCCTAATATGTTCACAACTTCAAGGGGATTTAAAAAGATAAAATCACATTTAAAAAAGTTACGTTTGGTTTTTATAAACTTGCTCTATCTATCAGGTAGCTACCCTGAAAATTTCATTTTATTATTCATAAAACTTCAATCAAAAAATTGTAATCTAAATGTGGCAAGTGCAAAATTAATTAACTTTCTAAATAAATTTCGTTCTAAATCACGCACTGGCCATCAATAGAAAAAGAACAAAACACAAAAGACGGTTGACGCATGAGAAAATTTTCACGTTGTTTGGTCATCGTTGGTACTTTTTAATAATTTAAAAATAGTGTTTTAATACTGCTAATTGTTCGTTTCTCTAATCATTTTGGCTATTCATATGGACTTTGACTTGCATTACGATTTGGATTAGTGTTATTACCTGGAATCGACAACTAGGCATTATTTAACTGGACTTGAGTTTGCGTGTAAGTGATCATGTTTACTTCACGTGACTACGCAGAAATGCATTACTATTACGGTTATGCTAGGGGGAATGCGGCGGAAGCTTCAAGGCTGTACCGGGAACATGTGGAACGAAGAGGCAGGCCTCAACCTGAAACGTTTCCTGACTATCGCATGATCTTAAGAGTACATAATGCGTATTTGGAAGGTTACATACCGGGTACCAGATCAGGCCGTATGGCCACTATGCCGGATCCTGATGTAGTAGATGCAGTGCTTGAAGAAGTAGAAAGAGACCCGTCGACCAGTGTGAGAGTTATGGAACGTCGTACCGAACTTTCTAAATCTCAGGTACACCGTACACTACAGAGCGTAGGATATCATCCGTTTCACATTAGAAAAGTGTAACAGTTGAAACCGGAAGATTACAATCGGCGAATTGAATTCTGTCAGGAAATGAGGAGACAAGCTAAAAACGAAAACTTTTTTAACCAAATCTTGTGGACGGTAGAATCCCACTTTAGACGCAATGGGATTTTTAATATGCACAATTCTCACTCATGGGCAATTGAAAATCCAAATTTAAAAAGGGAATCGACATTCCATGAACACTTTAGTGTTAACCTTTGGTCTGGCATACTTAACGGTCAGCTAATCGGGTCCTTTCAGCTGCCAGACCGCTTGGGCGGCAATCACTTTTTAAATTTTCTACGCGTCGATCTGCCCCTGCTGTTATAAGATGTGGACGGGTGTGAAGTGTAATGGTGCACCATGCCATTTTGCCTTGGACGTAAGAAACTATTTCAATCAAAGATACCCTGAAAGATGGATTGGTCGTTGCGGCCGGGGTGACGCCTGCCTTATAGCCTGGCCTCCACGGTCCCCCGACCTAAACCCCATTGATTTTTTTGTATGGGGATAGTACAAAGACCTCGTCTACTCAAGAAAATGCCGCAATTTGGACGAGTTAACCCGGAAATTGGGAGTAGCAGAAGAAACCATTAAAAATAATAGAAGTGCATTCAGACGTTTTTTCGGCGATGTCGCACTTGCATTGAGCAACAGGGGGGCCATTTTGAAAATTTCTTGTAATTAAACACCTTGTAATTGGTTTTACTTTGTTTGTATTAATCATCATGTAAATTAAAATTTTGCACTTACCACATTTCGATTTCAATTTTTTGATTGAAGCCTTATGAATAATAAAATGAAGTTTTCAGGGTAGCTACCTAATAGATAGAGCAAGTTCTTAAAAGCCAAATTTTTTTTATGTGATTTTATCTTTTTAAGTCCCCTTGAAGTTGTGAACATATTAGGGAATTTCATCCTTCTTGGCATTTTTTTTTATTCCATTCAAAGATCTAACGATAGTAAATGTTACTATACTGAATTGGCCTATCTATCAGCTTAGCACACAAAAAAAATCAAGCGTCTACCGCAATAATTCACGTCACCATAAATAAAAAAGTCATCGTACTCGGCGATAGGTGAAGAATTAAAAAAAAGTCATAACTCCGAAAATACGAAAAATCGCGGAACATACATGGGGGTGATTTAGATAGCCCTCTAGGTCCTCTACCTCCCAGCTTCAGTATATCACTACTTCTTGGGACACCCGTATAATACCAAAATCGCCATATGTATGCCTACAATATTTGAAAAGTTCCTTCATTAATCATGGATCCCATCATCAGATCTTCACTAAAATTTAATGGTACCTACCAATCTGAAGGCATTTCCCTTCAAACAAAAAAATATTTAATCTAAATCGGTTTCGAAACGACGGAGTTGATACGTAACAAACATAAAAAAAATGTACTAATTGTAATAATTGTAATAATAAGCAACATCTGAATAGGCACTTAAGCACTAAGGCACTAACCCATATACGAGTAGTTACCCTTTTATGTTTAACTCAAGTTCAAAACACAAGAATTGTTTTTTTTGCACCAGAAGACGTAAATATAACTATTACGTAGGTATAGCATTACGTAACATCTCAGCCATTAATAACGCATTTGCAACCTTTTTCATTAGCATTAGGAAATTCCTTCTTAATCAGGGTTATTAGCAGGTATTTTGCTAGAGGCAGACATGGGTGATTTTTACAGTCAAAATCTTAAGATGTCTGAAATGTCAGGTCCGGTAACGTGCAGCTTAGGATTTTAGGAAATTTTAGCCCCACTTAAACATAAATCAGGGTTACCATCCACTGAGCCAATCCGTCGTTTTGCTGATTACATCCTTTCCTACCAATAGGTATGTATAATTTTGATGATTGAATGTAAGATTTTTGATAAAACTTGGCGTAAGTATACATACACCAGGGAAATGATGAAACACCCGTCCCTCTCGCTCTCACGTACTGTTGGAGAGTGACGACGGCTTTGGCATTTTTATTTGTCACGCTATAATCGCAATCATCATAGGCCCGCAGGTCATGGATAATACGAGTACCATGCGCTTGGCGATCCATATGGTTCCGTTGGCTTCACAACGGCCAATGAAGCTGGCGGTCCAGGATTCGAATCCAGGCCAGGACAAGTGTTTTTGTGTGATGTAGCGTATGCAACGCCACCTTTGTATAGCTAGTCAGCGATACCTGCTTCCCTCTTTGTGTACCTCTTACACTGACCGCTACCAGCACCAAACTGGCCGCGGCGTCGATCCTGCCCTCCCGCTTCTCTCTGTGACGATATCAGTACCAGCTATTCCCCGAGCTTGTACCATCCCGCTGTGGGCTACCCTCACCTCAGCTCTGCTCCTCGATATACTGCATGTATTAACCATACCTACCGTGTTGTACTGCGTGTGACGATGTGGTGACTTACGCATTACAGTGTGTATTGATTTGATAATTGGTTGTTTCAATTAGCATCACTCCCACCTTCTGGCACGGACATACCCTTAGCCCCCTATTAGCATCAGTAAAGTCCCTGAAATTAGTAATATAAATGGATAAGTAAAGATAAAGATAGAGACATTACTAATACCTTACAGTGATGCTAACGAATGTTTGTTCCCGGGTCTTGGATTAGGTATATGCAGGTAGGTATGTAAGTATTATAAGTTATCTATATATATTATGTATATGAGGATTTGGAACATTGTCCGTATATATATATACTATGCGATATTCGATTCCAAGTAACGCGATAAAACTCGAGGGTAAATAATATATACATAGGTATTTATAATAAATAAACCCCTTTTTTAAATCACGTGTCGGTATGTGTGCGTGGATAAAGGCATTTAGCCTTATCCACGCAATCCGCTATTGATATTGAAAATAAGACAAGTTGCGGAGAACTTGTGAATACCTCCGTACCCACAAACCTAGTCTTTAACAAAGGCGTAAGGCAGAAAGCATGGTAACCTGGCGGAGCGAGCGCCGGACGCACTTTTGAAAGCTATCTACGTTAAATGTTCACTGAAACATTGGCTTTCTGCCCGACCGTCAATCTGTTTGTATGTAATTTCGTCAGACCAACAGTGTGTCAGTATTAAAATCAGTCAGTCATTTTTTCTAAGAACTACTTTGTCTGGTCCTCTGGCAGTAAGTATGTCTTTCAGAACTTCCTTCAGTCAGTCTATCACAGTTAAACTGTGCTTATATCAGTCACCCTTTTTAATCTCCGGCTAGATAGTTAGTTACTCAATAAGTCTGATGTTGGTCGGTCTATCAATAAGTGCCTAGGTATTAGGTACCTACATTTGTATTTATGTAAGTCAGTTAATACTCGTAGGTATGTAATGCCTAATGTCGTTCATATAAAATACTGTAAGTAAGTATTTTTTTTTGTAGTTCTTATAGATGCTTTGTTTTCGGTCACTTTGACTTAGCTATCAGAATATTATTTTGAGTAATGATTTTTCTGGAGTGTATAGTTTTCTGATGAGATAAAACAAGAAATTTAGATATGATATAGTAAAAAAAGAACTAAACTTATCGACAAAGAGATGTTGTATAGTATCCATTCAATTTGGTATTAAATACCGCTACCCGCTCCTCTCGTGAGCATACCCGCGGCGCAACCCTGAACCAATGACCTCAAGGTTAGCCTAACTGTACTCACAAAGCGATCGTGTCGTACCTAACTAATAGGCAGTGCAGTGTACAGTTTTTGTGGCCGGTAACGGAGAACACTCGGGTCAATGAAACGCCGCTCTCGTTCGACGCAGTCATTTGTTTTCGGGATTTTGAGGTTAAGATTTAAGTTATAGATATTTTGCGTCATGTTTGGATGCTTGTGAGATATGTTATTTCGTCATTAGCATTTCGGTACCTACTTACTGAAAGAGCTTCGAAAGAAAATTCGTAATATTCACCTACGTACTTTTTATACAAAAAGTAGATAATTGGTAGGTAACTAGATACCTATGTCAAAACAAAGTATTCGTATTCCTAATGAACTTAATTAATAACACTTTATAGGTAGGTAAGTAGATTTGTTTTCTAGTATGTATGTGTGTTTTTTTACAATTATGAATTAGGTAGGTATCATGTAGGTGTGCCTGCACCCGAATTTCAACTAGATAGGTATATTAGAGGTATACAGTCAGATGTTTTTACTTACATTTAATAATACCGGATTCATTAACGTTTGTTAAATTTAATATAGCCTTCACAGGCGTGACCTAAACCTACGTAGGTATTTGCGTTTCTTATGTTATAGGGGGGCAAATGAGCAGACAGATCACCTGGTGGTACATCACCGTCGCCCATAGACACCTGCCACGTCAGAGGAACAACAATCCAAACATGAGCATTATGTAGGTACCTAAGTAGTTGTAGATGATAGGTACAGCTAATCAACATTCGCATAATGGGGCATAAGATATTTATTTATATTTTTTAGTGGCTATGCAAGCTGATGTATTTCCTAATCTGTACTGAAATACAAATACATTGACACATCGTACGGTTGCCGAGTGCAGAGCAATAATTCATACTTGGTCTTAAGTTTATAAATAGACAGCAACCCAAACAAATCAGTGTACGTCGCGGCAACCGCCCTTGAACTGAGCCGCGGAGCCTCCAGGCTGCGCGGGGGGCGGGGCCCGCACGGCCAATCAGCGCCCCTTCACATTTTTCAGCCCCCGCCCCCCTCGCCGGACGCTGCCCAAAAACAAAAGGATCACAGTCGGCGAAACCTATCTCTTTCTTTGTGAGGCCGGCGAGCGGGCATCGATGAGAGGATAGATACAGTGTCGCGCGGGCGCGAATCGATAAGCGCGCCCCGGCCCGCGCCCCCCGGCTCGCCCCTCCCCCACCCCCCGCCGCCGGCCATTTGCACGGATGTTTACTATTATTATTTTATTGAACGGACCATCTTAAGTGGAGGAGTAGGGGCATATTTGCAAATGATAAGCCCCGGCTGGAAGCCATTGTCCGCCGCGTAAACGTGCTCGTTACGATACCTTAATGACAGTCTGTTTTTAAAATAAATAAAACAATACGGTACATGCCCGATATTTTTATCGCCTTTCTGAACAAAATATCAAATACCGTAAAAACGATTTCAAAAAGTGAAATTAAATTTAAAATCGGCTAAAAAATAGGCATAATATAGGCATTTTAAACTATTAAGATTAGACAGCGATTTGAAGGAGAGGTCCGACATAGAGGATACTGTTACGTCATAGTGTACTCCGGCCATATTTATAAACTCCATATTAAATTCTGTCTTGCTAGAAATAGATGGAATGATTTTTTTGATGGCTTATATCTTGGTTATCTTGTATATATATATAATATTTTTCTCTACCTACTTTTTGTTACATGAATGAGCTTTTGATAAAGTATAAATAAATATTCATGCCTATTCTGTATAAGCGTAAATAAGTAACTTATTATTTCATTAGCGGATTTGAAATTAATAAATTGGTACACGATGATAATCGTCTCACACGTAGTTAATAACGTATAATGTTTTCAGACGTACTTAAACAAAATATGTAGGTATTATAGGTACATATAACTATATAATATTTATCAAAATAAAGTTATACATAACTCTTAGGAATGTTAAACGATTGTCACCGATGCCGGCACTAGCGCGACAGTTGAGCGCGAGGGGAGATGAACGCCAGAAACATAACATTGCCGGTATGAATAGAAAACGATGCAACGATGTGTCTCGGTGCCTATTTATAGTAAAAAATGTTATTTTTAGGTATGAAGTACCAAGTGCAAAAAGTTGAACATTATGCAAGTAGTAAACAGAAATATCATCCACTTTATGAACATAACTTGTAGGTGTCGCTAGCCCATAACATAACACATTGATTTTTTTTAACTATTTAATTCCCGTTTTTGTTTATTTTTTAAACAAGTACTTAAGTAGTGTAATATTTTTAGTAGAAGTGAGTCATAATTTATAGATCTTTTTTGTTTGTGAGATATCTCTTTTAATCTTAAAAATGACGTAAGTAAGTCAGAAACTATCAACGGTTACAAGTCTGTTGTCAATTTAGTAGGTTGGTGCTCTATAAATATTTTGATACTTTTTGTACTAGTTTTAAAATTTGCCTGTAACTATGATTTGATTAGCTACGTGAATTTATCAATACCTGAATCTCATACACAGGACAAAATGTGTAAAGAAACGGATAAACCAATAAAATCAAAACGTCGGAACGTAAGGAGTTCCCGAAAACCAATATTCAGAAGAAATCTGCGGACTGGTCAGTAGTTATTTGATATAAAAATATCTTGGCCAAAAATGTCTATACATAAGCGACGAGCGTGTTGATAAACGTATAAACCTCTAACAGGTTTCTGTAATGCGTACTAGTATAAATGTTTTGGTGCATTTACGTAATTTAAATAAATAAACAAAAACCCGCACTTGGCACATTGTGCCGATGCAACACTCTAAACTTAACCCATGTCTATACCTACTTAACCTAACCACAGACATTGGTGATTAATATTATGGTATTATCGAGCTAGATCTTATTTATTTTTCGCCTTGTTACAATGTTATATGGTAGAGAGAAAGTGTAAACATATATAATAATAAATAAATAAATATTACGGGACAATTTTCACACAAATCGAACTAGTCCCATGGTAAGCTCAATAAGGCTTATGTTATGGGTACTAGACGACAATAGATATATTACTTATATACATAGAAAACATCCAAGGCTCAGGAATATATATGTATGCTCATCACACAAATATTTGCCCTTACCGGGATTTGAACCCAGGACCTCAGCTTCGCAGGCAACGTTACTCCCACTGAGCCGAACCGGTCGTCATATGTGTTTGTCGTTCACTGTACTGTACATATAGTGGTAGAAATTATGTGAGCTGACTTTCAGTGCACATCAACGTATATTTTATTTACTTATCTCCTTAGGTTTAGATACCTTGCGTGGGCACAGAAAACTAAAAATATTTTCTAATATCAAAACTATATATCCTACTTCACAAAGTGTGACCAGCCCAAGATTTTGCCAGCCAGACTCTATTCATTAAGATCATAGAAATCCTTTTCGATCAGCTATTTCTTTAGCCTGCATTTGAAAGTTATCCCTTCCAGAGCTTTTAAGTCGGCAGGAAGATGGTTAAATATACAAAATGGTCATTATAAAATTACTCTTTTTATAAATAGAGTTTTTAACTTTAGGTAGATTTAAATTATATTTATATTGTGTTCTTGTATTATTCTTTAGTGAAGACATTGTTGTAAAATATATTGATTGATTTTTGACGAATAAACAGAGCTCTGAAATGTAAATGCTGGTCAACGATAAAAAACTTTTCCCTCGAAAGACATCACGGAACGAGTCTTCCGTGCGCATCCGGTATACAGCCCTTAAACATTTCTTCTGTAATCTAAAAATCTTATATACATCGACATGATTGCTCCAGTAAATCATACCGTAAGTAAGTAGTGGGTACACGCTTCCATAATGAGCATTTCTTACCACAGTTTCAGAACATGCTCCCGACAGAATTGAAAGAGCATAACAACTACTAAAGAGCTTCTTGTTTAAATGTTCAATGTGAGACTTCCAGTTTATATGACAATCTATTTTGATTCCAAGAAATTCAGCGCTGGTGACCTCCTCCTACTCTCCTCGTTAAAGTAGAACCAACTTCGATAAATTTGCCGGCCCACGGAGCTCATCAATAATATGATTTTTAGGGTTCCGTACCAAAAAGGTAAAAAAGGAACCCTTATAGTGCGACTCTCTCTGTCTGTCCGACTTAGAGCGCCATACCTATCTCAAAAACTACTTATGCTATTTGAAATTTGATATATTTATTTACGTACGTGGTCAGTCCACATGTATCGCAAAGGAAGTTTTATAAAATACTTTTTTTTAATGCAGTTGCTCAAAAAGTGCTACTTTACGTAACTGCGTTTAGCGTGCGGAAAGTTGTTTTTCGCGAACTAGTGCAGTTTCACTTATCCATCACTTTTTTTTTTACACTTATTGAATATTGAAATACCGTTCTTAATAAGTTGTCTGAATGGAACGGAATAGCTGTCGAAACACCTATTCAAGAAGAGGCGTTTTTTCCACCAAGTAGCTCAAGTAGGGTATCATGTGGAAAGATATGCACATTTTCAATCGTATTTTTTTTATTTTGCTTTAATTTCGTCCTTTATCTAGATTTTGTTTATTATGATTATTTTATTAAGATTATGTTTATTTATACAAATTGTTCACAATATGTATAAATAAACAAGTATTACACGAAAATTATAATTATGTCGCTAAACAGCTAATTTTATTTTTAATCTTCAAAAACCTATTTTAACCACCTCATTTGCACCTCATTTGTATGCTATGCTATAGATATCAGGTGCAAACTTAACTCAACCGGAATCGAGTAATAATGTTAGGGTAATTGAAAGTTTGTACGGAACCCTCGGTGCGCTGCTCCGACTCGCACTTGGCTGGTTTTTTTTTTTGAAAGGCTGTAATAACCAAAATATAATGAGATATTATAAAATAGATTGCCACAACTTTTTAAAACAATTATAAGGGTTATGATTATGACCACATACTTTACGTTATAAGGCTACTAGCTTCTGCCCGCGACTTCGTCCGCCTTAAATTCGTTTATCACGGATAAGGGTATTTTTCCGGGATAAAAAGTAGCCTATGTCCTTCCCCGGGACTCAAACTATCTCCATACCAAATTTCATCCAAATCGGTTCTGCGGTTTAAGCGTGAAGAGGTAACAGACAGACAGACAGACAGACAGACAGACAGACAGACGGACAGGCAGACAGACACACTTTCGCATTTATAATATTAGTATGGATTAGTTGGGGTGAATCTGTCTGTGGCATCGCAGCTCCTTAATGATTACTTAGACCGAGTTTCCAGCTAGCACCCACTCTCGATTAAATCGCCTTCCAGCACACAAAAAACTAAATCAGAATCAGTCCATGCGCTCGATGATAGCAGCGACTGACGATGGACACAAAGACACACAAGTGTAAACTTATAACACCCCTCTTTTTTCGTCACAGGTTAATAATGAAGGTCAAGAAGGAAATCAAATGTGGTACCTACTTACTGGTGATAGTGATGGGGATACTTCCATGTTATTTGTTTTGTTTTCTACACTACTTTTTCTGTGTAAGAAGCAAATGAGTGCGCTGTACTTATATGTTAAGGTGCGTCCACATTTGTATCATTTGCCCGATCAGATTTTCGTCCCGTGGCATGATCGCGTGTCACGATCACGCGTTTGGACGTTGCGCCGATCCGATCGCTCTAAATCCATGTTGTTACGCGTAGATATCACACACTTAGATCGGACAAGCGCGGCGTGGTCGCCGCGCCGACAGTGAGCGTCCAAGCAGCGCGATACGCAGTTATGCCACGCCACGGTGATCGGATACGTATACTACCAAATGATACAAGTGTGGACGCACCTTAAGGTATTATGGCTAGGGGCAAAATTTGACCAAACGGCAAAATTTGAAGACAGGTATAGGAACTGATATTTTTTAAATCTTCTAAAATACACGCCATTTTTGGAATATTCTTAAACTGTATTTAGGAGAATCGAAATTAATCACAAAACACCTGATTTAAGTTCTAGGATTGTATACGAAAATCTCGTAAATGAACGAAAAAAACGAAACGTTATTTCGGATATTTTGTATGAAAATAATACCGGTTCCTATCCCTGTTTGAAGATATAACCAAGATACATTAGGTACAGTCACAGTATGCATTTTAGCAAAGTACTGTACTCTGTGCTGTACTGTAATGTGAATTGAAGTAAACATTTTGTTATCTTTTAGAATTTGCAAATGAAATGGCAGTCGTGCGAGTATCACCTTCGTATACCTATGTAATTTTGCTGTATTGAGCCATATCGCCTTTAAGTACTTATATAATGGCAATGGACATATTAATGCAACTCAAATAGGTAGTAAATATGAATAGACATTTTATAAATATATTATTATATGGTATAAAACAAATGGTTATATTGTATGTGATCAGTTACAGTTTAGGCGAATTTGGCCTAGGTATTTTATACTTACTTCTTAGACAAAAAAATAAAGAACCTACCTATAAGTAGGTACTTAGATATAGGTATTTCAACGACAGCTAAATTACTTCTGTCTATTCGTTTGCCAAAAATTTTGATGCAGTTTCAAAAGCACAACAATTTGTGACTAGAGGACTAGGGGAGTCAATTTTGGTAAACATTTTGCGTTTCGGGAATGAGAAACTAAGTGCTAATAAGTATTAAAAGTGTTTAAGTGTCGCGCTTTAAAACTGAAGAGCGAATCTTTGTACTCTGGACAAAATTTCGCATCGAATTTGCCTTCGAGAGTGAAAAAATAATTAATAGAGAAGATAATCTGCATAAACTTGCCTTTTTGAAGTTAATATAGTTTTTTGATCAAGTTTATATCGCCTAATCTTGTTTAGGGTTACTAAAGTCACATAGAGGTAAGTAAGTTCGCTTAATAAGGACCACGTTTTTGCAAAACCTAAGGTGGCATTCCAAGGTGGCCTGCAGACCACATTCGCACGTCCCACTGCACTCCAAATTGAACCTTAATAGTAAATTAAAAAGGTTAAATTTTCAGTGTGCAGTGGAAGTGCTGCGGCTGCACGGAAACACTTCTCAGCACATGGAAAATTGAACTTTTTTCCTTATCTTTAAGGCAGTGCAACGGGACGTGCGGTTAAATATGATTTAAGAAGAATTTAAAATGACCATCAATGAAAGATATGTAGTTAATATGTAAAACATTTCCATGTAAAATGTTGCCAAGACGAGACCATAATATGGCTCGCACTGGCAATGTCATAATGTTATCAGATCTCAATAGAGCCAAGCCTTTAAGCCCTACAAGCCCTAACATGATAAACTCTACACCTTTCTCCAAATAGGTGGCTACACCGTTCGTGTTCAAAATTATCTTTCGTACATCGTTGTGCTTTTTTTGGTATTATTACAGTAATTTATTTTACGCACTTGATACAGTGGCGTCACCAATTCAACGCCTTCGTTTTCTACACTCCATATTTAAATGTACAGTTGTATGCAAAATAATAGCAGCATATGTACCAGGAATCCATACTAATATGTCTGTTACCTATTCACGCTTAAACCGCTGAAGCGATTTGGATGGAGATAGTTTGAGTCCCGGGGAAGGACATAGGCTACTTTTTATCCCGGAAAAGTACCCTTATCCGCGATAAACGAATTTAAGGCGTACGAAGTCGCGGGCAGAAGCTAGTACTATTATATAAAATAACACAGATGCTCAAAATACGTCCTCATATTAAGAAACTATTCACCTAAAGAATGCTTGTATTGGCCACTAAAACAATGAATGTTTTAATTTCAAACTATATTCACGAATTTCAAAAAATCACATTCCTTATAAATAGTAGTGTCATTAAAATATTTCCATTGTATAGATTTATTTGGCACTGAAAGTCAAATATTATTTGTTAATACTAAAAAAGGGCTTTTGCAAGCCGTGTGGACTTATTTTTAGCTCCAAAAGTATGGTGGGGGGTAAGTATGGGGAGGGGAAAGCATTGTACCGGAGAAATTTAATTAAACAGTTGAGTCAAGAAGGGAAAACATGCAAAAATGTTCAAGATATTTTAAAATGTTGAGTTATGCTCTAAAATGGGAAGCTAAACCCGAAACAAGAGGTCGAAAAAGAGCTACAACGAAAAAGGAGGACTCCAGAATTGTTTGCCTGAAAAAGGAACCTTTTCTGTCTTCAAAACAAGTTAAAAGCTCGTTTAATTTAAATGTGAGCTGTTCAACAGTTCGCCGTCGACTAATTGAAGCTAACCTGTATATGCCAGAAGTCCAAGGAAAGTGCTTCTGTTGTCTAAGAAGAACATAAAGCAAAGGCTTGTATTTGCTAACAAACATGAAGATTGGGCCATGGAGAAAGTAGAGTAATACTATTTGGCGTAAAGGACGTCGAGAGTATGTCAGAAGACCCGCGAAAGCTGAGTTCATGCCACAGTACACAATAAAGACTGTCAAACATAGTGGACTAATGGACTTAAATTGATGGTATGGGGATGTTTTTCTTACAGTGGTGTAGGGCCTATCATTGGAATCGTTGGCATAATGGACAAAGATTATTTACTTTTTGAAAAAGGTGCTTCAGGAGGTAATGTACCCATACGCCAATTATTGTATGCCGCTAAAGTGGGTTTTCCAACAAGATAATGACCCCAAACACACCAGTAAAATTGTTAAAAAGTGGTTTAAGTCCGAAAAAGTTGATGTTTTACCTTAGTCAGCACAGTCACCGGACCTAAATCCAATCGAGAACTTGAGGAGAGATATTAAGAATGCTATAGCTGATCAAAAACCTACTACAAAGCCGCAATTTATGACACGTGGTACAGTCTGCATGGAACAATATTACTGTAGAAAGGTGTCAGTCTTTAGTTGACTCTATGCCGAGGAGAAGGCCATGCCACTAAATAATAACAAGAATTTATAATTTTGGTTTCGAGTTTTCGGTCTGCAATTGTTTTTTGGCGATTAATAATAAAGGCTGCTATTTTTTAAAAAAACAGTATTTTTGTGCTTTTTTACCGTTACTCAAAATATTTAGGATTTTTTAAGGTTCATCTCGATTTATTATTATGGGAATTAGAACAGCAAACATGAGGACTATTTTAAATATAAAGCTATATCTACATCTTAAACCTGCAATTTTGCTTTCACTGCTATTATTATTTTGCATACAACTGTAGGTACCTATAGTGTATTCTTTTAGGAATTAAAAATAAGTGTCATTGCGGCAATCATTGTAATCTTTAGATCTGGTACGATTCCACTGGCGTAATTGGCGTAAACTCATGTGGTTGTTTGTTTACTTCTTTTTAAATAGGTGTGTAGTGTGTACCTTAAAAGTAACATTATAATTAATGTAGATATGCCGTTATATTATAAAATAATCACTTGTAATTGTATGGTTTAAATAATAAATATCTATGTTTTATTTACGCGATTTCTGTAATGCTGTGTCTAGGAAAAGTAGTGTGCATTACATTTTTTCGTATAATCGAAGAGCATTTTCATTTAAAATAGTAGGTACGGTTTAGCGGAACTTAAGGTACAGTCTTTTCAATGACGTTTAACTTTTGTGACGAAACAAATGCCATTTGACATTAATGGTCAGTTTTGTGTCAATTGTGGTTTAATGCTTGTTTAAGTGACATAACCACAAAAAGCAGTCAGTCCCATTAAAAGGGAAATCGAATATTGTTGTACTGCGCCATCTGTAGCCAAACGATGAACTAACTGAGCAACGTTTCTAGAACTTTTATTACAGCGCCATCTGCCATTACTTTTTCGCATCGTTAATGTACAAGCGCATGAAGTTGCTGAACCAGTTTTACTCTACACGCATAGATGGCGCTAAAACATGTTACGTACTTTTCAAATATTTTATACTGAATCCGTTGAAATAACTAGATTATGGTAAAGGTATATATAATTAAAAATCATAAAAATAATATTAAGTTGTTTAAAATGATTATTTTCCCTGTATCAAATATTCTTCTTCTCTTTGTTTACTGCGTAATAGCCTACTTTACCGACAGAGTAATTTCCGGTTGGCGCTCGGCGAAGCACGCAACGCAAACTAGGGTAATACAGCTAACTTCACATCATAGATGTTCGATTTCTTTCAACTACGTCGAGGCTTTGTGCATATTCGGGATTTCGCTATTCGGTAATTATTCTATTAGTCGTTAGATTTCGTGAGGAATTGAAATAATCGTATCTTATTTTCATGTAATAAGAGTTGTGTTGTACTGAGTGCTGTGGTCACTTAGAATCAATTTGGCGCGTTGTATTCTGTCAACACAGCTAATAAGAGTTCGCACGCAGTGGCATTTTCTGCACGTGTAATTATAGTACCGTCTTGATTTTCAGGTTGCAGACATGGCTTTGAGCGTGGCACTACCTTTAACTGGATTGGAGACGGACAATTTTTACTCGTTCAGCTCATTCGGGCACATCATCGACATAGCGGGTCTGTCCCAATCGCAAACGAGCCCGAGTCCGTCTGTGTCCAGCGAATCCAGTGGTATCGGTTCGCTGGGCTCTCTCAAGTCTGAGTCGGTGAACAGCGACTCCCTGCCCTCGAGCCCTCAGACTACTGAAAAGGTGAGTAAATCGAAAAAAAATGCACTATTTGTTTGCGTTCGTCCTGGCCTTGACCTCTCTATTTTCATAATATTCCGTAATGGCGAATGTCTACATTACGCTATCAATGTTGTGAGCATTATTGACGCGTGATAATGGGAATATTTCTGTCACATTTTCATTCTGATGATTAAACAAATTCTTATCGGATTCGGTTAAGATGTATATTATAACGGTTATCTATAGTGCTGTAATGTCGACGTCTCTGCCGAAGCGGAACGCCATGTACGTCGGTCCGTAATTTGCGCAAAATAAACACGGTTTATCTGTGTGCACAAGTTATCGTTTCTCAAGTCCTTAAGTATCTTTGTGTGCGAGTCGTGAAATAATAGGATTTAAAAAATTTCAGAAGATTTTCGAGCCGGTCGCGCAGCCTCAGCCTCGACCGAAAGTGAAAGAAATTGAAGAGGTCAAAATCAGCTATGGAGGCCGTGACATCCTCAACTTGATGCCGAATCTGACAGACCCGCGGTGGAACTATCGCGCCACGGTGCTGCCTCCCAATAACCCAGCACTCTTCTTCGCCAACCGCTCCCAGTACCACCGCCTGGGACCCTATGGAACCCGCACACAGTATGTAAATGATTCTTGCCGTCTCTGTGGCTTCTCTTGGGTGGTGGCTGCCACAGATTGACGTGTCCGTGGGGCATAAACTGAACAAACGAGGAGTGGGTATGATTGGGACACATCAGGGTGCATATCAACTTCTCTTACTTCAATGTCACTAAGTGGTGCTTATCATCATTACTATATATAAGCCTATGACTCCAGTTTGCAAGTATTCTATTTTTTCTTTAGTGAGACAGCCTTCCATTTTTTATAAAAATGGCCTGGGTGAATTGTACCTTATGATGTTTTTTGTTATTGGTACCAAAATTCTTATGCAATTTCTTTTGATAAACTGAAGTCAAGGCTTGGTGACAACTTCCTATGTAGTGTGTGAACTGCCCTGGTGTGGCTCGGTCCTACGGATGACTGTGGAATATGTATGTAGCTATCGTCTCGCGCATTCCTAGAGTTGCATTTTAATCGTGACTTAATTCTGTGATCTTAATTTAATCAAAGACAATTTTTGACAATTCTCTGGATGTTTTGCGTGGCGATGCTCATCTTTTTGTTTTTTGTTTATAACTTATTTGTGATAATTTTTTAAAATAGGGTTAATTAATACTATGAACTTGCAATGCCATAAGATTTTGCACACTTGTTCCAATTTAGCATTTCTAGGTCCCTCTAATTAAAAAAAAAACAATGGACGAAAGTATTGAAAAAGTAACAATTGCATCAACTTAACAATAATTTTTAAAGACTGTTAAAGATTCAAAATAATATATTATGCTACACTTAGTTCCTCTTAGAAATGTTAATATGTAATATGTTATCCAAAGAATCTATTTGTTTAATGAGCGTATAATATTAACTATAAATTGTTGGTTATGCAACTTACTTGGATAAGTGGAACCCTGCTGGGCGTAGCCGGCCTTGAGGTTTTTGACTACTCTTAAAGCAATATTTAAATTATGGACATATATTGTTATGAGTTACTACTTCCCACCATTACACGTAATAGTTATTGTTTAAATATTGTTTTATAATAATGTTTAGTCTAGAATAATTTAGATATATTCCACAGTCATTTATTTATAGGGTCATCATCGTTTCTAACCAAAAGGCTGCTTCTCGGATGTTATTTAAAGTAACGATTTTGACAAGATCGGCACGAATTTAAAAGCCAAGCTGTAGGTTAACTTAAGGTGTAATATGACGATTGTTGGATTTACCGTCCGAACATAACATAATAATAGTGATGACATATAATCTAGAAGATACAATCTTGACACATGCCCTAATATATTCCTATCTACTGGACGAGAAAAAAAAACTTGAACAACTCATTTCATGTAACAAAGCACCCATGTGGATCATAGTCAAAGTGGGTTTATCAGTGCATATCATCACAAATTAATGCAGTGATTAGATATTCTAAGGTATTAGTAGTTGTTACAGACCGTTTTAAAACGTTTGAGTCATTGATATGCCCAGATGCTGGGCTTCTAGTGAAATTATAGTAAGTGTCGTTAACAGACTGGCAATATCTCTATGTATGTGCATATATAAATGTAATATTCGTGGTCTCTTTAATTTAGTCAAGATATTTAATAGTGTGAGTCTCTTCAATTACATGTAAGTAAAACATACTAACTATAATGGATATGGATAACAATTGATACTGTCCTTTGTGCAACTTTAGTTCTGCTATGTTGTGATCAGCTTTAAATTGGAACTGGAGTATTTGTACACAATAATGTTGACATATTTCCCACAAAGTTATTTTTATAAAAAAAATGATGATATGAGACAATACAGTATGTAGTATTCCAAATTTAATTTATATTTCTATGGCAATCGCTTAATGGGTTTGGAAAATATTTTGGAAGGGACCAACATCCATATATTTATTTCATTGTTATTGCTTTACAGTAGCCAAATGTATTCCCAAATTGGCGTCCTTATCGTAAAGATACTTGTCATTGCATTTTATCAAATGCCTTATCTAGTTGAATCATCACCACAAATAATCCTCATTACTTATAATATTTTTCAGGGCTAAAAAAGCATATAACCTAAAGCAGTAGGAAAAAGTTGTACAAAATTTGTATTTATGTATTATGATTCAGTGAGTCATGACTGAACATATAGCATGGATCTCAGAATGCAGCTAACAGTGATATATTCTTATGCCTCTGTTGGAGACCTCCGAGGTTCGCGAATAACTATTACGACGCTCGGGGTCTCACAGCGCCTAGTGTGCTATGTACAGTCACACATACTCACAAAATGGTTGTTATCAAATTATTATTTAAATCAAATGTTGCATTCATATTATTTTTAGTTCTTAATTAAATGACAAAGCTGTTAATCGAATGTAGTTCAAAAGAAAGTATTGGAGCGATACGCACAGTTATAAAGACTAGCTCTTGTTGTGAATATCTCCGTACGTTAATTTTAGTAGTCTATTCCCGCTGGTCGTGCCCGACGCGGCTCAGTCCGGCGCGGTTCAGTCCGACGCGAGCTCGAGAGGCCGAGGTGCGATGCAATAATTGCATTCCAGTTTTGTTTTAAGTCAGTCGAGGGTAGTAGTTGTTAATGTTTGTATAATCCAAATTACCAAATGATTTGGTTATTGTGCTATTTATTGAACACTATCTAAAAATCAATTGAACCTTCCAATACTATGTGTCTTCAAAGTGATTTTACAACCTATTAATCATTTCAATTGTATGCATTTTATTTTGTTTAGTCAAATCATATACATGATATTATACATAATATTTGAGTTGTATTATATCTATTGTTCATTAATATTATGACAAATATTTTTTTCTCATTGAACTGTAGTCAAATGGCAGTATTTTTGTATTGAAAATTGTATAAGGATGAAAGGGTTTTTTGCCTAGGCCGAACGCCTGCCGTCGCTGGCCGAGCGCGGCCGCAGCCGGCGGCGCGCCGACCCAGTGTGTATTACGTATATCTGATAAGCATTATGTAGGTTTAGCGAAATAGATTAACTCGGAGGCAAACTCCCAAGTACCAAAACTTATTGGTTCAATGTTGTTCTCGTATTGTGGTGATATAGTGCGCCGCGCGCGGCGCAGAGCTCAATATTTTTAGTAACCCTAAAGAAAATTAATACCTCTTTTGAAAAGAATATAATATTTATTATATAGTATATCCAATCTATTATCACATATGTATTTCCCTGTTTATTTTGATGTGATATCATAAATGACTGATCTGAATTTAGTTTTTAAGTTGGTTATTGAATTATTAATATGCAGTGCTATTTCGAGAGTGTAATTAAGATTTAATATTGAAAAGTGCCAATGCTCGTAATTTAATCTTTGTGACTGTCTGTTTATGTAGCCGTGTTTAGAGCGTGTCAGGGCCGGCGGGAGGCTGGGGGCCGGCCCGAAGCCACGAGCCCTCAACTTCAGTATGTAAGCGATCTTCCTCCGTATTACATAAGTTAAAGATTTGTTACTGTTAATCAAATCACGTAACGTGCACAATCTCAGTAATGCTTGCAATATTATATATAACATATTTAATTCCTCTATAATTTAATCCAGCGTAACGTTAAGAGTACAATATGAGATGATGTTATATCATTCTAGTATCAAAATTAGCCGAAGATGTTAATATTATTATTAGTTAGGTAAAATTTTAACATAGCTTCTTATAATTGGGACGTTTTAGTAATTAGTGATGTATAATTACAGCGTAGGGGCATGCAAATTGTCTCGCGCGTGAAGTGAAATAATGTTAGTGGCAATAATACTCTATGTAGGTTCCCTGCCAAGACACCGCCTGCGCGCTGCCGGCGCGGCGCGGCGCGGGGTCGCTCAGCACGGGCAGTGGCGTGTACCACAGATGGTTCACTCGCAGCCACAGCACATGTACTGCCCGTGGGCCACGCGTCGCCGCCCAGTGGTCGCGCGCACCCCACGCCCACCCGTGGGCTCGCGCGGCCACAACGCATTCACAACTACTGAACGATAGACACTAGGCGTTTATTTGTTGTAATTATAATAATAGCCGTAGGTATTTTATCGTACTTAATAATTATTCTTGCGATGCCTTAATTCTGGTTGTCAATTAGACATGTCTCTGCCTAGAGTGTTATCATTGTTTTTATTTATTTTAGTTTTTTGCTGTTCCGGCTTCCTCCGTGAACTTCCAGTCCAGGCTGTTCTTTTTAAATGATTTTGAAGTCGATTTATTTTTACCTAAGTGTTCTTATTAAATGTTACCAAAATGTTTTTAATAAAATATTTTTATATGTATATTGTTGTTTGTTATCAACCCCATGTTCACTATCCCTGTATTTGATTTACTGTCATTCGGTGCGAATGAAAAATTGGACAACTCGAAATATGTCAAAGACGAAAAAATTACGATTTGAAATACAACATCAACAAGGAAAACTGTTTATCCTGAATATCGTCGAAAATGTAATCTTGTCCCGTGGTAAAATTGATACATGCCGAAAAGAAAACGAAACGACCACTTGCAATTACGTAGACTCGGAATTATAACCACTTGTAAATATGTCCCGTCTGAAATATGTACATCGTCCAAATATAAATATTTACTTTTGTATAATTATATAGATAGACAGAAAAGATGTTATGTTTATAATACCATAGTCGTGCAAGTACTAAAAAGGTGCTATTTTTAAAAAGTAAGTTTTATTTCTATTAGGTGTAAATTTGTGGCATTTATTGTCAATAGATGTACGTCATGAGGTACCTACCTACTTAAAATCTATACTTTTATAAAGTTGTAAAAATGAAATGTCTACATTGAAGATATTAAAAAAAACTATTGTAAGGGAATATTTGGAGGTCACAGAAGCGAAAAATATTTTTTGTATGTTTATATGTGTCGTTTTAGGCGGAAACGCTTAACATCAAACTGGGTGATATTAAAATACGCAACGTAGAGTAGGTATCTAACACAGAAATAATTAGCCAACGACATCAATCATGATTTCATGCACATAAAACGAACAGATGACGTTTACGTGGCGTACTTTTATTTTTGGCTTGGCGCCAAACAGACAAGCGATCGTTGCTGAATCAAATCGACCTATACAGTGGAAACTGGATAAATGGAATCGCAAGGGACCGGCTGGTTAGTTCCGCCTATCCAGGTTTTCCACTTAACCAGGTTCAAATAAAACGTTTTCTCACTTACAGAGGCTCTCGCTAACAGAGGTTGAGGATGCTAGTCCCTTATAGAGGTCACGTTATGGTCAAATACAAGATCAAGACTTAAATAATCAAGTACGTATGTAGATATGTATTAACAAAAATACAATCCTGATTTTAAAAATCAAACTGAATTATGTGTGATCTCATACAAAATACGTAGTTAAAACGCAAACCATAATGTTAACGAAACAAACTACACTCCTTGTGACGGTTTATTAAAAATACAAATGTTATAACGCCGAGCTATTCCACTCATAGAGGTTTCGGAGAACGACAGCTTCCAGTTACAGAGGTAAAAATAAGAAATTTTTGAAAAAATCGATTTCTCTTATAGAGGTCCCAAAATTCCACTTATAGAGGTAATTCGTTGCTAAAGGACTGGAACCGAGACCTTGGGTCCACTTAAAGGGGTTTTACACGAACCCAGGTTCTACTTATCCAGTTTCCACTGTATATTCTTCATAATAACGAATTATGAAGAATATACAGTAATAAACTGGAAAATTCAGTCCAGTGGAAAATTTTGATCCCACGTGACAGCTTTCAGAGTGTCATTATCATCGTACCGGCAGAAGTACATACAAAGTCATAACTCTTCATTTTCTCTTCAGCGTAGTCGGGTGAAAAGTATCCTATAACAATCTGGAGATACCCAGCTACGCATGTACCAAAAATTGTTGAAATCTGTTTAGCCGATTTTGCGTGATGAAGCCACAACGACACATACAAACATACAAAAAATCCAAAAAAAATATTTTTCGTTTTAATCCAAATATTCCATAACAATCTTTTTTTTTTATAAATTCAATATACAGACATTTTATTTTTACAACTTTATCATAGTATAGATATATAAACAAAATACTTATTAGTGAACGCGGAACTTAAAGAATTAAGATGCAAATTATTGTTGAAATAAAACAATTTAACGGATTATATCGCGTATATTATCTCATTTTAGTTCCCGACATTTCGGAAGCTTTCCAGCTTTCCATGGTCACGGGAGGACTGAGAAAAGATGTATTTTCCTCTGTCAAAGTTACAATTTCCGAAACGTCGGGAACTAAAATGAGATAATATACGCGATATAATCCGTTAAATTATTTTATTTCAATGAGTAATAATCGCGGAAACAGAAGAAAATATTATGCAAATTATTGTGTTTATTCCATTTTGTGTCGGCACTGCCAACTTTTCTAAACATAAACTGACAATGCAATGGGTAGCATGCATATACATACATTCTTGGCATAACGAGCCCTCATGAGACGGGCCAACACCACGTGCTATGTAAAGAACGGAAAATACATTGCATAATTTAAAAAAAAATCACAATAAAAAAATAAAATAAATTGCTTAAAAATGTGCAGATCAATCCCTTTCATATGATACAGATGGCGAGTCCGACTCGCACTTGGCCAGTTTTTTTTTTGTAAGTAGCACATGATAAGTAATCCAGAAGGGCTTGATTATTTTGTTTTAAACATAAGAATTACTGAAGAGACAGAAACGCCGCAAAGAAAACTCACAGACTATTAAATTACTTTTGAACAGACACTGTTAGATTAAGGTTTTGCAGTCCTGTGTCTTGCTTGTTCCTTGATGATATGTAAGTATTACAGGATCCCAAGCAGGTGGTAGCCACAACCTATCTTCTCTATTGAAATTAACTAGGATGTTTTTAATCTCAATAGCCTCGCGTAGCATTCTGGGAATAGTTATTTGTGCAACAAGAGAGCAAAGTTGTTTTTTGCCGCGAGTGCCGATTGTTGAATCCCGAGCAAGCGAAGGATTCTTAGTTAGAATCATGAGCGTAGCGAGTGATTCAAACGGTACGAGATGCAAATAACTTTGGTCTCGTGTGGCACATACAACTTTTCACCTCAGCAGTGAAAACATATATTACACACAATTGTAGTAGGAAGTGTGTTCATTCTGTGTGTTTATTGTTACACGTCATACAAAATAATATTTAACGGATGAAGTTAATATTAATAACTTGAGTCCCTCTTTTTTTAAAAGAAACATGTACTTAGCATACAGTACTAAACATAAGCAAATTAGTCAAAATCATTAATTTTTGTTTCCAAGGTAAATTACGTGAATATTGTTTTCCTTTTTTTGTAGTTTTAATAATCATTTATGTTTTAAATTTACAAAACAATCATTTTTTGTGTAATAGCAGAAGATATAAATAACAAGAATTTCATTCCTATATTACAACATTTTTTAGCAATGCGTTTATAAACTACCCATTATAAATAGTCAGTTATAGTCAAATTAAAAATGAACATAAAATTTACACATTAAATTTGATAAGCATTGTTTTATTTTAACAATAAGTATATAAAATAACTATATTTCACGTTCATAAGAAAATGATTTATGAATTCGATCACAAAAAGAATCGACATTGTTTCAAGATGTTTAAAAATTACAAAGTAATAATAATTCCAAATCCGTCCGCAATGGCACTAGAGTAGCAAGCTATAGTAGTATAAAGTCAATAACCTACAAAACATTTTTATCTAATTGTTTATCCGTTCTACTTCGGATGTAAATATTCAATAGTTTTTAAAATTATTTACCTTGCATCGTTGTGGAATATTAAAAAAAAAATTGGCTTTATTATGCTAATTTATCTTACGCACTTGTGACGGCCTCTGGATATAAAGAGAATATAAACTTCTTAGTTCTATAAGTACCCCATGGGTTTAGTTCCTTTTTCGGTGTCTAATTCGAAAATCGAAATAGAATTGGAAAGTTGTTGTCACTCGCTTTCTTTATACGACGGATATGAAAGGGACAAAGTTCTTCGAAGTTCAAATATTTCAAATTCGGTCATAGACCCAGCAATGAAAAATGACAACTCACGACAATCTAATTAAAAAAAATTAAAAGTTACTTTGCCTCACGCTCGCAGCAAAATCTCATTTTGCACACTGTTAGCTCGCAGCAAAACCCGCATATTTGAATGAATGAATGAATGAATGAATCTTTTATTTGCAAGTATGTAGGTTATGGACACAGATGTTCTTAGATTTTAAGTCCCAATTACACTACCTATTTAAGGTATGCAAATATACAATACTAGCTTTTGCCCGCGGCTTCGCCCGCGTGCTACACGTAATTTTTAACAGTCTTCAGAAAAAGAGGTTTTCAGTTTGACCCTTAAGTAGGAATGTATGTATTATCTCGCGTCTGGCTGAACCGTATTAGATTCGGTTTTTGAAAAAGTATTTGTTACCTTCTGGAGGACTCGGTATGCGACGTTTTGGTAAAGGCAGTTTTGTTTTTAAAGAAATGATTGCAATAATTGTTAATTGTTACGCCGGCAATGACTTACTACTACTAAGAGATTATGATTAATGCAGATTTCTAAGGCCGCCTGTTGTTTACCTCTCCCTGAATGTATTTTAATTAACGTCCCAAAAAACCATAAAAACGACACCAATATTGATATTTTCACATTTCATCCCCATCGCACACCAGCAATCAATGCCATTTTCGTAATTACCGTCCCAAAGAACCATAAAAACGACAGCCATATTTATATTTAGACATTTCAATCCCGTCACACCCCGGCAGATTTCAAAATCGAGGCCATTTTCGTAATTGACATCCCAAAAAACCATAAAAACGATATTAATAATCCTATAAATTTTGCAAAAACTTATTTTACAAATTTTAGTTTTACTAATACAATTAATTAAATTTTTAATCCTTTCTCTTTTCTCTTGAGGTAGGCATACGCAGAATTGGAGTCAAGAACAAAACCCAAAAAAGGACAACTAGTTCGCGGCTCTATCTTACTCATTTTGCTATTAATTATAAAACCTAAGTTTTGCAAAAGTTTTATGGTGACATCCACATTATTTATACATTTGGAATATGAACTACCAATTAAAAGAATATCGTCCAAATATAATGTCGATAAAAACCCGTGTAAGCGCAAGTGCTCGACTACTGGTTTCATAATTTTGGTGAATACTAGAGGGGCAGTATTTAAACCAAATGGTAAACAGTTAAATCGATATACTTTGTTATTAAATTCAAATCTTAAATATTTTTTGGAGTTTGGATGAATTGGTACCAAAAAATATGCATCTTGTAAATCTATGGTTGCTAGAAAAAAAACAGGTAAAATTAACTTCACAGCCGTTCTTAAATCTTCCATTTTAAAATGAGCTGGTTTTACAAATTTGTTCAATTTTTTTAAATTTAAAATGAAACCTTTTTCACCATTCGGTTTGGGTATTAAAAAAATACTTGATAAATAATCCTCTTCCTCTCTTATACATTGCGAAATCGCACCCTTAGAAAGTAGCTTACTTATTTCAATTTCAAAATCTTTTAACTCATCAGCATTACTGGGTATATTTTTCGGATAATCAGTCTGGATAGGTTGAGACGTAAAAGGAATGGTGTAACCTTGGACCCAAGACAGAACTGTCTGGTCAACGTTAAGCTTTAGCCATGAATTATAGAAGTATTGTAATCAGCCTGCCTTCATCACCTATCTGTCTAATGCCTCCTCTTGTAATGGGCACTCGCCCGAGCACGTATCGATGGGGGCCCGCGCCTGATGTCTGTTTCCACTCTGCTCCTGTAGTGAGGCATTGACTGGGCTCCCGCAGACCGATGTGATGCAGCTGGTCTCCTGCTCGGGGTCTGATGAATCGGCTGCGGGTGCTTCCAGTTTAAATTAGACTGTGCACTAGTGGACGGCAGATTCTTCGCCATCATGGACTTAGGTTTGTTGTATCTTAGGTCTTGGCTTGTCTTAGTGATAGCCTCGGTAGCCTTTAGCTTTTCAGCTAAATCTTCTCCAAAAAGATTTTTATCCCTTTTTGATTCCTTTAATGTATCTTTCAGCTTGTTATTTAACGATGGAATAAGGAAATTTCGTCTCAGTCTTGTATCTATAGAATGTGAATCGCATAATAACCGACAACCGCTGCTGACATGTTTAAGAACTTGCTGACTTGAATCTGATTTATCGCTTACCAATATGTCCATTGATTTAACTAAGGCTGTTAACGCTATACCGACCTGTCTTTGCCTTGCTGCCAATGACGCGTCTTTATTTTACAGTAAGTCAGAAATCGCTGCTTTAACTTCTGCATTTAATATCGGAGCGCCAAAAAGTGGGCATTTACCCGGAATACGATAGTCTTCCATCAACTTATCTTTTTGATCTTTTTTGAGCCCATTTTGTAAAATATCTTGTAATCTAGATGCGATATCGTTGTGTATGTTTGGATCACCCGGCGATTCTTCCTTTGGCGCATCACCTAGCAATGTCAGTATGTCATCGTCCAAATGCGATATTTCTCCAACTATTGCGTCATTTGCATTATTTAAAACGACCGGTAGCTTATCGCTGTCTACGTATTTTTCTGTAGACGTCAGAGGTACCTCGACAGCTGATTGAGGCGAGGTCGCAGGTTGTGGGATATCAGTCTCATAACGAGTACTGTTAGGTGAATGATAGTTATTCTCGTATTTATTTTGCTAATAAGTGTGATTTTCGAGGTCTGAAAATAAATAAGTATGCCTTATTTTGCTGTGAAGGTAATGATCCCAAGAACCATTCGCATCACGTTAGTACTCTGGTATTTATACATCTGTATTGCCAGAAAACTGTGAAGGTACCAGTCCTTAAACATACTGTTCGCGTCACATATACCAGTACCGTAATTAATAACAACCTAAGTTGTAACATTTGGTGAAGGCAACTACCCCTATATGTAGTTCGCATCACTATTTCATTAAGACTGTTTACAATCAGATTGGATAAAAATATCCATTCATAATCCCAAAACCAACCGTTAAGTAGAGCTGTCATTCTATAACTAGATGTATATTTTAATAATATATAGACATTGGTACTGCTCTGATCTTCATAATAATCCATGTATCTATTGGTTTAAACAAGAGCTAATATCGTATGTAATAAATAATAGTAAGTACAAAAAAAACTCTCACCTGATCTTAATTCAGAACTGAACGAATCAGAATCAAAACTATGCACAGTGATTCCGCCGTAGGCCATAAATCGAAAAAAGTCATGAGCGTATCCTGGACTAAAAAGTAAGTAAAATGATTCACCGATAGACAATCTTCTAAATACTATATATAGCACAGCAATAAAGTACTATTATCATTTACTTTTGTGCAACGAAAGTGAACGCATCTCGACCCTAATTAGTAGTGTGTTTTTGTCGCCGCAACTTAATCACTTTGTTATTGTGTACTATTATTATTATTTGCGCGTGTCCACGTGGTATTATTATGGAAATCCAAGAAGAGGGTATGTACTTTATTTTTCAATTATGTTTTATATATAAATATGCGTGCTTATATTTTAAAATAATTTTCTAGTAGAGGTCTGTCGTTTACGATTAATTTTTAAGAAGTATGATTTCATTGAGAGTTATACTCTGATGCCGAGGTTTGCCGCACTTGACACATATATTATGTTATAGATGGAAGTGTCCTTAATAAGGGCTGTAACTTTCATCGACCTTTTTTGACCTCTTCTTAGGTAAAAGGGGTTTCAAAGAACAAGAGTAGGGTAGCCGAAAAAAATCCGATTTTTAAAAAATGTTTTTATCTTTGTTTTAGGTACATTTTTAAGGTGTTCTATTTCGAAACGTAGTGTTTTTGATATTTGGCACTCTGGACAAGGAACTGATACAGAAAAATTTCAACATGTTTTTACTACACTGACGGAAACATCAATTATTTCGGATAACATCGAAAATATTGGCATAGAGAATTTAAGGGTTAAAATAAGGAATTTATGTAAACGAATTGCATGTTATTGGAAAAAAACAAGATGTACAAAGTCTATATTTCTACATAAATATGCAGAGTGGCTTAATGATGTAGAATACATTGATGTGATCCAAAGTATCGAGCAGCGTATTTCTCAGCAGAATGATAACGTCGACCCCTCCCCTTCCACTTCTCGTGGCCGTCCGAGGAAAAACTTTAATGAAAGTAGTAAACGCACTAAAAGAAGGAGACTGGCGGAACTATCTAATTTTGACGAGTCTGCTGTAAATACACTGCTCAATGCTTCTGCTGATTCCAGCTTAACTTCTACAAAAGTCGACGAAAACAAAGTTTTGTCACTTATTGCAGAAGGTAAGATTTCTAGAAAGCAATATCTATTAATTGAGAATTTTATACATAATAATATACTGAAAGATTGTATGCCTTCCTATCAACGCATTGTAAAGGCTAAAAAGAGATGTTACCCTACAACTGTAGCCGTTACTGAATCATCAGCCGAAGTCGAACTTCAGAGTTTGTTAGATCACACTGCCACTCGGATTCTTGAGTCTCAAAAAGATATTTTAGATAAAATACCTGACCAGTCTTTAAATAAAATATCTTTGGTTGGGAAATGGGGATTTGATGGTAGTACAGGACATAGCGAATACAAACAAACTTTCTCAGATTCTTCTCTTGTGGATAGTAGCTTGTTTGTTACTTCATATGTACCGCTTCAACTTATTTTAAACCCGGATAATAAGGAAAACTCAATCATTTTGTGGAAAAATCCTCGTCCTTCTTCAACTCGATACTGCAGACCTATTCGCTTTCAGTTTTTTAAGGAAACAACTGCAGTATCAGTTGAAGAGGAGACTTATTTCAAACAGAAAATAAGTAACTTGCAACCGACTATCTTCAAGACAAATGCATGCGAATACACAATTAATCATAGCTTACAACTTACTATGGTCGATGGTAAGGTGTGTAATGCACTTAGTGATGTTTCTTCAACTAGATGTTATATATGTAAAGCTTTACCAAGTGAGATGAATCAAATTGATGTATGTTTGTGCAAAGCAACTGACGAAAGTAAATATGAATATGGCATGTCTCCACTTCACGCATTGATCCGATTTTTTGAATATTTCATTCATCTCGCTTACAAGTTAGAGGTTAAGAAATGGCAAGCTAGGTCTGATAGCGATAAACGACTTGTAGCTGAAAAAAAAAAACTTATACAATCGCAATTTAGGGAAAAGTTAGGTCTTATTATCGATAAACCCAAAAGTGGCGGAAGCGGGACATCGAACGATGGCAACACTGCTAGGCGGTTCTTCTCAAGCTCAGATATTTCAGCTGAAATTACGGGTATTAAGAAGGATCTCCTAGATCGTTGTTGGACTGTACTTCAGTGTATCAATTCGGGATATAACATTGATGCGACAAAATTCAGAGATTTCGCTTTAGAAACTGCACGGCAATTAGTTGCCGAATATCCATGGTACTATTTGCCTGCTTCTGTCCACAAAATTTTGATTCATGGTGCTGACATTATCAATCACGGCCTACTGTCTATAGGAGAACTGTCTGAAGAAGCAGCTGAAGCGAGTAACAAATACTATAAAGCATTTCGACTAGATCACACACGAAAAATGAACCGCGTTTTGACTAATACTGATTTGATTAATCGACTTCTTCTTCACTCAGATCCCCTAATATCAAGTTTGAGAAGGTTACCTGTTAAAAAAAAAAGTTCTTTGTCTAAATCTGTATTGGACTTGTGTGTAAATAGTAAGTAGGTAATATTGAATGTATAAATAGTAAGTAATCGCTTTGTTTTAATATAACCTTATTTGTATATATGTAAATAGTCTTGAAATAAATATTTTTATTATTTATGTAGTATGCTGTTTCATTTATGTTTTCATTAATTACAAATTTTTTTTATCTAATGGCTTTATGTTTAAAATAATAACGTTTTATAAAATGGTTTTGACTACAGATATTTTTTTAATAAAAATAGTCACACAAGTTTATTATAAATGTCTAAAAATGTTATTAATGATATATTTCATGCTTGTATAATAACCCTTTATAGTTTAAAATCGAAAAAATGGCTTTTTTTGGAGTTGAGGTATTTATGGCCGCCCTTGTACGGGAGCGGAATCACCGTGCTATGGCGGCGACGACGACTGCATATTTTTTTCTCCAATCGGCGTAATTTCTTTAGGATTCGTTCCTCACTATTACCATCACGATGTTTACGTTTTCTTCCCATGTTAAAGCAGTTTCGCTTCTTGATGTAACGATAAATACACAAATCAATATTTTTTATATTTTTTCTACGTGTAACGGCCGCTGCACGAAAACAGATAATAAAGTCAATATGGCGGATGTTCGGAAACGGAAATGCAAGCAGGTGAAGGGGACAAATAGTCAAAATAAGTATTTTTTATTTATGTTCTTTTTACAGATTACTATTTATTCTTTAAATATTTCGTGATAATGACCGTGAATTGGAAACAGTACTACATGTAAACAGTAATCGCGAGAATTGAGCAGTGAAGCATAATATATGCATACTCGTATGGTTGTCTCGTATTCACAGTATAAGTATGCTACATCTTAATTGGAGACTAGTTTGATTTGCGTAAGGTTATTCTATGATTATTTAAATATAAAATAAAACTGAAAATTCAATTTAAATTATACAACAATTCTGCCTACAAAATTACTCTTTATTGCATGTGACCATCTACTACATATGCGTTTTCATAGTCGCCGTCATGTTGATGTTGATACTATAAAACGTCAGCGCTAGAAGCCTATCACAGCCAGTTATTATGAAATTGGCCAATCCAATCACAATCATTTGTTTTGGGTAATAGAAAGTAGACTGATATTTTGGCCAACTCTTATTGGTCACACAACGCGCATGCGGATTTAGAATATTTACCCGTTTTGTACTGCAATTTCGTATGAAGCTCGCGTTCGATGTTTTTTTCGTTCACTGGCCAAATATATTATTTTTTGTCGAGTTGTGATGATTTGGACCAGGAGGACTCCCGTTTCGAGGCTTTTGTTCTTAAGCCCAAGATGTTAAAATAGTCTTTAACTACGAAACCCTCAGAGTTACAAGGTAGTTTCACGTTCTTTGCGATCAAACTTGTTTAACGTTGCGGTTTTTCGCGCCATTAGAAAACGTCAATTTGTTCTGTTCGTCGTACCAGCTTAGTTGGACGTACTGTCGTAATAATTTATATCACAATCGGTAATTTAATAATGAAAATCTTGGCAAGAAAGCGGTAGTCATCGTGTTTGGAGTTAAACTAATAGCCGTGTAAAATTTACAGTATTTTTTGTTACACGCCTTAATAAGTGTTTATGAACTGCATTGAACCGCAAAGAATTACAATGTAGTGTTAAATTTTGTTCTAGACAAAAAGAAATACTGTAATTTTGTTTCACCATTCTAAGCAAAATTTGATATAAGTACTCTTTTAAGTTTGTTTAATACAGTATAATTACGAAAACAAACGCATTGCATCTTCTCTATTGAAAATTACTGATTATAGTAATGCCATCTACCTTACGTACACCCTATCTTTCGTAAATAGTACTACGAGTTCCATAGGTACTCACTGGCATGAATATTTCACAAATGTTGTTTTTTATTAAACGCCCCCGAAGGCCTAGATGCCGACCGGTGTCTGGATGGAGTGTGTGCCTGTGTCGTTGACTGGTGTGAAAAAGACAAAATGATAAGTTATCCGGATGAAGGAGATATTAGTAATACGCTTACTTTCTGAGGAACCCATACAACCGGATTTTAAAAACCTTAAAAAAGGAAATTCTGGTCGTAAGTCCATGACTGAAATTGTCATTAATAGGTTGACGGTTTATTATTGGAAAGGGCGAATTGCTTTCATTCCATTTATTTAACCATACAGACTGTCTTCGATACTCCAAAAAATACTACAAGGATATATCTATACAGCTGGGTATCTCCAAATGGTTATAGGATACTTTTTACCCGACTGCGCTACAGAAATAAAAAGGGGTTATGACTTTTACTCTTCCGCGAACAAAGTTGCGGGCGCCTTCTAGTATATAAATAATCGTAAATAGCGACGTAAATGCGCCCCTGTTATGCGTGAGAACGAAATTCAAGGTAACCGTAGATTTGATAAAGGCTCACACGCGGGTACAGTACTGTCGCATTTCCATTCAAAGATAAAAAATTCGACGTGCCTATAGTGCCGTCCCTCTCACTCTCGTGTAAATTTATATTTGTTTAAGAGAGTCGGCACGATACGCACTTCGAATGAAGAGCTTACAAAGCTAAGTAACGGTTACGGCAAAACCGTGACTTCATAATCCGTTATGAAGGTGAGATACCACGTTCATAACGGATTATGAAGTTAACATACTCACTTTTTTTGAAGTCGGTTCAAAAATATGTGGGAACCGATATAATTAATACTTACAGGACAATAGTAAATTGATATTTTGTATGTACAACTATTGATATTTTGTATATACAAAGCATACCTTTTTACATACAAAATATCAATACACCCGACCCAACTATCACAAGTAGGTACCTATATAAGTATGGAAAGAAGAGCCTAGCCAATTTCATTAGCAGTTAGTTGTAACATACTTAAGAAATACCATTTTAAAGATTACATGCACAAACAATAATTACTGGGCCAAGATTAATATCGCGGAGTACATATTTTAGAATTTAAATATTCATTATTTGAAATATGCCGCAACGCCATCTTTACAAAATCGTCAAAGAAACCAAGCTATAGAAGTTGTTCGATATCAGCGCCATCTTTGATAAAATGTGTACACTACATATGACTAAGGATGTCGTTCTTAGGTTAGTGTACTCAGTTCGCTAACTCGAACCAGGATCACTTTCTGTTGATTTCAAGAGATGGCGCTAGTAGTAAATTTCACTTATACGAACGTACACCGACCGATATGAAATTTTCTTTTCCATAATAGCAATCGGCAAAGCAATAATCAATGTTCTAGAAAAAGATGTTATATTTAATTAGAAAAAATTAATCAAGTAACGAAACTTTATGTATTTCTATTAAGATGAGGGTGAAATGAAGTTTAAATTAATTGCAAAATAGTTTTCACAATGACTATGTGAGGAAAATCATTTAGGTGCTTCGGTCCATACAACTATCAGGAACAACAAAGGACGTCATTCGATTTGCGCTAGACAAAGTATTTTCAGCTACATTGTTCGAAATCATAATAGAATACAGTCTGAATCTGAATTGTTTTTTGCCCGCAATAATGGCGGCAATGATGTTTTTGTTTGGAATATCCACTTTTGTGCTGGTATAATGGGTGTATTCATTCAGACAGAGCTGAAAGTGTCGCTTTTATCAGTCGCACAATGGGCGGGAATCAAAGAAATTACTAATTCCGACGACCAATGTCTCTACAATGTAAAATAAAGACGACTCTTTTGTTTGATATTTTTGTCGGATTGAGAGCTTTTAGAGTGTATTGAGTAGCACTTTTAATGTTAATAGTTTAACGTAGTCCCTCAGTTAGTTTACATCTATTGTAAGGGCGGCACCAGTGGCGAGCGAATAATTAAAATTAAATAAATATAGAGATTTCGGCGCTTAATATAATTTCACTTCGGGATCGCGACCTTAAGTCCTTTGTTTTCATTTTTCTTGTGACATGAATCTCCTGCTGTTTTATTCCCCTTTGACATTAATTTAAAATTAAATCTATCTATTAAACATAACAAAGCTGAAGAGGGTCGAAAGTCTGTACATGGAAAATATTCGAAATAAACGTTCCAACAGTTTTTAGAATTTTTGTCTATTTGACCGCACATCACGTGAAAACCGCTGAATGGATTTTGATGCTCGATTGATTGTGAGTTAAGTTTGCACCTGAATCTTATGGCGTTACTTAGGAGGGAGGTGCAATTTTTTTTCAAATATGTGCTACGACTATCGAGTACCCGGCTACACAAATACATGGCGCTAAAATTAAGACGTTGTGACATGAATCACATATATGTACTGAGGAAGGATTTTGCCAAATTAACTCTAAGTTTAGAAGAGGGGGTATGGATATCAACAAATTTAATGGAATAATTCATTTAATAATACAACAAAATTAAATGACAATAAATTAATTCCCACACTATTCTGACCTTTTCATGCTTACTGATTTAACCGGAGGACCGATTGAATGACATTTGCCATGGACTTCATTTGGCTAGGTACAGTCAAGGACTTAAAAATACAAAAGTGGTACTGTATCTTCCGATATACACCTACCACTCTGTCGTTTAAATCACGTCAAAAATTTGAATAAGTGTGAAAAAAACTATATATACTGGAATGTAGTTTCATTTACTGGTAATTGTAAAATATGTTATCTGAACTACAGTCCTCTAGTGTAGCTATCGGTCAACTTTACTACAATTTCCGCCTCCAGGGGACAGATAGAAATTAGGGGTGAATTAGTCGCTTACTGACACAGACCGAATACCACGCGGGCGGAGCTCCGGGCACATCTAGTTAGTAGAAAATATATTTGATAAGTACATTTAGTATGAAAAATAATTATGGATACTTTCAATTTGGCTTTCCATTTCATTTTGGTTGATTATACCTGCATACCAAACTAATCCACATCGTACTACGCCGTAGCTAGGTGCTACGCGTTCCGTCTATGATGGTGCGAAGACGGTCAATTTCAGATAGGTATGGGTAGAAATTTACGCCAAGAATTATACGGTCAATCAGTTCCACTTGAAAAAACTTCTTTAATTACCCCTAATTAAATGACGTGTTACCTTGCATAGAGCTAAACCCCGAACAGTCCGTTATTTGTGTTGCGGGTATTGAACACAGCAGCACAGGCGTTATTACGCCGAACGTTGTAATAGGTACATAGGTTAGTTTCAAAGTGTATGAAATAGCTGTACGTATAAAACAACTGCTCTAGTAAAAAGTGACAGCGAAAGGTACTTTCAACGGTCCTTCTCTATATGAAGTAAAGTTTCTAGGTAATCCCTGAATTATTCACACAATCCTGGGATCCCGCTGTTAGCCATACAAAAATACCGCGATTATGCGCGTGACTGACAAAAGTATAGTAACGCTGTCTATTCGAGCAGCTATTGAAAGAACAGACAGCTCTTAAACTTTGGCTCTCTGTTAAAATTTCTTACATTATGGTTCACTGGTCACTTAACTATATACTATGTGATTAAACATCATCATTTTTTGTATGTTCGTATGAGTCCTTCTGGCTTCATCACGCCAAATCGGCTAAACAGATTTCAACTATTTGAGGTACACGGGTAGCTGGGTATTCACGGATGGTTATATTATAGGATACTTTTACTCGACTACACTGAAAAAAAGAGGATTTTTTACTCATCTGCTAATGAAGTATGTATATAAAATACTAGAAGGTGCATAACAAAATATTTTCGATACACAGACATATCATTTTTACAACTTTATATTTATAATAGTAGGTATAGATGATTCGTTTGTATCTTGTATGAGTTACGTTGAATAGGAAGAAATTGGAAGCAGCGGGGCTTGATGTGAGTTTCGGCCCTATTTGATGCGATTCAAATATCAGATTCGATATTACTGTCCCGTTTTCACGAGGCATAGATCGCTTGGGGAGTAAGAGATAGAAATATTTTGTCTGATGTTGTTGTTTCAGTGAATCGGCAGATTCTATTGACATTCATGGAAGCGTCAGCGGTGGCTTATTTTAACAGGAGCTCGGATGAATCGTATTGAAGTGTATTCACAAAAATTCTGTACTTGTAATGAGCACAATCAAACAGTATTGGAGCTGAATTTCAACGCTTTTATGTTTTGCTACGACGAATTGAATAAATAATTCTATATAGTTAAAGGAAAAAGTAGAAATATGTTATTTAATTCCAAATTCCCATGGCCGATGAGGCGGAAAGGTTTTCGAGTGGCGACCATGGACTGGAGGACTGACGAGCTTATGAGGTTTACTAAGTGACGAGTTTAAAGAGATTCAAAGAAGGTTCTGAAGTCGACTTGATTTTGTGGCGCCGCAATTTTCAATCGACAGTTTGTTTATAAAACTTCGCAGATCAGTTACATACTCGTATTCGTATCATCCTTCGTTCTACGGCTACTTAATAAGTGGTAGAAGCCTAGAATCTCAATTTGCACCTACATTTGCATGAAATAAAACCGGCCTAAACCGGTTCAATCATCTACCAAATACCATATAGACTTTGGAATATCTTACCTGGTTCTACTCTCCGCAGAGTCGTTCGATGCTGTCTTCTTCAATTTTAGGCACAATCTAGAATCAATGTTATACATTATTGTAAATTGAAACTTTCATGAGAAGTCCATTAGGTTAAATTTAAACTTAGTTATAAAAACTAGACCATTCCAGGGTGGAAAGGAGAAATGGGATAAGCGACAGCTTCGAGGCATTTACTTCAGTAATATACCCATTTGACTCTATAAGGTGTATAATTCAACGTCTAGAAAATGGCCCTTTTCCCATTCTCATTTGTACCGTCGCATTGAATTAGCCGTCCGTTGTCGTCTGGACTTTACGCAAAAATACTGAAATTTGCGTTGACCGTTTCAGCAATCTAAGATCCTATCTTACTGATATTATAAATATGACAGTTTGTGAAGATGTTTAGATGTTTGTTACATCTTGTTTGTTTGTTGGATCTTGGCTCACAGATCATGTCGTCGATTAAAGCACACCTACTTCATTTCTGGTAACATGTGATAAGCCTCTGGTAAATGTTATATAATGTTATGTTAAAATAAATGAAACGCCTGCCACGAGAATAAAATCTGCTTACAGAGGCATTCTGTGTTTAAAGATTCATTGCGTGGTATTTTTGATAACTGTCTCGCTAACACGTGAAAGCTGTAAAGTGAGGCAGTGATAGGTTGCTCAAATGAGGCTCAAACGTTGAAGAGTAATCTATTGAAATTACCAATAGTATGTTGGCAGATAGACAGGTTACCGCTATTTATTATGGCAGTCATTTTAAAGGTACATTCTTACATATCTATCTATTATAAAGTTGTAAGAATGAAATGTCTGTACATTGAATATATTCAAACAAATGATCGTAACAGACTATTTGGAGGTCACAAAATTAATAAAAATATATATTAGTTTTTGAAATTTTGTATATTATCCGCTGACGAAGTTGCTGGCGCCTTCGAGTGTCTTATACAGTGATCATTTACATTATTCGGCCTAGGTACATAGTTCAAGGTGTTCTTCTAGGTACATATAACTAGAATTTTCCCAGGGCTTCACGCGCGTGGCTTACTATTTTATTTATACCCTAGAAACTATTTTTTTTTTGAATAAATCTATCCTAATGTAGTCTCAAACTATCTTTGTACTAAATTTCATCTAAATTCGTTCAGCGATTCAAGCGTGAAGAGCTAACAGACTAACAGAGTTACTTTCGCATGTATTATATACTTAGATGGATTTAATTCACGACTTTACAACATTGTTTACAGCGTCTTTCTTATTCTGCTCTTAAAGAAAAAGAAAGCGCAAACCTCTGTGACTTCCGAAATGACGTTTTGCTTTGCCACTGGTATAGGTTATGTAAATAATTTACAATCCAATAGTATAATTCATCAGATACATCATCAATGCGGTATTTTACTCTGATCTCACCTTATTATTGTAATTATTGACAGCGTATGAGAACTTTAAAAAACTTCAACGGTGTCCTTAACCGGAATAGGTGGCCAAAATGTTCAGCACGCCGGTAAATGCGAAATTGTATACCATCACGGATGCCACGACGACGCACACGTATAGTTCAACGTAGAGTTTAGAACGACGGCCATTTATGTACATTTTTCTGTATGTTAAAATATTAATTTACATATATGATCCTAATAATTTATAAATTTGACGTCTACTTGTGTCATCGCCGGAACCACAAACAAAGAGAGAACCAAACACCTAGGTTTTACTTATCATATTAATACTAGGTTTTACTTGAACACAACAATAAATAATACGTAAAAGGAAAATGATGCGTAAATCCAAATTTTACCGGTCTCTAAAAGTGAATTGCATAAATAAACACATCACCACCCTTTGCGTCACGTCATCGGGTAAAAAAAAAACATAATGGTGGGCTTCCGACGAACTTAGATCTCATGTATTGAACAATCACGTTTTGTTTATACTGTTTCATTCTTATCATTATCACACTACTAAAACTCGTACGCAACTCCGTCAGCGGAGGAAAAAAAATGTATAACCCTTTTTTATTCTTGAACATAGTCGGATAGGAAGTATCCTATATAACCATCTGTGGATGCCACCTTGCCGTGTACCAAACATAGGTGGAATCTGTTTAGCCGTTTCAGCGTGATAAAGCCACATCAACACACACACACAACATTCAGTGATCTTCAAATAGTCTATATCACTTTTTTTAAATATCTTTAATGTACAGATATTAAATTTTTACTACTTTATAATAATATAGATATACCTACCCATACTAACGTAGATGAACCAGTAATGTACATGGATCCAGTTATATACAAAATTGTATTTAAAAGCGAAAATTAAGAAAAAGTAGACAAATTAAGCAGTAACAACATTTGGACCATAAAGTATAGACTTTCCATAGACTATAGAAAAATATAACATGGGAGTCGAACATTTTGTTCAATAATAATAAGTTAAACAAAATTGTACTGCGGTGTTTTTTTGTAATTATGCAATTTTCTTAACAAAGGTCGGGTTAAGTTTTTAAGTATATTTTCTTATTTCTTTAGATAAAATTATTATTAAATTAAGGTAAGTGGCCCCAAGTTCGTGCTAGTACGGAATTTCGCGAGTTTTGTTTCGCGCGCAAAAAATAAGCAAACCTAATATTTTTTTAGTATGAAATTTATATGTAAACAAACTCTTACATTTAATCTCCCTAAAAAATCAAATATCCCTACTCTAGCGATTTAATTCTGAGCGATATGACGCTCGAAAGTGCAAGTCGGCCACAAACAAGCCGTATTGTGTGGGCGCACTCGCTGTGACGGTAAGGTGCGCGCGGTGACTTCTTAAGCTCATAAAAAGGCAAAGATAAGTCTATTTTACTAAAACTTTTCATAGTCCTATTCTATGTTCCTTAACAATTGATTTGATATCGAAAACAAGTTACATTTAATAGGCCAATCAAATTAGCACTTACCTGGACATAATTCTATAACCCGTTGTTTTTATTATTTTATCGGATATTCATATTAAGTATTAAATATTAATTTGTTATATTATTTAAAAAATCCGGGGTCGTAACCTTACTGTATAAAAATCATGAGATATAGTACACTATCTAACTTTTTCCTAGAAGCAAAATAGGTAACCAAATACATTGTTAGTATAATTTTGAAGTGCATTCAAATGCGATCACTTAATAGCAAAGTAAACTGGAACCAAATTTGCATGTACGTTTTTTTTCACAGTTTTCATCTGATCTCAATAACTAGACAAGCCAAAATGGGTAACCATTTTATTAGCTGTTTAAGCTATGTTTCTCTTTTTTAGACATTTAAAACAAAAATTAAACATTTATTATTAACGTTTTAATAATAATGTATTTCTCAGTAGTTAAAAATCGTAACTGCGAAATTTTTGTTTAATAATACTCGTAGGTTTTTAAGTTTATTGATCATGTTTTCATCAAAATTAAACATGTTAATGTCACACTAAGGAAATTGAAAATTTAATTCAAAATACGAGCGAACTTGTCGTGGAGCGGGATATACGATGCGGTGGGTGCGGGGCGGGGAGAGAGCGGGGCAGCAGCGAGCGGCGAGCGAGATGCGGCTGAACTGTCATAACGTGTTTATATATTATAATTGTGTAGTTTGTTACCGACCCCGACGTGTACTACTTACTAAAACAAATAAATATATGGAATATCCTAATCGTAGGATATGTAAATGTGCGTTAAACTTTGATGTAGTGACTGTAGGTCTGAAAGGACAGAAACCATTAATTGCAGCAAGATAAAGGCGTGGGGACGAAATTTTTGAGTCAGCTTCTGATGAAAATATACAAGTACATAGCAAGTGCAGAGCTGTCTATACTAGGGCTTGTGATATCCGTGTTACACGCCCGCACGGACGTCCGTGTCCTTAATACTTAAGAACCCGAACGGAAGGAACCCGGCGGATCGTTTACCCGTCTACACGTTCTACACGACTACACGTTCTAAACGTAGCAGCGGACCTTAATTACACGCGTCTCTTACCGACGCTGACAGTTCGTGGCACAACGTACCGGCCATTGTTATTATTAATAAGGTCTCGTACGTTTTGAATGATATCGAAATAGTTTGAGAATTTAATCTATTTAAATATAATTATTAGAAGTGTATATATCATATTATTTATTTTTGTATCTCAATGTTTCTGTAACTCGATTATATCCATTTAAATTGATATATTTCAAGGATTCAAAAACGGAACCCTTATAATTTTTGCATATCCGTCCGTCCGTCCGTCCATACATCCGTCCGTATGTCACAGGCATTTGACTCAAAATCTACATTATGTATATTGATGAAATACATTGAAGGAGTATAGGTGTCATATATGAGCCACTAGTTAGTTTGATAGTTAAATAACTAAAAATATTTCTAAGGGGCTCCATATATTATGTAATCGACACGGTTTTTTTAGCAAATATCAATCATCATCATCATTTCAGCCATAGGACGTCCACAGCTGGACTCAAGGCTCGTCAAGAGATTTACACATAGGCCGGATAGAAATGAGCCGCATCCAGCGAGTCCCCGCAACCCTAACCAGGTCATCCGACCATCTTGCCTTGCCTCGAACGAAGTTGTCAACGAATATGTATATCTAGGACAAAACATCCAGTTAGGCACGTCGAACTTTGAAAAAGAGATATATCTTTAAAATAAAATAAAAAGATAAAGCTTAATAAATACTGTCAACAAAAATTGTGTTCAACATAATAGGACTATATATTATTAAGTTATTGCCGAAAAACTGCGCTTGCAGCAAAAGGACGTAAGTGCCGTGGAGATACGCTCTTTTACTTGTGTACTTTTTCATATCACATTTTTTTTCATCAGTAGTACATTTTTTTGTATGAACGGTTGCGGAACCCTACACTGAGCATGATCCGCAATGCTCTTGGCCAGCAATTTTGCAATGATAAGCGTATTTTATTGTGAACCACACCAGCCACAGCCGTGGCCGTGGTCGGGCCGCACCGCTTTGTAAGGATTTGTTTGCAACGCCTTCGCAAGCGACTGAGCAGCACGGCTGGGGGGAGGGGCCAGCGCGTGACCTCGACAGCACCGCCGAGCCGCTCCGGAGGCAGTATAGTCCCGGTCCTGAATTTCTGTTCCTTATATTTATGTGCCGTTTTATCGGGATTTGATAGCTGCCTTTATCAACTCTGGATGTATAAATTGAATCGAATTTATTCCTCCTTGATAAAAGTAAGAGCAACATTATTCCATCATCCTTATTTCAGTGGGAGTAACGTTGCCTGCGAAGCTCCTGGGTTCGAATCCCGGTAAGGACAAATATTTGTGCGATGAGCATAAATATTTGTTTCTTAGTCTTGGATGTTTTCAATGTATATAAGTAATATGTCTACTAAATATATCGTTGTCTAGTACAAATAACACAAGCCTTATTGAGCTTACCATTGGACTAGAGCGATTTGTGTAAAAGTTGTCCCGTAATGTTTATTTATTTATTTATCCCCTATCAGCCTCTTCACGAGTTCTCGCTTGCATTTACTTAAATTGTCAGACATAGTTAATCCATGATACGCGACCGGAATGCAAAACTGTTTGCACTTGACTTTGCGCGCGGTAGTCACCGCCCGGGTCGCGGTCACTATTGCGGTGCTGCTGAAATGTTGTGACAGCGCCGCGGTGGTAAGCAGTGGTAATGGGTCGCGGCTGCCGGTCCGCGACTGCCTAGATCCAAATTCTAGCTTAACCCCAGCGCATAAAATATATTTACATACACTTCTTTTCATAGAGACATTATTCATATATAATATAATATGTGGCTGGCTCTGTTAATTTTGTATACTATTTCGGACGTTAATTTCGTGTTTTAATCAAAAACATTTTTTATTGCATATTGCAAATGGTTATCTAGGTTTCATTACTAACAATACAATCGGACCACTATATATATTTATCATCACCGAATAAATGGCAAGTGAATAGTTCCAAAGTTAAGTTTAAACTTTGTGTCTTTGAGATAAGGTAAAATATTCTAAGAAACAACGGATGTAATTGTGCCCTTATCAGTTGGCATGGAGCTTTGTGCTTATACTATACTCAAACCAAATAGACGACTGGGATCGTAAAACAATTAGCATCGTATTGTCTCTTTCGCACCCGTACGCCCTTATGCAGCATGCCTGTTATCAGCCGGGCCGCATAGGGCAGGTAGAAAGCACACGGTACAAGGCATGTCGATAAGATAACATGCAAAAATGAAAACAAAGTAATGCATACAATATTTTATATTATGAAATAAATACTTTTGAAACTACAATTAGGTACTTTAGATCTAAAACATAGTAAGACTAAATAAATAAATAAATATTATATTAATAGTATCAAAATTAAAAATATTCTTCATCACTGTCACTATCCTCTTGAAGATTGATTATAAGAGGATGAGCATCTTTTAAATATGCTTTTTCTAAGTCTTCGTTTTGAAGGTTTTCGGCATGACGAACACATTTAATCCAATTTTCAGTAGTTACATTCATGATGGCTTCATCTAATAACTTTTCAACATCAACCATTTTAAAAGTTTTATTTTTCGCCGCTACTTCACCTTTAATCTGAGCCCATATTAATTCTATTGGGTTGTAATGGCAGTGGTATGGCGGTAAGCGGATAACTTCGTGGCCGTATTGGTTGGCGAGGTGATCCACTGCGTATATTTTTTTTAGTTGGCTTTGTTGTACTTTTCGTATAAGTTCCTCAATTATTTCCAATGGCGAGTATTTTATGTTATTTTTATCCAGCCAGGCTTGAATGTCTTTTTTGAGCCATCGAGAATTAGGTATTGGATGTAATACCTTTGTGTGATAACTGGCGTTGTCTAATATGATGATCGATGGTTCTTCTAATAACATTAAAAACTTTTTGAACCACTCCATATATACCTCCGAATTCATTTCTGAATGATTTGACAGCTCTGAACACTAATTTTGCCTCGGGGATGAAGCCTGTTTTTGATGATCCACCATGACATATTATAAGTCTTGCCCCTTTTCCAATCGGTGCATTAAGTCCTCCATTATCTTCATTATCGACCCACATTCGCTTGCGGGAGTGATTTTGGTTCACCCAAGTTTCATCCAAATAAAAACGTGGCCGGGTGTCTTCAGAGGCCCGCAGGTGATCCATTTTCCTTAAAAAATCCATTCTTGCACAAACAATATCTTTGCGTTCCAAAAGTACTTTTCTTCCATCTTTTGTGTTCTTAGATCTATATCCCAGAGCAAGCATTATAGTTCTCATGGATGTAACAGAGCACTTGAAGTCTGATATTTTATTTTGAGCTTCTTGTAACACTTTTTCCGTTCGCATAGAATGACGATATAATTCTTTTTATCACAGATTTGTCAAAGTCATCTATATTGGTAACCGTAGCACATCCTTTGTACCCTTTTCTTGGGGTATTGGGGGTCCCTGCTTCCAAAACTGCTTTCCTTACTCGATCCACAGTAGTTACGCTTATTCCACACATCAAGGCCGCCAGCTTTCTTGGTTGTTGAAAGTCAATAGTCTTCATAATATCAGGATTTTCCTTCAGTTCATTAAAAAACACGTAGACATTATAAATGAGCTGTCGAGATTGTGAATCAATATCACCTTTTAACTTGGTAATAGATGCACTGCAAAAATCTTCCATTATGGTGTATGCTTCCAGACGGTATCCGTGTGACGAATGAGGTATGAACTCTATTTGTAATCCTTTTATAGTAATTGTCATCTTTAATATAGTATAATAAAATCGGCGTATTCTAATGACTGTGTCATTGTGTGATTAAATGTACAATCTTAGTGCGATAATCTAATGACCTGCGGTATTGCGTGTAGAAAGTATTAATCACTTGGTGATTAAGAAATCATGTAGGTACTCCATTTGTAATCCTTTTCTACTAATTGTCATCTTTAATATAATCAATCTTATCGACATTTAAATAAATCCAGTATCGACATGCCGCCATCCCTACGGCCGCCGGCGTTTATTGCCTCAGTCGTCTGTTTGGTTTGAGGATAGTATAGTTTGTTTGTCGGCAAAAGCGAAAAAAAAAAGGGGTCCACGAGCTATTGTTTACAAAAAAGACGGAACAATAGCTGCCGGGAGAAATAATAAAATTACTTATTTTAAGAATATGCCGTATTAGTCTCCAGTTTGCCACTCAGACGGTCAGTTAGATATAAGCAAATTGTTTTTGTTGTGTACTTAAAATGTAAATTTAAGATAAAGGAACAATAAAAGATATGAATTAAAGACTAGTTCAAGACAATCCCTAATTATACTTTTACTAACTATTTCGTTTTATTATCTGCCTTTTAAATTCGCAATTTACTTATCCATTATTTCTGTACAGATTTGTGTCTACAGACCAGACAAGTGCTCGTTTACCTGAGATTGCGAGGCCAGTTTGTCAATTAATACCATTGATAGTGAATCATTTTGGTATGATTAATAAATGACATATGATTGTACAAATTGTTAATGTATATTTATGCTTTTAAATGTTAAATTATACTTTTTAAATATAGCAACACATGTATTTCAACAAAATTTCAAACAACAAAACAACTAGCGGTCACATCTCTATGTAAAGGCAAACGCCGACCTGCGCATCGAAAGCATTAACTAGAATAAAGCTAGGACTTGACATAAATTAAATTTGTTTAATTATATCCCTTCTTGCTAAATTATATTACTTAGCAATAATTTATAAAAGTTATATGTATTATAAATCTTTAAGGCGAGTATGGCCAATTTGGCATCAATGGTACTTTTCGTTGTCTGTCAGTGTGAATAGCCGCAGAACACCTGAAAAGGTTAAACCAGTAAAATACCGATATCTCTTTCTACAAAGACGATTATGTTTGAAATTATTATCTATGTTTTTGCGTTGGAAACACATTTTCATGCCAACGAGCTTATAAGTTTAAAATTATGTTCTTTAATATTTTACCTTAGGGGAGTAATATAACTATGACAAACTTTATAACTGATAAATATTCCAAAACTCTCAGCGAGCTATGGGCTATTCTCGGGATTCCTCTTTTTAGAGATTAAATCAGAAATTAGGAGATTCATAGACGAACAAAAGTCTTCGACTTAGCATACAGGGTAAGCAAACTGAAGTGACAATGGGCAGGGCACATAGTTCCAAGAACCGATGGCCGTTAGGGCAGGAAGGTTCTCGAATAGAGACCGCGTACCGGCAAGCACCCACGCTACGCTGGTAAAGTGATCGTACGACCTGGTTAGAGTTGCGGGGCCTCGCTGGATGCGGGTTGGCACTATCTGGTTCATGTGGAAGTCTAGTGATGAGGTAGACGTCCTATGAAGTGATCATTGAGAAATCGGTCAAAAGTACGTCGGACCATGCTCAGTGTAGAATTTTGCAGCCGTTCATACAAAAAAAAATGCATTGCGGATGCATAAAAATATAATATGAAAAAGATCATTAGCAAAAGAGCGTAAATCCACGGCACTTACGTAACCTTTTGGTGAGAAGCGCAGTTTTTTTAGCAATAACTTAAAATCAGTATATAATTTACTTTTATTGAAAAAAAATTTCGTTGAAAATATTTCTTAGGCTTTATTTATGTGTTTTCTTTTTCATATTTTTCGGAAATACTGCTTAGAAAATAGAGGGTGGGGATACAATTTCTGCTACTTACGGAGCGATTATTTTCGAAAATATTCACTAAATCAAAAAACAAATTTAGTTACCTCAGACTTTATAAAAGAACTGTCAATATAAAAGCAAATAAATAATTTCATTTCATTTCAATGTTTTTGCTATACGTTGATATGTGTGGAGCGCTCCCCCAGAAATTATTTTTTTTGTTATTTAACTATCAAGCTAAGTAGCGGCTTATACAAAACACCCATACTCCAAATTTCATCACTAAACATCATGATATACGTATGGACGGACGGACGGACGGACGGGCGGACGGACGGACGGACCGATATAATGATACTATAAGGATTCCGTTTTTGCCATTTTGGCTACGGAGCTGTAATAATAGGTTTACCTACGGACGGGTAGTGATCCGTTTATTTAAAACCCGCCGATCCGTGTATCCGATCCGAACGGATCTTAAATACGCGGACCTTAATTATCCGTTCCGAACGGGTCTGAAACCCTTGTCCGTATTATACGTACCCGAATACACGAACCGTCTACTCGAAACACGTTGTAGACCGAGAGCTCTAGTATACATCGATAGGTATTTACAATAAATCTGATAACAGTAAAATCAGGCGTAAGTCCATGCGCTAATCATAATATGCTTGTTGTCAACCACTTAACATATTTTTTAGGGTTCCGTCCGTACCCAAAGGATAAAACAGGACCCTATTAAGTACTAAGACTCCACCGTCCGTCCGTCTGTCTGTCCGTGTGTCATCAGGCTGTATCTCATGAACCGTGATAGTTACACAGTTGAAATTTTCACAGATGATGTATTTCTGTGGCCGCTCCTTGTTATAAAAAATAGTAAAAACAAAATATTTTTTATGTCAGTGACAAATATAAAATGAACGAACACCGCGTACATTTTGTTTAGGAGTAGGGATCTGCTAACAATAGATTTTCATAGATACGGCTGTTTGTAACGTTTATTTTGTACGGAGTCCAACCCGTACTTTGGCCGTTTTTTTTTATTTAATAATTCTGTACAGAAAACTGAGAGCTCGTGAACAATCATAATTATATATATCATCCTGAAAAAATTAGTTATTATCGATATAATGAACAGAATATTTCAATGAAGCCGAACCGTGGTGCACCCCAAGTGCTTATAAAAGTTTGTCAATCATTGGCTATAAGCTTATAATAGATGAATGCATAAGACGACTACTACACGAGAATCGCTGGCGAGCGGCGACCCACAACAGCACGGTCGGGAGTTAAGGCACAAAGCAATAACGACCTTATCTACCAAGAAATAACGTTCATATTAAATTCGAAATAAGAAAAATATCAATTAATTAATAATCGTGGATATTTTTTGTTTAATTTGTTTCTTATAGTACCAATATAATGTTGACGGAATAAATTAAACACTTTTGAAGTAGTTATGTATTTTTGTTTTCCAAAAATTACCAATATTTATAAGTTTAGAAATCTGCAAAGAGAATCTGTTTAATTTTTAATAATTTATCAACACACATAATATACTATTTTAAATAAATTGTTGAATTACAGTTATCTAAAATTTCTGGTGAAATAAGCCAGAAAATGTGTAACTTACCGATTTTTTTTAATTAATTATAGTCCCGATTGGTTAATTAGTTTAATTTTGATTTCTTTAATTGACATCAAAGCGTCATATCATAATAGATACCTCTATTTCTTTTACAAAGTTATTTATTATGCTGTACTTATGAAATCAAAATGTGTTTAAAATTTAGGTTTTTGGTTTTTTTATATTGAAGCGGAGCCTTAAAATGTTTAATTCTTTTTATTTTAACTGTAACTAACAATACTTTATATCACAGAAAAAGAAAATTACAGTTATCGAATTATTTTCAGGTTTGGCTAATTTGACGCGCCTATAATCATAAAAGTCTCCTAAAATTACAAAGAACTGACTCACGAAATAGCGGTCAGTTTATTTTTCGTTTGTCCCCTGTTTCGTAACATTCCCGAATCAAGAATTTTTTAGTCACATTTTCATTGCGTTGGCTTTAGGTAATTTAAATGTAAGTTAAGAAACAGATAATGTATTTAACGAAGTTTTGAAGGAACTAAATTCGGTACATGATTTGTTCAATATATTTGCCATAAAACGAGTTTGAACGTGTCCTGATTTTGTTTTTAAGTTAAAATTGCCCATTTCCGGCGAACAAACATTTGTTTATTTTTCAATTTGTTTTATTTATTTTCGTGTATGCTTATTATATATAAGATAGTTAATAGTTTAAGTACATAATTTTAAGATAATATAAAAAAAAATTGTGCGTGGATTTCCAGAAATCAGTAACACGAAACAAGGGACAGTTATTTTGTTCGATTTCCCCTAGTTCGTGATAGATATATCTTTAGGTCCGATACCGACAGACTGCATTTGAACTGCAAACCAACTGCAAAATGACGTTCTGATCTAGTTGACGTAACTGCATCAAAACTGTAAGCCAACTGCGCAGTCAGTTTTCTGCGGTCGTGTAGCCTGTTTACAGGACACGTCAGTTGCAAGCAGACTGCGCAGTTGGTTTGCAGTATTTGACGTAACTGCATCAGAACAGTAAGCCAACTGCGCTATACGCCTGAAGCTGGCGTGTAGTCGGTTTAAACTTGCAGGGCATGCCAGCTGCCAGCGGACTGCGCAGTTAGTTTACAGTACTCGACGTAGCTGCTATAAAACTGTAAACCAACTGGTCAGTCATCAACCCACTGCACGCCAGTTGCAAGCGTGCAACTGGCGTGCAGTGGGTTGACAGTATGCGCCCGTGCAGACGGCTTGAGCTGGTGAGCAGTCGGAGGGCAGTAGGTTTGCAGTTGTGGTGCAGTTACGGCCACTGCATCCGAACAGTCATTTCTGAGCTCGGTTGCAGTTCAAATGAGGGACGCCAATTTCGACCCTTACTCTTTCGAAATGTATCCCGAAATAGGGGCCACGAATTCACGAACTTAAAAGCATAGCCAAAATTTATCACGAAATGGGGATCAAACGTATATAAAATAAACTTCGATCCAAATCAATATATTTCTTCCATTAAATAACCGACAAAACATCAATGTTCATGGCGCAAAAGCTTTCAAAGATCATGTGTTGTGTAGTATATAAAAAAAAAAATCTCTAATGGCTAAGTCCCTTAACATGCCGAAATAGGGGCCACTTACCTTATTTCGTAAGAAAGTGAAGAATATATGGCGCGCTAGAATATAAATAGAATTATTTACGAGTAGTGACATTGTTTATTACTGGATCATATTTTTTGTAGATAGATCCAATCTTGGACCATTGTACATGATTGGTTTTTGGCATTTTTTTATGGCTATCCAGTGATGTACAATTTGTTGAAATCAACTAGAAAATTTCCCACCGAATTAGAAACCAAAAAAATCGAAGCTGCCGAGAAAAAGAGGGTCTAAAAACACTTGTTTTTAAGTTTTTGAGGGCACAAATTTCGAAAACGGCGCCATTTTTTAAATCAAGATGGCGGACATTACTTTTTGTGAAAAAGTTATCATGGGAGTAATTTTGTAGGTTTTTGGGGGTGTAGATTTCGAAAATGCCGTCTATTTTGGAATTTAATATGGCGGACATGACTTAACGAAAAAGTTATCATAGGTGTGGATGTCACGGTTTTTGGGGGTGCAGATTTCAAAAATGGCGTCGATTTTGAAATACAAGATGGCTGCCATTACTTTGAGTGAAATAGTAATCATAGGTGTCATTTTCTAGGTTTCTGGAGTACATTTTAGAATTCAAAATGGCGGACATGAATTTTAACAAAAATGTCATCATGGATATCGTTTTCTACATTTTTTGAGTAATTCCATCTTGGAATCCAAGATCGCGGACATTACTTTTCATGAAAAAGTCATCATAGGAGCTGTTTTGAGATTCTTAGGGAAGCAGATTTCGAGAATGGGGTACATTTAATGATACCCATGATCACTTCTTCGTTAAAAGTGATGTCCGCTATCTTGAATTCCGAAATGGACGCCATTTTCTAAATCCGCACCCCCCAAAACCTAGAAAACGACTACCATGATGACTATTTCGTTAAATGTGATGTCCGCCATCTTGAATTCCAAAATGAACGCCATTTTTGAAACCCGCACCCCCAAAAACCTAGAAATCGGCTCCCATGATGACTTTTTCGTTAAAAGTGATGTCCACACTCCCGAAAACCTTTCGTTAAAAGTGATGTCCGCCATCTTGAATTAGAAAATGAACACCATTTTCGAAATCCACACCTCCAAAAACCTACAAAACGACACCTACAAAGTGATGGCCGCACTCTTGAATTTCAAATAGACGCCACTTTTGAAATAAATAAATGCTTCCTTGATAAAAGTGTCCATTATTGGGGTGTCAATTCCAGGTTCTCCACTGTTCATTGAAGGATTTTGCAAGGAAATCAGGCTTTTAAACTTTTTAGTCGTTTTCTCAAAAAATGATTGATTTTGTTATACTTTTTTTCCCTTGCCTAAAAGAATGTTTATTCAGGGATATATGAATGTATTCACTCACCGTTAAACTTGAAAAGTGGACGAAATATAACCAAAAGAAATCCAAAAGATCCTTAACTCGTCCATTACTGGAACCGTTATAAATAAGTGCAATACCTGTCTGTCTTTCTTGAAATTTGGTATGGGGATAGTTTGAGAGTAGTATAATATAAGTAACTGGTTTGATGTTCAGAAGTTGGGAACGACATAGGATAGTTTTTAGGTACTCAGTTCTCAGTAACGCGGAGGAACCCGGGTAAATGCTGCCCACAATAATTAAATTGGAAATTTATTTGGTTCGTTAATCGTGTCGTTCTTTAACGTAATAATGAAGCTCCAGATCGATGTGATTTTTCGCTAAGATATAGAATATGAGCCGGAGAGTGACATATAGGCCTCCCTCGCACTGATTTATGTCTTGGAAAGTCACTAATGTTGTGATATTGTTGCATCCACCGCGTGACAAACGCAACTATCTTACGCCGTGGTCGACGCACGCTGACTGCATATGCTTATTAATAAAACCTAAAACCGACTGCAAAAAAAACTAAAAAGTAAAAAAATAACTGTGTAATAAAGGTTACTTGTAGGTAAGTAAATTGTTGATTACTTACAAGTAACCTTTTTTCAACTCAATCTATACTTGCACTATATACAATTAATGCTATGTGTAGTCGTCGGTGCCATCTTAACTAAAGAAACTGCAAAATGTGCAAAATTGACGATTTTAGTAAATTGTTACATGGTTGACACCGACTCCTAAATAGCAAAAATTGTATAAATGGAATTGAAAAAAGATTATTTATAAGTAAATTGTCGAAATATTATACAGTTATTTAATGACTTTTTAGTTTTTTTTGAAGTCAGTTTTATTTTTTGTTAAAAATTGATTCACTTCACGCTTCTTAGTTAATCGTGATGTAAAAGTATATCTCGTGACAATTCAAACAAGCCCAAACGCCGCTAGGATACCTTATATTATATCCTTAAGGATGCCTACCTTTCTGCTCCACCATCAAAATACATTTAAGTTTGTGACTGTGAAGTAGCAACTAACTTAATCGAGATATCTTATCGTCACTCGTAAATCATTTATCATTGAGGTATCTTGGCCCCACCAGAATCTGATGAGGCCAGGATACTGCTTAAAATCTATTGCTCCTCTTTGGGAGACAGTAGGTAGTTAATTATAAGTTTGTACCTATTGTGATAATCTGTACTCGTATTACAGGGGTGGCATAGCGTGCCCGCTAAAACCCCCTGGTTAAAAAAATGAGGAGTTCCGACGGCATCCTGTGGTCTTCTGTATCAGTTCCACTTCTCCAATTATGTTTACTGAATGCAAATGCTTCACTTATTTCTTAAAATACCAAAATCGCTATATATACATATAAACGTAAAAGTCCTGACTGACTGACTGAATCACTTAAATCAACGCCCAGCCCAAACCGTTTGGCCTAGAGAGCTGAATTTTTCACAATAGGTAGTTTTTATAACGTTAGTATCCACTAAGAAGGGTTTTTTGAAAATTCAGCCCTTAAGGGGGTGAAATGGGGGTTCATACTTTGTATGGGGAAACAAGATTAGTAAGACTATTTTATTCGAAACTTCATAGGAATATTCCTAACAATACATGAGCAAGCACGTATTTCAGTTTCGATTCATTAATTTTAAACATCACACAAGTATTTCTAACAATAAATGAGTAAATACGTGTTTCAGGGTTTTGAAAATTCAACCCCTAAGAGGATGAAATGAGTGTCCAAAGTTGGTATGGGGAAATCAGATCAGTTTCGACTATTTTATTCGAAACTTCATACGAGTATTCCTATTAAGAAATGAGTAAATACGTGTTTCAGGGTTTTGAAAACTCAACCCCTAAGAGGATGAAATGAGGGTACAAAGTTTGAATGGGGAAATCAGATAAGTTTCGACTAAGTAATTCTTACCTTCTTAACAATAAATGAGTATGTGATTCAGGGTTTTTGAAATTTCAAACCCTAAAAGGGGAAATTTGGTTACAAAGTCTAAAAGTCGACACGGATATTGTTTCTTTGGTTTATGCAGTCGCTGATTACGAAAACAACAACGATTTTAAAATCCGATGAGGCGGACGAGAAATACTATCTCCCCTGTCGGGGTGCGATAGGGTTGAAATATCAAAATATCAATATGGGTGTAATTTTCATCGTTTTTTGGGACGCTAATTACGAAAAAGGCATTGATTTTGAAATCCAATTTAGTGGACATGAAATATCATCTCCCTGTTGGTATGCGATGGGGTAGACATGTCAAAATATCAATATGGGTGTCGTTTTTATGGTTTTTTGGGACGTTAATTACAAAAATGGCATAGCATTTATTTTGAAATCTGCCGGGATGTAACGGGGTTAAAATGTTTAAATATCAATATGGATGACATTTTTATGGCTTTTTGGGACGTAACTTACGAAAATAACATCGATTTTAAAATTCAATTTAGCGGAAGTGAAATATCCTCTCCCTGTTGGTGAGCGATGGGGTTGAAATGTCAAAATACCTATGGGTATCGTTTCTATGGTTTTTTGGGACGTTAATTACGAAAATGGCATCGATTTGGAAATCTGCCGGGGTGTGACGGGGTTGAAATGTCTAAATATTAATATGGCTGTCGTTTTTATGGTTTTATGGGACGACGAAAATGGCACTGATTTTGAAATCCGACGTAGCGGACGTGAAATGTCATCTCCTTGTTGATGTGCGATGGTGATGAAATGTGAAAATATCAATATAGGTGTCGTTTTTATTGTTTTTTGGGACGTTAATTACGAAAATGGCATCGATTTTGAAGTTTTACATTGTGGAAATGAACATTCTTGTCATCGAAAGAATTTGTGCCAAATTTCAATTCAATCGGTCCGGTAGTTTCGATCGAAATTCGGTTGTAACAAACGGACTCCCCAAACTTTGTAACGGCCCTAGGTTGCAAGTCAAGGTTTGCACCGGAACGTAGTAGAGGCCACTATTTTAATCAGATCTTGAATTGTACTCATTGTTTTGCGCAAGGGAAGTCCCGCTTTTTAGGGTTCCGTATCCAAAATGGCAAAAACGGAACCCTTACAGTTTCGTCATGTCCGTATGCCACAGGCATTTTACTCAAAACTACAATATGTATATTGATGAAATTTGGAGAATAGTTGTCATGTATAAGCCGTTACTAAGTTTGATAGTTAAATAACAAATAAAAATATATCTAGGGGGGCACTCTATACATGTAACTGAGTTTTTTATTTTATTTTAGCATACATCTATCTGTGGCACATATTTCGATATTTATTTTAAAAACACAATACTACTACTCAAAACAGCGTAAAGAAAAAAAATATTCAAGGAGAGGTAAACAACAGGTGGTCTTATCGCTAAACAGCGATCTCTTTCAGACAACCTTTGGGTAGTGAAAACTGAAAACACTGAGGTTTTTAAGAAAAAAAATTTAGTTAGGGAATATTTTGTGTCTATTTTCTATACCGTAAGTCGTAAAAAAATTACATACGTAAAACATAATAAATACTTTCAACGGAAATTGTGTTCAATACGATCGGATATACGGTTTTTGAGATATTGTCGAAAAACTGCGCTTCTCAACAAAAGGATGTAAGCCGCATGAAGATACGCTCTTTTGCTGGTCTGTAGTGATTATTTTTGTAGTAACGTCTGCGGAACCGTACATTAAGCATGGTCCGATATGCTCTTAGCTGGATTTTAAATTCAAAATTACCCCGATATTGAGGTGAGCAAAGCCGCGGGGAAAAGTTTCTAATCAAGAGTAGAAATCTGCATTAATCGTAATCTCTTAGTAGTAGTAAGTCCTTGTCGGCGTAACAATTATTGCAATCATTTCTTAAAAACAATTTGAGGGAACTGCCTTCACCAAAACGTCGTATACCGAAACCTCCAGAAAGTAACAAATACTTTTTCGAAAACCGCATCTAAATCGGTTCAGCCAAACGCGAGATAATCGCGGACAAACATACATACCTACGTAAGGGTCAAACTGAGAACCTCCTTTTTGTAGGCGGATAAAAATTACGTTTAGTACGCGGGCGAAGCCACGGGCAAAAGCTAGTCGCTATATATGTGCAGTTCATATACTCACCGACTACATCTTAACCTGTGAATTTGAGCTTTCACGTGTTAACTGGGACGAAACTATGAGGGTTTGAAAATGAGACGAAACGGTTCGAGAAAATGTAGGTAGTGCCCCGCTCCTTTTTTTGTCTTTAGATATTAGACGTAAATTATAACCATGTCTCTAACTAGCTATTTTTTTAAGTAATAAAAAGCTATTTGAATTCCCGGTTGGGTTAAGTTTGCTCCTCCATTGTATGCAATGCTATAGATATCAGGTGCAAACTTAATTCAACCAACCGGGTAATAAAGTTAGGGTAGGTGAAAATATGTACGGAACTCACACTTGGCCGGTTTTTTACACCTGTTTTGCCAGCTTACATTTTGGCAACAAGTAGGTACAGTCTGAGAGGACCGGTGATGCTTTTGTGCGACAAGCGACCGGCTGTTTCCGCAAAGGCCTTGGTTTCGCCTGAAGTAAATTAAGACAGGGTCTATGATGGAGCACGCCTACCCAGAAGATACCTATTCACTCGTTTGTAAATAAATGAAATAGCGACTCACCCTTTCTTATTCTGATATATACAAATCCTTTACATAGATCAAACTTTGAAGTGTGAAACTTCGGTACTCAGACCTTGAATTCATTGTTTTTATCTAGAGGGTAAAAATCTTCACTTTATGTTCCTAGCCCAACGCAACTATGGTGGAAATGAGCTAAGCGGAATGAGGTTTTTCATAATAAACAAGCGAGAAATGTATATGAGAGATGTGTTCGAGAAATGTAAGGGAAAGATGTGAGCTAGAAATATGAGCGAGCGACAAATCCTAACACAGCTAATCTGCTCATTCTAACAGCTTCTTTACGCAACCTCGCACTATACCTCGGATCGCTGGGTCACACAGTTAGATGGTCATTGGGGGGTCTAAACTATGGCAGAAGATATTGTGTATATATGAGATATGTTTTAGCAGAGCATCGGCTCAGTTGGCCGTTAGCATTTTTATACAAACAAATATTAATCAGAACACACATTCATTTACTCACTAAAACAAACGTACAAGATATGTCTTAGTCTTCCTCATCTCTAATGGCAGCCTTAATATCGGAACTACCAGCATAGGTTATGTGCAAGTAATTTTTGGACGTCATGATAAATGTGATGAGAATAACAACAATTCCAAAGAATACACCAACTATCAGAAGACATTTGATGCTGCATAGCTTTTCTCCAGGGCGTGTGATGGAGACCTTTTTTCGGTTTGTACTCTCAAACAACGCACCCCGAGGTTGGAATGTACTTTTATAGATCATAATGTCCCTTCAGTTATCGGTATGATTTGAGATGTGGCATTTTTACTTGGGAACATAACAATTAACTAAGTATAAATACATGTATATTGCAGTCATATATAATTATAAAAAGTTTTGACAGAAAAGTGAAAACATGTATCAGCTGAATCGGTCATATGTCAAATTTTGTAAACAGGTTTTATTCATCATGAATATTATCGATGGTACAAACTCTCGTATAATCCTCGTACCTCGTACCTACTCGTATAATCTATTTACAGACCTAGTAGCTGTACAACATTCTTATACCATACTCTAATTGATATAAGTTATATGGCCTCACATGCGATAGCCATGATGCACTGGAGTTAACTCTATAATTGTCGCGCATAAAAGTCTGGTTTACATTATACTTACAAGTTTGGCTGCAGAAGTTTCCTGTACCTACGTTGCCGGTATCCCAGGTTACTTGTACAAAACCTGCCTTCGCTTTCAAAACGAAATAACAAATTGAGTTTTTAATTCACAGGAGCTTTTTATTTCTTTTGAAGAATCCACTTCTATTGGCAATAAGGAGTCTCGTATTTTCTAATGGGAAATATCGTTCAATGAACTTTTCTGAGTTTGAGCAATGTTAAACAGTGGGCTATTGAAACGGTTGAAGCCTTTAGAAAATCACCCTCCTTTCGGGTCGCTTTTCGCTGCCTCTATTTACGTTTCAACATTTTCCATACATATACAATCGTGGTGCTCGCGCCGGTCCCATTGATGCGGGTGTTCTGATTCACCAGTGAATTAACACTATAAAAAACTGGAGGAAGTTTGAGAGGCCACTGCGACACGACTTTGTTGGGCGTTGAAAACGCGAGCTAGGTAGATATATTTCCGGATATAAACATAGTATAATTGAGTAGCTACGTTAGTTAAACTATATGAAAACCGAAAAAAAGCTGAAAAGACAAACCTGACGATGGAAGATAAACAGCATCTTTGAACGTGAACACACCACGCTCGACTAATATCGCGCGTTAGTCATAAACCTATTCATCGGGGAAGCTAAGGAGCGAATCTTTGTGAATGCGACCAAATTGTATGAGAGTAGTCCTCTTTCAAAACTCCGTTGAATAGTGTTAATTTGCTATAGCGAGTTCGCTCGCGCTCGTCACTGGACTATTTGGAGACTTGAGAAGCAAGCACAAAGTCGCAATATTGTGTATGGAAAGTGTAGAAAATATGAATGGAGTTTTGAGGAAAGGGACCGTGGGGACTGTTTTATAAAGCCTGAAAGCTGAAGGCGGATTTGCGATTTTAGCTGCGTGGAAGTTTGCGGCGTACGATGCACGACTGGCGCTTTATTAGTACAATACGGTTTGTAGACGTTATGTAGTATATTCAATTTGATGTAAAATCATTTAGGTAGGTCGTTAGAGGTCTTATGTATGTATATTGTATTTATTTATTTAATATAGACACATTAAAAGCAGGCGATAACGGCGAGTCTACCAAAAACTGATCTCTATTACTCGATTACTCGTATACCACTGGAAAAGCTGTTCTGTTCATATATACCATCAAAAACATGACATGTAAAAAAATTGCCAAGTCTCGCAACCTTTTCTACCACAAAAAGTTGTGAGATATAATAACCAAGTCGGTTAATTTATTCAGTAGTACCTATCCAGGGAAGGATCTACCCCACACCTTTGTCATTCATAAATGTTCACCGAACTAACAACATGTTATTGTGACGGTAAATTTATTCAGTAGTACCTATCCATGTGAGCATCTATCCAACACCTTTGTCATTCATAAATGTTCATCGAATTAGTTAACTAGGAACATGTTCTTCTGTTTCCGCGATTATTACTCATTGAAATAAAACAATTTAACGGATTATATCGCGTATATTATCTCATTTTAGTTCCCGACGTTTCGGAAGCTTTCCAGCTTTCCATGGTCACGGGAGGACTGAGAAAAGATGTATTTTCCTCTGTCAAAGTTACAATTTGTGCAAAACTACCCATTTTTTGAAAAAAACACAAATAAAGGTGTACATACATGCCAGATGGGCCTAAGCTGTAAAGACAGTTACACATGTGCCAGAAGGGCTTAATTATTTTATTCTAATAATTTACCAAGCAGCATTTCACAAATGAGGCGTACTGTGGAGAAAAGAAACGCGGCAAAGAAAAACTCCCAGGCTACCTCATTACTAATTATAATATTTAAAAACAGGGACTATTAAACTACTTTTAAACAGATAAGATATTTTACACCGTTCGGAAATTAAGGTTTTGCAGTCTTGTGTCTCGCTTGTTCCTTGATGAGATGTATTACAGGATCCCAAGCTGGTGGTAGTGACAATCCATCTTCTCTATTGAAATTAGGATGCTTTTTAATCTCAATAGCCTCTCGTAGCATCCTGGGAAAATATCTTTTTTCTTTGGCAAGGATAGAAGGTTTATCAAACTTAATTGAGTGGTTTGGTTTGTCAATGACATGTTCACAGACTGCAGACCTATTACACCGACGGTGCTTGACATCTGCTATGTGCTCCTTCACCCGGGTTGATACACTGCGTTTCGTTTGACCAATGTATGAAAGACCACACTCGCAGTCCAGCTTATAAATGCCTGCACTCTGCAAAGGGGTGCTACTCTTCACGGGTCTAAGGGAAATTGAGACACCTTCTTCAACGGCTTGAAATATGTTTTTATAGAAGCGCGCTTCAAGATGTTTCCGATCTTGTCTGTGACCCCTTTCACATATGGTAATACGGCAGGTTTACGCTCGACTGTTGGTTTCTTCATACTGGGATTCTGCTTGGAACGTGGTATCTGGAGCTCGTTGGCCCGAAGCGCACGTTTGACATTCTGTAACTCAGCAGTCAGATGTTGATTGTCGCAGATACCCCTGGCTCTCTGAAACAAAGATTTACCCACTGTAGCAAGTTGACAGGGATGGTGGTGAGATTTGCCATTCAAATAGGAAACCTACGCATACAGATAGGTATTTGAATGGCAAATATCACCACCATCCCTGTCAACTTGCTACAGTGGGCACAATTTTTGGGACGCTACTTTCGGAGCGAATATTTCGGAAAATTTTCACTAAATCAATTTTTTTTCTTAGATACCTTAAAGTGTTTTTAGAAGAACTGTCGAAATATATGCCACACATAGATATTTGCTGAATTTTTTTTTCCCCTTCGGTTATATGTATGGAGTGCCCCCCCCTACAAATATATATATTTTTTATTTAACACACCTATGCTCCAAATTTCATCAATATACATCTTATAGTTTTTGAGTAAAATGCCTGTGACATACGGACGGATAGACTGACAGACAGACAGACATGACGAATCTATAAGGGTTCCGGTTTTGCCATTTTGGCAACGGAACCCTAAAAATTAACTAACAACTTTAATACATTTTCGTCAAAAATTACTTTTTGTTACAAGCTTTTACTACCCTCAAAATTGTACATGCATTTTTAGCGGGGGTGGGGGTATACCTACCCTACGTACACTACAGCACACTACAGACATATTTATATTTCTACAAACGCACACAATTAAAACATAGCACCAACAAAACACCTTTGCAGAGTGCAGGCATTTATTTATTTATTTATATTTTGTTTGTGTGTCTCTGCGCTCTTCTGGTCGTAAAACGACCATTTTAGAGTTGAAGAATTGGCGCCTCGCTCCGAAGGATCTTTGAGTCCCTCAGGTTGAAATCATCTGGCGTAGGCCAGATCTGATGGAGTTGCGGAAGATTGGGATAGCTCCTGCTGGGCCTTCTCCTATATCTCCCTCGTTGTTTGGTGATGAAGTCAAAATGCTGTTGAAGTCTTGAGCTCGAGGAATGTAGCGAGACGGGCCACCCCCAGGTTCACACCGCCGCACAAAGAGGAGCCTTGGCTCACTCGACGAGGATGACCCTGGAGGCCGCTGGTCGACAGGAGCCGGAGGTAGCACGGGTCGCACACAATCTCTTCAGCTCGCATGTGGGGTTCGCTTGGTCTTCAGCGTTGAGTATAAGCTGGGTATGTTTCTTCGTCTCGTCCTGGATGTTGAGGTCAAGTCCATAACGAAGATGTAGGTACGCGGGCCTTCCCCAGATTCGCCACCTCGCGTAAAGGGGGACCGCAGCTGTTTGCGTATAGGCCCCCTACAGAGGCGACCCGGGGGCCGCTACGCGAAGGGAGCCGGAAGAAGCGCGCGTCTCTGCAGTCTTCGTTTTCGTTAGAGGTAGTGTAACACTTTACCACCGGGAGCTGAGCTCAACCGGTGGCTCGCGGATAGTGGTGCGATCGCGCGTCCGTGCCTATAGAAACACGGAGAATAGCGCGAGAATGTAGGCATTTATAAGCTGGATTGCGAGTGTGGTCTTTCATACATTGGTCAAACGAAACGCAGTGTATCCACCCGGGTGAAGGAACATATAGCAGATGTCAAGCACCGTCGGTGTAATAGGTCTTCAGTTTGTGAACATGTCATTGACAAACCAAACCACTCAATTAAGTTTGATAAACCTTCCATCCTTGCCAAAGGAGAAAATATATTTTCCCAGAATGCTACGCGAGGCTATTGAGATTAAAAAAAAATTATATAAAAAGAACCGACTTCTAAATAAACTAAAAATCCATAAATAATCTTTTATTTTACTTCAAAAACAAAGGGGGGGGGGGGGGGTTCTCAATTCGGTTGCATGTTTTTATTATTATTATTTTTTATGTTTGTTACCTCAGAACTCCGTCATTTACACGACGATTTGGAAAATTATTTTTGTTCATGAGTAGGTATATCTAAATAGGTCCCATAAAATTTTGGCGAAGATCTGATGCTGGGATCCATGAGGAATCGAAGGAGTTCCTCGATTATTATGAGCACATATATGGCGATGTCGGTGTTTATTAAAGAAGAATAAGCATTTACACTCGATAATCATCATTTGGTAAAGAGAAACTGATGATGAAGACACAAGCCACCAGTCACTAATAAGGCCTCAACCAGTGTTATTTAATTGACTAATCGCCATATAATTCTTCATCATATTTTGCTTAGAGGCAGAAGTTAGTTAACTGATAGTGGAGAACCAGAGAACTCCACAACGGTTAATAGTTACAGGATAATTCTTAAAAAATACATGTATTATAGGTACCTACGTTAAGACTGTTAGTAATATTCTTTATAGTGTGTCTAGTCTATCACCAAGTCAGGTTCTGAAGATGGGATCCAAGGAAAATCGAGTGCAATCCTCAAATTTTATAGGCACTTATAAAGTTTTTCATATTTTTTCTTAAGCTGTTTAAGTATTTGCATATGGTAGTCATCATCACATCTCGCTGAGCTGATGACAGAAGGTACAACTCCTTAATAGTTACGAGTTAGAGGATAATTCTTAAAAAAATCCTCGGGAGTATATCCTTTCATATAAAAAAAGAATTTTTAAAATCGGTCCACAATTGGCGGAGTAATCGGTGAACATACATAAAAAAAACACAAACTATCGAACATATAACCTCCTCCTTTTTTGGAAGTCGGTGAAAAAGCATCCTAATTTCAAAAGAGAGGATGGATTGTCGCTACCACCAGCTTGAGATCCTGTAATACATCTCATCAAGGAACAAGCGAGACACAGGACTGCAAAACCTTAATTTCCGAACGGTGTAAAATATCTTATCTGTTTAAAAAGTAGTTAAAGTCTCTGTTTAAAAAAAATATATAATGAATAATGAGCGTTTCTTTTCTACTTAGTGCGCCTCATTTGTGAAATGCTGCTTGGTAAATTATTAAAATAAAACAATTAAGCCCTTCTGGCACATGTGTAACTGTCTTTACATATTAGGCCCATCTAATATGTATGTACACCTTTATTTGTTTTTTCAATAATGGGTAGTTTGCACAAATTGTAACTTTCACAGAGGAAAATACATCTTTTCTCAGTCCACCCGTGACCATGGAAAGCTGAAAAGCTTCCGAAACGTCGGGAACTAAAATGAGATAATATACGCGATATAATCCCTTAAATTGTTTTATTTCAATGAGTAATAATCGCGGAAACAGAAGAAAATTTTACCTGCAAAACAATCAAACGGTATGTCAGAACAAGCTCAGTGTAGGGTTCCGCAGCCATTTATACAAAAACTGCACTACAGATGATAAAAATACGATATGAAAAAAAAACACGAACAAAAGACCGTATCTCCCCGGCACTTACGTCCTTTTACTGAGCAGCGCAGTTTTTTGGCAATAACGTAAAAACAGTATATTCGATCATATTGAAAACAATTTTCGTTGGAAGTATTTATTAAGCTTTATATTTGTATTTTTTTTCGTTTAGGCAGGAGAGGGGGGGGGGACAATTTTGCTACTTTTGAAGCAATTATTTCCGAAAATATTCACTAAATCAAAAAAAAATATAAACCTCTAAATCTTTTATGAAGAACTGTCGAAATATGTACCACACATTACTATTTGCTGATTTTTTTTTGTTTCGCTCACATGTATGGAGTGCCCCCCCTGGAAATATATATTCTATTTAACTATCAAACTAAGTAGCTGCTTACACAAGACACCTATGCTCCAAATTTCACCAATATACATCCAATAGTTTTTGAATAAAATGCCTGTGACATACGGCCAGACGGACGGACGGAAGGACATGACGTATCTATAAGGTTCCGTTATTGCCATTTTGGCTACGGAACCCTAAAAACACTTATACCGTATTTACGTAACTAAGGTTAAATTTCGTGATTACTTTAAACTTTGACAGAGGGGAATGTATTCGAATGGCATCTTGCTCTAAGGTTTCTAAAGAGCCCCACCCAACTTAGTAGGATTGCGTTGTTTCATCACAGAATTCCTGTGCCCACCTACCTGCTCCATCAGATCAGCTCGATGGTGCCATACTATTGCATTGTCACCGAACTTACATAAGTATGCCATAGTAACTTTAGTTCAATTGGAAAACCGGAAAGTGGATCAAATTTAACTTGCAAGATTTAACTCGTACAAACACATTGCAAGTTAAATAAAAGCTTGCAACAATGATGGACGGGCGAGATGTATTGGTGTTGATTTTAACATAAAACCATGCCCTGGCATTAAAACTGTGGCGCAGGCAAAATTGTCCTACTTGGACAGAAGCCATGCATCAAAGTTAAAAACTGAACTGCATACAATGCTATTATTATTATTCTGAAACTGTTATGTCCCACTGATGGGAAAAGGCCTCCCTCTTCTTATTCCAATGTCCTCTATCCTGCTCGGTTTCTGGTGTTTCTTTAAGAAAGGAGTCTAGTGCACCCTGCCATCGCCGATAAGATCTGCCACCTTTTTATTTAGAGCTATCGGGTCTCCATTCCTGGGCAATCTTGGCGCACAGCTCTATCGGCATGCAGCAAACATGACCAGCCCAGTACCACTTTGACCTTGCCGCTTTCCAAGCTACGTCGATTATTTGAGTTTGAGAACGTAGCGTGCTGTTTAGACGATCCCTTAATTTTACACCTGAATATGCTACGCTACGTAGCTCGCTGGCAAACCCCGAGTTTGAACTCCTGAACTACTCCCAAAGACCAAGTTTGAGCGCCGTAGGTGAGGATTGGAAGTATGCACATGTCCATGAGCCTCTGTTTAAGTGACAGGGGGAGGTCGCCCTTCATCAGGTGTTTCATGGACCAGTAGCTCCTCCAGGGGTCTTCAGTCCGTCTTTAAACCTCTTTTTTTGTCGCACGTGGAAGGAAACTAGTTACCCAAGTAAAGGTATTCATGGACATTTGCAATAAGTTCTCCGTTTATCTCGATCCTACGTTATGTGCATAAAATGAGTGAATAGGCTTGTGTCCTAAAAAATATAATGAGTCCGTCGGTTAGATGAGAAAATACTAGACACATATTTTTTCTTTTGTCAATTACACAAAAAATATGTATCATTAGTGTGTATTACACAACCACTTCACACACACAAATCTGGCGGAAAATCGATTAGAGCGCCATATCTCAAAAACTACTTATGCTATCTATTTGATATTTGGAATATTTAAAAGCATGGTTAGCCCACATGCATTGCAAAAGAAACATTGTACAATATATCTGGATGAAAAACGACAAATATGAGGGGGGGGGGGATGGGGGCAAAAATCCTATTTGAGTAACCCGGTTGCGTTAAGTTTGCACCTCATTTGTATACAATGCTTTATGGTAAGAGTAAGTTTGTATGGTACACTCGGTGCGCGAATCCGACTCTCATTTGACCGATTTTTAGGGTTCCGTAGCCAAAATGGCAAAAACGGAACCCTTATAGTTTCGTCATGTCCATCCGTCCGTCCGTCCGTATGTCACAGGCATTTTACTCAAAAGCTATAAGATGTATATTGATGAATTTTGGAGGATAGGTGTCTTATGTAAGCCGCTACTTAGTTAGATAGTTAAATTTAAAAAAAAAATCTAGGGGGCCCCCCCTCTCTCCACTCCATACATGTAACCGAAACTGAAAAAAACATTTTTTTCAGCATATATCAAAGTGTGGCACATCATTCGACAGCTCTTTTAAAAACACTTTGAAGTTCCTAAAAAACTTTTTGATTTAGTGAATATTTTCGGAAATATTCGCTCCGAAAATAGCAAAAATTGTGTCCAAGTCGCATAGCTAACTTAATCGAGCTTTCTTTTCGCCACCCGTAATTCACTTATCAATGAGGAGTACCGGTGGTCTTTTTCGTGAATTCCACTTCACTAATGCATACTTTTTGGAAGTTAAATGCTTGACTTGTTTAAAATACTGCAATCGCTATATAGATACGAATAAAATTTAAAGTTTGCCCTCAATTTCCCTGGGATCTCATCATCAGGTCCTGAGTTGATGACAGTGGGATCACCTCAGAAGTATACTATTTTTTTTATGTAACGAGTGGCAAACGGGCAGATGAGCCACCTGATGGAAAGTAGTCATCGTCGCCCATAGATACTCGTATGTGCAACACCGGAGGAATCGCCCATACCTTGCCAACCGATGAGTACCCTTGTTAACTCGCTTCTTGAAGAATCGCATGTTATAGCGATCTGGTAACACCTCAGGGAGAAGGTCATTCCACAAATTGTAAGTACGTGGTAAAAATGAGCGTGATGCTCGTTTATTTTTGGGATGCCAAGGATCCAGATAGACAGTGGGGATCGTAAACATTCCCCGTTGTACAAACGGTAGGACAAACACAGAGAGCCAACATCTCTCTGGCAGCTATGTGGTTCCAGGCCCTCTGTCAGTTCGGGTTCGTCGACAATTCGAACTGCCCGGCGTTGGATGGAGTCCAAGGAGAGAAAATATTGGGGTGCTCCGGCCTAGAGATGAGACTAATACTCCATATGGGTAGTTACTTTGGTATAATAGTTACAGAGAAATACAGTATCGAATTTTATAAAACCTAGTTTAGTTGCAGTGCTCTTAAACCTGGTTACAAGTATATTTGTCATGAACTTTAAGATCTGTAGCTGAATCTTGGTAAAGTAGTTTATCAGATAGTCAATAATAGATTAAAACCGATAACCAGGGAGGACATTCGCGCGAGTACTGGCGGGAGGGGAGGTAAGCATAAGTCTTGTGACAGAAATAAATAGGTCACTGCATGCTGCCGTGTTGATATTGATGAGTGATTATCATGATTAACAAGGAAATTATGGTAAGATGTTATGCTATTTGTGACATTTTAAGAAACTTTGTCTAACTTCGATCGGCTGTATCACCGTTAATAGTGGCCCGAAAAATCTGGTACTCCATCAATTTTTATAAGAAATGTAATGCTCTTCAACATTGTCATGCAATGTGGTAGGTACCCAAATCTGCTTATAAATTTGGCAATTTCTTTGGGTAGCACCAACTCAAAGATAACAAATTTAACAGATTTACTTAAATGTAAATATTGTATAGATTACGTTATAAAAAGGTTAATTGAAACTTTAAATTTATTGTAAAATGTAGTGTAAATAAATTGTAAAATAATTTATTTTTTACTTTATTAACTAATTGGTATTCCACGTTTTTTGGAGCCGTCGTTGTTTAAGTTTTTGTAAAAAAAAAATATTTATTAAAAAGAAGTAATGTTATGATATGTTTACGTGAATGGCGTTTATTATTTCCTAGCATATTTTTAGAAAAGCTTCCGGCGATAAGGGCAATTCGGCTACGCGTTATCTTTCAATATTTATTGAAAGATAACGCGTAGCCGAATTAAACTCCTACACGAGTTGACTTTTCCTGGCCTAAATAGCAGAAATATGCATGAAAAGAAAAAGGTAACATACTAGTAAGTGCATAAGTAATATAAAGAATCATGAATCATGAATTAAAATTTAAGAGCGTAACTCATTATGTAAACACAAAATTACACGACGGCCCTTGTCCTAAGTATTTCAGCTACATCGTTTCGGAGAAAAAACGAGGCGTGTCGGAACAATGCCGGCTGCACAATGGGCGCGCGAACAATGCTAACTAGAGGAGCTGGATCATTCGCGGTATCGGCACACCCGGGCCGGGAATTGGAGTTTTACTTGTGTCTTAGTGTAGTATGTGTGGGTCACCAAACTGCCCGGAGTGACGTTTGCCGTTACGTGGAAAATGTGTTAAGTAGAGGATCTGGATCTGGATCACTCGATCTGTTGACGGAACTGGGCCGAGAAACTGGTGTTTTACTTGTGGCTATGGCAGTGGCCATGTGTATTAGGTCACCAAACTGCCCGGAGAGACATTTAACGGTGCGTCCACATTTGTATCATTTGCCCGTATCAGATCATCGTCGCGTGGCATGATCGCGTGTCACGATCACGCGTTTGGACGTTGCGCCGATCGGATCGCTCGAAATCCATTTTGCTACGCGTATCACGCAGTTATATCGGACGAGTACGGCATGATCGGTGCGCCGACGGTAAGCGTCCAAGCAGCGCGATACGCAGTCATGCCACGGCACGGTGATCGGATACGAGCAAATGATATAAGTGTGGACGCACCTTAAGGTCGCGTGGGAGGAATGGTAACTAGAGGAGCTGTCTTATTCGCAGTTTAAAATACGACTAGGACCGGGGAATTAATGTTTCACTTGTGTCTTATTGGGTATAGTAGGTAACCAAACTGAACGGAGTGACTTTTTCAGTTGCGTGGTAAGTTAGGTAGGCTGGATCGACTCACCAGGGCCGGCGGTGTTGATCAGATCGTCTACCTCTAGAGGCTGTGGGCGTGTCCCAAGCTGATATCGTCTGGTTTCGCAGTCGCCACATTGCTTAGTTATAATTATTACAGGGAGTTATCTGTTAAACACTTTATTATAATAAAATAATGATCTTAACATATGTGTGTACGAGTACTTAGTAAGTATGCGTGTAGATTCTTATTGGGTTGAGTTTTAGTTACAAAATAAAAGCTAAGAAAAACAGCTTCCAGTCCGCTCACATTGTTTGAATGTGTATTTTAAGGGTTCCGTACCAAAAATGTACAAAATGGACCCTTATGTTGCGACATTGTCGGTCTGTCTGTCCGTCTTACCGACTATTAGAGCGCCATATCTCAAAATCAACTTATGATGTCTATTTGAAATATGGAATATTTATAAATATGGTCAGCCCACATGTATTGCAAAGGATACATTTTAAAATATATTTTCAAAAAAACGATGTTTTGTTTTCAAATCACGTCTTGAGCGACACCTCATATGTATGCATTGCTATAGATATTACGGGCAAACTTAACTCAACCGGAACCGGGTAATAATATTATGGTAGGTGAAAGTTTGTACGGAACCCTCGGTGCGCGAGTCCAACTCGCACTTGGCCAGTTTTTTTTATTGGAGGGGAGAAATGACTTGCAAATGAATCAAACACGAATTTTGAGAAAATACAACATGTTAGGATCGTTAGGTAGGTACAGATATCACATATAAGAAATAATGGGTTGTTAGTTTTGATATCACAACATTGACCTCACAGTCAAGTTTTACAAATAAGTATGAGACCATTACATCCCTTCTATCAATTGATCCGCCAGTCAAAGCGACAGAACATAGGTCTTGCAGCTTTTATGTCGTGTTTTCTGAACTAAGGGCGGAACTATGGATATACCAGCTAATAAACATAGTTAAACAACTTTATCAACAGTCTCAGCGAACTTTCTAAAGCCGTACGAGTATTAAAATTCAAAAGACACTTAGAACTTTGCACATACGCAAGCCCAGCACTAACGACGGAGTCCACAACAATGTGCCCTGTGAAGAGCTCCGAACAATCGAATGAAGACAATAAGCAGCGATACTCCGAGACAAAAAGAGGCGAAATAAAGGCTCACTTGTTTCCTGGCCGCATTGTGAGGAACGGGAGAGGGCAGAGACAAAAGCGTAATGTGCCACGGGGCCCAAACAATGGGGACTGCGCCATTATTGTTACTGTAGCGGCGACGCTTTAGCGAAATATGTGGGTGGCGACGAACTTGACATGGCCTTGCCGATGCCGGCCGCAGGACCTGTCAATCGCTGCACAGCTCGCGGACATGCGATTGCATGAGAATCAGAGGGCGTGGAATGTGTGATCTGAACTAGATACTTTCATGGGCAGTGGTGTCATTTCAAAAAGCGCTTCACTTTTCTGACAAACGAATGCAATGCAAAGGAATGACTAATCAAATGTATATGCTCGGACACTTTCATGGACGACTGTGTAACTCAAAGAGCCCTTTGCGGCGGTCGTCTATACAATACGTTACAAAAACGTATACGTATACGTTTATACAAAAAAGCACTACAGATGAAAAAAATACGATATAAAAAAAAACACTAACAAAAGAGCGTATCTCCCCGGTACTTACGTCTTTTTTCTGAGAAGCGCGTTTTTTTGGCAATAACATAAAAACGGTATGTCCGATCATGTTGAAAACAATTTTCGTTAAAAGTATATATTAAGCTTATTTTTAATTTTTTGAACATACCGTTTAGAAAATAGAGGGGGGGACGGACACAATTTTTGCTACTTTCGGAGCGAATATTTCCGAAAATATTCGCTAAATCATTAACATCAAAGTGTTTTTAGAATATCTATCGAATGATGTGCCACACATTGATATTTGCTGGGTTTTTTTTTTCACTTTTGGTTACGTGTATCCATGGAGTAATCCAGTGACCTTGAAATAGTCCATATTACTTATTTTTTACCCGACTGCGCGACGCAAAGGAGTGGTAATGTGTTTATCAGTCTATGTATGTATGCATGTATGTATGTATGTATGTATGTATGTTTGTATGTATGTTTGTATGTTTGTTCCTATCTGGCACTCTAGAGACCAAACGCGTGGACCGATTTTGATGATGTTGATGATTCTTAACATTCTCAATCGATTTGTCTTAACTATCCGAATGTCACTGAAGACATGAAAATTATGAAAACTCAAAATGGCGATAATGAGACGCCATATTGTGAAAAAGAAAAAAAAAAATGACGTACTATATCGAGTGGGGTATCAATGAATAGGGATTTAAAAATCATTACTAGGTTTGTTTATCTTTTTTAATTTGGAATTACCAGTTAGGAACTATAACGATTTAAAGTTGGTTAGCAAGCCGTTCTCACTAAATTTTCATTTAATTGCATTGTAATAAATCTGTGCAAGCTTCTCAATAACCCCCACGATAAAGATTGAGAAATTGTCTGACTTTTATAGTTTTATAACTAAAAGGTATAAAATGAAAATAATATTAAGAAAAACAAAAATCCCGACTGCGTAAAAAACTAAAAAGAAATAAACAATTTAACGGATTATATCGCGTATATTATCTCATTTTACTCTCGGAACTCTCGGAGTCGCAAACCTCGCTTCTTAAAAAAGGGCTTAATTATGTTGTAGTACTCCACGGAATATCCCTTTTGAACAGATTATAGTCGGTGTGGAAGATTGTTTGGTCCAAAATCATATGCGTAAGGAGGATTTGGAGGCCGTACGCCAGGATGTGTCTTCAATTTTAAGACGAGCGAAGTCTCCTAAAGTTAACTTACCCAGAACTGAATTAAACGCTTTGAAGAGCTTGCGTGAAGACCCAGACATCACCATTCTTCGAGCTGACAGGGGAAATGCGACGGTTGTTATGGATACTAGTGATTACAACCAGAAAGTGGAAGTACTTTTGTCAGACGCTACAACATACAAGCTTGTTAAGCGAGATCCAACGGCGAAAGTAGTAAAAACGACAGCCGAGCTGATAAGTAAGCACTCTGAAAATCTTAATCTGGATGTGAAAAGTTTAGTGCCTTCTTGCCCGGTGCCACCAAAGTTGTACGGGTTACCAAAGATACATAAACCTGGTGCTCCGTTACGCCCTATAGTGAGTCAAATCGATGCTCCTACCTATCGATTAGCTCGGCACTTAGCAGGTGTGCTGTGCTTTCTTTACTGCGAGGGAAGACGGAAGCATACACAAGGGACTCATACCATTTTGTCAGTGAGATTAAGGATTTGAGACTAACTGATGATGAAGTTATGGTCAGTTTTGATGTCCAGTCTCTCTTCACATGCCTACCAGTTCAAGAATGTATCGAAATTGTGAAAAGAAGATTGGGTGAACAACAGATGGCAATAGAATATGCTGAGTTATTACAATACTGCCTTACATCTGGCTATATGCTATGGAATGGTGAATTCTACGGGCAAGTAGATGGTGTGGCAATGGGGTCTCCAGTGTCTCCTATCGTCGCCAATATTTTCATGGAAGACTTCGAGGAGAGAGCGCTTTCATTGGCACCTGTCAAGCCGAGGATCTTTAAAAGATACGTAGATTATACCTTTACTATTTTACCTAGATCTAGTGTTTCAGCTTTCTTAGACCATCTGAACTCCATGCATAGTAAAATTAAATTCACTATGGAGTTGGAAAATCAAAATTCACGTGCATTCTTAGATGTGCTAGTAATTAGAAGTCCTAAAAATGACATAGGTCATACTGTATATAGGAAACCTACGCATACAGATAGGTATTTGAATGGCAAATCTCACCACCATCCCTGTCAACTTGCTACAGAGGGTAAATCTTTGTTTCAGAGAGCCAGGGGTATCTGCGACAATCAACATCTGACTGCTGAGTTACAGAATGTCAAACGTGCGCTTCGAGCCAACGAGCTCCAGATACCACGTTCCAAGCAGAATCCCAGTATGAAGAAACGAACAGTCAAGCGTAAACCTGCCGTGGTAATACGGCTGTGAAAGGGTTCACAGACAAGATCGGAAACATCTTGAAGCGTGCTTCTATAAAAACATATTTCAAGCCGTTGAAGAAGGTGTCTCAATACCTTAGACCCGTGAAGAGTAGCACCCCTTTGCAGAGTGCAGGCATTTATAAGCTGGACTGCGAGTGTGGTCTTTCATACATTGGTCAAACGAAACGCAGTGTATCAACCCGGGTGAAGGAGCACATAGCAGATGTCAAGCACCGTCGGTGTAATAGGTCTGCAGTCTGTGAACATGTCATTGACAAACCAAACCACTCAATTAAGTTTGATAAACCTTCTATCCTTGCCAAAGAAAAAAGATATTTTCCCAGGATGCTACGCGAGGCTATTGAGATTAAAAAGCATCCTAATTTCAATAGAGAAGATGGATTGTCACTACCACCAGCTTGGGATCCTGTAATACATCTCATCAAGGAACAAGCGAGACACAGGACTGCAAAATCTTAATTTCCGAACGGTGTAAAATATCTTATCTGTTTAAAAGTAGTTTAATAGTCTCTGTTTTTAAATATTATAATTAGTAATGAGGTAGCCTGGGAGTTTTTCTTTGCAGCGTTTCTTTTCTCCTCAGTACGCCTCATTTGTGAAATGCTGCTTGGTAAATTATTAGAATAAAATAATTAAGCCCTTCTGGCACATGTGTAACTGTCTTTACAGCTTAGGCCCATCTGGCATGTATGTACACCTTTATTTGTGTTTTTTCAAAAAAATGGGTAGTTTGCACAAATTGTAACTTTGACAGAGGAAAATACATCTTTTCTCAGTCCTCCCGTGACCATGGAAAGCTGGAAAGCTTCCGAAACATCGGGAACTAAAATGAGATAATATACGCGATATAATCCGTTAAATTGTTTTATTTCAATGAGTAATAATCGCGGAAACAGAAGAAAATATTAGAAATAAATAAGTCCAGTGCCCTAGAAATTTGTTAAGTTACAATGGAACTCTTTCATGATTCATGATCGATACTCACAATAGAACAAATAATAAATTCTGATTTTAAACAGTTGGGACACATTGTTGCTAAGATTTTCGTCGATCTAGATTTCTTATGGGTCCCGACTGTTCAAAATCGCTATGTTCCATATTTGAATTTATTATTTGTTATATTGTGAGTATCGATCATTAATCATGAAAGATTTCCATTATAACTTAACAAATTTCTAGGGCACTGAACTTGTTTATTTCTTTTTAGTTTTTTACGCAGTCGGGTTTTTTGTTTTTTAATAAAAAAAAAAATTTAAAATATCATCAACATACAGACATTTCAATTTTACAACTTTATAATAGTACAGATGAACTTGGCGTTTTTAGAGTTCCGTACCAAAAAGGTACAAAAGGAACCCTTATGGTGAGACTGTCCGTCTGTCTGTCCGTCCGACTATCGCGCCATATCTCAAAAACTACTAACGCTATCTATTTGAAATATGGAATATTTATAAACATGTATTGCTCAGGAAATACTTACTTAAAAATATCTTTTTATTTTCTAAAAATACGACGAATTGAGGGGGGCCTAAAATTAAAAGTCTTGCTACTGGGTCAAGTAGGGTATTATATGAAAAGGCTGCACATTTTCGAACAATTTTTTTTATTGTGATTATATTTTGAATATTAAGGAAAATATAGAAAAAAAGCACCATTTCCCCCCTTTATGTCCGAAGTTTACTAAACGAAAATTTTGAAATTTTCACATTTTTTATAAATAAACAAATATTACACCTAAATTATAGCTATGTCTCTAACTAGCTAATTTATTTTTTAATTTGCAAAAAAACCTATTTGAGCAACCTGGTTGTGTTATGTTTGCACCTAATTTGTATGCAATACTATATATATCAGATGAAAACTTAACTCAACCGGTACCGGGTAATAAAGTTAGGATTCAGGGTAAGTGAAAATTTGTACTTGGCCGGTTTTTTTGGTACTGGCCACTATGATTCGAATCATCAAACCCCAGTTTAGGAATTACAAATTGAAATTAAGTTCTAAATAAAAATAATGAAATTCATATTCGTTGTTAAAATTGATGGATACAATTGTTGCCGCATCATTTGTTTTTTCCTTGACATCGTCCTATTCATTTTATTACGAATATGAGCTTAAGCCGTAGAACCTGCTGCACTGCAGAAACCGATCGAAAGTTTAATTATGTGTATGGGGCAGTTACTGAGAAAACACTAAACGTTTTTGGTGCCAACGTTTTGATCTGAAAATTTTGACTTACAAACCCCGTGCACGGCCTGAGACCAAGTTGATGACGAATAATTAAAAGTGATTGTGAATAAGTTTCGGACAAACATTTCATTTTTGTGACAATCTTTTATTGCGCACTATACTTTTCCTTGAACTTCCAACGACTACTTACTCACCGGGACGATTCCAAAGACCCCAAACTCGATAGGTGCATTATTTTATTACAGTGTTATATGATCACCTTTCTGGGTCATGCTGGTTCTAGAATTTAGCCGTCTTTCCTGTGGACAACGCAATAATTAAGGGCTTGGGTACATAAAACTGATATTTTTATCGCTTAGATCTAGAGTATTAATCAATTTGTACATCGCCTATAGGGCACTAAGAAAAATTAGTATTTAAAGCCCTTAATTTTCGGGTGTTCACAGGAAAGACGCATAACGCTAACTCATACTAAAATTCAGTATGACCCTTCTGCTCCATCATCAGATCTGCTGATGGTATCGTGCTATTGCATTGTTACCGAATTTACTTAAGAATGATAATTTTAAGCTCAATCAGAAACTGGGAAGTAGGGCAAATTTAACTTGCTAGATTCCACCCGAACAACCTATAGTTACATTGCAAGTTAAATAAAAGTTTGTAAAAAAGAATATTGATAAGAATGGTCCACTCTTTCATTGGATTAATTCATTTAATGCTTAATTCTTAATTTAAAAAATAAAATCAAAAGGTACTTAACACGAATAAGGGTCAACCCTTGAGTATCAAAGCAATATGTCTTATACCAATCTTATTCGTCTGATAACGACCATTCGTCCAGTGACTGCACGAGGAGCATATCACATGTAACTGGAATGAACACCCCATCTTGCAGCCATATCAACTCAAACCCTTAACATATAATAGACACAGAATCGTGTAGTGGTCAACGGCGTTTGATCTTACGCATCGGTTGCTTTGAAGTGGTGGACGGGGTGTTGAGTCCAGTGGAATAAGGCAGTAGATACCTGTGAGCTGCAAACGTTGTTAGTACGTTTTGATAATAAGTATTTCGACGTGACATTCATTATTTACATGTCAAAATGTTTTTATGCGATAGAAGAATGAGTGAGCTTGAGTATCTTGAGGAGGGTATTTTAACTTGAGTTTTACTAGGACCCCATTTCACCATGCTAAGTTTACGGCTAATGAAATGACTGATGGTGGGTATCAATATTACGTTATTAACTATCAGGAGACCTTTAATAACTAGCTGTCGTTAAGCGCCAAAAAAAAACTGAACATCTTTTTGGTGGCTGCTTGGGCTTGCTAATAGGTTAACTATCGTCGAAAACGATGTAATAAACTAGAATGTACCCGCAACTTAGTTCGTGGAGGACGCTAAAGCCATAACGTTATATAGTCGGGTAGCAAGTGTCCTAGTGTGGATGTCCGGCATTACCTGTACCATCAGCCACAAACTGAACTGACCATTGGTCGACTTTATTGACATTGATAAAGGGGCCTACAAATGATCACTTAACTGTGTTGTTGTTTGTTAATTTGCTTAATATTTGTTTAGCTCTTTTGACATGATGACGGCACAAAAAACATCTACCAGTGTTTTATGTATTTACGTATGTATTCACTTCAAGGCGAAACGGCAGTAAGGATTAAAAATTGGTTTATAGACCACAAAGTGGTAAAGCAAAGAAAAAAGAGAGTTAGTATTGTTTCTTCTCCGCGAAAGAAGTTGCAGACACCTTCTAGTTGTTTTATACTCGTAACTTTATATACTGTTGTGTAGCATGTTGGCACCTTTAGAAACTGCCTTTACTGAGGTAATTTGTTTTGTTTATGTCATTTAATCGTGAATATATGTAATCGTGTATTAATTTGCTTTAAGAAGCACGTTTATTATACATACATTATTAATACCTTTAAAAAACACCCCAAACTTCGCTTCCATTCAGTTAGGATAATACCGCACCGCATAATCCGCAGTATAATCAAAACACTCATACAAGAACCGAATTAAATCATACTCCATGCCTGCTCGCTGCACAGTACGCCTGAGAAACTCCGAATAGCCACGAAATGCTCCGAATGGCTTGCGGCGCGGACGTATCAAAATTCAATCTTTTACTGCTACAATCACTCCGATATTAAAATTGCATTTCGTTGGTTATGATATTATGCTGCTGTTCCTTTGATGTTACAATGCGCTTGCGAATGCGAAATGCAAATGCGAATATTTTTGAGCTGGTCATGTGTACATACATTGGTGACCTATAGTCGCACCTGCAAAATTTGCTATGGTCGGTAAATAGGATTTTTTAAAAAATATCCTAACAAATGGAAGTATGGGTACCTATTGTTTTGCATGTCTTACATAGCGAACATAGCGAAATGCGCGGCGACGCTATACGTTTATCTGATAAACATTGGATCAATCTGGAAAACCCTTCTTCGGCGATAAAATTTCAAAATAACACGGAGAATATACTTCTAATCTTGGAATGAACTTGATTCCGTATGCGTCAAATGAAACTTTATCTATCTAATCAATATATGTATACGTATATATAATAAAGTTGAAGAGGATCGAAAGTCTGTACATGGAGGATATTCGAAAATAGTTAGCTGGGATAATTAGAATCGATCAACACGTTACAACAGTTTTCAGAATTTTGAATAATAGGTTATCGCTTTTCTTAACAAAATACGAAAATACTGTAAAAACGATTTCAAAAAGTGAAATTAAAATAAAAATCGCCAATAAATACTCATGATATAGGCATTTTAAACTGCTTATTAGACGGCGATTTGACATAGAGGTCCGACATGTACTGTTACGTCATAGCCCACTCCGGCCATATAAACTATATTAAATTCCGTTTGCTAGAAAGCGATAGAATGAAATGTTTGATGGCTTATATCTTGGTTATTTTTATACTTTCGAAAAAATATTTTTGTCTACTGTATGTTACATGAATGAAGTTTTAATAAAGCAAAAATAAAAAAAATCATGTATATTCCCTATTGAATAAAATAATACAATAAAATTAAACAGCAATAAATTAATTGTAATCTTTTAGGAGTACGAGTCAGACTCGCGCACCGAGGGTTCTGTACAAAATATACGCATGGCCTTGAAGGAGCGTACTTAAAAAAATAAACTTTTTCTTTATATCTTTTGCGTTATTTACGGAGTAAATGTCAAACGATTTGGTACTTGCAATTTATAAGAACGTGTTACCATGCCTCCCCGAAAAAAATTGAATCTTTCGCGAAAGTCTCGCAACGTATTGAGGCTACAAGAGGCACAATCTCAGAAGTCTGAGGATGACCGCGGTGAGAGACTCAGTGGCGCTCTAGCCAGGCAGGCCGCTTCGCTTTCGGCTGTAAAGGCAAGCCAGCGTGAGTCTCAGTTGTGATCCCAAAGACTATTACCGGAGACGTTATGCAGGATCGTTCCTCCCGTTGGTTACGGAGACCTGAGCCAGGTGACGTTATGTGAGAAATCTTAGGTTTGTGAGAGAACCATACTCAAACCCATAAATGATCAGGCAGCAGCAGTTAATGCGCGTATATTGGCGGACATCGAAGGTTATATTTAGGTATAATTCCATTAACACTGTCTTGGATGAAGACAACGTCACAACATACCCGGTGGAGTTCCTAAACTCATTGAGCGCTTCAGGACTTCTAGCAAACACATTAATCCTGAAATTTGGATTTAGGATCATGCTTCTTCCAAATTTGTCACCTCCGAAGTTATGCAATGTAACCCGGCTTAAAGTAGTGCAGCTGTAGCGAAACCTCATCGACCACTGCCGACGGAGTGCGGCACCGAAGAAGCCGTGTTCATCCCGCGCGTCCCCTCATCCCGAACCACTTCTCGTTCAGCTTCAAGGTCCTACAGTTCCCAGTGAACGTCTACTTTGTCATGACCAACAAGTCGCAGGGGTAGATGCTACGCGCTGCCCGCGTGGACCTGGGCTGCTTCTCGCACGGGCAGCTCTACGTGGTGTGCTCGCGCGTCACCAGCTGCACGGAGCTGTTCGTGGTGATTCCCACCGGGAAGACTTACAATGTGGATTACAAAGAAATATTGTAAAATATCAATGTTATGTAAATATACTTTATCTACCGACAGATCATTAGTGCTCTAAAACGTGTTCTGAAACCGTAGGAAATTAATGACCGGCATTATTACAACCAATTTTACTATGAGAACTTTCTTGGCTGTGATAGTAGTAGGTAAAATTTGTACTTTATTGTTTTTTCAATATCAATTTTTGTAAGGTTATGAGTTTAAATTCGGAAAACTCAAGTGGATCTCTATTCTAGTAGGTATCCATAAATATTAAAACAGTTATCGACACGAACATCAATCACTATGTTTTTAAGGTTGCGTACCAAAAAGGTACAAAAGGAACCCTTATGGTGCGACTCTGTCTGTCTGTCTGTCTGTCCGTCCGACTATTAAAGCGCCATATCTCAAAAACTACTTATGCTATTTGAAATTTGGAATATTTATAAACATGGTCAGCCCACATGTATTGCACAGGAAATATTAAAAAATATATTTTTATTTTCTAAAAAATCGAAGAATATGAGGGGGGGGGGGGATAAAAATTAAAAGACTGGCTGCTGGGTCAAATGGGCTATCATATGAAAGGGCCTAATCTGCACCTTTTAAAAAAAAAATATTTTTATTGTGATTAGTTTTTATTTATCAAGGAAAATAAAAAAGAACACCATTCCCCTCCTTTATCTCCGAAGTTTACAAATCGAAAATTATGAAATTTTATTGTTCACAAATTGTATTAATAAACGTAAATATTACACGAATGCAATGCTATAGATATCAGGTGCAAACTTAACTCAACCGGTACAGGGTAATAAGGTTCGGGTAAGTACAAATTTGTACGGAACCCTCGGTGCGCGATTCTGACTCAAACTTGGCCGGTTTTTTTTTAAATATAAACCGAACGACATTTGATCTCGAGTAAAATGATAGACTATGAAAATAAGTACTTCTTTCGATATTCTATGATTTTTAAAAATAATTCGTTTTGACGGAGGATCGAATTGCCGCCATTAATGTTGTTATTTGATTGTTGGTTTTTTGCAGTTACGAAAATAGAATTGTGCAAACTTATAATTTACATTTAAGTTGAAAATATGAATAGCAGTGACTCCGAGAACTATATGAACACTCCGCCGGATATCGCAAATGCATCCACGATTGCAACAAATAACTTGTTGCTAGAAAAATCGATAACCAAATTTAGTACTAGGTAGTGAAAAAACCTGGCCTAGAGCATGCCGGAACATGCTCAATGTAGGGTTCCGCAGCCGTTTATGCAAAAAAATGCACTACGGATGAAAAACATACGATAAGAAAAAAAAAACACTAACAAAAGAGCGTATCTCCCCGGCATTTACGTTCTTTTGCTGAGAAGCGTAGTTTTTTGGCAATAACTTTAAAGCGGTATGTCCGATCATGTTCAAAACAATTTTCGTTGGAAGTACTTATTAAGTTTTATATTTTTATTTTCTTTTTATATTTTTCGAACATGCCGTTTAGAAAATAGAGGGGGGTGGGACAGAATTTTTGCTACTTTCGGAGCACATATTTCCAAAAATAGTCACTAAATCAAAAAAAAAAATGTTTAAAAACATCTAAGTGTTTTTAGAAGATCTGTCGAATGATGTGCTACACATTGATATTTGCTGATTTTTTTTTCAGTTTCGTTTACATGTATGGAGTGCCCTCCTAGAAATATATATATTTTTTATTTTACTAATAAACTAAGTAGCGGCTTACACAAGACATCTATGTTCCAAATTTCATCAGAATACGTCTCATAGTTTTTTAGTGAAATGCCTGTGACATACGAACGGACGGACGGACGGACATGACGAAACTATAAGGGTTCCATTTTTGCCATTTTCGTTACGGAACCCTAAAAAAGACTTTTTAGATTGGAAAATGAACGAACGCACGACTTCGACGTGACTTTTATTTCTGTATTTGTTCAGATTTATTTTTATTGAATTATTTTAATAATATCTATAGTATATTGATATTTTACAGGGAGCACTAGTAAAAATGCAGGTCATTTCCCTACGGCTATTTCTGAACCCATCTTAGAGTACTTCTGATATGTGTGTAGATAAAGTAGTGTATGCAGTTGTACATAATTAGGCATTAAAACACTAGTGTTATTGTTTATGAAACTCGCTGACGCTCGTTTTTTAAGGCCTCTCATTATGTATCAGTTGCATAAACTACTCTTAAATACCTATTTATTATATATTTTTTTTCTTTTATTAGTAGCAAATGCAAACTTTATTACCTACATTATAATAAATATGTACAATTCAGCTAAAACTAAAATAAAACAAACGTATTCGAAGCTAAATAAATCAATCCTAAAAATCCTAAAATGTACAAATCCTCAAAAAAGTTAACCTAACCTTACTTAAAGGACCCCACCCTGTATAGTACCAGGCTCAAAGGTCCCCATAATTTCCTCGCTGAATGGCTATGGAGACCTGTTAAGCCAGGTATGACCCAGAGCGGCGATTGCAACCCCTGTCTCGTAGTCGCCGGCCGAGTTTTTTAATAAGCTCGCGAGCTTTGCAACCCCAGGGTCCCGCCGTATCAACGGCGATCGGCACGAAATCGTATGCTGACTTCAATGCAGAATATTTGGCATGTTTCAATTTGGCAGCATGTGAGTTTTTGAGTAAAGTGCCTGTGATATAGGTACGGACGGACGGACGGACGGACATGACGAAACAATATGGGTCTCGTTTTTGTCATTTAAAGATATTAAAAAAAGTGCAACAAACTATTTGAAGAACAGTGAATTGAATAATACTTATTTTGTTTCTTTGATATATTTGTATGTGTCGTTGTGGCTGCATCACGCGTAAAGGGCTGAACAGATTTAAAAATATTTTTGGTAGGTACTCGAGTAGTTGGGCATCAGATGGTTATAGAATACGTTTTACTCGACTACCCATATCTCAATAATAAATATCTATATATTTCACGTAAAAACATTTGAACAGCAATGGCAGATACGTCGCGCAATTTCCATTGTTTTTCGAGCACAATGAAGTGCTCTCTGCTAAAATAGGAGTTGGCCGGAGTTAGCATATGAATAAAAGTGGACAAAGGACCCTTCTGTCCACCGCGAGCTTTCATTAATTGTGTTAGCGCAGCGATAGGGTTGAGGCTTTACAAATGTCCATGCCACTATAATTAAAGAAAAACTTGAGCTATGATTTTTACCGATATCCATTAGGAATATTAATTCCTAAAAGTAATTAACTTTAGGCTTTAAAGAGACGAACTAGAACTTGCATGCCATATGGTTTGTCTGTTTAAACTCTTCGACAGTAGCGCCAATGGGGTTTTTGTTAGGGAGGGATTCACTATGCTGAGAGTAGATTTTGTCAAGATTTGTTTCGTCAAAATGCATTTGAGAAGACTAAACTTATTGGGGCCCTTTGCCTCCCCTGGGTCGCCTACTGCTCTTAACTATGGAGGTGACATATTCCGAAGAAGCAAGATTGGGACTCCAACTTTCAGGGTTAAGACAATACCAATAATCTTTTCTCAAACATGCACAATGAAATGTCTTCATTAGGTGCGTTAAAACAGGCTTCAAAGTATCCCGTTTCAGGCGGAACAACTGTAAGAGAATTTCATACAAAATTTAAGGCCTAGGCCGGGAAGTATTTTTTTCTTAATTTTAATGTAAACATGGCGTCTGTGTCATGAACAGGCTAAACAGCTGAATTATATTTTTTTCTAGTAGCTGAATGGTTATCGGACCAATGATATCTGCGTTAATGCCTATTACACACGAACTGCTATTAAGAACACAAATCTGTATGGTTCATATATTGATGAATAAATTTCAAATATTGTCTATGCGTAAGTCACCAGAGACCATAGACAATATTTAAAATCCTCTGAATTTATTTTATTTATTACAGAAATTAAGATTCTTATTATAAAGATTGCGTATAACGGCCCTAATAGGGTCTACTCGAACACTACACACGCCAAATACGGATGACTTCTTGAAAAAAAAACCTGATGGAGGGATTGAAGGGAAAATTTTAAAAACCTCCCTACGGTCGGCCGTCTATACCTAACTCACCGGGCAAGCCCTTCTTTCCCGGCGTCTGCAGTAATGTACTATTATTGCACACCACAATTAATCTTATTTTGGCGTCGGTGCCATATAAAGAATGTGTAAAATATTGAAAATTGACGGTTTTAGTAACTTGTGACACGATGGCACCGACTCCAAAATAACATTAATTGTATATACTGTATAGACTGAGTATTCAAACGGTTACTTGTAAGTAATTTGAAGAAACTGAATTATGGCGTTATTTTTTTACTTTTTAGTTTTATTGGAATCGGTTTTACTATTTGTTAAAAAGTTTATTTATTTTACACTTTTTAGTTAATTGTTACTTAAAAGTATATCTCGTGACGATTCGAACAAGCCCAAACACGGATAGGATACATAATTTCATTACATAGATCTTGTGCCTACCTTCCGGCTCCATCATCAAATCAATTCGATGGTACCATTCTCATCAGGAACATTTAAATTTGTAACCATGAAGTTGCTTAGCTAAATTAATCAAGATATTTTGTCGCCACCCGTAAATCATTTATCATTGAGGAGTTCCGATGGCATTCTGTGGTCTTCTGCATCAGTTCCACTTCACCAATTTACACTTTTTGAATGCAAATGCTTATTATGTTTCTTATAATACTAAAGTCGCTATATGTATGCCTACAATATTTGAGGAGTTCATTCAATTCCTCATGGATTTCATCATCAGATCTTCACCAAAATTAAATGGGACCAACTAGAAAGTACCTTCTATGAAACCAAAACAAAAGAACATTCCGTCGAATTGAGAACCTCCTCCTTTTTTTGGAAGTCGGTTAAAAAGACAACAATTTTAGTTGAGTAAAAGCGAGAAACAGCTATGAAGCAAAATAAACTCATAAAGACACATTATTGTAGACGCAATAACTATAGGTACACAAATAAAATAGCGTAGACAAACATACATAATTATATACTTGGAGCGGAAGTATTGCGGTAGCATAGTTAGAGTTTTAATATTTGAGTAGTTAGTATTTATCCCACCATGTGTCAGTTTATGAAAAACTTAACATAATAAATATTAATATATGCAAAGTAAGTAAATAAATAACCATAACAGTGTCCGCCGCAAAGTTGAGAGAGTGATTTCAATAGCAGGAGAGCCTGGTTAATGTGTGTGCTGGGAGTCCTGAAGCGCATAATAAGTTTTAGAAACTCCACCGGGTATGTTGTAACGTTGCCTTCATCCAAGACAGTGTTAACGGAATTATTTATTGCCTGTGCACCTTCGATTTCCGCCAATATTCGTGCATTAAAGGCTCTCTCGCAAACCTCAGAGTCTCACGTCGCCTCATCTTGCTCAGGTCTTCGCATACGCTCCAAATGTGGTATTCAACGAAGGGAACAATCCTGCATAACGTCTCTGGTAATCGAACCAGGCCGTTGCTTTCCTCCACAAGTCCTCCTCCAAACTGAAGCAGAACCTGGGTGAATACTTGGATATGTGAGCCTATTTCTTGTCGGTACCACCGAGCCACTTGGCTCGTATTTTGTTGTATTATTACATCAATTATTCAATTAAATTCGTTGATATCCGTACCCCCTCTTCTAGTTAATTTGGCAAAATACTTCCTCGGTCGCTTAGCCATGTCACAAGGTATTAAACTTAACGCCACCTGTTAGTTTCGTAGGGTACTCGATAGTCGTAGCACATGTTTGAAATAACGTGATGCGTGGTCAAATAAACAGACAAACAAATTAAAAACTGTTAGAATTCGCGTTCTGTTACCGATTAAAGTATTCCCAGCCAACTTTTTTTGAATATCTTCCATGTACACACTTCGACCCTCTTCAGCTTTATTATATGTACCCATAGATCAAGTTTGGTTTGTTGTGTTGTGATAATAAATTGACCTCGTTCTAAAATAAGCAAAGCTTGTACTATGGATGCGACGATATACATACTGATATATCATTGTACATAGTATTGCATTTATCTATATAAATAATATACAATCCATCCACCACATTATTTATGACTGCCCAAAACGGAAATTTAATGAAGGTATCCTGGATCTACACTCTCCTAGTGAAAATTTTGGCCTGGCCATCTCCGTATCCGGAACCGCCAGCTTCATAGGCCGTTGTGCAACGAACTCCAGTGTTGGCCATACTTATCGGTTGTAAAGAAATACTATATTCTTAAAAGAACAATCATAATTAAATTCTATTTTCCTTTTTACCAAACTCCTGTTAATAACAGCACGGCCCATTGTCTTCCATTTTGCATAACGGGGTAGTGACGATAGATAGATGCTAACAATAGGATAGTTGCACAAAGCACAGGTTCGGCTCTATTGTAACGAATTAATTAATAAAATAAGGGTGGGCTGGACCTTTTGTCCAATCTATGGATGGATCTGATCTCATTAACCAGTCATTGTGATGCTGGAACAAAGGGTTGACCGGCCGGCAATGTCGCGAAGTCATCTTTGGCCGTATAGAGGCTAGAGGCATCTTTGGGCCGATATCCTGTGGGACTATTGTCAGAATCAAAGTCCACAAGCCATCATAAAAACGATATATATATATATAGATAGATATATATATATATATATATATATATACGCACACACACACACAGACACATACACACACAGACTGATGTTCTTCAAACGGTGTTTTTAAGTGATGGCTGGCTCTCTCGATCAAATTACCTACCAAACATGTACGAGTACCGTAATGGGTATGGCAGTGAAAATCTACAATAATCACATATATAGCTGATCTTCCACAAAAAAGTTCCCTAACGCTCTACTAAATTGGCTGGGTGAGCAACATTTTTACTCTGTACAAGAATTTCTAGCGCATACCTTGTGATACTCGTAGCCTAAGAATTAAAGCACGTTGCTATATTGAATTATATATATAGTGTATTATTGTGTTGTAGGAAAATAATTTGTTACATTCATTTGACATCATATTGAGGCTACTGTCTGAGTTTATCTATTTAAATTTTGCATGCCTATCTTAAGGTACAAACATTGCTGAAACTGCTGACTAAATGTAATCCATACACGTATATATGGCAAATAAAAATACTTCAATTTCATTTCATTTCGTATTTCATTCCAACACAAAAAAATAAATTACAATTAGTCCATACGTTTAAGACTGCATAAGTAGTTTTTGAGATATGGCGCTCTAATAGTCGGACATACAGACATACCGACAGACAGAGACGCACCATAAGGGTTCCTTTTTTACCTTTTTGGTACGGAACCCTAAAAATGGTTTACAAATTCTGAAACCACAACTTACATTCTTTTGAAATTTAATAAAAGCTAGTAAAAATACGATCAGACGAATTCAGAGCTAGCACATTTGCTACTGGTGACAATTCGTCATTTTTTACGGTTCTGTACCTCAAAAGGAAAAAACGGAACCCTTATAATCTCACTGGTGTGTCCGTCCGTCCGTCTGTCACAGTCAATTTGCACAAAAACTACTTGACCAATTGAGTTCAAATTTGGTTGACCCAAAGACGGACGTGTAACATAAAAAATGAATTTTAAACATTAGGGTACATTAAATTAACATACAAATTTGCTCAAAATGTGTGCTTATTACGATAGCATATTTATTTGCCGTTGGTAAACTTACCGCGACCTACGTTGATGTATGGGGACAACAGTTTTACATCCGCAAAATTAAGTTTGTTCCTCAGTCTCCAGAAGACTACATTCAAATGATTTTTCATATGTCCAATCATTGCGAAAACAGTTACTAGATATAGAAGATGATTTTATAATTAAATCATCTCATATCGCCTTATTCGTGGAAACTTGGGGTTCCCAAAGCGACAATTTTGTGCTGGATGGTTTTGAGATTTCCCTGTATAATCTGGCACTATACATACTTTTTTCTGTTATCACCAACAAATTTGGGTGAGATTTAAAAAAAACTAAAGTTACTTAAATCCGACATAATCAGTCTCTGAAATCACGGGGACCTACCTACGCCGCACTGCTTGAGCTATTTGTGGAGGGATTAATATGCATATTATTATACAATTAGATGAAATTGTTTTGATGTTGTTTAAAATTCTGCATACAGTATTTGGTATGAATAAATAGTACTACGCTGAGGAAAAAATTAGGGGTTATGACTTTTTCTCCTCCACTAACGAAGTTACGAGCACTAGTACAATAAAATAAGTATAAAATATCTTTCGATTCAGTGACCTTCAACAAGTCCGTATTTTTATAAACATTTTTAATGTACAGATATTTAATTTTTACAACTTTATAATAGTGTAGATGTGCATACGAATTGATGCAGAAATCTGTACCTAATTATTATGAAGGCGTCATCGACCTTGGTTCGTAGCGCTTCGTAGCCCTTGCTACGAGAATGCTACGACTGACTGCGACACGTTTAGCAAAGTTGGTTGCAACAGCAGCCTTTGAAGGCCGTTGTGCCGAGTTAAAACTACGGCAAGGGTTAAGTATTTGTGTGATGAACACTTAGAATGAGCACAATTATATGTTTCTAGGTCTTGTATGTTTCCTTTGTATTAATTATATTGATCTATATAAGTCGTGTAGTCAGGGCCGGATATAGGGGACAGCATCCGGGTCTAGGGCTCTGAGCCTCCAGAAAAGAGGGACCCCACAATAGCCTTCATAGCAAGTACAGAACGATACCGAATTCTGATTAACAAATTATCGGAGAAAAGGGGCGGCCAGTTTTCGTCTTGTAAAACCTTAGCGACGATGGGACGAAACCGTCAGCTTTGTATCCTGAGTATTGAAAGAGATTTACTCTGGAAACTTAATTTCAACGAAATCATCAAAGATTTTCTTTCTTAAACTCGGCAGATTCCGCTAAAATTTAATTCCGCGTAAATCTTATTAATAACCGTTTTCCAAAAAAGTTGGTGGTTCTATGTTCGACTGTTTGTATTTTATTTTATGTATGTTCACCGATTACTCCGCCAATTGTGGACCCATAAAAAAAATATTTTTTTATTTGAAAGAATATATTCCTGAGGTGGTCTTATTGCTAGTGAGTTGTTGATTATATTTATGTATATTTCTTAAAATAATTTATTTGGTTCCATAATAAATTATTTATTGAACAACTTGACTAAAAAAAAATTGTGCATATTATTTGGAAAATAATTAGGTGCCAGGCAGGGAGCCTCCACTCCTTTGTTCCCCTAGGGCCTCCACACATCTAAATGTGGCCCTGCGTGTAGTACCCTTTAGTACAGAACTACAGATGTAGTGCATAATTGTTTTCCATCGTATTTTCTCGGAAACGTTCGTATTTGTCATGGTCATGCTACTCGTACTTCAGTCAACCTCAGTACTTTTTGTACTGTGACCGACCGAAATAGCAAGACACGTTCGTACGTTTGGGACTAAGTCGATTTCTATAAGATTGTCTCAAGTATTTATTTACTAATTTTCATAGCACTTTTTTTTACATCAGTGTAGTTGGGTAGCGACCTGTAGCGACGGGGAGCATATACAGGATGTCCCAGAGACCGAAGTAAATTCTAAGTGATGGCGCAGCTCAAAAGATATCGATTTGACCCCCATGTATGGTTCGTAATTTTTAGTAGTGTCCGAGATATACAGAATTTTAATAGTAATTCAGGGTGTTTTCCTTCTAACTGTGTTACAGACAGTCTTTAAGTTTAAGTGTAATTCCCTTTATTTTCAACATAATTTGGACCATAACGAAGCTCTCAAGTGTTTAAAATACTTTTTACTCAGATGATTATTTTGATTATTTAGACCTATTTAAGGTTAAACAATCCCACGAATCATTATTTATTATGTATCTCTTAAACTGTTTAAGCAGCGCACGTCGAAATAAACCGTAGGTTTTTTCCGACTTTTTCAATTCGTACGTATAGTTCAGCCAATTTACACACCTCAATGAATAAATACACCTATATTGTTCTCATAAATCAATTCGTCCATTGGTGAAAACCATATAAAAAGCCCTTCAGTAGTTTTCGAGTTTATCGCGAAAGCGACAGAAGGATGCAGCGGGGAATTTATATTATACTAGTAGGCGCCTGCAACTTCGTTCGCGGAGGAGAAAAAGTCATATTCCCTCTTTTTTTCTTTAACATATATGGGTAAAAAGATCCTATAACCTTCTGGAGATACCCAGCTACCCGTGTACCAAAAATAGTTGAAATCGGTTTAGCCGATTTAGCGTGATGAAGCCACAACGGCACATACAAAGATACAAACATTTTATTTTTATAAATTTATAGTGGTATAGATTTACTTTCATCGGTCAACTTATGATAAGATGACATGTAGTGGTCTCTTTTGTTCCTCTGTCGGCATATACATGGGAAGCATTTACCCGCGGCTTTTCCCGCGTTACCGAGAACTGAATAACCTATAAATACACACTGAGGTACTCTGCAGCAAAAGGTAACCAACAAATAGACATATACACCCTGAGGTACTCTGCAGCAAAAGTTAACAGAGAAATAGACAGATACACACTGAGGTACACTGCAGCAAAAGGTAACAGACAAATAGACAGATACTCACCGAGGTACTCTGCAGCAAAAGGTAACAGAGAAATAGACAGATACACACCGAGGTACTCTGCAGCAAAAGGTAACAGACAAATAGACAGATACACTCTACGGTACTCCGCAGCAAAAGGTAACCGACAAATAGACAGAAACACACTGCGGTACTCTGTAGCAAAAGGTAACAGACAAATAGACGGATACACACTGAGGTACTCTGCTCAAAAGGTAACAGATAAATAGACAAGTACACACTGAAGTACTCTGCAGCGAAAGTACATCCGCTTTTCTACTGTCACAATAAAACAGAATTGATTATACAAATTTACGCCGACTCTTTTGTACACCTTACAGAACTAACCCGCACCGAAATGGAAAAGATTTTTTCACAATAGTCTCCGGTTTCGGACAATAGATGGCGCTTGATCTTGATAGCGATATGGCAACACTGTCACAAAGGCGCCGTGGAAGCGGTAATGGCGCGATTGTACTGGTGGCACAATGCTTTCAGATGTCACCTCGACAATGCGAACTCGATATCAGCCACTGTGCTCAGCCAAACTGCCGAATCAAATGAAAACATCGATCGATATAGGGGGTAAAAACTTAGGGACGTAAGTGTTAAGAAAATAATAAATATTACGGGACAATTTTACACCAATCTAAATATTTTCATTGTAAGCTCAATAAGCTTGTGTTATGGGTACTAGACGACGCCAAAACGGCTAGGCGGATTTCTATTATTTTTTGTACACAGCTAGCTGGGGTCTGGGAATAGTATTAAACAAAAAAATAAAACCGACTCCAAAAAAACTAAAAAGTAAAAAATAACGCCATAATTCAGTTTCTTCAAATTACTTACAAGTAACCGTTTGAATACTCAATCTATACAGTATATACAATTTATCTTATTTTGGCGTCCGTGCCATATAAAGAATGTGTCAAATATTGAAAACTGTCGATTTTAGTAAGTTGTGACACGATGGCACCGACTCCAAAATAACATTAATTGTATATACTGTATAGATTGAGTATACAAACGGTTACTTGTAAGTAATTTGAAGAAACTGAATTATGGCGTTATTACGGCTAGGATACATTATTTTATTACATAGATCTTGTGCCTATCTTCCGGCTCCATCATCAAATCAATTCGATGGTACCATTCTCATCAGGAACATTTAAATTTGTGACTATGAAGTTGCTTAGCTAAATTAATCAAGATATTTTGTCGCCACCCGTAAATCATTTATCATTGCAAAGTTCCGATGGCATTCTGTGGTCTTCTGCATCAGTTCCACTTCACCAATTTACACTTTCTGAATGCAAATGCTTATTATGTTTCTTATAATATCAAAATCGCTTTATCTATGCCTGCAATATTTGAGGAGTTCCTTCAATTCCTCATGGATTCCATCATCAGATCTTCACCAAAATTAAATGGGACCAACTAGAAAGTCCATAAAAAAAAAAAAACATTCCGTCGAATTGAGAACCTCCTCCTTTTTTTGGAAGTCGGTTAAAAAGGACAATTTTTACCTGTCTATGCTGAAGCTAGCTATGGTTTTTTCGTCGGGCACTTTTTAGTTATTTATATATTCCACACACAGAAACCGTATGAGATAATCAGCTGATCAGTCGTCAACAAGCCCATCGGATTAGTAAGCTGAAGTGACAGTGGGCCGATCAGTTTTACTCTAGAAACCGTTCGCGTAAAAACCAATGATTATCGCTCTATCTATGTATCAGCCACGGACGTCCACTGCTGAACTTGAGCCTCCCCTGTAGCTCGACACAGGGTGCGATCCTGCGCAGACCGCATACACCGACTCCCGCGACCCTTACGAGGTCATCCGTCCACCTAGTCGGGGGCTGTCCTACGCTGCGCTTTCCAATACGTAGTCGCCACTCCAGGCCTTTACTGCCCCAACGGCCATTCGTACTCGAGGGTACATGGCCCGCCCATTGCCACTTTTGCCACTTCAACGATGCAATTATGTGAGCTATATCGGTTACTTTGGTTCTTCTGCGAATATACTCATTTCTGATTCTATCACAAAGAAAAACCCCGAGCATAGCCCTTTCCATTAGACGATTATCGCTCCTCGTCGCTTAATGTTCTATTTTAGGATCGCAAAACTATCTTAGTTTGAGAAGAGGCCGCGCGGATCGAAAAACGCAGCGTTGACCACCACAGACTAGGCGGAAAACGCCTGTGCAAGGACTGGCCACGAACCCTGTATGTGTAAATCAGTGGCGTAAAGTTATAGAGACCTATATTCCGTCGTGGACTCGTGATGCCGATGGTGATAAAAAATACGCGTAATATGATTAAATGATGAATTATGCCTACCCTCAAATTAAATTTAAAGTACAATTTAACACACAGTTCAAAATACATGTTAATTACAAATTACAATAACGAAAAATGTGTATGCTAAATAATGAACTGTAATTAAATTTAACAAACAGTTAAGCCCACGTAAACACGCCGTAAATGTTCTCAAAAACAAAAAAAAAAAAATGCAATTGAGTCATTAACTCATAATTCATTTTTAAGAACTTGAATAATAAGCGATTGATAAAATCCCCCGACTCGGCCTGTGACAATGACAATTCGCACTCAAATAGGTACGACGCAACAACAATAGTCCTACAACACCAATATACTTAGAGCCCGTTCCCCTCTTCTCATTTTCAAAGAGCGCGCGCATTAAAGGAGATTTCAGGGGAGTTTCTAGAGGTCTTTCAAGACTGGGCGCGTAAGCAACCAACTATTCAGTGCTGAGCTATTCAACTTTTGATGGATCACGATTTCAGTCAACGTTGTATGAAAAAAAAAATGATGTAGGTAGTCATAATGGGAAGTCGATGGTTCATGAGAGAGCACAGTTACTATATATTTGTATTTTATACAATAGGTGGTGTCTGTGTCTGGGTGTCATGCTATTCGTTGAACCCCTGACTTTATTTATAATGAAACGATATCTCAAATATGTTCCCACTATTCACCAATTATTATATTTTCAGTGCGATTTTCAAATAAACGTGAAAAACTACAATATTACACTGCCTTCAAAGTTTTGAGCATTTTGGAGAAATATTGCCTATTTTCTGGATTGACTTTGTAGTTTCTGCCATTACGAATATTGTTTTTTAACCTCCCAACAAAAGGAGGAGGTTCTCAATTCGACGGAATGTTTTTTTTTTTTATGGATGTTCACCGATTACTCAAAGACTATTTGACCGATTTCAAAATTTTTTTTTTGGTTTTATAGAAGGTACTTTCTAGTTGGTCCTATTTAATTTTCGTGAAGATCTGATGATGGAATCCATGAGGAATTGAAGGAACTCCTCAAATATTGTAGGCATACATATAGCGATTTTGGTATTATAAGAAACATAATAAGCATTTGCATTCAGAAAATGTAAATCGGTGAAGTGGAACTGATGCAGAAGACCACAGAATGCCATCGGAACTCCTCAATGATAAATGATTTAAGGGTAGCGACAAAATATCTTGATTAATTTAGCTAAGCAACTTCATAGTCACAAATTGAAATGTTCCTGATGAGAATGGTACCATCGAATTGATTTGATGATGGAGCCGGAGGGAGGTAGGCACCAGATCTATGTAATGAAATAATGTATCCTAGCCGTGTTTGGGCTTGTTCGAATCGTCACGAGATAGATACACTTTTAAGTAACGATTAACTAAAAAGTGTAAAATAAATAAACTTTTAATCAAAAAAAAAAAAACCGACCAAAAAAAACTAAAAAGTAAAAAATAACTTCATAATTCAGTTTCTTCAAATTACTTACAACTCACTAAAATCGTCAATTTTCAATATTTTACACATTCTTTATATGGCACCGACGCCAAAATAAGATTAATTGTATATACTGTATAGATTGAGTATACAAACGGTTACTTGTAAGTAATTTGAAGAAACTGAATTATGAAGTTATTTTTTACTTTTTAGTTTTTTTTGGAGTCGGTTTTATTTTTTTGTTTAATAGTTTTATTTACAATAAACATGGGTAAACACATTTTTTCTCTGTTATTGCTGGTAGTAAAAGTAATTAATAATGGGGAATTTTACGGTAGTAGAATTAACTATTTATTATTTAACATTAAAATGAGCATTTGAAAACACGGATTTTTATTTTATTTTGATAATAACTCAAAAACAGTATATCCGTCATGTTCAAACAAATTTTCGTTAAAAGTATTTATTAATTGAAATAAAACAATTTAACGGATTATATCGCGTATATTATCTCATTTTAGTTCACGTCGGGAACTAAAATGAGATAATATACGCGATATAATCCGTTAAATTGTTTTATTTCAATGAGTAATAATCGCGGAAACAGAAGAAAATAGTATTTATTACGCTTTATTTTTTTTATTTTTTTTTTTATATTTTTTAGACATATCGTTTAGAAAATAGAGATGATTGAAATGATTTTAAAAGATTTGTCGAAATACGTGCCACACATTGATATTTGCCGAAAAAAAAATTAACAGTTTCTGTTACGTGTATGGAGTGTCCCCCCCTAGATTTCGTAAATTTTATTATTTAACTATCAAACTAAGTAGCGGTTTACACAACACATCTATTCTCCAAATTTTGGCTACGGACCCTAAAAACTGAAGAGGGGAACCAGTTAGTATTTTCATGGTATATATTTTCCTACAAATTCAAGGAGCATTTTGACACTTCAAAAAAGGAAGTTTGAAGAAACAAAATAATCCGTCGAATTGAGAACCTCCTCCTCTTTTAAAGTCGGTTAAAAAAATACTATTCATGTGCTGCATTTAGATGCAGAGGACAAGCCCATAACTTTCCTTGAAAAACAAGAAATAAACGAACAATTGATATTACATGTGCCATAGTCATTGTTCTGTGGAGAATAGGAAAATCTGACAACAACACAGGAACCATGCGATGCGCCACAAAAAGGATCGGAAATTAGTACTTTGCCATTTTCGCGGCAGCGATCGATCTCATTAGACAACATAAACTGTTGCATGAGCTCTGTCAAGCGGAACTCACATTTTGGAGATCAAGTCACCTTAATTAATATGATCCCATCCTATTTTAAATAGAAAACTAACACGAGACTCGGCAAACCCGTTTATTTCTATCACATTCAGTTTACAAGTAAAAATCTACCCGTACTATAATTTTCTAAATACATACATAATTGATATACATCGTAATTTACAAAATGTTTAATAATACTTGATACATGATATAGTCGTTGTTCCACGGAGAATAGGAATTTCTGTCAACACAGGAACAATGCGGCACAAAACAGATCGGGAATTAGCAGTCATTGTGCAGCGGCCGCGATCTCATTAGACAACATTACTGTTGCATCAACTCTTCTGTCAAGCTGTAACTTGAGGCACTTACATTTTGGAGAAATATGTTCCTTGTATCTCAATGTTTTTTTTTAAATTAATATCCCATCTTATTTAAATAGAAAACTACCGCGTGACTCAAACTAGCTAGTCAGCTCGTAGCTAGCTCAGTCATAAGGATAAAATCAGGCAATAGGTAAATAATTAAGATGTATGCTAACTTTCGATACCCCCTTCAAATTGAAGACCGTTAATAATAAATAGGTCATGTACATAGTCGTTGACAAGATTAGGTATGATTAATAATTGATAGACATAGTTACATAGTCATTGTTCCGTGGCGATTAGGAAAATCTGTCAACACAGGAACAATGCCACACAACAGGGATCGGGAATTAGCAGTCATGGTGTCGCAGCCACGGTCTCATTAGACAACATTACTGTTGTATCAACTCTGTCGAGCGTGACTTGAGGCACTCACGTTTTGCAGGTGAAGCTACTGTCCCGAGGATCTAATTTGTAGATATTCGAAATATCTAATAAATATATATAGTACACTAGAAGGTGCCCTAAACTTCGTCAGCGGTGGTAATAAAATATGCCATCAAAAACATAACGTGTAAAATCCACGTCTCGCAACTCAGTTCTTCAACTGCAAAAAATTGTGAGATCCATTGTACATAATACCAAGTCGGTTAATATATTCAGTCGCTACTTAAGGGTCCTTCTGCCTTTAGTTATTACGTAATTAGCTAACCTAACAATATCTCATAGTGACCATAGCAATATCACAAATCTTTTATGTTTTAAAACATAAAAGATTTTATAAATCTTTTATGTTATTCTTGCTAAGTTTCAATGTGGACTCATTGTCTATTAGCAACTTAACTTTTGCTGTGTCGATAGCTACTTATATCATCGATAATTTTCTTTATCCACTAAACTTCTCGAGCAGCTTCGCTAGCCGCTACGATCTCGGCTTCGGTTGATGGCGCCACCTGAGTGCCAGAACAAAACCCTGCCAGATGTCGATCTTCCAGTAGTGGGGTCACCTCCGTGATGATAGCGAATGCTATTTCTCATCTTGTGCCAACCATTAAATATGACAGAGCACCAACTGCCTCGCAATATGGAAATCGTTTCAAAAGGTAAAAAAGGAACCCTTATGGTGTGACTCTGGCTGTCTGTCCGACTATTTACCCAGAGCACCATATCTCAAAAAACTACTTATGCTATCTATTTGAAATTTGGAATATTTATAAACATGGTCAGCCCACATGTATTGCAAAAGAAATATTTTAAAATATATTATTATTTTCTAAAAAAACCGACGAATATGAGGGGAAAAACTAAATGTGAAAGAACTTAATCTGTACATTCATGATCTTTTTCTATTGTGATTAAATGTTGATTTATTATGGAAATTGTGAAAAGAAACCACCATTCCCCAAAATTTAGAAATTTTCACAATTTGTATAAATACACATAAATATTACATGAAAACCATTCATTTATTACTATTAAAACAGATGACACGCAAGAACCGCGGCGGCGAGCCTTTAGTTATTACATACTTATATATATATAGTTATAGTAATTCGTATTTTTGTTGAATAAAGAACTTTACTTTAGGTTTGGCACCGACTTCAAAAGGTGATTCAAATATGATCCGTACCGTACATAAAATAATTTTTGGCTTTTTAGTTTATTTTGAAGTTGTTTTTTTTAGGAGGCCCTTTGCACGCATCTCGAGTCGAGTCGATTGGAAGTAAGAAATGTAAATAATAGTCCGGTAATTCATATTCATTGTACCCGTGGATTATTTAGTAATGGAGTACGCATAGATACAAATTTCCTAACAAAAAAATCTGCCGGTTTTCGAGGGAGGGAGCACACATGTAAACAATCTAACTACAAATGCATTTTTCCTCTCGTTACGCACCCACACTAAAACAATATCACAACACTAAGTTAAATTATCACATTAATGCAGTAAAAACTATATGTGGACACAATTACAAACTATCAGTGTAGGCATAATCGAACCCATTAATTTGGTATTTCTAGTGTCTGGAGAATATCGTATTTATATATTTTTCTAGACGTCATAGATAGCGCAACATGATACTTGTGGAATACCTGAACAAATATATCAAAATATCCTACTGGATTACAAAGTTTAGTAAATTATTGAAATGAAATGAAATGAAATATATTTATTTGCTATAAGATATGGTACAATCAGATGTTATGTTGTACAATTCGGAGCAAATCTTGCTAAATACTAGCATGCAAAATTATAGTATTAATTAACCTATCATATTCTAACGAAATAAGTACAGCTCATGTTTTGAAGAGCTCAGTTGTGGAATAAATCATTTTTTGTTTAAGCCAATTATGTAGCTTACTTTTGAACTGGTTGATGGGCAGAGACTTAAAACTATCTGGAATTGCATTATATATCCGTATGCACATCTGATAACTATTTTTCGTGAAATGGGCGCTACTGGGAACCATGTCCATCACGAGCCTATTCTGATGTCTAGTGCTTTTAGGATATACATCTTGAGCTTTTTTAAATTCAGGGTGTTTCTTTACAAAAATTGCCACTTCAAAAATATACATACATGGCAGTATTAAAATTTCATGTTTCCCAAATAGCGGCTTACATGATTCTTGTGATGTTACACCACACATTGTGCGTAGACATTTTTTTTTGTGCTATAATAATAATAATAATCGATTTATTTAAAGACAACAGAGTGGTCCAAACAATATTAGTATTTACTTATTCTAATGTTAGTTCCTTAATAATTAATACACAAAACTGATTTAGTCCTCTGACCCATTCTCCACAACAAAGGACAGTCTAGCTTGTTAGCTATCATGCTTAGGATGCTGTTGCTACTCCCGCGCACCCTGTCTAGCAACGAGGCTGTTTTCTTGCGCCAGACGGCATCAAAGCCGTCTGTGCGCGCCTCGACGAACATGGACGATGCGCTGCAGTAGCGCGGTAGTCTCAACAGCACCCTAAAAGCATTATTGTATTGAATGCGCAAGGCATTGTAAGCCCGTTGAGTATATCTAACCCACAGACTTGACGTGTACAGCGATGTACAGAAAGCATTAAAAAGAGTAATTTTCACTTCATCCGTACAACGAGCAAATCTGCGGGCCAGCATGTTCGCTCGAACTGAGAATGCCCTACGCTCCCTCTCCATATCTACATCATCCTTCTGGTCATCGGTCAGCAAATGTACTAAGTATCTAAACTGGTTTACCCTTTTGATGGGGACACCATTAACTACTATAGGTGGGACAAAGAACGGACATTTACTTCCCGCCTTAAAAACCATATAGTTGGTTTTACTTACATTGTAAGTCAAGCCATGGGATGCTGAATACGCCTCACATACAGCAATTAACTGACGCAATGCACTGACTGAGGGCGCCAGCAGCACCATATCATCCGCATAACTGAGGTTATTGACAAAGATACCGTCAATAGAGCACCCCGCATGCGTGCCGCTGAGCTCCTCAATCAGAGCATTTATGTATAAACTGAAGAGCAAGGGCGAGCTCAACCCCCCTTGCCTCACCCCGCACTCCAGCCTACACGGCGCCGACAACTCACCTGCCCACTTCACACGATTTTCCTGATTAACGTACCAGTACTTAAACAGTGATACTAACTCCGGTGATAGCCCTACACCTTCCAGTTTACGCCAAAGGATCTCATATGAAACTGTGTCGAAAGCTTTGGATAAATCCATAAAACAAGCATAAATTGGCGTATCCCGGTCAGTATAATACCTGACAGTGTGCTTAAAACTAAGAATGGCAGCTTCCGTAGATAGACCTGGTACAAAACCAAACTGAGCATCGTGGCTATGAATGCTTTATTTACATTAGTAGAATTACCCCAAATAAGAAGGCCGTATCTCAATACAGACGCAACATATCCATGATATGCCATGAGAATAGTATTCCAAGTCGAAATATTGCGAAGACGCCTTAAAACGTATATGAATCTCATGATCTTATTACATACTAAATCTACTTGAATTTTCCAATTACACTTCTTATCAATCGTTATTCCTAAAAAAAATGCAACATTTACTTCTTGAATTTGTGTATTATTGTAGCAACATCTAATGTCATAACTTTATTTCTCACACTACAAAATTGAACAAATTGTGTTTTGTGAAGATTAACTGATAAATTGTTTAATTCAAGCCATACCAATTTGATTGTGTCATTGATTTCATTATTATAATTATTAATATCATTGCAAGTCACTAAAATTGATATGTCATCCGCGAAAAGTGTACATTGATGTGTAGTTACATCTGGCAAGTCATTTATGTATGTTAAGAATAGGAGCGGGCCGAGTACACTTCCCTGTGGCACTCCTTGGGTATTTGCCACGTACGATGACCTGTGATAGGAAAATGTTGAGTTTATAGAGCTCCTGATCTCAACACATTGTTGTCTGTTATCTAAATACGATTTAATCCACTCTAGAGCTGAGCCCCTTATACCCAAATCGTAGAGTTTTTGAAGAAGTAGCTGGTGTGACACAAAGTCGAAGGCCTTTGACATATCAAAAAACACTACAACTGTTTGTTTCTTTTTATCAATACTTCTAGTAACATTGTTTATTAAGTTAAAAGGGGCAAGTGTAGTGCTTTTGTTTTTCTGAAAACCATTTTGTTCCCTTTTAAGAATTTTGTGTTTCTCAAAAAGGAAATGAGCCTTTTATAAATAGCTTTTTCAAATATCTTAGATATGATCGGTATAAGCGTTATGGGGCAATAATTACACATCAATGATTTATCCCTTTTTTTGAACAAAGGTTTAACTACGGAATATTTCAAAGCATCTGGAAAACAGCCCAATTCAAATGACATATTTACTAAATGTGTTGTCACAGGTACTAGTCCATCGATACATATTTTCAGGATCCTTGTCGTTAATCCATCATATCCCGTAGAATTAGTATTTTTGAGTGACCGTATTATGTTACTTATTTCGTATATCCCAAAGGAGTTAAGAATATAGTTTGATTTATATGTTTTGAATTCGTGTTTCTAATGGACGACCCTATTTTAGCATTCGTGAGTTGGATTAAATACTTGTTGAACTCCTGAGCTATATATGACGGATCGCCAATTATAGTCCCATCTTTGTTAATTTCTGTTATAAATTGATTGTCCATGCGGTCTTGGTCTGGTCCGTCCTTTATAATGTTCCAATATGCCTTGATTTTATTTGTAGAATTTTGTATGTACTTATGGTTGCGTAATCTTTGGGACTTATTTATGCAATTTATTAGAATTTGAGAATATTTCTTATATTTTTGTCTATTTTCCAGAGTTTTGTGTTTGTAATATTTGAAACGTAACGCTCGCTTATTTTTAGAGCATATTCTAAGACCCTTTGTTATCCATTTCGGTGTTTTGCAGTTTACTGGCACTTTAAATCTTATATATGGGAAACAGAGGTCATAGAATAAGCAGACTATGTCGTGAAATGAATTACAAGCCTCATTCATATTCAACACATTAAACGTTTCAGAAAAACTTAGACTCTTTAAATATTCACGATATTTGCTTATGTTACTGGCACTATAATCTCTTTTAGTCATGAATGATACTGTGGATTGTGTATGTTTGTCTTTCACGGGAATATTTAGGATTTGAGCTGTTTCGTGATCCGATAGGCCTAACGGAAGGAGCCTATTGAAATCTCCGGTTAGCACGATTTTCTTATCTTTTTTTTTAGCTAAGTGACATAAAACTGTGTCAAGTTCTCTTCAAAATACATGTACATCAGAATCCGGAGTGCGATATAACGTAATTACTATAATTTTATTACAAGTTATTTCTATTGCACAACATTTAAATTCATTTTGACGTGCCCGCTTATTAATATACAAGAGTTCTTTGAATTTAAGTCCTATTTTTGTGAGGACACATACTCCTCCTCTATTTTTTTCCTAGAAAAGAAAGAAGCCAGTGCGTAGCCTTTGATTTTAATATTTAATTCACAACCGCTTTTAACAAAGGTTTCGGACAGGCAGATAACATCAAGATCTTTCTTCTCTTTCTGCAGGGCTGACAGAGTTAGTTCCAGTAGTTCGCGTTTTTGTAATACGCTAGCAATGTTTTGGTGCAGAATTATGAAAAATTGATCTTTAGGAACGAAAAAGATTACCGTCACTTTGCTCGTTTCCTTCGGCGAATTTTGACGGCTGCTGTAGGTTATCTTCGCTAACGTTTTCGTCTTTTTCAGCAGTGTTTATATTTGCTTCTATTTCGCCAGTACTTAATTGTTCTTTTTTTCCTACATTTGTTGTCTCTTTCTCCTCATCAGTACTCGTAATTTCTTCTTTCTCACCAGTAACATTTCTTTCTTTTTGCTAGCGCTTTCTATGTAAGAATCAACTTCCATGATGAGCGTATTAAGATCATTAATTAGTGTTTTCATTCCATTCCAATTTAATTTGCCTGGCACTTTTGAAAACATTTTGTGTGAGTAGACTAAGTTCTTACTGCTATCTAATATTTTAATATAGGCATACTGGCGCAGGACGTTGTCCAGATATAATAGATTATTAAAGACCTCTATGCGCTTATGAAATATATTTGCCGATCTACATACTTTGAACACTGGAGGCAAACGGTAATATATGTATGTTGAACAGTTTGTAATTGTTTATGCAAGGCATCAATTATATCTGGGTAGTTTCGTGTTGACTCGAAATCGGAATCACCTATGAAGATTATGCAATAGTAATTAAGTGTATAGTTTTCCTTTTTTTTTACACTATAAATAACGTTACTGCTGCTACTACGAGTATATACAGTTCACATAGAATATCCCTAACTAACTTTATATTAGGCCGGTCCCTGGAAAAGAGGAGACAACAGATTTTACCAATGCACATGTACATTTAATATTGTCTTCGGTTATTGCGATAGGTCACATTCATAAAATAAAACAAATAAGAATAAAATTTAAAAAGGTATTTTATTTTCCTCAGTCACACGTTAACCACGAACGCTGTAAAATGTTTATAAATATTATCTTTATTCTTAAAAGGAATAAATATCACAATAATATTTTATTTCATATCGATATTTTATCGTAAAGAACAACTTTTACATCACTATTTTAGTTTAGCGCACACTGCAGTATATAAACAGGAGCAATAAATATTCAACCTCAATTACTTAGGAATAAGATTAATTATTACACAAAGGTGGACTTTTCCCATACTTAATTCGCTAAAACTGATATTTGCTTGTAATTTCATACAAAATTTAAAGACCTTATTAACCTAAAATATGGGTAGTTAAAACCTCAATTTTTCTCGAATATATAAAAATTAAATACGAATTGTATGCGATATTTTTCATACTAATTTTGTAATCTATTCCAAGATGCCTGATTTTCGTGATCGCTTTAAGTATTAATATTTTGTAATATGGTATAATAAAGGCAAAAATGTGAAATCATATTCCTTCCTTTCCTTGGTGGCACTGGGACCACCTCTGCGGGCCTATGATGGTTGCGTTTGTCACGCGATAAATAAATGACATAGCTGCCGTCACATTCTGACTCCTATGTGAGTGCGAGAGTGACAGACGCGTTATCATTTCATTTATCGTCTGATAAACACGACCCTCATAGGCCCGCTGGAGTATATACATTCAAATAAAAAAATATTTTTTAAAACCGGTCCACAATTGATGGAGTAATCGGTGAAAATACATAAAAAAATTATACAAACAGCCGTGGAGAGGCTTTATGACCTTGTGCAAGGTTTCTTCGGTCATGTTTGTGGTAAGATTAAGCAAAGCCATCAAGGCATTGGTAGTTATCCAAGTGCGTCTTATATCCCAATACATCTGCTGGTAACGCCGATTCCGCTGATAGCTGTGACTTAGTTACTTAGCCCTGGATAATGTCTAGCGTACCAGGTGTGCTCCGCAGAAGCAGGGGAATCTTGTACTTCCACATCTGCCAGTTTGTAGTGCCTTCTAAGCGCACAATCTTAAAACTACCTTATAATTATTTAGTCTAGTTTCTTGATGATGCGCAGTTATTAAATACGTCACAAAATCCAGTCTCAGCACGTTAAATGTCGTTCTTAACCCCCGACAAAAAAGGGGAGTGTTACAAGTTTGACGTGTCTGATGTGACTCTGTGTATCTGTGTATCTGTCTGTGGCATCGTAGCGTCCATACGGATGGACCGATTTAAGTGCGGTTTTTTTTTGCGTCATACATAATTTTATCCCGAGTGTTCTTAGCTTTGTTTAATGAAAATCAAAGCACTCGTTTCCAAGATATTCAGCTTTTTAATTTTTTTTATTTTGACGTTCTGCTACCATGTTAAATTATATACAACCGTGTGTATTGCATTGAAATATATTTGACAGGAAAAAGGTTAACTTATAAGAAACGACAATTCTACACAAATTCAAGATGAAACAGTATTAGAACCTCTTCTTAACATTATCTGCTTTGCAAAGGGACCTCACCTCACCGAACTTACTAAACATCATTTTATTTGCAGAAATAGATTCTAAAGAGAAGAAGAAAGATCCAACACAAATTAATTTTGATTTGGCTAATACATTCGTATGTTCGCATCTATATTAACCCTAACCCTTATCTCGATCGTATCGGGTTATCGGATCATTCTGTATCACACGGCCATAATTGTTTCCCAAACGCATTAATCTTCTACGCCGCATAGCTTGTTGATCTATCGCCGTTACCTTTTGCATTTCACAAAGTTAATAATACTCTGTTACAGGTACATTACATCATGTTCTTACGCACTTAGAGTATTTGTGTCAGTGCATCTGGAAAGGTACCTTGTTTCAGGTATTGAGTTATGCATAGTTCCAAAAAGTAGATTAAATTTGCTGTCAATACAAAAAAGAATAATGACTGTAGGTGTAACCACTATTTTCATAGAAATTTTTGAATTTTCGACTTCCGAAATGCACAAGTTGAGAAAATTGCATTTAAAGTTTATAGTGGCAAAAAACATACTTCTACTTCGAAGTTACATAGTGAAGGGTATAATCATAATCTTTGAATGTTAAAGAATTATAATGAAGGTGAATTGTCTAAAAATACATGTTAATTATTCTGATTTCTTAGGTTGAACATGCCAGGGTGGAAGAAATACGAAAGTGTTAATTATACCCAATTCATAAAATAACGAGATTAAAACTGTTAGTTTTTCATCATAGTTACATATTCTATGGCATTTTGGGACAATTGAATGAAAGAAAACTCCATAATCATAAAGAAATTTAATAATTACCGCATTTTTAACAATTACAAAAAGATCACTTATAATATTAAAAACCAACAAAATAATTTGTATATTCATGCTATATCACAAGATCAAATGGTATTTAGCGTGGTGTACCACAATGGTATAATAGAAATGGTGTTAAAGCAGGTTTTTTTAACAATAAAGCTTAGTGACTCGGTCGAAACTTTTGTATGGAAACGTAACTAGGGTACCTTGTCACGACATTTACTAAACTTTAGTAACTTAAACTCGAAGATCACTATTTTAGTACCTATAATGCAAGAAATATCTGTAACAAAATGTTATTTAGGATAATTATAGCGCAAATCAATGTATTTTTACTTATAAAAACTTCTGTTTTAGTCGTGTAAGTCATCAAGTTTAGCATTTTACTAAACTGGGTACCTTGTCACGCTAAGTCATTATCTTACATAAATGGAGTAACTAGAAAAAATAACTCAATTGTGTACATAACTGCACCTAATTTATGATTTATCAGTCTTTCAATCAATATTATAATACTAATTATATACGTCAAACGTCACTTTTTCATTGACTAAATTCGAGATCAACAAATTAATTATTATTAATATAGAAACAACTCATGACGCGACCTTGGTATGGTTTTAGTAGGAGAAATATACCTAATCGGTATTTTTTTTATTTTTTTCATACAAGAGTCATGCAAGTTGAATGTTTTCTTATAAAAAACATTAAGTATTTTTTTTTGTTAAAAAAACTTATTTTGCTATAGATCCTATGGGATCTTAGAAAGAGGTAGTTGACTACCCGCGATGGAAATATTGACAAAATTATTCAAAATTTAAAGGCTTTTAAGACATGGCGTGACAAGGTACCCTGACTACTAAACTTTATAGTCGGAGAAATATACTAAAAAAACATAATTTTACTGATATTCTTGTACACACGTGTTCCTTAGGATGTAAATAACCCAAAAATAACACAAACCCATTTTGTCACTTTTTCACCAGCTTCCACAAAAACTCATGTAACTCGGTAACTAGATGTCGTGACTAGGTACCTTTCCAGATGCACTGACACATTTTATAGATAGGTAATAATATTACCTAAAACAAATAACTATGTTTTTGGTCGAAATTGAAATTCATGTGAAAGTTACTTAGAGAGGTTTCATTTCAAAAACAACTACAAGCAATGATGATATAATTTATATGGTATCACTAAGTCTATTTATAAAATGAGGTATTCAATAATTTCACAAATAAAAAAACATAAAAAATGTAACACAAAAATTCATTTTACAAGTAAGGTCTTGGCAAATTATTATTATCAAGTTGTGCATAATGAGCCTAAAAGGGTCTATTCAAACACTACACACTCAGAATACATACGACTTTCGTAAAATAACATAATGGAGAGACTGGAGGATTATTTTTACTGAGTTTTTGTCTTCGGTTACCGCGATATAATTTGTTTTAGTGATGTATTTTTTTATTGCATTGCATATGTTTGAGAAAAGCACTGTGCATGCCTGGCCGTGAAAAGGGCTTGCCGGCTTCGTATCACTATCCGGCCTCCCTACGGTAGGCCGTCTATACCAACTCACCCGGCAAGCCGTTATTTACCGGCGTCTGCAGTAATCTACATATATTATGATACCCGTATTTTTTTCCGTTTACTTTAACACATTCACGACCTCGAGCCCGTAAAGCGGGTGCCCTGCTCGTAGCAAAGGTTTCGCTACATGGGATACGGCTTTACTATATTATACAGGTAGCACTATAGCTTGACAAGTACTTTCGTGACACTCCCATGGTCTGCGGGCGACGGGGGGAAAGTCAGCGGAGGCGAGTAAGTAGTGTGCGCACGGCAGGGTCATCGCGCTCTGCCGCACGCACACTTCATACCCACCCCGATGTCTTTCCCTACAGCTATTTCTGAACCCATCTTAGAGTATAATATTTTCTTCTGTTTCCGCGATTATTACTCATTGAAATAAAACAATTTAACGGATTATATCGCGTATATTATCTCATTTTAGTTCCCGACGTTTCGGAAATTGTAACTTTGACAGAGGAAAATACATCTTTTCTCAGTCCTCCCGTGACCATGGAAAGCTGGAAAGCTGCACGTTAGCTAAAAAAAATACGTTATGAAAAAGTGCACTAGTAAATGAGCGTATCTCCACGGCACTTACGTCCTTTAGCTGAAAAGCGCAGTTTTTTGGCCATAACTCAAAAACGGTATATTCGATCATCTTGAAACCAATTTTTGTTGAAAGTATTTATTCATATTTATCTTTATAATATTTTTTAATAGTTTTTGACATCCCGTTTAGAAAATAGAGGGGGGGGGGGACACATTTATGCAACTTTCGGAGCCTTTATTTCCGAAAATATTCACAAAATCGTTTTTTTTTGAGAAACCTCAAAGTACTTTTAAAGAACTGTCAAAATATGTGCCACACATTGATATTTGCTGTTTTTTTTTCGGTTTGGTTACATCCTAGAAATATATTTTATTATTATTTAACTATCAAACTAGGCAGCCGCTTATACAAGACACCTATCCACCAAATTTCATCAATACACATTTAGTAGTTTTTGAGTAAAATGCCTGTGACATACGGACGGACGTACGGACGGAGATGACGAAGCTGTAACGGTTCTGTCTTTGCCATTTTGACTACGGAACCCTAAAAAGAGAACATGATTGCAGAAATATTACAGAATTTTATTGTTGAACACTTTATAGTCGCAAGAGGTTACAATTTACAAGTGGCCAGTACTAATGTAAAAAATACGTACTTACTGCTATATAAGTAACAAAAACTGCATATATTTTTAAGAACAATATTACTGAACGTTTAATAAGTCTTATGCCTCTTATGCTGTCGTCAACATATTGCATCCATCGGCCGCTCTTTAAAAATAATCAATTGCGAAATGGTTTTTGTAGAAATCAAAATCACAAAACAATATATATTCTAGGAAAGTTTCCCTGTGTGCGCGTATCAAAGATAACATCTGCAAAACATGATTGTTTATTTTTATATATTACACCCAAAGAATTCCTTTATTGCTGCAAAAAACTTAATTCATGTCATGTCCCTGCGAAAATTCATTGGTTTTATTTTATACCTCAAAAACGATATAATGTGAATAGATGGCTAAAGTCAATCCTGACTTTTCGAAATGTCTCCAATATGTTATTTTTTCCATATTCCCAAAAATAGAACTGTGTAAATCTAGCAGCGTATTCAGAAAGAAATTCGCTCAGATGAATCAAACTTATGCACATTAAGTTCGAGTACCCAGAAACATAATACCTCCGTTATCCCGGAGTTATGATTTTATCCCTGCATTGTATTAGAAACTCTACCTATTCTATTGTCAAGGAAAATGTTACAAAAATGTGAAACCGGATACTTCCCTTGTTTGTCCCCTAAAAATGTGTCCAACGCAAATTGAGTGTTTACTCTGCACTTCATTTCGAAAGCCCGACCCTCGGTAGTGCAGCCAGTAGCCTCTTTTACGTTGTACTAATATAATGGCTGGTATTGTCCGCGACTACAATATGTGGGTAGTGACTATCGAACATCACTCAAAGTTACTTAGTGGAACCGGTTCTTGCTACCTCCGCAGTAATTGTGCCTCGCACACCGCGTCCCTACCCTATGTTCTAAGTGGCCTCGGATGGAATTGCCGTTTGTGGGATGTGTTTGCGATTCCCTTGCTTAATCCGATTACCGGTGCAAGTAAGAAGCGCTAGCCAGACCTATCAAGTTCAAGTCAGGTTTTAAAAACAACTTAAAGATACTGCCTGATCGTAATAAGTATAACCTACTCGAGTCTGTCTATACGAGGGCTGATCCAAAAGTTTTTACTGCTTTCACTCTATTCATACGACATATCATCATCATCATTTCAGCCATAGGACGTCGACTGGTGGACACAGGCCTCTCAATAGATTTCCAAATGGGCCGGATAGAGGCGACTCGCACCCAGCGAGTCCCCGCAATCCTAACCAGGTCGTCCAACCACCTTGCGTGTGGCCTGACCACGCTGCATTTGCAGGTATGCGGTCTCCACTCGAGAACCTTTCTGCCCCAACGGCCATCGGTTCTTCGAATTATGTGCCCTCCCCTTTGCTTGTTCAGTTTGCTTACCCTGTTTTCCAGGTCGGTGACCTTGGTTCGTCTACGAATTTCCTCAGTTCTGATTCGATCTCTTAGAGAGACCCTGAGCATAGCCCTTTCCATGGCTCGCTGACTCACTCTGATACGACATATGTTTTACTGATACCATTATGCGGGTCATTTCAATACATTTGTGTTGGGATGAAATTGTTGATGAAAGACGCTTGGGTTTGTTTCATTTAAATTGTATTTTGAGTGTGACGTGTAAACACGAATTAAAGACGAATCCAATCGAATATTCGGTGAATGGCCCGCCCTATTGCCTAACGCGTTTGACGCTCGGAATCAGAATCAGGTGTCATGATTTTGTATGGGCTATGACAGTTGATTCGGATACCAATTGTCAAACTTTCGTTAGGCCATAACCCTTACAATACCAATTTTGTGCTAATGGTCCAAGATAAATTTATCCCACCAAAAACATTTCATGTAAAATAAGCAGCCAAGACTCACAAGCTCATAACGCTTTCGCTGTAAAAAAGTCAGATCCCAGGAAAAGCTAAGCCCTCAAGCTCTGACTTTACTGACCCTACGCCTCATCTTAAAAAGTATGGCTTCAACTGGCTTGAAGCCCCTAAGCGCTGATTTTACTAATCCTACACCTTGGTTTCAAGCTGAGCGTAAGTAACTCAGCGCAGACACGGATAGTGAGCGAAATAATACACTAATGCATTTTACAAGAAGTGTGAATGATTAAAAGAAATTGACTTGAGTATTGAAGAACATAGGATCATTTCTGTAAGTGTTTAAAATTGTTCACACATTCAAACAAGTTAGTATAAGTTGATTTCGTTACTCGACGCAATTTTGATTGCAAGAGAGTGTCAGACTTACACGATCTCAAACGTCAGCAAGTGACTGAATTTGCAAAAGTTGCTTAAATAAAGACCTATATATTCCGTCGTATATTCCTTCGATTACTTTGAGTTTACCACTGAAATATGCTTTTTTTCCATTGGATATTCGACTTTAACACTAATACAAAAGAGTTTCTATTACAAACAAACGACGTTTAGACAGTGTGTAAGTAATATAACCTCTTTTACATTAGTGTTAAAATCGAATATCAAATCAAATCAAATCAAAATCAAATGAAATCAAATCAGTGGTAAACTCAAAGTAATCGTACTGTAAGGACCGCTAATGGGCAAGACATCTGGCACCTATTTTAGGGTCATCTTGACTCAGTCGTCGGTGGGTAACGTCAGTGTGGGGTCTGTTATGAGTATGAGTGTAATCCGTGTCAAATAATGATGCTTAACTGCGTGATAAAAGGTTGCAGGAACTAAAACACAAAAGTTAAAAAGAAACATGGAATATCATATCATCGGTAAGTCATGTTTGTTTCTTGTTAAACAATTCAAAAACGCGTTTATATAACGATACTTTTTTACCACAGAATGTAGTGACGGACGGCACGCGCTACCTTCACATGCGAAGTACATCGAAGTAACCCTGTACGAATGTCTGGGGGCACGGTAGTGCCCCCGCCAAGAAGAACAAAAAAGAAGCGGTGCACCACAGTGGCTATCCATGCATATTTTGTCTAAAGGTGTACCTCCGCGAAAAGTAAAAAAAAATATTTGAAGTTTAATAAAATGTTGTTTTACATAATGAAGTATAAGGACATGATATGGGCTAAAAATATGTAATTTGTATTGTATTTTATTCTTGTCAAATATAATTTTGTTTGGTTATTCTAACTTGAACAGTTTACAAAATATGCCACTTTCAATGAGACACTGATTATTTGTCATTATCCTGAATAACTCGAAAACAAAAGAAGATCGAGGACCGATATTAAGCATAGGGTGTCCTTAAGACTTGCCAGTTCACCACCTGAAAGAATGTCCAAATCTGTCGTTGGGGGCACTTCTAGTTCGCTTAGCCTGCTAGAACCTTTTGCTTGTGCTGCATTTTCCTGTTTACGATTGTTCTTTTGCGACTCGGCTTTTCCATGGACATTGATTCTCATTCTCACTCTTTTTACGACGCTGTTTTTTTCCATGGACACTGCTTCTAACCCTTTTTTCGACTTTTCCACGGATTCGAGAAATGCAGAACTCAAACGGATTCACTCAAGCTTATAACATAAACTTGCCACGAGTAGAGATGCTCGTGAATGGAATATACTCAAATCTGTGATTAGTATAAAGTGGCCGCCTTAAGAGGTGCCAAAGTCATTCATAATCATAACGCAACATTTAAAACGATAATGTGGCGTAGGTACGTGGAGGTACACCGAGAGGGTTATGGGCATACGGTTTAGATGATTGAGGGGCGGGAGGGCACAATTTATGCAACTTTCGGATCGATTATTTCCGAAAATATTTACTCATTCATATATTTGTTTTAGGAACCAGAAAGCTTTTTACGGTTCCGTAGCCAAAATGGCAAAAAAAGGAACCCTTATAGGTTTGTCATGTCTGTCTGTCTATCTGTCTGTCTGTCTGTCCGTCCGTATGTCACAGTCATTTTACTCACAAACTATAAGATGTACATTGATGAAATTTGGAGCATAGGTGTCGTGTGTTAACCGCTACTTAGTTTGATAGTTAAATAAAAAGAAAATATATTTATAGGGGGGGAACTCCATACATGTAACCGAAACAAAAAAAAAGAAATTTTCAACAAATATCAAGGTGTGGCACATATTTCGACAGTACTTCTAAAAACAATTTTGAGGTTTCTAAAAAAAAAAGATTGGTTTAGTGAATATTTTCCGAAATATTCGCTACGAAAGTAGCAAAACTTGTGTCCCCCCCATCTATTTTCTAAAAGGTAAATTCAAAAAATATAAAAAGAAATTCAGAAATATAAAGTTAATAAATACTTCCAACGAAAATTGTTTACAACATGATCGGACATACCGTTTTTAAGTTATTGCCAAAAAACTGCGCTTCTCAGCAAAATAACGTAAGAGCCGGGGACATGCGCTCTTTTGTTAATGTTTTTTTTCTTATCGTATTTTTTTCATCCGTAGTGCATTTTTTATATAAACGGCTGCGGAACCCTTCATGGGCGAGTCCGACTCGCACTTGGCCGCTTTTTTTAAAAGAACTGTCGAAATATGTGCTACACGTAGATCTATGCAGATTTTCTTTCCACTTCGGTTACATGTATAGAGTGCCCTAGAAATATAGTTTTTAATATTTATCTCCTAAACTAAGTAGCGGCTTATACAACACACCTAAACTCCAAATTTCATCAATATACATCTAGTAGTTTTTGAGTAAAATGCCTGTAACATACAGACGGAAGGACGGGCGGACGGACATGACGAAACTATAAGGGTTCCGTTTTTGTCATTTTGGCTACGGAACCATACATTTAGGGTTCCGTAGCCAAAATGCCAAAAACGGAACCCTATGTGTATACGGGAAAAAATAAAATAACACAAAAATTTTCGTTTATTAATATTTAATTTGAAAGTAAACCTTATTTCACAGTTTTACCTCATTTTATAATTTTCTGACTATAAATAAACCCCTATGGAATCTTTACGAATATTTTGCATATAAACTACCCACAAATTACTACGAACAATTCAAAATTCTTTAAAAATAGACTTCCCGCCCTACAGCGGTCGGTGTGCCAGACGCGCGTGGGTGGGGCGCGCTAGCTAAGGCTGTGCGACTTGAGAGGCTCAATTTTCAGAGAGCAGTGAAAGTGTCGCAACTGCACGGTGACACTTCTCAGCATACAGGAAATTGAATCCTTCTTTCTTAGCATTTAATTTCAATTTGGAGAGCGGTGGAACGTACGGTTGGTACCGTCGGTATAGGAATTGTACATAAGATAAATAAATAATAGTACAATTTATTTATCACTTTTTAATTAATTGTTCCGTAAGACTTCATCTAGTGACCACTTTTACAAGTCCAAACACCTAGCCGTGTTGTGTTATACATTATTTTATTACGGAGAACGAGCGCTTATTTTTCGGGTCCATCATCAGTTCGATGGTACCATTCTCATCAGGAGCATTTAAAATTGTGACTATGAAGTCGCAACATGACTTATCATTTGTTATCTGTGGTCTTCCTATGAGTTCCACTACACCAATTTATAATTTTAGAATGTAATTGCTTGACTTGTTTCTTAAAATACTGAAATCACTATAGGCATCTTCCTGCCAGTGATGATGGTTGACCTCTGTCTTTCCACGGAATCTCATCATCAGATCCTGACTTGGTGACAATGGAACAATCTCAGGTGTGTACTGTTTTTAATACGAAAGCAATTATGAAAATCGTTCCACAATGGGGAATGGATGAAAATTTACAAACATCTTGAAATTTTATTTGAAAGGATTATTCACTACATCTGTACAAAACTTTTTCTACGAGTATCATCATCATGATCATCATCATCATCATCATCATCATCATCATCATCATCATCACCATGATCATCATCATCATCATGATCATCATCATCATGACCATCATTCAATGGTCGCTGAATATCTTCTGAGTATTTTTTTACAAGGTTAACAGCAGCGGACAACTGACAGAAAAAAGTTTTCCTTATTTATATTTCTGTTTTTACCTAAAATCCACGCGGACGAAGTCGCGGGCCGCCGCTAGTCAATGTATATATGAACTGAAAATTGTTACGGTCATCCCTGGTCTCTCCCCCATACGATAACCATCGTAATAATTGTTTTATTCATGTAAATAACGAAAATAAGTAGGTAATACAGCAATTTGAACAACGATAAGACATTTCAAGTGGAATTCTCAAAATAATCCTCACTTTATAACGTAACGTAGCCGAATTTTATTCTCATTCAAAGGTGGTCTGCGGCAGTTTCCTAATGTGTAATGGTTTTGGCTCGACAATAGAGGGACTGCAATCCTTGCGGTCCAGCGGCCGCATTCACTGGTCACTTCAAGCTCGTGCGGTCCATTTAATGTCATCGGGGTAACTTTATGCCCTTTGTGTACTCCCTGATGCGCAAGAGGTACAAATGATGTGTGTGATGGAAGTTTGGACATCTTTCAAGCCGGTAAAATTGTAGAAATTTAAAGTAATTTATGATGGAAATTTTATTATTGCTTGGCATCAAAATAATTTTATTAAACAGTTAAAACCTGTATTTAAACAGCATATTGAGGCCAACGATAATATAAATTTGATCAACTCGAAATAATCCTCTAATATATAACATAACGTAGTATAACTTTATACTCATTCAAAGGCTGTCTGGCCGTATTTTCCTAATGTGTAAAGGTTTTGGCGCGACAATGGAGGGACTGCAATCCGCTCGCTCCAGGCGGGCGCATTCACTGGTCACCTCGGGCTCGTGCGAGCCATATATGTCGTCGGGGAAACTTTGTACCCTCTTTTAAAAATAGCAAGTGTGGTGGAAATTTCAATGGCTTTCGAGGCGTTAAGAGTGTGGAAATTTGAGGTTATGTTTGCTGGAAATGTAATTATTGCTCGAATTGTAGCAGTATCCAAATAATTGTGTTACATAGTTAATCATTAAACTTCTATTATCACACCATGTTTTAATAGAAGCGGCATTCAACTGAAAATAATCCTCACTTTATAATAACGTAGCAGAACTTTATTCTCATTCAAAGGCGGTCTGACCGTAGTTTCCTAATGTGTAATGGTTTCGGCTCGACAATGGAGGGACTGCAATCCTCGCGCTCGAGTGGTCACCTCGGACTCGTGCGGGCCCTTTATATTGTGGGTGCAACTTTATCCTTCTTTGTACTCTGCTGATACGGAGGAGTTAAAAAGGACGTATCATTATCAAAGATTTTTTTAACGGCTATGATTTATAGGTGGACTAAGCTTACCTACTAGATTAGTCAAAACAGAGACAATGATTAGTCGGGGACGTTTGAGTATAATGTACCTAATTATATATATACACGATCCTAGTTTTTTCAGTCAAGGGGAATAGGGTAATTAATGAAGCATTTACCTACGTATAAAACTTATAATATAGGCCTGAATTTCAAATTTCTAAGTAAGTACTCTGTAAGCAGGTATCTGAATCTAAAACTAAAATATTTCTTATGTTCACTATTCCAATTAACTCACTCTATTTTTTTGACGAAACGTTTGGCTCAGTGGGTTGGACGAAGCTAGCGGTCCCGGGTTCGAATCCCGGCCAAAGCAAGTGTTTGTGTGATGAGCACGAATGTTTGTTCCTGGGTCTTGGATGTATGCTATGTATTTAAGTATTATAATTTATCTATATATTATGTATATCGTCACCTAGTACCCCATAGTACAAGCTTTGCTTAGTTTGGGACTAGGTCGATTTGTGTAAGATTGTCCCTGATATTTATTTATTTATCGATGAAAACACGATTCTCTGAAAAGTATTCAATATCCCCGGCACGGCGTTTGTCTGTCCTTTAATCCTTTGTGATCAAATAAACAGCGTGAAGCGATAACTTTTCCATCCGTGGCGATATGAATAGAGCCGATCGCATGCGTCGCAACTCTATAGAATACAACATGCGAGTCTGCGGCAAAGTTCTTTTGTGACGATTATCGGGGAAAATCCGATCGAGGGAAGTGTGGCGGACTTTCAACGGAGGTAAACTGTATTATGAGCTATCTGTACCATTCACTATTGTCGCACCCAGCGCCATAATCTAGCCTGCGTGGGACAGAACGACCAACTTCAAAGCGCGTGTCTAGAGCTACGACGCGGCGGTCGTTATGAACTGATTCAATCTCAGTTTGTAGCATATTGAAAACAAAAGCGCCTTAACAATATTCAACATCAAACACGGCATAACGTTGTAATGAAGGAGCGATATAAATAGTCACGCAAAATGAATGGATGAAAAACGAACAATGGGAAACATATTCGCGGACGCAGTTCGTTAAGTACGCTCCCAATATAGGCGATAATAGACAAGTTCGCAACTTCATTCTCCGGATTATAGCGATCCATTGAAAATATCCATAAAAGTCGAACATTACCCGAAACAATGGAGGGAGGGCTAGGGTATTAGGTGCTTGCGCCGCTATTGAGCAACTTTTGTTCCATTGTATTGTCCACTGAGGCCTCCCTCCCAGGGCTAGCACAAAGACACTACCCAGACATAGACCGAAATTCATCAGCAACGCGATTGTTTGCTACATAAAGGATGGCATTGTCGACAAATAAGACATCACAACACAATGTAGATGTCATTATTAGAACAGTAACGGGCTCTATCATATCAGACAGCGTGCATGATAATGGGGCAGCGATAATGGTGGACAGATTAATTACATTATATTGATGTTTGCTTGGTATCGGTAAGTAGATGTGCGTAGTCTGCGTAGGTGGTGTCGTAGTAATTCGGATTGTTATATCTATAACACGGTGGCTTTGTTCACTTCGTGTTGACTATGTTACTAATCGGCACATAATGTACAATTATGCAGCTACGTACTTAAGCTGAAACGTATAGGTACATTACAGGTACCTAATACCTGAATTAGTACATACATGATTCGTTAAAAGCAAGTAACATTTGTAAATACTAATCTGTCTGTGAATCAGTTAATTTGTCGACCTAAATGCAAAGATTGAACGTATTTATGACTCTCGATGACTACCTATATGCTAATAGCAAGTAAAAACTATCTAAATGAGATATAAATCAACGACGCCATCGATGTCATTATTTCAAACACAATGTATCTACTGATGTTATTATCGATATTTTTTTACATGGAATAAAAACAGACTCCAAATAAATCATTAGAGTGAAAGTTTTAGTACTTAATTTAGTTCCTTGAATGTACTTTTAATTAACGTTTTTGAACTCAATTCTGTATAATATAATGTTATCTTGGAGTCGGTTCCACCCAAAGATATTGCCAAATATTCAAATATCAGGAGCACGGCAGTGCCCCCGCCAAGTCGAGCGCGAAGAAAACACTGCTGTACCATCCTTTACTGGAACCATTTCGCCGCATTTTCAGGCCCCTATTTGAGAACCTCTGGATAAGATCAGAACGCAAAAATTTTCGTCATCCAGTAAGCTATAATCACATACTAAAAATCCAAAATTTCAAGTCTGTAGGTCATTTAGTTCCGAAATTAAGTGAATACCTGGTTTTGTACCCTTGTGTACCCTTCAACGGCCAAGTCACACAACATTAACTATAATAAAAAAACGCAGTAAAGAACCTTAGACTTGGCACGAGTTTGTCTAGATTTCATTACTTTTTAGAAATAAACAAGCAGCTCCATCGAGACTTGGCTAGTTTCTTACAGAATGTTTTTGGTGGGATGTCAATTTTCGCAAGTTAATTGTTACACAGGTGAAATTCATTTGCTCCGGTTGGCACCGAAATAACTTTAATTGAGTATATATTGTATAGATTGATTTGAAGAAGGTTAAGTAATTGAAAGTAAATTGAATATTCGGTAGATAGATAGGAAACCCCCCTAGGGAAAAACGCTGATACTTACATTTTAAACGGCTTTGGTCTCGTGTGGCCCCATAAAATTTTTCACCTCAGCAGAGAAAAGATATTAAACACAATAGCTGTTCTTTCAACGATTCGGTGTACTTAATGTCACACGTCATACAAACGAATATTTCAAAATTGAAATAGATGAAGTTAATATTAACAATTTGATTCCCTATATTTTTTTAAACGAACATTTACGAGCATACAGTACATAGTAAGCATAAGAAAAATAGTAAAATCATTAATAATTGTACTTTTTGTTTTACAAATATCATGATAATAATCACAATTTTTGCAATTTATTAGTGGATCACTCCACTAGCGTTATTATTATAAACAAAGATCAGAAACAAATGAAAAAAATTTTCGACGATACTGGACTTGAACCAGTGCCTTGAGCCAGACCGGGGCAGCACGCTCTACCATCTGAGCTAATCGTCCACACCAGCAGTCGACGAATTTTGTCATCTGTTCTTGCTTATGGATCTCTGTATGGTGCATCCGACTCTTTAGCCGTTAGCGCCGCCTAGTGCAGAACTATGAAGTTACTTTCACCCCGAGCAGATACCTTTACAGGTACCATTGCTCGGCGAGAGATGGCGCTATTACCAAGACTGTACTTTTTGTTTTACAAATATCATGATAATAATCTCAATTTTTGCAATTTATTAGTGGATCACTCCACTAGCGTTATTATTATAAACAAAGATCAGAAACAAATGAAAAAAAATTTCGACGATACTGGACTTGAACCAGTGCCTTGAGCCAGACCAGATGGTAGAGCGTGCTGCCCCGGTCTGGCTCAAGGCACTGGTTCAAGTCCAGTATCGTCGAAATTTTTTTTTCATTTGTTTCTGATCTTTGTTTATAATCATTAATAATTGTTTACAAGATAAATTCGTGTTTATTTATTGTTTGGTTTTAATAATAGTTTCACAACAACAAATTCCTATTTAGTCAAAGTTGATAAGCAGATTTTATTTATACAATAAGTATGTAAAGAAAAATATGATTTTCTTTAATTTAAATATTCCCGCGCATCGAATGTCATCGTGACAGACCGCAACATACACGGATGGATATTAATTTGATTCTATGGTGAATTATAACATATAAGTGCTGTCATGAGAAAGCAATTTATTTAAAATAATTTTGTTAATAGAAAGCCTCCAAAAACAAGATAATTGTGATTTAGGAATCGACATTGTGATTAATAACATTTAATGTCGTTTCTTTTCTTACAGGTAAAGTTTGTTTTTGTTACTGTTCACTCATGTGAATCTTAAATGTAAATTAATAAAATAAATCTTTTCTTACAGAGAAACTGGTGTGTTTTGATTAAACTGTTTCGTCCAAAACACTACGAGTAGAAACTCATATCTTATAAGTATATAAAATGACTAGGTATATTTATATAAAAACAAAAAATTAAAAAAAGAACCGAGTTCAAATCAATCCATCAATCAAAATATGCTTTATTCAAGTAGACCTAGGTGTTAAATCATTTTATAATGTTGGCAAGCCTCTTTTGTAACTAGGAGTTGTCTATGATAATATTATTTCTTTTTCTTACGTTAACCGTCTTTCTCTGGAATTTGTCAGTCTAATTGAACGCTGATTTTATTTTCTTTTTGGATTCTTATTAAAGAAAAGGTTATGGGCGTTATATAAATAAAAGGAAAATAGTCAGCCAGATGGCATAGTAAGATAGTCCGGGTATTTTAGTGTGTCAGGTACGAAAAATAAATTAAAAATTGTAGCGACCAATAATGGCTTCCATGGTAATGCCTCAACTTGATGAAAAACAAAATTTTTAAAATTGGAAATTTAGGATAAAAAAATTATTAAACGAAAAAAGCGTTTCAAATGTTCTGAAGGATGATCCGCCTGTAGAAAAAGATAAGTATGCAGAATTTATGCTCAAAGACGCGAAAGCGAAATCGACGATCGTACAATACGTATCAGATAAATACTTAGATATAATTAAAAAAGCAGAAACGAGTAAACAAATGATTTCAAAGCTAGAAGAAATATTTGAAAGGAAAAGCGTGTTCAATAAGTTGCACCTGAAGAAAAAACTGTTATCTTTAAAATGTACTGGTAATTTACAAGACCATTTTTTGAAATATGACTCAACCCCATAAGTGAGATGGAAGCCGCGGGCTGTAAACTGGACGAAAGTGACAAGGTAGCACATTTACTACTTACTTTACCTGATTCATACGAAACTGCTATTACTACTCTTGAAACTGTGAGCGTAGAAAAAGAATTATGCGAAGATTTTGTAAAAGCCCGACTATTCGATACTGAACTAAAAAATAGCGGCAAAGAAGCAATGCCCGAATTAACATTTATAGCCTGTTTTAAGTGCGGCAAGAGAGGCCACAGAGCCACCGATTGTTTTAGTAACTACAACAATAATTTTAACCAACAAAGAGGCCGAACTATGTACCGAGGCCAAAACTCTTATAGGGGCAGAAGTTCGTTCAGAGGTAGAAGTAACAGAGGTACATCTAGAGGACAAAGTCAAAGCCCACATCATTCCAAAGATAAGTTATCATTTATAGCAATGGCTGCAATGGAAAATACAGACCACTTTATACTAGATTCAGGTGCACATAAAATGCGAAAAATTTGTTACAAATATAAAAGAAGTATCAACACCAATTAAGATACAAATAGCCAATGAACAGGTTCTGACAGCTAGAAGAAAAGGCATTTTGACAGCCGATTATCAAAGCTCACGTCCAATACAAATAGATATCGAAGTATTACTGGTAGAAGGATTACGACATAACTTGTTATCAATAAATAAGATGACAGAAAAAGGTTTTAATATTACATTCACCAACTATGGTGTATTGATAAGAAAAGACAACATTTGTATTAATGGAAACAAATTTAACAATTTGTACATATTGAAACTGGATGTGAATATTGAAAATGCTCATGTGGCAAGCGACAACAGCGACTTATGGCACAAAAGACTCGGTCATATAAACTATAACGATTTAAAATTATTGAACTTACCTATACCTGACAAGATCTGTGACACTTGTTTTGAAGGAAAGAGCACACGAAGAAGCTTCTACTACCAGAAAAGCAATAGTAAACAAATTGGAGATCTAATACATTCGGACATTTGTGGACCCATAGAGCCTATAAGTATTTATGGCTTCCGATACTTTCAAGTACTTATTGATGACTACTCACACTACCTGGTAGTTTGTTTACTAAAAACGAAAGATGAAGCAGAGAGCAATATAATAAACTTCATAAGATATATTAAAACCCAACTTGGATTAAAAACAAAGAGCTTAAGACTCGATAATGGTAGCGAATTCAGCTCTAATAAATTCAAAAATACCGTACGGACAAGGGGATACGAATTGAATATACAGCACCATATACGCCACAGCAAAACGGAGCTTCAGAACGAATGAACCGCATGATAATAAACAAAGTACGGACAAAGTTGATTGAGACAAAATTACCAAAAGAACTGTGGAGTGAAGCAGTGATGACATCTGCATATGTGCTAAATAGAAGTCCGACTACAGCATTAAATGGAAAAACACCATCAATGTTATGGTATGGCAACAACAACTTGACAAAGCTAAGAGTCTTCGGCAGTCAAGCATGGGCTGTAACATTGCCCAAACCAAGAAAATTAGAGCCAAGAGCTAAGAAACTTATAATGGTCGGATATTGTGGTTCGGGATATAGACTTTTCGATCCCAGTGAACATAAAATCGTAATATCGACAGACGTAAAATTTAATGAAAATGAAATCGTATTTAAAAATGAAGAGAGAGATAAAAAAGTAAAAGTGTTTAGACCTTATTTTAATAATGATGATGATGAAGAAGAAGAAATTGAAATATATAGGAAAAACAAAACAGTACACGATTAAAAAACACTGAAAGTAAAGAAAGTAGACACGATGAAGAAGAAATTGAAGCAAATGTTGGAAATGATACCAGCTATGATGAAGCAGAAGAAGAAGTGGAAGCATATCAAAACGGTTCAAATAATGTAACCAATAATACCAAAACAGGAAGGCAAATAAATGAGGCGAAACACTTAAATGACTATGAATTATATATGGCATACTGCTTAATAACTTCAGAAGACCCTATACATTATGAAGAAGCGAAAGACAAAGAATGGGAAGAAGCAATTGCGAAAGAAATAAATTCATTAGAAAATTTACAAACTTGGGAAGTAGTTGACGCTAAAGGTAAAAAGGCAATTGACACGAAATGGGTATGCAAGACTAAAGACAATGGTTTAAAGAAGGCTAGATTAGTAGCAAAAGGTTTTCAGCAGAAAGAAAGTTATTTTGGGAAATATTATTCACCGGTAGCAAGGATGAATACAATAAGAATGTTTTTAGCACATGCAGTAAGAAATAATTACGAAATAAGCCAATTTGATATTCCCACTGCATTTTTAAATGGATTTTTAGAAAATGAAGTGTACATTAAAGTACCGAAAGGAGTGAAGGTTGAAAAGAACAAAGTATTAAAATTAAAAAGAAGTTTATATGGAATGAAAGAAAGCCCCAAGTGCTGGAACGAGAGGCTTAATGATTTCTTGACAAAGACCGTCGGATTAAAGCAGTCTCAACACGATTTTGGCTTGTACTACAACAGTAAAGTTTGGTTCTTAGTGTTTGTAGACGATATTCTGCTGACAGGAGAAGTCGAAGAGATAAAGAAAGTAAAGATGATGCTACATAAAGAGTTTAATGCAAAAGACTTGGGAACAATAAACACATTTCTAGGAATGAAAATTACAAGAAATAAAGATGGAATGAAAATAAATCAAAGCAAACAAATTGAGAAAATGCTAGAAAAGTTTAATATGACAGAATGTAATGGAGTAAACACGCCAATGGAAAAGGATATACAAATAAAAGCAACTAATGATGAAATAGACGTACCATACAGAGAAATAATTGGAAGTTTAATGTTTTTGGCAACCGTTACAAGACCAGTGACCAGTTGCAAGATAAGTTATGCGATGTCTTATCTAAGTCAATTTCTCGACAAGCCTGATATCCAATGTTGGAAACAAGCAAAGAGAATAGTCAGATACATAAAGCAAACAAAGGAGTATGGACTAAACTACAAAAGGCAAAATGGTAACTGTACTATTAACGTCTATTCAGATGCCGATTGGGCAGGGCAAAAGGCAGATAGAAAAAGCATGAGTGCATGTGTCATCATGTATTATGGTAATGTCATCGGATGGTTCTCGAGAAAACAAAACAGCGTAACACTTTCTACAGCGGAAGCTGAATATGTTGCTCTAGCGACAGCGTGCAGCGAAGTAATTAATATCAAAGGATTAGCCAAGGATTTTGGTGAGTGCTTAACACCTGTAGTTTATGTAGACAATATGGGAGCTATTTCAATGTCCAACAGCTATGAGAATAGCAAACGTGCAAAACACATTGATATTAAATATCACTTTGTTAAAGATTTGATAAGAAAAAAGATAATTTATCTATTCCATGTCGACTCTTATAACAATGCAGCTGACATTTTTACAAAAATATTGTCAGTAGATAAGTTTACCCATAATAGAGATCTGTTATGTATATACTAGTAAATTAATTTAATTTGAGTACTTCTAAATAAATCCTAATTTAATAATTAAGGAGGAGTCAGTACAAATAATGTGCATGAGCGAATTTTATTTAACATAATGTTACTTGATTGCATCAGCGAATGATACTTATTAATTTTAATGTTACTTAATTGCATTAGCGAATGATACTAATTTAATGTTATTTATTGCTTTAGTGAATGTCATTAATTTAATTTTATGTACTTTTGTATAATTCGATTGTAGTGCGATTGTAAATGTTTTGGCAAAGTTTAAGCATCACATTTACAATCGAGGAGGAGTGTTAGATTATTTTATAATGTTGGCAAGCCTCTTTTGTAACTAGGAGTTGTCTATGATAATATTATTTCTTTTTCTTACGTTAACTGTCTTTCTCTGGAATTAAATACGTCAGTCTAACTGAACGCTGATTTTATTTTCTTTTTGGATTCTCATTAAATAAAACTAGGTACAAGTACTTTCGAATTGTCAGTCACATTACAGAAGTGTTTGATGGGAAACATACAATATGATCCAACATTTGTTGCAAGGATTAGGGAAAACCCAGAAAAACCTAATCAGATCATTTAACGCAAATATAATATTATCGATTAAAAACAAAATATTCTAAAAAGCCAAAAAATATATTTTATGCACGGTACGGATCACCTTTTAAAGTCGGTGCCAAACCATTCATTTAAAACTATTAACCCAGTCGGCATGCAAGAACCGCGGCGGCGAGCCTCTAGTTATTACCTACCTATATATTTAGTTACAGTCATTCGTATTTTTGTTGAATAATCGTGTAGTTTTTTGAGTGGTGTATTTTTTCATTTCATTGCATATGTTTGAGAAAAGCACTATACATGCCTCTGGCCGTGAAAAGTGCTTGCCGGCTTCGTATCACTATCCGGCCTCCCTACGGTCGGCCGTCTATACCTACTCACCCGGCAAGCCCTTCTTTCCCGGCGTCTGGAGTAATGTACTATTATTTCAGATTTGACTCCGACTTCAAAAGATGATTCAAATGTGATCCGTACCGTACATTAAAGATTAATTTTGGTTTTTTAGTTTATTTGGAAATCGGTTCAATTTTATAAAATAAAAAATATTTTCTGGTTTTTAGTGATGGATTTTAGTGTTATAAATTATTTTTTAAATCTCAGAATGGGAAGATTGAGGAGGCCTTTTGCACGCATCTCGAGACTTTGGAAGTAAGAAATGTAAAAGTTGGGTAATTCATATTAATTGTACCCCTTTTCAAATTAAAAAAGCTAATTGCAATAATATCAGGCAACTAAGGGCTATGGGGATGTTGAAAGGAAGATGCTTCCGCTGATCCTTGGTTGGGCGGTCACCGTGCATAAATTCCACGGCACCACTCTTAACAAAGCCGTGATTCACTTAGGTAGGAAAAAAATCGCAAAAGGCCAAGTCTATGTAAAGACTTGTAAAGACATTGGAGCGTATAGCTCTTTGTGACTTAGAGCCAAACAAGTTACAGAAGAAACCACACGAAGAAAACGCGTTGCATGAAATGCAACGATTGAGACTATTGTAAATAAATAAGACCAATTGTAAATAAGACTATTGTAAATAAAAATCTAAATTATAAGAATCGGCTAAGTCAAAATGGTTAAGTCCGGTAGCTTGCTGGTTAAAAAAGAATACGACTAACAGTTTCAACTTACCCATAATGTTTAAAGAATTATCTCGCAACTCTTGACCGTTAATAAGGTCTTGAACCTTCCATCATCAGCTCAGCATCATGAAAAAATGACAACCAAACGAAAATAAATGAATAACTTTAGAAAAATATATATAAAACATTGTTTGTGCCTATAAGGGTCTATTTGAGGGTTTCTCTCGATTTCCCTGGTATTCCATCCTCAGATACTGACTTGGTGATAAGGAAACTACTTCAAGGACACACTATAAAGCATATGACTGTCAGTCTTAACGTACCTACCTATAATGCATGTATTTTTTAAGAATTATCCTCTAACTCTTACAAAAGAATACGACTAACAGTTTCAGCGTACCCATAATATTTAAAGAATTATCTTGCAACTCTTGACCGTTAATAAGGTCTTTAACCTTCCATCATCAGCTCAGCATCATGAAATAATGACAACCAAATGAAAATAAGTGAATAACTTTAGAAAAATATATATAAAACATTGTGTGTGCTTATAAGGGTCTATTTGAGGGTTTCTCTCGATTTCCCTGGTATTCCATCCTCAGATACTGACTTGGTGATAAGGAGACTACTTCAAGGAGACACTATAAAGAATATGACTAACAGTCTTAACGTTCCTACCTATAATGCATGTATTTTTTAAGAACTGTCCTCTAACTCTTAAAAAAGAATACGACTAACAGTTTCAACTTACCCATAATATTTAAAGAATTATCTCGCAACTCTTGACAGTTAATAAGGTCTTGAACCTTCCATCATCAGCTCAGCATCATGAAATAATGACAACCAAATGAAAATAAATGAATAACTTTAGAAAAATATATATAATACATTGTGTGCCTATAAGGGTCTATTTGAGGGTTTCTCTCGATTTCCCTGGTATTCCATCCTCAGATACTGACTTGGTGATAAGGAGACTACTTCAAGGACACACTATAAAGAATATGAGTAACAGTATTAACGTACCTACTGTGAAGGTATTAATCCTTCACCATTAATAAGAGACAAGCCGTATGTAAAAGTAGTATATATTCCAATCTAAGAACGACAGCTGTCTCGTTCCACCTTTATGTCATGATGTGGAAGTCATAGGACAGACGTGGAATATAAAACATCAAACCCGTACCAGCTTACTTTTATTATATCCCACCATCGAGCTACAACCCCACACTACCTATAATACATATATTTTTAAGAATTATCCTCTAACTCCTAACCATTAAGAGTTGTACCTTCCATCATCAGCTCAACATGATGAGATAGTGACTACCATATGCAAATACTAGCTTAAAAAATATATAAAAAACATTATAAGTGCCTCTAAAATTTGTGGCTTGCTCTCATGCCAACTTGGTGACTATGGGACCACCTTAGAAGTATATTCTTTCCAATATTTTTTTTTTTTAATCGGTCCACAATTGGCGGAGTAATCGGTAAACATAATAAAAAAAGTGGCCAAGTGCGAGTGGGACTCGCCCATCAAGGGTTCCGCAGCCATTTAAACAAAAAAACGCACTACAGATGAAAAAAAACGATATGAAAAAAAAGCACTAACAAAATAGCGTATCTCTCCGGCACTTACATCCTTTTGCTGAGATGCGCAATTTTTTGGCAATAACTTAAAAACGGTATGTCCGATCATGTTGAAAACAATTTTCGTTGGAATTATTTATTAAGCTTTATATTTGTAATTTTTTTCATATTTTTTGAACATATGGTTTAGAAAATAGAGGGGGAGGGGGATACAATTTTTGCTACTTTCGTAGCGAATATTTCGAAAAATATTCTCTAAATCAAAATTTTGTTTCAGAAACCTCAAAGTGTTTCTGTCGAAATATGCGCCACAAATTGATATTTTCTGTAAAAAAAAAAAATCACTTTCGGTTACATGTATCAAGTGCCCTCCCTAGAAATATATATATTTTTATTTAACTATTAAACTAAGAAGCGGTTTACACACGACGTCTATGCTCCAAATTTCATTAATGTACATTTTATAGTTTTTGAATAAAATGCCTGTGACATACGGACGGACAGACAGATAGACAGACAGACATGACGAATCTATAAGGGTTCCGTTTTTGCCATTTTGGCTACGGAACCCTAAAAACAGTCGTACATAAAACCTTCTCCTCTTTTGTTGGAAGTAGGTTAATTATTTAGTAATCAGATAATCAAAAAATAATCGCCACTAAATCATCAACAGATGTTTAAAAATTTTAAGGTATTACGCGTATCCGAACATGTTACGGTTTAGTTCTTTCTTCTAAGGGGTCTAATTCGAAAACCGATATTCGAATTGACCTGTTCTCGTCACTCGCTTTCTTTATAAGGATATGAAAGAGATAGAGCGCGTTGAAGTTCACATATTTCGCATTCTGTAATAGACCCAGCGCTAAGAAATAACAACTCGAGCCTTCTAAAATAAAAAATAAAAAAGTTACTAGGTCTCGCGCTCGCAGCAAAATCGCTTTTTGCACACCGTTACCTCGCAGCAAAGCCTGCATGTTTTAGGTGAAAACGTAATTCCCTAATACAATGGAGCGTTTTTAGGGTTCCGTACCAAAAATTGTAAAAATGGAACCCATATGGTGCGACTCTGTCCGACTGTCTGTATGTCTGTGCGACTATTAGACCGCCATATTTCAAAAACTATTTAATATCTATTTGAAATTGGGAATATTGATAAACATGGTCAGCCCACATGTTGTAACGTGTTTTTTACTTCACGTCACATATGACATTTACGACTAATTTTCTTATAACTTTTTGACATTATTAAATGCGTTCCGTTTAGAAACCTATTTGAGGTAGTATTTTCAAACATTCATTTGACAGTTAAAGCCTTGCGGCATTACTTAATCCTTTCCGCGCGTTTAAACGTTGACTCAAACGCATCTTTTTGCGCTGGCAATTTCGTCGTTCTGTCAAATTTGTTTTTTTGTTATTGGATTTGCGTCGAACAGACACCGTTAATTATCATTCTTTTTGAATCGTGTATAATCTCTTAAATAGAGAAAGTTATCTTGTTTTTCTTCGTTGGGAGCTGAAGGCACACTACATTTCTTCTAGAGGTGAGCATATTTTGTGTAAATTCTCGTCAATTAATACTTTTAATAGATTGCTCATGGCGATCGAACTTTCGCTAGGATTTCATTGCGAATGTTTTGTTTTAGTTATTGGTTTTGCGGCCTTCGCGATGCAGCGGAGGACCGCCGGAATTATGTCGGACGGGTGTAAGTACCAACTTTCCCGATCTTAGGTTAATTCCTCGTAAGTCTTTCGAGACGATTTTCTTATAAATGTTTTTGTTTCTCCAGGTCCACCAAATGGTGGCACCCGTTCGATACTGCGTTCGATAGGCCCATCGTGACTGCGATTGGTTTGGGGTCATGCCTGAGGGGTGACGATGGCTGAACACGAGGTGTCGTGTTGGGGGGACGTATAGCCTTTTTCTTTTCTATTTCCACTAGCCTTTTTCTTTTCCATTTCCATTCGAGTTTCCACTCGTTTATTGTCTTACATGACGCCATCATGTAGATGAGCCTAGTCCTCATCTTACAGCCTTTTTCTTTTCCATTTCCATTCGAGTTTCCACTCGCTTATTATTTCGAATGCCATGCCACATGGTATAAGTGCATTTCCCTCATAGTTAACTTTTTACTTTCTCCCAATCTCTTTTTCCATATATGAGATAGGGTAAACATAATACCCATTAATTTCTCTTGGGGCGTCGCCGGCGGGGTAGGCCTCTGCGGGCAAGCACGTGGTCATACGGGTTCTTCGGGACAGTGTAGCTGTAACCGGATTGGCTGCTGCACCTCGGAGAAGCGTTCCAGAAGCCTCTAGCTTTTACGGAGAGGTTTGCTTCGAGTGTAAACCTCCTAAGAAGGTCGGTGACATATTTCTTATTTAAATATTGAACAGTGCCTCAGATCAAAAAGTTTGTATTTAAACTTAGCTAAGATAGCCTAAGGAATATCTTAAATTTGGTTGTAATTAAGATAGTATATAACAGTAAATTGGAATATAAAGGCATGTTGTATTGAGTATTTTTCTGGTTTTATTTTTCTAAAGAATCTTGTGATCAGTCCCCTTTGGCTTGAGATTAAAGGTAGATCTCTACGACTTATTTTTAGCTATCTGGCATTCCTCTAAGGTGTGCTGCCTGGCGCCCGAAACCTTTTTGTTTAATAATTAAATTTATATATTTTTTATTGGCAGTAACCTTATCCTCATAGTGGCTCCCTCTGTTGCCCTGTGAATTCTATATTAAACATTACATGTGCCGCTTTAAGACAACACCCCATTTTCTTAAAATAATATATTACAATGTATTGCAAAGGAAATATTCAATAATAAGTATATTTTTACTGTCTGAAAAAACGACGAATATGGGGGGCGGAAAACATTTTAAGTTCAGATCAGATACTAGGTCAAGTTGTATATCATATGAAGGGCTAACCTGCACATTTTTGTTTTTTTTTTATTGTGATTAGATTACAACAACCCTCCCTATTCTCCGAAGTTTATTTATACATAAACAAATGTCTCTAATAAGATTTTTATTTTTATTTTACAAAAGACCTATTTAAATAACCCGGTTGCGTTATGTTTGCACCGTATTTGTATGCAATGCTATAGACATCAGGTGCAAACTTAACTCAACCGGAACCGGGTAATATATAATAATTTTAGGGTAAGTGAAAGTTTTTAAGGAACACTCAGTGCGCATCCGATTCGAATTGGGTCGGTTTTATTCTTATTTGAACTCACTTAACTGTTCCCGGCCTGCGGTCGCCGCTGTCAGTCGCTTGCGGTTAGTGACGAAGGCAAACAATGTGCTTGTTTGTAACCAAGTTTCGTTATGAGCTTGAAAAACGCGTAAGAGCGCGAAATGCTTATGATGATGATGACGACACATTGTTGTCTGCATTTTGGGACCTGATAAAATGTAGAAGAGAGGAAAAGTACGCGTTGTATTATTGTAAAGAAGCTTAATGTATTTGCAGAATCCAAAGATATGAATAAAGTTAGGAACAATTTTTGACTGAGCCCAGCGATTTACTCCAATATAATTTAATGATAAATAGCTATGCTACCGGGACCGATGATAAATATTACAACCATTGATTTAAACTTACACACAACTTACACAGTTTCATTAATTACACATGCCTTCTCGAAGGAACTTCTCGTTCGAGATTAGCGCGACGCCCGGAACATTACTAACGCAAGTAATTAAATAAATATAGGTACGCATTTGTTTATGTTGTTTGGTTTAGTTATGTTGTGATAATAAAACGTTAAAACCATAGAACCATGGGCGTTTCAGCAAAAAGGATCTCGAGTGATCACGTACCCGAAGACGCAGCGTGGGAAGGACACAAGGCGGACCATATCTGGTTAAGATCGCAGTAGTAAAGTCCGTAAGCTGAACATAGAACTTCACCAGTTCATCCGGCGTATATCATCACTCCTAATTACTTAATTCAACGCGCTGTAAAATATCATCAATTTACGAACACTGGGCGAAGATCAAAAAGTAAAAGTAAGTTAGTGATGTTAATCTAGTGAGTCGATAACACCGGCTACGCGAGGGCGCCATGCCTAATCTACATCGCGTGCCGCTCTGAACTATTGTGTCTCGCGCCATTGTCTAACGCGATCGATACAAAAGACACTGGCCTATTTCCAAAATGACACACTGTGTCGATCTTGGACATAAAAAGTTAGGGTAAATTTTCTGATGCGTTTGACATAATTTATCCCGAAATTCGTCATAATGGAATAATTTGATCGAGGCCCATTATTGCCATGCTTGGTTGTTTTATTAGTAACGGCTGATTGTGCTTGTGAATGTCAACCGTGGTGAATGGTGAACAACCTTGAAATTTTAGAGCATTTCATGGCAAAAACTCTAATTACTAGATTACTTAGAGTGAAACTAAATTATCGTACTCATTCATTTATTATAAGTATTATAAATGAAAATATTCGTTCTCTTTTCACCCAGAATTGTATGGACACAACGTGAATGCACGGATTATACCCGAATAATAAACACATACTTATTGTGTTTATTATACGGGTACAAAAAAAAAATCAGATGTCGATTTAGTAAGATTGGCAGCAATTTTGCGTACTATTAAAAAAAATCTGTTGCGAACAACTCCAGTCCTTCTCTCATAACAGTTGAACCATATTAATCAAATTAAAATCAATCAGTTTTAAAAAATACCTTCTATAAAAAAGTTGTAACATAGCCCATGACGTGACATACAAATTGTAAATTTTAAATCCTGACGGTGAATTACTTGCTAAAACCATAAAAACCCTTAAAAAATGTTTCATACTGCTGGACCGATTTTCTATAAAATAACACACCTTTAAAGAAACAAAATTGGTTTATTTGTACCTTGCCACAAACAGACACACAGGTCAGACACATACTCAGACATATAATAACACAGATAAACTCGTCAACATTAATATAACACCCATTTTTCTGGATTAAACACACAGAACACAAGAAATGAACACGGCATTGACCAACACGTCCATTGACCGTCCCCTCAACGCCTCAACCATCACATTAACTTAATATGGCAATGAATAATAGCGGCACTTAAGGGTGCGTCCACACTTGTATCATTTGCTCGTATCCGATCACCGTGCCGTGATATGACTGCGTATCGCGCTGCTTGGACGCTTAACGTCGGTGCGCCGATCATGCCGCACTCGTCCGATATAACTGTGTGATACGCGTAGCAAAATGGATTTCGAGCGTTCCGATCGGCGCGACATCCAAACGCGTGATCGTGACACGCGTTCATGCCACGCGACGATGATCTGATACGGGCAAATGATACAAATGTGGACGCACCTTAATATTGTGCCAGCGGGAAACTATTTTTTTTTGCATCAAAATCGCTAATTTTCAATTCAAGTATGATCCTTGTTTGCATAGTCAATAATGCAAATATTGTCATTTCGTGTTCCGAATCCGTGGGAGTACCTAAAGCGAATATTCAAACTAGGTTTTTTTTATTATTTTTAAAACACCTATTTGAACAACCCGGATGCGTTAAGTTTGCACTTCATTTGTATGCAATGCTATAGATATCAGGTGCAAATTTAACTCAACCGGAACCGGGTATTATAATAATGTTAAGGTAAGTGAAAGTTCGTACGGAACCGTCGGTCCGCGAGTCCGACCTCGCACCCGGTATTTTTTTAAAATAGTAGCCGCTATATTATTTTTTTAACACAGTTGCTCTAAAAGTGCTACCTACTTTACGTAGCTGTTTAGCGTGCGTAAAGTTGGTTCTCGCGAACTAGTGCTTTTTACTTTTCCAATGTTTTTAAATTTATACTTGTTCCAATTCATGATTACTTGATTGATGATGATGATGATGGTGATGATGATGGCGATGATGATGATGATGATAGTGATGATGATGGTGATGGTGATGATGATGGTGATGATTATGGTGATGGTGATGGTGGTGTTGATGGTGGTGGTGATGGCGATGGTGATGGTTACTCGTGAAGTAATGGCATACTTTCCGCACTAACATCGAAATATACTATTCTTATGTACTAATAATATTTCGTTTTTGGCGTGTTTAATGTCATCTCGCTGCAACAATGGAACTCACTATTAAAAATGTTAGTGCTATGATATATAAGGATTTTCGGCGTGGTTTATTTCCACAATAGTGAAATCGTAGATGTAGTATGCTAACGGACGAAGTTAAGAAAGGTCGCCATCGGTCGTTGTACCACAAAATATTGAAGCTGTGCGAAAACTTATAATTTATAATGAATGACCGTTATGTTACGTATCGCCAGACAGAGACAACTCTGAGCATATGTATGATGAGTATTAATAAGATATTAGATAAAAAAATGTTCGCGTTGGGACAACTTCACGCCAATCGCACACGGCAATAAACTACATGCAGCAAACCCTACCTAATTGTATTAGCCTTCTGGACGTAAACTTGGCCCGAAAGGAGATTGAATTATGGTGCCGTGCGATGGCCAAGTCATTTTATTTATTAAAAATATGAGGATGTGTAATATTGATACGGTCACAATAACATGTTCCTAGTTAACTAATTCGATGAACATTTATGAATGACAAAGGTGTTGGATAGATGTTCACATGGATAGGTACTACTGAATAAATTAACCGTCACAATAACATGTTGTTAGTTCGGTGAACATTTATGAATGACAAAGGTGTGGGGTAGATCCTTCCCTGGATAGGTACAACTGAATAAATTAACCGACTTGGTTATTATATCTCACAACTTTTTGTGATAGAAAAGGTTGCGAGACTTGGCAATTTTTTTACATGTTATGTTTTTGATGGGATCTCATCGCTTTTTGTAGGCAGTCCTTCTTTCTTTCTTTTCCGGTACTACTTGTACGTCAGCTACCAGTTTTCTCAAAGCCCACACCCTGTCTTTGTGGGCTTTTCTCTGAGGCTTTTATGTGACAATTTCTGACCAGTCTTGACTGTAAATGCTTCTAAGTCTATTGTATTCTGAAATTGTGGATTCCTGCGCTTTAATACTACCGAAATCGACATTAACTACTTACCGACTTAGACCCTGGCTTTTATGTATGGTAATAGCATAAGCTATACATATGGGAAACAGTTCGCGATGGACATGAGCTCTATTGATAAATTCAAATTTAGTTTTGACTGGACCAAGATCATTTTATCTTGTATCTTTTTTTATTTTCATCTTTAATCTTTTATCTTTTAACCTTTATCCTTTATTTATTACCCTTTATCTTTAAGTCTATCTTTTATCTTTATCTAGTATTGATCGCTGCAGATCAGGTATCTGGTATGGGGTAACGGGTATATCTGATATGTTATTTCTGGTATTTAGTATCTTATCTTTTCTTTCTTGTCTTTTATCTACCCCCCTTTCCCTCTCTTCTCCTTTCCCCCTTTCCCCTCTCTTCTTGCCATCCTTTCATCTTCTCCGTTCTCCTCCTTTCTCTTTCTTTCTCCCTTCGTTCCCCCTCCTTTCATCCCGCCCCTCCGCTTCCCCATTCTTCCACCTCCCCATTCTTCCATCTCCCCATTTCCCCCTTCTTTTCACCATCCTCTCCCTCTGCTTTCCCTCTCCTTACCCCTCTTCCTTCCCCACTCCTTTGCCCCTCATTCCCCCTTCTTTCGGTCTTTTATTTCGCTTTAAGGTAACGTAAAATTGTATTGTTTATCTGAGCTGCAAGTGTAACTTTGTAATCGCATACATTTCTATAGAATTACAAATTTAATTATGCACCTGTTATATCTCGAATACCAGACTGAAATTGCAGAATGTTTAAGTTTTCTGGTGGTTTACAGACTAAACAATATTAAATAGGGTTCAAAATTTGAACCTTGTAAATCTGCTGGAAGTACCTTAGAATTTCTATGATCGGTGAGTGAGTGAGTGACAAAATTAAGGAACTTTGACTTGCAATAAATCTTTAACTATAAGTTATAACTGTCTGTAATTTGGAATATACGGAAGGTGTATTGAGCCCTCTTGGTCACTGAAAATTCAGGCTTCTAGCTTCATCAGCAAGTAAATTACAGGTGTCGAAAATGACATAAATGGCTTCGAAAAAAGTATGGTACGGCGTGCCTTTGTTTTGCTCGACTTGGCGGGGGCACTGCCGTGCCCCCAGATATAAATAATTTATTGTTGAATATGAAAAAGACTAAATGTGTTAAGTTTGTCACGAGTAACGTAAAACACGCGCATGCAAGCGTTATTGTTAAAGGTAAGGAGCTGGAACTAGTTAATAATACTTACAGTCTTTCTCGGTATAACATTAGATTCTAAGCTCCAATGGGGTCCGCATAATGCTAATCTCTCGAACAGACTGAGTTCTGCAGCTTTTGCAGTAAGTAAGATTCTTCAATTAACAGTCGTGATAACGGCTCGATTAGTGTATTTCAGTTATTTCCACAGTATTATTTCATATGGCATCTTACTATGGGGCAGTGCTTCCGACATTAATACTAATTTGTTCTGCGGAAACGGGCTGTTTGTGCTATATATAAAAAGAACCATAGAGACTCGCTTAGAGATAAGTTTGAGGACATTAATATAATGACAGTGTATTGTCAATACATTTATGAGAATATTATGTATGTACATCAAAATAGTAACCACTTTAAGAGAGAGAACTTAATATTAATACTAGAAATAAGCACAAGCTCGCGGTGCCTGCTACTAGGTTCCATAAAATAAGGGGATCATTCACGGGTAAGTGTGTGAGGTTTTATAATAAACTTCATATCAGCATAAGTGAGTTGTCTATTGGTAAATCGAAAAATATTGTGAAATTAAAATTACATTCTAAAACTTATCATAGCAACACAAGACTAAATGAATGATAAAGCCGCTTGGGATTAATGTAAATTATTGCGTCATGTAGGTAGGTATATGTATAATTATTTTAACGAATACCTATTGAGTTATTATTATTATTTTAATCTTAATTGTTTTATATACGTACTTTCATGTCAAATTTTATTCTAGGCCCATTCTAGATTATTTTTCTTTTTTATTTACAATCCTTTTGGGATTTATCGTATTGATTATTTTATTTTTTTAAATTATGATTTTATGAATAAATTATACTTAAGTTAAATGATTTGATTAGGTTATTCTGGGTTTTCCCTAATCCTTGCAACACATGTTGGATCATATTGTATGTCTCCCAGCAAACACTGCTCTCAATGTAACTGACAATTCAAAAGTGCTTGTACGTAGGCCTACTGGAATAAAGCATATTTCGATTTTGATACGCTCTTTTGCTCGTGTACCTTTTCACATCGTATTTTTATCATCTGTTGTGCATTTTTTTCTATGAATGGCTGCGGAACCGTACACTGAACATGGTCCGTCATGCTCTTGGCCGGTTTTTTTTCTTATTACTATCATGCTTATTTTTAAATAGCTATGTCAAATAACTATGGAGTTTAGGCATTACTATCCAAGATTAAGCGTTATTCTCAATAATCGAATAGTCCTTAAAAAAGTGGTCTCAAATGCAAGGCGATGTATATATTTGTACTACAGCCGATTTCATAAGACACTGAATATGTTATCCCCTAGCTTTTTGATCAATTTGTTGCATTCTAACTGTGAGACTAAACTAGCTGCGAGAGAGTACTAAAATGTACAGTGGCAATATATATTCTCAAAAAGAAAAAAAACATGTCTTATGTACCTACACTTTTTTGATTTTCACCCATTATGCAGTGGCAACACTATACTATTGGCTCGCAACCAAGGACCATTAAAACAAGAAAACTGACCATTTCCACACAAAAAGCCATTCCCCGTTAGGTACAACGCCATCTACGAGTGTGTATATGTATGTATGTATAAAAAATATTTTTTTCTTTTATTCAGCTTTGCAAGCGTGACACAGTTATTCAATGTTACGATTTGTTTATTTATTATTGGCTATTTCCGAACTAATTGTTACTACACTATGTTTCTTTATCCAAGTATAACATAGTTAAATATTTATTTTTATGGCGCCAGAATATTTCCTTGCGATCGGAACAACATGAAAAGTATGGCAAGTGTCAGTCCTCTTGTTTTAAATCAAGAACTAAATAAATAACTAAAAATGTCAATAATGTGTAAATTTGTTTCGAGCAACGATATTTAAAATTGAATAATTATGTAAGCACGTAAATTTGAAGTTCTGATGGCGGATTAATATAAAACTTACGGCCTACATGATACTTTACCCATTGTACTACACGAAATTTTAAGAAAGATACAAATTTTTTGTTGCTTCTTTCCTCGCAAGTGTGTTGAAAAACGTCGCATGATCCTCGTGGGCATTGGTCATTTCATTACACTCCCGGCTTTATACAGCCTCGCATGCAAGATATAGCCGCGAGTGTAATTACCAACGTACCAGACCCGTATCATAATGTACTATTATCGTATCACTTAAAAATAATTTAAATAAATAAATGTTTAATTATTTATTCGACGGCATGCAAACAAGAACAAAAACAAAATAAGAAATAAATAAATAACTAATTGGAGACTTGTTTCATTTACTAAAGTAGATCACATTATAATAGATTATTAAAATTAATAGAATAGAATAGATAAGAGACAGGTCGCAATTCTCAACCGATCTTCGTGGTTCTCGCTTACAGAGCTCTTAGTGAAATAATACTATGAAACATTGCACCAACAATTCACCACAATGAGATTCGAAAATTATCAACATCAGTTTCATTTAAACTATCGATGTCGACCCGTTCCGAGTATTTTGATGGTTTGAAAAGCTGCGGAATATTGTGAATATTTTAATGTAGTGTGCTTCTAAGTAGAAGTCTCTCGCTACGAAGAAGTCGGTTAATAAAACGAATTCGAATGATTTGACAATTAGCTTAAAACTTGACGAAATGTTTTGCCATAAACTTTAGCTTCATAGTCTTGTTTTACGAGTACTATCATTATTTGACAGAACATGGCAGCGGCGAGATTGTACACACACTTTCAACAATTGTGAGTGAGTTTAGTAAAACTTCCCACTTTGTCGATTCTAGTTATGGAGTTACTGGCAGTTTAGTGAAATATGGCAAAATCTACCGAAAATCGACTTTCAATGAAAACTGATAGAACATACTGTTATAAACCTATGAATTTGATCTCGACCCATAAATGTCTTATTTAAGCAGGTAAGCTTAAAATGGTAAGGCCTCAAAGTTTAGTACCCAGCGTCCCACTTTGTCAAATACGTAATAGAATCGTCGATATCATATTTGTGCCTGTTATAGGGAACAAAATCTACTTTGTCGATATGAAGTTATGAGTAGTAAGTAATATAACAAAGCATAAGCTATCTTTCGGTGAAAAAAATACGTCTCTAAGTGCTATAGTTATTTTCTTTTTATTCTTCAAACTTGCAAAAGTGAGAAAGCGACAATTGAGAAAACGTTGGTTAAAGTTTCGGACCGCAACAAATACACTTGTACTTTATAGTTATGGAGTGGTTAGTACCAAATGAATAAGCATAGTTTAAGGATTTCAATTTAGTCAAAATCATGTATGTAACCTTAGTAGTTTGAATGTAACGGAGGCTTGAACATAAAAACAGAACGAAAATATGTCAATCCTGAATATGGGTATATTTTCTATATTTATAACACGACACGCAGATTCATCATTAAAGTTGTATTTGTAAATGTATTCTCATGCAAAAAAAGACAGAAAGAATTCTATGGATCCCTTTAGTTAGTTATTATGTCAAAAAGCTAATAAAAAATGAATTGAAAAGTACAGAATAAAATATACGAATAAAAAATAGGCTAAAATAATCTATTAAAACACGAAGTGATTATTTGGACGAGCTCACGAAGTAAGCAATGACAAATATATCTGAGTGTCATATAATGGTTTTTAGCCACGTGTTAAATACTCTGCTTTTCACTTCGACTGCGAGAAAATAAAAAAGACTTTAAAATTGTATATTTCATACAATTGTACATATCAAGCTAAAAGTACAGTTTGAGCAATTCTATCAGAAAGTTTGGCCAATCTGATCAGGTTGTTTGTTTTTAATTATTTGTAAGGAGTATGTAGCTGCCCACAAGTTGTTTTTTCAGTGTCATTGAAATTTGTATGGGATTATATGGCTTTCTTTTAAACCCTAGGGGCTAAATGTACTCTTTTAGTCTCGCTCGCGAAGCTAATACGACTTACTTTTTGAGCAGGAGAACTGAAAAATATGAATAGTAGGGTTGAGTAACCATCGATAATGGACTTTTTATCGATGATTCCGCTAAATAAATAGCAGTATTATTAAAAAATATATAATTAACCGATCGATATAAAATAACATGTGTATAACGGCAGCGCGCGATTAATTTTAGTTTGTTGATTTGAGATTATTTCTATTAATCGGGTATTTAGACATACTACTATTAATATCAGATTTATTAATTTTAAGAGCGGGTAACCCCGAATGGAGTTGTAAGTGTCAAGGCGGGGGAGTGACGCGAGATGTCATTCGTTGGCAGCGACTCGCAGGAGTTAAATAAAATGCTAACTCGAAAAACATTACACCTGTTTTAAAAGCTCATTTTATACTTGTAGTATTTTTTAGCGTATGTCCATACGAACGAAACCGAACCGTCAAAGTGGGACACTAAACTTAAGTCGAAAATAAATTCTGTTCAATTTCCGTAAAAAAGGATCAAACAAACGACATTAGTATCAATGACTATTAGATTAACAATAACAAACCTTTATCTCATACATAAAATGGGATAAATATACCAAACACATACATTTCACTGAACAAGCACTTAAGTTTAGTAAATCGACAAAGTGGGACGCTACCTATAGAAAATCACTAAATTTTATAATGCATAAAAAAGTACTTAGAATTTGATATTAATACTTTTTATGCTTAATAAGTGTGTTTTTTACGTAATCTTATGTTATATATTAAAATACACATGACATTTGTATTTTTTATGCTGTACTTTTCATTTACAATTCATTTTATATTAACTTTTTGACATAAAAACTAACTAATGGGATCCATAGAATTATTTCTGTCTTTTTTAGCATGAGAATACATTTATAAATGCAACTTTAATGATAAATCTGCGTGTCATGTTATAAATATAGAAAATAAACCCATATTCAAGATTTACATATTTTCGTTCTGTTTTTATGTTCAAGCCTCCGTAACATTCAAACTCCTAAGGTTACGTACATGATTTTGACTAATTTGAAATCCTTAACGTATGCCAATTAATTTGATACTAACCACTCCATAACTTCAAAGTACAAGTGTGTTTTTTGCCGTCCCAAACTTTAACCAACGTTTTCTCAATTGTCGCTTTTTCACATTTGCAAATTTGATGAATTAAAAAAAAATACTATAGCACCTAGAGACATATATCTTTCACCAAAAGATAGCGTATGGTCTGTAGTATTAGGAACAACTCATAACTCCATATCGACAAAGTCGGAACTTTTCCCAAAAACAGTCACAATTGGTCAAGTGATAAGCTGAAGAAATAATTTATTTATTTAGTATAAAAAACCGGCCAAGTGCGAGTCGGACTCGCACCCCGAGGGTTCCGTAAAACTTTCACTTAGGTACCCTAACATTATTATACTACCAGGTTTCCGTTGAGTTAAGTTTGCACCTGATATCTATAGCATGGCATACAAATGAGGTGCAAACTTAACACAACCGGGTTGTTTAAATTGGTTTTTTGAAAATTAAATAAAAAATGTAAGTTAGAGGCATGTTTAACATTTTGGTGTAATATTTATTTATACAAACTGTGAAGATTAAAAAAATCGTTTGGTAAACTTCGGAGATCAAGGGGGGAAAGGTGCTTTTTTCACATTTTCCTTAATAAACCAAACTCTAATAACAATAAAAAAAATGTTCAACAAATAGATATCATAAGTAGTTTTTGAGATATGGCGCTTTAATAGTCGAATAGACAGACAGAAAGAAAGAGTCGCACCATAAGGGTTCCTTTTTTACCATTTTTGGTACGGAACCCAAAAACTACCCATCACAGAAATAGTATCCAAAAAAATACAAAGAATGAATTATCCTGCTTTGGGAGTTATATTTGTAGGTGGAAACAACTCTATAATTTGGGACTATTTGACAAACAAAATTTTGGTCTTAGTGTACGCAGTTTACAACACAGAAAGTTTACATTTAAGTAATGATTCCATTAAAAACTGAACAACGAACGACTGTTTCAGCTCACTGACTCAATTCCACGATAATGTGCCATCGATAATATAAAAGTACTGTATTAAAGTAAACAATGGTCGGGGGTTGGGGCGATCGGTATTTGGAGCTCGCGTTGTCGGTGAATAACTTTTGTCCCTATTGTGTCGCAAAGTACGGCCACAAAGACTCGAGGAACATAAACCGAAATTCATCAGGGCCTCGATTGTTCGTTTTTGATTCGGTACCGCCTTTGTAAGTGTCTGACGTGCTACTCTGATTTGAGATGCATTTTCACTGTTCAGTGGGGAAAATCCTTCGAGTTGTGAGATGTGGCGCGGTTCTGGCATATACGCCAAAAAAAAACAAAACGCACGGTTTTTAACCGACTCCCACAAAAGAAGATGGTTATCAATTCGGTTGTATTTCTTTAATCTTTGTTACCTCAGAACACCGTCATTTATAAACCAAATTAGATTTTATTTTGTTTGAAAGGAGGTGCCTTCAGATTGGTCCCATTTAATTTTAGTGAAGATCTGATGATGGGATCCATGAAGAACTGAAGGAACTCCTCAAATATTGTAGGCATACATATGGTGATATTGGTATTATAAGGAACATAATAAATATTTCCATTCACAAAGTTTACATTGGTGAAGTGGAACTGATGAAGAAGACCACAGAGAGTCGCTGGAATTTCTAAACGATAAGTGATTTACGGGTGGCGACGAGATAGATCTCGATTAAAATAGCTAAGCTTCTTCATAGACGAAAATTGAAATTAAAATGAGAATCGTACCATCGAATTAATTTGATGATGGCGCCGGAAGGTAGGCACCGGAGCTCTTTAGGTTTGGGCTTGTTTGAATCATCAAGGGATACACTTTTAAGTAACGATTAACTAAAAAGTATAAAATTAATTATCTTTTTAACAAAATATAATACCGACTCCAAAAAAACCTAAAAAAGTTAAATAAAAGTGCATAATTCAGTTTCTTCAATTTACTTCTAAGTAACCGTTCGTCTACTCAATCTATACAGTATTTATATACAATTAATGTTATATTGGAGTGAACTTACTAAAATCGTCAGTAATCAATCGTCGTAAATGGAAGAAACTGAAATATGCAGTTATTTTTTTAGTCTTTCTTTTGAAGTTGTTTTTACTTTTTGTTTTAATTATTGTTTTTAGATTACTATTCAAATAAAATAACGTTTGTTAAATTTGTTTATTATGGGGAAATATTAAAGGGGTAAGTTAATCTATAAAATCACATTGATCCGTAGCTCTGTCAGCTGGCTATAAAAGGACGTATCAACGAGCCAACGAACGTACTTTCGTATATATAATATGAGTAGGGATTTTGCCCAGCCATAAAGCCTTTCAGGTGATTGTTTTAACTTTTTCCCCGAATAATAATAAAACATCAAATGTTTCGAAAGTAACCCGGGTTGAGAAATTTTAATTAATGTTTTAGAGTTCATCGGGCTTTCCGGTATAGTTGCAGAGAATAGGCACGTTACTACTTTTTCCTAACTTCACAAAAAACTTTCTGAGATTCCTTAAAAGTACATTGCTAAAGAACTGGATAACTTGGGGATTGCTAAACGAGTAATAGAGGTCAATAACCCAGGAATTAATATGAAATGGCACGGCTGATAACAGGGGTGCTGATTGGTCATATATGTTAGTGATATTTTTTATTGCCTTTTTGATTTACTAACACCGCGATTGTATTTAAATAGTACAATTTCGATGCTAGTGCCGAGAGTATGTCATTACTTCACGAGTACCGAGAGTACCTCGGTACTCAGGACGAGTGAAGAATGACATTTCCGCACGTGTATCGAATGACGTTTTTTAATACAGTTGGGTCGATCAACTTTTTCTTACCAATACCTGTCCGGTGCAAACAATTGTGATTTTGAATAAACTTATTGAATTTCGTCAATTTTATTGTTTCAATGACAAAATTAGAACGATTGTGGTATTGTTTACACGGTTAACTTTCACAATGTTACTCATATTATGTGAAAAAAGTGACCCAGAGGATTTTTTTCCAGTTTCACACTGAATTGCCTTGTCCCTTAGACGTAGTCGTCTTTTAGATTGCAGTATTCCTAGAGGAGCCCCATTTAAACTTAAGAATTCGATACTCGGACACTATGTTAATAATAAAATTGAATAAATAATTAATTTGTGATAATTTTATTATTTCAATTTAATTTTTAATTGTTTGTATTTACTCATACGTTAAAATCGGGTTCCGCTGAGTCACAGGGTATAAAGTATGTAACTATAAGAGCAAAAGACAGAGAGACAGTCAATAGACGGACCAATATGAAACTGTCTTTCGATCGCGTGATCGCGTGTCTCGCCTTGCAGAAACCTCCGATTTTTCAGCCATTTCGTCCGTGACTCTGAGCAAGGCAGCGTGTATGTATCTATCTGCTGGGCTGGGTGACATCGAAATTCTGGTATTTTATTTAAAATTATTTTATTATTATTATGTAGAAAACGTGATTAGCAATGTCCTTGACATTTTTGGATTAGCAACATTAGAAATATTTTTTGAGAAAAAATAATTTAACCGTTATTTTTCTCCTGAGTCACAATTCTCTTGAGTCACATAAAACGTGACTCAAGAGAAAATATGCCGTGTACAAGGATACATTTCTTACCTTTTTTATGTAATTCTTGTAAATAGGTCGTAATGTTGGTACTTGGCATAATAGTTGAATTTTACTTTCAAATGGGCTTATATTGAAGTAAAAAAAATCACCTGTTAAACGAAATGTATGTCAAAAATATAGGATCGTCTTTTTTTCTAAATTATCTAAAATTCAAAGATCATTAAAAAAGTTCTAAGACTGATTGTATAAGAAACAAGCTCTGCTTTGTTTTAATATATGAGTTTATAATAGTGAGCAGGAAATTGTTGATTCTTATTTTTTGTCTCTGGTTTCACAATACTTTTTCTCTTTGCCAATGATTTGTCCCTTTTAATTATACGGTAACGATAATTACAATAATTGTAAGACTAATTATTTAGGTTATTTTTTTGATATATCTGCAAGCCACCTTATGATATTTATAAGGAAATAGTTGATTATTATTTTGCGTGTATCATTGACCAATAACAATGAAAATTTGTTTTGTTCCTTATCACAAGTGACCCAAGAGAAACAATAGAAATGAAAAAAAAGCTTTTGTCAACTTTTTTGTTTCCCAACAAACCATCGGAGTTTTATTTTGTTGTTGTTTAGTAATCAAGATCATTATTTTTCTATTTAATATTGTTTTATTCCCATTAGGAGTATAAATGTCGTTGTGACTCAGTGGAGTTTTTGTCAGGTCGATTTCCTATTCATGCCCCGAAAACCGCTTAAAAATATAAAAAAGATCCGTGCTGAAACCAATACAGCAAACTTTAATATATGTTTTAACAAGTACGATACGGAAAATAGGCAAAATCTTATATTATTATTTGTGCAAAATATTTTCATCGCGAGCAAAGAATAGTTGATCCACCCAGTTGCGAAAAAATATGAAAAACGACAAGTAAGCATCATGATCACCATCATCATCATCATCATCACCACCATCACCATCATTATCACCATAATCATCACCATCATCATCACCATCATCATCATTACCATAATCATCACCATCATCATCACCACATCATCACCATCATCATCACCATCATCATCACCGTCATCATCATCATCATCATCAATAAGTAGTCATGAGTTGGAACAAGTATAAATTTAAAAAACATTGGAAGTTGAAAAGCACGCTAGTATATAATTTGTGTCTCACACCCTTGTCATTATAAATTTGTACAAGTTTGATACCGATATCGTGCACCAATAATTTATCTGTTTAGCCTAATGGTTGACTGGTAGAGAATGCCTTTATGGCATTCAGTCCGCCATTTTTACTTTCTTGTATTGCGCAATAAAGTTTAAATAAATACATAAAAGCACTAGTTCGCGAAAACCAACTTTTCGCCAGCTAAACAGCTACGTAAAGTAGTACTTTTTAACCGACTTCCAAAAAAGGAGGAGGTTATATGTTCGATAGTTTGTATTTTTTTTTAATGTTTTTTTTATGTATGTTCACCGATTACTCCGCCAATTGTGGACCGATTTTAAAAATTCTTTTTTTATTTGAAAGGATATACTCCCGAGGTGGTCCCATTGCCACCAAGTTGGGATCCGATGATGGGATCCCAGGAAAATCGAGGGCAATCCTCAAATTTTATAGGCACTTATAACGTTTTTCATATATTTTCTTAAGCTATTTAAGTATTTGCATATGGTAGTCATCATCACATCATGCTGAGCTAATGACGGAAGGTGCAACTCCTTAAAAGATAAGAGTTAGCGGATAATTCTTAAAAAAAACATCTATTATAGGTAGAGACGTTAAAACTTTTAGTCATATTCTTTTTAGCGTGTCCCTGAAGTAGTCTCCTTATCACCAAGTCAGGATTAGATGATGGAATAACAGGGAAATCGAGAGAAACTCTCAAATATTATAGGCACTAACAATGTTTTGTATATATTTTTCTAAAGTTATCAGTTGTTTCCCTCTGGTTGTCATCATTTCATGCTGAGCTGATGATGGAAGGTACAATGAACTAACCAACTTTTACATTTTTTACTTCCAAAGACTCGAGATGCGTGCAAAGTGCCTCCTCAATCTTCCCATTCTAGGCTCTAAAAAATATTTTATATCACTACTAAAATCCATCACTAAAAAGCAAAAAATGAAGATAAAATAAATAAAAAAAGAACCGACTTCAAAATAAACTAAAAAGCCAAAAGAATCACCTTTTGAAGTCGGTGCCAAACCTGAAGTAAATAAAGTTCTTTATTCAACAAAAATACGAATTGCTATGACTAAATATATATGTAGGTAGATAGGCTCGCCGCCGCGGTTCTTAATAGTAATAAATTAATGGTTTTGCACCGACTTCAAAAGGTGATTCAATTGTGATCCGTACCGTACATAAAAGATTATTATTTATGTCTTTTTAGTTTATTTTGAAGTCGGTTCTTTTTTATTTTTATTTTTTTATTGAGTAATGGTATTAAAAATAATATTAGTCACTTAACAGAATATATGAAGCGCGGAGCTATCATTGCAGTGACCTGTCCCCGTATTTTTTTTAATGACAAAACCCTTCATGACATAAATATGGATAGGTATAAGTTAACTAGGGATTGCAATCCGGTCCGATTGAAGTTTTGCTATTGCGTCTATCTAAAGTTATGCTTTTTGTCGAGTTTATTGGCCGTAAAGTAGACATGCGGAGCTGTTTTTGCAAATTAACTAATGAAACAATTCTTTAGCGCTAAAAATCTCACTAGCCACTTATTTCACAATAATATGAAAATTGAAGCATCTGCTTCAATAATAATGTAGCCTTAACTTAATAACATTATAAAGTTATACCGCCACATATGAACATAACCTTGTCTCGTAGTAAATTGAATCATCTTAAATAAATATAAAAATAACACTTTAATTAAAGAAACTTTTTATAGTTTTAATTGCCAATTCTAAGAATTTATCACTAATTTGGTGTATTGGATCATGCTTAATGTTCGTTACTTTAACTTTGATCCCACTATTCTTCTCTTCTATGTAATATTTAATCGACTTTATTAATACTATTATAAGAGGTAACATCAACAATAATAAAATACTATACTTCCTTAATACCCGTAATACGAGACATACATAAAGAAAGTTAATTAGTAATCACATGTCACATGCACTTTAAATAATAGTCAAGACAAATGTTATAATTGTAATAATGTTAATTAAAAAACTGTTATTTTAATTTGGCCAATTTCTAATTTGGCCAAAATACATAACTAACCATTAAATAAAATTAACATCTCAAAGAATAATTAAGAAAGACATCGTTCTTTAAAGCTTAACTAGATCTGGATCATATTGACTCTACATATTTTCTTCCTACTTCTCTTTATATGAACCACAAGTTTCTTGGGATTCTGTGTTTTTAATGCCACCACGTGCGAGAGCAATCGTATTTTTCTTTGCGCTTTGATTTGTATCTATATCACAAATAGATTTTCTTCCTAACTCAATTGTTTACCAAATTAGAATCAGCTTTCTTGGGTTGGGTAGTCCGTATGTATGTCTGTTGTCGTGTCTCTTGACCCTCTTTGGATCTACCGGATCCGGTGGCCGCAAAAAAGTACAAGATCCGGCCGGATTACCGGATCCGCCGGACCGGATTGCAATCCCTAAAGTTAACTGACACATTTGATGATACAGAGAAATTATTAACTGTATTAAAGTGATTGTTTTAATTGTATAAAACTTTTAACTTTAAGTACGCTTAAATATTGTACCTATACTGTAATACTGTATGTTTTCTTAATTTATTCTAATAATTAATAAGGATTATGTCGTAAAATTTAGCTTATGAATGAATTATTAATTGTATGCTCTTTTTTGCCTGAAACACAGGAAAATCCTAGTTCAGGCGCGTAATATTCTAATCCCATTATAAGTATGTTTAGTCCGTAGTCGTTCCAGCTGTAATATTTTTTTATTTAAAAAATGTTATTATTATCTTTTTATTCATTTTAATTCTTAAGTTAGTTTTTTTAATACAAAAAGTAAATACAAAATATAAACACATAAAAAAAGGGTGCGGCCGGCCGCGGGGCACGGCCCAAGCTACGGGTTGCGAGGGCTGCAAAGAGAGGAACCTCCTGACGATGCTGCCGTGTCCAGGATTACTGCCTTCTGCATCTGACCCTTGATAAAGCCATTTAGCGAGAGTCTGTTAAGATGTTATTTTTATTATCTGTGTGTCGTACCCGCTTATGGGATACCTAACAGTCTCCCGGACCTTAGGGGGCGTGCGCGGAGCCGAAGCGGACGCGCAGACAACCTTTCCACAATTTATTGAAATGCAAGGGGTACACCGCGCGGGTGCTGTTCCTGCCCGTTTCATGGGACGCGCATAGAGACAACACTCGCTAGATGCAAGAACTATTGGAGAGTGATAAGATCTAATATGCTGGGCTATGGGATTGAAATAATGGACTAAATACTGGGCTATTGCTTGAGGCAATCGAAAGTCTACCAGGAGAAAGTGTCTCATGGCTAACGGCACTGGTAGACGATGACTTACCCGCCGCTAGATGGGCCCCCGTAAATAGCGACAAATATAGTGGCCTGAGGGCAACATTGGTGCGGACGGCTAAGGGTTGAGAGGTGTCACTGGACTTTCTACCTAAGCCAACTCGCCGCTTACGTTCCACATCCACCCTCGAGCCGCAGCTCTAGTGACTCCTCTCTGACCGGCCGGTTAAGGCAAGACAGAGGTGGGGGTCCTGACCCAACACCTTCCGTCACGGTCCCCCAGGAGCGCTCAAGTACGTGGGATCGCTACTCCCGAACATCTCGCCACAAGCTGCCCTACGTTATTATTATTATTTATTATAATCTAAGACTGTGACTACACATTATCGATAGGAGATATTTGGGATTATATAGATACCACCCAGCAAACAAGTTAAGCTTATAAATTTAAATCTACAAGGATTAAACTCTTATAGTTATTTTAAAAGAACATTAATTATGACAATAAACCTTATGATGGCATATTATAAGATGATTTGTTAATAACACCAGTATTCTTAGAATTTGGCTGTATAAATATTATACGGCTAAAAGGCAATGTAACTAACATTGCCTTTTAGCCGTATAATATTCATAACCATATTAAGGTTTTTAATATGGCCAATCATTCTTATAAACACCAGTATTCTTATAATTTGGCTGGGTAAACGTTAATAAATCCAATTTATATAGCTACAAAAAGGGGTCAAAATATGTTCTTCTTATAAAGGCTAGTTACATTACCTTTTAGCCGCATAATATTTATAGCCATATTAAGGCTTTAAATATGGCCAATCAGTCTTATAAGAGTCACAAGGTAACTATGATGCTTTTTAACTTATAGGATCATTTTATACGAATTATAGCATTTTATATGGTCTTTAGAAGAATACAAGCAATCCATATTCACTTATATAGTAATATTAAAGGTATTGATCTTTATATGGTTATATTAAAAGGTTTTATATAACTAGATTCGCCATTTTGAAACTACAGCAGATGTGAATCGATTACTGAGTGTATTAAGTTTACATTTAAAAAATGGATTGAAAAGACTGTAAAAAGATTAATAGGAGTGGTGGTTATAGAAGAAAAGTAAAAAAAATACGAATCATGGTTGTGAGCACAACTTTTACTTCTATAATGCCACGAAACGACCAATCTGATATCAACGAATCAATCAGTTGTTCCGTAGAGAATCGTTTTATGGAAGGGAGTGAGATGGATACGGGTTTGCATAACGTACTCGTACAAGCTACTAAACTAAACCTATTACCTAAATTAATAGACATATTTACCTAGTAATTATTATCTTTATTATGTTTTTATTTAGAAACTAGAAGGTGCGCGCAACTTCACTCGCGGAGGGGAAAAAGTCATAACGCCTTTTTTTTTCTTCAACGTAGTCGGGTAAAAAGTATCCTATAACCATCTGGAGATACCAAGCTACCCGTGTACCAAAAATAGTTGAAATCTGTTTAGCCGATTTGGCGTGCTGAAGCCACAACGACACATACAAACATACAAAAAGTCCAAAAAATATATATTTTAGTTCAATGGCCTCTCATCTAAAATAGTCCGTTTCAATCATTTTTTTGAAAATATTTTTAATGTACAGACATTTCATGTTTACAACTTTATAATAGTATAGATATTGCAATTGCAACGAGGTACCTATTTAAATTATGGATTACAATATTCGCATTAATCTTCAATGAACTGGTCGTAAATCAAATATTCTCAATCAATCAATCACGACCTATCACAAAGTGTAAAGGTCAATTTAAAATAGACGGAGATTTACAATTAAAACATTTCCATCACGTGTAATGTAAATTAAGATCTTTTCTCTTTAGAAATTTATCAACATCCGGAAATACTATTGTAAAATCTGGGGACAAACGATTTTTTTTTTAGTTAGGGGGTTTTATTTGTGAAAAATGAACCCTAAAGATATGTAATGACGATGGAATAAGCAACAAATGTTGCCACTATAAAGTTTATACTCTCATAGATTCCTTATAGACGACATGCGAATTACTTTTGCCCTTATAATAGCATTCTCTAAAACGTGACAAAATAATTAATCTGTTTTTATGCTACATATGTAGCATAAAAACAGCTTAAATTGAAGGGCACGTTAATAATACAACACATACCACATTTTATCGTACATTTTAATTCCCACATAGTTTTCACTATAAACAAGCATATTCAGGTAAACGACGTAAAATAAATAATAGTTTTCTTTTTCATTAAAATGGACGCCTTCTCGTTTTTTGCTAGACTGTTGCGAAATGTAATATCACTAAGCAAAACACTTATTGCAGATTAATGAAAAATACGGTTATGAGGGCCAACGGCTTTTTAAGAGCCTTTATTTTGCCGTTATGAGTTTTACACCCTTGATTCTGACCATAATAAAACACTTATAAGAGTGATCGCCCTTATTACCGCTTTCAATACGTTTTTTTACAAGTATATTGGTTTTCTAAGAGCTTTTTTCTTGCCATTATAAGTGTAATATCCTTTTAGCTTGCCATAATAAGACACATATAAGAAAAAAAGGTAACAATAATTCAACGATAAGGGGGGTATAAGGTTATTATCCTTATATTTTGTGCCCAAACGCACCCTTATTATTGATAATACGACTCTTATAAGAATATTATTTTTGGCAATATAAGCGACTAAAAGAGGAATTTTTGTTTGTTGGGCATGTACATGTTTTGATGATTGTATATGTGTCTGTCCTGCATACTTACATCATATCGTAACGTGCTGCGTGTTCGAGTTAGACACGTAAGTTTGTCACTTCGGTGATATGGTGACAAAAAAAATATCATTTGCCATCTGTGTTAATAGTAATACATGAATGGTTTGGCACCGACTTCATAAGGTGATTCAAATGTGATCCGTACCGTATATAAAAGATTATTTATGGCTTTTTAGTTTATTATGAAGTCGGTTCTTTTTTATTTAATTTTTTTTATTTAATCAGTAGATTTTCTGATCTTGATGTTTGTTTTCGAATATTACTTTTTTCTACACAATTTAACCTACAAACAAAATTAAAAAACACCTTTAAATAAAAAACTGAAAGTTTCAAACGGTTCAACCGCTTTGTTGATTCATAAATTTGTACAAATATTTTTGTCTAGACTACTTATACCAAATAATGTCTCTCGAATAATTTATAATTAAATATTTAAAAAGAACTGTACTATTTCTGCAAACCATAACATGTTTTCACATGCAATCAACTATCGTCTTAAAATTATTTTTACAGTTTTATTATTGTTGCATTACTTAATTAAGAGTCACTGTCCATGATGCGACATTTGCCGTGTGGTTCATACCTTTATATACTAAATAGCATCAGTAAAAAATAAAACCAGCCAAGTGCGAGTCGGACTCGCGCACTGAGGGATCTGTACAAATTTTTGCTTACCCTAACTTTCTTACCCGGTTCCGGTTGAGTTAAGTTTGCACCTGATATGTATAGCGTTGCATACAAATAAGGTGCAAACTTAACGCAACCGGGTTGTTAAATAGATTTTTTGTAAATTTAAACCAATTACTAGTTGGAGACATCGTTATAATTTTGATGTAATATTTTATTTATATAAATTGTGAAAATTTCTAAATTTTCGTTTGGTACACTTCGGAGATAAACAGTGTTTTTTTTTCACATTTCTCTTAATAAAACAAAATTTAATCACAATAAAAAAAACTGTTCAAAAATGTGCAGGTCCAGCCCTTTTATATGATACCCTATTTGACCCCGTAGCTAGACTTTAAGTTCCTTTCTCATAGTCGTAGCTTTTTTAGAAAATAAAAATAAAATTAAAATTAAATATTTCCCTTGCAATATACATATGTGGGCTGACCATGCTTATAAATACTTAAAATTTCAAATAGATAGCGTAAGTACTTTTTGAAATATGACGCTCATATAGTCGTACAGACAGACAAACAGACAGAGTCGCACCATAAGGATTCCTTTTGTACCTTTTTGGTACGGAGCCCTAACGGTAATAACCACACCGCAAATGACGCGTCATGGACAGTGAACCACGAATAATCAAAGCTCTACCATAAAAGAGGTACCTCTCACGGTTTTTTTACACTTGTTAAAAAATTAAGTTAATGTTTGCAATTCATTTTATATAATAATTAAACCGATAACTTTTCCAATTGTGCAAACATTTAGTTTAAATATGTTTTTTTCCTGCCGTACCTACGTTGCACGGCCACAAAAAAAAAACAGAGTGCAGCGCAGTGCTCGCATCTATAATAATATTAATAATTTGATCTCAATATACAGGGTGTCCCAAGAAGTAGTGATATACTGAAGCTGGGAGGTAGACGACCTAGAGGGCTATCTAAATCAACCCCATGTATGTTCCGCGATTTTTCGTATTTTCGGAGCTATGACTTTTTTTAAAATTTTTCACCTATGAGATTTTTAATTATGGTGACGTGAATTATTGCGGTAGATGCTTGATTTTTTTTGTGTGCTAAGCTGATAGATAGGCCAATTCAGTATGGTAACATTTACAATCATTAGATGTTTGAATGGAATAAAAAAAAATGAAATGCCAAGAATGATAAAATTACCCAATATGTTCACAACTTCAAGGGGCTTTAAAAAGATAAAATCACATAAAAAAATTACCGTTTGGCTTTTAAAAACTTGCTCTATCTATCAGGTAGCTACCCTGTAGATTTTTTAGTAAAGTGTTCAGCATATACAGGGTGTCCCAAGAAGTTGTGATATACTGAAGCTGGGACGTAGAGGACATAGAGGGCTATCTAAATTACCCCCATGTATGTTCCGCGATTTTTCGTATTTTCGGAGTTATGACTTTTTTTTTAATTCTTCACCTATCGCCGAGTACGATGAGATTTTTATTTATGGTGACGTGAATTATTGCGGTAGATGCTTGATTTTTTTGTGGTTTTCAAAGAGTTTATGTTTAGACTTTTCAGATTTACTCCAGGAAAATCTGACTGAAATCTTTTGATACCGGTATAGTCCCAGCATGAATCTTCAGTTAAATTGAAATCGGACTGAATGGGTGTTAATTTAGTTTATATGTTATTTTTTGAGATAAATTGTATGTCCTTAAAGTATGCACTACATTAACTGGGTAGTGTAAACAAACCTGTACCCATAACATCAATTTCTAATATATTAGAATTATTTTGACACTCCACAGATAACTTAGATTTTTTAGAAATTACATAAATCCATTTATTATTTTCAAGTTTAACCCAAATTTCCATAAAACTATTAAGTTTTACAGTCTTCGGTTTTAGAAGTTAACAATTTCGTTGCGATTTCAGTTTCACAAATAGGTAAGGACGTAGTGGAATATACATCATCTCATCATAAATATAAAATGTATTGCTAAGCGTCTTACTATTATTTAAATCATCTATCTTACTAGAGCTGCTGCTTAGAGCTAAATACTTCGCGGTGGGTATGACCATCGCATCGGAGGCCACTGTAGCGTTACTATGCGCTACCGGGATTGGAACATCGTGATAGAGCTTATATTCCTAGGAATAGGTATACTGAAGGTATTTTCATTAGAAATATAATTTTCTTATTGATATAAAAGCTTGAAATTTCAGAAATGTCGACCAAAGATGCAATGATACTGGAAATTCTCTCTATAGTATTCAACTAATTCAGAAAACAACTGTTTTTGGGGTAATAGTGGCTGGGTATAGAATGTTTCATTTACTAAACATTACGGCGTTCACAATGTCCTCCAATTTAAATAACAATATTAAAAGATTATTTTGAATTATGTTCACTAATTCTAAGATATTGGATCTTACTGCTAACTTATAACTAATTAAAATATTTTTTTTTAAAGACATATTAAGTACGTCAACAGCGTCATTCAACCTTTGTTCGTTAACACTAATTTTATTAATAAAATCTTCGTGAGGCTTTAAAGTCGCCGATGTTACTAAAATATTACTTTCATTAAGTTCGCGATCTCTATCTGGTCGCTTTCTAAGTTTTGAATGGCGTTGTTATACATACTAGCATCATCCTGGGCCATAGTACCAAATAAATGTTTAAAAACAGCAGTGCGATTCACGTTTTTTATCTAACTTCACGTCGGTGAATGCAGCGACGAATACGGCTGTGATGCTTCACGACAACTGTCAAACGCATCGCCCTTTGCTTAACCAACTTAGGAAAAGAGGTTTTCATATGCAAAAAATTAGGTGAACTGAATTTGAGATTTGAGAAATAAAATCAACTTTTTTTTAAATGTTGATATTTTACCATCACGATCTTTGTAATTTTTAAAGTGAATTATTCACTAAGTAAATATATTTTTAAAATACAAATATCTAAATAATGAAAAAAATTCAAGACTGACTTGATTTGCTCTGCCAACTGAGTTACAGAGCCCAGTCAGCTTGTTTTCAAATTTTGTCACTATTTGTTACAAGATCTTTGAATTTTGCACTTTAACCAGCTTTTCTGCCGTCAAATGTTCACCCTAACAGAGCGAACTTTACAGTTGCCACATGTTAGCTAGAGATATCGCTGTAGTGTTAATATTGTTTTTTTACGAATATCTTGATTTTTTACCATCACGATCTTCGTGATTTTTAAAGTGAAACTTCTTCACTAAGAATGTACATTCTTGAAATACAAAGATTTAAATTATGAAAAATAAAAGACTGACTGGATTTGAACCAGTGCCTTGCGCCTTTCTGGTGCGTACGCTCTGCCAATTGAGCTACAGAGCCCAGTCAGCCTGTCTTCAAGTTTCTACTTAATTTGACTTGGCACTCAGTCAGGTTACTTTTAAGCCGAAATCGTTCCAAAAGTGTAATAAATGAAATACATACTCATACTCATTTATTTCATGTTAAAATTACAGTATAATTTGCCTTAGTCAAAATTATAAGTATTTGGAACATGATGAATGAAAATGCAAATTTTATTTCAGTTAAATATACAGTTTACGAGGTTGGGTTCTCCAAGTAAGTATTGTAAATACCTGTGACGGGAGACCCCGCTCTTCTAAATAATGCACTTAATTACTTAACAAAAGTAACAATGTTGATTAAACCTAAAATAAAACCAAAAAGCAGTTTCGTAGAGTTTCTGATTTTATTTGCATGTCACTTGCAAAATAATAACCATAACTAAATAAATTAGGGCAATAATCTAACAGAGAGTACTTCTTTCTTGTTATTTTCTTATGTAACTTCATGTGTCAATCTATCGATACGTCGTTTTCCGACTAGAACATCACTATTACTCAATCGCGGTTCGAACTGTCATGTGCAAATCGGTATTCAAATAGTCCCCACTGACGTTGTTTTTGACTTTAAGAGCGAAACATTCACAGTGATCTTTCACATACTATTGCTTGGGTGAACGGCGAGTCGAAAACGACAAAGTGGCACGTCAAAATAAATAGTCGGGAATTTCTTGTTGGTGCACCATTGACTTGTTTAAAATCACATAACGGTGACTGAACGGGACGTTTGTAGATGGAAGCTAAATAATAATTAATAGCATTTGTCTTGGTATGGCCAAAACGAAGACGACTCATTGTGGTGATGAGTTCACGGCTGGCTGATTCCGCTTCATTATTTATGCCAGGGGTAGCCAAAGTACGGCGAGCGCTTCTGATCCAGCCCACGGAAAAAAGCGGGACAGCCCATGGTCCGGCCGTTTTGTAAGTAGTCACAAATGAGACAGCCTCATTGGGATTTACTTAAGAGTTCAAAATAAAACAAACCAATAATCATATTTTTACTGTATTCATTTTTTACAAATTGACGGTAATTGATCATAATCATAGCCACTCTTGAACATAATCAACACCAAGTGCGTTCCTTATGCGTTATCTAGGTGCCTCCTGAAGACTAAAACTACTTAACTAATGTATTACCCCTTGATCAGCCATGAAACCAAAGTCTTGGCCCGCACGAATCTATATTAAGTGCAGTGTGGCCCTTGAGTCAAAAAGTTTGAAGACTCCAGATTTATGCCATGGATTGAATGGCAAGAATTGTTAGATGATTCCATACCATTCTTCTCTTTTTGATTTGAATGTAAAACGCATGACGTTCTACTTGAAGAATTACGTCATTGTTAAAAATAATACTATGGGTAGGAAAATTCTTCATATTTTCTTCTGTTTCCGCGATTATTACTCATTTAAATAAAACAATTTAACGGATTATATCGCGTAGGTATATTACCTTATTTGAGTTCCCGACGTTTCGGAAGCTTTTCAGCTTTCCATGGCCACGGGTTGACCATGACCGTCATAATTTCTATTCAGGGACCAGGGAGGCAATTTTTCAATAAAAAAAACCTTCTTTGGGTGTTTGTATGTATGTCTGTTGGATGTATGTAGGTATCTGCCACTGTAGCAATATCATGTTAAAATGGTTTGATCGATTTTGATCATAGTACAGGGATACCTTAACATGCAAGGATGATTGTAGCATAGAGGTACACTGTGCTGAAGGAAATAAAAACCGGCCAAGTGCAAATCGGACTCGCGCACTGAGGATTCCGTACAAACTTTCACTTACCCTAACATGGGAATAATATGCAGATCAAGCCCTTTCATATGATATACTACTTGACCTAGTAGCTAAACTGTTCAGTTTTGCCACTTTTACACCCCCTCATATTAGTCGTTATTTTTTCTTAACGAATTTTTTTTTTTGGAATATTTCCTTTGCAATACATGTGCGCTGAACATGTTTATAAGTATTCCAAATTTCAAATAGATACTATAAGTAATTTTTGAGATATGGCGCTTTAATAGTCGGACAGACAGACAGAGTCGCACCATAAGGGTTCCTTTTTTAGCATTTTTGGTACGGAACCCTAATAGTACGAGACATTGATTTGACGACTGATTTGGCTCAGCGGGAGTAACGATGGCTGCGACGCTGGAGGTCCTGGGTTCAGATCCCGGTAAGGGCAAATATTTGTAAGATGAGCATAAATGTTTGTTCCAGAGTCTTGGATGTTTTCTATTTATTTATTTATTTAAGGCCAACCAACAATTGATAACACAAATACTAATTTTAAAAGAAATAACACATGGATATATAGAGTAGTGTTACAATAAATTATAGGTTAGCACCACATGCAAAATAATCGTTAACATTACCTAATATATGTTTGTGACTTAAAATTAATGTGTGAAATTAAAATTATACCATCGGATTGAATACTGGAAAAGTGAAGTTTGAGTTTATTTGAGACCTTTTCAGCACTTGAGAAACCTTATTTTATTTATTTCAGGATCGATGAAATACAGTTACCAGGTGGATCGTAATGGATATCCGTGACTTCACTGCAACTATTGACAATCCTACATAGCCTGCGTACTGGTGAGTTTCTACTTGATACTGTAGATCTTCTAAGTGGCGGGCACAGGGGCGTAATGGCTTTACGGGGACGACGAGATGGATCACGAAAATGAGTAGTTGTGGGCAGTCTATATTATGGTGGGTTAATTTATGTATGAAAATAGCGTCTAATAGTGTTCTCCGAGTTTCTAGTGAGTCCATTTTAAAATTGTATGTATATAAATAAATAATATCTATTAAATATATCGTCGTCTAGTATCCATAACACAAGCTTTATTGAGCTTACCATGGGACTAATTCAATTTGTGTAAAATTGTCCTGTTATATTTATTTATTTTATACTAGAAGACGCCCGCAACTTTTTTCGCGGAGGAGAAAAAGTCATAACCCCTCTTTTTTTTCTCAAGCGTAGTAGGGTAAAAAGTATCCTTTAACCATCTGGAGATACCCAGCTACCCATGTACCAAAAATTGTTGAAATCGGTTTAGCCTATTAGGCGTGATGAAGCCCCAACGACACATACGAACATATAAAAAATAAAAATAAAATCTTGTACCAGTGACCTCCACATAGTCCGTTATAATCATTTTTTTTAAATAACTTCAATGTGCAGACATTTCATTTTTACAACTTTATAATAGTATAGATGTGTTATTCCACTGTCCAGTCGGCTGTAAAGATACTACACGATTAGTCCATTCAAAAATATCTTCTCACAACTCTATTGACTTGTAATAGAGTCTAGCGAAGATAATATTTTTGAACGGACTAACTGCAGGTACACACCAAGTTTCATAGCATGTTGTTTTGAGATAACAACGAAACTATCGTTGAATGGAGAATAGACTTCGGCAGAGCTTACTGACGACTTACAGGTCACGAACCTTTTGACCGATGATTTCTGACTGTGTGAATTATATTTATTATGATTATAAGAAGTGATATTAAATAAAACACGACTATTTTATTACTTTTCTTTTACTATGGGTTCCTGAAAATTGATGAGGCTAGATGCAATGATAACAATCTCCGCTTGATGATGTTTCATTATCCATACTTGAGGTATGTCCTTGAAGATAGTTGAGCGATCTCTGAAAATAAATTAATCCATACTATACTAGTAATATTATAAATGCGAAAGTGTGTCTATCTGTCTGTCTGTCTGTCTGTTACCGCTGAACCGATATGGATGAAATTTTGTATGGAGATTGTTTGAGTTCCGGGGAAGGACATAGGCTACTGTTTATCCCGGAAAAATGCCCTTATCCGCGATAAATGAATTTAAGGCGGACGAAGTCGCGGCCAGAAGCTTGTGCTAAATAAGTATAAAGTTTGTTCATTTATGAAAGTGGATGGTGGCTAAATTAGCCCTCCACTCAAACAGAAGGTGTGTTAAATAGCTTGCTTAGTTTTGCTATGTTATGCTGCATTACTAAATAAAAAAACACCGGCCAAAAGCTTGATTTAAACTTACACGATCTTCACTCATTATCACAACATATTTATACGCGATTAAGCCCCGTTTTGTTGTAACACTTATACCTAAACTACTCTGAATTTCATCAATATTCATCATGTAGTTTTTGAATAAAATGCCTCTGATAATTATATTTATTTATTTACAAGGCTTTTTGGCATTGCTTTTTTATAAACACAGCTTGACAAGTAAATACGGATCTTGTTTGCAGTAAAAATTTGATGGCAGCATAGAATTAATTTTCCAATTATTTTCATTGATTTATTAAACTTAGACGCTGTCTCACAATTCGTGAGCTAGTTTCAGTTTTAATTAATATCAATGTTAGAACAATCAAGTATTTCTATGGGTACGGTCGTCATAAGTCCCAAACATTTTGTACAAAAAAAGAATCTTCAGGCATATGATCATTAGTATTTTGTCCAATGCTTTTTAGGTTTTCTCTACAAGCAAATTTGATCACAATTTCCACAAATATGTAGCTTTTCACTTTCAGAGAGACAAGAGACTATATATTTATAGTGAGTTTACATTACGCATTCCATACTGTCTATTTATAAGCCATACGAATACTTGAAAAAATAATTGTTTGTATTGTGTTGTACACAAAATTTGTGATTTAATACACTTTAACACAGAATGAAGAAAAAGCAAATGATATTTGCGTCTAGTTCATTATGTTTTGACTTAGTTTCGGACATATGCATTTCTTTCTCTTTATCGATAAATTTATCGACCTTAGAGCAATCTATGGTCTTAGTTATCGACGCATTTGCAAACACTTGATTCAAGCGCTAATTCGTCTCGACCGAAGTTGACATCCCGCTGAAACGTGAATACGAAATCGCAGGCTTGTCAGGGACACGGTCGACGTGAGCGCGGTACGACGAGACGAACAGACGGGCGAACGCAGTTTACAAGCAAGAAAGTAGCACTTTATAATAATAATATCAAATACAATGTATATCATAAGATATTGGACAATAATACTGCGCCGCTTATCGAGTTTTAGTAATTATATCCGCTGTTTTGGGAAGTTATTGGTAAAATAAAACCTGAATTCCGTAAGGCCCGTTTGACGCTTTGACCGGAATAGATCACGTGAGTGATGCTTCGCGAACAAACGTAAATAGCTATACAGTACCGACACAACCAAACCACGCGGGTCTTTTGGATTTATTTGTAATCAAGTGGGAATTGAATCGTAGTCTCTAATCATGTCATTATATCTTGTATTGGGCGGTTGAAACATGTTATTGCATTGTGCCATTTCTGCCACTGTCAAACTATCGCTCTGCCTGTATAAGAACTTCGAGGTGCCTATCACACACCGTTCAGATTTTCAATGTGCGGCTTTATAAAAGAAATGTCGATAGGCATAACTACATCCAATAATCCGTTAGTCACTTTAATTTCTCCAACAGCATCGAAATAAATGCCAGGGCTGTTATTTACAAGTTCGGTGAAATTACTTTGTACTAAAAGGGGAACACTGAAAAAAAAATAGAATACTCGGAGACAAACGACATAGATATATACATTATATATGTTATGGTTGTCTATGACAACCGCTCTTCCTTTCAACTCTTGTAGCAAACGTTGACTCTCGAATACATTTATCCATATTAAATCATACAAACTTGTTTCCTTAACATGGTGCCGAAAAAGTTGTTCAGTTAAATCTTTATTCCGCGTGTGCAGTTATTTGTGTAAATATACAATGATGTAAGTCACAGAAGAAAATATAAAATCTCGAAAAGTCTCCTATGCAAATTCATATATGTCAATCGTGACAATTTTGTTTAAGTGCGGCGCGCACGACTTAGAAACACATTTACAATTTGAAATTCGACATAAGTGACAAAACATCAAAATTGACATTCAACATAATCGATTTGATTACAATTGCAAAATGCGTTATTCATGCCTACTATAAATTAATAAACTGGAGAGCGATACAGATTCCATTTATAGAGTCTGGCTAGCCAAGTATTGTTGACAGATATTTCCTCGTGGTATCATCAATTGTCTATGATTAAAAAAACGGTTAAACGTCTATTGTGAATTTAGTAGGTTGGTGCTCTATAATAATAATATAAATATTTTGATACTATGTGTACTATTTTTAAAATTTGCCTATAACTATGATTAGGTGAATTTATTAATACCTGAATCTAATACACAAGGACAAATAGTATAAAGAAACGGATAAACTAAAAGTTCTAGAAAATATCAATAAAATCAAAACATCAGAACTCAAGGAGTTACTGAAAAGCAATATTCAGGAAAAATCTGCGGACTGGTCAGTAGTAATTTGATATAAAAATATCTTGGCCAAAAATGCCTATATATGAAGCGACGAGCGCGTCGCTTAATCCCGCACTTGGCCCATCGTGCCGGTGCAACATTAATCTAACCTAACCCATGGCTATACCTACTTAACCTAACCGCAGACATTGGTGATGGATTAATATTATGGTATTATCGAGCTAGATCTTATTTATTTTTCGCCTTGTTACAATGGTATATGGTGAGAAAGTGTAAACATATGTGTTTGTCGTTCACTGTACTATAGTGGTAGAAATTATATGAGATGACTTTGTGTGCACGTCAACGTATATTTTATTTACTTACGAGCTGCTGCCCGCGACTTTGTCCGCCTTAAATTCGTATATCGAGGATAAGGGTATTTTTCCGAGATAAAAAGTAGCCTATGTCCTTTCCCGGGACTCAAACTATCTCCATACCAAATTTCATCCAAATCGATTCAGCGGTTTAAGCGTAACAGACAGACAGACAGACAGACAGACAGACACACTTTCGCATTTATAATATTAGTATGGATTTCCTTAGGTTTAGGTACCTTACGTGTGTACAAAAAATTCAAAATATTTTCTAATATCAAAACTATTATTCCTACTTCACAAAGTGTGACCAGCCCAAGATTTTGGATTCCGCGCCAAAAATTTGGGTAATATTTCAGTAGCCAGACTATAGTAGTACGCGGTCGAATTGCTCATGCAATACGTCGCAATTTGAAAAAAAGAAGTGGATTGCGGTTCTAAACCAAAGCAAATAGGGTACATGCATGTTTTTTTTTATCGCTTTTCTCAACTTAATATCAATACCGTAAAAACTATTTGAAGATTTGAAATTAAAATTTAAATCGGCCAAGAAATGCGCATGATATAGGCATTTTACACTGCTAATTAGACAGAGAGGTCCGATATGCACTGTTACGTCATCGTGCACTCCGGCCATATAAACTCCAAAAAATTCATGAATATTCCCTATTGTCAATTAAACGTGTTTCATAACATTACTGGTCTTAGAAGAACCCATGGAAGAAGATGATACGGAAGACTGTTATTTAAGTGTTCTATCAAACATTGAGCGACAATTAAAATTGCACGTCCGTCAAGTGGAGTGTCGAAATGACTGTCAGAAGTCAGCAGCTCTTCAAGGTTCACAAGGCATAGCAAAGACAAGCCATCTATCCAGATGTTCCATGCTGTAGTCCATGAAGACATCCGGATATCCAACATACAAAGACTCTGTTTATTAAAAAAGTATTTAAATGGAGCGCCATTACACATTATTGACAGCCTACCGATTGTGGGTGAGTCTTATGAACCAGCCTTAAATTACTGGAAAAAAGGTATGATAACCCCGCTTTACTTATCAACAGTCATGTCACCAGCCTACTGGATCTACAAAGTTTGCATAGAGGCACAGCCCAGCAATTGAGAGAATCTGTAGCGTCTGTCAGACAACGTGTTAAGGCACTTGAAAACCTAAACCAACCCGTTCATGAGTGGAATGCATTGGTGTCACGTATATTAGTGCGCAAGCTTGACCCATTTACCATTCGGTTATTTCACTCGGACCACAACAGTTGTCACTGTTGATGAGTTGTTGAATTTTTTAGATAAACGAGCTGCTTCGCTCCAGGCCAGTCCGATTGTCAACGAAAAGATATATAAACCAGTAAATAAATCGGTGAATATCCACTCGCTAGTGCAGTAATAGTTCCTAAGTCGATGATATTCAAACCGGGCACAATACCATAGAGGGCGCGCTACACCTAAAAAAGGAACTTATTTCAGTTATGGAACTTGTCGCTGAGTATATAGATGTGTTTTCCCTTGCTTAGTCGATCTATGTTCTCCTGGGCACAGGCGATTATAGCATATGTCTCTGCTTGAAAGACCGTTGCATAACCTCCCATACTTGTACTGACATTGTAGTCATTTGCATGAATGCCTGCTCCCATACCTGATGCCATTTTTGAACCATCAGTGTACCAAATACTATCCTCACCATCCATTGCCAGTGATTTTTAATCCTCGGCCCATTCTGCCCTTGTGGGAACCTGCACTTTGAAGTTCCTATGGAATACATAACTTGGTTGCATTTTATCGCAGCTCATGGCAGGGTCAAAGGTATCACTCACATTCACCTACTGTGTTCCAAGTCCAGACTGGCGGGAATTAATTCTAAATAAACTATTCCCAAATTAGCTTATTTGCCCTCATTTATATATTCTTGGCATGACAACCATAGCACTACACGTGCCGTGTGCGAATGAATACAAGTTATACGATAGTCAGAGAGGCATAGAGTAGGCACGTTTCTCATGCCTAGCACAGCGTTTTTACGAAGAAGTGAAATTTCTGTACTTGTACTATTACTTATTCTGTGCTACTGAGTACTTAGTCGGTCGGTGGCGCCTTTGAATCGGTTTAACGCGGCGGTAGTATTGCACATCACTAAATTGCTTACGTGACGTCATAGTAGGCATCTAAAACTTGACACTGGTCTGTGCATGGAAGTCATGTGTTAAGGTAAGGTATTGTTAAAGGTGAATTTGGGATTTGATGTAACCAAGACTTTTGATTGATTCGTTAGTTGAATCAATGCCCTTGACATTAATTTCGCTCTTTGGAAGTTTGAGGCTTCTATCGACACACGATCTCCTAATAAGGCTTACTGATGCGCCTGTGTCGATGAGTAGCATTAAGGGCTTAGCACTCATGGGTGTTGGTTAAGTTATGTACTGTAAATCCCTACGTTTACATATCATATAGGTAAAGGTAGGAATTTCTGGGCATTGGAGCGGAAGTAGTAAATGCGGTGTCTAGTGGGGATTTAAGACTGAGCGACATGCGTTAAAAGGTTATGAATCCGTTTCGTCAAGGCCTTTGTTGTCAAGGAAATTGATTGGGCGATCAGATGAGTTTTGGTTGAAGTTGTAAAGTTTAATGTTATATTCACGTTTTTTACATGTTTTACAATAGCGGCACACTACGATATTATTTAATGAAGTATTCTGCCTATTAAAAGTATTGGAATTGTCCTTGTTATGTGATGTGCTAGGTTTCAATTAAGAATTGGAATACTGTGGTTGAGAGAAATTAAGTCTCTTAAAGATATTTGGCTTGATAAAGGGCCCTGCCGGTTTCTTGTCGGCATATTGTAAGATTTTGTTCTCAGATCATGCGAGGTTAATAGCTTCGTTGAGTGTCCTTGGTGACTTGCATCGCAAGACTGGAGATTTTCGGGTTGACGCCCATCATAAATAAATTCAATGAAAGGTTTTCCATGGCCGCCATATGGCTAGGAAGCTCCATCTTTTTTGGGATATAGTCACATCTGTTAATAATTGGGAAAGGCATGATTCTACTCGGAGAGAAAATTGATTAAGTGACTCATTAGGCCCCCGACGGCATTCCTGTAAATCTGTTATTAAGTGAGCGTCTTTAGTGATTTGGGAACATTAAGTTTCCCAAACGTGTTCATATTATATTTTTTCCCGATAGTATACCTTATGTGTAGACTGAGAATCTTTAGACGGTTTATTTTTTGCCGTGTTGGCTATTAGATATAATTTTATAAATCCTCGATGTGACATTTGTTCAATCCAGTCGAAATTATACATTTTTACTTTGGTCCATAGTATAAAAAAAAGAACTTAAAAAAATAAATTGTAACACTGTCACTGTCAAACGAATTAACAGATTTGTTTATTAGTTACGTTTGCTTTTGTGTCTGCGTATTTCTGGAGTTTTTAACGACGATTTGGGCCTGATCTCTGGATTCCAACTTACCTGCACTTCACGTCGACCCCGCGCTGTTTATTGGACTACGACTGGATGCTTTACTGACGACTCACTCACGTATTTTGGACAACGATTCTTCTCTCCTTTAATGACAGCTGCGTATGTGATTATTGGTGTAAATCATATACAATGACTGATGAAACAGGAAATAGCACAGCCAACCCTCAAAAATTGTATGACAGGGTATATTTCCGTGATGAAGTGCAATGTTTTGTGCCCTCTTTTAAAGATACCGGACGTTCTAAAAGGTACGTGGTGTCAAGCTGTGGAAAGACATTGCCCGAAGAGGAATTTACACACCAGTGCAGAGCACTTTGATGTAACAATAAATTTAATTCTTAACACAATGTCTCTTTCATTAACATTTAATTTCATTGGTACAAAAATTGTGCAGTGTAAATTAAATATATGTGTTATTAATTATAAATTATAACCTAACTTGTGCCTACATGACAACTCTTAGGCAACAGAAAAGTCAGTGTTATGAATATATTTTGACTATATTTAATCCGAAGAGTGTGTGAGTTTAGGTTTTTGAAGCCTCATTCGGTCGTAAACCACAGTCATATCAAATATTTAGATGAGAGTGTTATCATTGCTTGTGCCTTGATGAACCTACAAGGTGATTTAATAAAAATACAATGAGCATATCCGCTGTTCTATTTAATTTGCATAGAAATAACTGTAATGTCTGCCTTTATTATTGTACAGGATAACAACTAAATAGATAAACAGATCTCAACTAATTTTGGTACACGAGTAGCTGGGTATCCACAGATGATTATAGAATACTTTTTACCCGACTCCGCTGTCGAAGAAAAGAGAGGTTATAAAGTTCTCCTCCGCGAACGAAGTTGCGGGAGCTTTCTAGTTTCACAACTTTGATTTTGCTTGTTGTTTTGTAGAATTTTCTATCTCGTCTATTATATTTTGACTTAGACATGCAGACATAAACGTCTTGAAGTTGTCATAGTCATGGTTGTCAGCCTTCACTGTGAAATCTAATACCATATCAGATAAACAATATTTCGACAAGCCACAGTCATTTTCAGGCAAAAATGACAATATCAGAGAGTTTTGCACTTTCCTTTATTTGCATTCCTCATTAAATAAATATAACTTTGCAGGATATATTGCCTAATGTCCTCTTTCTCTTTGTTAGAGAATGCTGCTTGGTAAATTATGAAAATAAAATAATGAAGCCCTTCTGGCACATGTGTCTTTACAGATTAGGCCCATCTGGCATGTATATACACACCTTTATTTGTTTTTTCAAAGTGGGTAGTTTGCACAAATTTTAACTTTGACAGAGGAAAATATATCTTTTCTCAGTCAACCCTCGACCATGGAAAGCTGAAAAGCTTACGAAACGTCGGGAACTCAAATGAAATAATATACGCGGTATAATCCATTTAATTGTTTTATTTAAATGAGTAATAATCGCGGAAACAGGAGAAAATATTAAGTGTAAGTACCATTATAACGTTACCAAACAATGTTATTCCACACAAATGTTAGACTAAATAATCTTCGGTCAAAAAAATATATGCAAAACAATTTCGGCCAAACAATTTTCGTGATAAAAAATAATCGACCCAAGATTATTAGGCCAAAAAATATGTGCCGAAGAAAATATCGGGCCAAAAATTTTAGAACAAGAGATATAGACCCGACCAAAGTAAATTAACCAGCAAGAGCCAAATTGGTGACAGCAAAAGCCTTTAAAATGACAAAATATTTAACACTCCTCCATATCTTGGTGTATCGGGTAGGGTATTGACTGAAAACACCCGCCCACGCCTGAACCGTATGCGGCAGCTTGAGCTGAAAGAATCAGAATTACTTCCCATTCAATTCTATTTAAGCGTGATGTATAATTCAATTTTTTTCTCCGACGGAATACAGGCAACACACGGATTTTATTAAAGTTATTTTCTGATCAAAGGATACACCTACACAGTTGGTTGTTCTCGTCATCTATTTTATGAAAGGTTGAAACTTAATAAGGCAGAAGATGATATTGATTAATTGTAAAGACTATTCGCTGTGTGCGATGTAATAGATGGGGCAATATACTCGATCGCAGCGCACATACTGGCCAAAAGTAAAACTAATGTTGTCGCTATTATCTGTCATATCTCAAAGTAATCTGTTTAGTCTAGTTGTTACCTAATTTGAATAAACCCGGCCCTTATATATTTTAATAATACTCATTTCGATCTGAAAACAATATTTCATTTATCACTAGCGATACAGGAACTATTATATATGTTTATTATTATTGAACGAAACCATTAAAGTAGCTTTAGCTTCTTGTTTCACCGTAAAACTACAACTAAAAAATAAATAACAAATCCTGACATATTCAAAATAAAACACACTTTTTAAATCAATTTTTCTTAGCCCATTTGATTTGAATGACGAAAATTGATTTCACAACCCTTTCTCCACCCAATTTAAGGTATCACAGTAATTTTGAAATTAAATTACTAGATAATTTTGGATTATAATAATACTTTCTCACAACGTCGCGATTAAATGTCAAAACGTCAGAGCCACTAAAGTTGTGGACGCTAGGTGGGGCTGAACTTGTGCATGGAGCCAATAAGAAAGGTCAACATATACACGGTGACCGTTAATAACCCGAAAGATTTAAGCTAACGATACTAGAGCCTAGTTAGAGTATATAAAGTTATGTAACATATAGTCCAAAAACTCATAATTAAGGAGATAGTAACACACCTTAAGGGCGTGAGCATGACGTAGCCACCTACTTCTTTTACACGTAGATGCACTAACTGTATGGTTGTTAGCCAGTTTCATAAAGAAGTTTGGTATCTATCTACAAAAAGTTTTTACTACCGAAAATATTTTCATCACGAGATAAAAGGATATAACATGCAACTAAAATACAGTGTAGTGTATTAATCCGAATAATTATAATATCTTATCTTACACACTTCAATCTCAAGTAGCTTTTTTGTTATCACTGAGAATAGAGATAATTAGGTTTGTTCTGTTCTAAGACGCGAGAGTGGTTCTTCTTATAACTAGCTAGTTTGAAATTGATTGTCACTAAAATGACACATTACAAATGATAACTAATTGTCACGCATAAAATAACATTGAACATTTTATTGACTGTAATAAATAATATTCGCTATGCCGCATTATCCTTCGGCTCATTTAGCAGATTCTTGCTCCAGGCAGTCGCGGAATACCGAAGACGATACCCAAACCGTCGTATACCTCACCATTCGACTTTTGCGGATGTCCATCGACAGTTTCACGAAAAAGGACTTGGAAAAGTTTACAGAGAAAGGGCTATAAATCTAGATGAACAAGCAGAGAACAGAATAATGAACATCATAACAGAAGACCCAACTTTGTCATCAAGAGCTGTAGCAAGAATGGTCAATGTTAACTATAAGCTCGTATTAAGGCTATGGAAAAGGTACGGTCTGCATCCTTTTCACTACAGGAAAGTACACGGATTAATTAACAATGACGGGCTAGCTAGAGTTGTCTTTTGCCAAAGGATGAATCAGAAATTAGTGGAAGATCCTGGATTTCTAAATAAGATATTATGGACAGATGAATCGTTGTTCACGAGAGAGGGAGTTTTTAATTCCCATAATCAGCATATGTGGTTAGAAGAAAATCCCCATGCGAAAAGGGAAAATTCATACCAGCACAAATTTTCCGTAAACTTGTGGGCTGGCATTATTGGGAATAAAATAATAGGTCCCGTCATATTTTCAAATAGACTGAATTCTCACAACTATTTATTATTTCTTAATAATGAATTAAACGACCTGCTAGAAGATGTCGATTTGGAAACCCGACGAACTATGTGGTTCCAGCACGACGGATGCCCGGCCCACTTCGGCTTGGATGTTCGTAATTGACTGAACCAACAATACCCCGAGAGATGGATCGGCCGTGGGAGCGAAGTTTTAGCATGGCCTGCCCGGTCACCGGATTTAACTCCGCTAGATTTCTTTCTATGGGGAACTCTGAAAGATAAGGTTTACTCAACACCTGTGAACTCCAGAGATGAGTTGTTAATAAGAATTCAAACGGTTTCAGAAGAAATCAAGAACACTTATGTTAACTTGAATCATGAAATCCGTTCAAGATTGAATATTTGTGCTGAAAACGGCGGTACACATTTTGAAAATCTAATTCATTAAATTACTCGTAATAAAAATGCGTAACTGTTTCATGTTGTTGTTTATTTTACTGTAGGTACAGGTTAGCATGATCGCTGTTACAACAAAGTCCCTTTCTTGTATGAGGTAAGAGGTAAGTATGATGTTAAAAAATAAGTAGTATGATTTCCTTCGAATATTATCATGCCTAACAGTTTATGGTTGTGATTGTTAATAAAAAAAAAGATACCTAAGACACAAAGTTTCAATAATAATGTAAGAGCACTTTAATGTCGTAGCACCTAATAAAGTTTGCCAATAAATAAAAATAAATTCAACACAAACATCGTGCTAGACATAACTTGACACTTCTTGTCATTCATGGAATATAAGTCACGCTATTCGCCTTTCATCGTATGATTTCGGAGCGATTCTTGAAGTGTCATGCTCGCTCTCTGTTCTTCAACTTGAGATTCCCACCTAAAGGCTTGTTCACAAAGAAGCGGGCAATTAATAAGATTTAATTCGTACTGAAATAGTAATTTAATTAAGACACATAATTAGACCCATGTTGATATAACATTATTTACTCGTACAGTCGTCAAACATATGTGGTTTAAATCTTTCGGGTTATTAACGGTCACGGTGTATATTCGTACATAGGTAAAACTATAGACGTTTTCAGGATGACGTCCATAATAGGTAAAAAAATGTGTAAGTGACAGACCTAGAATTATCTTGTGCTTTACATAGACTTTACATGGTTATTTTTTTTCACTCTAGGATTTTTAAAGTTTTATAAACAAGTAAAGTATGATATTCAGAACCTGTTTAAACTAAAGAAGCGAAACGCTCTGGCGTGACTTATGCGTCACGATTTTTACACATTTCTTGCACATCGCAGCTCAACGCTGCGTAAGCGCGATGACGTGGTTTGTACGTCATATTTTCTCTATACATTCAGCTGTTTACGAACTGTCAGCATTTGTTTATCTCCAGTGTCGTGTGGCACATATGTGTGAAAACCGTGGCGCATAAGTCACCTAACTGCGTTAAAGGTGAGATAGCGTATATTAACAGCGGTTTGGTCAAACCTTAAATACTTATATTTGTTCCACGGCTATATACTTAAGCAAAGATAGTAACATAAACTATCTCTACCTATCCATACTAATATTATAAATGCGAAAGTGTGTCTGTCTGTCTGTCTGTCTGTTACCTCTTCACGCTTAAGCCGCTGAACCGATTTGGATGAAATTTGGTTTGGAGATAGTTTGAGTCCCAGAGAAGGACATAGGCTACTTTTTATCCCGGAAAAATGCCCTTATCCGCGATAAACGAATTTAAGGCGGAAGAAGTCGCGGGCAGAAGCTAGTATATAATATTTTCATTTAAGCATTTTCTTTCTACAACACCTAACTTTCTTTATAGTTACAAGGTGAACCATCAATATAAGTATGTATTAAGTTCGTAGAAAACCGTTGTACGCGAGTAGTGCAAAACTGGTTACCGTCGAGATCCTTGAGGAAGGCCTTTCCTTCTTGTATCTATATCAGAACTGTAGAACATGTGTATTAGAAAACTATGAGCAGTATTCCAAAACATATAAATCGTACAAAACGTATCAAAAGGCACGAGACAAACGGTTAAATAGAATTTACGACGTTACTTTTCGCTCGGAAGCTTCGGATATAAAAAGAATAAGCCTTTCAGTAAAGCAAGAATGAATGGGAGTGGTTGAGACGCGATTCAATACAAGAATGCCGTTGCGACGTTTTGAACGCTTTTTCTGTTTCGATTGTTGAAACATGATACTTTATCTAGTTATAATTCCAATAAAATGACAGTTGCTGGTGGGCGATCTGTGCTCGGCGAGTACATGGTTTTTTTTCTGAGGACCCATAGATAAACTTGAAAAGCGAAACTCAAACCACAGACCAAATTGAAAATAAACACACCAAGAAAAGGAGCGAATTTTGTATTGTATAATTTTATAATATTTAGTAATAGGAAAAATGCAACGAAACTAAGAAGCGTTTTAAGTTCATAAGGCCTCTAAAAAATTAAAACAAAAGCGAGTCTCAAGTAGTAAAATTAAAAATACAACGTTTCCACATCGCAACTGCAACAATACGGCTGCACTATTTCATTTTCAAATAAGCATGACTAATGAGTTCTTAACAAGCCAAGAGGTTCATTTTAGTGCTGAGTCGGGGCAAAACAAAAGTGTTTCACTGTCGGTTTCATGAACAGCTCTAGTGTGCCCCCACAAAGCTTGGAACGTCATTTAAATGCACACGTTTCATTGGTTCTGAATGCTTCTTAGCGGGGGAGTAGAAAAGAACGGGCCAATTACGACGCTTTTGTGACGATGCGACCTCTTTAGGTCTCGAGTGTAACTTTATGCATGGATCATGATTTCATTTGCTTTTCGACGTTGAAATTCCCCTTTTATGTTCGTAGTACCAATTTTTTTTCTTTCATTCACTGTTTTGATGGGTTTATGGTTTAAAAACTAGAACTAATGGTTTACCCCAGATGTCGGTACTGAAAATTGTCTGGATACATACAAACGATGTTTAATGTTAATAATTTAAAGGATCGATCACACAGCTGTTTGAAATACGCTGCCGCTCTGTAAAAGCTGTGAGGTATTTTTTGCGTCACGATTGCTACGCATACCTTCTATACCGGAGCTCAAAAACCGCGAACTTTCCACTTACGTGGGTGAAGGGAGGAATCGTGAGGCATATGCCATGTTATCGCGTAAACGCAGCGTTAGGGTCTGACCACGTCACCAATGCGAGACACGGTGTCTTTCTAAGCCTCTGTGTCGTTTCGCATTGACGCAAAAAGTCAACTCCGGTGTGATATGACCGGCGTGCATAAAAATCTTGAAGCATCCACTCCGTTCAAAGTGATTTAAGCACCATATTTTGAGCAGAGGTGGGATAGGTCTTTATCTGCATGTGACGCATAGTTATCCGAGTTTCCCCCGTAGGAAAACATTATAGACTATACGGGTATGCCTTTACATAAAGAATGTAACTATACTTCCTCAGCCTTTACCTTAGTCCTTATACTGCTGACCACTCACCTAAAATGTATAAGATATTTGAAATCTTAAGAAACGCCCGCTCGAGGCGGCCGGCCGCAAAGCCTTTGGAGCTACCGTTCCACTTTTCCGCTTTTTCGCTTCCTTCTTTTATATTGAAATAACTGGACTGAAAGCAACTCCGATGCCTTCGGTCTCTATGCTGCTCCTTAAAAAAGCGGATATTGGTGAGAAAGGTAACTTTTCATTTCAGTATGTGCAATAATATCTGGGCGCGCAAAAGTCACAAAAAAATATAATGTCTTTTTTGATGCTATAACCTAACAGATATAATTATTTATACAAGCTTTTAATTAACTTCAAACATACGTATATATGTACTTGTAGGTATGAATGTATGTATAAGAGTACTTAAGTAGGTTGAGGTTTCAAAATTTGAAAACCATTTTTAAACCACTTCCCTAAAATTTGGCATACCTATATATCTTTAGATATAATGCAATATTGTGATACTATCGAGCTGATCTGATGGTGGATCCGGAAGGTATTTAGACGAACTTTGTAATAAAATAATGCAATCCTACCTACCGAGTTTAGACTCTTTAGAACCGTCTCGACTAGTGTAATTTTTGACAGAAACTTTTTTGTTTTTTGACTTGATTGACTAAAATATTATTATATTGACTAAAATAGTAACAAGTGATTGCGGGACTTAAGCCAGTCCGAAGTAGTCGTTGAATTTACAAGTAATTTATTGTTCTTTCAGGATGAATAACGTGCAACTGATAAGCAATGCCCGCCTTCCCCAATAGCTGAATTTACATTTACAGTGGAGGTCCGAGTGGGGGGGGGAAAGTCATGGCGTCATCATCCCGTGGACACCCCGCCTGTGGATGAACGACACCGGACTTCATTCTGGAACATAGCCGAGATCGCTTGGCTGCAAGACTAAACACTCTTGACCACTCTCCTTTAGGTGCTATATGCGGGGCCACACGGCTCAAATCTGCGTTAAGGAATACATGAGAGCACGGGAGCAAACATTATGTTTTGTAACGCCTGTCACAGTACTCTAGTGTTATCTCTCATGATTCATGAATTTCATGATAATCATTTCAATACAAAGTAGAATTAATTTATTGAAGGCATGTTTCTAGATTCATTCCGGGTACGCTCTTAACCATATGCCAAAATTTGGTACTTCAGATTATTGGTGCGACTGCCATATTCACAGACCAGAAAACATGACTTCCTGACCAGAGGAAGACGTAACTTTATGTACATACCACAGGCGATGATAAAGAATACTTCAGCTCGCTGGTTTATGGTCTTCGCCTCCGGGTCACGTGACAAATAGCTGAGCATTATTTATTTTACCGCCCTAGGTATGTACTAGTAAGTAACTGCCGAAATGTCTGATCTGTCTAGTTTGAGCGGGTTTTGTTACAGGGCTCCTAATCTCGATTAACGAGCGGCATTGACGGCCGATCAAAATGCATTTACGTTCGTTAGCTCGCCGTCAATGGCCGCGGTCCACGCTATAAATTCCGTATTGAGCGGACACACAACAAAGCGCGTTTTGTCTTGCAAATGAAAACGCGCACATTTCGCGGTATTGTGCGCGGCTGTTTCGGCGTCCGCCATTATTAACGGGGAACATGAAAGACAAAAGGTTCGTCTGCAGCACTGAGGCTGGCCTAGATAGCGGATTATTGTGCTAACACAATGGGAGCGTTAATTTTGCGACTACATAATTTTGTTGTTTGCAACTTTATCACGTGTCTATCGATGCGATTGGCTTTTGTTTTCCGTTTTATTGCTAACCGCACAGGGCCGGGCGTACGGACTTTCTGTTCCGCGCTTTGTTTTGAACGGCGGCGTATATTAAGCATAAACTTTTGATTTAAGCTTATGTACGTGTAACTATCTTTCGTTCTTTTTCGTTACTCACTAGTTGCGTTCAAAAGTAGGTATTTGAAATGAACTTTCGACTATAACTCATTAATTTGTTATAAAAATATAGTTATGTTGCGTAAATGTAGGTACCTATACCTATGCGGCCGATTAGAATAACAGCGTACTGTTCCCGAGTGCTATTTATCAGCTTTGATTTCACACATCAATTTCTATTTGTACAATTCGTAGTGATTTAATAGTGTTTGTTTTTATATTTATGTACTTGTAGTCAATAATTTTTTTTGCAATTGGTATTTAATACTAATAATAGAAATATTTATGTGTAAAATTATCCAAGGTGTTTTTAATGAATAAATAATAATCATGATTCAATTAAAATTGTATTTCCTGCACCAAAACACAACTAAGCATAATTAGCAAAATAACGAACGGAAGTGGAAACTCCGAAATCAAATGCTTTTTACCGAAAATATAAAATACAGAAACTATATCAAATACCAACTCACCAATAATCTGCCATAGACAAACTGGTTTGAGCATTCCATAATTTCGAATGAGGCACAGATCACAACACCAAAATCCACTCACAAACACACATGTAAAATACTGGCACACATAACCACTGAATTTACGAAAAGAACAACTTGGCGGGAAAACGGCGCGACGAAAAAGTTCCGTTGGGTTCAGACCGCCGGCTGACAGCCAGTTTGCTAGAAAGAAGGACACATACTGTGACTGACCGACTAGTGTTATGGCTTGATCGCCGCGCAGCGCCCTCGCGCACCACGCACTTGTCACCCTTTCCACCCTTACTGCACTTCCCTTTCGAACGTTGCATGATGCCTTTAGTCTATTGACATGTTAATTACCACTTTATGATTTTGATTAGGATATTCTAAATGGAATAAATCAATTTAGTTTGATTACACAATAGACACATATGTAATTTAGTAGTTTTATAATTTTACTTTGCAATGCCTAAGCCTGCATCAATAGTCATTCTTAAACATCTACTCATACTAATGAATGCCTTCTTTTGAAACCATATTGCTTACTAGAATCCATTTGGGAACATCCTTGTAAGAATAACAAAAGCATCACCTTGTAACATGAATCATAACAGACACGAATAAGAACGCTACAAATAAATAAGATAGGTGTCTCATCAAAGGAAGAAGCCAGAGACAGCAGGAGTATACAATGTGAAAACGTTGGGTAATATGTCCGATGACAATGGTGCGAACGAGGCACAAAGCCGCCAGGCGTATTGTGTGAACCCGCACAATACACCTCGCATATGCAACCGACAAATATACTATTCCACCCACTAAAACAAAAGCTAAACGACTGTCGTCCTTCACACCCTAACATAAAACACTCCAACTTAAAAATTAAACGCAAAACTAACGCAGTTGACAAACACCCTGTGTATTGTGTGTCAAAATAACTGATACGTGCTTAAGTATAAACGAAAATTGTAGTTTTCTGAATGAATCGACCTTTTTATTGTTGGCGTGCCCTCGATGAAAATTTTATGTTTTCTTTTGTTACATTTAGAAAAGAACAAATCTCTGACCATCTTTGTAACACTTTTGTGTTGACTGATACTGATTACCACTTCAGACTTCAATAAATTAATCACTATAAATAATTGTTACGTGTTTAAACAGTTTCACGCTTGATATAGATTTTTAATCGGTGATCATGAGTTAATGAACCAGTAATGTACAAAATTGTATTTAAAAGCGAAAATTAAGAAAAAGGAGACAAATTAAGCAGTAATAACATTTGGACCATAAAGTATGGATTTTCCATACATTATAGAAAAATATGTCATGCGCGTTTATTCAGAAATAATAAGATAAACAAAATTGTGCTGCGGTGTTTTTTTGTAATTATGCTATTTTCTTAACAAAATCTTTAAATAGGTTGGGTTAAGTTTTGGTGAATATTTTCTAATTTCTTTAGATAAAATTATTATTAAATTATTTCGTAAGAAACGTAAGACATTGAAAAAATATTATTTGGGGGCACGGCATTGCCCCCGCCAAGTCCAGCAAAACAAAGGCACGCCGTAGCATTCTTTTCTCAAAGCCATTAACGACATTTTCGACCCCCTGTAATCTATTTGCTGATGAAGTTAAAAGCCTGAATTTTCGGTTACCAAAAGGGCATAATACACCTTAGGTATATTCCAAACTACAGTCAATTATAACTTATAGTTAAAGATTTATTGCTAGTCAAAGTTCCTTAATTTTGTCACTCACCCACTAACCGATCATAGAAATTCTAAGGTACTTCCAGCAGATTTACAAGGTTCAAATTTTGAACCCTATTAGTGTTTAGACTGTAAAGCACCAGAAAACTTAAATATTCTACAATTTCAGTCTAGTATTCCAGATATAACAGGTGTATAAATAAATTAGTAATTCTATAGAAATTTATGCGATTACAAAGTTACATTTGCAGCTCAGATAAACAATACAATTTTTCGTTACTTAAAAGCGAAATAAAGGAGGGGGAAAGAAGGGGCAATGAGGGGGAAAAAGAGTAGGAAAGGAAGAAGGTAAGGAAGGCGGGAAAGAGAAGGGTAAGGAGAGGGAAAGCAGAGGGAGAGGATGGTGGAAAGAGGGGAGAAATGGGGAGGTGGAAGAATGGAGAAGCTGAGGGGCGGGAGGAAAAGAGGGAGAACGAAGGGGGAAAGAAAGAGGAAGGAAAAGAGCGGAGAAATGATGATGAAATGGTGGCAAGGGGTGCGGTGAAAGGGGGAAAGGAGAAGAGAGGGGAAGGGGGGTAGATAAAAGGCAAGAAAGAAAAGACAAAATACCAAATACTAGAAATAAGATATCAGATATATGACATCAGATATACACGTTACCCCATACCACATACCTGATCTGTAGCGATCAATACTAGATAAAGCTAGACTTAAAGATAAAGGGTAAAGAATAAAGGATAAGGTTTAAAAGATAAAAGATGAAAAATAAAAGAAACATAAAAGGTAAAATGACCTTGGTCCAGTCAAAATTAAATTTAAAATTATCAATAGAGCTCATGTCCATCGCGAACAGTTTTCCATATGTATAGCTTATGCTATTACCATACATAAAAGCCAGTGTCTAAGTCTAAATAGTGCACTGATGGATATTGGTTCTGCAGTTTTTAAATGCGGGCAAGCGTACGTGGACCTTTCGAGAGTGACAAATTTGGGTGGTTTACATCTAGTGAATGTCGATTTCGGTAGTATTAAAGCGCAGGAATTCGGGATTTCAGAATACAATAGACTTAGAAGCATTTACCGTCCAGACTTGTCAGAAATTGTCACATCAAAGCCTGGGAGAAAAGCCCACAAAGACAGAGAGTGGGCTTTGAGAAAACTGGTAGCTGACGTACAAGTAGTACCCGAAGAGAAAAAAAAGTAAGGATTGCCCACAAAAAGCGATGAGATCCCATCAAAAACATAACATGTAAAAAAATTACCAAGTCTCGCAACCATTTCTACCACAAAAAGGTGTGAGATATAATAACCAAAACTGTTAATTTATTCAGTAGTACCTACCCAGGGAAGGATCTTATCCCACACCTTTGTCATTCATAAATGTTCACCGAACTAACAACATGTTATTGTGACGGTTAATTTATTCAGTAGTGTCATCCATGTAAGCATCTATCCATTACCCTTATCATTCATAAATGTTCATCGAATTAGTTAACTAGGAACATGTTATTGTGACCGTTATAGTGACCCTATCAATATTGCACATCTTCATATTTTTAATAAATAAAATGACTTGGCCATCGCACGGTAACATAAATAAATCTCCTTTTGGGCCAAGTTTACGTTCAGAGGGCTAATAAAATTAGGGTTTGCTGCATGTCGTTTATTGCCATGTGCAATTGGCCAAGTCGTTTTATTTATTAAAAAGATGAAGATGTGTAATATTGATACGGTCACTATAAGAATAAAATATATAGAATATAAATAGAATTATTTAGAGACATTGTATATTACTGGATCATATTTTTTGTAGATATCCAATCTTGGACCATTGTACAATTTTGGTTCTTGGCAATTTTTTATGGCTATCCAGTGATGTACAATTTGTTAAAATCAATTTTAAAAATTCTCAAGTATTAGAAACCAAAAAAATCAAAAAACTTGCTTTTATGTTTCTGAGGGCACAAATTTCAAAAATGGCGTCCATTTTGGAATTCAAGATGGCGTACATCACTTTTAAAGAAAATTTCATCATGGGAGTCGTTTTCTAGCTTTTCTGGAAGGCAGATTTTGAAAATGGCGTCCATTTCGGAATTCAAGTTGGCGGACATCATTTTTTATGAAAAGTTGAATGGAATATAGCCAAAAGAAATCCAAAATATCCTTAACCCGTCCACTACGTACACAGCCGTTACGTTAATAACCAGTCAAAATTTAATTCAATAGGTGAGGTTTCACGCATTTACCTCACTGTTTCATTTATTACCTAAAATTAATAATAATGTTAAAACAAATAACCACTGGATACTTGGTCATACTACATTAATTATTGAAGTGAATCATCACATTGGCGGGGAATTAGATAAATATTAAGTCAAAAATAAACTTATCCTTGGTTACAAGTTGTTATCACGTTATAGATAACGATTCCAAATTGTGGATTTCATTTTTTTTAGTGACTACAATTTAAGTATCACGGACAAATTGGAGCTTTCTGGACACATTAACATATTTATGGAATTTTATGAACAAAAAATGGATATGACTATCAAATGGTGATCTGTAGGCGGAACAAAGTCCTTGGCTTTATTTATTTTTTTGGCAATTATAAAATAGTGTTACCATATCACACCAGCAGTTTACATATGTGTCAACATTATCAAACCAATTTAGTCGCATTATAAACTTGATTTCTAGTTCATTTTTGCAATAAAAATGTATCATTTCCACCGTGACAAAAAGATGCGGCATAGCAGGCAGTTGCAATCTGCTGCAAGACATGATATATTATCAGGGTCTATATGTGACAATGTGAGCGAGTGTGAGAAATCAGGGGATTCAAAATCCTGATCTCCATTTTTCCCTAGATTGAAAGAGAAAGGCCCAGTTGGCTTTGTGAGATGTAGAGTTACACTTGAAGAAATATACCTATTTCATCATCATCATCATCAAGTTATCTGATTTTTATTTGAACATGTTGAATTCAAATTACGACTGAATATAGGTAACAGAAACTAATTTAAATAAAAGTGTGTATGACAGTGAACTGTTTGATCACCGTTACAATGTTTATAGACGGGACCGCGAAACGTCTTAGTCGAGCAAGGCTGAGGGGGGTGGGGCACTTATTGCTATTAAAAAGAATTTTAACGTTGTTCGCGAACGATCTTGGGAAACTGAGATGGAGGATGCCTGGAGAAGAAGAATATTGCCCGATAATAGTAAATGTTGGTGCGTTAAGTATATGCGTCTGCTATCTGCCTCCTGACTTTTTATATGAATATTATTCTAAACACCTTGCGCTTGCGGTGATAATTTTTTGGCACGTTCATCCATTCTAGGTGAATTATTGCCACATAATCCTCAAGATCGCAAATCATAATGCTATCTGATTTTTGGTCCTTATGCGACCTAAAACAATCCATACTAATATTATAAATGCGAAAGTGTGTCTGTCTCAAACTGTATCAAAGTGTATGGCGCTGAACCCATGACGAAGCAAGATGACCATCATCCTTCTATTGTTCTCGACATCCCGCAGTTGCAAACTGGATCTACTATGCCTGTTAATAATAGAAATAGATTGAATTTTAACAAATGTGATCTATCTAAGGTTCTTAAGGATTTGTTATGGGTCGACTGCGAAACGTTGCTTGTATCGTCGGATGTAAATGTTTCTATACGATACGATTTTTGTTATAATCAAAAAGCATAACCCCCTTTGTAAAAAAATCTGGTGATTCTTATCCAATCTGGTACAGTAGTGCGTTAAAAGTACCTATGCCTAGCCGATAAACTGAAGTTTCATAAATTATACAAGAAATATGGCAATCCACGCGATTTTGACTCTTTTTCTATTCTTCGTAAAAGATGTATGCCATGACGGAGAGGTGCTATAAGGAGTTTTTATCATCTGTAGAAGATGCAGTGAAAGATGATGTTAAAGCTTTTTGGCATTTCGTTAAAAATAAACGAGGCCATTCAACGACGCCCCAGGTAGTGTCTTATGGACAGTCAACCGCTGCGGGCAGTCAAGCCATCTGCAACCTTTTCTTTTCCTATTTTGGATCTGTCTTTGAAGCTCCTTCGGAACTATCAAAAACGGGTCCTTTCCTCCTCTCTCCGAATCCGTCTCATCTAGGTAACGCGTCCTTGTGTACTGTTTCTGTATCGGAAAACGATATTATAGAGAAAATTAAAATGCTACATGGAAATAAGAGCGCGGGGCCAGGTGGCATTCCCCCGTCTTTCGTTATATGCTACTGGCCAAATGTCATCGTAACGGACTGTTAATATATAGACGAGACTTTATGTTAATCACATGTATTAAATATATTATTCACAACAACGCAAACATGACATGATGAGGATTAAATGTGAAGTTCTACATTTGACATCTATCTTAATAAAGATATATGAATTAAAATATTAGATGAAACGTGCGTACTATTTGCAGACGATATCTCCCTACTCACAGCATGTCAAAATAACATGAATCTAAATTCCACACTTCACTCCCTATTAGATAAAATTACAAACTGGATGGACGACCATAACCTCGAAATTAATTACAATAAAACTAAATTAATGACATTTCACCCTTATCAAAAAGCCCCCTTAGACATAAACTTTACATATAATAATATTCCACTAGAAGTTGTAGATGAATTCCCCTTTTTAGGACTAGTTATAGACAAACACATAAATTGGAAAGCTCACATAAAAAAAGTTAGAGGAAAATATCGAGTTTCGCATATGCGCTACGTGAAATAAAAAAGACTACAAATATGCAAACGGCGCTCGCTACATAAGGTAATGGCCATAAAAATATATAAAAATTTACCGAATTCACTGACCAATGAAATTTCTGACATAAAGTTTATTAAAAAATTGAAACAATTATTAATATCGAAATGTTACTACACTGTTTACGATTATTTAAATGATAAATTAAAATGAGCACTGACATTGAATTTTCACCAATTTAATTATTATTATCATTATGTCCAATTATCATTTTCAATTCAATTATTTTCAAATGTTAAATTTTAATGTAAATACATATGTCTTGAGACGTAAATTAATAATCTTATTATACTGATATAAGAATATAATTATATAAACAACATTTTATGGATGTAAAACAGTTGTACATAATATCTTAAATTAATGATATGATATGATATGATATGATATGATATGATATGATATGATATGATATGATATGATATGATATGATATGATATGATATGATATGATATGATATGATATGATATGATATGATATGATATGATATGATATGATATGATATGATATATGATATGATATGATATGATATGATATGATATGATATGATATGATATGATATGATATGATATGATATGATATGATATGATATGATATGATATGATATGATATGATATGATATGATATGATATGATATGATATGATATGATATGATATGATATGATATGATATGATATGATATGATATGATATGATATGATATGATATGATATATGATATGATATGATATGATATGATATGATATGATATGATATGATATGATATGATATGATATGATATGATATGATACGATACGATACGATACGATACGATACGATACGATACGATACGATACGATACGATACGATACGATACGATACGATACGATACGATACGATACGATACGATACGATACGATACGATACGATACGATACGATACGATACGATACGATACGATACGATACGATACGATACGATACGATACGATACGATACGATACGATACGATACGATACGATACGATACGATACGATACGATACGATACGATACGATACGATACGATACGATACGATACGATACGATACGATACGATACGATACGATACGATACGATACGATACGATACGATACGATACGATACGATACGATACGATACGATACGATACGATACGATACGATACGATACGATACGATACGATACGATACGATACGATACGATACGATACGATACGATACGATACGATACGATACGATACGATACGATACGATACGATACGATACGATACGATACGATACGATACGATACGATACGATACGATACGATACGATACGATACGATACGATACGATACGATACGATACGATACGATACGATACGATACGATACGATACGATACGATACGATACGATACGATACGATACGATACGATACGATACGATACGATACGATACGATACGATACGATATGATATGATATGATATGATATGATATGATATGATATGATATGATATGATATGATATGATATGATATGATATGATATGATATGATATGATATGATATGATATGATATGATATGATATGATATGATATGATATGATATGATATGATATGATATGATATGATATGATATGATATGATATGATATGATATGATATGATATGATATGATATGATATGATATGATATGATATGATATGATATGATATGATATGATATGATATGATATGATATGATATGATATGATATGATATGATATGATATGATATGATATGATATGATATGATATGATATGATATGATATGATATGATATGATATGATATGATATGATATGATATGATATGATATGATATGATATGATATGATATGATATGATATGATATGATATGATATGATATGATATGATATGATATGATATGATATGATATGATATGATATGATATGATATGATATGATATGATATGATATGATATGATATGATATGATATGATATGATATGATATGATATGATATGATATGATATGATATGATATGATATGATATGATATGATATGATATGATATGATATGATATGATATGATATGATATGATATGATATGATATGATATGATATGATATGATATGATATGATATGATATGATATGATATGATATGATATGATATGATATGATATGATATGATATGATATGATATGATATGATATGATATGATATGATATGATATGATATGATATGATATGATATGATATGATATGATATGATATGATATGATATGATATGATATGATATGATATGATATGATATGATATGATATGATATGATATGATATGATATGATATGATATGATATGATATGATCTAAGCTGCCAATATAAATCTATCATCGATATACAAATTCAACACGCCTCCTCCTAAGATTTCTATTGCATAACACAGGTGTATTAATTAACTAAAGTACATATTGAAAACATGGTCATACTTATCCAATGTTTACATTAATATATTCAACATTTGTCTGAAGTTGAAGAACTTTATGGTTTCAAAGGATTTAGTCAGAATATCTGCAGCATTATCCTCAGAATTAAGTTTCACGATATTTATGACTCCATTCTTAACATTCTCGTGAACGTAGTGATAATGTACTTCAATATGTTTCGAGTTTTTCGTGAAATTACTTTTTCTTTTGAAAAAACAATTTATACGCTATCTTTCTCTTTGGTGTATTCGTTAATATTCGGGTTTTAAATAAAAGCAGCAGTTTTTACAGCTTCTGGCCAAAAACGTCAATCAACTTTTACTTCTGCTAAAAGGCATCGTGCCAAATCCATTATTGATCTGTTGTATCTTTCAGCTATGCCATTTAATTCATGTACTGAACATACGATGATTTATATATTCCTTTCCATTATCACATCTTAATACTTTTATTGTTTTGCCTGTAATATTTTGTAATTCATTTAAATATTCTTCGAAGCACTCATAAACTTGTTCCTTAGACTGGATACAATAAACTCTCGCTAACTTGCTATAATCATCTATAAATGTTAGAAAATATTTTTTCTCCTGCATGTCCTGTTGTTCTGTGCGGCCCATTGATATCAGTGTGTACAATTTCCAGTATATCTTCCGCTTTCGTTCTGTTATTGTCAAATGGTAAGTTGTGCATCTTGTTTTCGATACATATAGCACATTTCATGTAGTCTTCTTCTAATTCTTCAGGCATTCCCTCTAATAGTTGTTTTTTACACATAAAGTCAAGATAATTAAAGTTGACATATCCAAATATTCTGTGAAGTTTTTCTTTATTTGTCATTTTACTATTTAGTGCATTTGCATAAATTCCGTTTGAAACAAGGCTCGTTATCTTGTAAAGTTTTCATCCTTTTTGGCAATTGCTATCGGTTCATTGTTAAAGTTGTAGATTTTCGTGAAATATCCTTTCGGAATTATAGTATTATTGTCCGTAATCTTCGCGTAACTCAATAGATTTGCTTTTATTTCCTTTACATACAATACATTATTTATTTCTAGTTTGTTTTTATTTGCATAAGCTGGAAAGTAAGTAACAGTTCCACCTTTAGTCGCTTTTAGTATTCTTCCATCTCCGACTTTAACTTTTATCGGTTCCTTTAATGTTACGAATTTGTCAAAATATTCATCAGTATTAATTATGTGGTCTGTACATCCACTGTCGAGCAACCAATTTATCTGTCCCGGCTTTACATCGTCTTCTCTTGTTATCGTCGAATTATTTACAATTCATGTGTGAAAAATGTTTCGCCGTAATCATCGCTATTATTTCTATGACTATAATTTCTTCTAACTCTAATTTGTCCAAAATAGTAGCGGCCACGTCCACGACCACCACTTGAACCTTGATATCCGCGTCCACAACCACGGTTTCCGTGCCAGCAATCTCTTCGCATGTGTCCAGATTTGCCAAAAGTAAAACATGTCGGTTTGTTCTCAATATTCGCCTGAAATGCGTTTGATTTATCCGGTATATTTTACTCCTTTTTAACTATATTTTTCATACGAATTTTGCTTTTCAAGTATTCGACTGTCCTTTCTTTTTCCGGTAATACGTCTATTAAGTCGCCAATATAACTATAATCTCCTGGTAATGCCTTTAGCGTGTAATTTTATTTTTCGCTCTCAGTCATAATGGCACCTGTTTTTTTTTAATAAATTTATCTAGTTTCATATTTTCTAAATTGCTTCTACACTCGATTTGTAACGCTGTGGATTGTTTTAAATACATTTCGTCGAATTTCGAAATTATTTTGTATGTCGAGTCTAAGTCACTGATATAATCTAGCTGCTGATTCGTAATCGCGCTGTATATATAGTTTGTTGCTTGGATATCCATCTCATTCCATGATACCGCATCCTCACTATCAATTTACAATCGTATAGCGACATCCTTACATTTTTTAAATTGCAGAAATTTCATTAAACGGATTTTCCAATTTGAATAATCTGTCCCGTCAAAAATTGGTGTAACGATGTTATTCATTTTAACAATTAAATCCACTTACTTGTTTTCCAACCACGCTCTGCTACCATGTTAATATATAGACGAGACTTTATGTTAATCACATTTATTAAATATATTATTCACAACAACACAAACATGCCATGATGAGGATTAAATGTGAAGTTCTACATTTGACACCTATCTTAATAAAGATATATAATCTAAGCTGCCAATGCGCATACAGAGATCCATAAGCAAGAACAGATGACGAAATTCGTCGACTACTGGTATTAGGGAGAGCGTGCTGACCTGGTCTGGCTCAAGGCACTGGTTCAAGTCCAGTATTGTCGAAAAAACTTATTATTTGTTTCTGATCTTTGTTTATAATAATAACGCTAGTGGAGTGATCCACTAATAAAATGCAAAAATTGTGATTATTATCATGAATATTTGTACAACAAAAAGTAGTCTTGATAATAGCGCCACCTCTCGCCTAGCCATGGTAGCTGCAAAGGTATCTGCTCGGGGTGAAAGTAACTTCACAGTTCTGCAGTAGGCGGCGCTAACGGCTAAAGAGTTGGATGCACCATACAGAGATCCATAAGCAAGAACAGATGACGAAATTTATCGACTAATGGTATGGACGATTTGCTCAGTTGGGAGAGCGTGCTGCCCCGGTCTGGCTCAAGGCACTGGTTCAGGTCCAGTATCGTCCAATTTTTTTTTCATTTGTTTCTGATCTTTGTTTATAACGTTATTTTATTTACGATAAATATGTTATTATTTAAAAATTGATCATTTATATTTAATATACACACGACTAATTATTTTTATTATTAATTAAGACTTCATTTTTTTATCGAGATTTTTTTTTTAAAAAGAGGTTGGCAGTCTTGGCTGATTAAAAAAAACGCGATTAAAGAAAAACAATTTGACAATGACGTTTGCACGGAAATAGTTACTAAGCTGCGTTTTGTTCATAATTAAACCGTGTAAAATAGCAAAAACAAGTCGGAATTAATGTTAGTATTTTGGGATAGTATGGGTTCCGCACTAAATATACGCTAAAAACGGCCGTATCAAAATCCAGTCTGAATATCCAGTGTTAGCAGAGCCCTACTCCTAAGTAAAATGTACGAAGTATGGGGTCATTTGATATTGGTTAGTTACATAGACAGACAGGGATAAATAGTATTTTATGCAATCGTTATATAATGTATGCTTTTTCAGTCGAGTACCGTGTTTAGGCCACGAAGCTTGCTGAGTGGCCTTAGTAAGGTACGAGACTTAAAAAGGTAATTATATAACTATTGTATACAATACTTTTTCTACGAGTAGGTATCATCATCATCATCATCATCGTCGTCGTCGTCGTCGTCGTCGTCGTCGTCGTCGTCGTCGTCGTCGTCGTCGTCACGATCACCCTCACCATCACCATCACCATCACCACCCCCATCCCCATCCCCATTATCATCGCCATCACCATCACAATCACAATCACAATCACCATCACCATCACCATCACCATCACCATCACCATGACCATCACCATCATCACCATCATCATCACCATCACCATCACCATCATCACCATCATCATCACCATCATCGTACCTCAATTATCTTCGACTCATTCATTCGACATATTCATAAGCCAACACTTCAATTCAAAGTCACACTTCAATTCAAAGTGTTGGCTTATGAAATAAAGTGTTGGCTTATGAATATTTCAGTTCAGTTGGAAGTGCCATAGAGTATCCGACATTGAAAAGTATGCTATTAAAGTTTACTCTATGGAGTTCTTATTGAGAGATTAAAGGCGACGAGTAGAAAAAAAAATTATATATACCAAAGCTGTATGCAACATTTTAAACAACATCAAAACAATTCTTCTAATTGTATAATAATAGGCTTCATTTATCCCTCCACAAATAGCTCGGAGCGGCGCGGCGTAGGAAGGTCCCCGTGATTTCAAAGACCAGATTATATCGGACTTAAGTAACTTTAGTTTTTTTTAAATCTCACCCAATTTTGTTTGTGATAAATTCAAATTCAAATTGTTTATTCTGTGAGTAGGCCACAAGGGCACTTTTACAAGTCTGACTCTACGGCATTTCCCAAGAGGAGACCACTGTTAAGAAGAAAGCCGAAACAAACTCAACAGTCAGCCGTATTTTCAATATTACAATATTGTCTTAATTATACTTAAAACGTTTAAAATTGTATTATAACTAATTTATAATTTTTTACATGATAACTGAAAAAAGTATGTATAGTGCCAGATTGTACACGGAAATTGCTAAATATATTGTCTATGGTTGAATTTTGTCTGGTGGTATACTCTTGTGATAAAAGATATTCGCATATTTCATTTTTCGATTTATTCCTAACATTAATATTGAAATCTCCTGATATAATTATCTTTTTCTACTCCTGTATTTCTTTCTGTCATTTAAATGGTTACCAACTCTAACATAAAGACATACATTACTTAAGACTTGCAAAACTCTATAGTCTATTTCCCAAAAAAGCATTGCTCAGCGTGTCACAATCGCTATTAAGGTATTCCTTGGTGCCACAGAGTACAAAATTTCAATCTAATAATTTATATTCAGTGAGTCTTAAACTAATGTTATATGAAATAATTAATATTACCAACTTAACAAACCGCCGAATTCATACAGTTACATTAATAATGTACGTAAATGCATTGCTGCTGCCCTTGCCCTCGGATCCATACGAGGGCATTAACCCGGCCTCAGGGAGGACAGAGTCACCTTCTTTGCCCTCCACTGAGGTAATTCCTGACCGGCGCGTCCTTGCCGCGGGGGTGGGCGCCCTGCACTTCAGTAGGCCGGAGTGCGCGCTTGGCTGAGTTCGGTAAGGACCCAGTTCTGCGGGGTATAATGTGGATCCCAAGCCCAGGGTTACGGGTGAAGTCCCCAACGGCTACGAAGGTGGAAGTGAAAACCACTGGAACGGCTAAGTAGGCGGAAGAGGCAAACCCATGGGTAAGCTGCCCTCACATATGGAGTCCACAGGTACCCGCGGAGCTGCACTGCTAGGTAGGGCAGTGCAGTAGGGTGCACGGCGGAAGAGACTCAAGTCCAACGGCTGCACCCGCACCTCTCCCAGAGAGTCACTACCTTGGCGTCAGGCGACAGCCGGCCGTAAAATAATAACCCAACAAATATCCCAAGTAACAAACCATTCCTGTAAGGCCCGCCTTATAAGATCAACAATCTTATAGCAGTTTTATAGTCGTTTTGACTATGACCATTATCTCAAATCGTCTTATAGGATTCTTATTAGCGTTATGAATTTGACCGACTATCTTATAACACCATTGTACATGACTATTCGAGGTGCAAGACGTATTGATCCTATTACTTAGTCTCACTAACTTTTATAGGACAACTTTATAAGTGTCTTATGAGCACGTAAAGGCTTATAAGCACATTTTATAAAACTGTTACCAGTTTGTATATTTTGGTCTTATAAACGCATTTAGTAAAATGTTTACTCCTTTTACCGTCTTACTTCTTTCTTATATAGGATATATAATCCTATAAATGTTATAGAAAAAGTTGCTATAGGGTAAAAAAAATATAGGACTGATTTAACCTGGTCACTAGTTTTAAAAGATTATTGGCACCAAACTAGAACTTTATATGATTGCTCTAAGTAAGTTTTTACTTATAAGTGTCTTGCACTTGCTATTAATAGAGTATCGGACATCCATGGCCGCCATTTTGATTACAATTCAGAATTTAAATATTAGCTACGGAAGACATAAAATGGATTAAATGCGATGGAAACGATTTAAGTGGGTCTTATAGAAGAAGGGTAAATAAAACGTACGAAGAAATGAAATCAGGATTGAGTACGAAATGAGGCATACGGGTGAAATCCGTGATGGTTCCGTACATGAAAATTACTGTGAAGATGATAATTTTAATAATGAAGATAATATAACTATGTACAGTAATTAATTATGACTTGTAAATTAAATTATTTACCAATAAATGTACTATGAACTATGATGATTTTAAAACTTATGGTGCTAGTAGTGACGATGAAAACAAAAGTACAGATTACGAAAAAAAATGCAATTTAAAAAATTACATAGAATAGTCTGCTATTAAGAATAACAGTATCCGTGCAATTAAGCATTCAAAATTAGCTGGCAAGAATATATATTGACAGATTGACATTTTGTTACGTACCTATTAACATATATCTTTTATCTTTTGACGACCGGTTTGGCTCAGTGGGAGTAACGTTGCCTGTGAAGCTGAGGTCCTGGGTTCAAATCCCGGTAAGGGCAAATATTTGTGTGATGAGCAATAAATATTTGTTCCTGAGTCTTGGATGTTTTTCTATGTATATAAGTAATATATCTATTAAATATATCGTTGTCTAGTACCCATAACACAAGCCTTATTGAGCTTACCATGGGACTAGAGCGATTTGTGTAAATTGTCCCGTAATATTTATTTATTTATATTTATTTATCTTTGTATGTTAAAACGTTAAAACGTTGTCGATTAAAACATTACTCTAAATATTCAATTTCTTTACAGTTCACTTTAGTCAAAAATAACCCTAACGACAAAAATATACATGGCGATGTTATAAAATAACAACGCCATGTTAATTATTTCCTATAATAGCATGGTATAGAACAAATGGTTTAAGAATGGTTCTGACGCGTGCAATTTTAGTTCAACCGATCTGCCTTAACAGCCATGGCTACTTTGTCAGTATAATTATCAATGAAATAAACAATTATATAATATTTAATAATGAACTTTAAGGGGGCATGAAAATAGGGTTTCTAGTGTCAAGTAAATTATCAATAAAATTAATTTCGCCAGCTAAGTCTCTGGGAATACTTCTCTAAATAACAGTCTAAATCTAACACTTAATCACATTTTGAAAATATATAATATGGTTAATACTTACACTTTTCAAAGTTTAACTTATTTTTTATTACTAACATACCACGCGACACCAAGTAAAAACAAACGTCTTCATTAAGTCATCCCGCTGGCCATAATAGGATCAATTACTCCAGTAATAGCACGCACCAGATCGATATAGGACTAGTTGCGCTTATTGAATGCGCTTACAGGATACTTAAAGGAGCATTTTATCCTGTGAGTGCACTTAACAAGATATTATAAAAATTGTATTGCACTCTTGAGGACTGTTATAAGACTGCTATAAGACGTAATAGCACTATAAACGGCGGCAAAACACGGTCTTGTAGCAGTTTATTGGAGTTCTATAGGACTACAAAATACACAGTCCAAGAACGTTTACATGACTAAATTTTGCTACTTGGGATATTAACCATGATGCACAATACAAATAAAGGAAATATAAACTATTCTAAACTATGCTAGGGCGTCCCCCTTAAGCGATGGCACGAACAGAGATATGAAAAACACTAGGGCGTCCCCGCAAAGCGACGGAAGGAAAATACATCGGAGCTTGGAGCCAATGATTGAGTTACGCATTGCTACCTGGAACATTGGATCCATGATAGGACGAAGTGCTGAACTGAGTGCCGTACTGGAAAGGAGAAAAATTGACATATGTTGCGTACAGGAGACTAAATGGAAGGACGCTAAGTCACGACAGATAGGAAAGGGCTTCAAACTTATTTATAATGGAACTACAAACAATAGGAATGGGGTGGGTGTCATACTCAGTAAAAACTTACATAACAAGATTGTAGAAATCAGCAGGATCAGCGACCGCATCATTTCGGTTAAGATAGCTTTAGAAGGCCAACCGTGCCTCAACGTGGTATCAGTCTATGCCCCTCAGATCAACTGTCCAGAAGCTGACAAAGAGGAATTCTGGGAAGAGTTACACACTTTGGTCAGAGCAATCCCGAGTAAGGAACAAAGACTCATATGCGGTGATCTGAATGGACACGTGGGTCACAACATAGATGGACACGATGGGATCCATGGCGGATTCGGCTATGGAAGCCGAAATGTGGAGGGAGAAAGTATCCTAAACTTTGCTGTTTCACAAAAATTGGCAGTAGTAAATACATTTTATCAAAAGCGTGATGAACATCTGATAACCTATAAAAGTGGAACAGCGAAAACTCAAATACACTAAGACTAGTAAAGGACTGTGAAGTGATTCCTGGGGAACCCCTAACGACGCAACACAGGCTTTTACTACTTGCTATGAAGTTAAAACCCCGATAAAAATCAAACCACCAGTAACAGATAAAATCAAATGGCACGAATTGAAGAGTACTTAAGGGGACACTTGAAAAGACAAGATGGTCAACCATTTCATGGAAAATCGTGGTGGCTCTCCAGAACGCACTTGGGCAAAGTTTGAGAGCATCTGTATTGCAACTGCTAAACAGGTTTTCGGTACTAGTAAAGGCGCTCTACATAACAACAAAGACGCCAAATGGTGGAACAGCCAAACCAAAACCATAGTGGAAGAAAAGAAGAGAACCTTCAAGCAGTGGCAAACATCGGGTAGCGATAATGACAGGGAAAAATATAAAATCGCTAAGAAAGAAGCCAGAAGAACAGTTGCAGTACAGAAGGAGAAATCTGATAGAGATCTCTACCAGCGTCTTGAGCATGCTGATGACGTTGAGATTTTTAAAATAGCCAAACAAAGGCATAGCAACACAACAGATTTTGCGGCTACGAAGTACATTAAAAACAGAGAGGGCGTGCTACTTACATCAGATGCAGATATTAACGGCAGATGGTTAGAATACTACAGCAAGCTGGTAAACGCGGAATTCTCCAGGCAACAAGAAGTACCAGAATTACCAGTTCAAGGCCCGATTGAAGCCGTTACTAGAGACAAAGTTAGAAGGGCCGTCGCAAAAATGAAAAGCTACAAAGCTACAGGTCCAGATCAAATCCCAGCAGAGGTCTGGACATTACTGAGCGAAGATGGTATTGCATGGCTAACTGAACTCTTTAATAGTATCATGAGTAATGGTAAAGTGCCGGAAACTTGGAGGAAAAGTTTACTTATACCCTTCTACAAGAACAAAAGGGACGTACGCTCATGTGAGAACTACCGTGGTATCAAGCTCACCTCGCATACCCTGAAGATCTGGGAAAGGGTCATATATCAGCGCCTTCTCAAACTGGTAACGTTAACCAAAAACCAATTTGGTTTCATTCCGAAAAGAGGTACGATGGATGCGATTCATGCAGTGAAAACAGTAGTGGAAAAAGCGCGGGAAAACAAACAGACACTTTAGGTGGTATTTATAGACCTGGAAAGACGTTCGATCGTGTCCCAAGAACGTTAATAGGGCAAGCCCTCAGAGCTCATAACGTTCCTGAACATTACATAGAGCTCACCATGTACAATGCCGTCCAAACTACCGTTCGAAGCCCAGCGCGAGTATCTGAAAGCTTCGATGTAAAGGTGGGCGTACACAAAGGCAGCGCGTTGAGTCCGATGCTGTTCAACATTGTTATGAACTACCTTACCAGGAAAATACAAGAGCCCGTACCCTGGAACCTTATATATGCGGACGACGTAGTTCTGATATCAGATAATAAAGAAAACATCCAGCAGAGTCTGGAAAAATGAAGAGAAGCCCTAGAGAGGAATGGTCTGAAGGTCAGCAGAACAAAAACGGAATACATGGTGTGTCACTTCAACTCTAGACGTCTGTCGGACACCGATCTAACGTTAGACTACACCTTGCTGCCCTAAGTGCACAATTTCAAATATCTTGGATCTATAATATCAGATAACGGCACAATAGAGGCGGACGTCACACATAGAGTTAACACAGGATGGAGCAAATGGCGCTGTGATGCAAAGATGCCAGTAAGAACTAAAGGCAAAGTCTATAGAACAGCAAATAGACCTGCAATGCTCTACGGCAGCGAAACATGGGCCGCAAAGAATACACACATACAAAAACTCCACGTCGCCGAAATGCGAATGTTGCACTGGGCAGGAGGTGTCACGCTGAAGGATCAAATCCGAAATGAATATGTTCGCGGTAGTCAGAAAGTAGCACCAATAGCAGACAAATTGGAAGAAAATAGACTAAGGTGGTACGGCCTCGTAATGAGAAGATCGGAAGATAATATCGTGAAGAAGTGCCTTTCCATCGCAACAGGCAAAAGGGGAAGAGGCAGACCCATAGCTACATGGCTAACGACTGTCCAGAAGGACATGAAACGCAAGAATCTGCGTGAAGATGACGTCCACAACCGCAGCAAATAGCGCGTCATGGTTAAGAAAGCCGACCCCGTGTGACCGGGAAGTGGCGAGGCAAAAGAAGAAGAAGTAAATGCATTGCTGCCAACTTAAAAAAAAAAAAAAAACATTTTTTACAATTTACGTACACATATTTTATCGCCTATTTTTTTCAAATCATAACATGTTATCATCACTGGCAAGTATACGCGAATTTAAAAAATAAGAAAGCTATATATATTGATTGACAGCTCGCTTTTTAATTTTCTTCGTGGCGCTAAATTTTATTCATCTTGATATTGAAGTTGTTGATTGTTGTCTTGTTATAAACTGTTGAAAGTGAGAAAAATGTAGGAAGACGAGCCTAATTGTACTTACTACCGAAGATATTTGTGTCGTGACGCAAGAAGTATCAAATAATTTGCTGCTAGAAAAATTTCGGCGCAAATATAAATATTTAGACTTTTGTGTTTTATTAAAAAGTGCTTAGGGTCATTCATTAATTACGTATCATTCAGTAATTAATGAATGGCCCCTTAGTTGTAGAAAAACTATTGTATATAGACTTTTATTTTAAACTGAGCTAATCGGCTTAAATAATACAATGGCTGATTCGCTCAGTTTAAAAACTAAAGACTATATACAACGTTGTATCATTCGGGCAAAAAACGCTCGTGGCGTCTTCCTTTGCGATACTTACGATTGTCCTTACGTAATTACAGAATGGCCCTTTAGTCCTAGAAAAACTGTTGTTTGCAACGTTGTATTACTCGGTCTAAAACGCTCGTGGCGTCTTTCTTTGCGATACTCGCAATTGTCCTTACGTAATTAGTGAACAGCCCCTTAGTCGTAGAAAAACTATTGTATGCATCGTTGTATAATTGTGTCAAAAAACACTCGTGGCGATGCTCGCCAAGGCTCGCATCGCAACCCACGCCACTCGTCTTTTTGACCCCTTTTATACAACAGTTGCATAATAGTAGTTTATGCAACTGCTACATAATGAGAGGCCTTAAAATACGAGTGTGGTTTTATGAAACGAGCGTTAGCGAGTTTCATAATAGGATCACACGAGTGTTTCAAGGCCTAATTATGTACAGATGCATACACTACTTTATCTATACACATATCATAAGTACTCTAAGATGGGTTCATAAATAGCCGTAGGGAAATGACCTGCATTGTTACTAGTGCTACCTGTAAAATTTCAATAGGCCATCATAGATATTAAAATAATGCAATAAAAAATTAACTTGAACAAATACAGAAGGAAACAAATTATTTATTCACATAAATTCGTGCGTTTGTTCATTCTCCAATCTAAAAAAATTTTAATACTTGTTTCACTAGTACTAAATTTGGCTATAGATTTTTCTGAAAAAAGTTATTTGTTGCAATCGTGGTTGCATTTACAATATCCGACGGAGTGTTCATATAGTTCTCGGAGTCACTTCTACTCATATTTTCAACTTAAATGTAAAGTACAAACAACTTTTCACAATTCTACTTTCGTAACAGCAAATAAATGACAACATTAATGGCGGCAATTCGATCCTCCGTCAAAACGAATGTATTTTTTTTAAATCATAACCAAACGAATGAAGTCCTTATTCTCATATCACTTGAGATCAGATGTCGTGCGATTTATATAAAAAACACTGAATTGAAGTTTCATATCGATAACTGTTTTAATATCTATGGATACTAAAATAGAGATCTACTTGAGTTTTGACAGCTGTTCCAAATTTAAACTCATAACGTTACAAAAATCGCAAAAGTTTATACTGAAATACACATTACAGTAAGGATTTTACCTACTACCACAGACAAGAAAGTTCTCATAGTAAAATTGGTTTTAATAATGCTGGTAATTTCCTTCGGTTACTGAAGGCATTTTAGAGTACTAATGATATGTGGGTAGATAAAATACTATTTCGTGTGCACTGATAAACGTTCCTAATGCATTCGACGGCAAATTTTGGAAGACAATTTGGGGATTTATATACGGTAATGAATAGAACACCAAATGCTTTGAACGTGAGGCATTCGCAATGTCCACTCCCGGAACTATTTACAAAACCACTTTTCATACATCGATTGTCTACATCAGTGGCAAAACTATTATTTATATGTGCGATCGAGCCCGAGTTTGCATTCGATACACTGTTGCCGTCTAATCTGCAAACTTGCTCAAAACCATCCAGCACAAAATTGTCGCTTTGGAAACCCCAATTTTCCACAAATAAGGCGATATGAGATGATTTAATTATAAAATCAGCTTCTACATCTAGTAAATGTTTTCGCAATGATTGGACATTATGAAAAATTATTTGAATGTAGTCTTCCGGAGACCGTAGAAATTCGAACTGTGGTTTCAACTAGTTCATGTAGATAATAAATGATGAGGCTTGTTTCTGATATCTTTGCTGGGGGGTTAAAATCTCCATCTGATGAAACTAAATATAAACCACTAGCTGATGTAGCTCGAGAGCAGGCTACGTAAAGCATAGAGCGCTTTAAACTCCTACTTAAATGGACAACTACATTATGAATCGTCATTCCTTCAGCTGGTACTACTGGAAATTGAGACCGATGTACTTTTAGGTTTGATGTTCCCTTCCGCCACCGTCGCAGCCACGCCGCGCCGAACGTAACGAAAAACAAACTGTACCGAGGAACAAACTTAATTTTGCTCTTGGAAAACTGTTGTCCCCATACATCAACATAGGACGCTGTAAGTTTATCAACAGCAAATAAGTATGTTATCGTAATAAGCACACATATTGGGCAAATTTCTATGTTACTTTAAATATCATACACTTCTTATAGGTTTTCCTGTAATCGATGGGCAAAGAACTATTTACTGTATATTTTTCAAATGGTCAATTTTTGCATATTTTCTTTAATAACTTCAAAACTACTCATTACAAAATTATAAAAAAAAATTGAGATCGTCGTAACAAGACCTTTCATTTGATTTACAACACTAAACTGTTTGTGTTGTAAATGAAAACCAAATTTCAACTCAATTGGTCCAGTAGTTTCTGTGCAAATTGACTGTGACAGACGGACGGACGGACACACGAGTGAGATTATAAGGGTTCCGTTTTTTCCTTTTGAAGCACGGAACCCTAAAAAGTATCAGTTATTATATGAACATTATTTCTGAAATAAAAAAATATTTTCTAAATAAAAAATTGATTCCTATGACAAAACCGTGAAAATAGCTAAACGCAGTCAATGTTAAAAAATATTTCCGAATTAAGGCGAGGCTAAAATATGTCTAAGTTTCATTTTTGAGAAAAAACACTATACATGCTTCGACCGTAAATACCATTCAGGCCTCGTATTATGTTATAGCCTACGACTCGGTCTAGTATCTCATACTCGACCAGTATGGCTTATTTACTGATCTCTGCCGTAATGTAGCTGATATGTTTATATGTTTGTCACGTTATAAGTATTATAGTGGGTTTTGTTGGTTCATTGTTACTAGTTTTAAATGGAAAAAGGTAGTATAAATATATTTCGTAGTTTTATTGCATCACACATTTCCTCGCTTTAGTGAGGTGAAAAGATGTGTGTTTCGCACGGCTTCAAAGTTATTTGGCTTCTCGTGCCTTTAAAGCCTCGCTACGCTCAGGAATCTATATTGCAAGTAGCAAAAATTGTGTCCCCCCCTACCCCTCTGTTTTCTAAACTGTATGTTCTAAAAATATGTCACATTTTACAAATATAAAGCTTAATAAATACTTCCAACAAAAATTGTTCTCAACATGATCGGACATACCGTTTATAAGTTATGGCCAAAAAACTGCGCTTCTCAGCAAAAGGACGTGTTTTTTTTTAATTGTATGTTTTTCATCTGTAGTCAATTTTTTGATATAAACGGCTGTGGAACCCTACCATGAGCATGGTCCGACATGGTCTTGGCCGGTGTTTGATATTTAACTCTCAAACTAAGTAGCGGCTTATACAAGACACCTCCACTTCAAATTTCATCAATAGTAAAATGCCTAAGACATACGGACGGACAGACGGACGGACAGAGGGACGGACGGATGGACGGACATGACGAAACTATAAGGGTTCCATTTATATTCTCGTTTCATTATTGAGAAAAGCACTATACTGGCTTCGACCGTAAGAGCCATCTTGGCCTCGTAATATAGCCGGACCTCACCTGCGGCTAGTTCCGTCTAATTCATACTAGGCCAGTATGGCTTACCTACTAATCTCAGCCGTAATGTAGTATTACACTATTTTTAAATAAATACATACAAAAATATGTAAATATATAGTTTTCATATTTTTGTATGCATAATTTCATAGTTCTATGTCAACGGGAAGTTATACCCTATTATTTTGATTCCCTTGAGAGTGTCGAAATAAACGTTTTTTGCAGCATAAATGGCCGTATCTTAGTTTACGAGAATGTAGAAGTTTGATGTTTTCTCAGCTTCAAGGGATTCTGACATACAGGGTCTTGACAGACAGACAGACAAACAGACAGACGGCCGGACAGACGGACGGACGGACGGACAACAAAGTGACCCTGTCTCGTTCCGTTTTCTCCGATTGAGGTACGGAACCCTAAAACATGGTGTATATGATATTGATATATAAATTAACTATCAATTTACAGACGTTCAGTGTAGTGTATATTCTAATTGGATTAAATATTTTCGTGCTGGCGTAGCACTGTCGTAGCCACTCCGCGTAGACACGAATTTATTAAAATACGCTTTGGGCAGTTATAATCCCTTTAAGATTATAACGTGCAAATATGATGTACATCATTATATTAATCTACACCCATGTAGTAAGTCCTCTATAAGATGTTCAAAAAATATTATTAACATTCTCATACACGTTACTTATAAACTGTCTGGCTATGCGCAGCTTTTAAAAATTATTCTTCTGACAGCAAATTATTTAAAATTCCACACTCGACGACCACACGCTCGAGATTGATTCAATTCTGAGCTTCGGACTAGTGGTTATATTCTCTTTGATTGCGAGCGTCAAACGCGTTAGGCAATACGGAAGCGGATCAGATGTCGGTGTAAGTCATCTTATTCATCTATACATCTATACATATAATAAAGCTGAAGACGGTCAAAAGACTGTTCATGGAAGGATATTCGAAAAAGGGGATACTTAAAATCGACAACAGTACACGTTCCAACAGTTTTTAGAATTTTTGTCTGTTTATTTGGGCGCGCATCACGTGAAAACGGCTGAACAGATTTTGATGCAAACTTTACTAATCTGTAGAGAAAATCTCCGGCCAGGTTATAGGCTATAAAAATCTAACCCTTAAAAGGGGGGGCAGCCACTACACTTGATTGAGTTAAGTTTGCAGCTGAAACGGTTGGCGCTACTTAGGAAGGAGGTGCAAAATTTTCTCAAATATGTGCTATCGAATACTTTTCTAAACTAACAGGTGGCGCTAAAATTTATATATTTTTGCCAAATTAACTTTAAGTTTGGAAGAGGGGGTACGGATATTAACAAATTTAATTGAATAATTGATTTAATAATACAACAAAATACGAGATAAGTGGCTCGGTGGTATCAACAAGGAGGAGGCTCATATGTGCAAGAATTCGCCCAGGTATTGCTTCAGGTTAGAGAAGGACTCCTGGAGGAAACCAACGGCCTGGTTTGATTACCAGAGACGTTATGCAGGATCGTTCCGTCCGTTGAAGACCACATTCGGAGCGTATACCTGAGCCAGGTGACACGTCGTGAGAGCTCTTCGGTTTGTGAGAGAACCATACTCACGCCGAAAATTGAACAGGCAGTGATATTTAATGCACGGATATTGGCGAAAATCGAAGGTGAACAGGCGGTATATAATTCCACTAGCTGTTGGCCGTGACTTAGTCCGCACAGAGATGAAATTTGTAGCCTTTTAGAAGGCAACTTCGTCACCGGAAGAAAAAAAACATAACCCCCTTTTTTCTTCAGCGTAATCGAATAAAAAGTATCCTATAATTGTCTGTCAAGAATTTGCCCAGGTACTGCTTCAGGTCAGGTTGGAGAAGGACTTCTGGAGGAAACCAACGGCCTGATTCGATTACCAGAGACGTTATGCAAGATCGTTCCGTCCGTTGAAGACCACATTCGGAGCGTAAACGGAAATCTGAGCCAGGTGACGCGACGTGAGAACTCTTCGGTTTGTGAGAGAGCCGTTAATGCGCGGATATTGGCGGAAATGGAAGGTGAACAGGCAGTATATAATTCCATTAACACTGTCTTGGATGAACACTTCGTCACAACATACTTGATGGAGTTCCTAAACTCATTGAGCGCTTCAGGACTCCCAGCACACACATTAACCCTGAAAGTTGGAGTTCCGATCATGCTTCTTCGGAATTTGTCAGCTCCAAAGTTATGCAACGGAACCAGGCTAAACGTAATGCAGCTGCAGCGAAACCTCATCGAGGCGCAAATCCTGATGGGGTGCGGCGCCGGAGAAGCCGTGTTCATCCCCCGCACCCCCCTTATTCCTAGCAACTTCCCGCTCCGCTTCAAGCGCCTATAGTTACCAGGGGCAGACGCTGCGCGCCGCCGGCATGGACCTGCGCACGGGCTGCTTCTCGCACGGGCAGCTGTACGAGGTGTGCTCGCGCGTCACCAGCTGCACGGAGCTGTTCGTGCTGATAGCCGCCGGAAAGACTCACAATGTGGTGTACAAAAAAATATTGTAAAATGTCAATGTTATGTAAATATACTTTACATACCTACTTTTGGAGTATGTCACTGTAGATATAATTATATGAACATATTTAGTTGTGCATACATAAACATAACTGTAAATAAAATGTAAATACTTGGCCTCAATATCTATATTCAACTTTCCTCTAATCGTACTTCTAAAAAATATTAGACCAAAATTCGAAAGGTTGTTAGGAAGTATGGATTTCTATGTGTATATTTCTTACCTTTTCATGCTTAGACTGATTTGACCGTAGGACCGATTTGGGTGATATTTGCCATGGACTTGATTTAGATAGTACTACAGTCAAGGACGTAAAAATAGAAAAGTGTTACTGTATCGTCGATATACACCTTTAAGTATATGTAAGGGAGTTTAGTAAAACGTCCCACTTTGTCGATTCTAGTTTCGGAGTTACGGGCAGTTTAGTGAAATATGGCAAAACCTATCGAAAATCGACTTTCAATGAAAACTGATAGAACGTACTGTAATAAACCAATGATTTTGATGTCGATCCATAAATGACCAATTTAAGCACTTTTTTAAGGCCTCAAAGTTTAGTGCCCAGCGTCCCACTTTGTCGAATACCGAAAAAAATTGTCGATATCATATTTGTGCCTGTTATAGGGAAACATTTGTACTTTGTCGATATCGAGTTATGAGTAGTTTGTAACATAAGAAAGCATAAGCTATCTTTTGGTGAAAAAATTAGGTCTCTAAATGCTATACTTATTTTTTTTTAATTCTTCTAACTTGCAAAGGTGAAAAAGCAACAATTGAAAAAACGTTGGTTAAAGTTTGGGACCGCAGAAAACACACTTGTACTTTGAAGTTATGGAGTGGTTAGTATCAAATGAATTGGCATACTTTAAGGATTTCAAATTAGTCAAAATCGTGTATGTAACCTTAGTAGTTTGAATGTTACGGAGGCTTGAACATAAAAACAGAACGAAAATATGTCAATCCTGAATATGGGTTTATTTTCTATATTTATAACACGACCCGCGGATTCATCATTAAAGTTTTTTCAACAATACAATACAATAATTATTTATTTTACTAAAAATACTTAGAAATAAATCAATCCTAAAGGTAAAAGAAAAACATAAAACGATATTTACAATATATACAATTACTATAAAAAGAGAACCCCGTTTAGAAGGTCGGCCTGCGGCATAGACCCCATTACGCTGGCGGCGTTACCTCTCTGGATCGCGAGAGCGATTCTCTGTGAGAGGTATGCGCCAGCTCTGGGGTCCCCCGAGATGCGGACCAACCGTGCCGACAGGGCCTTCATGAATGCCTTCATGTCGGCCGACCAGGGTCCCAAAGTTTCAACCGCAAGCGCCGCAAACTCGTAGTCTTTTGATAAGGACGAGTATTTGCGGCGCTTGAGTATTTGGGCCTGGTCGGTCGCTGCGCCGGCTTGTAGTCGAGTTGCCCGAATGTGGGACGCAGCGAACGTATCAACGCAAGTTGCGTCCCACACCAAGGCTCTGCCCAGTTTCCACGGCACCAATGTGGGTCCGTCCGGACGCCTGCCATCATCTCTAGCCATACACAAGGGTTCCAATATAGCAGGCACAGAGGCGGTGGCAAGCGCACGGCGGACCAAGTCATTTATGGCACCGTGGCGATATAGACGGCCGGCGCTTCTGAGGCATGAGAGGCGGTGTCGGCCCAGCTGGTCTACGCTCTTGCCACAGCAACGTGTATGGGGGACGCATATTCTCGACCCAAGCCTTAGGCCTTAGGCTGCCTGCTATTCGCAGGCAGCCTGGATCGAGAACTGTTCCCACATTGTGGGAGGGCAGAGCACGCAACCAGTGCCCTGATTCAGCCGCAGATACCGCCAAAATACGGGCACGCTCCGAGTCTTCTAGAGTATTTTCATTGGGGGCTGTGTGGGTTGCCTGGAGCCGTCCCTGCATCACCTGAAGTCACAGCTGTCAGATCCTTTAAATGTTGAGGTGACAGGGCGTCGAGGCCACCGGCTGAGCCATTAGGGAACGAGAGAATGGCCTGTTGTACTACCTCCTCAGTTATGGTGATAGTGTCGTCTTCTGGGGAAGGGGGATCTGGCAGCTGTGTAGAGGTGGGAGGGGCGGGGAGCTTTTCTCTGAGCGCGGCAAAGGTTTCGGCGGAGTGTGTCGCCAATCCGTCGCTGGAGAAAAGTAGACGGGCGGCTCCACTCACATTTCCCTCCGATACTTTGTTTTCTATGCTCTTAATTTTATAGTGTTGTTGTAGGTTGGGTCGATTTTTATTACTATTGTTTTGGTGAGAAATATGTGGCTCGGTGAAAGCTATGGTGTTATTTTTAATTTGGGTAGTAAGAGAGTTCTTGTCGGCTCTGTCTGCATGGAGGACAGAGTAGGGAAAGGTGAGTAGACGCTCCCATGCTTGGGGTGAATTGTCTGCGACGACTTTGGCTATGGTTGTGGCGAGGCAGCGAGCCACTGAAATCCGAGCGCCGCGGGGTATGACCGGCAAGTTAGTCTTCCATAGGCCCAACCTCTCTGCAAATTCAATAGAGCTATTAACGGATACCCCTGTGGAGTCTACGCCGGAAGACGTTGGTGCAGGTTGTGTGGCGCTGAGCAGCGGGGGATCTACAATCATACGAGTGCCATGACGGCGGGCATTATGGATTGCGAGCCCCCGCTGCCCCTTATATTGTTTATTGTCGCCACAGAGGGGGCAAGTCAACAGGTCCACCGAAGCTTAGCAGGGCTGCGTAGACATTTAAAAACTGGAAACTTAGTAAATAGATAAAACATAAAAAATAATAATAAAGAAACACGTGTGGCACACAATGCACTGATAGCTTGATAAGATCGCTGAATTTCCATGAATATAAATCGAGGACATTTCTAGTGCAGCAGCGCACACGTTCAGGCCACGCCGGAGCGGCGGCGTGATTCTTGAAGTACACGTTGAATATCAGCTATCTCTAATACGGATACTCTAATACTAGCACTGCACTATCACTTCAAAATGTTCTTGACTAGCCGTGATGTATAACTTCAATTAAATAGTAGTAGTAGCCAAACACACTTATTTTGTTACGCAAAAATGTTATACTGCATCGTCGCCCATCCTTTAATATATTTTGTTTGTAAATATTGTACTGGAGTCTTTCTTTGACATCTGTCACGTTGTCCGGGGGACTGCGGCATAGCACGCAGGTCCGCGGTGCCGTCACCGTGGGCTAAAAAGGATGCGTACGGGTTGTCTGTACCCTTCGGTTGTTTTACGGATGCTCGCAAGAGCGAAATTATAAATTAATTTATTTTATTTTACGAAATGTTAGAGAGCATAATAAATGTTGTTGTTGATCCGTTGCTAGGCCACAGATTTTTTTATTTTTAAAGTTGTACTATGTATGTATTAATGTACCCTCATGTTAAAAAAAACAGAAATAATTCTATGTATCCCTTTAGTTATAGTTGAATCATCGAGAGCGTGGAATTGCATATGTAGTAGTATTGTTTGTTTACAGGCATTCCATATTTGAATTTTCTATTTTCTTGTACTATCAGCATACAAAGAGGTTGTTATATATATATATATATATCGAAGAACTAAAAACAAAAATAATGTCAGTGTGAAATTGTCAATATTATTTACGTTGTGCGTATATTTTTACATCTGATTTGATTGTATTCTCAATTAATTATTGTGTCCGCCCGTACGACTACGAATAATTTGTATATTTTAAAAAAATATGGCTGTAAGTAATTTTGGTCCTATTGAGAGTCAAAGTAAGCAAATAATTTTGCTGTTATAAATATTTTGAAAATGAACTGACGAAAAATTTAAACTTGCCTTACACCGCTGCCTAGTTAGTTAAAAAAGCTACAGGTGTTTGTCTCTCTACTGTTTATAACATTGTGACTGAGAGCAACAGCGAGAAATTCGCAACAACAAAGAAATTCACCTCCCCGAAGAATAAAAAGTTGCGTCCTTGTCCGTCATCAGCAGTAGACGATTTTGATCAGGAAGTCATCCGGAGAACTATATACAATTTTCATTTGTCCCATAAGCAATTTCCAACCTTAAAGGGACTCCACTCTGTGTTAAAATCCGATATAGATTACAAATTTGGCATTTCCACCTTACGAAAACAAATACAAAAATTAGGATTTAAATGGAAAAAGACCGAGGACAACCGAAAAATATTAATGGAAAAACACAACATACGACTGCTAAGAATAAATTACCTTATCAAGATTGCGGAATATCGATCTCAAGATAGACCACTAGTTTATACTGATGAAACCTACATCCACACTTCACATGTGTCCGGAGAAGCTTGGACCGATGGAACAGAATTTGGTGTAAAAAAACAAATCAGTACAGGCCAGCGGTTAATAATAGTGCACGCAGGAGGAAAAGATGGTTTTATTCCCAACGCTTTGTTAATGTTTAAGGCAAACCTAAAAACGGGAGATTACCATGACCAGATGAACTTTGTCAACTACGAAATATGGTTAAAAGAAAATTAATACCGAACCTCAAACCGAATAGCGTACTTATCGTGGATAATGCGTCCTATCACAACAAACTTTTGAATCGTGCTCCAACGTCAAATTCTAATAAACAAGAAATGATGGATTGGTTGACAGAACACAAAATTTCGTATAACCGGTTGATGTACAAAACCAGTTTGTATGAATTAATTAAACAAAATAAAGAGCGGTTTCGCGAGTACCACATAGATGCAATTTTAAAAGAACATGGCGACTCCGTATTACGATTGCCACCGTATCACCCGACATTCAATCCGATCGAAAATATTTGGTCCATGGTAAAAGGATACGTAGCAAAAAGAAACGTTTCATTAAACATGCAAGGCATTATGAGTTTAGCAACTGAACGAATGAATACCATCACTGCTGAGGACTGGGAAAATATTTGTCACCACGTCGAAAGTGAAGAAAATAAATATCGATGTCAGGAAGGAGAAATGGATCAAATAACAGACAATTTTATTATCAATACTTGTGACAGCTCAGATGAAGAACATGATAGCGAATAAAAGAAAAAAACAGAGGACTACTACTTATTCCACTTCTTGGGTATGTCATTTTATTAAGTTAAGAGAAAATTATTCTCCTTTTGTTGCAAACGGTACAACCACTACAAATGCAATTCCATCTTCTCGATAATTCAACTATAGTTATTATGTCAAAAATTTAATAAAAAATGAATTGAAACGTACAGCATAAAAAAATACGAATAAAAAATAGAAGATTGTTTGACAAGGGGCTAAAATAAGCCATTATTATGGCACAAAGTGATAATTTGGATGAGCTCACGAAGTGAGCCAATATATCTGAGTGTCATATAATGGCTTTTAACCACGTGTTAAACACTCTGCTTTTCACTTCGACTGCGAGAAAATAAAAATTCGATTTCAAATTATTTATTTGTTCAACACAGGTTTAGGTACAGTACAGAGTACATAAGGTCTTAATATACAGGTAGGAGTATCACTGTGCTGCGCCGCGAGGCATACAAATTTTAATCGCCATTAATGGGGTGTAACATGCAAATCTACAGGTCCCATTAATTATAGTCTGTTAGATATTCGTTAACACTATAATATGCTTTCTTTACTAGAAAGTGATTTAACGCCTTTTTAAAATCAGATATATTGGCGATATTTATTATGTTTTTCGGAACTTTATTATACATTTTAGGAGCCATCCCAAGTATGCTTTTTCGTAATAAAGCCGTTCTAGATGATATTGCCGCTATTTTGTTTCTGTTACGATTACTTCTAAAATTTTGAAATAGATGCAAGTTACATTTTCCAAAAATTACCACTTCATAGATATACCGGCAAGGGAGAGTCAATATCCGTAATTTTTGAAAATAAGGCTTACAAGATTCTAGGTAGTGAATGCCACATAGAGATCTGACACATCTTTTCTGCGCTTTGAACGCAGTTTCTCTTTCTACACAATTGGCCCAAAATATGATGGCGTATCTTAGGGTAGATGTTACAAATGCCTGGTAGGCCGTTAAAACTACTGACTCATTTACAAATTTTCTTAAATTATATAACGCAAATGAAAATCGATTCAATTTCTTACATACTATGTCTATTTGGTTTCTCCATGTCAACCTATTATCTACACTTAAACCTAAAAATGTTGTAGTATCCGTTTCTTCGATCTGTTGATCATTATACGATATATTTAAACTACTTATGCTATTATTTCTTAGCTTAAAAAACATAATTTTAGTTTTCCTTATGTTAACCTTTAAATTATTGCTTGAAAGCCAACCTATTATTATAGTACTATCATCGGCGAAGAGGACCATAGGGTATTCGATCGCTTTTGGCAAATCATTGATGTAAATAAGAAACAATAATAAGCCTAAAACGCTTCCTTGTGGCACGCCACAGTGGATTTGTCTCTTTTTGGATGAATAAGTAACTTCTACTTTGGTTCTCTCACATAATTTATTTATTTGTGTTATTTGTTTACGATTGCTTAGATATGATTTAATTAAGCTGAGTATATTACCTCGTACACCGTAAGTATATAATTTATTTAGAAGTATCTGATGATCATACCTCGAACAAATCATGCGGATGACGTAAAAATGACGTACCTAATTTTGCACACAGGATGATGTCTGTATTGCAACATCGGTATGACATATTGCACGAAGTAACAGATTAACCGCGTATAATTTCAAGAAATCTATACAGAATTATCTGAATGATAGGATGATGTACTTAGTGAATAAAATAAATGTTGCGAGATTTGTTTACGTAAGAACGATAATTGATAATAAAAGTCAATTTGTTACTAAAAAAATTTAATGACATTATGTACACAACTATTTCTCTAACAAGTCTATAATTGTGGTCACACACTTAAAATAAGCTTTAATAAATTTTTCTTCCTCACTTGCTTGACCGGGGAAAAAAAATTTTGGCTAACAATTTCGCTGTATCAATGACAATCGCACTACTCGATTGCTCGGTTTGTGTAGATATATATCTCTCACATGTTCTTCAGTTTGCGTTCCCACGGATATGAAAATGTCAGGTGTACTGTCGGTACTCCTCAGTTAACTCTGACCCTCCGGTAGCTTCACAAGATACTCTTGTGTACAGGGTAAATCAATTTCATCATCAGACAGGTATTCGTATTCACGTGAACGTAAAATTGATTGGCTTTCCATATCTGCACATTTTCCTGCAATATAAATAAGTTCAATAAAAAAATGGCATCTGTCCAATTCAGAACAATTTTGCCAGTGTCACGGTATGGCCATTACGGTGACAGTGTACGTTTATATGTAAGATTATGCCCTTGGAGCACGACGTTGTTCGGTAAAGGCTTTAGACTTTTTGGAAACTGGTAGCTGAGTTTAACAAATAGCCACGAGGCGGCCGGACAACCGGTTGGTCCTTAAACAATGGCTAATCACGTTTTGAGACTAATTCCTCGTTAACTGCACACTTTTTCGTCCGATCGCTGTATATATAGCCACCATATTACACACTGAACCACGAATATGAACAAAAAACAGTAAATTGCTCTCAAGACAACATCGCCATATTGAAGCCAAACCGGAAGCTAAACCAGTTTGTTTAGAGTGTAAATAAGCAAATTATAACTTCCGCGTAAATATGTACTTATTTAAATCAATCATACTTACTTTTGGATGTCATCGCAATGGAAGTAGGTAGGAAGAAGGCAGTTCTTCTTTCTTAAATTATTATTTTGTAGTGTATATGTAGCGATATCGGCCCAAAACATAAAATAATTTGTTTTCTTCTGTACGTCAAGTCTTGCTTCTATTATCTTTATGCAAAGTTTATTTTCAGCCAGTATTAAAATATGAAAATTAAAATGAGAACTTCTTACGCTATTCAAAAATTGCAAAACATAATAGAAGTAATTTAGGTAAGGTTCGTTTCAAGTTCATGTAAATATCCTTATAAGTATTTGCTTTCAAAATTAATGATTAATATCTGCTCTAAATTTCTAGGAGTCATGCTTGAACGTCGACTTGTAAATATCCACTTCAAAATCGAAAAAGACCTTTCAACCTCCACCGATGTGATTGGGGCATATTTGAAAAAAGGCCATAAGTCCATCTTTCCTATCGTTCCGTCATTTCTATCAACGCAAATTTCTTTTTTGTCATTTAGGTCAGCAAGTTTTTGCATTATTTGCAGTTCCTTATTTTTCTCTAAGATTAATTTTAGCTTTTGATATATATGTTTCCCTTTCGCATGCAAACGGGTTTTTGATAATTTTGCCGTGACGGTTTTAATGACTTGTAACGAGTCACTTAATTTCAGCGTAGAGCTTTGTAAACGTTTAGTCGATTCCACTAAAATGCTGCAGTGTTCATTTATAAAACACAGGTTGCTTTTTAGATGTGGTTTACTAATTGCTTTTTTTGCACGTCTTATCTTAGCGGCATTCTGATCATTCAAAGCATTCAACACATTTGTGATCTCGTCCAAGTATATCGCATAGTATGTGCAAGCCTCAAGCCACGTGTTCCACCTAGTTATAATCGGCCGAGGAGGCTGCGGTATAGTAGGGTATAGCTCGTGTAAAACTCTTATTCTTGACGGTGCTTTTAAAAATGCCGATTTTACGCTTGCGATTAGATCATTGACGTCGTCATATAACCCTCGAACTGTCTCTGCAACTCGGTTAAGCCCATGAGCCAAACACGTAACGTGTATCATATTACTAAATAAGTTTTTTAGATTTTTACCGGCTTTCAACATATATGGAGCCCCATCAGTTAAAAATAATACCACCCTTTCATAATAGTTCTCGTTGTCAAAAAGATTGTTCAATTAATTGACAACTAAATCTCTTATGGTGACGTTATTTGTACAGTCGAGAACTTTCGATGCAATGATATGTGGTGTGCTTGCATTATTCTCTCTAAGAGCACCAACGAGTACGTTAGCAACATTTTGTTGTAAACCGTCCTTTGTCTCGTCCACACAGACATAAATATAGGATTGTCCGACATCTTTTCGTATAGCTGTAAACGCATTCTGAAACATTTTTGGCAAATAGCGTAATCTTAGGTTTGCTTCCGTCGGTAAACTCACTGTTTTTGCATATTCACCATCAATGCATTTTTTAATGAAACTGCGGAAATTTCTATGTTTTTGATGTGTTTGGTTGTCTCCAAATGCACTTTAATGTTGCTTATTTTCGGTGCTATGTTTTGATCACAGCACGAGCAATACACGTTTTTATCACGTATTTCCAAAAACGGAAAATTACAACAATATTCTTGTAAACGCGACATTCTTTTGAAAAAAATTGCGTCTTTTGAAAAAATTGTAAAGAAAAATCTAAATAATTACGAAGTCACTTTATTGTTCAACTGAATGACAATGTCAGTCAAAGATGTTATGTACCTACTCTGCTCATGTCAAGTGGCGATATCGTTTTATTAAAGAGGTTGATAATTGATAAGTAGTAATTGTTTATGAAAATACTTTTTGAAATCATCCTATCACAGCTTGTAATCTTCGTATAACAAAACGCGTACGTTAGCGCCATGTTGTTTTTAATCTTGACTGACGTTTTTCTCTGCTGTGATTAGCTGTTGGGTTGTCAATACACTCGTCTTGTCATCTATATATTATTTATCGAAATTCATTCTGTCACTGTCACAGTAATTAATGTGTTATCGAGTGATGTCGTTGTGTTTATCCTGTCTTGCTTTTTGCAAAATGTTTTAACAGTGCTGTTTGTAGAACTTTGCGAAAGGACGCTATTTTACACCATTTCCCGTGCTCTGAGAAAATATTTAGTGGATGAAGTGTTTAAATCGTGATGATCTTGCAAAATTATAGCCCGCAGAACTAGCAAACATTATGTGCAAGAATTCATTTTGTTTATTTGACTGCGCCGAGCACAAAACTATTCTCAGTCATTTCATTGCTCTAGCTGTCCGATTTACAATTATGAATTGGTACAACACAACCAACAAAATATTAAAGGGGACAGACGTATTCATTGCAATACAGAAGATAGCTTACGACAAATTTAAAAAGAAATTGAAAAATAAATCGTTTAACAAATAATGTGTGTTTTATTTTTTTGCCACTGAGGTACAATTCTCAGCATATAATTTGATCACGTAAATACAATTACTGAAGTTACGTGTTCAAATTTACGTGCCGGGAACTATTCATTCTAAATATTAGACCTCATTCAATGAACCTAGACCACTTTGGCTGAATACATTACGATCCCTTACCATATTGCAATCTCGAATAGAAAAAAAATGAACGTCAGTCAACACTAATCGTACAGATTAAATATAGTTTCCTAGTGCAAATAATATTTGTTTCTGAGTTGGCAGTCTGATACGTAGTATCTCTTATTAGTCTGTGCATCCTATGAGTGGTTTGACGTCATCCGCATGATTTGTTCGAGGTATGCTGATGATCAACAAAATCGAATGCTTTTGACATGTCCATATACAATGCCAAAACGGGAACTCTTCTGTCAATATTTGTCAGAATTATTTGCATTAAATTAAAAATAGCCATGTTGATGGATTTACCTTTGCGAAATCCTTTTTGTTCTTGCGCAAATAGACCCTTACTTTCAAAGTAATTATAGATGTAGTTGTATATGACTTTTTCTATAATTTTAGAAAAAATGGGAACTAGTGCTATGGGCCTGTAGCTAGCCATGTCTTCTCTATTTCCTTTTTTAAAAAGTGGCTTCAGAATACTTATTTTTAATCTTTCTGGGAACTCGCCATGTTCTATACATAGGTTTGTTATATGACTAATTAATGGTGAAATAATATCTGCCACTGATTTGACAACTTTTGTACTTATTCCATCATAGCCAGTCCTTAAGCTATTTTTTAATGATTTGATTATTATACGAATGTCGATGGGATTGGTTGGTTTCATAAATATAGAGAAAGGTAAATTACATGTCAAAGTGCTCATATAGCTTGATTTATTATTAATAGTAGAACTAGTTTTAGAATTCGTTTCATTATTCAAGTTATGTTCATCCAAATGTAAAATATCTATTAAACTCTTGAGCAATTTTTTTCGGAGATCGTATACATTTGCCACTAGATTGTATTTGGTTGATATTTTCTTTTGGTTGTTTAGGTTTGTAATTGTTAATGACATCGATGCCTTCGATTTATTGCTCGAACTTATAATGTAATGATTGTTTTCAGCTTTTTGCGTCAACTTTCTTTAGTACTTTAGAAAAGCGTTGAAAACGGACCTTATTTTCAATTTTGTTATCTGTCGAAACTCTATATTTCCAAAGTAAGTCGCGCTTCCGTTTACTGCATATTTTTTTGTTCCCTTGATAATCCATTTCAGCCTTACAGTTGGGGTTAATTTTACCTTTCTCATGGGAAAACACAAGTTATAGAATAATTCAAATAGGTCAGCAAACTCATTATATGCCTCATTCGGATTATTCGCCATAATAATTCCATTAAAATTCACTTGTTGTAGATATTGTCTAAATTTATTAATATTTTCTTGACTTAAGTCTCTCTGTTTCTTGTTTTTTTAACCGGGCATTTGAACAATTGGGCTGTGTGATCTGAAAGAGCAAAGTCGATACTTTCGGCTGTGCCGCCCCGTACATTGTGAATAATGTTGTTAATGCAGGTGTTACTCGATAGTCTAGTTGCTTTAGATAGAGCTAATCTTAGATTGTAACTTAGGATTAAATTTTTCAGTTTTACTGATTGCAGTTCTTTTCAGTACATCAATGTTAAAATCGCCGCAAATCACAATTTTTTTCTTTTTATAACATATTTTGTTTAATATAATATTCAGTTTATCAAAAAATAAGATGATCTTATGTCTACTGTTTTTAGGGACTCTATATATACAAATAATAATAATATTATGTTCAATCAATTCCAATGCCGTGCATTCCACAACATTTGAAATCGATATATTATTCAACTCATTTATTGACTGATATTTGTGAATATTTCTAACCAGGATACAAGAACCGCCATTTCTGTTGTTTCGGGAGTAGAATGATGCCAGCTTAAAATTAGGAATGACTAACTGATTCTCATCGCCTGGCTTCATATTGTGTTCAGTGGCACAAATCACATCAATTTTCTTGTCTAATTCCATTAACTCTTGTATATGCACACTTAGCAGATCGGACTTACTTATTATGCCATTGATGTTTTGATGTAATATATAAATATGATTATATACATTAAGATCATTTTGAACATTTTTTATTAATAGATTTTTCGATTGTTGAGATTTGGAGTACATTAAAAATTTAACTTATTGTAAAAAGCCTTATTTATGCTAATTAGAACTTTATTTAAGCTATGGGCTAGTTTGTATTTCCCCTTATGGTTAACCTCATGGCTGTTTGAGAAGTAATCACCTATTCCAAAGTGAACACTTTAGGTGTTTGTAGCCATACATTGGAAAAATTTGCAATTTATTATGCAGCATTGAGTTGAATCTGTTGACAAAGTTGTTATAATCGTCAGCATACTTATTCAAACTATGAGGAACATCGCAAATAACTACATTCGTATGAGAACAAATCTTAATAATGTTTTCTAAATCACTCATAATTCGACTTAATGGAGTGACGTTGTAATCGCTTCCCCCACTCATAATAACCAGACAGTCAGAGTTACTAAAATTTGCAATTTTCTTCTCTACATTTTGAAGGACGCGTTCAGTAGTTCCGTGTTGAATAATATCCGCCATAAAGTCATAATCGTTTTTACGGATTTTAGACAAGGGTAGCAGTAGATCGGCTCCGTGATAATCAGATAGAAGGAGCAATTTTGGCTTATTATAAGATTGGTGTTTCGTCATCGTATCCGGTGATCCTAGATTAGTTAACCAGGATTCTTCGGGAATGGGAGGCTTTGCTATTGGGTTTAAACTGCTCTTTTCATCTAAGGTTTTGGCAACGTGCTCTTCTAATCGCTTTACAGCTCTTTGAAGTGACTTAGTAGAGTTTTGGATCCGAGAGAAAGTCACTTCTCTGTTTACCAGGGCGTCTGACTTGCGTTTGCATTCAGTGTTATATGTCAGAGTTCTGCTTCATTTTATTTGTAGGTTCTTTATTTTATTCTTTAACGTCGTAACTTCACTTTCTAATTTTTTTATTTTGTTCTCATAAGTAAGTATAATTTCCTTATCATGTAAAGTCTGTATAATCGAGTTATCTTCAGTTTTTTTTTGTTGGTGTGTTCCTTATAGGGTTTTTGCTCAGGAGTTGGGTGTAAAAGTTGTTTTTTTTCTTCAAGTTATCAATTTTTTTTTGTTGGGTGGTATTCTCACTGTTTAGCCTCGCGACTTCAGCATGAGCGCAAGATAAGTCAGCACTTAAATCTTCAATTTGGCTTTTTAAATCTAATACTAATGAGTTCTCTATAATTGACATGTTTGGGAGGCTACTGTTGCTGTTATACGTGCTGTCTTTCAGTGTAGAATTTATCAGTTCATCCTCATTAACACTTTGAGATACATTTTCGCAGGAGGGAAATTTCCGAGGTACTTTTTTTGTATTTCGATGAGTCACATTATCTTGCAATGGGCTCACCTTAAGGGTATTACTTGCTGTTCGTGTTGGTGTCAAAAGGCTAGTATTCCCTTTCTTTTTATTGGTATTTAGTTCATCAATGGTAGTTTGACATCTTGTACATTTCCAGCTCCCCTGTGTTTCCTTATTGCCTGCGTAGAAAGAGTTAAATCTAGTCTCCGTGACTGTAGTGCATTTAACATGGAATGCCTTAATGCAACTCGAACATTTCAAAAATTGCTTGTTTGTGATGATTTTATTACAATTGTTGCATTTTGGCGCCATCTCGTGATAATGTGCAGAACTACCGTGGTAAGTTATCGGCGAGCTATGACTATGACTGCTTCGCTCCTGAGGATCTATCTAGATGTCGGAGTACTGGTGTTTCGCAACAGATGGCGTTAGCAATGCACGAGGAAGGCAAAGATACCGGTTGTTGGCAACGGTGCAAAGTCCAATCTGAATTTGTAATTGTTAACTGACAATAGTAATTATTTACTCACGTTAATATCCCTGTATTAAAATTTTAAGTATTCTCACAATCACTTTTAACATCGTAACATTCGTAACTTCCTAAAATATGGCACTAACAGTCTTGTCGGTAATTGTTGTCTGCTTTAATGTTTACGTTTTATGAGTCACAAATTATTCATAGAACGATGTCACTTTACACTAAAATAATATTTACACACCAAAGTTGGACATTTTTTAGCAGAGTAAGCACTATCACACTTTGATTTTCGCAAAAATATATGATTTACGTGAATAATTCGCGAGAGCTAATGTTTACATGGCAGCAGCGCCATCTATCCTCATAAGACTTTAAAATTGTATATTCCATAAAAACTAAAAGTACAGTTTGTGCAATTTCATCAGAAAGTTTGGCCAATCTGATCAGGTTGGTTTGTTTGTTTTTAATTATTTGTAAGGAGTATGTAGCTGACCGCAAGTTTTTTTTCAGTGTCATTGAAATTTGTATGGGATTATATGGCTTTCTTTTAAACCCTAGGAGCTAAATGTACTCTTTTAGTCTCGCTTCACGAAGCTAATATGACGTACTTTTTGAGCAGGATTTTTATCCTGCTCAAAAAGTACGATAAATACGAAATATGAATAGTAGGGTTGGGTAACCATCGATAATGGACTTTTTTATCGATGATTCCGCTAAATAAAAAACAGTATTATTTAAAAAAATATAAATAACCGATAGATATAAAATTACATTTATATAAATACTAACTCGAAAAACATTACACCTACCTATGTTTTAAAAGCTGATTTTATACTTTTAGTATTTTTTTAGCGTATGTCCATACGAACGAAACCAAACCGTCAAAGTGGGATACTAAACTTGAGTCGGAAATGAACTCCATTCAAATTCCGTAAAAAAGATCAAACAAACGACATTAGTATCAATGACTATTAGATTAACAATAACAAACCTTTATCTCATACATAAAATGGGATACATATACCAAACACATACTTTTCACTGAACAAGCACTAAAGTTTAGTAAATCGAGAAAGTGGGACGCTACCTATAGAAAATCACTAAACTTTATAATGCATAAAAAGGTACTTACAATTTGATATTAATACTTTTTATGCTTGATAAGTGTGTTTTTTAAGTAATCTTATATTATATATTAAAATACACTTGTCATTTATATTTTTTTATGCTAGACTTTTCAATTCTGTTTTTCTTAACTTTTTAAAATAATAACTAACTAAAGGGATCCATAGAATTATTTAATAGTTATGTCTTTTTCAGCATGAGAATACATTTATAAATACAACTTTAATGATAAATATGCATGTCATGTTATAAATATAGAAAATAAACCCATATTCAGGATAGACATATTATCGTTCTCTTTTTATGTTCAAGCCTCCGTAACATACAAACTTCTAAGGTTATATATATGATTTTGACTAATTTGAAATCCTTAAAGTATGCCAATTCATTTGATACTAACCACTCCATAACTTCAAAGTACAAGTGTGTTTTTTGCCGTTCCAAACTTTAACCAACGTTTTCTCAATTGTCGCTTTTTCACTTTTGCAAATTTGAAGAATTTAAGAAAAAAATAACTATAGCACCTAGAGACATATCTTTCACCAAAAGATAGCGTTTGATCTGTAGTATTAGGAACTACTCATAACTCCATATCGACAAAGTGGGACCTTTTCCCAAAAACTGTCACATATACTCTATATCTTTTAAATCACGTCAAAAATTTAAATAATTGCGAAAACGATTGATTTTAGAGTGTAGTTTTATTTACTGGTATTTGTATAACATTTTATCTGGACTTTACTTCAAGTTTCGGCTCCAGGGGAGAGGGGTGAATTAGCCGCTTACTGACACAGACCGAATTCCACGCGGGCGGAGCCGCGGGCACAGCTAATAAATAATATTTTAAAATCTTTAAGCCACAAGCATAAGTCCTTTATTCCCGATCCTAGTGCTTTGAGTGACTCTGTTCCTGAGTGAATTAATCTATAAACTTTATTCGAATCTATAACCGTACTGTTGGCTTGTCGCTGACAATACATCTTAATTCATAAATACTAGGCATGGAAACTTAAGTTTTTAAATATTTTGTAATTGATTACTTACCTGTTTAAAATGTTAACAATACTATCAAGCTAAGGACTGTCTGCTTTGTCCTCAGGTGCCTTTCTTTTCCTTTATTAAATCCACTGATAATATCCTGTTCCTGGTCTCGTGCTCCTTTCTCCCAGCTCCCGTAACAAGTTAGGAGATAACGTACAATTTTACAGTTCAGATCTGGTTTACCGCGCGACGGCTCGGGGGACTGTCTTCCGGTAACATGATTCCTGGCTCAATGGTTGAGCATGAAACCCATGAAAGAAAATTTTATGGATAAAAGTAGATAAAGTTAGTGTATATAGTTTAACTAGGCCTTAAAGCACTCGCCTTCAGCTCGTTTCATAAAATCACTCTCGTGTGTTGAGGCCTTTAATTATATAACAGTTGCATGAACTACTATGTGTATATATATCTGTGACGGTAAGTTCTGATTCACACTTTGATTAATACAAGTTATTTGAGTTTAGTTGCAAATACACTCGCACTGATCAAATTGTGAATCAGCTTTAGTTAGGGCTTCATTTTTAGGGTTCCGTAGCCAAAATGGCAAAACCGGAACCCTTATAGTTTCGTCATGTCCGTCCGTGCGTCCGACCGTATGTCACAGGCATTTAACTCAAAAACTACTGAATGTACATTGATGAATTTGGAGGATAGGTATTTTGTGTAAGCCGCTACTTAGTTTGTAGTTAAAAACCAAAAGAATTTTTTCGGAAATAATCGCTCCGAAAGTTGCATAAATTGTGTGTGTGTGTGCCCCCCCCCCCCCCCCCCCCCCCCCCCCATATGTCCTAAACGGTATGTGCAAAAAATATGAAAAAAATAATACAAAAATATAGCTTTATAAATACTTTAACGAAAATTATTTTCAACATGATCGAAAGTACCGTTTTTGAGTTATTATTGCTAAAAAACTGTCATTCTCAGCTACAGGACGTAAGTGCTGTGAAGATACGCTCTTTTGCTAGTGCACTTTTTGATATCGTATTTTTTGATCTGTAGTGCTTTTTTTGTATGAGGGTGAATCAACTTTTAGACCCACACAAATCTGTCCACAACTTTGACACTTCGCAAGGCATCATACGATCCACGGCCACAATTGTAGACTGCTTGTGCTTACTACCTGTGAACCCAGGAATATCAACAACTTTGTAACGATCGTTGCCTAGCACCGTGACTACCCTGTATGGACCTATATATGATGGCATAAGCTTCGTGTTCTTTCCGTCGTTATTAAAGGAGACCTTGGTGATTTTGACAAATTATCCTTCGTTGAAAAACCCTAGCCGGCTTTCTATTTTTGTCCTAAAGTTATTTATTTATTATTTATTTAAACTTTATTGCACAATACAAACTGTTACCTTAGAATTTCTATGATCGGTGAGTGAGTGAGTGACAAAATTAAGGAACTTTGACTTGCAATAAATCTTTAACTAGAAGTTATAATTGGCTGTAAGTTGGAATATACGTAAGGTGTATTGAGCCCTCTTGGTCTCTGAAAATTCAGGCTTCTAGCTTTATCAGCAAATAAATTACAGGGGGTCGAAAATGACGTGAATGGCTTCGAGAAAAGTATGGTACGGCGTGCCTTTGTTTTGCTCGACTTGGCGGGGGCACTGCCGTGCCCTCAGACTATTTTTTTTTTATCGTTAGTGGTTTACACAGCACATACACGCACATGTTCTTTGCATCAAATACGAAGTACAACTGAGTCGGCTAATAAGCCAAGTATATTATATAGTATAAGTATATTACATAACAAGTGTAGTTCTGCTACATACAGGAGAAAAATGGACAAAAAAGGTGTGGGATGGGAAAAAGAGACGCGAACACATAAATAACGCTGAAACATTCAATTCACGTCGCAAAATATTATTTAAATAGAGGTATTTTGTTTTACATGTCTGTATTATCTTATTATTTTAATCATATTTTATATGTTTTTCTCATAAAAACATGCAATTTAACATTCGATAAGGTTCCGTAGCCAAAATGGCAAAAATAGAACCCTTATAGTTTCGTCATGTCCGTCCGTCCCTCCGTCCGTACGTCACAGGCATCTATTTCGTCAAACTACATGATGTATAGTGATGAAATTTGGGGTATAGATGTCTTATATAAGCCACTACTCAGTTAAACAGCTGAATAATAATAAAAAACTAGGGAGGCACAGAAAACAATCATCTAATATCAATGTTTGGCACATATTTCGATCGTTCTTTAAAAATGAACTGAGATTTCTACAAAAAAAATAATTTTGTGAATATTTTCGGAAAAAAAACCTCCGAAAGTAGCATAAATTGTGTCGCTTTCTTTATTTTCTAAACGATATGTCCAAAACATAGAAAAAAATGTACAAATATAAAACTTAATAACTACTTACTAAGAAAATTATTTTCAACATGTTTGGATATACCGTTTTTGGCAAAAAACTGCTCTTCTCAGCAAAAGGACGTAAGTGCAGTGGAGAGAGGGACGCTCTTTAGTAAGTGCACTTTTTTAAGATTGTTTTTTATATCTAGTGCATTTATTTGTATGAACGGCTGTAGAACCCTGTTGGCCGTGGTCCGACATGCTCTTGGCCGGTTATTTTATTCAATATGCCTCACTGACACTTTCTTCATCAGTTGAATATTAATGAAAAAATATAAGGAACGGTTAGATAAAATAATTAATAATGATTTTTTTCTTATTTAACCACGTTATTTCTACCGATTATGATATGTCAAAAGTAACAAACTTTATGTTTAATTTATTTTGTTTTACTATTTGTAATGTCCCCCGGTTTGGAGAATATTCCTGGGAACAAAGAAAATCCCCTAGAATGTTCCCTCGGCACATCACTACTTATTCGATAGTCCATAAATCACGCAAACGAGTGAAAGGGCGTATACTTGTCAGTGAATACTTGACAGTGTATTTTAAAGTGAGTATTGCAGCTTCGATAGACGGGAACAAAACTAAGCGTCGTGTAACTTCACATCTCTCAATTATGAAATAAGCACACTTTCAACCTTCGCTATTATCGTAGCCCGAGATATAATTTGACTTAACTATCCAACACATCCCTGCCCTGCCATAATGCCGTGGAGATGTGCACTTTAATATTATTTTTCATAGCTAATTTGATGTCCTTTGCGAGGATCAAAGTGATCATGCGCCGACCGCAAGGGGATATCCATCCGGTATTAAAACTAGATGGCGACTTTATCAGTCCGCTAGTAAATAGCGGCAACTGTGTCATGGCATGATCTTCTTAAAGGCAATTTGGACTGCAGCCCAAGGCCCCAGGATACAAAGGACCCCCAGCCCCCATTGAAGACAATTCAACTAAAAAAACAATCAAGTAGTTCAATCAATTAAGTGGGGCCCTACTTACTAAGCTGTAATTAGCCCAGGGCCCCACAAAGTCACGATCCGCTCCTGGTGACACACTGTGTACCTACCGTATAAGTAATTCATCTTTTTGTTTTTTTTCTAAGCCACAGAAAAATCTGTAATTATTTTCTGACAATGAGGAGGCTTATTCCTACCTATAAACGAAATTTCAAGATTTTTAAAATTTTCATCCATTCCCCATTGCTTTTTATTGTAAGCGGCCAGTTCCAGAAACATTCAGTATACCCCACGTAGATAGATGGCCACACGTACGTAGTACGTAGGTAAATACTGATTGACAGTCCTCTTGTTTTATTAGTCCATGATTCAACGGAGTGTGGTGGGTGCTATCACGAAATAACATTCATATTTGCGTTTCCGTCGAAGTGCGGTTCTTCAGCATCAGCCGCAAGTAAAAGAAAATAAATAAGTGTCGATGAAATAAAATGAGGTTTGCGAACCGCATTGTAAAGAAGCCGGCGGTCCGCTTCTAGTCCAAACAGTATTCCCATTGTGTCTGCCATTACCTAGCCCTCTTTTCGTCTTTTGTATTCGCCTCTTCTATTGAAGTAAGACCTTCCCAATGATGCTTTATGGCGGCTTTGAAGTATGCAAGACACCCGTATGTATATGTGTGTACTTAGAAATATTACGTTGGGTTTAGTTTGATGTCGTAAGTAGGGTAGTGGTTTAGTTTTGCTAGTGGTCGCGACTATTGTTGAGAGCTATGATAGTTCTAACCTAATTACCGCTGAGTGGAAACCTACGAACCCCTAAGTAAAGCCTAAATAAGACCTAAATAAGAACCTACATAGCTATTTTAACAATGTCTATACTTTGTTTGGATCGTTGTTTTGGAAAAGTGATCGTTAGTGATGTCATAGGAACTCAAGTCAAGCCGTCAGTGGCCCTAAGTTTTTTCTCATACCTGTTTTTATTGTTCATCGACAGTCTATCATAGTGTACTATTATAGTCTAACTTAATCTATACATATATTATTAAAAAAAAAAGAACTGACTTCAAAATAAACTAAAAAGCCATAAATAATCTTTTATGTACGGTACGGATCACATTTGAATCACCTTTTGAAGTCGGTGCCAAACCATTCATTTATTACTATTAAGAACCGCGGCGGCGAGCCTTTAGTTATTATCTACCTACATATATATTTTTTCATAGTAATTCGCATTTTTGTTGAATAAAGAACTTTATTTACTTCAGGCAGACCTTTAATAAACGTTATTTTCATGTAACGCTATCTTTTATATCGTTATAATTACACAAATAAAGTTATAAAAAACGTTTTTGACGCCGTATCCGTAGCGGTATCCCTTATAACGATATTAAACTAACACCTATACATCTATATCGATACTTCGGCTACCGATATAATAACGTTATAGACCTTCTCTTTCTTACACTCATATTCGCCCACTCCTGCATTGCAGTTCACGGCGCATGGCGTTTTGCCTTGCCGTTGCTACCTGCTTGATACGAATACCTACTTAGTGTACCTACAATCTACATAATTCTTTCGTTACTTGTAGTATCAGATCGGATTTTGTCGGCCACTCGGTGATTTGAAAATACTTTCCGATTTAATAAACCGAATATGTCAGAAGCTGGGATTGGGAAATACGAATGCAACTAGTAGTGAGTAAAAAGGTTAAGCCCGAGAAAATTAGCAGAAATAAGCTAATCAGCGGAAACAATTCGTGTAGTTTTTAAAATTAGTACAGGGTTTCCTTGAGGTGTCCTAATAAACCTCCTAAAAGTCCTCGGGTGTGGGGGCTGGGCTGCGCTGACGTTAAGGTTTTGGTTAAATGACACATTTTTCAGTTATTTGCTTTTATCTCGAAAACCTACAAAAATACTTGAACAATTGGTGTTATAAAAATAAGCTACAGTGAATATACTATAAATTTCCAGGTTTTTGGGGGTGTGAATTTGGAAAATGGCGTCCATTTTGGAATTCAAGATGGCGGACATCACTTTTAATGAAAAAGTCATCTTAGGTGTAGTTTTCTAAGTTTTTGGGTGCGGAGATTTAGAAAATAGCGTTGATTTTGGAATTCAAGATGGTGGTCATCACTTTTAATTAAAAAGTCATCATAGGTGTCGTTTTTTAAGTTTTTAGGGGTGCAGATTTTGAAATTCAAGATGGCGGAAATTACTTTTTATGGAGAAGTCATCACGGGACTCGTTTTCTAGGTTTCTGGGAATTCAGATTTGGCCATATATAATGGCGTCTATTTTAAAGTCATACCTACCCCTACCTTCTTGAATTTTTGAATTCTGCACCATCAAAAAACCTATAAAGGGATGAAATAATCATTAAGTGATTTCGGCCATCTTGAATTCCAAAATGGATGCCACTTAAGAAATCTGCTACCCCAAAAACCTAGGAAATGCCATCTATGATGACCTTTTTATTAAAGTTATGTCCGTTATCTTGAATTTAAAAATAGACGCAATTTTCGAAATTCGCACCCCTAAAAACTAATAAAACGACATCTATGATGACTTTTTCATTAAAGTGATGTCCGCCATGTTGAATTCCAGAATTGACGTTATTTTTCAAATCCGCACCCCCAAAAACCTAGAAAATGACATCTATGATGACTTTTTATTAAAAAGGATGTCCGCCATCTTTAATTACAAAACGGACGCCATTTTCCTAATCCGAACCCCCAGAAACCTAGAAAACGACACCTATCATGACATTTTCATTAAAAGTGATGTCCGCCATGTTGAATTCCAGAATGGACGCCATTTTCCAAATCCGCGCCTCCAAAAACCTAGAAAACGGCACCTAAGATGACTTTTTCATTAAAAGTGATGTCCGCCATCTTGAATTCCAAAATGGACGCCATTTTTCAAATTCGCATCCCCAAAAACATAGAAAACGGCACCTAAGATGAATTTTTCATTAAAGTGATGTCCGCCATCTAGAATTCCAAAATGGACGCCATTTTCCTAATCCGCACCCCCAAAAACCTAGAAAACGACACCTATGGCTTATTGATTAAAAGTGATGTCCGCCATCTTGAATTCCAATGCCAATTGCAGTGTTTTGGATTACTTATTGCTATTAGTAGCAGGCAAATATCTAAACATTTCGTCGTCCCGTCCTCTAATAGGTCTACGTAACTACGTATGTATAGACAGCATTTCTTTTTTTGCGTCCCAATTTTCATTGATTGTATGACAAACAACACAACACTAAATTTAACAACACTCCTTTTTCGTTTTTCACCTTTACGAATGGTAGGTAGAAGGCGTCCAAGCAAAAGGTGCTGGCAACGTTGCGCAATACATTAATCCAGCGCCTCCGGCGTGCCGTGTGCCTAACCAAAGATGTGCATACGGAGCGGCAACAGCGCGTAGTTCGTAACGTTATTTAAACATTTATAACGCTATTTTATAATGTTGTGGTTTTCATTCCGTTGTGATATGATATAACGTTATAAAGGAATATTGATTTTATTTGAACGAGATTTTAAACACGAAATATATCGTTATTATATCGTTTTTTTTCATAACGTTTTAAAGGGCTGACCTCAGGTTTGGCACCGACTTCAAAAGGTGATTCAAATATGATCCGTACCGCACATAAAAGATTATTTATGGCTTTTTAATTTATTTTGAAGTCGGTTCTTATTATTAAAAAAATATATATTTTTTATTTTTAGTGATGGATTTTAGTAGTGATATAAAGTATTTTTTAGACCCCAGAATGGGAAGATTGAGGAGGCACTTTGCACGCATCTCGAGTCTTTGGAGGTAAGAAATGTAAAAGTTGGTTAGTTCATTGTACCTTCCATCATCAGCTCAGCATGAAATGATGACAACCAGAGGAAAACAACTGATAACTTTAGAAAAATATATACAAAACATTGTATATATTTTTAAGTGTCGATGAAATAAAATGAGGTTTGCGAACTGTATTGTAAAGAAGCCGGCGGTCCGCTTCTAGTCCAAACAGTATTCCCATTGTGTCTGTTATCCGTCGGGCCCTTGCTAGCACGGGAGCACCGGCGGTCCTTGAACCGGTCGGCTTAACCCGCGACGACGGGAAGAGGCCCGATGGAATGACGCTGATGCCGTGGAAGATGGGTCGGCCTTTAGTGTGGGACGCAACTTGTGTCGACACACTCGCGCCGTCCCATCTTCCATCAACGGAAGTGAGAGCCGGCGCTGCTGCAGACTCGGTGGAGTGCCTCAAGCGGCGCAAATATGCATCCATAAGTAGTAGCTGCATGTTTGAGCCGTTTGGGGTAGAAACGTTGGGGCCGTGACGTTGGGGCCGTGGGGGACGAGCGCGACAGCACTCTTTAAAGATATTTCAAAGAGGTTACGCGAAGCATCGGGTAATCAGAGGGTTGGCACTTTCTTAGCCCAGATTATCAGCATTGCCATTCAGCGTGGCAATGCTGCCAGCCTTCTGGGCACCCTGCCGTCCGGCAGAGACATGGGGGAACTTTTTTATCTTTAGTTTTAAGTTTTATACTGTTAACCAAATATATTTCCCTGTTTTTATCAATACACATTGTTAGTGCCTTTAGTATTTGAGGTATTCTCTCAATTTCCCTGGTATTCCATCATCTAATCCTGACTTGGTGATAGGGAGACTACTTCAGGGACACACTAAAAAGAATATGACTAACAGTCTTAACGTATCTACCTATAATAGATGATTTTTTTAAGAATTATTCTCTAACTCTTAACTATTAAGGAGTTGTACCTTCCGTCATCAGCTCACCATGATGAGATGATGACTACCATATGCAAATACTTAAATAGCTTAAAAATATATATGAAAAACGTTATAAGTGCCTATAAAGTTTGAGGATTGCCCTCGATTTCCCTGGGATCCCATCATCAGATCCCAACTTGGTGGCAATGGGACCACCTCGGGAGTATATCCTTTCAAATAAAAAAAGAATTTCGATGAACATACATGAAAAAAAAATACAAATTATCGAAAATATAACCTCCTCCTTTTTGGAAGTCGGTTAAAAAGGAGAAGTCCTGACTGACTGACATATCAACGCTGAACTACTGAACTTAGAAACTGAAAACTTTCACAGTAGACATTATAACGTAATAATTCATAATTCATAATAATTCATAATTTCTTTATGGCATTTATGGGTTTTACAAGATGTTACATTTGATATGTTCCAGCATAAACCCTGTTAGGGCACAGCAACATATAAGCTTATTCTAAAACTTAATCTAGGACATCAATTCTTCTTATTACTAAAATTAAAAAACTTGTTAATTATAAAAACAATTTTCAATTAAAAATTCTTTCAAGTTTTTACAAAACAATGTTTCTTTTTCTATTTCTTTTATATCTACCGGTATATTTACTTACCGGTGTATTTTATATCTACCTTTTCTTGCCATATGGTATGTCCCCGATCCAACAATTTTCAAATTTGTTATCCCTTGCTGTACAAATAAAAAAAAATGTTTTTTTACAAACTTACATAATTCCAGTATATATACCGAAGTCAGCGTGAGAATCCTAAGGTTTTTAAAAACCGGCCGACAACTCTCCATTTCATTTATATTGGCCAAAATTCTTATGAACTTTTTTTGCAATCTGAATAATGTTTCTACGTCAGTGCTATTCCCCCACAAGATAATGCCATAGGCTAGGCAGGAATGCGCATAGGCATAATAGGCAGAAATGGCTGCTTTGAGATCTGTGCATTTTTTCAATTGATATAGAGCGTATGTGAACTTGGAAAGTTTTCCCGAGATTTTTGACATATGTTCTTTCCAGTTCATACACGAGTCAATTTCCACACCTAATAGAGAACATGAATCAACCAGAATTAATTTATCGTTTTTATATGTTAAGTCGATGTCAATTGCCACTTTCTGCCGTGGCCTAATTTGCATTATGTTAGTTTTTGTAAGATTCAACTTAAGACTGTGTTCTTCTAGCTAATTTAATATCAATTTAAAGGTGCTGTGCCATTGCTGGTTTAGATCCTCACTGTCATTACATTGAAATACCAATCTAATGTCATCTGCGTAAAGTATCGACTTAGTATTTATAATCTTTGGTAGATCGTTGATATAAATTATAAATAGTATGCATCCTAGTTCACTTCCCTGTGGGATCGAGTTTGGCACAAACAAACTTTCAGACCTAGATGTAATTTGACGATTATTTTTATAGTCATGATGCGTAATATCCACGTACTGTACTCTATTTTTTAAATAAGATTTTAACCAGTTATAGACTAGTCCTCTAACCCCTATCCCGTCCAGTTTTTCCAAAAGTATGTCATGTGATATCTATCACACGCCTTGCTCATGTCTTAAATCATGGCTATAGCATATTTCCGATTATTAATTATACCAATGACTTCATTGGTGAAATCATAAAGTGCAGAAATGGTTGATCTTTTTTTCCTAAAACCATTCTGGATATCATATCAGTCGAAAGAGTTGGGGATCGTTTGCATTATGAGATTTTGGGATAGATTTTACTATAGATATTTATAGCAGCTCGGGAGAGGTGGATTCTATGAAAGATTGATTTATTAAATTAGTTAAGGGCCATTTTAGTTCATCTTTACACTGCTTAACAAGTGTGGAAGGAAACTCATCAAATCCAGTACTCGTCTTAATTTTGAGGTTTCTGATCATTTTCTCAACTTCGGCCTCAGTTACTGGGTATAATTACATTGTATAGCTGTTAGGAGAAACTACTGGATGGCCTTTGGGAACATTGTTTCCTGTGATGTTTCCTACGGATACAAAAAAATTGTTAAATATATTTGCAATTGCTTTGGGCTGATCTATACAGGGTGTCCCAAGAAGTAGTGATATACTGAAGCTGGGACGTAGAGGACCTAGAGGGCTATCTAAATCACCCATGTATATTTTCGTACATCATGTATGTGCCGCGATTTGTCGTATTTTCGGAGTTATGACTTTTTTTTAAATTCTTCACCTATCGCCGAGTACGATGAGATTTTTATATATGGTGACGTGAATTATTGCGGTAGATGCTTGATTTTTTTTGTGCGCTAAGCTGATAGATAGGCCAATTCAGTATGGTAACATTTACTATCGTTAGATCTTTGAATGGAATAAAAAAAAACTAAATGCCAAGAATGATAAAATTACCCAATATGTTCACAACTTCAAGGGGCTTTAAAAAGATAAAATCACATTAAAAAAATTACCGTTTGGCTTGTAAAAACTTGCTCTATTTATCAGGTAGCTACCCTGAAAATTTCATTTTATTATTCATAAAACTTCAATCAAAAAATTGAAATCTAAATGTGGCAAGTGCAACATTAATTAACTTTCTAAATAAATTTCGTTCTAAATCACGCACTGGCCAGTGCGTGATCTAGAACGAAAGATCAATAGAAAAAGAACAAAAAACAAAAGACGGTTGACGCATGAGAAAGTTTTCACGTTGTTTGGTCATCGTTGGTACTTTTCAATAATTTAAAAATTGTGTTTTAATACTGCTAATTGTTCGTTTCTCTAATCATTTTGGCTATTCATATGGACTTTGACTTGCATTACGATTTGGATTACTGTTATTACCTGGAATCGACGACTTGGCATTATTTAACTGGACTTGAGTTTGCGTGTAAGTGATCATGTTTACTTCACGTGACTACGCAGAAATGCATTACTATTACGGTTATGCTAGGGGGAATGCGGCGGAAGCTTCAAGGCTGTACCGGGAACATGTGGAACGAAGAGGCGGGCCTCAACCTGAAACGTTTCCTGACTATCGCATGATCTTAAGAGTACATAATGCGTATTTGGAAGGTTACATACCGGGTACCAGATCAGGCCGTATGGCCACTATGCCGAATCCTGATGTAGTAGATGCAGTGGTTGAAGAAGTAGAAAGAGACCCGTCGACCAGTGTGAGAGTTATGGAACGTCGTACCGGACTTTCTAAATCTCATGTACACCGTACACTACAGAGCGTAGGATATCATCCGTTTCACATTAGAAAAGTGCAACAGTTGAAACCGGAAGATTACAATCGGCGAATTGAATTCTGTCAGGAAATGTTGAGGAAACAAGCTGAAAACGAAAACTTTTTTAACCAAATCTTGTGGACGGATGAATCCCACTTTAGACGCAATGGGATTTTTAATATGCACAATTCTCACTCATGGGCAATTAAAATCCAAATTTAAAAAGGGAATTGGGGGCCATTTTGAAAATTTCTTGTAATTAAACACCTTGTAATTGGTTTTACTTTGTTTGTATTAATCATCATGTAAATTAAAATTTTGCACTTACCACATTTAGATTTCAATTTTTTGATTGAAGTTTTATGAATAATAAAATGAAATTTTCAGGGTAGCTACCTGATCGATAGAGCAAGTTTTTAAAAGCCAAACGGTATTTTTTTTATGTGATTTTATCTTTTTAAAGCCCCTTGAAGTTGTGAACATAATGGGTAATTTTATCATTCTTGGCATTTAATATTTTTTTTATTCCATTCAAGGATCTAACGATAGTAAATGTTACCATACTGAATTGGCCTATCTATCAGCTTAGCACACAAAAAAAAATCAAGCATCTACCGCAATAATTCACGTCACCATAGATAAAAATCTCATCGCTCTCGGCGATAGGTGAAAAATTTAAAAAAAAGTCATAACTCCGAAAATACGAAAAATCGCGGAACATACATTGGGGTGATTTAGATAGCCCTCTAGGTCCTCTACCTCCCAGCTTCAGTATATCACTACTTCTTGGTACATCCTGTATAAATCATTATCATTGATTTTCAATTTTATGTTATCCCCTATTTTTTTATTAGTGCGACTTGCCACATAGTTTTAGTTATATTCTTCGATAATTTTATTCTCTTTATGTATTGATTTCTTTTTGAGGCTTTAATTGCTTTTTTTAAGATTTTTTCATATCCTTTATAATAATTGCTCAAAACTTGACTTTGCTTTTGCGTCACTAATATATTTAGGAATCGTTTGTTCCTACAAGATATTTTTTTAGGCATCTTCCCTATTTTTATTGTCTTTTTAGGAATGCAATGGTTTAAGGTTATTAACATTTGATTATGAAAAGCATTATAATTCTGATTAATGTTTTGATCTGGTCTGATAAGGCTGCTCCAGTCTATGTATTGTAACTGGGTTCGGAATAATTCCATGTTTTTATTATTAAAAAATATTTTTTCTGTACATAATGGTTGATTTTTGGATTGGAAGGGTGACTATTATTGCTCTATGATCCGAGAGTCCAAATTCCTCTACACTTTGGGAAAAAAGTGTTCTATCAAAGTTTCTAAAAAGGATGTCTATGCATGTGGAACTAGTCGCGGTAATTCTGGTCGGCTTCTTAACAATTTGTACAAAGTTATGGCAGGTAAACAGTTCTCTCAATAATTTTGTTTGTTTTGATTCAATAAGGAAGTTTACATTGAGATCGCCGCCTATTATGACATTTTTATTACTATACTTATTTGTTACAATTTTTAATAATTTTCCCAACTGAGTGTTGACCGTGTTTACTTCTCTATTACTATTTGGCCAGTATATTACTATTATTACCGAGTTCATCGTAGGTATTTCAATTGCACTAATTTCAAGAATATATTCTATTGACAATTGTTTTATAAGTTATAAAACAAGTGAGTGAATTTATAACTTCACAGAGTGTGAAGTTATAAATTATAACTTCACACTCTGTGAAAACCATACCTTTTTTTAACAATATACAGACTCCTCCTCCTTCATGTTTTTTTCTTCAGAACATACTTCCAAGATTGAAATCATCCAATTGTAATATCTCACTTTTTGTCTCAGAAATCCAAGTTTCGGTTAAACATATGACAGAAAGATCAATTTTGTCTGCAAGTGTGCTTCAAGATCTGTGAATTTATTTTGAATACTTCGTATATTCTAAAAACATTATTTTTAAATTCGTAATGTTATTACCTACATCTCTTTCACCGCAGATTTCTGAGCCTTTCTCTACATACAACTTATTACAAGCATCAATTTCCTTGGTTTCTCTATTTTTTAAACTTATTGTAATGGTCCGACCCCTTTTTATCGAGGCAATGCTGCTATTACATTTAGCCACGAAAAAAAATTTCGTCCTTGTTACTCCCTGCGTGCAACGCAAGAGTACCACTGTGTGAAACCCAATGTACATTATATTGCAAGTTTTCAATAATATTTTTCATACCGGTATTATTAACTCGCCCGGAGCTCTTGAAAAACATATCAAAAGTCCGATTTAGGTTGGGCTCATAATAGTATTTTACGCAACTGTTGTATGATAGGGGTCAAAAAAGACGAGTGGCGTGGGTTGCGATGCGAGCCTTGGCGAGCATCGCAAGAAAAGACGCCACGAGTTTTTATTGACACATTTATACAACGTTGCATACAATAGTTTTTCTACGACTAAGGGGCCGTTCACTAATTACGTAAGGACAATAGCGAGTATCGCAAAGAAAGACGCCACGAGCGTTTTAGACCGAATTATATAACGTTGCAAACAACAGTTTTTCTACGACTATAGGACCATTCTTTAATTACGTAAGGACAATTGCAAGTATCGCAAAGGAAGACGTCACGAGCGTTTTTTGCCCGAATTATACAACGTTGCATGTTGTCTTTGGTTTTTAAATTGAGCGAATCGGCCACTGTATTATTTAAGCCGATGAGCTCAGTTTAAAACAAAAGTCTATATACAATAGTTTTTCTACTACCAAGGGGCCATTCATTAATTACGACAGATTTTTCGAACCCCTTCCCCCCAGGGATCCCTACGTAATTAATGAATGACCCCTAAGCACTCTTTAATAAAACTCAAAAAGTCTAAATATTTATATTTGCGCCCAAATTTTTCTAGCAGCAAATTGTTTGATACTTCTTGCGCCACGACACAAATTTCTTCGGTAGTAAGTACAATTAGGCTCGTCTTCCTACATTTTTCTCACTTTCAACAGTTTATAACAAGACAACAATCAACAACTTCAAGATCAAGATGAATAAAATTTAGTGCCACGAAGAAAATTAAAAAGCTAGCTGTCAATCAATATCTATGGCTTTCTTATTTTTTTAATTCGCGTATACTTGCCAGTGATGAAAACATGTTATGATTTGAAAAAAATAGGCGATAAAATATGTGTACGTAAATAGTAAAAGATGTTTTTTTAAGTTGGCAGCAATGCATTTACGTACATTATTATTTGTTTAATTTAAAACTGTATGAATTCGGCGGTTTGTTAAGTTGGTAATATAAATTATTTCATATAACATTAGCTCTCACTGAATATAAATTATTAGATTGAAATTTTGTACTCTTTGGCACCAAGGAATACCTTAATAGCGACATTGTGACACGCTTAACAATGCTTTTTTGGGAAATAGACTATAGAGTTTTGCAAGTCTTAAGTAATGTATGTCTTTATATTAGAGTTGATAATCATTTAAATGACAGAAAGAAGTACAGGAGTAGGAAAACATAGTAACATGCATTATGTTTGTATAGGTCTTCTAGTATTAAATAGTTGAATCGTTCAACTCTAGCATTATATAAAGGTTTACCGCATATGTACGTCGGGCAGACTAAGATAATATTTGTAGAGGTAATACATTTTACGATATCCCGCAAATGCTGCACTAAATCATTTAGATCGGCTGAGTAATAAAAGTCATCCTCTCCTATCATAACTACGCAATAATTCCGTCTAGTCATACAATTAAGCTTTTCTGGGAGGTCCTTAATTAAGTCTTTTATTCCGGCTCTAGGTGTCATATAATAACAATAGGTGAAATTCTTAAAGTATCCATTATTAGTAATAGTTTTCATTATACTGTTTTTATTATTACTACTTAAAATAAGCAGTTTATCCTTTGTTGATCTATTCAGGATTGCAGCATTTGACGTCGGTTTTGGAACTGGTTTGTCGCCGCCTGCGGGTGTTGAGCTCAATTTGTATGTCAGCCTTGTCGAATCTATGTATGAAAAACTATCGATGCTTTCGAAATCGACTGCTGCATCCCCTTTTTCTTTGCTTCGAGCACGAGTGTTCTAGGTGTTCTAGAATGTGTTCTAGAAGGTGTGCTAGGTATAGGTCCTTTTAATAAACTCTTATAGAAATCACATTTTTTGCGTGTCTCCAATAAAGATTGTTGTAACCGGTAATTCTCACCGAGCAGTTTTTGTATTTCGCCGTCTGCCGCCAATAAGTGTTCTTTAAATTTTTCTATCTGTGCTTTTAGTTCCTCGACAACAATATTTTTAACCTGCGGGTCCAAATTCGGCAAACTGTGAGCGCTGATGTCCCGTGTCAGTAAGTGCTCTGAGGTTTGCAGAAAATCCTGATCATGTTGGCTTCCAGTCTTTGTAATATCAGGGTAACTCCTGTTCAGTTTGGTGCAGTTTTGAGTTGGTATGCCTTTTTTTTATGGCATAGGGGGCAAACGAGCAGACGGATAGCCTGATGGTAAGCGATCACCGTCGCCCATAGACACTTGCATCACTAGAGGAGTCACAAGTGTTTTGCCGGCCTTTCAGGTGGGAGTTCGCTCTTTTCTTGAAGGTTTGAATATCGCATTGGTCCGGAAATACTGCATGCGGCAATTTATTCCACAGTTCAGACGTGCGAGGCAGGAAATTTCTAGAAAAACGCACAGTTGTGGACTGCCAACCATCTAAGTGGTGAGGATGGAAATATTGTCGCGTAGGACGAAGGCGGAAAGATGCAGCTGGGATCAACCCGAACAATTCCTCGGAACACTCTCCGTTATACAAGCGAAAAAAAAATGCAGAGCGAGGCTACATCTCTACGCAGTGCCAAGAAGTCAAGCCGATCTGAATCACTTTTAATGAAAAAGTCATCTTAGGTGCCGTTTTCTAGGTTTTTGGGGGCGCGGATTTGGAAAATGGCGTCCATTGTGGAATTCAACATGGCGGACATCACTTTTGATGAAAATGTCATGATAGGTGTCGTTTTCTAGGTTTTTGGGGGTGCGGATTAGGAAAATGGCGTCCATTTTGGAATTCAAGACGGCGGACATCCTTTTTTAAAAAAGTCATCATAGATGTCATTTTCTAGGTCTTTGGGGGTGCGGATTTGAAAAATAACGTCAATTCTGGAATTCAACAAGGCGGACATCACTTTAATGAAAAAGTCATCATAGATGACGTTTTATTAGTTTTTGGGGGTATCAATTTCGAAAATTGCGTCTATTTTGAAATTCAAGATAACGGACATAACTTTGATAAAAAGGTCATCATAGGTGGCATTTCCTAGGTTTTTGGGGTAGTAGATTTCATAAGTGGCTTCCATTTTGGAATTCAAGATGGCCGAGATCACTTAATGATTATTTCATCCCTATTATAGGTTTTTTGATGGTGCAGAATTCAAAAAAATTCAAGTAGGTATGCCTACCCCAGGCATGACTTTAAAATAGACGCCATTATATATGGCCAAATCTGAATTCCCAGAAACCTAGAAAACGACTCCCATGATGACTTCTCCATAAAAAGTAATTTCCGCCATCTTAAATTCAAAATCTGCACCCCTAAAAACTTAAAAAATGACACCTATCATGACTTTTTAATTAAAAGTGATGACCACCATCTTGAATTCCGAAATCAACGCCATTTTCTAAATCTCCGCACCCAAAAACCTAGAAAACTACACCTAAGATGACTTTTCATTAAAAGTGATGTCCGCCATCTTGAATTCCAAAATTGACGCCATTTTCCAAATTCGCGTCCCCAAAACCTACAAAACGACACCTATCATGATCATGACTCTTTCATAATAAGTGATGTCCGCCATCTTGATTTCCAAAATGGACGCCATTTTCCAAATTCACACCCCCAAAAACCTGGAAATTTATAGTATATTATAGCTTATTTTTATAACAGCAATTGTTCAAGTATTTTTGTAGGTTTTCGAGATAAAAGCAAATAACTGAAAAAAGTGTCATTTAACCAAAAACCTAACGTCAGCGCAGCCCAGCCCCCACACCAGAGGACTTTTAGGAGGTTTATTAGGACACCTCAAGGAAACCCTGTACTAATTTTAAAAACTACACGAATGGTTTCCGCTGATTAGCTTATTTCTGCTAATTTTCTCGGGCTTAACCTTTTTACTCACCACTAGTTGCATTCGTATTTCCCAATCCCAGCTTCTGACGTATTCGGTTTATTAAATCAGAAAGTATTTTCAAATCACCGAGTGGCCGACAAAATCCGATCTGATACTACAAGTAACTAAAGAATTAGGTAGATTGTAGGTACACTAGTAGGTATTCGTATCAAGCAGGTAGCAACGGCAAGGCAAAACGCCATGCGCCGTGAACCGCAATGCAGGAGTGGGCGAATATGAGTGTAAGAAAGAGAAGGTCTATAACGTATATCGCTAGCCAAAGGATCGATATAGATGTATAGGTGTTAGTTTAATATCGTTATAAGTGATACCGCTACGGATACGGCGTCAAAAACGTTTTTTATAACTTTATTTGTATAATTATAACGATATAAAAGATAGCGTTACATGAAAATAACGTTTATTAAAGGTCTGGACCCCTGCACCCGGCCAATTATAGTATATTTAAGTATATCTAAGATATCTATTATATAAGAAAATCCTGATACTGCTGACATAGTAGCCCTGTGTATGACGGATATATAAACTTTTTATTTATTTAAAATTATTTGATTGGTCTGTAAAACATTTTTCCCTGAATAAGAAGTCTTATTTCTACCCATAAAAAAATATTCAAGCACTTTTAAAAATAGCATCCATTCCTCATTACATACTGGGTGAAATTGTTGAACTTTCGTAACTACCAACAGTACAGTATAAATTAACCCATGAAGTTGCCGGCATTTAATTTTTTACCAGTCGGTTTTTTTTGACACGTATAGTTTGGTTTCGTTTATTGCAGACAGTTTACTGTCTGTGGGAGATATCTCCAAAAATGTCTGTGTGGTGTACTTGTGTTCGCATTTTGTGGAATTATTAAGTGTAATAAAAGCATTTTGAATTGTGTTTAAATAATTACGTAAAACAGCAAAGGTAAATTTAGTGACTTATTTTTAATTAGCTGTTTTAAATAAATACTGTATATTCGCGTCTTATCTTGTATCGAAATCAACATGGCGGCGACCTACTCTTAATTTTCCTTTACGATAATTTTCATAATCTAAACGGGAACTGTAATTTATTAACTTGTTACAGACTGCTGTTATGGACGGAAAACTGGATGCGTCCCTAGTGGCGCAATCCATAAATTATCATGGGCAACAGCTCCAGAAAACGTGGGAGGCAGAACGTGGAGAAGACGATTTGTCTAAAATCGGCGTGGGAGCTCTGGACTTTGCCGTGTACCAGTCAAGGCACAAACATCTTACTTTTCAAGACCGTGGAAAACGGTTGAAGCTGCATCAGTTTATCGCCAAAGAAGCTGGTGCATTGTTCGATAGTTCTATCCAGGAGGAAACTCCTACCTCATCCAGCTTGGGGCCTGATGCTGCTGCACCAGAGGACAGTGAGTGCAAACAATCTGCTTAAAATCAATAGTGGTTACTTAGCAACACAACTTGGCCCTCCACTTAATAACATGCTAGTCATGGTTGTTTTCTAAATGATCATAATTATTGCCAGCAGGTGTACTGTGGCAGAAAATTACTCTAAATATGTGTATTTGAAGTGTTATTTTAGAGATTTATTTGTTTTTGTGTTGTTTTGGATCTCTTCAAGGCGAGAGTTTTACTGTTGAATTTGTTTAATCAATAGAGCCATTTCATTTTCAGATCTTTTTGCGTTGATGCCGCCATTTGAAACATTTTTGAATGTAGACAAATCTGCTAGACTCAGGCATTTCTTTGAAGTGAGTATTGGTCTTACTTTTAGTTACATTTACTGCCTGCTATGAGTTCTTTGTGGGATATAAAACAGCATTTTAAGAGAAATTTAAAAATTGTCTGTTAGTGATTCACTTATCTTTATGCAACCACAGTGTCAGTATGCAAACATATCTCAACAACTTATACATAGTTTCCGAATCAATATTAATTAGACATCAGCATTCATCAGATCATTTCACGGTGTTCACGCACGAAACTCAAAAAAGACATGTTATCTCAATGACACTCAAACACAAAATGAACGCTGCACCCCCTCCGCAGGCGAACGCGGGGAATGTTTTCCATCCGTCACGGCAAACATGTTTGAGTGTTTTGCTAACGTAAACAATTAGGCCACGCCCCTTTTATGTTACAATAATGTTATGTTAGAAAAACGCAGCGGACCCAGCTTTAGTTACATGTGTTTGCTTGAGTACAACCATTAGAAAAGCAAGAAAAGAATCTATATATGTTTCATTTGTGAAATGATTGTCCTTTGTTCATCAGGGGTGTAGCATAGTTACTACAGTATCCATCTGTTGTCTCAGTGAAACAAAACTCATGACCTACAGATGCCCCGACACCGTTATGCTACAGTTCTTGTTTGTTCTGCTTCACTAGTTAATTTTCCTTATGTTGTGTCCTAGAATGTGAAGACTGGGGAATTGGTGATAGGAGCTGTGATCAACAGGACAGCCTCTGGGATGATGCTGAAGGTGCTTTGTACTGCCGGCCCTACATCCCGATATGTAGCTGATATCAATGTGAAGGTATTGCACAATATTAACCGAGAACTATCTTCATACAAAGTGGTCATACCAGTTTATTTGTATGAGCTTCCGCTGAATTGATTTCCCGTGCAGTGACTTTCAGCATTCACATTTTTCCGCACTCTCTTTGTTTCGACTTGTAAAATTTCTTGGTCTGACTTTTATGCTGTAGCGTAAATTTTTCATTGCTGTCTTCGATCACAGGTTTTTTAATACCAAATTTTCTCAACATCTTGTTTGTATAATCGGACATAAATTCGCATTTATTTTCTGGCGTATTTATTTCTAGTTGCATAATCTATACTATTATAAAGTTGTAAAAATGAAATGTTGCAGATATTTTCAAAGAAATGATTGTTATATACTATTTGGAGGTCTTTAAAACTAATAATATTTTTTTTGGATTTTATGTATGTTTGCATGTGTCGTTGTGGCTTCATCACGCAAAATCGGCTAAACAGATTTCAACTATTTTTGGTACACGGGTAGCTGGTTATCCCCACATGGTTATGGGATACATTTTACCCGACTACGCTGAAGAAAAAACGACGGGTTATGATTTTTTCTCCTCCGCGAACGAAGTTGCGGACGTCTTCTAGTTCCAAAATAAAATTTGTATACGGGAATATAACTCCTTGCTTTTACTTGTTTTTTTTTTACTGAAAGCAAATTTTAAAGACCATAAATATGTGAATCCGATTTCTAATTTAATCTTAATTTTATTAAAACAATGGTGTTTGAAGAAATGTGAGACAGGTATGTAATGATAAGTCTGCATTTGTTTCGTGAAGTTTTTTCAAATATCAACCCTGTTTGACAGAAAAAAGCTATTTGCTTCCAGATTCCTCACTAGGATGGCTAAAGAGAACTGGAATTATTTTCCAACATATCTTTTTCCGGAACAATATAACTTGGATCTCTTCAAGGCGAGAGTGAATAGACACTATCTAGGCAAGCATGCTCCATCGTCGTCGGGTGCATCGTTGCTTACCAAGGGGGGAAAATGAAGTTAAGTGGACAGCGAGAAAGGGATTGACGATTTGAAGCATCACTTTTTATTTTATACTTAACAAATTATCATATGATTAGACCAATATTCAACCTGCCTTATTGAGTTGATATAGGAATGTCCTCACAAATTCAAGCAATTAATTGAAAACGCCAACAACATTATTATTTCTCTGAAAACACTTTTCTGTATCTATTCTAAAGAGGTGGTGATATTACTATAAAAGGTAGGAAGAATAACATAGATAAATATTACTATTAGGTATAAATAATATCAAGTCAAATTATGTAGTTACATGAACATTTTCAAAAGAAGAAATATTCTAATATTTTCTTCTGTTTCCGCGATTATTACTCATTGAAATAAAACAATTTAACGGATTATATCGCGTATATTATCTCATTTTAGTGAAGTGTGTGTGACTCCACCCGTCCACCCGTGACCATGGAAAGCTGGACAGCTTCCGAAACGTCGGGAACTAAAATGAGATAATATACGCGATATAATCCGTTAAATTGTTTTATTTCAATAAGAAATATTCTATTAAGAAACACCGTGAGTTCTAAAATCTTCAAGTGTGTAATTTAACGACTTGAAATAACACGATTGTGAAAACCTGCGATCGAAGACAAACTATTAAAAATGTTAATACATAGTACTACTTAAAAATCGGACCAAGAAATTTTACAAGTTGAAACAAAGAGATCGCGGAAAAATGTGAATGCTGAAAGTCACTGCACGGGAAGACGATTCAGCGGAAGCTGTCTGAAGGTGCGTCCACATTTGTATCATTTGCCCGTATCAGATCATCGTCGCGTGGCATGATCGCGTGTCACGATCACGCGTTTGGACGTTGCGCCGATCGAATCGCTCGAAATCCATTTTGCTACGCGTATCACACAATTATATCGGACGAGTACGGCATGATCGGCGCGCCGACAGTAAGCGTCCAAGCAGCGCGATACGCAGTCATGCCACGGCACGGTGATCGGATACGAGCAAATGATACAAGTGTGGACGCACCTTAACAAATCGCTTAGACACAGATCCATGCGAAGCTACATCTAGTTTCAATTTGTTTGGCAAACGTAAGGCACGAATACGTGGGGTTAAATATAGATTGTACATATTTAAGTTTAAATGAAAATTTATTCGGTACAAATGATGAAACATGTACAATGTCAAATTTAATTATTCTATTACAGCATTTTACTACTTATTTATTGAATAACTATTTGCAGGTTAATCAAATAAGATTACCAGTAGGTACTGATATGAATGAATGAATGATTTATTTGCAGTAAACAAGCGTATATATAAGATGTTTTGCAATTGTTGAGATTGTCTTATTTTACCATTACTGGCGTACAAATATTAAGAACAGTAATTGTTAATCAACATACACTACAATATATTTTAACACTACACAATACATTTTTAGAATTAGTTTTAGGTAATGTTATGTCATAAGTGAGGTGCCTCCAGGTCCTTCCAGTGCTCTCTGTCCTTAGTTTGTTAGGTCCGCGTCTTTCCGGCTACCTTAACAATATCATCGGCCCACCGGCGTCTTGGGCGACTTCTTGAACGCGTTGACTCGCGCGGGTGCCAGTGAAGTATCTTTTCAGTCCACCTGTCTTCAGTGATTCTGGCAACGTGACCAGCCCATTTCCACTTCAGTCTGCATGCAAGTTCGGCAGCATCAGTTACTTTTGTTATTTTTCTAATGTCCACATTTCTTTTTCGGTCACTCCACCTAATATTCAACATACTTCTCTCAGTTGCTCTCTGGAATACATTGATCTTCTGCACAATATCTTTGGTGAGTGTCCATGTTTGGCAGCCTTAGCAGTGTTGGCAAAACCATAGTGTCCATCGCTTTTCATTTTAGGTGTATTGGCATGACACTACAATATTACATTAAAAAAATAAAAAAATATTAATTAATTTAATTGTTCACTTATCAAAAAATATTTATATATTGTTTTAACCAATAAAGCACTGTCAATTAGTGTGATTTACCCTTACATTAAACATAAGAAGTTGTGAGCCTAACCTTTAAAATAAAGACTTGAGTTTTTATAACAATTTATTTTTCTACATAGTCTCCAAAACGATCTATACACTTCTGCCACCTTGCTTCCAACTTCATTATTCTAGATGTCTTTCTTCAATCCTTAAGGTGATCGAATTATTCAGTCACGGCTTCTTGTACCTCAACATCTCTCGAAAAATTCCGTCCTACCAAATATATTTTTAGGTTTGGGAAAAGAGGATAGTCAGAAGGGGCCAAGTCCGGCGAATAGGGTGGATACGGCTATAATTCAAACTCACAGTTATGTATTTATGCGATAAATTGCCCTGCAGTATGGACAGGAGCATTGTCTCGTTGGAACAACACTTTGACATATCATACCCAGCTCTTTTTTTATCAGGTTTTTTTTTGTTTTTCTTCGTGCAGACATAAGAGGATGTGCAATAGTAATCAGCATTTATGGTTTTACCATTTTCGAGATAATCAACCAACCATTTGCAATTTCAAATAAAACCGGTCAAGTGCGAGTCTGACTCGCGCACCCAGTGTTCCGTACAAACTTTCACTTATTCCGTCTTAACTTGCCGCTTGAGTTAATTTTGCCTCTGGTATCTATGGCATCACAATGAGGGGCAAATTTAACCAAACCGGGTTATTCAAAAATGATATTTGGTGATTAAAAAAAAGTAAGACAGACAGATGTATGGTTATAATTTTCGTGTAATATTCATATTAAATTACATAATTCCAGGAAATTTCAGATTTTTCGTTTGGTAAACTTTGGAGATAAAGGGTGAGAATGGTATTTTTTTCCACATTTTCCATAAAAAAAAATTGTTCGAAAATGTACAGATCAAGCCCTTTCATATATGATACCTTACTTGACCTTGTAAATAGACTTTTAATTTTTACCCCTCCCTCATATGGGTCGTTTATTTAAGAAAATAATGTTTCCCTCGCAAGACATGTGGGCTGATCATGTTTATAAATATTTCAAATTTCAAATAGATAAATAAATAAATATTACGGGACAATTTTACACAAATCGAACTAGTCCCATGGTAAGCTCAATAAGGCTTGTCTTATGGGTACTAGACGACGACATATTTAATAAATATATTACTTATATACATAGAAAACATCCAAGACTCAGGAACAAATATTAATGCTCGTCACACAAATATGTGACCTTACCGGGATTTGAACCCAGGACCTCAGCTTCGCAGGCAACGTTACTCCCACTGAGCCAAACCGGTCGTCGAAAGATTACCTTTTTGGTACGGAACCCTAAAAACTGAAGTCAATACATTCTTTGCTTATAATATGACCTTAGCTTTTTTAGGAGGTGGAGGCCCTGACCTTTCCATTGTTTGTATTGCACTTTTGACTCTGGTTATGAAACGTCCAAAAAAATCTTGGGGTTGCTTCGAAACAGATCCAAACAATCCTGTGACACTGTATGGCGGGTGGTGCGTACCTATCAGAAACCTTCGAAAATCCAAGATCTTTGGTGATTATGTTGTGTGTGTACATAAGTACGTGTGCAGGCTTCCATGTAGAACCGAACTGGGGGTACTCACGGATCTTCACATCTACCCACATACTAATATATAAAATGCCTTTCCCCCTTGATGAGGACACTTTTCAGTTTGAGTTACTAAATTCAAGTTACTTTAAACATCACGTCATATGCATTTACACAAAATTGTTCACTAACCTAGACGTACTTTTGCATTATATACTTAAAAGTCTATTAGTTAATTCATATCTGCAGTATGATTTCCACCATCCTCCTCCCCGGCTTCATCTTCTCGGTTAGCCATCTTTTTAAAAGGAGGTGCATCCTATGGTGGGCTTTCACTTGACCTGGGTCTTTTGTTACTATTCTGCTCACTTCTAGCTGCCGTCCATGCAGCATCATGCACCTCGCACTCTTCTGGACCTTTCACTGTAATTAATTCTGCACACTGGCTCGGAGGGGAATTCTTACCGTGCCATATGCTTCTTTCTCGTCTTCGTGTGCGTGTTGTTCTTCTTATCTTGTTACCTCCATGTTATTTCTGATAGATATTTCCTTAGCCCTAGCATCATTAGTTATAAGTGGTTAACTTCTTCATTTCTTGAAAAAGCAAACATCTGGTTCACATGCCTTATGAAAAACTTATTCCCTTGTTTTATTTTATATCTTACCACTCCAATTAGTATCGACCCTTCCAGCCATCTGGGCCCACCTCTATAGTTTCTAAAACTAGCTATTTCTCCCATTTGAAAGTCTTACTTTTTTTAGTTTAATTTTCTTGAATATATTCAGTCTCCTTTTTAACCGACTTCCAAAAAAAGGAGGAGGTTCTCAATTCGACGGAATGTTTTTTTTTTTTTTTATGGATGTTCACCGATTACTCAGACTATTTGACCGATTTCAAAATTTTTTTTTGGTTTTATAGAAGGTAGTTTCTAGTTGGTCCCATTTAATTTTGGTGAAGATCTGATGATGGAATCCATGAGGAATTGAAGGAACTCCTCAAATATTGGAGGCATACATATAGCGATTTTGGTATTATAAGAAACATAATAAGCATTTGCATTCAGAAAGTGTAAATTGGTGAAGTGGAACTGATGCAGAAGACCACAGAATGCCATCGGAACTCCTCAATGATAAATGATTTACGGGTGGCGACAAAATATCTTGATTAATTTAGCTAAGCAACTTCATAGTCACAAATTTAAATGCTCCTGATGAGAATGGTACCATCGAATTGATTTGATGATGGAGCCGGAAGGTAGGCACCAGATCTATGTAATAAAATAATGTATCCTAGCCGTGTTTGGGCTTGTTCGAATCGTCACGAGATATACTTTTAAGTAACGATTAACTAAAAAGTGTAAAATAAATAAAATTTTAAACAAAAAAAATAAAATGACCAAAAAAAACTAAAAAGTAAAGTGGAGTCGGTGCCATCGTGTCACAACTTACTAAAATCGTCAATTTTCAATATTTTACACATTCTTTATATGGCACCGACGCCAAAATAAGATTAATTGTATATACTGTATAGATTGAGTATACATACGGTTACTTGTAAGTAATTTGAAGAAACTGAATTATGGCGTTATTTTTTACTTTTTTTGGAGTCGGTTTTATTTTTTTGTTTTCTTGAATCGAAAGGGGCTGAAGCCTGTCAAATTTTGTTCTGACACGTCGACTATTTCATAGTTCTGCAGGCGTCTTACCAGTGACTGAATTGGGTGGTGTCCGTAAACCGTACAAGATCTCATGGAGTCTTGAGGGCTCAGGGATATGTGCCATTTTTCTTAATTTCTGTTTTATAGTGTGCACAGTCCTCTCTGCCTGTCCATTTGATGCTGGATGATTTGAGAGTGGGGGCGCATGACGTCACGCCGTGCGAAAAACGGTCGCACGGCGTGACGTCACGGGGAACTTTAACGAGCTATATATTCATCATTTTTAACACGCTTTTATTAGGTCGACCTGTATGTAACTATGTAATGGAATCTAAGGTAACTAACTTAACCATCTTCCAAGGATCGTAGCGTCATGAAAATTGGCAGCTGTATGTAGTTCTGATGACAATATAATAATATGGTACTGTCAAACTGATCTGATGATGGAGCCGGAACATATGAACTGGAACTTCATGATGGAACATCATATCATAGCTGTGTTTTGATTTGTTAGAAAAGTCTTGTAAAGCGTGTTTTACTAGTGGTTTTTACACTATTATTTTTTTAATTAATTGACAAAAGAAAAAAAATTGTGCCCAATATTATCTGATAATCTAACTGACGGACTAATTATATTTTTTAGGACACAAGCCTATTGTATCTGGCAGTCCTTAGTCTATAAATATCTCGTTTAGCTTTAGGGAATATGCATGTATTTAAATTTTTGCTTTATTAAAAGCTCATTCATGTAACAAACAGTAGACAAAAATATTTTTTCGAATAACTGTAAAAATAACCAAGATATAAGCCATCAAACGTTTCATTCTATCTCTTTCTAGCAAAACGGATTTTAATATGGAGTGTATATGGCCGGCGTAGACTATGACGTAACAGTACATGTCGGACATCTCTGTCAAATCGCCGTCTAATTAGCAGTTTAAAATGCCTCTATCTTGCGTGTTTCTTGGCCGATTTAAATTTAAATTTCACATTTTGAAATCGTTTTTACGGTATTTTGTTATTTAGTTAAGAAAAGCGATAAAGAAAATTCATGCATGTACCCTGTTATCACCATACTCGAGCTCAGCTCACTATCTTAACTTCCGGCCATTTTGAGTAAGCATTAATCACTATCAATAAAACTTTGCCCATAAAAGAACCTGCAGAATCAATATGCAGCCTAGACCATGCTTTCGGTGGGGTAATCCATCTGTGGTATGTATGTTCCTTACCTCTTTACAGATCTGTCAATTTTGCACCATAGTCTCTGTCCTTGTCTAATCCAGGCCGCCAGAAATAACTACTTGTTATGGCCTTGGTAATTAAAGACTGTATCGTTTGATATAAATACAAAGATAAAATGCAATATATTTCGTTTTCTTTTTAAATTTACGTATACTTTTTCAAATTACCTATGTACACAACACAACTACAGAGAAACCAAAAATGCTACAACGAAACCAAAATTACTCATTTCTGGCCAGTGACTGGACAATGATTGGACAGCGACTTTGTTAAAAGTTCGAGTCATCTTGTTCTAGTCTGAACGAAACTGCTGCTCTGTATCGGCACTACGGGCTGTTTTACGTAATTTAGCTTTCATTATAGCCCAGTAGTGTTCGATCGGGCGAAGCTCTGTACAATTAGGCGGGTTCAGTTCTTTGGCCACAAAGTTCACATTATTGTCTTTGTACCAGTTTAGTACCTCACCTGCGTAATGGCAAGACGCCAAGTCGGGCCAAAATACAGTTTTGTTGTTGTGCTTTCTTATCATAGGCAAGACTCGCTTCTGAAGACACTCCTTCTTGTAAATATTGGCAGTCATTGATGAAGTAGTGAAAAATGCACTTAATTTTATGCCACATTCACAAATGGCCTGCCACACCATAATTTTTTTACCAAATTTCTCGACACTAATGCATTTTTCAGACTGTATGACCTCTGTTCCTTCATGGACCGTGTAATATTGGGGACCTGGCAAAGACTTATAGTCCAGTTTTACGTAAGTTTCGTCATCCATTATTACACAGGTATGTTTTTTAGACAAAATCGAGTCGTACAACTTCCGGACACGTTTTCTGACAGATGCTTTTTGTATTTCACTTCTTTTTGGTTGTTTCTGTTTCTTGAAAGTCTTCAAATTATTTCTTTTTTTGGCGCGTTGAACCATCCCGATACTCGTTCCCAATTTTTTTGCGACATCTCGAACAGATAGTTCTTTGTTAGATACAAATGCCTTTACTATCTTTTGGTCCAGTTTTGGGTTGGAGGACCTGCTTTTTGACCTGGTCGTTGTCGGTCATTGAAAGTATATTCCTCACCGTACTTACGGATCGCAGTTTGGACTGCTCCTACACTAACGCCTTCCATTTTTGCTAGCTTTCGGTTCGTGATACCTTTTACAGTGCACCATTTGTCCACAATTGATTTTTGCTGTTGTGGTGTAAGGCCACGCATTTTTTTATTGCAATAAAATGTGAAAACCAAATATATAGCAATCGATTCTGTGACATATGTCTAACTCTTTTATTTCTATTTTTTTATGTTTGTTACCTCAGAACTCCCTCATTAACACGACGATTTGGAAAATTATTAATGCCGGGATCCATGAGGAATCGAAGGAATTCCTCGATTTTTATGAGCACATCCATAACGATTTCGGTATTTATTACAGTAGTTTAAGCATTTATATTTGAAAATCACCATTTAGTGGCGAGAAACCAATGATTAAGACACCAGCCATCAGTTACCACTGAGGGCTCTACCAGTGTTATTTAATTCGCGGATCGCGAGTCGATTTGGAAAATAATTTTTTCGGTTAAGAGTAGGAATCTCCAAGTTGGTCCCATAAAATTTTGGTGATGATCTGATGATGAGATCGATGAGGAATCGAATGAATTCCTCAAATATTATGAGTACACCTATGTAGGGAATGCAATAACCGGTAAAATTTCATAATCAGGTATTCTATCGGTTATGATATAAAAATAACGGTTAAAACCGGTTATCGGTTATCATTTCGTATTTTTGTAGAAATCTTGGAAATACATGTCTAAAAAGGATATTAAGCTGTGCAAATCTGTCTGTTACTTTCATATTAACAACTAACTTTTGTAACAGTAGCATTCGAATGATAATGATACGCTTTTAGACATTAGTACGTACGATACGATAGACACGTAGTTACTTAAGTCTACTGAATTAATACTGAAATCAATTTTGACAGAAAATAATGGCAAAAGTGTAACAAGTTTAAATGACAAAATCGTATATCATCATTACTATTAGCGTATTTACATCAAATCTACACTATTATTTATTTATTTTGTTTGAAAGAATATAAACCTTAAGAATAGGCTATTTGTCCGTTTTTTATGGTTTGATATCAAACGACGTCTTAATAATATAAATATTGGTGAAAAAACTACTCCAATATCATAAAAACTCCCCGCGATACAACGTTTGAAGCACATTTTTGGACTTTCCCAAAAACGCTTCATACTTAAGCCTACAAGCATGTGACATCACACGCTAGTATTTTGTATAGGGAAAATAAGAATTTTGTTCTGCAGCTATGTTAAAACTTGCGTTTATCGAAACGTTTTATAACATAAATTACAAAACATTTTATGGGTTATTGAATGGTATAAAGTTATTTATATTTTCATACTTTAAAAATGGACTTTCCCACCCCACTTTAAAGACACATAGAACAAGCTACACGTAAGATATCGAACTCAAAATTTAAATGTAGTTTTTTATTTTGCTCGTTTAATCAGGATCTTATGTAATCTTTACATTTCTTTTATACTATCAAAAACCCTATTATTTAGACACATAACTTGCTTTGACAATTTACTGCAGAAATGATTATCCGTCGGCTTAAAACTAGGGATTGCAGCCAGACTCGAAAACCGAGAATCGAGTACTTTTCGATTAAACTCGAAAACCGAGTTCGGTTTCGAGTTTTAACCGAAACTGCCTGAAGTAGTTTTAATTTTTTTTTTGTGTAATGATATAATGATTAAATTAGTGTGTCAACTCGGTCTTAAGTAGGGTAGTAGGGTAGTTTATAATCTATCTATAGTTTATATCAGAAACCGTCAAATTGTGAACGACAAGAGTTTACAATCTGTCGGATTTCATCACCCGGGATCCGAAACCTTTCAGTCAAATCTGACTGACCGCTTTGCTGCCGTGGAAACCACAAATGCTGTTGACATAAATCAGGCCTTCGAAAACGTGGTTGGAATCCTCAAGGAGGAAGGTACGAGATTTTGTACCGTGGCCCAAATGGGTAAGAAGTAAGAAAACGTCGGAACCCCATCGTGCTCGGGCTCATTTGTTTCGTTTTGACGAGTACTCTGAACCAAAATGATATCCAGGGTCTGATGATGAAGCCGGAAGGTGTCTATGGGAACTCCGTAATAAGACGACGCAAGCCCATCGTGTTTGGGCTTATTTGTTTCGTCTTGACGAGTACTCTGAACCGAGATTTTATGCAGGGTCTGATGATGGAGCCGGAAGGTAGCCATAGGAACTTTGTAATAAAATGTCGGAACCCTATCGTGTTTGGGCTCATTTGTTTCGTCTTGACGAGTACTCTGAACGGAAATGATATCCAGGGTCTGATGATGGAGCCAAAAGGTGTCTATGGGAACTTCGTAATAGGGATTTCAGCCAGACTCAAAAGCCGAGAAACGAATACTTCGAACGTTTTTATTCGAAACTGTCCTTCGTAGTTACTTTTTTTGTGTAATGATTAAATTAGCTAGTAAACTCGGGTTTATAATATGTTTTGGATATTTTCTAAGTCAAGTGTACAAATAAAATCCAAAAATTTTGTTTTGAAAGTAATAATTAGCATACACAGATGTTCGGATAAATAAAGCAAATCATTTGAAATCAAAACATTTTTATTGTGAAATTGAATAATCAAATAAATATATATAGGTTTGCTAACGTTATTTTTATTGTAGCATTAAAAAGTAATTAAGATTTTGACAATATTTATAGAAATTTAGTGTTTATCATTGCAGGTTTAATCGTTATAAAATATTGATTTCCTGTAGGTACTTAGTGTATGTATCAACAGCGATTATTCCGATTGCTTTTGAAATTAATAACCTAGAGTAAAATTAAATAAACATATACATATTTCTGAACAGTATATAGATTAAATTAAAATAACATCTTTGATCGACTAGAATGAAATTGACATAATGATCATTAAAATAATTATTTCTTATAACACTACTACCACACAATCACTTAAAATATCATTTGTTTCATTTAACAAGTAGTAAGTACTTAAACTATTCAACAATTAGTAAAATAGAAATAATATAGTAAAAAGTTTGCACTGTGGGTTCAATCGACTAGATAGTACGTACGTGACAAAATATAATAGCGTGATTTTCATTATTATCACAATCAAATCATATTACACCATTTTTCCTTATTTTTTAATACATAAATATTGTTTACTCGTGTCAGTAATTGTAAAACAACGAAATAGTACATAATTTTCTTAAAATATAATAGGTATAGGGAAATGTCTCAGTCTTCAAACAATGTATACAGTATTTGCCAGTACAAATAAAGCGAAACTTAATTTCTCTTAGACAAAAAATAATATCTCAACATAATCAAGGCGTCTAATGTGGAATCGTTCAGCCTGGATCTGAATTTGTTACATATATAACCAGCAGTTGAAAAAGCGCGCTCTGATTCTACGCTAGTTGGTTTAATAGTAATCAACTTGTTGTATGCGTTTGTAAGGTATTTACCACGGCCTGCCCCATTTTCTAACAATGCCATTTCTATGTGAATGACATTAGGATAACATTCTTCTCCGGAACTTCTTGACGAGTCTCGGGATTCCGATGCTGTTTTAGATGATTGAAGTGCATGTTGCAGCTCTTCTTTGAAACTAGCAAATGTAGTTGTACGCTGTACATCCAAATTGTTATTGGAAACCGAGGGTTCATCTTCATTTATAGTGTCTGAAGCCAATGGTGTGGATAAATTCAGATTCATCACAATTGACTGTATAGTATCAGGTGTAGTACGTTCAAATATTCTTTCTGTTGACGATTCGTTAAAAAATCCATTTGGATCATCTAAATATTTGAGCACACCTTGAATCGGCAAGTATCGTTCTTTCATTCTTTTTTCAAGTGAAAGGTATAGTTCTCTACTCAATCGGCTTGAGTATGTACCTATTTTTTTGAGCATGCATTTGATAACGGTGTCTGCTGTTATCAATGTAGCGTCTTGTTGGCATAAAAATTCTAAAGAACCTTTGAATACTTCTAGAACTTCATGCATGTGACTAATCAAAGTCACTTCTTCGTCTGAAAAAGTAATATCAGATTTGATGTCTATTAAAGCCTTTTGTATGCATGGACGTAATAAAATAAATCTCTCCAACATTGTACACAATGAACTCCAGCGAGTCTTGCAATCAATTATAAGAGCCAGATTTTTTCCAAAAGCTTCCATCACGTGTTTTTGGAGTGTCATGTCATTTTTTGTTGGAGAGTTTTTGAATATTTTCACTGTTTTCCGGATTTTTTCAATTAAAGGTTTATAATCCATATTAGATACATCGGTTTCTTCTGTTTCGACATAAATAAAAATACCATCATCGTCTAGATCGCCATCGTCATCATATTCGACACATAAATCCGTGTTTTCGATTACAGGGTAGTCTTCTTTTTGTGTGCTGTTTTTTTTATACAATACATCCAGTATCGCCAATTGAATGCCATGCGCGATACACAACTGATGGTAAACAGGCAGATCCTTTCCTAGTTTAACCATCACGCTGGCTGCGTCAGTTGTTAGTCCGGCTATGTCATCGAAACTTAAATGGAATGTTTCCAAACGCTCCCTAAGAATCAAAGCACATTGTGATGCAGTTGCTGATCCCATTATCCGAGCTAAACCCAAGTTGACGAATTTGGTCTGGCTGTTTAGGAATGGAGAGTGTACATTAATATTTACATAACGGCGACTTCGTGTTGAAGTCCATTCATCGGCTGATAAGGAGAACTTATGGCCTTGCTCCTTCAGAGAATTCAGCTCCTGTATGATGTCTTGCTTAGCAGATTCACTTTGGTGCATTACTATGTTTCTGATTGTATTAATGGAAGTGGGCAAGCAGTGTCCGCTATCCAAAAATAAATTTCTTAAATCTTCGGATGTAATAAATACTCTGAAGGGGAGTCCATCAAGAGCAACCATTCGCGAGATTTTCATTTCCATGGAAACGTTCGTTCTCGATTTTTTTTCGAGAGGTCCATTTGTGTTCTGGTGATTAGGTTGTTCTGATAACACTGATGTGCTTGTACTCGGATTTAAAGAAATCAGATGTTTCGTAGCAAGATGATTTCGCAGAGAAGTTGTGCTTCCACTGGATGTTTTTAAGATCTTAAAACATAAAGTACATTTTGCCGTTGCACCCGTTGTTGACCTCAAATAGTACTGCCAAACGCTATTTGGGTTGTGCATTTTGTTTATATTTTCTTTAAATTCTGCCATTGTTTCTGTAAAAAACAATATTCATGTTACTATAACCATACACAATGAAGTTATATATTTATTTTGAATAAATTATTCTTAATTTCAAAGCAAAGTTATTAAACTTAATAAGAATACCTTATCCGTAAGTACATTGCTGAAAGAAATTGTGCATGTTCTTAATACAATATAATATCTGCAAATATAATAAGCTAAAATATCACCTATGATATTTTTTAAAGACGATAGATAACTTTGCTCATGCTATCAAAAATGTAAAAAAAATGTCTTGACATCAATTTATGTAAGTACTTAATTCCAAGACAGAAAAACCTCAAAAGTCCATATTTTGAGAAAGTAGCTACCCCGGTATTTTTTTTCTGAAAAGGCCCATTTGATAGTTATTAGTCCGACTACATATCACTGTTTTATAATTGTCCAGTAGTAGTTAGCGCCTATACTACAAGGGACAAGCAAAAAATTTAAGCCTTTAAAATCGTTAACTTTGTGATATCTACAGGAAAGACGCAAAACCTAATTCATATTACAAAATCAATAAAACCATAACACTAGTTTGGGTTTTATTTATCATACATATTTTATTCTACACTTACTTGTTGCATCCTGTACACTTAAACCACTTTAAAAGTATTAATCCTAATTTTGAAAATCACCACATTGAAACTATCAAGCCAACGCGAAACTTCACTCGTCTTATCACCACGGCTAATACAAGGACACTGACGCTAGTAGTAACGCCATTGCTCGATCAGTGGCAGGGCAGCGGCAGCGGCGGCCTTTAGTCGAAACGAAAAGTCTGAGCGTGCTCTCTCACTCCCACCTATGGCCACCGCTCGCTGTTGCCAGTTGCCAGCTTGCCACCAACGCCGTGGCCGGACGGACAGCGCAGGTTTGGCGCAGGTAGCTTGACGCGACGTTGCCCGATAGAGATTTGTGTTGCCGAATATTTCTAGCAATTTAAACGCTAACTACGAGTATTACAAGCTGGTGAACATTATTCAAATAAAGAGTAATCTAAAAAAATTGATTTTGCCAAAATTAATAAAAAAGGCAAATAATTTTACTATTGTAATTATAATAAAGCATATTACGTTATTTTTTTATTAAAAATATATACTTATCATGTCAACATTTTATGTATTTGCTTTGCCAATTTATTTGAACAGCGTACAGTCATTTTTTTAAAGTTATATGCAGTAGTCAGTTGTTACTGGTATATTACGAAGCTTAAACATCTATTTTTTAAGATTTAATTAAGTAAAAATATAAAAATCAGTAATATTAAATGGACGCAAAAAAACTCGAAAAACCGCGGTTAATAACCGAGTTCTATTTCGATTAAAACTCGTTCGAGTTACTCGGTTAACCGAGTTACGAGTAACTCGTTTGCAATCCCTACTTAAAACACACGATCAGCATCAACGTTTAGAATAACTGTTGGTATGCTTTAGATTAAAACTATCTATCTCCGTTAGCTGCCATTTTCTTTAAAGCTATTTGCAATTAAAAAATTTTTGTTATGCAGTTTATTTTACCAGAAAACGATGTCGCGTTATATTATGATGTTGAAGTTGACGGTGTGGCATCGGCTGCCAACTAGGTAGAGTTTTCTCATGTAGTTTTATATTTATGCTGAAGTATTTAAAACATTAATCATAAAAGTTCTCACTGCTTCTTTGTTTCAATCATTATCAGGTTCCTGGAGCCTATATTGAAGAGATGAGCCGCAATAAGTGTAAAATTTTAATTAATTATATTGCACCGCAAGCACTGAATATCGTTATACCAAATTTTTATGGTCATTGTTATTTATTTGTTCTAAATATGCAATAGGAAATTGATAGCGCTTGAAAACGCTTTTAGAACTTTCCTAATATACTAAATTGAAGTACCTAAAATATGTTAATAAAATCTATCCTTTCAAAATCACAGACAAATGAATTAAAACATGAAAAAAAAACACATAATGAACCAAATATATTTATAAAAAATAACCGAAACCGAACCCAGTCTTCTAATTAATAACCGGGTATTAAAATTGGCCAATATGGGCGGTTATAACCGGTTACCCGGTTTCGGTTAAAACCGGTTTGCATTCCCTACACCTATGGCGATTTCGGTGTTTTTTAAAGAAGAACAAGCATTTACACTCGAAAATCATCATTGGTGAAAAGAAACTGACGATGAAGACACAAGCCACCAAGTCACTAATAAGGGCTCAACCAGTGTTATTTGATTCACTAGTCGCAATATAATTATTTATCATATTTTGCTTAGAGGCAGAAGTTAGTTAAGATCATGGTAGCAAAGTGGAGCTGATAGTGGAGAACCAGAGAACTCTTTGACGGTTAAGAGTTACAGGATAATTCTTAAAAAATACATGATTATAGGTACGTACGTTAAGACTGTTAGTCATATTCTTTATAGTGTGTCTCTGAGGTAGTCTCCTTATCACTAAGTCAGGATCTGATGATGGGATCCCAGGGAAATCTAGAGAAACCCTCAAATATTATAGGCACTAAAAATGTTTTATATATATCTTTCTAAGGTTATTCAGTTATTTTCGTCTTCTTGTCATCATTTAATGATGCTGAGCTGATGATGGACGGTACAAGTCCTTATTAACGGTCAATAGTTGCGAGATAATTCTTTAAATATTATGTGTAAGTTGAGACTGTTAGTCGTATTCCTTTTTAAGCAGCAAGCTACTGGACTGAACCATTTTGACCAAGCCTTATAATTTAGATTTTTATTTGCAATCAAATCCTCCTCAATCTGCCTATTCTGGGCTCTAAAAAATACATATATCACTAAAATCCATCACCAAAAGACAAAAAATTAAAAAAGAACCGACTTCAAAATAAACCAAAAAGCCAAAAAAATTTTTTTATGTACGGTACGGATCACATTTGAATCTGAAGTCGGTGCCAAACCTGAAGTAAAGTTCTGTATTCAACCAAAATACGAATAACTGTAACTAAATATATAGGTAGGTAATAACTAAAGGCTCGCCGCCGCGGTTCTTGCGTGCCATCTATGTTAATAGTTATAAATGAATGGCACTGACTTCAAAAGGTGATTCAAATGTGATCCGTACCGTACATAAAAGAATATTTTTGGCTTTTTAGTTTATTTTGAAGTCAGTTCTTTTTTCTTTTTTTTTTGTGGTCGTATATTCAGGTATCAAATTAATTGTAACCAATTAGTAATGACATTTCAGTGGTTTTGGAGGATCACACTATCGAGTAAATATAATTATGCATAATATGTCTTTATACTCCGATAATATTATTCGACTGCATGACATTATAGCTCTTCCGCCTTCTATACGCCTCTTTGGATCGACAATAATTTACGACCTCAAATGATACGCCAAAACATATTTTAATTATTTAAATTAGTTACAATTAAAAAAACAACTTATGTATCGTTATCACACGTATACGATGCGTATACGCCTCTTTAGCATGAAGCCCTCGATATGTAACCGAAAAAGAAAAAAATATATATTTAATATCATTGAGTGGAGTGGCACATATTTGGCAGTTTGACAGTTCTTTAAAAAAGACAGGTTTCTGGAAAAGAAATTGATTTAGTGAATATTTTGGAAAATAATTGCTCCTAAAGTAGCATAAATTGCGTCCCCTCCCCCTTTCTCAACGGTATATCCAAAGAATATGAAAAAATATATTGTATATAATACTTGTACTTAGGCCTACTTGTATCCAATGCCGTACCGGCGGGGTTATTGCGTAACACAATTTTGAAACTTGGTATCCGAATCAACCGTCATAGCCCATACAAAATCATGACACTTGATTGCGATTGCGAGCGTCAAACACGTTAGGCAATACGGGGGCCGGTCATAAAGTTTGAAAATTTGTACGAAACCCTCAGTGCACGAGTCCGACTCGCACTTGGCCGGGTTTTTTTTGTAAGTACTTAATGACAGAGCGCTGCTAAATTGTATCCATTCTAAAGGAAATCGCGAACCTCTTAGTAATTCGATCACATAAGTTGCAATGAATTTGACAACTTTTTTCTGTGCCATGTTGTAGAACGATGTCTTTATAATCGAAATATTGGTGAAAACACTACTTCAATCTGTTAAGAACTCCCGAGATAGAACAATGTTAAAGGCACACTTTTGGACTTCCCCAAAATACGCTTCATACTAAAGCCTAATACATTGTGACGTCATACTGTTAATACCTTGTATGGGGAAATAGGCTACTTTACTTTTTTTAAAGTAGGTTTTAAAATATTCATTATTGTCCGATTAGCAGAAAATAGTATTTTATACAATCGTTATATAATGTATGCTTTTTCAGTTGAGTACCGCGTTTAGGCCACGAAGCTTGCTGAGTGGCCTAAGTAATGTACGAGACTTAAAAAGCTAATTATATAACTATTGTATACAATACTTTTTCTACGAGTAGGTATCATCATCATCATCATCATCATCATCATCATCATAATCATCATCATCATCATCATCATCATCATCATCATCATCACCATTCCCAGTACCTCAGTTATCTTCGACTCTGTGGCTATTAATCGTAACAATAAAATACTTTCCACCCTAGGGATCGAAAAACCCATGAAAATTTTACTTTCTTAAATGGAGAGATTTTTTTTATATATTTGCATTAAAACGAGTTTTCTTAAAGAAATAATTTTTACTTTTCGCAACCAAAGTTCTATTTTTGAAATCATTATAGTGCATTCAAAGTGTTGGCTTATGAATATATCAGTTCAGTTGGAAGTGCCATAGAGTATCCGACATTGAAAAGTATGCTATTAAAGTTTAGTCTATAAAGTTCTTATTGAGGGATTAAAGTCGACGAGTAGAAAAAAAAGATTACCATATTTTTTTGGGACCTAAAAACCGCAAAAAAATATTTTATAAGTTTACTTGACGTAAACAGGCGAAAACGCTGTACGCCGTGTTAGTCTATATATTATCTATGCTGTGACGTCACACGGGTTGAAAACAAATATTTAACAATTTCATCAGTGTAAAAACATCGATACTTTCTATTAAAAATCATGACTTCCACCAGTTTGTATGGAAAATATAGTTATTATCATTATTGTATTGTCCGAGAATGCAAGAATACATCAAAAATTACCGACCATCAATGTGTCGATTCTTGGTAAATTTGTGCTATCGGCCTTCATAACTTCAACATTCATGATCGCTCTTATCAATAAAACGAGGAAGCAGTAACAGTAACACGCGGATTAGAAGTTTTTACAAATAATAAAACGATCACGATCAATAACAACCTCAAAAGTCCACAAGTCACTTGTGTCACAAATGTCAATGTCACAGCACATGGCTACATAGCGAATTTAAACATAGTGTGTCTGGTCAACGATGTCGGAGCTTTTAAGGTTGTGTAGTACAAGCAATTTCATCGATAAATCACCACGTGTTTTTTTTTTAAGTCAACGGTCATAAAATGGCGGCATTTTAAATTTTTCAAACAGCTCAGCACGGGTGCATGTGGTATTTTTGCTATTATCTGTCAATTATTCGTCCTACGAATACAAAAAATATCTTATCAGATAGCTAAACATATCAGCAATCGATTAAATCTAACAATCATACGCAAACGCTTCAATAGCAGAGCAAAAAAAATATTAAACGTAAATAATAAGGAAAAAAACGCATATTTTTTTCAGATTTCATTTGATTAAAAAAAAGCTAGGTCATTAACCTACTTTTTTTTGTTCTGTGTTTGTAGTATAGGGTATTGGCTAGACGTCGATACGAAATTTTCGGATCTCACATAATTACTTAAGAAGTTACCCAGGTTTCAACATGTACCTAAAAATGAGTTTATTTTTTAGAAGGAGATAACAATAAAATAAAGCGGTAATAATAATTTAAACTTTAATAAGAAATCACAGCAAGAGTATCTTAAGGCTAACGATGACAATTAGTTGAGTAACTGTTCAAAATGGCCCCCTTGATTTTGGAGACAAGCAGTTGCTCTTATCGCAACATGCTTCGTAGACCGCCGAATCATCTCATTATCTTTTAATATGTTTCCATGTTCTATTATTTTTTGCACTAATTCTTCCCTTGTTCTCTGTATGTCAACGTACACTCTTTGTTTTAAGGTTCCCTATAGAAAATAATCGAGTCGAGTTAAGTCCGGCGATCGAGGTGGCCAAGCGATATGTCCGTCACGTCCAACCCACGGGACATAATGCTCGTTCAAATAATTTCGCACATCTCTTGCACAATGTGGGGGAGCACCATCCAACTGTAAAATCATCCTTCTCCTGTATGCTATTGGCAGCTCCATTAATGCGTCGTGAAACTCTGTTTGAAGAAATTCCAAAAATCGTGGGCCATTCATTGTCGCTGGTAGAATAATAGGCCCAACTAAAATATCGTCGATAATTCCTGCCCAAACATTCACTGAGAACTCGTGCTGGAACGAACTTTGTCTCACAGCATGAGGATTCTCCAACTGCCACAGATGGTCGTTGCGGTGGTTTGTAAATCCCGATCGCGTGAAAGTGGCCTCGTCGGTCCACATAATACGTCTCAAAAACGTTTGATCCCTGCGTGCTCTTCTTGTTATCCAGGCACAAAAAACAGACCTTGCAGCGTAATCTGGTTCAATAATATCTTGTACCCGTCTAAAATGATAAGGGCGTAATCCTTCTCTTTTTAATTCTTTCCAGACTGTCCACTTGCATAAATTCATCCGGTTTGCTATTCTTCTAATGCTCCGTCTCGGATCATGTGTGATTAATCTGAATATTTCTTCTGCGTCCTGGGGTGCCACAAGTCGAACACGTTCATCGGCAGGACTTCTTATGCCATTCTCAGCGAGCCGTGCATGGATTCTTATGAATGTGCGAGCATTCGGAATGGGTCTGTTAGGAAACCTCCTTGCGTACTCTTGAACAGTAGCATTCCCGTTGCAAAACCCATAAACGAAATGTATGTCAGCAGTGTGCTGACTAGAATACTGACGGTCCTCCATTGTAACAAAGCGGAAAACAAACAGCAAGTCCAACAATTAACAAAAGTATCAACAATAACACAATCGAACAGAAGTAAGCTGAAGATAGCAGAAGGTTGTCATCACAACGCAGAGCAAGGGATGACTGATTGACCTGGCAGCACCCCTTGATTTATCTACCTGCTCGTAAAAGAAAAACTGGGAGTGGGGATGATAGTTCTTGGGATTGTGTCAAAAAGGTAATTAACAGGGTCATATTTGAACACGTGTTATTTTTGAAGTATCAAAGATAGAGCTACGATTTTGGTGTGCATTTCTAGCAAATATTCCGCACTACAAACACGGAACAAAAAAAAGTAGGTAAAGACCTAGTTTTTTCAAAATTTGCGTTTTTGTCCTTATTATTTACGTTTAATATATTTTTTTGCTCTGTTATTGAAACGTTTGCGTATGATTGTTAGATTTAATCGATTGCTGATATGTTTAGCTATCTGATAAGATATTTTTTGTATTCGTAGGACGAATAATTGACAGATAATAGCAAAAATACCACATGCACCCGTGCTCAGGTGTTTGAAAAATTAAAAATGCCGCCATTTTATGACCGTTGACTTAAAAAAAAAACACGTGGTGATTTATCGATGAAATTGATTGTACTACACGACCTTAAAAGCTCCGACATCGTTGACCAGACACACTGTATAAGATCTGACATGAAGTTTGCTTAGTGTCCTGTGTCGTCACTTCGTCACAAAATGGCCGACAGCGCTTTCAGAGAACAAAATTTTAAAAAATAAAAACGATTTTATAATTGGAAATATGTAGCCATCATACACTTTTAAAATCTGAAAACGATATATATTGGTTTCAAATACTACACAAAATATTCATTTTCATTTATTGCGCTATATTTGATATGAGTCAAGTAGCCTATTAAGAACTTTGCCCTGCAGCTATGTTGCGTTTATCAAAACGGTTTCATAACAAAAGTTATCTGACGTTTTATGGGTTATTCAATGGTGTTATTCGTCTTTAAGAGGAAACATTAGCTGAGCCCTTTTTCAGATTTAAGCCGTTTAAAATCAATATTGCTATCGCGCTAGCGAGGGCGGGACAGTGCACGGGCGAGCGTCCCTATGTGTGTGTGACGCACGCACACAGACGTCCGACGAGCGCTCGCGCCGCGATCGCCTCTCTCGGAGCCGCAGCTCATTGCCGCGCGCCCGTTCCCGGGTTATGATAATTTTTAGTGGTTACCGTGCGTAGTACTAGTATTTTTTATACTGCGGCGTTACTTAGCATTCCCCTGATATTTTAACTTGTTTATTCGGCTTCCGTTTATTGAACTTGATTTTTGACTCTTGTTTTAATGGACTTTTACTGATCAACTTGCTGTTCTAGCTTGTTGTGTTTCCTGGACTGTACTCATTCTAATTAGGGATGTAACGAATGACGTTTTCGTCACATTCGCGAATGCGAATATTAAGGATGCGAATGTACGAATGCGAATGTTTTTGAAACCCATTAAAAAAACTCAGTAAATCAGTCAGTTTTTTATTTTTCTAATTACCTATTTAACATAATATGGCAGTAGAAAGAAAAAAATAGACCTCTTAGGTTACAGTCTGTAACTGTACTGTACCAAATAATGACATTATGCAACACAACAATCACAGTAAACCAACTTAGTAAAAACTAAAAATGCTCCCTCCCTATTGGTCAAAATGAATCACGTCATGCGGCTAGCGCGCTCTGCGCATGCGCGAGTCGGCAGCGGGCAGCCAGGGCGGGCGAAACTTGTCACGACCTACACACATTCGCATTCGCCAATAAGTCGCATCGTTTGATGCGAATGCGAATGTCGATGCGAATGTTTCAAATGATACGAATCATTCGCATATGCGAATGCGAATGCGAATATTCGTGACATCCCTAATTTATATAACCATCTCTGCCTATATTGAACTTTGGTAAATACCTCATATGCTACTACATAACTTTAGTACCTACAGGTATACCTAGGTAGTGAGTAGACGCAGAAAGTCTCATTATAGACATAACAAACAACACAGTAGAACAGTTCAACAACGTTATCGCTAAATTTATAGGCGGAAAAAGTAAATTTTACGGGGAGAGGGTCATATCAGTCCAGATGTATTGGAGGAGTAACACGGTGGAATAGTAACACTGCTATTAATTCACTTATCCAACAAACTACACGGCCATAGTCTCGGTAAATACACGATAAAGATCATTGAACGAAAACAACGCTCAAAAGAAGTGACCGAGGCCTGTCGTAAAAGAAAACTAGTATTTCCAGAGAACAGGCCGAGTAAAAAAAGAAAGACTACTGGTCCTGATGAAAATTACGGTCGTCAAGAACTGGAAGAGGCTATATCCCCTGTAGTCTATCAATTAGAAGAAATAACTTGGAGTCAACGAAAAACGTAATTCTTGAAGATTTTTTTTCTAATCAAAAACAATAGAGCAAAGCGACAACAATATGTGGACAATCGAATGACGTTATGGCTTACGGCATTGCACTTCGGAAGGATTTGGAAGATGTGACCAAAAACCGTTGGTCGCAAAATATTAGAGACGTTACTGTACCGTGATTTTAAAGGAACTCTTGCTACCAACACAACAACTACGGAAAAAACTATTTGTAACGGATTTGAAAAATTCAAAATGCTGGCATATATGTCTTAAGACAGATATCCTTTTTTGTTTTTAATATTGACTTTACTAATATCACCAAATTATGTAGGCATCGTTTTTCATTACGTGAGAGCTGAAAAAATAGATGAAGTGAACAGATTGTCGCCAAATGGATGGAAAATACACAGCGACCGAACCACTAATCGCAAAACAATTAAAAATCCCAAGAAATACCGTTGATACGGTTCTAACCCAATACTTTGAGACCTTGTCTACCACTCAGAAGCCTCGAACCTTAGAACATGGTGGTGCTCGTGATCTTAGGCTAGACAAGAAAATCATTAAGACGATTTGCACCAACCGAAGTATGTCCGAACGGGATATAGCTAAAAAAAAGCTCTACAAGTCAGTCAATGGTGAGACGTGCCAAGGAATGGGCTGCTACGAGGGTTGCTACTTATATATCCGGAAACAAAAAAACAAACAAACGTACACGGCTGAAAATAGTTTTATTGTTTTTCAAAGTATTCCCCTTGATGATCTATGCACTTTTGCATTCGCGTGAACCAATTTTTAAAGCACTTCTGCCACTCCGCCTGAGGTACCTCCATAACGTGTTGTTTGAATGCGTCGACAGCATCTTCAGCGGTCGAAAATCGTTGACCGCGTAATTTATTCTTTATATTTGGAAATAAATAAAAATCGTTGGGTGCCAAGTCAGGGCTGTACGGCGGATGACCCGTTAATTCCACATTTTGACCCTCCAAAAATAGAGTTGTTTCGCGTGACGTATGACAGCTGGCATTGTCATGATGAAGAATGATTCTTCGTCGCTGGTTAGTTTTACGAATTTGTTCAAATACTTCCGGTAAGCAAATGGTCGTGTACCACTCTGAATTAACCGTTCTACGGTTTTCTAGTGGCACTGTAGCTACATGGCCATTAATACCGAAGAAGCAGGCCACCATTTGTTTCAATGTACTTTTTGCACGAGTAACTTTCGTAGGGTTCGGCTCATTTTGAAACACCCATACCGTTGATTGTTGCTTCGTTTCGGGATCGTATGCATAGATCCAGGATTCGTCACCTGTATAGATGTTATAAACGGCTTTTGAGTCACCACGGTTATATTTTTTTAACATTTTATTGCACCATTCGACGCGAGCATGTTTTTGCTCATTTGTTAAGTTGTGGGGTATCCAACGCGAACAAATTTTTTTTACAGCCAAATAATTATGTAATATGCTATTAATGCTGGTCATAGAAATACCCAGAGTCGCCTCTATCTCGCGGTACGTAACATGTCGGTCGTCCATTATAAGTTTTCGCACAGCCTCGATATTTTGTTGTACAACGACCGATTTCGGGCGACCTGCCTTAACTTCGTCCGTAAGCATACTACGTCCACGATTGAACTCACTAAACCAGTGATACACAGTAGTTTTAGATGGGGCTTCATCACCAAAAGTTGAAGTTAGTTGATCTATGCACTGTTGTTGCGTTAAACCACGCCGAAAATCATAATAAATCATAGCACGAATATTTTCACGAGTGAGTTCCATTCTTGCTGCGAGATGACATTTAAAACCCGTCAAAAACAAAACACGAGCGTTAATAAGGAAGAAAAAATATACCTTATATACTTAAAAAAGTTCAAATTTTACCATGGCGGTCAAATATGCTATTTAAGAAGATTGTAATCCCGGTTTCCGGATATATAAATAGCAGCCCTCGTATAAAGTCAAAATAGAAGCGAAAAGTGTCGAAAACATCAGAAAAGCAAAAACGCACAATCAAAACCAGGTCTCGAAAGCTGTACGATTTTCAGGGTACAAACAATTTTCAATTGATTTTGGATGACGAAAGCTACGTGAAGGCGAACTTTTCCACACTTCCTGGCAGTCGGTTTTATGCTATAGCTGATGGAGACATTCTTCCAGATTCGGAAACTACCGTAAGAATCGAGAAGTTTGGCTTCAAGTATCTGGTTTGGCAGGCAATTTGCCCATGCGGCGATCGCAGGAGGGCATATGTTACAACTGGCACAAAGATATTTACAACAATGAATGCTTGAAGAAACTTTTAATACCATTCATTCGAAAACACAATTTCTCGGCCTTATTTTGGCCAGATCTAGCTACAGCCCACTATGCAACGGATACCCTAAACTTTCTCAAGCGACAGGATGTCCAGATCGTGCCTAAAGCACTGAATCCGCCAAATATTCCACAGTGCCGCCCTATCGAAAGGTATTGGGCTCTGGTCAAAAAAATCTTACGTAAGACAGGTAACTTCCTGAGGAAGTGGAACGCAGCGAGCAGGAAAGTGTCTAATGACATTGTCACACGGCTGTTGGAGGTCATTCGACAAGAATGGCGGCAGGAGTGGGATAAAAAGTAGAATTTCAATAATAGTCACAAAGTGATAATTTTATATTGTATTTTTAATGTAAAATCATATATTTTTGTCAATTAATACACTAAGTTAACAGGTGCTGATTTTTCAATTATTCAAATCCGTTACGAACTAGGCCTTACTTGATAAAAAAATATTTTAACTAAGTGAATCTCGTCTCCAACAGTTTATAGTTGTCACAATGGCTCCTAACAACAAATTATGCCTATCGTTTCTATACACTACAGGTCATTCGAAAGAAGATATCGATGACTTTTATATGATTTATCGATATTTTTTTACAACACTAGCATATCGATATGTTTTGTCGAATATTGACCATCACTTCTTGTCTGTCTAAGTATTTAGCAGATTAACCCTGCCCCAAAAATCAGTGCGATAAGGATAACTGCAAACTCGGACTAAAAATCCGAGGTAAAATCTTAAATAATCGAGGTTTCGTTCTCGACTATTTCCTCCTCCAAAACATAACCAATCGTTATGAAATTTTGGAAACGAAATGGGAAGAAAATGATCTGTGTCGGACCGTTTTGATATTTGAGCCTATTGTTGTCGAATTTGTATACTAGGCGTTTGTTTGCGGTCTATTTATTAGGCCGTTTTAATCACAGTTTGACGTAACATTGAACTTATAAAAACAAAAATATCAAAAAAAGAAAAACGTACAGACATAGATACTAATGATATTGATCATATTTCAAAAAATAATTGATCTAGGGTCAATAACCAGGGAGGAAACAGTCGAGAACGTTTGTATGGAAAAACGGTCGTTCATGTTTCCTCTTAATATTTTTTACTTTAAAAATGGACTTTCCCACCCAACTTTAAATGCTCATAAAACGAGCTACACGTAAGTTATGGAACTCAAAATTTTGACTTAGTTCCTTATTTTGCTTGTTTTATCAGGATCTTATATCATTTTTACAAATTTTGTTATTAGTTAACAACCCTGTTGTGACAGAAGAAAAACAAAAGATAGTGCATTGTGATAAAAAAATACGAACGTCTTACGTAGCAATAGATTTTTTCTTTTTAATTTCATTATCAACCCCTGGCTCGAAACTTTTCAATTCAGCCTCGTATAGTTATTAAATCTATAACCTTTGTTTTTTTGCCCTCATAATATTTTAATAGTAGCATAACATCCATCGTTATTATCCTGGCACTGACCTTGTCGTCTTTTGTTATTCATAAGGCAATCATTTTTCTTTTTTAGGCATTTTTACCTGTGGGCAATATCATACCAGCAGTGGACAAGAAAAATGTCTCAAGAAACTACCTGATGAATGACACAGTGTGCTGCGAAGTCATTGAAGTGATCCCAGACACGGACAAAATGGTCTGCGGGATGAAGGGAGTCACTCGGGGCCCGGACGACCCACCACCTAAGCCCCCTCTAGGGCTTCTCAGCACAGATGACTTCCCCTTAGTCTACAAGTATGTACCACACACCACTGGAGCATTTGATTAATCACTGTGTGCTTACACCTATTTTACAGGACTGAATTTGCCAACACTTTGTATTGTATTTGTGTATTTTTATTTTGTGAAGATCTTGAAAACTGGTATTTATTTTGTCAGTAATGTTTGTACCTGCTTTGGATGTGAGAAGATTTGGGAAATTAATGATGAGGATTTGCCATGACATTGGAATGGAACTGGAAGAATGATATGAAACAGATCATCTGGTGACAGGCCACTCGATTTACCTCCAAAGGAACCTCTATCCTCATAGACACTTCTAAGATCTGCAACTTTCAGCTTTATACACAATAATCACTGCTGCATGTAGGTATTTTTTTTATGTGCATACCTTGAGAGGAGCCAATTCTTTGGGTAAATGTAAATGTGTTCACCGGATTCTGATCACTTACAGAATGAATGAGTACACAGTTCACCAAACTTGTGAAAATGATTTCACGATTTTTTTATAACTGTTGACGAAGTAAAATGCAAAACCATTGGATAACCAAGGATTATAATAACAAGAAACCCTGATATGTATACAGCGGAACAGAAACCATTTATGTTGAAATCATTTACACATTATTTAATTTTGTGGAAAAGGTCAGTACGCTCAGGGTCACTACATTCTGATGTCTCTAAAGGGAATTTCTTATTTCTGTATTAAAGCTAATATTTAATATTCCAGCCATATTCAAACCATAATGATTGGACTTTTATAAGCAGCATTTATTGGATGTTGGCGTTATTTATTTGTAAAACTGGACTAGCTACCAACATTTATCAATTTTGCTGATGAGACTCTTCGGACGGAATATAGTTTGACAAGACAGCTCCAGATAATGAGTTCCGTGGAACCAGATGTTTTCAAGGCTGTGTATACCAGCTCCCTCCATTTTTTAGGGTGTTCTTTTCTAGGTTTAGCGACGACCCCCAAGACGCGTTTGTCACACAACATACCCGCATAAGTTGTGACTGTAGCTGAGACGTTTCGGTAATATTAATGTCATATTGTGAGGCTGCATCACCTAAGCTATGATGTTCTTTGTGTGAACGAAATAAAAGCTAATACCAGTAAAATAACAATTTTTTGAACAGCTCCATTGGAACAGGTGAGGATTACGTACGTGTGACATTAAACCAGAAAATTCAATTAAAGCAATTAGGATTTCATTGCTTGAAATTATTTCTATAATATGAAGATGTACAGTCAAATTAAACTATATTACTTCATCTAACAAAACGGACATTACATGCTGTTTTAGGAAAACCCTGATTACTTATTTATTTTTTTCCTAATAGGAAAACTGTCGATATGAAGGGAGAAAGTTACGAAGCAATTTTGGAGAAGAGCCCTGGGTTCAATAACCCCAACTGCGTCCAATATCTATCAGAACTCCTTGGCATCTCTAACATGCACTGCACCAACTTTGTGTCATTAAGGTAAATGTTATATTATTTATAAATAACATGAATTTTAACACAGCTGAAAATCTAACTTAGCATATTTTTTCTTAGGGGAGGATTTTCACCTCAAGAATATGCAGATGAACTTCGTCAGGCCCAAGCAAGCAAGTGGGCATTCCGTTCAGTAGCAGAAGGCATTGAGCATTTTAAAGCAGGACGTCATTCGGAAGCGTTTCAATGTCTCAACAAGGCTCTTAGTATTGACCCAAGAAATGTAGAAGGTTTAGTTGCGAGAGGTGCTTTGTATGCCAACAGTGGAACATTCAAGAAGGCTATAGAAGATTTTGAAACGTCTTTAAAGTTGAACCCGAATCATGCAAACGCTAGGAAGTATTTGGGAGAGACATTAGTGGCTCTAGGTCGCAGCTACGAAGATGAAAATAAGATCACAGAGGCACAGAAAGCATATGAAGATTGTTTAGCCATCATACCGTTTCATGAGGAGGCTCAGAATTCCTTGGATTTCCTTAAGAGCAAGACATCTACAACTAAGCCATTGATTGAACCTGCAGAGTTGTTGTTACCTGGTTTGACGGGAGCTAAGTCATTTGAGATGAAGGAGACTATTAAACAGCTTTTGAATCTCACTGAGAAGAAGGAGAAGAAAAAGAAGAAGAAGCGAGGCAAGGGTAAGAAGAAGAGGTCGAGCAGTTCTTCGTCGTCGTCCAGTGACTCGTCTAGTTCCAGTTCTTCTTCTGAATCTTCATCATCGTCGTCCGACACTAGTGGTGAGGTTTATTCATGAAGTTTAATAGGTAAAGATAGTTCGAACCGCTATGATCTGCCATGTTACAACTTGTAAGTTGTAATACTAGGACCTAATAATTAAGACTATATTTCGCCTCAAGAAAAACTTTGCCTTGTTCCGATTTGTCATTTATCTGTGAGAAGGACCTAGAACTAAAATTTTGTTTAGAGGTTCATATAATGTTTTCCAAGTATATTGGATTCCTCGAAATTTACTTGACTAATCTATCTTTTCACCTAGACTCCGAAGGGCCTAACCGCAAGAAGAAGCGGCGTTCGCAGTCCAACAACAAGCGCCAGCGGTCCCTATCTCCGCTGAGCAAGCGCATGGCAATGTTGGGCGAGACGGATGCCTCCAGAACACACAACTCGCAGTTCAACCACCCCTACGGCTACCAGCCGCCGCCGCCGCCTGTGGAGGAGGCAAACGCGCCTGCCAGGTCGCAGGCCGATCTGGATTATGAGATGAAGGTTAGTTAAGCGATTGTTCGTAAAGAGTAGTGTCATGACAGCTAGCGACAGCGGTCCCTATTTCCGCTGAGCAAGCGCATGGCGACGTTGGGCGAGACGGATGCCTGCAGAGCACGCAACTCGCAGTAAAACCACCCCTACGGCTATCAGCCGTCGTCGCCGCCTGTGAAGGAGGCAAACGTGCCTGCCAGGTCGCAGGCCGATCTGGATTATGAGATGAAGGTTAGTAGTGACAAGGATAAGGTGTTTTTATCAGCGAATAAAAAATATAGAAGCGCAACTAGCGTCGCAAAATGAACCCACGAAAACTGAGTCGAAAAAGGTGAGGCGGCGTATGTCTAAACAGCATAACTGTCGTATTATTTCACTACTTAAAATGAAAAAATATGCCTTATTGTTTTGTAAAATGGTGTATTCATTACCCTGGAAATCACAAAAAAAGATGAAAGCCCTTTTCATATGTAAGTAAAACCGTAAACATATCTTTAAAAAAAAAGTCGGAACATATTTGTACAGGGATGGTGTTATGCCACCTTACATCATCAAATGTTAAATGTAAATGAAAAGGTACTTGAGGTACGTATTTCAATATTTGATATATTATTTGTTGAGATAAATGTCTTCATGCATATAACTAATTTATACACAGTGATCGAAAAAGTTGCAATTTGAATTAAGAGCAGCGCGCAAACCACGCTGGAAAAACGCGATTTCGGCATTTTACCATGTTTCCGAACGGATTTCAGTGGAAAATATTTACATTTCGTGGCAAATTCATTCATATTTATACAAATACCAACTTATTGCTTTGCATTTGAATTGAAAACATGAAATTACCTATTCGTTTAATTATATAAATCAGGGCACTAATCTCACGTACGTTTTTGAAATATCACGAAACATGTTGTTTTTTTGATAGCTTTTATCATAAACTAGGTAAAATACACAGAACTATATCGAGATAGAAGGAAGGAAAGAGTGTATGTACCTTGCGTGCTAAAAAGATGATTATAAATAGTCTTTGCTCGCCGCGTTGGTCAGTCCGCTCTCGACTGCTTTCCGCGTGTGACGTTCGGATGTAAACACAAAATGGCCCCTTGCTCGATAATTAAACTGTTTAAACACCACCAAAAATGTTGGAGCTGTTAATCAAGATATTTCCTTTCATCGGTAAGTACTCTTTGCCCTAAAATATCAGTTATTATTTATTAGAGCATTTCTAAAAAAGTTTGTACAAGAATTTGTATGGGCACGTTAATTGTCACAAAAGTCGTTAACTTTCCTTTTTTGTTACCAAATTTTTGAAATGATAAACATTACTATTATTGATTATTTATGATAATCAAGATTGTATTAAGCATACATTTCCTTAATTATCCAAATGAATCAACAAAATATCAATCATGAAACAATAATCATGAAAAATATTGGTAACAAAATAGGAAACAATTAAGGATCCGTTAATTTATGTACAAACTTTTTGAGAAATGCTCATGAAACAATTTATTTTGTTGCTCAGTATTAATTTAATGTAAACAGTAGCGTGTGACTTTGCGTCTAATGCTACTTTTCCATTGCGGCTTTAATTTGACATGCCAGACTTGGCATGCATTGAAAACCAGCAGCGAAAATAAAACAATCCGAACTGTCGAGCACTTGTCGAGACCAGACCTTTAAAACGTTATGAAAAAAAAAAACGATAAAATAACGATATATTTTGTTTGTGTTTAAAATCTCTTAAATAAAATCAATATTCCTTTATAACGTTATATTATATCACAACGGAATGAAAACCACAACATTATAAAATAGCGTTTTAAATGTTTAAATAACGTTATGAATTACGCGTTGTTGCCGCTCCGTATGCACATCGTTGGTTAGGCACACGGCACGCCGGAGGCGCTGGATTAATGTATTGCGCAACGTTGCCAGCACCTTTTGCTTGGGCGCCTTCTACCTACCGTTCGTAAAGGTGAAAAACGATAAAGGAGTTGAAATAAAACAATTTAACGGATTATATCGCGTATATTATCTCATTGTTTTATTTCAATGAGTAATAATCGCGGAAACAGAAGAAAATATTACGATAAAGGAGTGTTGTTAAATTTTGTGTTGTGTTGTTTGTCATAAAATCAATGAAAATTGGGACGCAAAAAAAGAAATGCTGTTTATACATACGTAGTTACGTAGACCTATTAGAGGACGGGACGACGAAATGTTTATATATTTGCCTGCTACTAATAGCAATAAGTAATCCAAAACACTTCAATTGGCATTGGAATTCAAGATGGCGGACATCACTTTTAATCAATAAGTCATAGGTGTCGTTTTCTAGGTTTTTGGGGGTGCGGATTAGGAAAATGGCGTCCATTTTGGAATTCTAGATGGCGGACATCACTTTTAATGAAAAAGTCATCTTAGGTGCCATTTTCTAGGTTTGTGGGGGCGCGGATTTGGAAAATGGCGTCCATTCTGGAATTCAACATAGCGGACATCACTTTAATGAAAAAGTCATCATAGATGTCGTTTTATTAGTTTTTAGGGGTGCGAATTTCGAAAATTGCGTCTATTTTTAAATTCAAGATAACGGACATAACTTTAATAAAAAGGTCATCATAGGTGGCATTTCCTAGGTTTTTGGGGTAGCTGATTTCATAAGTGGCTTCCATTTTGGAATTCAAGATGGCCGAAATCACTTAATGATTATTTCATCCCTTTATAGGTTTTTTGATGGTGCAGAATTCAAAAATTCAAGAAGGTAGGGGTAGGTATGACTTTAAAATAGACGCCATTATATATGGCCAAATCTGAATTCCCAGAAACCTAGAAAACGAGTCCCGTGATGACTTCTCCATAAAAAGTAATTTCCGCCATCTTGAATTTCAAAATCTGCACCCCTAAAAACTTAAAAAACGACACCTATGATGACTTTTTAATTAAAAGTGATGACCACCATCTTGAATTCCAAAATTGACGCCATTTTCCGAATTTGCGTCCCCAAAAACCCACAAAACGACACCTATCATGACTTTCATAATAAGTGATGTCCGCCATCTTGATTTCCAAAATGGACGCCATTTTCCAATTTCACACCCCCAAAAACCTGGAAATTTATAGTATATTCACTGTAGCTTATTTTTATAACAGCAATTGTTAAAGTATTTTTGTAGGTTTTCGAGATAAAAGCAAATAACTGATAAAAGTGTCATTTAACCAAAACCTTAACGTCAGCGCAGCCCAGCCCTCACACCAGAGGACTTTTAGGAGGTTTATTAGGACACCTCAAGGAAATCCTGTACCAATTTTAAAAACTACACGATTTTTTTCCGCTGATTAGCTTATTTCTGCTAATTTTCTCGGGCTTAACCTTTTTACTCACCACTAGTTGCATTCGTATTTCCCAATCCCAGCTTCTGACGTATTCGGTTTATTAAATCAGAAAGTATTTTCAAATCGCCGAGTGGCCGACAAAATCCGATCTGATACTACAAGTAACTTAAGAATTATTTAGATTGTAGGTACACTAAGTAGGTATTCGTATCAAGCAGGTAGCAATGGCAAGGCAAAACGCCATGCGCCGTGAACCGCAATGCAGGAGTGGGTGAATATGAGTGTAAGAAAGAGAAGGTCTATAACGTTATTATATCGGTAGCCGAAGTATCGATATAGATGTATAGGTGTTAGTTTAATATCGTTATAAGGGATACCGCTAGGGATACGGCGTCAAAAACGTTTATTATAACGTTATTTGTGTAATTATAACGATATAAAAGATAGCGTTACATGAAAAGTCGCAATATTGTGTCATAAAGTGTCATTTATCAGAATCTCATTCCATAGATAACATAAACAAAGGTTACGTTTTTTTTTCGTTCGTCTAACAAATGTTTGGTTCCGAAACTATTTTTTAATTTTGTTGCATACAATCTTTTACTTAAATTAATAATTGTAAAATAGTATAAACAAGCTATTTTAACGTATTTAACTATAGCGTCGACGTGTATTTATTGATATTACATTGTTTATAATTCAAATTTGCTGTTTTTGAATAATACCGTTCGGTTCTGTTCTAAACCTGGCATATTAGAGTAGTGAATGCAGTCAAAAAAACAATTTAGAAAAGTCATTATGCCCATGGCGTATAAAAAGCCCACGGTTTTAATTAAGACCTTGTCGCTCGTTTTGCCTGCGTCTAATTACACCGTTTACGAACAAGTGTGATGGAAAAGAATATCTATTCATTTTAGAGCGTATTTCATTTCATGTCATATAAAAGGAAGTAGGTATTTTTTTTTATTTTTTTTATTTGGCACACTAAACAGATAACATTCAAAATAACATATAACAATACATAGAACAGGCTTTGTAGAAAAATGGCATCCAAAACAAGTATGCACAACATGATTAAAACAATACAGTAACATCGTAAAATACCCTAAATTAAAAAATAACTATTATCAACATGGCCGAACTGTTAAATATAACATAATAATTATTTTCTGAGCATCTCAGAACAGAATTAATATGCATTATTGTTACGAGTAATAATTAACAATATTAATAATATTAACAGGTGTTTAACGCGAAAGCACTTCTACAATCTGCCTCCTGAATACCAGAAATCGTGGATTGAAAATGTCAATATTCTTGTCTTTTGCCACTAGGTCATTGTACTGACGGCACATTCTTACAATGGGATTGTAATAGGAAGTATTGTTTTTGTATACCTGCAGAGCGAAAACTTTAGGGGCACGCGATCTGAATCGTGGTGTATTAAAGGTGACATGTGACAGGATATAGGGTGAGTCAATTTTAGAGTGAAGGACCTTGTGTAGAAATAGCATGTCATGCAAAATACGACGCGACTGAAGGGAACAAATGCCAAATGTTCGTAAACGCTGGTCGTAATTTAGTCGGATTTGGTCATGGTTGTATCTATACGACATGATTCTCAGGCACCTTTTCTGAATACGCTCAATATTATTTGAATGAACCGAGTAATGCGGTGACCAGACAACGCAGCCATATTAGAGCACACTACGTATGAGACTTTGAAAGAGACACAACAGGCTACTTGGCCTCTTGAAGTCTTTGGTAACTCGAAGGATAAATCCCAGCATTCGGTTACTTTTGTTAATAACGTACTCGTAGTGTGACTTAAAGTTTAGTTGTTCATCAAAGTAAATGCCAAGGTCCTTAGCACCAGATATGCGTGCAAGACTCTTGTTCGACAGTTCGTAATCACATACAATCTTTTGTTTCTTATTTGAGAAAGAAATAACGAAGCATTTATCAGCATTAAGTAACATGCGGTTATTAAGACACCAGTCAGATACACAAGCTAAGTTATGTTGAAGCTGAAAACAATCACCGACATTTTGTATATCCATAAACAACTTTAAATCATCCGCATATAACAAAAAAGGACAAGATAACTTGTCCGCCAAGTCGTTTATAAAAACAATAAACAACAAAGGCCCCAAATGAGAACCTTGAGGTACACCAGATGTTATAGGTGCCGGAGCTAATAGAAAACCATTAATAGCAACAAGTTGGCTCCTATTATTCAAGTAAGAACAAACCCATCTGAACAAGCTACCGTTTATACCATAAGATGCAAGTTTCTGGCAAAGTAAGCTGTGGTCGACCTTGTCAAAAGCTTTAGAAAAATCAGTGTATATGGAGTCCACCTGTCCTCTCTTTGCAAAACTGGTACATAAAAAGTCTTTGTATTCTAATAAGTTAGTAATTGTAGACCTATTCTTGATAAAGCCATGCTGTTTTTCTGAGAAAAACTACCTAAAGTGATTGTATAAGTGTTCATAGACCATAGATTCAAAAAGCTTGGCCATACAAGACAGGATGCTAATGGGCCTATAATTCTCACAACACTTCTTATCACCTGACTTGTGAATAGGAACAATATGGGCGCTTTTCCACATTGTTGGAAATGTTCCAGATTCCAAAGATTTATTAAATATTATGCTCAGTGGAAGTCCAAGTTCTTCAGCACAGGATATTATGAAAGAAGGAGGAATACCGTCTGGCCCTGGGCCCTTATTTTTGTCTAACATTTTAATTTTCGCGATGATATCATACTCTGACACGTAGACTGTGCTTAAGGACGAGTTACACAACATGGACGTGTCAGAAGAAGATATAAGAGGAGGGGATGTCTGGTGTGTAGGAGCATCAAATACAGATCCAAAATAGCAAGAAAACAGGTGACAGATGGCTAAACCACCCGAGGCTGTAGACTGTCCGTAAGTCATTGTTTGTGGAATTGTTGAATGACCCCTCTTGCTTTTCACGTAGCGCCAAAACGCTTTAACATCACTTTGTAAATCATCTTCCACAGACAATAAAAAAACTCTATAGCACCTAACCGTCATAGCCTTACATCTTTTACGAAGCATTGAGAAGGAGTTATAATCGCGTGGATTGCCATATTTCTTGTACAATTTATGAAACTTATTTTTTTCAGCGAGGCAATTTTTCAACGCACTACTGTACCAAACTGGATAGTTTCGGTCTGATTTATTTTTGCAAAAAGGGGTATGCTTTTTAATTATATTAAAGAGCGTATCGTAAAATACTTGAATACAGTCATCCACATCTGATGCCAGAAGCAATGACTTCCAATCAACTAATAACAAGTCATTACGAATTTTAGTTAAGTCGCATTTGTTAAAATTTAGCCTTGTAATATTATTGACAGCCAGGGCGAATACGGGTTGCAGCTGTGGGATGTCAATAGAAGGATGGTGGTCATCTTGCTTCGTCATGGGTTCGGCACCATACACTTTAACGCAGTTTGAGCTAGATAAAACCAGGTCGAGAAGACGCCCATTCACGTTTGATATGCTATTCAATTGAACTAGACCACACAATGACATGAACTCGGATAGCATATGCGACTTGCGATCTTGAGGATTATGTGGAATTAATTCTCCCGAAGTTGATGACGACCATGTAAGATTAATTGTGTTAAAATCACCAATCAGTAAAAAAGTAGCACCACTGGCAGCACTTAGAATTATTGGTATTCTCTCTTAACCATCGTTACTGTGAGGCTATAAAATAAATGGAAACTAAGTATGTAGGTAGTTAAAACATTGCATAGAATCGAATTAGGAATCGATTTTGACACTTGACAGAAAAAATAGAATAAAAATGTATGTGAATTTTTAAGCTAATTTTTGTTAGTATAAGTATAGCCCAACATGCTTCATATCTACTTTTATGATATTCTATATTCACGCTCGTCGGTTAAGGGTACTACTCTCTACTAGGATTTTTCGATTAAGGGGTGCGTGTGTGAAATATTCGGCTTTAAAGTGTATTTTTTTGTTAGAATTTAGTGTCCCCCCCCTCTTCCGACTAAATTATTAGGGGTGTGAAAAATTCACGATAGTAGTACAAATAACGAATATAACGGATACGAGTAAGTTAACGAGTAATTGTCGGTTTACTTGCATATGTAAACGCACAAATACTAGATATATATATATGTATTTGTGCGTTTACATTGCAAACGCTGACTAAGTTTTACAAGATGGACCAAAATAATGTACTTACTATGGAATTGTATATCTTTAAAAGTTCTACAAAAAGTCCGCGATGTCTATCTTCTCTGTAAAAACCTACATTGCTTGATATCCATTTTTTTTTAAAAGAGGATCTTTCGAAAAACTGAAACAAATTTGCAATATAGTAACTATATTTTAAAATTATCGATATAACTAAAATCATTACCCTTTCGTCAATAATATTTCATTTTGACTACTACTTCACTTCATGCCACTACTACACAAAAGTAGGTTTAATGTATTCAATCGATTTTAATCAACTAAGAAATCGACATTGAAAATCGCAGGGTGCAACGCTTTTGACAGAAAAATGAGAAATCAACCTGGAACGCGTCTCGACCAGACCTTTTAATAAACGTTATTTTAGATTTTTTAGTTCGTGATTAGTATTAATGTGGAATATTACAATGAATTATAGTGCAAAACTGTATTTTTTTTAACTAATATCTTAAAAGTAATAATGGTGTTGTAATATTCCTTCGATCAACTAAAACGTTTAATTTTTAATTCAAAATACTGGTGCCATTAAATTTCTGAAAATGTAGAGTCGAGGTCAAAGATATAGTTTCAATTCAGAGTTCCGAAAATATCTTAAAATTTAAATAAGTTTACACACAGATTGACAAATACATGCTTACAATGTACATGACTTTTTTTTTTTCACTCAATGCACCAAGTCATGTTAGCAATCTTTCTTCCATAGAGAAATTATCACACATTGCGATACATATTAGTTTATATTGAACGTTACAGAATAAGTGACACTTGAAACTTTACATTCAAACATACATTTTTATACTTACACCTATTGCTACATACGTATGTTTACAGTTTGAACCATTCTTAATTTGAATATTGACATTGAATTGTCGTGTCGTATGAAATGGTTCTTCCTTTATTTTCATCATTTGCGTCTTATATTTTTTAAGTGGTTGTGTATCTGTGTGGCTGTCTGTGACATAATAGTTTTCAAGTGGACTGACCTACATCGACTTCAAATAGTTGTATCTTGCTTTAAATATAGAGGGGATTCAAGAAAAGATACCTACTACAATATTTTTAATAAGGAATATTTTTTCTTCTGTTTCCGCGATTATTACTCATTGAAATAAAACAATTTAACGGATTATATCGCGTATATTATCTCATTTTAGTTCCCGACGTTTCGGAAGCTTTCCAGCTTTCCATGGTCACGGGAGGACTCCCTGTTTTATTTCAAGGAATATTTTGTGGATTTTTCTCAATTTCGGCGAGTACCACACAATTATGTATGATATATGCTTATCCGGAAAATTCTTAGTTCTGGCTTAGTATAAATAAAAACAAATGCAATTTGTTTTTTTTTTTTTCGATATTTTGCTACTTCTGGCGAATACAATCATAAAGAGCTGTGCAGCCATTCTTGAGTTACTAACGCGATTTTACGACTTTATTTTATATTATATAATAATGGAAAAAGACTTCTTGAAATAATCATGATAAAAATATATTTTAAAACATTTCCTTAGCAATACATGTGGGCTGACCATGTTTATAAATATTCCAAATTTCATGTAGATAGCGTAACTCAGCATAAGTAGTATTTGAGATATGGCGCTCTAATATAAGAGTTCCTCTTGTGCAATTTTGGTATGGAACCCTAAAAAATAAGATTATCAGATTTATTTTGTGGGTTGTGCTATAAGAGCTACCTTCATACCAAATTTCTAGGGCAACTAGATGTACACTATAGGTTTTCTATGGACGGCATTTTGTGTGTAAACGCCTTTTTAAATGACTATCTCTGTATTGCGTTGATTTAGAAGCTTTTACAACTTCAAGAGGCAATGTATTTCACATTAAATCCAATTTGATACCTCCACGCTCCCTGAGAAAAGGGGCCTTGACAGCAAAGTGATCCTATAAGTGTTCCCTTTTATCCTTTCGAGGCACGCAGCCCTAAAAACGTGGTGTATATGAAGTGTTTCTTCACAATATCCGGTTCGAAAGACCATATGTACAAGCACACGCTGAATAAGGGTCCCCTGTTGGGAACAAAATACAAATCTGGTGATTTGTATTGGTATAGGTAAATTAGGTTATGTAGATTGGTATTGGTAAATTAGGTTATGTAGATTGGTATTGGTAAATTAGGTAAGTTGGTAAGTAAATTGTTCAGCGTGCGTCTGCACAGACTGCGTAGATTAAGGGTTGATTATGCCAAGGGAGCCTACTGCCCTAAGTCCCTAACCTAACCTTAACTTACGACTTTAACCAGGATATCTGTTACCAGGAGACCTAAGGTAACAGATGGATTCCTACGGGGAGGAATAGGGTCTTTGGAATGGTGATTTTCTCACTGCCGATCTTCCAGACTCAGAATGATCGATTAAGGCTTGAAGGTAGTCTTCGCCACAGTGAGTGGAACTTAGTCTAATGGTTGGGTGGGACTATACGCTCAGAGAGTAGCCCTGATCACGCATAGGTTCGGGTATGGGAAGGTAGTGAAAGACCAACGGACAATTGGTATCTGATTTATTTCTAATTCTTACGTTATATATACAAATAACACCTACAGCACACTACTACACATTCATCTTGGGTACTGTACGTGTAAACTGCAGACAATGCGTGAACCAGCTATTTTTCTGCATGTTTCTCTTAATTTTGATTACTTGCATCTAGGTCACTAGCCTAGCTTATTGACGCTGATGCAAGTGTGTTTTCTGTTCTCTGAACACGGCGCTCCCCATCTCCGATAAACAAGTACATCATATCAGCTACGCTTGTCTAGACCATCATATTTTCTACTAGCTCAGCAGGTATTTGTGTCCTACAAAAGGTGGTGTAGAAAATATTTTAATTTGTATTTCTTTAGTATTAGCCTAGTCGTGAAAAATTTAAGTTTTCGACCTCATGGGGTTACAGCGTTAGCCGCCATCTTGAAGTAAAGGGGCCAAATTTGGTTCTATTGTACATAATGCTTCCACAGTTGACTAATGACAAATTTTTTATAAAAAGTATAAAGAATAAAATTTCTTTTTTTTTGTATATATATTTATTCTGTACGTCGTATAGATAAAAAAATATATAACTTCTGCTCGGGATCTCTTTACAAGATCGAATCAGAAATGAGGAGATTCTTAGACGAACCAAGGGCACCGATATAGCACACATGGTAAGCAAACTGAAGAGGCACATAGTTCGAGGAGCCGATGGCCGTTGAGGCAGAAAGTTTCTCATGTGGAGACTGCGTACCGGCAAGCGCAGGTGGTCAGACAACCTGGTTAAGGTTGCGGGGACTCGCTGGAGGCGGCTGGCCTCTATCCGGCCCATGTGGAAATTTATTGAGGACGCTTGTGTCCAGCAGTGGAGAGGAAGGAGACGGAAAATGCCAGCGCGGATAATGAAGTTATCGACGTTTAACCTACCGGAAACCTCAAAACGGTTTGAAAGTAACTTAGTATTAAAAGAACAATCTTAACAATACTGATAATTTTTTTGTGAATATAAAATTTTCTCCCCCTTGTAAATTTGTATCTATAAGACGTACAGAATAAAAACAAAAAGATATTGAAATCTTATTGTCTTTATACTTCTCATAGATATTTTTGACATAAAGTCAACTGTTGAAGCATAATGTAAAAAAGAACCAATTTTGGCCTCTTCAATTTAAGATGGCGGCTAACGCTGTGACCCCAAAAGGTAAAAAACTTACATTTTTCATGACTAGCCTATACAAATTAAAACAATACAAATTAAAACATTTTCTAAGATAGCGGCCGTCACTCGTCACCGCTGCCACCTGTCAGTGACTCAGCGATATTGCGTAAAGATTAGTTTTGCTACTATAAAAAGTATTCAAATGTATATAACCTGATTTTCAACAGCAAGGTAAATTTTGGTAGTTGAACCAAAATGAAGCTCCATTTCAATGTTTATTTTTTCCGAAACAGTTACGGAAAGTAGTTACTTTATAGTATAGTACACAGAGTACTTAATCACTACGTTTTAAGAGTCGGCACTTTCAAAGGAGCCTCGAATCGAAGTATGAACTTACTTATCACAAACCCAACCAATACTTGCCAATATGTCAATGCCTTGGTTGACACTTCCAGTATCTACTGTTTATCGATATCGATAAATGTGCGTTGCATGCTGCTGTACTATACCAGTAATAAGTTTTGAGCATTAAGAGTAGGTATTAATAAAAAAAATACTATGAAAATAATTCATTAATCATTTTCACAACATTATCAACATCATGAATGTACAAGGAATGCATCTTATAACAAATTAAAGATATTGTACAAACACATACATTAATTTGCGACACTTCTCAGTTGAGCTACCTTGGAAGCATTCGCAGGAATTTCCTCTGTTTTAATAATATCTTAATTTAGTATTTGGCACTGTCTTCTTTAATTAGAAGCTTTGCCATGAGCCAATATAAATGTTTTGTCATAATATCTTCTTGATTTTTTCGTTTCCACCAGTTTACGTTAATATTTAACCGCACAAAGAATGCAAAACATTGGCCAACAATTTCTTCATGTAATATCTGAAATAGGAGGATTATCGATAAGTGTGCACACCATTCTTGTTTTAGATTACCGGATTTTTCACAAGAGTAACTTTAGTCGCAGAATGTTTGTACACTTCATAATTAAATCTCTTTCGAATGAATTATATTATTAACTGTTCAAGACTCAAAGTCAAAAATGATTGAAAATATCACATTAGCTTACCCACCTGTCCGGTTCAAGTGGAAATCTGGCCAATAATATGTCAGAAGTTGATCGTCTCACACGCCTCACACCACAAACTTCACATTATCTCAAAGATTTGCCCCCCATTCAAATAAAAGGTAAAGTTATTTTATCTAAAACACAATAAATATCAAATTCGGCCCACCGCATCCACGAGAAATAATCTCACGCGTATCAGACGTTTAACCAATCATACAAACATAATGAAAAGTACGAGGGTTGCTACTTATATATCCGGAAACAAAAAAACAAACAAACGTACACGGCTGAAAATAGTTTTATTGTTTTTCAAAGTATTCCCCTTGATGATCTATGCACTTTTGCATTCGCGTGAACCAATTTTTAAAGCACTTCTGCCACTCCGCCTGAGGTACCTCCATAACGTGTTGTTTGAATGCGTCGACAGCATCTTCAGCGGTCGAAAATCGTTGACCGCGTAATTTATTCTTTATATTTGGAAATAAATAAAAATCGTTGGGTGCCAAGTCAGGGCTGTACGGCGGATGACCCGTTAATTCCACATTTTGACCCTCCAAAAATAGAGTTGTGTCGCGTGGCGCTGGCATTGTCATGATGAAGAATGATTCTTCGTCGCTGGTTAGTTTTACGAATTTGTTCAAATACTTCCGGTAAGCAAATGGTCGTGTACCACTCTGAATTAACCGTTCTACGGTTTTCTAGTGGCACTGTAGCTACATGGCCATTAATACCGAAGAAGCAGGCCACCATTTGTTTCAATGTACTTTTTGCACGAGTAACTTTCGTAGGGTTCGGCTCATTTTGAAACACCCATACCGTTGATTGTTGCTTCGTTTCGGGATCGTATGCATAGATCCAGGATTCGTCACCTGTATAGATGTTATAAACGGCTTTTGAGTCACCACGGTTATATTTTTTTAACATTTTATTGCACCATTCGACGCGAGCATGTTTTTGCTCATTTGTTAAGTTGTGGGGTATCCAACGCGAACAAATTTTTTTTACAGCCAAATAATTATGTAATATGCTATTAATGCTGGTCATAGAAATACCCAGAGTCGCCTCTATCTCGCGGTACGTAACATGTCGGTCGTCCATTATAAGTTTTCGCACAGCCTCGATATTTTGTTGTACAACGACCGATTTCGGGCGACCTGCCTTAACTTCGTCCGTAAGCATACTACGTCCACGATTGAACTCACTAAACCAGTGATACACAGTAGTTTTAGATGGGGCTTCATCACCAAAAGTTGAAGTTAGTTGATCTATGCACTGTTGTTGCGTTAAACCACGCCGAAAATCATAATAAATCATAGCACGAATATTTTCACGAGTGAGTTCCATTCTTGCTGCGAGATGACATTTAAAACCCGTCAAAAACAAAACACGAGCGTTAATAAGGAAGAAAAAATATACCTTATATACTTAAAAAAGTTCAAATTTTACAATGGCGGTCAAATATGCTATTTAAGAAGATTGTAATCCCGGTTTCCGGATATATAAATAGCAGCCCTCGTATAATACGTCTATGTTTGAAAGCAATTATGGTATTTGCTACCAAAATGCATCAGCAGTCATTTTAATTCGATAATATTATTTCTGTACCGCAACGTTGGTACAAAGTACGTACATAATTTATTATACTATAAGGTGTCTATAGGCTGTTACAGTATAGATGCAACACGAATAGTTGCTACATTTATTTAGCTTGTTAATATTGAACGACTAGCACATAACTGTATTCTGCAATGTTCTAAGATGATTTCTTCATGTGCATATCTATTAGGTTCGCAAATTCCTTGAGATGACGAAAGAAGACTCTGACTACGAGGACAAAGTGCGCAACTTCTTGGAAGAGACTGCTCAGTACAAGCGCAACCGCAAGATGCAGGAGCTCGGCCAGCAGCAGCAACAGGCCGGCACTGAGCACGAAAAGAAGAAGAAAAAGAAGAAGGACAAGTAAGCTAATCATTTATATTCCAATTAAAGAATATTAACACAGCACATCTCAATTTTCAATAGCAGAGCGTAACATTGACACACTTACCTTACTGTGAAGTTCAACGTGGTAAAAATGTAAACAAATCAATTTACCTTTCATCATTATCATAATCAGCCTATTTACGTCACACTGCTGGGTACAGGCCTCCTCTCATGGATGAGGAGGAATGGGCTATGGTCTTCACGCTGTCCCAGAGCGGATTGGAGACTTCACATACACACTTGGTTACCTTTGGTAACCCTCCGAACGCCATGTCGCAAAGCACTGTAAATACCCTACTTTCTAAATGCGCACAATCGAATCGTGCTAAAAGGCGGAATGAGGGGGGACTTAGGCTACCAAAGGTTAAAACGAACATGGTCTTATCAACAATTGGCACACTTAAACCTTGTATTTATATTAACACTTTTACGACCGCAAACCCGCTAGATGAGCGCTCTGCTCGTAGTAAGTTTTCGCTACATAGTCATTTCTTCATGTCACCAGCTACGCGAGTGGTGTTACGCAATTCGTGGTTGCGAAAATGTAAATTTTTAGTTAAATCGTACGGTAGGTGCCCTCACATAAGTATCCAGGATTACAAGTACCCAGGCCTGGATACTTAAGTCAGGGCACGGACTGTACCACAGTACAAGAGAAAGATAATTGTTAGAAAGGATTAAAACAAACTAGAATTACAGAGCTTCCTAAATTCTGAATCTTTTCCGTAACAGATTTATTTATTTATTTTATTTCTTGCCAGTGTCTGTTCTATTAGGTATTGTGCATACATTTCGTATTAAATACAAAACGGAATGTACATCTGTATGGAATTTGCACTGTCAAGACAATGTGTTCCTTTCACTATTCACTATTATTTTATCCATTATATTATATCAATTTTAGGGGACAGTGTATTAATCTGCTACTTTAACGAATTTCTGTTATGATGGCTCCTCTAGGAAAAAGAAGAAGGAATCAAAGCGTAAACGCAAGGAACAAGAGCGAGAAGACAAGAGAAAATCAAAGCTGGCTCGCTCTGCTACCAACAACTCTGATTACAACTTGCGTGATTTGGACAACATCGGCGACAAGAAACTTAGGGATGCCATTAGGTAAGGAAAGAATTTTGAAAGAATTGTTTTTAAGAATATTCCCAAGTTTTAAGATAAAATGTACCTAACTTCACTCGATAGTTGTAATCTAATTGCAATTATGAATGTTACAGAAAAGAATTAAAAGGAAAATCCAAGAGGGACCTCAGTTCAGATGGCGAATATGATAGAAAACACAGTGACAAAAGGTATTCTTCGCCTTCTTAAGATATTTGTCACACATATTAATTATTTGTCTGCTTCTGGAGCCAGTGGTTTCCTTGCATACTTTTTCCCTTCCTCGAAAAGTGTGTTGACCTTATTTTTAACTCCCGGCAAAAAAGAGGGGTGTTATAAGTTTAACGTGTCTGTGACTCTGTGTATCTGTCTGTGGCATCATAGCACCCATACGGATGGACCGATTTGAGTTCGGTTTTTTTGCCATAGATAATTTTATCCCGAGTGTTCTTAGCTTTGTTTGATGAAAATCGTAGCACGCGTCTCCAAGATATTCAGCTTTTAGTGGAACAAGTCGGGGGGGGTTTTTTACAAATTTAATTTTTTAAGTTATATCTAAGGATACTAAGTCTTCCCTTATATTCATTCATATCAGCATTGTATGCAAGATTAATAGATCAAAACGTTAGCAATTCAAATGGATATATCGCGACACACGGCCAAATCTGTTTCCTTTCTTAGTTATTATTTGACTTCAATTTGCAATTTTCTTGCATTATCCGAGACTACACTAAATAATTCGGAGAAAACGTGAATATCCTGATATTCTTAACACATTTCAAGAAACTTGCACCATATTCTCAGGAAACCTTACCCCCGGCTCATTATCACAACACAACGAAACGACTCAATCGCGTAGAAATATGATTTAGTTGATACGCGCCTTTCCAGTTCCTTCGAGAGTTATAGACGTAATACGACCTTGAACCATCAGAAGAATTATCGACGAAAAGTAATTACATAAATAAATCAATGTACCATACCCGGCATTTGTAGCAATGCGGTCTTGTGTTTTAGGATACTGGATGAGATGCACGGTTTGGAGGAGTTGGAGTCGAAGCTCAGCGCGTACCACGTGATGGTGGAGACCAGCAAGCGCGAGCGAGGGTCCGTCAGTCCACTGGACCAGGCGCCCCCGCCGCCGCTCGAGAAGCCAAAGTGGAAGATGTCCATGAGCGCCGTTAAGGACCCGTTAGTACCCTTCCTTGTAGCTTATTTCGATCTGGGATCTTACAGGGTAGAAAGGGCACCGTAACTTGATTTCTGACCATTATACTCAACAGAGAAATTATAAGATGCGTTAAAAAAATTACATTTTCGAGATAAGCTTTTATTTCTGACTGTACTTTTCTTAGAAAGACCTTAAACTGCTCACCTAGACGATTCAAAAGAGCCCGATCCCGCAGGATGTGACGCACACACTTAAGGATATGATTTGAATATGATTGTACTTTTATTTTATAGTGTGAACAGCACTTCTTTTTTAATAATCCATGGATGCATCCATGGATTATTAAAAAAGAAGTGCTGTTCCTTAACAAGCAGTTGATAGGAAAATATACCAGATCAGGCGTGGCCAGATTGTATCGTGTACAGTTTTTATATATCACTAGCGGCCGCCCTCGACTTCGTCCGCCTTAAAATCGTTTATCGCGGATAAGGGTATTTTCCCGGGATAAAAAGTTTCCTATGTCCCGCCCTGGACTCAAACTATCTCCATACCAAATTTCATCCAAATCGGTTGAGCGGTTTAAGCGTGAAGAGGTAACAGACAGACAGACAGACACACTTTCGCATTTATAATATTAGTATGGATTATTACAGCTCGTATTCCGCATAAAGTAACTAAAGACATTTACAATGGCTGGCATATGCTACTACATTAACGTTGCTGTTAGATAAAATTGCTCCTAGTCCTAATTTTGAAGCATTCGTAGTGAAAGTAAATGTTAGTATTAAAAAATCTGGATAATCTAATACGGGTGGGCTAAAAAGTGTTTGTTTAAGTCGTTGAAATGGGCACGTATTTGAATATCGAAAATGAATATATCTAAAGTTAAAAATTCGTCGGTCAAAATAACGAAAATTTAAATATCCAACGATCTAAATATCTTTCTATCATTATATCGATGTTTGGAATTTAAAACTTAAATACCGAACGACTAAAATATCGAAAGTTCAAAATATCGACAATCAAATGATCGATATATTTTAATGTCGAAACATAAAATATCAACCACCAAAAAACTAACGTTTATAATATAGAAATTGAAATAGCGAACAATCTTAATATTTAGTGTCATTATATATCGACAGCTGACATTCCCACAGCTCAAATGCCGAGGGCTGGGAAATGCGTTATTTCCTATAGGAATCTATATCGGGTGTCATAAAATTGTAAAAAAGTAAAATATCGCAAGCATTTTGACGCTCCGCTATACATGGTCACAATACAAACCTAACCTAACCTACAGGTTCATATTGCAAGCATTTTGACGCTCCGCTGTACATAGTCATAATACAAACCTAACTTAACGTACTGTTTTTTAAAACTGCGACAAAATGAAATATGGGTCAAAAACCGAAAACTGTAGGTTAGGTTTGTATTGTGACCATGTATAGCGGAGCGAGCGGAGCGTCAAAATGCTTGGATGCTTGCTTGCTTGCATGTACACTCTTAAATAGTCTACTATTACATCAAAATTTAGTAAGCACCCAACCATTCGAAATACTTTCGATATTTGAATAGCCAACGAAATAATATTACGATATTTCACTTGTAGATATTCAAATTTTCGACATTTTAGTATTCGACTATTGTACCATTCGGTAATATAGATTTTCGATATTTAGAATTTCGACCTCAGAATGGTTCGAGATTCCAATTTTCGATATTTTATACGTCGTTATTCCGATTTTCGAAATTTTAGCATTCGATAATTGTACCATTCGATAATGCATACTTTCGACATTTTGAATTTCGTTCGTTCGATATTTTAATTTTCGATATTTTAATCGTCGACTTTTTAACTTTAGATATATTAACTTTCGATATTCAAATACGTGCCCCGTTGAAATGCTGATTCGCACTCTGATCTCCAGACTAACGTGATGTCTTAAATAAATAAATAAATAAATAAATAATAAATAAATATCAGGGACAATCTTACACAAATCGACCTAGTCCCAAACTAAGCAAAGCTTGTACTATGGGTACTAGGCGACGATATACATAATAAATAGATAAATTATAATACTTAAATACATAGAAAACATCCAAGACCCAGGAACGAATATTCGTGCTCATCACACAAACACTTGCCCTGGCCGGGATTCGAACCCAGGACCGTCAGCTTCGTAGGCCGTTGTACAACCCACTGAGCCAAACGTGTCTTTCTTACATAATGCATTTAATGGGTAAGCTATCTCACCAAACTATTTATAAACCGTCTATAGTAATTAGCGAACGCGATGAATCTTTTGACTTCATCGACAGTTAGTAGGCGATGGCTAATTCTGCAAACTTTCTATTTTCGATTAATCAGGAAATATTCCCTCTGATGATATTTAAAATGACCTAGATATATCTCTTTTCGCAAACATTCTGATTTATTTTGGTTAAGTTTTAAATTAAATTCTCGAAATCTTTCTAATATACTAATTTATTGTTGTTGTGTGTTTCTAAACAATTATCTCCGACTATGCAGTCACAGTGGTAAAACTTGTTTCGAAGTGTTTCCACTTGGAAACACTTTTAAACATAATGGACCCTATTTTTCAAGACTTCGACGTAAAGATAAATTTTAAATAAAACCAAGACACTAATAACATCTAAACATCGAGAAATACATGAAATTAAGTAAAAGAACACAGTACTACAGCAAGTCCAAAAATTCAATGTTTAGGCAGTATAATAACAGAAGACTCGAGATGCACTACAGATATTAAAACTAAAATAGAAATAGCTATAAATGCTTTTCACAGTAAAAAAAACTTATAAACACCGTGACCGTTAATAACCCGAAAGATTTAAACCACATATTTTTGACGACTGTACGAGTAAATAATGTTATATCAACATGGGTCTAATTATGTGTCTTAATTAAATTACTATTTCAGTACGAATTAAATCTTATTAATTGCCCGCTTCTTTGTGAACAAGCCTTTAGGTGGGAATCTCAAGTTGAAGAACAGAGAGCGAGCATGACACTTCACGAATCGCTCCGAAATCATCATACGATGAAAGGCGAATAGCGTGACTTGTATTCCATGAATGACAAGAAGTGTCAAGTTATGTCTAGCACGATGTTTGTGTTGAATTTATTTTTATTTATTGGCACCACAAAATACCGCAAATACTTATGTATCCAAACTTTATTAGGTGCTACGACATTAAAGTGCTCTTACATTATTATTGAAACTTTGTGTCTTAGGTATCTTTTTTTGACTAACAATGACAACCATAAATTGTTAGGCATGATAATATTCGAATGAAATCATACTACTTATTTTTTTACATCATACTTACCTCTTACTTCATACAGAAAAGGGACTTTGTTGTAACAGCGATCATGCTAACCTGTACCTACAGTAAAATAAACAACAACATGAAAAAGTTACGCCTTTTATTACGAGTAATTTAATGAATTCGATTTGCAAAATGTGTACCGCCGTTTTCAGCACAAATATTCAATCTTGAACGGATTTCATGATTCAAGTTAACATAAGTGTTTTTGATTTCTTCGGAAACCGTTTGAATTCTTATTAACAACTCTTCTCTGGAGTTCACAGGTGTTGAGTGAACCTTATCTTTCAGAGTTCCCCATAGAAAGAAATCTAGCGGAGTTAAATCCGGTGACCGGGCAGGCCATGTTAAAACTTCGCTCCCACGGCCGATCCATCTCTCGGAGTATTGTTGGTTCAGCCAATTACGAACATCCAAGCCGAAGTGGGCCGGGCATCCGTCGTGCTGGAACCACATAGTTCGTCGGGTTTCCAAATCGACATCTTCTAGCAGGTCGTTTAATTCATTATTTAGAAATAATAAATAGTTGTGAGAATTCAGTCTATTTGGAAATATGACGGGACCTATTATTTTATTCCCAATAATGCCAGCCCACAAGTTTACGGAAAATTTGTGCTGGTATGAATTTTCCCTTTTCGCATGGGGATTTTCTTCTAACCACATATGCTGATTATGGGAATTAAAAACTCCCTCTCTCGTGAACAACGATTCATCTGTCCATAATATCTTATTTAGAAATCCAGGATCTTCCACTAATTTCTGATTCATCCTTTGGCAAAAGGCAACTCTAGCTAGCCCGTCATTGTTAATTAATCCGTGTACTTTCCTGTAGTGAAAAGGATGCAGGCCGTACCTTTTCCATAGCCTTAATACGAGCTTATAGTTAACATTGACCATTCTTGCTACAGCTCTTGATGACAAAGTTGGGTCATCTGTTATGATGTTCATTATTCTGTTCTCTGCTTGTTCATCTAGATTTATAGCCCTTTCTATGTAAACTTTTCCAAGCCCTTTTTCGCGAAACTGTCGATGGACATCCGCAAAAGTCGAATGGTGAGCTATACGACGGTTTGGGTATCGTCTTCGATATTCGGCGACTGCCTGGAGCGAGTTCCCATCACAAAATCCGTACACAAAGTGGATATCTGCTAAATGAGCCGAAGGATAATGCGGCATAGAGAATATTATTTATTACAGTCAATAGAATGTTCAATGTTATTTTATCTTGCGTGACAATTAGTTATCATTTGTAATGTGTCATTTCAGTGACAATCAATTTCAAACTAGCCAGTTATAAGAAGAACCACTCTCGCGACTTAGAACAGAACAAACCTAATTATCTCTATTCTCAGTGATAACAAAAAGCTACTTGAGATTGAAGTGTGTAAGATAAGATATTATAATTATTCGGATTAATACACTACACTGTATTTTAGTTGCATGTTATATCCTTTTATCTCGTGATGAAAATATTTTCGGTAGTAAAATCTTTTTGTAGATAAATACCAAACTTCTTTATGAAACTGGCTAACAACCATACAGTTAGTGCATCTACGTGTAAAAGAAGTAGGTGGCTACGTCATGCTCACGCCCTTAAGGTGTGTTACACTAGAGATTTTTTAACTTTTGATTTGTTGTAAATAATTAATATCTCCTTAATTATGAGTTTTTGGACTATATGTTACATAACTTTATATACTCTAATTAGGCTCTAGTATCGTTAGCTTAAATCTTTTGGGTTATTAACGGTCACGGTGTATAATTAAAAAATGGCCAAATATATCAAGAAACATTTATTAATACTTATATTTGGAGCATTGATTGCACTTTATGGCTGTGAGACGTGGACCATGACAACGGAACGGAGAAAGGCTTGAGGCGTTCGAGACGTGGTGCTGGCGAAGGATGGAAGGAATAAGCTGGACAGAAAAAGCCACCAATGAGAAAATAAAGTATTGAAAAGAGTAGAGAAGAGACAAATACTTCATACAATAGAAACCCGAAGAGGGAAAGTGATAGGTAATTTGATACGACACGACGATCTAATACAAAAGATAACGGAGGGGAAAAGTGACGGAAGGAGAGGAAAAGGAAGGACGAGGATTAGTTATTTCGACCAGATAAAAAAAATGTAGACGTCGTGTCGTATCGAGAAGTCAAAGAACTGGCATTAAATAGAACGGACTGGAGAGAACTGCACCGACAAGAGAGAAACTCTTAAATAATGATAATGAAACTTGTTTATTTCCTGGAGTTTTTATCTTAGCTCATTTGATAATTTGATTGTGATAAGCAGAGTTCGGACAGGTCATCGCAAAAACAGATATGGAAATAGAACAAGACTATAGAGTCGATACTTAAGATTATGATTATCTAAACCGGATATTATCGTAATTTAACATTTGACCTTTTTTAGTTGCATAGGTTAGTCAAATTATTGTCTTATGGTGATTTTGAAATATTTTAAATATGGTAAAATTAAAAACGATTAATAAGTGGATTAAGAACTATCCCGAGCTCTCTTATAATGAACATCACAAAGAAATATTGTGTACAGCACGTGACATTCGAATTAAAATGTTAAAGAAAGATAATATTAACAAACAAGTTAAATTAAACTAGTGCGTGTATTAGTTTTTATCGCTGATGTGTTTTTTTAATGATGAAAATAGTAAACATTAATTGAGTCTGTTAACTTCAAACTCGGGTAAATCCATTTCTGTAATTTTTTTAGATTTTTGTATATAATAAAAGGTTAAGAAATTGGTTTTGTTTCTATTTCATGGGTTATGTATAATTTCGTGTAGTTTTTGAGAAAAATAAAGTTAAGATCACAATATTTTATCAAAATCAGGTAAATCCATATGACAGTTTATTTCAAATGAAGGCAAGTCCATCAAAGCCAATCAGCGAAAGAAGTTTGTTCAATATGGCTGTCAGTTGACGTCAACTCTGCGTCAATAAATCTAGATAAATCCAGGTCTGTTAAATCAAAATTATACAAATCCACACTGAGTTTTTTCAAAGATAGATAAATTGCAAACGATTATATCAAATGAAGGTAAATCCAACCAATTTTTTTTTTGAAAGGTACACTAGTTTAGATGGTTTTTAAGCTGAGTTTGTCGAACAGGAGCGATTTTTTAATGCTTTAGCCATAATACAAATAATCTGCCTTTCAAATCACCGAATTATCACTTTTTTTCAACAATCTCCCAAGTGGTTAGAGTGGATTTATCTGAGTTTGAAGTTAACCGACTCAATTAACACTAATAACTAAATAAAAATATATGTTTTGTTTCAGAAAATGCAGGTGTTGATGGTTGCATATGTTCAATACACAGTGGCGTGCATTGGGTTTTTAGTTAGGGTAGGCAGAATTCGACATAGACTGTCTGTCATTCCAAACATTTGGAGACTTCCCGAATAAAATGCACGGACAGCAAAGTGTGTATTCAACCGGTCAAAACTTTCGTAATACATTAAGTGAAAGTGACGAGTAATATTGCTCTGAGTTTAAGTTAATTGCAACATACCTACCTTTTTTCTTCTGTTTCCGCGATTATTACTCATTGAAATAAAACAATTTAACGGATTATATCGCGTATATTATCTCATTTTAGTTCCCGACGTTTCGGAAGCTTTCCAGCTTTCCATGGTCACGGGAGGACTGAGAAAAGATGTATTTTCCTCTGTCAAAGTTACAATTTGTGCAAACTACCCATTTTTTGAAAAAACACAAATAAAGGTGTACATACATGCCAGATGGGCCTAAGCTGTAAAGACAGTTACACATGTGCCAGAAGGGCTTAATTATTTTATTCTAATAATTTACCAAGCAGCATTTCACAAATGAGGCGTACTGAGGAGAAAAGAAACGCTGCAAAGAAAAACTCCCAGGCAACCTCATTACTAATTATAATATTTAAAAACAGAGACTAATAAACTACTTTAAACAGGTAAGATATTTTACACCGTTCGGAAATTAAGGTTTTGCAGTCCTGTGTCTCGCTTGTTCCTTGATGAGATGTATTACAGGATCCCAAGCTGGTGGTAGTGACAATCCATCTTCTCTATTGAAATTAGGATGCTTTTTAATCTCAATAGCCTCGCGTAGCATCCTGGGAAAATATCTTTTTTCTTTGGCAAGGATAGAAGGTTTATCAAACTTAATTGAGTGGTTTGGTTTGTCAATGACATGTTCACAAACTGCAGACCTATTACACCGACGGTGCTTGACATCTGCTATGTGCTCCTTCACCCGGGTTGATACACTGCGTTTCGTTTGACCAATGTATGAAAGACCACACTCGCAGTCCAGCTTATAAATGCCTGCACTCTGCAAAGGGGTGCTGCTCTTCACGGGTCTAAGGTATTGAGACACCTTCTTCAACGGCTTGAAATATGTTTTTATAGAAGCACGCTTCAAGATGTTTCCGATCTTGTCTGTGACCCCTTTCACATATGGTAATACGGCAGGTTTACGCTCGACTGTTGGTTTCTTCATACTGGGATTCTGCTTGGAACGTGGTATCTGGAGCTCGTTGGCTCGAAGCGTCCAACAGTCGAGCGTAAACCTGCCGTATTACCATATGTGAAAGGGGTCACAGACAAGATCGGAAACATCTTGAAGCGTGCTTCTATAAAAACATATTTCAAGCCGTTGAAGAAGGTGTCTCAATACCTTAGACCCGTGAAGAGTAGCACCCCTTTGCAGAGTGCAGGCATTTATAAGCTGGACTGCGAGTGTGGTCTTTCATACATTGGTCAAACGAAACGCAGTGTATCAACCCGGGTGAAGGAGCACATAGCAGATGTCAAGCACCGTCGGTGTAATAGGTCTGCAGTTTGTGAACATGTCATTGACAAACCAAACCACTCAATTAAGTTTGATAAACCTTCTATCCTTGCCAAAGAAAAAAGATATTTTCCCAGGATGCTACGCGAGGCTATTGAGATTAAAAAGCATCCTAATTTCAATAGAGAAGATGGATTGTCACTACCACCAGCTTGGGATCCTGTAATACATCTCATCAAGGAACAAGCGAGACACAGGACTGCAAAACCTTAATTTCCGAACGGTGTAAAATATCTTACCTGTTTAAAGTAGTTTATTAGTGTCTGTTTTTAAATATTATAATTAGTAATGAGGTAGCCTGAGAGTTTTTCTTTGCAGCGTTTCTTTTCTCCTCAGTACGCCTCATTTGTGAAATGCTGCTTGGTAAATTATTAGAATAAAATAATTAAGCCCTTCTGGCACATGTGTAACTGTCTTTACAGCTTAGGCCCATCTGGCATGTATGTACACCTTTATTTGTGTTTTTTCAAAAAATGGGTAGTTTGCACAAATTGTAACTTTGACAGAGGAAAATACATCTTTTCTCAGTCCTCCCGTGACCATGGAAAGCTGGAAAGCTTCCGAAACGTCGGGAACTAAAATGAGATAATATACGCGATATAATCCGTTAAATTGTTTTATTTCAATACCTACCTTTATTAACTAGGTCTAGGTACCTTTACCTTATCATCGAACGCTAACTTGCTAAATTCGACGAAAGTTAACTTCCGCAAACACACTAAATCAAAACACCGGTCACAGCTAAAACACATATTTAAGTGTTATAGCTACTACAATAAACACTATTTCACGTCAAATCAAATTGATACTGAAAAAAAAATCTACGAAGTGAACTAAGTAGTACAATAATACAAGAAATTTCCATTTTATCACAACTCGGTCGCTGGTGTCGCAACCAAGAATCCATTATGGCACCAGAATAGCAAAATCAAAACAATTTTTTGTAAACAAAAAACCTTGACAAATTAAATCGCCCCACGTTACGCGTACAAATTACAGCAAAAGGGGGACTTCTTTAATTCGCCGTATGAAATCAATGCATCTGATTGGTCGCAAACTTTTGCCAGTGCTGCCAACAAGGATAATATAAAATCTGCTAAACTGCAGCTCGATATTTGATAAAATTATACTAAATACTGTTTACTAATGCCGAAAATTATGCTAACAGTTTTCGATGTCAAATAAAACGTCACTTAATTTTTACTACTTATATTTTTTAGCAAGCAAATTTAAACTGAAATTGTTTTATTGTAATTCTTAAATAATATAATATGTCTATATTTTTGTCACCCGTTACCTGTAAAATGGGGTATTACAAAATGAAATAACTTAGCGACACCAAAAACTAAAAATGGAATTTTCATGATTGCTCTCATCGTTTTTATTGTCAATTATTTATTAACGTCCCGATACGTTTCAAATTAATAATAAAAAATTTAATGTCATGATTTCACTTTATTTAAATACTTTTTAATGTGCAAAAAAATATACTAAACGACAAAGAAATGTGCTAGATAACATAAAATTTAGCAAATTTAGCATAAAGTATGCTAAATTGGCAACACTGAAAGGTCCGGTGGCCGGATTTGTATAGATGTGTGCGTGTGACTTGCGTGTAAGTGTGTGTGCTGAGCAAATTCGTTCACAGTTCATGGACGATACAAAAAGGACATATATATATGTACATACAAGCTTTTGCCCGCGACTTCGTCCGCGTATAGCTCGAATTTCAAAAATGCGCCTCTACATAAGTACAATTCTAACGCAATATGTGTTTCAATTCTCGTATTCCTACAGTCCGTAGTTTAGGCTATGCATTTTCTGTCAATAGTTATAAAGTCACGTTATTTTTTTTAATCACCTGTAATATGAAAAAAGATGTCATTGGACAATTGAGATTTAACCATTGATAATATTAAACATAAGGTAGTTTTGCAGTACTTTTTTATATACCACATTAACAGATCCGACCAAGCTACGTGGAGATTCCGAGGGTATAAGTGATATCCGGGGTACATACGTACATTACACAGATTCACCTCGAGCACAGCCAGTAATTACGATGGCTTGTATAACGTTTTTATGTAAGGCTTCAATACACACCCTGGTTCTATTGCAAAACTTCGGCTGATTGAGATTTCGCAGCAACATTACTCGAGCACCCACTTTTAAGATAAGTATGTGAGAAGGTAGGGTTAAGTGCATTTAAAAACTCTACGGGATAGTTTATGGCATAATCCGTGTTCACTACAGAGTCTACAGCCTTGTATTCGTATTCTGAACCTTGGAACGACTTCAATAAAATGTTATTAATAACGGAAGCCTGCGGGCCTATGATGGTCGCGTTTATCACGCGATAAATGATATGATATCGCGGCTGTCACTCTCGCACTCACATACGTGTCAGAAGGTGACGGCAGCTATGTCACTTACTTATCGCGTGACAAACGCCACTATCATAGGCCCACTGGTTGATCTTGGTGTCAGAATTGCTCGTTCACCAACCACTCCATGGACTAGCTGTGTAGATTTTGACATATGGGTAAATTTGAGAGATTCAGTCGTCAACGATCCGCACAACTTAGGCGAGATTCGATGGAATTGTAATGCTTCCCTCAGTTTCGAAATATCCTAGCGTTTACAACTAACGCCATCCAGTAACACAAACAGGAACTAATTCATACAATAAATAATTGCTTTGAAACCAATAGTCATATTGGTTCGAAGCAATTATTTCTATATAATTTCTTCACAATAAAAATTTCAGAGTTAACAAAAAGTGATGATTTTCCATTTATTGTTAAAAAGAACCCGTTTTGTTCTATTTATCTTATTTATAAACCATACTTTTTTAGCAAAATGTTTATTATTTAGAGATGATCGCAAAACTATAATGTACAACGGGCTATTATCCGGCTATATTAAGATACTAGCTTCTGCCCGCGACTTCGTCCGCCTTAAATTAGTTTATCGCGGATAAGGGCATTTTTCTGGGATAAAAAGTAGCCTATGTCCTCCCCCGGGACTCCAAACTATCTCCATACCAAATTTCATCCAAATCGGTTCAGCGGTTTAAGCGTGAAGAGGTAACAGACAGACAGACAGACACACTTTCGCATTTATAATATTAGTATGGATACTCTCATTTGTATGATACGTCATATACGGAAGGTGTGTTCTTTGCTTAATCGTTTAGGTAGTATTACTGTTGCTAGGTTACCAATTATTTATTCATTATTTAGAAATGAAAATGTCACAATGAACAAAACTCGGGGTTTAATAAGGCTTTTTCATTTATTGTTAAAAAACCCATTTTATGAATGAATATCCTCGAAAATTGTAGCCTATGTCCTATTCTGATATCAAAGCTACATTACCGAAGAGTTTTACGCTAATCTGTTGTGTAGTTTTTGCGCAATAGTGGAGCGTTTATAATATAATAAGGCTTTACAACCTTAACACCTACCGTTGTAAATGTAATTAAATAATACTGTACATAATACGACTCTATTAATCTTGTTCTATTGGCGTGTTGCGATTGTTTTGCGATGACCTGTCCGATCTTTGGTGATAAAATAAGTCTAATTTTGAAGGAAATTTATCGTCCTGTATTTTGTTATTTTAATTGTCGATAATCAATGACATTTTCCATTGTTTAGTTTCTGTTTTGTCTGGTTCTTGGGATCTAGTAACACTGGGCTAGACTCAATGATGTCATTATACATGTCCTGAACTTGTTTTTCAACTTCGCCTTTTAATGAGTTTAGGTATTCTATAAGGCTGTACGGTATACTGGATTTCATTTCTTGTTTTAATTTAATATAATGTCCGAGTAAATTTGTTGTAGTTAGTTTGTCACCTGGTAAATGGAAAATATCTGCGTATTTCACAAATATTTTGCATATTGACTTGTTCCTCTATATTTAGGTATGATTGCAAATCTAGCAACTCGAAAGTTTTTAATTCTATGCTGAGATACATTCTGCTCATCAGACTGACATACTTCAAAATTATTTATACTTAATATATATCTATTTCTGGCATGTCCATTTCCTTCGATCAAAGCTCTTTAAATAAAGATAAAAATATATAATTTATTTTTCGGAAAAATCAACGTTCATCGTTGCGTCTTTTATTCATTTTACAAACAAACAGCAACTTAAGTGACCATCTGTAGCCTTTATGTCGTTGTCAATAAGGTCTACCAATGGTCAGTGAAGTGTGTGGCTGTTAGTCAGTTAAGTAAGTGTGATGGTACACTGAATAAAGTAGTAATAATATTTTTAAGCACTCGTTATATTTTTACGCTAAATTAATTGTTGCTTGTTTTGCAGTAGAGTTAAGAAGAATGAGAAATCATCGAGCAAGGGATATAAAGAACATTATGCATTTGAAGACAGTTCAGATGATTCACAGGATCCGCCTAAGGTAATAAAAAAATCGTCTAATCCTAATTAGATACTCTTACTGCACATGTGATGATAAAATCACTTGAGAAATTGTATTTTCTGAGGCCTACGTGATATATTGTACTTGGGTATACTAAGATCACTTAAGGGATTATGTTGGACAAAGCGTCTGTGTAGTCTCTCTCGATGGATGCAGCATTATATTTTTGTTTACGGATAGAGAATGCGTAACATTTAAAAAAAAAAATGCTATACAATAATACTAAATTATAAAATTGTGAAAATGAAATGCCTGTACATCGAATATATTTAAAAAAATGGTTGTAAGGACTATTCGGAGATCATTCAATCGAAAAAAAAAAACTTTTTGTATGTGTTTGTATGTATCGGTGTAGCTTCATCATGCCAAATCGGCTTAACGGATTTAAACTACTTTTGGTACACGGATATCCACCGATGGGGCTATGGGATACTTTTTACCAGACTACGGTGATGAAAAAAGGGGGAAACTTTTGCCTTTCTGTGTACGAAGTTGCGGGAACTTTCTAGTTTCTTTAAATGATATTAAGTGAGACATTAGTAACTAAAAATAATTACTGAAAACCACTGGAGATTAGGCCTAAAATAATGGCACGAAGTACAGACGAATAAAATAAGAGGACTTTCAATCGCTATACTTTTGATCGTGCGCCGACCGCGAGATCCGGTATTAAAACTAGATGGCGCTTCAAAACTAAACATTAACGATGATATAACTGAGTAAAAAAAGTGCTGTAACAATTAGCCCGTATACGGCTACAATAGTTAAAAACTCTACCATGATACAATAGTTATGAACTGTTAGCGTAGTAGCAACATTGGAATTAATCATATATCTAGATTTTATACAACTGCGAAAACTTGTGACACTCGTTAAAATTTGTAGCCTCCGCCCTCTGGCGACAAGAACGTGTCGGTGCGGCGTGCCATGGCCATGAAGGAGCCGCCGCCGCTGCCGACGGCGCCCTCCAAGAACCGCGAGCCCGAACCGCCCGGCACCGAGCAACATCCTCAGGTAACTTGTCCATGATCAGGTTTGTAGCAAGCACTTAGAGACCTGCATTTTAGTATATTTCTTGTCACTCCGAAACTATACCCCGGAAGTAAAGACAAAGTGCTGGGGAATGAACAGGGACTATTAGGATATTACGATTACGTGTCGCATGTTACTCGTGAATCGCGTCTATAATCGGTTATGTCGCTCTTAGCATTGAGTTACCCAGGGTGCTCTGGAATGAGCTGTAAGTACATCCTTCTTATGGGCCAACATATACACGTCAAGTGCTACTCGCCGCACGTGTGCGGTGCGAGTAAGTAGCATACAAAGAGATATTTCCGAAAATATGCATTGTAAAGCGTTGTACGATACACGTGCGAATACGTAACTCCGAACTCGTCACCGTCACTCGTTGGGGATAACCTATTTGTCGCACTTGTATCGCAAATAAACCATATTAGAAGAGAGGTATTTGTTTCCGCAGGTCCGCAAAGGCAACATAGTCCTCGACAAGTTCGGGTCGTTCCGGCTGGCGCAGGAGGGCGAGACGCCGGTGTCGGTGGGGTCGGGGCGGCCCGAGCAGTTCGTGACGCGCATCAAGCCGCCCACGCCGGGCGCGCGCCGGCCGCGCTCGCCGCCCGAGCCGCGCCGCCGCTCCTCCAGCTCCGACGATGACCGCCGGTCGCAGAAAAGGTCTCGCAGCAGGTGTGCCAATGGCGGCTCCCGGCAGCCTCCGATAGATCGCTCGCCGACACCATGTGCCACCGCCCTTCCGGGGTGGCTGTGTACACTTTCATTACATTATTATACTCAACTCAAGATAAGAAGTTAATCCTGACACGTGTCATGTCTCTGTTGCAACATGTCGAGAAATATTATCGATAAAATTAGGGTCAAGCGTAAGTTGAATACGATCGCTTAGATTTTTAACATTACTTACTATTATTTCGTAACTCCTGATTTTTTTTCTTACCAGTATATTTCAAATAGTATACCTTGTACGGTGTAATTTCCAAGTAACGCATTGATATGATATGAGCCAGATTTCGGATTAACGACCCCCTGAAGCTAGCACGTTTAAATAATTCCAGTATTTTTATTATTATGTCAATTTATTATGACAGATAGAAAAGCTGTGTATATTGTCCTAATTTTAATATTTTTCAGCATGCGCTCTAAAAAAGCATGTCAACTTGAAAATAAACCTAACTTAACTAATATTATAAATGCGAAAGTGTGTATGTCTGTCTGTCTGTTACCTCTTCACGCTTAAACCGCTGAACCGATTTGTATGAAATTTGGTATGGAGATAGTTTGAGTCCCGGGGAAGGACTAAGGCTACTTTTTATCCCGGAAAAATACCCTTATCCGCGATAAACTAATTTAAGGCGGACGAAGTCGCGGGCAGAAGCTAGTTATTTCATATAAACAGGAGCATAGGCAACATTTATCGAGCATAAAATCTCTGAAATATTAACCGACATGTGGCTTCCACCCACTATTTCGTCATCCGCAACAAATCAAAATATTATTGTCAAGCTACTGTTAAGATATAAAGCTACTGTTAATACTTCATGATTGCTCAATGTGTCAGAATTATTTGACCCTGAGTTCAGTGTAGTGCTAGATCATACATTTAGTACTTGCTTCTAGTATCAAATGTATAAACTCGCACTAACAGGCGCTTACCGAGTCTGCTAAAGCAACATAATCCAGATCTTATCAACTATACTAAAAGAAAAATTGTAGACTAGGGTGCTCCTTCACCGGGATCATTAACTTGGAATGTAGCTATTTATACTCTAAGTAAAGATGCGCATTTAAGCTATGTTGGTCTATTTTAGTGTCATCTAAATGCAGAGTGTTGGGGAGCGGTCTTTGGGGATGCTCGTCGGATTTGGCTGCGAATTCCTTTTCTTTCCGACACGGTAGTTAGTGTGACGTGTGTTATACGTTATCGCAGCGATATTTATGACCACTTCAGATAGGTCACAGATATCTACGCGATCTGTAGTTTTAGCATAGATAAAGTAGTTGTCAATATAGTATTTATAGTGCTCCTAATTTTGCTTGGGTACGAGGTTTTGTTTCCTATTACATCTTATGAATGTTTCAGGCCTGTCATATATACAAATTAAACCTAGAAAACACTCAAAATATATAAATATCATACATAATCTATGCTATTTTAAAGTTATTAAAACAACATGCCTGTTTACGGACTAATTGAAGGCCACTGAATAAATTGTTATTGTGTTTGTATGTGTCGTTGTGGCTTCATCACGGCAAAACGGCTAAACAGATTTCGACTATTTTTGGTACACGGGGTAACCTTCTTTTTCTTAAATGTAGTCGGAGTAAAATATCTTATAATATAACCATATTTGGATGACCTATGTACTAAAAATAGTTGTAATTATGAAGCCACAATGACACACTCATGTATACTAAAATTTAAATATTTTTCAGTATCACATTTTTTTTTAAATCTCTTTAAGGTACAGACATTGCAGTTTTACAACTTTATAATAGTATAGACTAGAAAATACTTCCAACTTCTTCCGTTCGCGGAAGAGAAAAAAGTCACAACTCTTTGTTAACACACCACCATTTGCGAATAATATCCATTTTTTTTTAATTAGTGATCCGAGATTCTAATAATAATGTTAATGTTTTCAGAGAGCCCAAATCTATTGGTGATCTTTCTATTGTAGTCACTTAAATAAATGAAATGTTGTGCATTCAAAATCGTAATTTTTTAATTTTGCCCTTATTGCAGTCAAGTTGCGACTTGATAATCACGGCGTTTGATACCGTGCGAACAAACGAGTATAATTTGACGCGATAGAGGGACAATAGGGAATATGCATGAATGTTTATTTTTGCTTTATTAAAAGCTCATTCATGTTACAAACAATAGACACGGATAATTTTTCGAATAACTATAAAAATAACCAAGATATAAGCCATCAAAGATTTCATTCTATCTCTTTCTTGCAAAACGGAATTTAATATGGAGTTTATATGGCCGGAGTGCACGATGACGTAACAGTGCATATCGGACCTCTCTGTGTCTAATTAGCAGTTTAAAATGCCCATATCATGCGTATTTCTTGGCTGATTTTAATTTTAATTTCACATTTTGAAATAGATTTTACGGTATTTTGATATTTAGTTGGAAAAACGATTAAAAAATATATGTATTTACAATATTTTATATTTTTGAGTGATATTTTTTATTAGGCTTCCGTAGTTAAAATGGCAAAAACGGAACCCTTATAGATTCGTCATGTCTGTCTGTCTGTTCGTCCGTATGTCACAGGCATTTTATTCAAAAACTATAAGATGTACATTGATGAAATTTGGAGCATAGGTGTCGTGTGTAAACCGCTACATAGTTTGATAGGATATATTTCTAGGGGGGGCACTCCATACATGTAACCGAAACTGAAAAAAAAAAAATTCAGCCAATAAATAATTCAATCAATATCAATGTGTGGCACATATTTCGACAGTTCTTCCAAAAACACATTGAGATTGAGGTTTCTAACAAATTTTATAAATTAGTAAACAGTTTCTGAAATTTTCGCTCCGAAAGTAGCAAAAATTGTGTCCCCCTCTTCTATTTTCTAAACGGTATGGTCAAAAAATTTGAAAAAATTTACAAATAAAAATCTTAATAAATACTTTCAACAAAAAACTGCGCTTCTCAGCAAAAAGACGTAAGTGCCGGGGAGATACGCTCTTTTGTTACTGTTTTTTTATATCGTATTTTTTTTCATCTGTAGTGCATTTTTTTTTATAAACGGCTGCGGAACCCTTCATGGGCGAGTCCGACTCGCACTTGGCCGCTTTTTGTCGAACCCGAAAGAAGGCAAAATTATAAGTTATACGTATTTTTTTTATATTGGCGGAAATGTTATTTTTTAATGCAAAAATCCATGAATATTATTAGTTTGATGAAAAAGGGCGTATCTAACAAACGTCTAACTATCAGCAAAATGACGTCACTGTTCGGTTTCACACACTTGAAAAAAGTTCGATATAACAACAAAAAACGCGAACTTTGTCATTTTAGTGCACTCAATCAGTTTTACAATGACGGCAGTTGTCACGGCGTCAAAATAAAAACGTCAAAACTTGAAAACGATACGCAGTGGTGTGATCAATTCATTAATTATGTAGAAAATGGCTCGCATAAGATATTGTTTTAAGAAAACTTGTAAGAGCAACACTCGTATATCGCCTATTCTCTTACATCTATTTGTGCAGATAGGTACTTGGTACATGTTGATGGGCACCATGTGCTCCGGCGTTATGCGGCATTTAACAAAAAATATATCATTAGGACGCTTTATTTCTACATAGCCCATAGCATTTGCAACATAAGACGTCCGCGAAGACTGTGAAGTTCTGTCACCTCTGATGGAGAAGAAATTATACTTATCCGAGCTTTGCATAAACTCAGTCAGCTCCCACAAATGCCTCCGCGTTGTCACAAATGTCCGGTCTTAATAGCCGAGTCGTAGAAAATTAAAGGAACCGAGCAGTATAAGAGCCTAATCAAAGTTGAGAAGTGGAGTCGTCGTTAAAGAAATTGGCCAACGGCTTGCGAGTCGTCATGAGAAAGAGAACAGGTGTCCGTGGGTCCCGTGGCAATGCCGAGTCGTTGAAAATCTCGAAATCAAAGGCAAGAAACATACGAAAAGTAAAGCCTGACAAGTTCCTATTTAGTCCTGATATAGTGTCGCTACAAACAGCTTACATATGGCAATAATACGTGTACGTCATGAATAGTCGGGACAGTGTGTATCGGCATCGTGCAAGAACGAGTGAGATATACAATTTTGTACTTGTACATTGTGAAACTATGTTTTCAGGTAATCGGAAGAGCATGTCTACTTGATAATTACCAATATTAATCATTACCTATCCGTCAAAATCCGATTCTAAATATTCAACATCCATATATTTATCAGATTCTAGCTAATGTATCTTCACTTTCGTCAGTTGATGAGTCACTTTGAGGACCACCAACCTCGATTATAAATCTTTCGGTCTGTGATTCGATTATAGGAGCTTGTGTCCTATATCAGTCTTCTATTTTTTTTTACGTGGTCGCGGCATTTAAATACTTCAATTTTCTACAGGCACTTCCTAAATAATTGTAGCACTACCGACGCCTTGAATAAGAAAATAAAAATTATCTAATAATTAATATACATATTTAGTGCCAAGCTAACCAGTTCATTACAACCGCACTATGAATATCAGTACCCGTCGTTATTGGAATGCTGCTAAATCCTTCCTCCTTTTTTTGCCGCAACCATTTCAACATTTTTTTTTTCGAATAACTATATAAATAACCAAGATATAAGCCATCAAACATTTCATTCTATATCTTTCTAGCAAAACAGTATTTAATATGGAGTTTATATGGCCAGAGTGCACGATGACGTAACAGTGCATATCGGACCTCTCTGTCTAATTAGTAGTTTAAAATGCCTATATCTTGCGTATTTCTTGGTCGATTTAAATTTAAATTTCACATTTTGAAATAGTTTTAACGGTATTTTGATATTTAGTTAAGAAAAGCCACAAAAAAATCATGCATGTTCCCCATTATTGTATCTTATTAGATAACTCAAAATTATTCAAATCAACCTTTTATTTTTGTTCTCGAGGCGAATTGAATATTCCCCAGAATTATGGGGAATATTCCCGGGAAACATTAGGAATATTACTTTCATAGGTGACTATTTACTGTGCTTGGTTGGCCGGTCCGGTAATATTTTAATAGTTAACAAAACAGCGTATCTCCCCGTTGCTTGCGTCCTTTTGCTGAGAAGCGCAGTTTTTTGGAAATAACTTAAAAACGATATGTCCGATCATATTGAAAAGAATTTTCGTTAGAAGTATTTGTTACGTTTTATATTTGATAATTTTTTCATATTTTTTAACATACTGTTTAGAAAAGTGAAAAATGTTGAGTAAAATGCCTGTGACATAGTGACGGACGGACGGGAACGGAGATGACGAAACTATAAGGGTTCCGTTTTTGCCATTTTGGCTACACAATCCTAAAAACAGTATGATGTTATGTCTGCCTGTCTATGTCAGTAACCAATACGAATTAGCTTAGGAGTAGAGCTCTGCTATCACTGGATTTTCAGATACGGCCGTTTGTAGGCCGGCCGACTCGCACTTGGCCGATTTTTTGATAGCACTGTTTTTTTTGTAAAATATTATTAAACTTGGTTCTTTACAATACAATGAAACACAAATAGTTTGACTACTATACACTTGAACGTACTTTTTAAATGCTCGCACACTCTTCACTTTTCCATACACTATGTGACTTCACGCCTGCCGTTCGGTTTGTATAGGGCGTTTTAACGTCCAGCTGTTATGCCTGGCTTTGAATATCGATTTTAATATTTCTAGCGTTTAATTTTCAATGTGTATCATATATATATTTCTTAGTTATAAGATCTCTGATTGATTGGTATCATTGAAAATAATGCCTCTTCTCTATTGTGTCGGTATATTTAAGTTAGCTGCTTTCCCTCAGGTCTCGACCGCGCAAGTACCGATCGCGCTCGGGCTCGCGCTCGCGCTCGGGCTCCAGCGGCAGCGCGTCGGGCGCGTCGCGCCGGCGCCGCTCGGGCTCGCCGCGCTCGCGCTCGCGCTCCGACGCCTCGCGCTCCTACTACTCGCGCAGCCGGTCCAGGAGCCGCTCGGGCTCCAGGGAGAGGTACACTCTTAAATAAAGAATCAAGTACCGATCGCACTCTGGCTCTAGCGCAGCGCGTCGGGTGCGTTGCGCCGGCGCCGCTCGGGCTCGCCGCGCTCTAGCTCCTACTACTCGCCTAGCTGGTCCCGGAACCGCTCCGGCTCTAGGGAGAGGTACACACTTAGCCACTAAAACCCTTTTATAGTGTTTCATTTCTCGTATTATTAAGAGGGGTGATAGAACAGGTCACAAGCTATCGATTTGACCCTCATGTATGCTCTAACATATTTTTACAAACTTCAGTGGTTCGTTATGATTCAAAACTATTTTGTTAAGTATTATATAGACCACTTCATCGACTTAAAACAATACACAAAATAAAAGATTTTGACTGATTTTATTAAAAAAAATTGGGTATATGAATTAATAAAGATCAGATATGCGTAGGTATATGAATTTAATATTAATCGTAGAAACCCACGAGAATAAGTAATAAATTGCCATGTAGCTGTTAAAATGGTCTTTACCTATATTTTCACTACTTTGTTATTTCGTTATCAAACCTCTTCAAAAATGACTGAAGTAACTGGCACTCGTCACAACGTTGTCATACCTATTAACAACTGCATTTTCCAAGAGATAACTAAACACAGATGCTTATTTGAATAACTACGGAAAATAGCTTTTTCTATGTACGTATTAAACATATTATTAAGCTTTTCATTTACATTCAATCACTCATTTCATTCATTAACTTTTTTTGCAATCAGTACTTCATGTAGCTGTGTGTGTAATCATTCACCTCAACTTTAATGGAACTACCGATACCTATTTGTAATACGGTTATTGAGGAAAAAATACAAAATTGCTACTAAAATTGTCAAACACTTCACTTTCATGTAACTGACATTTCGAAAGTGCTTGTAACTAGGCCTACTTTAATAAAGAATATTTCAATTTGATTTGTCAATATCTCGGAAACTACTAAAAATCGCAGAACATACATGTGGATTAAATCGATAGCTTTTGAGCTGTTCTATCACCACTCTTCATTTTGGCGTTGGTTTTGGGGACACCCAGTATAATAAGGCGAATTTGTAAGTTCATGTGGGTTTGTATCTATATAATTGGAGATTTCTACCATCTGTCTTTTGTCACATGACAGATGCTGTAAATAGTGATGAGTCTAAAGCGTTTCGATTGTCATAATAAGCATAAATACTTTCGTCGATTACGAAAGGTTTGGAAGGCCTTGTTATTTGTTTTCAAAGTAAAATAGATCCTCATTCTAATAAATAGCTTTTGCAAACAAATTCTAGGAATGCATGGACAAGGAAGCAAGAATTCTATTTCTTTCATGAGGCTAAAAATTTAAAAACCAATTTTACAATTCATGCGATCTTTTTCAAAAGCTCGATATTAGTAACTTGAAATTCGTCGCGTTTAATCATTAATTAATAATTCTTACCGTTCCCCTTGTGATGGTATCAGGAATAACGATATTGCTGGATTTGATGAAATATTGAGGCGTCCAAAAACAGAACAATACTTTTTCGCCATTATTTAATATAATTTTCAGGTCCTTGTCCATGTAAATCTAATACTCATTTCATTCGTTATTTATTTACAACATTACACTATTAACAACTATATATACAAAACCGTAGGTACCCAAACGCATTCACGGTGCGAAGCCATGGTGGGTGAGCGAGCGAACGGAAAAAAACATACCGTATCGCGGCAGCGCTGGCGACGGCACTGACTAGCGCAGCCCGTCTAACGCCTCCTTAATTCTACCTCATTTCAACGCACACGCGTGAGCGAGAGCGCGTGCGTACCGGCACGCAAACATAAGCCGCGCGATGTACCTTTGTTTGCAATGAGCTTACTCGTTGTAGTCTGGTTAACTCTCCATTTTCAGTGCGCTCGTGTAGTTCCTGCTGCAGATTCTTTAAGATCTCGCGCTGGTAGGGTTTCTGGTCAGAGGATGAATAACGCACCTTTATGAGTCTGAAATTTGATATTTTCCGTCTGAACATTTGTTCAGGGTCCGGCCAATCGTCGAGAGCTGATTGCAGTTTGTCATGTTCTAGTGGCGTTCTCAGCTGTTGATTTTATTATACATGCTGTACAGGGATCGGAACCACTTACCCTAAATAGGGTTTTCCATAGGCTTATTTTAGAAGTGTTTTTAAAAACCCTTACATTTTGGTAACCTTATGATATGGTAACCTCAAAGATAGGGTAAGCCTATTCATCAAGTTAATTTGACTTACCACTTACCATAACTCAAAACCCTATCATGAGCTTACCTTATGATAGGGTTTTGAACGAGTTCAAACTAATGTGATCTTTAAATCAAGTATAATTTGGTTTATTTTTGAATAATTGCGCCAAGCAGGAGCTTCAACGAGTTTGTTATCGCTCATAGTGAGTCTCAGTAATAAACAAGTTTGGTTCGCCGGCTTTGCAAACAACGTTACATTAAGCGTCACTTGAAGCAATATTCAACTTTAAGTCTTTGGCATAGAATCGTAGATACTTCTTATGTTATTATGGGAGCATTAGCAGCGTGTGTGTGGGCGTACGTTCGTGTTTTGTGTTGCTTGATTATTTACCTTTTTCATCGATGCGGCCAGATGTTTAACTCTAAAGCTAATTTGTGTATTGTTGTTTATTGTATCTATTTTAACTTTGCTTTTTAAATTGCGATTATTAAAAAAACATGATTATTTAGTGAATTGATTATACCTTTGTTGACCGAAAATCACACCGTTCAGATCCATGATGAAATTTTTGGCCATTTGGTAAAACTTTTTAAACTATCAAAATATATGTTAGTGTAAAAATGTCATGGACATAATTAGTTAAAAGAAAACAGTGATTATTTATTTAAAAAATATTTTGTGGTTGATTAAAATGCGATTTTAAATTTTACATTGTGACAAATTTATATATTAATATTGATATAATCTATGAGAGGTTAATTTTTTTTACCTTTGATGAAATTTTAGTCCTGCTACCCAGTTATTTTAATGTAACATGTAAGTATGTTAACGTTAGCAAGCTCAATCTTATAAAAAATGCTTTGTTTACATTTTTGATAAAAATAATAAGCTATTAAAAGTTTTAGTTTAACTTATTTTTATAACTACCCCTACCTGTAACAATTGTTTATATCTAGCCTAACTTTTGTCCGCGGCTTCGCTCGCGCACTAAACGTAATTTTTAACAGTCCACAAAAAATGAGGTTCTCAGTTTGACCCGTATGTACTATTGTCCTAGGGCTCTCGATATCCGTGTTACACGCCCGCACGGACGCACGTGTTCTTAATACCGCCGAGTTTAAGAACTCGAACGGAACGAACTCGGCGGATCGTGTACCCGTCTACAAGTACTACACGACTACACGTACTATACGCAGGAGCGGACCTTAATTACACGCGTCTCTTACGCCGACGGTTCGTGGCACAACGTACGGGCTATTGTCATTGTTAATTAGGTCTCGTACGTTTTGAATGATATCGAGATTGTTTGAGATTTTAATTCATTTAACTAAAATTATTAGAAGTGTATACCTCATATATAATTTATTTTTGTATTTCAATGTTTCTATAACTCGATAAATCCATTTAAATTGATATATTTCAAGCATTCAAGTAGTCACGGCCGTGGAAACCAAAGACAATATGCTGTTTTAATTTTTAGGGTTCCGTAGCCAAAATGGCAAAAAGGAACCCTTAAAGTTTCATCATGTCCGTCCGTTTATCCGTCCATTTTACTCAAAAACTACATGGTGTATATTGATGACATTTGGAGTGAAGGTGTCTTGTAAAAGCCATTTTGATAGTTAAATAATATTATTTCTAAGGGGGGCACTCCATACATGTAACAGAAACAAAAAAAAAAATTTTTCAGCATATATCAATGTGTGAAATAGGTATTTCGATGGTACTCTTGAAGTAATTTTGAGGTCGTTTTTTTTTTATTTAGTAATTATTTTTAGAAATACCCCTCCTCCCCCTCTCCTCCTAAACCTTATGTCAAAAAAATCACAACAATAAAGCTTAACAACAATAATAACAACGAAAATAGTTTTCAACATGATCGGATATACCATTTTTGAGTTATTGCCGAAAAACTGCGCTTCCCAGCAAAAGGACGTAAGTGTCGTGGAGATACGCTGTTTTGCTAGTGCACTTTTCCATATCGTATATTTTTCATCTGTAGCGCATTCTTTTGTATGAACGGCTCGGCTGTGGAACCCTACACTAAGCATGGTCCGATATGCTCCTCGCCGGTTTTTAATAAGCAGCGTACTCTATTGTGAATACTAAACCCAGAGCATAAAATATTTTTTTACACTTTATTTCGATAAGGACATTATCCATGTGCAATTAAAATGGGTGGCCTTGTTAATTTTGTATACTATGTTGTATAGCGGACACGTTTATTTTATGTTTAAATTTAAATCAATGATTAATGCATATTGCATATGGTTATGTGGGTTTTATGACTTACATGGTTTTTTTTTTAAACATCACTGAATAAATCTCTAGCCCAATATTATAGGGTTCTATGTAACATTTACAGGGTAATTAAAATTAGACTATAAGGCACTACGACAATGTTCAAACTTCAATTCGTTAAAAGTGAAACATAGAACCCTATAATATTGGGCCAGCGAAATGGCAAGTAAAATAGTTTCAAAGTTAAGTTTAAACTTTGCTTCTTTGAGATAAGTACAAATATTCCATGAAACAACGGCTGTAATTGTGCCCTTATTTTTTTATTTGAATGCTATGCTATGTTTGTCGGCAAAGGAGATAGCGAAAACGAGCTATTGTTTACAAAAAAAGACGGAGCAATTGCTGTGGGGGGAAATTGTACAATGACTTATTTTAAAAATAGTTCCCATTATTCTCCAGTTTGCCACTCGGACGGTCTGTTGGATATTACCAAGTTGTTTTTTTTTTTGTGTACATAATATGTACATATAATGAAATGAAATAATGAAATAATGATCTTTATTCTGTAAGTAGGCCACAAGGGCACTTTTACAAGTCTGACTCTACGGCGTTTCCCAAGAGGAGACCACTGAAGAGAAGAAAGCCGAAACAAACTCAATAGTCAGTCATTTTTTCGAAATAACTCTTATATCTATTACAATATTCGTGCTTAGCCTAACCTAAATATATGTTTTGAGTATAAACTCAATGCGTAGTTCTTCAAGGAAACATATCAAAACTTATATAAGTAAAAAAAAAAAAAAAAAATCTAGAATATAAAAAAGCAAAATAGTGATTTTTATTTAAAACAACTTACATACGTTTGATATGCCACCTTATAAGAACCGTGTCCCGGTAGAAAGTAAATTATTTGGTTTCTGTTTTGGGCCATGCATTTTTGTCTGTTAAATAGTCCTCTACCCTATAATAAGCCTTTGCCATTAGGGACTCTTTTAAGTACTTTTTGAGAGCTGGAAACGATAATTTCAAAGCATCATCTGGTAGCTTATTATAAAAATGTATACATTGGCCTACGAATGATTTGGCTACTTTACGAACGCGGAACTTTCTAATAGCGATTTTGTTTTTATTTCTAGTATTAAAATTGTGGATATCTGAATTCCTAGTAAAAGACTCTAGGTTCTTAATAACATTCTCATAAATATATTGAGACGCTACGGTTAATATGTTGATGTCTTTAAAAAGTTCTCTTAAGGAGTCACGGGAGTTCAAGTTATATATAGAACGAATCGCTCTTTTATGTAACACAAATATAGTCTGTATGTCAGCTGCTTTGCCCCAAACCAGAATACCGTATGACATGATACTATGAAAATAACTATGATATACTAAGCGAGCAGTATCAACATTGCTCAATTGTCTAATTTTTCTAATAGCGTAAGCTGCTGAACTTAATTTACCTGCAAGTACTGCTAAATGGGGACTCCATTGCAAGTTCTTGTCCAGTGTTATACCTAAGAATAATGCCCTATCCACCATTTCTAAACATTCACCATTGAGCGATATAGCAGAATCCACTGCTCTAACATTCGGTAAAGCAAATCTAACACATTTCGTTTTCTTAGCATTCAATATCAGATTATTAATATTAAACCAGTCAAGTACTTTAACTAGTACACTATTAATTTCGGAATAGTCTGTTGCTTTCCGGTCAACTTTGAAAATTAATGATGTATCATCAGCAAATAGTACTATATCAGAAAGATTTTCTACTATAGATGGTAAGTCATTTATATAAACTAAAAATAGAAATGGCCCTAAGATAGAGCCCTGTGGCACTCCTAGCTTAACTGCAGCTCCACTGGATTGGGTTCCATTAACAACAACTGTTTGTGTTCTATTGCTGAGATATGAAGACATAAGGCTTAAGGCATTTATAGACAGGCCATAATGTTCTAATTTCAAAATGAGTGTTCCATGATCAACGCAATCAAATGCCTTAGAAAGGTCACAAAAAACTCCAATTGCATCACAAGATTTCTCCCAGATGTTGTAAATATATTTAATGAGTACAGATGCTGCATCAGCCGTGGAACGTCCCCTTGTGAAACCGAACTGTTTACTACTAAGTAGTTTATTTCTATTGAAGTGTCCCAGCAGATCCATCAACATTAACTTTTCGAAAACTTTACTTAATACAGGTAGTATAGATATCGGACGGAAATTAGTCAAGTCACTCAAGTCACCTGATTTAAAAAGAGGTATGACTTTACTAAGTTTCATAAGATCTGGAAACACGCCCTCTGATATGCAATTATTATAAATCAAGGCTAGATAGGGTGCAATTGAGTCTATGATATGATGAACAATTTTTACTGAAGTTCCCCATAAATCCTCTGTTTTCTTTAAATTCAGTGACTTAAATTTTTTAATAACGTCTATTGAATTTACTTGACTAAATTCAAAGCTTACATTGTATTTGTTAAAATTAACATTAAGTAACAAATGGGCTTCGGCCGCAGATGATTGAAGATATCTTGTAGTATTAATTGCAATGTTGGAAAAATAATCCTCGAATGCCGAGGCAACATCGTTCTGACCATTTCCTGTCATAATGTTGACTTGACTATTGCGAGTTTTTGTTTTACCAGTTTCTCTATTAATAATATTCCAAACAGTTTTCACTTTATTGTCAGACATTTTGAGTTTAGAACTAATATAATTTGCCTTAGCGGCTATGCACACCTTCTTAAACATTTTTGAATAATTCTTGACATAGTCCAGGAAAGCAGTATTCTTGTTTACCTCTTTCTCTCCATATAATTCATAAAGCCTATTTCTACTTCTATGAATGCCGACAGTAGCCCATTCACTAAACTTCGTTTTTGACCCAGAAATAGTTTTCATTTTGAAATGAGTATTAAAATTATTTATAATTATGCCAAATAAATTTTTGTAAAAACAATTTAGGTCATCATGTGAAATGGATAACATACATAGATCATTATGAACTTCATTTTTGAATAGTTCTAGACGATAACTAGTTATGGGCCTGTATGTTATAGTTTGTGGTATTTCTGGGAAAGTGTTTGGGAAAGATGCTCTCTGACCTCTATGATCTGAACTAAAGGACTTAAATATTGCCTTATCCAAGCATTTACAATCACAAAAAATATTATCTAGACAGGTTTCACTACTAATTCCCACGCGGGTTGGCTCAAAAAACAAATTGACCAAGTTAAAAGATTTAAAGAAACTTAACAACTTCACAGTGTTACTATTCGATTCAAGTAAATTAACATTGAAGTCTCCACATACTATAACATGTTTTTTGCCTTTACAAGCTATTTTTAAGACATTTTCCATAGTGCATTCAAATGTATGGAAATCAGCAGAAGGTGGTCTGTAAATACATATAATTAAATAGATCTCTAATTCTACACAAGCAATCTCTATAATCCGTTCTATTGATAATCTAACAATATCTTCTCGCTCTTTGGATTTCATGGAACTTTTAACAATTATAAGAGAACCCCCATGAATGGCTAATTTTCTAGCAAAGACACTTACTAACTTAAAGTTAATAAAATCAAAAAGTAATTGTTCCTGTTTTAGCCAGTGTTCAGTAATACACATAACTTCAATATTATTATTATCTAAAAATAAACCTATTTCTAATTCCTTGCTGGAAAAACCCTGAATATTCTGGTGAATAATGTTAATATTCAAAGGTGTTTCCGCTGTCTTACAATTTAGTTTAAATGTGGCATGGATCTATTACCACTATGGGCATACTGGGAACTAGCTAATGTGGTATTATATTTATTCGGTTCTATGTTAAATGCTAAAAGATCTGCTATGATCAAAATATATTTATTTGGCAAGATATTTCTTTCTGACATTAGCGTGAAGCGCTTGACAAATTTATTTAAGTCAAAGAAATGTGTCTTTTTATTGAAACATATGGCATTGTACATCATTGAATTTAGGTGTGCTATTCTATTGTTATAGTAATATGGCATATTCTGTGAATATGGTAGTGCACACAGTATGATTTTACCTATGCCAGATTTTTCAATATCATTTATTGTTGACATCAATTTGTCTACACAAGACTTATTTACATTATAAGTATTTCCTACCATAATCACTAAGGTAGTTCTGTTGTCATAATTGTCAATTAATACCATTGAGGCATTGATAGTGAATAATTTTGGTATGATTAATAAATGGTATATGATTTTATAAATTGTTAATGTATATTTATGCTTTTAAATATTTAACAACACTTTTAAAATACAGCAACACATGTATTTCAACAAAATTTCAAACATAATAAAACAACTACCGGTCACATCTTTAAGTAAAAGGCAAACGCCGACCTGGGCATCGAAAGCATTAAAAATTACTGCATTTTTTGGAATAAAGCTAGGGCTTGACATAAATTTAATTTCTTCTCTTTATATGAACCACAAGTTTATTGGGATTCTGTGTTAATCGGTGCGGGAAAATTAACACCACATTACTATCTATTGTGATATCGATACAAATCAAAGCGCAAAGAAAAATACGATTCCTCGCGCACGTGGTCACACCGGTCCTGGTGTTTCCTTGTGTTGTAATTTGGCTTCGATGATACTTTCCGATGTCAGTGTGAATAGCCGCACAACAAATCAAAAGGTAAAGCCAGTAAAATACCGATATCTCGTTCTGCGACGACTATTGTTTTTTTAATAGAGTAATCCATGTTTTTACGCCTGAACACATTCTTATGTCAGAGCTCAAAAGTTCAAAATTATGTTTTTTTAATATTTTATCTTAGGAGTATAAACATAACTATGAAAACCTTTAAAACTGATCAATATTGAAAAAAAAACTGCAAAAAAAGCCGAGACGTTGTCTCTAACTATAGGCCTCTTAAGAAAGCTCAAACTCACTCAGCGAGCTATGGAAAGGGCTATGCTCAGGATCCCTCTAAGAGATCGAATCAGAAATAAGGAGATTCGTAGACGAACCAAGGTCATCGACATAGCAAACAGCGTAAGCAAACTGAAGTGGCAATGGACTGGGCACATAGTTCGAAGAACCGACGGCCGTCAGGGCAGGAAGGTTCTCGAGTGGAGACCGCGTACTAGCAAGCGCAGCGTGGGACGGCCACCCGCAAAGTTGTCGTATCGTACGGGCTGGTTAGGGTTGCGGGGACTCGCTGGATGCGGGTCGGCGGCAGGGGGCCTATATCCAGCAATGAACGTCCTATGGCTGAAATGATGATGATGATGACGAATGAAAAACCAGCCAACAGCATGTCGGATCATAATCAATGTAGGGTTCCGCAGCCGTTAATACAAAAAAATGCACGGCAGATGAAAAAAATATGATTTAAAAAAGTGCATTAGTAAAAGAGCGTATCTCCAGGGCACTTACGTCATTTTACTGAGAAGCGCAGCTTTTTAGCAATAACTCAAAAACGGTATATTTGATCATGTTGAAAATATTTTTTGTTGAAAATATTTCTTAAAGCTTTATTTTTGTGATTTTATTTTTAATTTTTCGGACAAACCGTTTAAATTATGGAGGAGGGGGAATACAATTCATGCTACTTTCGGAACGATCATTTCCAAAAATATTCAATTAAACAAAAAATATTTTTAGAAATCTGTTAAAAAAATTTTTACATTCGGTTATATGTATGGAATTATTATAGTAATGTTTTATTTTTGTTATTTAACTATCAAACTAAGTAGCGGTTTATACATACAATACACCTATACTCCAAATTTCATAACTATTTATCATGTAGTTTTTGAGTAAAATGCCTGTGACATACGGACTGGCGGACAGACTAACGAACATGACGAAACTATAAGGGTTCCGTTTTTGCCATTTTGGCTACGGAACTCTAAAATATTGGGCGCCCAGTCCATCAAAAAAAAAATTAAAACAGCCATATATGTATAATTAAATAAACAAGAAAAACTAACTAGGGCATTAATAATAGCTTTACCTACGGACGGGTAGTGATCCGTGTATTTAAAATCCGTCGATCCGTGTAACCGAACGGATCTTAAATAGACGGACCTTAATTATCCGTTCCGAACGGATCAGAAACCCGAATACGCGAACCCCATCGTAGACCGAGAGCTCTAGTTTGTCCACGATTATCTCGCGTTTGGATGGACCGATTTAGATGCGGTTTTCGAAAGAGTTTTTGTTACATTCTCGAAGTTTCGGTATACGACGTTTTGGTGAAGGCGGCTCCCTTTGTTTTAAAGAAATTATTGCAATAATTGTTGAATAGTTACGCCGGCAACGACTTACTACCACTAAGAGATTATGATTAATGCAGATTTCTACTCTTGGATACAAACTTCGCCCGCGGCTTCGCTCGCGTTAATGTCGGGGTAATTTTGAATTTAAGAACCGGCCAAGAGCATGTCGGAATTGTCGGACCATGCTTAGTGTAGGGTTCCGCAGCTGTTACTACAAAAAAACCACTACAGATGCACCAGCAAAAGAACGTATCTTATTACGGCTTACGTCCTTTTGTTGAGAAGCGCAATTTTCGGTAATAGCTCAAAAATATTCTATCGTATTGAAAACAACTTTCACTTAAAGTATTTACTAAGTTTTACGTTTGTAATTTTTTTCATATTTTTTGGACTTACGGTTTAAAAAATAGAGGGGGATGATGCAATTTATGCTACTTTCAGAGCGACTATTTCCGAAAATATTCCCTAACTCGATTTTTTTTTTCTCAGAAACCTCAGTGTTTTCACTACCCAAAGGTTGTCTGGAAGAGATCGCTGTTTAGCGATAAGACCGCCTGTTGTTTACCTCTCCTTAAATGTATTGTTTTCTGTACTCTGTTTTGTGAGGTATGCAATAAAGAGCTATTGTATTGTATTATATTTTTAAAAGAAGTGCCACACATTGATATTTATTAAAATAAAATAAAAATAGTTTTAAGTAGTAGTCAATTAAAATTATCGTCGAGGATGGAAGTACTAAAGCCGGTAAAAATACTACTTAACGATAAGAGCGAACGAAATTATTCTGAAAACGCTCACACGATTCAAGTAACGCCCGTGGAGAACGCGGCTCGGAGTACCGTTTACAGCATCTGGAGAGCGGCCGCTGTGTGCCGCGCGAAATTCCACTTTACCGCGTGCCTCGCCTTGCGCTCACAGGACTTCTACGCGCCGCGATCCGTGACTATTGTAAAATTTACAAGACAAGTGTTTAGAGTCCACTTCGATTCTGTGTAGTCTAGATATCTGTGTAATTTGAATCAGGGCATTAGGCGCAACAATTATAATTAAGCATACCATAATTTTAAATAACAATCGTCATTTATGCAGATAACATATTCCAATTTTATTTCATAATGTCATTATACTATATATAGTATCGATACTATTTAATAGGCCATATGATAGGCTTACCTTATCATATGGTAAGCAAATTTATAGGCTTACCTTATGAATAGGCTTAACCCTAAAGAGGGGTTTTCCGGCCCTTGATGCTGTAACGGTATCTTTGCTTCGTACTTTTCTTTCTTGACATTCATTGATCAGTTTATCGTAAGATTCGTAGGTAACCCACATTGGGTCTCCAGGCGCAGATGTCTTAAGTAGGTTGAAGTCAGTTTCTAAAAGTCTTACTCTTTCCTCTGTAATTTGTATTGAGGTAACCAACTTTTTTTAATATCTTGTCGTAGTTTGTTTTGTTCTATACTCATAATAGATATGTCATTTCTGATACTGTTCAGCTGTTTTTTTGTCTATCGGTGACATCCGGGCTGATCTTGTTTACATATGTTTTCTTTTTGTGTGCATAAATGACATCATATCTGCCATCTGTTTTTTTTTCGATCAGATAGATAAGCATTTAAACTCTTTGAAATTAAATTAATAGTTTAAAAACACTAGAAAAACACGCTTTACAAGACTTTTCTAACAAATCCAAACACAGCTATGATACGATGTTCCATCATGAAGTTCCAGTTCATATCTTCCGGCTCCATCATCAGATAGTTCGACAATACCATATAATTGTATAGTCATCAGAACTACGTACAGCTGTCATTTTTTATGACGCTACGGTCCTTGGAAGATGATTAAATATAAAGTAACCTTAGATTCCATTACATTGTGTTAAAATTGTATTTCACATTTTACGTGAAATCCGTGAATTTATTTCAGTTTCGTTGTTTTTTTAGACTTAATTCGTAATCCGTCTTAGTCGATAGCCAAAAATTTACACATGCGTTCTAGCATTCGACTATACTTTCTAAATCGCCAATAGAAATAGATCGCCCATCTAAAACAAGTATGTTCGTATCGAACACCGCGACTAATTCATGTACATATATGTTGAACCCCAACAGATTCCGGTCCTCCCGCTTTAACCGGCGCGGCAACTGGCGTGGGCGCGGCGGTTTCGAGCGCGGCACGTACTACCGGCCGCGTTTCCACACCTACAACGGCGGCGGCCCGCGCGGCCGCGGCCGCGGGGGCGGCGGCGACTTCCGCCGCGACGACCAGCGCCGCTTCCAGCCAGACTGGCGTGATGCGCGCTCCCGTGGCGGCCGGCCCTTCCGGCCCCGTCGGGGTGGCGGCGGCCGCGGCAGGCCTTTCAGGTACCCTCCTGCTGACGTCGAGATACTTCCTCGACGAAAATAGGGATGATGCCTCATATCAAAGTTTACAGCCTACTGTATGGGTCATACTGAATTTTAGTATGATTTAGCGTTATGCTTATTTCCTGTGGACACCCGAAAGTTAAGGACTTTAAATACAATTTTTTCTTAGTGCCCTATAGGCGATGTACAAATTGATTAATACTTGATCTAAATAATTGATCTAAGCGATAAACCCAAGCCTTTAACGATTGCGTTGTCCACAGGAAAGACGGCTAAATTCTAGAATCAGTATTATTCCTATAGTGCGGCAACTTCATTCGTGACACTCCCATGATCTGCAAGCGATGGGAAAAAATGCATCACAAAATAAAGAAAAAAATCGAAATGGCTTACGAAACTGCAGTTACGCATTTTTTTTTTTAAATCATTATTTAGTTTAAAGGCTTTTTCGGTATTTTTGTATAATTCAATAAAAAATAATCGTATGAAAACCACATAGTTAAAAGCAGTTTTTCACAACCGACATGTTAAAATTATTTTTTCTTCGTGTCAATTTGGTACGCCAACTCAATAATAACGTCATACTTGAGTAGCGATTAGTATAGAGCATTTTGGCATTCAGTAGGAATGCCGAACTTTAACTATCATTTCTGACTTTTCGTATACTCTAGTTGCATTTAGTCCCATAATAGATGTTGATCCGTACGAAAAACAGAATCGATTGTCACTTTAAAAAAGTTGTCATCGTCCCAATTAAAGCGTCGGGGAAACATGTAGTTATTGTAGGTGGTAAATATGCTTCCAATGTGGGTACTACAAAACCGGGCGCCATGAAAAATACGGATGTTTTATTCCCAGTGGACTCGTTTAATACTCAACTTTTGCTAATTTTCACTAGGTAACCGCATAATTGATGTGCCGGAGGAGTTCTAAAATTGCGAATATTTCTTGGCATGGATTCGGTTCGGTAGTCTCTTTAAGTCCTATAAGAAATATCCCAAAATGAAAACTTTAATTAATACTTTCGCTGTCAAGGTTTTCGAAGCGCTACGCACTTTCCTCTACATACGGGGAAACGCATGGTATAGTTGCCGGCAAACTTCTTGAGCATAACCTTGACTGCGCAGTAACAGATTTACGTACATGCGAAGATGCTTCATTTTTGTTCAAGAAGTTTGCCGAAATCTGCATCGTCTACGCGTCTACGAGCAGAGCGCCGGCTAGACGGGTTCCTGGCAGCGCATGTGTTAATATCTTATGAAAACAGTTTCCCAGTAATTTTTAAGATTTTTCCCATCTTTTTAAAACCCCGCAACTTGCACATCTGTTTATGTTATATAATTAGTGTAGGACAAAAATTTACATCATCGTTAATCGATTTTAATAAGAAATATTGTATGTAGCAATTAAGCAGGTATAAATCCTCTTAAGAATTATTTTGAAAAAATGAGGAGTGTTGAGTTTGTTTTGGCTTTCTTCTCAACAGTGGTCTCCTCTTGGGAAATGCCGTAGAGTCAGACTTGTAAAAGTGCCCTTGTAGCCCACTTACAGAATAAAGAATTTGAATAGTTATTTATGTATATATATTATATTTTGTGACATTTTGTCATAATTGATTCTTTTGGTGGTTTATTATTTATTCATACCGTTTTTAATTTCATTCATGTGTCAATTTACTATTCGGTATCCGGCCAGATAGTACGCAACTATCCGGTATTCGGCCGAATAGTAAAATTGTGGCCGGATAGGCCGAATACCGAATAGTGGCGGGATATCCATTGCATCTCTAATCTTGATAGATTTCCTATGTAAACACATCATGTTCTAACTTTGTAATAAACGTTGGAAACGACTCGGACACTGAAGGTACCGAAGATAAATCGAAAACTAAAAAAAAAAAAATATTCTTCATAACTTAAAGAACCATGTATAAATACATGAATACAAAGAAGAGTTCCACTGTACTCCATCATCAGACCATCGACATCAAGGGCAATGACATGACTCAAATCAGATCAAGACAATATGTGTACCAAAACTATATGATGGTCAACTTGTAAGATTTTATGTAGTACTTAGAGTAAGTATAAATTCGACACGAGACTACTAGTACCTCTGTCTATACCTAATAAGTAAATTTGCCCCCGGTATTCACTGCCCAGGCGACATTTTTATTCGTGGAATATCATTTAATAATGTACAAAACCATTATTAAATTTAATAATTAATAGGTTATTTTCATTCAATTCTCTTGAATACGAATTATTCCCGACGAAATTATTTTAAAAATCGACGTGATTTTATTCTTCCGAATTCCTATTCAAATGATTTTATTATTGAGTAACACTATATAAACGACCTCCCCAGATTGAAGTAGTATAACGGATGCTTTTCTCACAGAGGTGGATTCCGTGATTTCCGCGACCGCCGCGGAGGGCGCTATTCGCGCTCGCGCAGCCCCGACAGGACGCGCCGCTCGCGCTCCTACAGTCCTGAGAGACGCGACAAGGATCGAGACAGGTCAGTACACGAAACGGTAACCATTATCCCTTACTGAGAGCCAGGTTTGCGGACCGCAGCTACAAATAAGTCGTTCTTCTTTTTACCTATAATAGCTCGATGCTAAAAATGTGTCACTTTGTGTAATGACTCCTCTGTCACACTTATTTTGAGAAAACGAATTATAAAAATACAAACAGTCGAACATAGACATATAAAATATAGACTTGCGCAAAAAAACCTGCATATGGTGTTTGTTGATCTCGAGAAGGCTTATAACCGTGTACCTCGTGAGATTTTGTGGTAGGCCTTGAAAGAGAAAACTGTGCCTGGGAAGTATGTGTGGTAGATTCGGTCTATGTATGACAGATGTTGTACACGCGTCCGGTCGGCGGCTGGCACCACGGACAGGTTCAGTGTCGCGGTGGGCTTACACCAGGGGTCGGCTTTAAGCCCCTACCTCTTTCTGCTTGTCATAGACGCTCTGTCGTCAGGCATTCAGGAGGAGGCACCATGGTGTATGCTCTTTGCTGACGATTTTGTTCTTGTCGGTGAAAAAGGGCTCAAAATTCAGAACAGACTTAAAATCAGTCGATCCAAAACTGAACACTTGTTTCGCGATTTTGGCGGTCTCCCCAATCTAACGCCCATAGAGCTTGATGGTGTAACACTGCCGGTCACTCATACAGTGCGAAGGTGATATTGACCGTGACATTACAAACCGAATAAGCGCAGGATTGATGAAATAGCTACAGGTCTCGGGAGTAATATGCGATGGCCGAATGCCCCTTCGATTGAAGGGCAAAATCTACAAAAGCATTGTAAGACCTGTCTTCATGTATGGACCGGAATGTTGGGCCACAAAGGTGACAGACGAAAGTAGAAGATTGCATGTTACGGAGATGAGAATGTTGAGATGGATGAGTGGCGTGATGAGAATGGGTCGGATAAGGAATGAGTATATAAGAGGAAGCCTGAAAGTAGCACCCGTAGTCGATAAGCTGAAAGCAAATCGCCTACGGTGGTATAGACATGTTATGCGGAGGGATGAGAGCCATGTGACAAGAAGGGTATTAGATATGCATGTGGAAGGATGTAAGAGGAGGGATAGGCCGAGGAAAAGGTGGATGGATTGCGTGAAAGATGACATGAACAGGAAGGATTGTAAGTGAAAAGATGACGAGTGATAAAGAGGTATGGAAGAAAAAAACATGCCGCGCCGACCCCAAGTAAATGGTATAAGGACAAGCGAATGATGATGACAAACAGTCGAACATAGAACCTCCTCCTTTTTTGGAAGTCGGTTAAAAATGCAAATATAAGTCACCGTAACGCTAATTTTGTTTCATATTGTGATGATATGTAAAATTCAAGATCCCGAGAAGTGTTATTTGTGTCGTAATACAACAGACTAATAAGAGATACTACGTATCAGACTGCCAACTCAGAAACAAATATTATTTGCACTAGGCAACTATATTTAATCTATACGATTAGCGTTGACTGACGTTTATTTATTTTTTTCTATTCGAGTTTGCTATATGGCAAGTGATCGTAACGTATTCAGCCAAAGCGCTAGGTTCATTGAATGAGGTAATATTTAGAATGAATAATTCCCGGCAAGTAAATTGAACACGTAACTTCAGTAATTGTATATATTGTGATCAATTTCTATGCTGAGAATGGCGAAAAAAATAAAAAACACATTATTTGTCAAGATTTATTTTTCATATTCTTTTCTAATTTGCACTAATTCATAATTGTAATTCGGACAGTGAGAGCAATGAAATGACTGAGAATAGTTTTGTGCTCGGCGCAGTCAAAGAAACAAAATGAATAATGTTTGCTAGTTCTGCGGGCGATAATTTTGCAAGATCATCACGACATGGTCCTCCCGTGACAATGGAAAGCTGGAAAGCTTCCGAAACGTCGGGAACTAAAATGAGATAATATACGCTATATAATCCGTTAAATTGTTTTATTTCAAAGATCATCACGATTTAAACTTCACTTCACTACAACCACTTAATAAGTATTTTCTCAGAGCACGGGAAATGGTGTAAAATTGCGTCCTTTCGCAAAGTTCTACTAACGCAGCACTCATAAAACATTTTACAAAAAGCAAGACAGGATAAACACAAGGACATCACTCGATAACACTTTTATTGTGACAGTGACAGAATGAATTTCGATAAATAATATATCGTAGATGACAAGACGAGTGTATTGACAAAGCAACAGCCAATCACAGCGGAGAAAAACGTCAGTCAACATTAAAAACAACATGGCGCTAACGTACGCGTTTTGTTGTACGAAGATTACCCGCTGTGGGGTATACATGCATGATTTTTTATCGCTTTTCTTAACAAAATATGAAAATATCTTAAAACTATTTTAAAATATGAAATTTAAGTTTAAGTCGACCAAGAAATACGCAAGATATAGGCATTTTAAACTACGAATTACACAGAGAGGTCCGACATGCATTGTTACGTCATAGTGCACTCCGGCCATATAAACTCCATATTAAATTCTGTTTTGCTAGAACGAAATAGAATGAAATGTTTGTTGGCTTATATCTTAGTTATTTTATGTCATTCAAAAAAATTGGCTACTATTTGTTTCATGAATAAGCTTTTAATAAAGCAAAAATTAAAATTCATTAATATTCCCTATTAAGATTATTATAACCACTCGCCTGCTGTCCGCAACTATATTTGCTTAGATTGTAACGGACTATTTGGAGGTCACTAAATCGAAAAATATATTTTTTGTACATTTCTATCTGTCTGTCGTTGTGGCTTCATCATCATTACGCCAAATCGGCTAAACGGATTTCAACTATTTTTGGTACATGGTTAGTTGGGTATCCACAGATGGTTATAGGATACTTTTTATCCTATGCCCACTGCTGGACATAGGCCTCACACTGAGGTTGGTCCTAAGTTTTTAGTTTCCAATGGCTGCCAGTCACTTTTCTTATGGCGTCACTTCACATAGCTGAAGCGCCTCTACACTACGTTTGCCAAGACGCGGTCTTCACACGTTTGCCCCAATGGTTGTCAGTTCTACGACAGATGTGACCGGCCCACTACCACTTCAGTCTGGGCTATATCGAAACTTTGGTTCTCGGTAGGATCATCCCATTTTGGATCCGATCCTTCAGAGACCTTAATTGGTAGACCAATTTACCCGATACGAAATTTTTTCATCGCTTTTCTTAACGAAATATCAAAATACCGTAAAATCTATTTCAAAAAGTGAAATTAAAATTAAAATCGGCCAAGAAATACGTATGATATAAGCATTTTAAACTACTAATTAGACAGCGATTTGACAGAAAGGTCCGACATAGACTGTTACGTCACAGTCTACTACGGTCATATAAACTCCATATTAAATTCTGTTTTGCTAGAAAGAGATAGAATGAAATGTTTGATGGCTTATATCTTGGCTATTTTTATAGTTATTAAGCTTTTAATAAAGCAAAAATTAAAATTCATGCATATTCCCTATTACTTTATCTCATCCGCGAACGAAGTTGCGGCCACCTTCTAATTTCAAATATAAATAGAGTTTAACCCAAAATCTTTAGCAAGTGAATCATTAAGGGGGAGTCATTGTTAGCAAAAAAACGACGCAGAGTTCTTTTTTAGAATCTTTACGAATATCCCGCCTGTTGTTAAAAAACAAGTAGTCATATTTTCATTAAGTTAGTACCGGTAGAATATTCCGAATATACCCTGTAAGGTGTCGTGCCTAAGAATAATGTGTTCTAAATTTACAGCTACTCTCGTTACTCTGAACGCGGCAGCCATCGGAGCGAGGGAGAGTACGAGGAAGAGAGATACGTGGACAGGAAAGAATATGACGGCAAATGGGCAGATGGAAATGAACCCGAAAGGAACCACACCGAGGAAAAGCCAGCGGAACCGGCCCCCAAAGAGTAGCCACTGTTCCGCCGTGTGTAGTGCTATAAGATGTCTAGTTTATAATGTATTGGATAAGATGCTGATTTGTTATTCACCCGAATTCCCGATTTTATCACATAAAGCCGTAACATGTAGTTGTAAATATAGTTTTATGAATACTGTAGGTATTTTCGTTAGTCACATGGGAAATTTTGTGTCAAAGTTTACAGCAATATAGCTTTTTCCTAACAAACCATTCCATAAATGCATTACATCTTGTCACGTGTGTATTAATTAAGATGATATTCAAATTGATTAATAAATAATGAAATGAACACTAAAGATTTTTTTATTGTTTTCTCCTAATTCTAATAACTTGATCACAGTCCTCTTGCTTGGCGCAACAGTATTATTTTCTTCATCCTCTTGCAGGACATCCAAAGAATGGGCTAATTATTCAATTTAGAATGGCACGTGTTGTGTAATCTTTTGCGCTGGGCACAGATCACCCCCACTAGATAGCTAATCTTTAAAATTTTGTTTGTAACACGACGCACCGCGTTAAGGGGCATAAATGAGGCGCGACGTGTGCGGTTCGAGCGATGCTAATTGGCTGTTTCAAGGACGCTCGGATTCGTAGTGATGGACATATTCATTACAGCCAAAATGAATGTCGATACAAAGTATTGTACTCTTATCTAATCAATTATACTTGCGCCTCGTCCTCTTAGATAGATATGTACACATGTAGTAACACCTAAGTGATACCACTCTCCACTGTAGTTGAGAATATATATATATATATATATATTTTATTGTGGGTAGGGTCGCTCAATTGCCCTACTTATAATCTAGGTGTAGCCCCCGCGCACCTCATACACATTTTAGTGCTTAGCCACTCAAGACGTGTAGTGTTCTCCTTTATTTTTCCTTTAACGACAGTGCCTGCGTCTTCAAATATGCCGAAAAGAAAGCGTGAAGAGCACCTGCTTAATAAAATACAAAAGCTGGAACGCAAAGTCAATCGTAGGCGAATAGTTTCATCATCGTCAGAAGAAGAAGAATTAGTGCCAGATTATTCATCCGAAAAGGAATGTAATAACTCAGGTAGGTACTTAAGGATATCTTTCTCAATAAAAAATCAGCATGATATACATACAGCGCATAGTTTCTAACTACGATTTGTTATTTATAAAATGAAACGACAAACAATTGTCCATTTCCTTTATACGTTGTATACATCGCGTATGATATACCCACATAATTTTTAATTATGTTCAATGTGCAAAACGTATTTACGTTTGATAAAATAGTGTGTAATCTGAGCTGTCATTGGGGCTGTCTCGACACACACTATGTATGCACATAAACTACTATGGGTCTTGTATTTACTTGTTTACCCATATACAAGCCAGTCACCATGATGAGTTGACGATAGTTTTTTCATGTACCTGCTACTAAAACAGGTATCGACCTGTTTGTTTTCTGTTACATAGTTATTTTGATGTAAGTATGAAGTGCGTTTTATAGCAGTAATTAATACCGTTTACAGTGGTGGCGGCGTTGGGACCACAGGATTGGCTAGCACCTCGCGATGAGGTTGCAGAAAATAGTGGAAATATTCCTATTGAAATATCCCCGGAAATAGTCACAGAATGGAATGAATCGAGCATATCTTCAGCTACAGTGCCTACAGTCCAAGAGGAAAGCGCTGCAATGTCATTAGATAGCGACGTGCTTGAGATCTTAGGCGAAGATCCATCGGCAGTAAAAAAATATGCTCCTGGGGTACATGCAGAAATCGCTAGACGTTTTCAGCATATCGCTACTGATGGACTTAGCAAGGAAACGCGCAAGGAATTGCTGACAAGATATTTAACGCCGGAAAATTGTTCTCATGTCGCTGCACCTGGACTGAACCCAGAGATAAAGGCAGCACTCCCCGAAACTTCTGTAAAGCGGGACAAGGGTATCGAAACCAAACAGTCACAAATGGCAAGTGCTATTTCTTGCTTAGCTGAGATTTTATCATGCCAGTTAAATAGTAAAAGTAAGAACAACGAGATGCTGTCAAAATTGATGGACATAGGACGTCTATTATGTGACATCCAGCACGGAGACTCCATAACTAGACGTAATTTTATTTTCTTCAATTTAAAAAAAGAAATGAAAGAGCATTTATCTAATACAAAGATCGATACTTTGTTATTCGGAGAGAGTTTACCTGAAACATTAAAATCGGCAAAAGCAGTATCGAAGTCGGGAACCGAGTTGAAGCCTACGCACAAGAAAGCCCCTAAAACCGCAGTTCCGAAGACTAAACCGCCGAGCTCCCGCCCCGACGCGCAGGCCGCCGGGGCCGCCACCGCGGAGCTTCGAGCCTGCCGCGCAGCCGGCGCGCGCGCCAGCTGTCCCGCCGCCGCGCTACTCGAGAACGTCGTCGCATCAACAAGCGTCGACGACACGCAACTATCGCCGCTAGATACAGTTAAGTACGCAGGTAGATTAGCCGATTTCTATGAGCAATGGAAACTAATTACGAATGACCGCACGGTCCTCTCTTGGATTAAGGGATATAAAATTCAATTTACGCGCCCGGTTACACAGCGTTCGATACCGGTACAACAGAATTATACTGAGACACAGAGACCCCAATTTCGAGAAGCTATTGATAAACTTATAGAAATCGGCGCAGTCTCCGAATGTGAACCGTGTGATAATCAATTTATCTCTAGTATTTTTCTTATTCCAAAACCCAATGGTTCGATGCGGTTTATACTTAATTTAAAAAATCTTAACCATTTCATATAATACATGCGGAGCATTTTAAACTCGAGGACTTAAGAACTGCAATTAAATTAATTAGTCACGATTGCTTTATGGCGACATTAGATTTAAAGGACGCCTATTTTTTACTTAAAATACACGAAGATTCAAGAAAATACTTAAGATTTATTTTTAATGGCATTTTATATCAATTTAACGTCCTTCCGTTTGGATTGAGTATTGCACCATTTACGTTCACTAAATTAATGAAACCTGTACTCACACTCTTGCGTACTGCTGGGTTCATCTCCACTTTGTATTTAGATGACTGGCTTCTAATAGGCCAAACATATGAACAATGTTTGCATAACATTAAAATCACTAAGAAGCTCTTAATCGCTTTGGGATTCATCATTAATGAAGATAAGAGCATGTTACAACCATCCTCAACCTGTAGGTTTCTTGGGGTTATATTAGATTCCAAGCGGTTCCAAATAAGCCTACCCATAGAAAAAAGGTTAAGAATCAAAGATCAAATAAATAAATTTATACAGCTCAAACGTTGCAAGATAAGGGATTTTGCAGAATTAGTTGGGTTGCTTGTGTCCGCATGCCCAGCCATCGAATATGGCTGGCTATACACTAAGGAATTAGAGCGTTGCAAATTCTTAAATCTCAACGGTGGTGACAACTATGACAAGTTCATGACCTTGCCAGATTCGTTGCTTCCTGATTTGCAGTGGTGGCTACATAATATTGAAAATTCTGTCCACCCTATTCGAACTGACGAATTTTGCAGGGAAATATTTACAGACGCCTCAACTTCTGGGTGGGGAACGGCCTGTAGTGGTCAGACAGCCAGCGGTCAATGGTCAGAGAGTGAAAAGAAAATGCATATTAACTATCTTGAGCTCTTAGCCGCATATATTTCTTTAAAAATATTTGCTAAGGATCTATATAACTGCCAGATTCTTCTCCGGGTTGACAACTCGACGGCGATATCGTACATTAATCGCATGGGAGGTATACAATACCCACACCTAACTAAAATCGCCAGAGAGATCTGGCAATGGTGTGAGGCTCATCGTATTTTTATATTCGCATCATATATCAGGTCGTGTGATAACTCAACTGCAGATGCAGAATCTCGACGCTCCCACCCCGATATAGAATTTGAATTAAAAGACTGGGCCTTTAATTCTCTAACACGTTCCTTTGGAAAACCAAATATAGATTTGTTTGCCAGTAGAATAAACAAAAAATATATATCATGGCATAGGGACCCCGATGCATATGCCATAAATGCATTTACAGTATGTTGGTCAAATTATTTCTTTTATGCATTCCCGCCTTTCTCTATAATTTTGAAGACCCTTAGAAAAATTATTAGTGATAAAGCGAAAGGAATTATGATTGTGCCCCTGTGGCCCAGTCAGCCATGGTTTCCAGTATTTAGATCACTTCTCATTTCAGACGTGATCACATTCGAACCTGAAAACGACTTTTTGATTTCTCATTCCAGCACCAGGCGAATCCGCTCGACACTTACCCTGGTGGCAGGAATCTTATCCGGCAGTCATTCCTGCGTAGAGGGGTCCCAGCTTCAGCCTTAGACATCACTTGCGAGGCACTATCAAAAAATTCCCTTAAGCAATATGACGGTGCCATTAAGAAGTGGTGGCTATTTTCTAAGGATATGTCTCATGATACATTTGATGCGTCAGTTCCAACCGTTTTAGAATTTCTTACTAAGATGTTCCATAGAGGCGCGCAATACGGGACGTTAAATTCATACAGAGCGGCTTTGTCTCTACTCCTAGGAAATGAAATTTCACAAGATTATCGGGTGACTAGATTTTTTAAGGGAATATTTCGACTGCGACCGCCCTTACCAAAATATAACTGCACTTGGAATCCTAACTGCGTTTTAGAATGTTTAAGTACCCGTTTTCCCAATGAAAGTCTCTCTTTAGACGAACTTTCAAAAAAGTGCATTACATTATTAGCTCTCACAACAGCACACAGAGTTCAAACTTTTTCCAAAATTAATGTAAAAAACATCGAACGTTTAAATGACAAGATATTAATTAAAATTCCTGACGTAATAAAAACCTCTCGTGTAGGTTCTAAACAACCTTTACTGACATTACCATTCTTTGAAGAAAAAGTCCAAATATGCCCAGCAAAAACTCTACTCCGATTTTAAAATCCGATTCATTATTTATTGGTTCCAAAAAACCTCATAGCCCAGTATCTTCACAAACCCTCAGTCGATGGATTAAGTCCACGCTAGCAGAGAGTGGTGTGGACGTGTCGGTGTTCACTGCACATAGCACGCGCCACACGAGCACGTCGCGTGCGCACTCTGCGGGAGTGAACATCGACCTCATAAGAAATGCTGCAGGTTGGAGCGGTAATTCCAACACTTTTGCTAGATTTTACAACAGGCTTATTGTTGATAATAGCGATTGTTCTCTAGCTAGGTCAATAATTAATGCCGATTAATAATTATTATTATTTGATTAAATATCATTGTACCTAACTGTTACGATTATTAATATTGTTATATGATACGTATAATGTAGAATAATTGTATTCAGTATAGTGAATATCATTAAGTCTACGTTTAGTTTTTGTTAAACATATTGATTAAATACATGGTTCCGAATAACTAGGACTATTTCATTGACATTCCCGAAATAACTCTCAAAGCCTACATGTGTACATATCTATCTAAGAGGACGAGGCGCAAGTATAATTACTGATTAAACGAACTTACCTTAAGTGAAGTTCTATCATAATTATACGAAGCGCCTCGTCCGAATAGATGTATAACCCGCCCACCCATAACACCCTTTGATGTAAGTTCATTTCTAGAAATAACAATAAATAGTCTTAATGAGACTCTAAACTAAATGAGGTGCGCGGGGGCTACACCTAGATTATAAGTAGGGCAATTGAGCGACCCTACCCACAATAAAATATATATATATATATATATATATTCTCAACTACAGTGGAGAGTGGTATCACTTAGGTGTTACTACATGTGTACATATCTATCTATTCGGACGAGGCGCTTCGTATAATTATGATAGAACTTCACTTAAGGTAAGTTCGTTTAATCAGTAATTATCAATTTCATTGATTATTATTAAAGTTATACAAAAAAGTAACAGCAGGCTGCACATATGTTGATGACATTTTCAAACATGAGGCGTATTGTAATGTTGGGGCAAATCCTGACTATTCTCGGTGTTTTATGTGCACCAGCCAACTTGAAGATTATTGACAATGCAAATTTATATGTTACAAACTGGGAAATTGTACTAAGTATGACTTTTAATCAAAACAAAAGCAACTTGCTAAGAGGATTCGAATGAGGCCAAATAACATAACTATATTTCAAACCAACTCCGAGAACCCTTATACTTCCTCCAAGTCCATCATCAGGCCATCTTGTGACTCTGGTGCTAACTGCTTTCTAAGAGAATTCAAAAAGTGTAAACAGCATAACTCTACATCAAACCAACACCGAGATCCCTCATACTTCCTCCAACTCCATAGTCAGGTCCATCTTCCGACACAGAGCTAACTGCTTGCCAAGAGGATTCGAAAGAGCCCAAACAACATTACTCTATCTCAAACCAACTCCGAGATCCCTCATACTGCTTCCAAATCCATCATCAGGTCCTGTCAGTCTGACTGTCTAAATACTAAAGATATAGGACTATCTGTCTGTCGCAATTAATGTCAGAAGCATAGATATTGAGCGTTCATTTATTTAACCCTTAGGTGCATGATTTAATATTTTTTCGCAAAAAAATACATGTTTGGAAACTACACTTCAATGATGGGAAAAATAAAATAAAAAAATTAAGTCGTATTTAATATATTTTTTTATTTAAAAAAATGCTTGTATCAAATTTGATACTCCATGGAGTAAGCACTAAAAAAATACTTCAACTTTAACTTTGTAAAAAAAGATATGGTGTTTGTAGACTCATTTTATCTTGTGGGTGACGCCATTAAACTGATTTTGGTGTTCACAAAATGGCAAAGAAGCTTTTCGCCAGCGAGTGTTTTGTATTTTTATGGGTATGAACGGATCTTGTGTACTTGTAGATGGCGTGTCCTCATTTATCAAAAATCACAGTGAAATCAGGTTCCTTTATTCAATTTCCTTCGTCTGTCACAACCGTCAGTGCTTCTTCTGCCTCCTCTTCCTCAAGAGCTGCTTGCAGTTCTTTGAGTGATGGATAAAACTCAGCATAATCTCCGTCGGACTCCACATTATCTTCCGATATTTCTCCACCTTTTAACTGTGCTAACAATTGTTCTATCCATATCTTTTAATATTCTATGACGTAGGATGATGTACAAAAAATAAAAGCTCATTTACACACACACTTCATGCAAAATATTAGTAAAATACAAGCAAACTCAAAAAAGTATTATAAACCGTACGAGTAGAAAAACGAAGCATACTGCATGGAGTATCATTTTTGATACCACGAAAAAAGTCGTTATCGCATGGAGCATCGTTTTCGATAACAAGTAAAATCTCAAAAAATTAAAAGAATATTAATGTCACAAAAATGCACATACTGTAAAATAAATATAAGTTCCAATCTTTTTTGTACAAATTTTCTGATTGAAAATGTCACGGGATTCACCAGATAAACAAAAATTCAAACTTGTAAATCTCACTGTTGCAAAAAGTAACTGAACAATTCACACTTTTGACATTTAGTATAAAAAATGGTTGCACTATGGTTGCCAGTTTTTTTTTCTTTTGCTAGTATTGCAGCAAAAATTCAGCCATAAGATCGGGATGATAAAAAAAGAAAAAAGTTTTGGGCGGAGAAAAGACAAGATATCATATTTGATACCATATGCACCTAAGTGTTAAGGCGAAGGGGTGGGCGGGTGGATTCGCCTTTTTTATTATTTGATTTTTTTTTTGGGTATTTACAAAAAAATGTTTGGAATGCGTGCTAAGTGGTGTAAATTTAAAGATATAATAAAGAGCAACAAAAAAACAGCAGTAGGCGCCAATGCCGACTTATAAAATTAGAAGTTATTGGCTTCAAAAGTTACGTCATGAAAACGGTAATGACGCATGGCATATGGAATGACGTTTTAGAAATGGTAATGATACCAAGTAGATGGTAATGATAAATATAAAGTAAATTATTGGAGTTTGTAAATGAAACACGCCCAATGACACGAAAAATTTTATTTACGCCAAGCATACAAAGAAACAATATGGGAATCAGTTCAATTGAAGGTAAGAAATTTGTGGCAAATTTTCATGATTCATGCACTTTGATGTATCCCAAGAAATCTTTGGTGACAGCACCCAAAATGGTCTATACTTACTAAAGAAAGTGTAGCTAACTTTCACCTGAAATTTAGTCATAAACTTTTCATGCGAAACTTTTTGTGTGCTTATCATGTAGCGCTTTTGTTTTTGTACTTTCATTCTCATGATGAACTCTTTTTTACCTGCTCCAACAGTACTATTTGCGTCATCCACATAAAATTCTCGAACCTTTTTCACTATTTTTTTCAGTCTTCCATGTTGATTTCTTTTGCTTATTAATGATTGTTCGCTTTTTATCTACACTTTGTTTTTCTTTTGATTTGCCTGTCTTTCCATTTTGGAAACGGCGTAACTTTATATTTAACTTTTTATTTTTCTCTTTCAGTGTTTTAATAACTTCCAGCAGATACATTCTTCTTTTCATTTCTCCGTCTTTAACGAGTGGGCATGGTTCAGCTACTTCATTTCTAGGTACATCTTCATCCCTTGAATCAATAAGAACTACCTCAGCAGCTACTAAAAATTTTTCTTCACTCTTCTTTCTTTTTTTGTCTGTATTTCTTAGAAGCCCCGCGCCATTTTCTTCATTTTCCCATTTATCACGAAGGGGCTTATGAATACTTTTGATCCGATTTTTCTCCTCTCTTTTTCTTCCCTAAATTGTACAGTATTGGTTATTGCTTAATTTCGGCATACTTCTTGCGTCTTGCAGTTTTAATTTTTTCTAAACGCTCCTTTTTTCTTTTTTTAGCCATGGTACAAATGCCTAAAAATAATTGAATTATAGTAAAAGCCATGCAAATAGCTTCAAGCATGCAAGATTATCTTTGAATATTTATTTTTCTTTTATTTAAAAAATGTTTAAAAAATCCAGCAGAATATCTTAGATAAGAGTGCTCCGATTTTCACCAAACAAACATGAGAGACTACATTTGGAGTTTATTCGGAACAATATTATGAGTGTGGGCATCAACGTAATACACACATAACAGTTAATTGATTTGTACCATCAACATCAAAACAGCGGCAAAGTAAATAGACAATTCGGAGAAATGGGGCATTTATTACTAAAGAATGGTAAAAAGAAAGAAGTAGTATCCTTAAATTATAAATAAAAGTGAAATCATGACTATATGTTTAACTAATTAATATTATTTGTTATTTAATTATAATTACAGTTTTGTTATGACCAATGTTTGTAGAAACGTGAAATTTATTATTAAATAATATCGTAAAGAACATTTTCTTTTGGTTTTACCTAAATACGTCGAAGGTAAAGTATCAGTTCGTCATTACCAGTCAAACAAAAACATACCATTTACACAACAAAATGGTAATGATGTTAATGGTGATGACGAAAACAGACAAATATCGTCAAAACTTGAAACGACAGATTGAAACCAAAGAGGACTTCATCATTTTGAGAAATTGCACCGTATACCTATCACACAACGTGGTTGAATAAAAGTAATATCTTACCTGATTTATTATGTTATTGGTGATGACACTGAAATGTGACCACACAATACCCAATGTTATATTTAAGCCGAAAAAATTAACTTCCCGTGCAGCAAGCTCGCCTGCACTCTAGTCCTCTTCGTAATGTTGACTAAGGAGCGGGGAGGCAGTGTCGTTTCGGGCATTCAGCCCCTCGGAAATTAAATAAAAATACTTTGACGCGACCGTAAGGGCGATGACGAAATTCTATAACAAAATTTGTTTTTTTTTTAATCCTTGGTTATTATTCATGAAACGCTTCGAGATTCCTTTATGACTATTCACAGGGATATACTTTTACGAAATATAATAAAAAAAACGGGTTGCGCGCGGTGGATTTTTAAGAAATATTTTCCGAACTTTTATATGTCATTTTGTTTTTGTCTAATGGTAATGATGTTTAGTCATTGTTAATTCGATTTATAAATTATATAAAATAAATAAACAAATTTGAATTCCGGCCCATTGTTGCGAAACACGTCCTTTATTGTTCTACATATTAATACATAACGATAATGTAATGTTTCATTTTCAAAACACCGGGAACATGTTTTTGTGTGATTTTCGCGAATCCACCCGGGCAAATCACTGAAATCGAGGTGTTTTTGAGCAATTTTTTTGATATTATATGTAGCATGTAAAGATCTGAAAAGTAACTCTTCAGGACACATATATACTTAATTATGAGTTGATAGAGTAAGTTCGTTCCTATCTGATGTAACTAAGCCTAGAAGCTATATTTAAGAAGCAGGTTTTTAAAAATCTTCTACATCTTTTTTTCCGCCTGTAAGCAATTCTACATTACCAAATTTGGCACATGTACTTTAAAAACTTTGGTCTACTAACTGATAGGAAAAAACTTAATCTAATTTGTGTAATACGGAGTTTAGACCCAAAATCAACTTTCGCCTAGGACATTTCTACGAAGTCAACGTACTAAATATTTGATCAGTGTAAAAGCGTAGGCGCTTTAGCATTGAAAGCGACGTTGCGTGCTCGCGATACGCCACGGCGGCGCAGCGTGCGCTTACGCTGTTGCCAGCTCGCTTCCATCTATCCATAGCGATAATTTTTTTGAATTCATTCCGTCAACTAATTGCGTTTGTTTTGTTTTGATGTGTTCTTTTCTACGATTTAGTACCAGTATAATAGGGATGATGACAAAATTTTAAAAATTAGTCCGTCTTGTAGATTAATAAAAATATTGGACACGTATTTTTTCTTTTTTTACTTATTCGAAAAATAAAGACGATACATTGAGTCAAAATGTCGCGTGACGTCACTCTTAAGTACAAATTTTACTTATAGCTTGACCACAACCGCTGTGCTGCTCCTGTGGTATGCGCGGGAAGGCGGGGTGCGGGCAGGAAAGATCACGGACACACAAGAGTCTGTCGTCGTGTAGGATAGATCTGAAGATACCGAAGTACAATATGTTGACTCTGTATAGGTACATACTTATTATATCCAATTTTTATCATGGTACAATACCATTTTTAGGTAAGCACAAATAAAAAAACCAATATAAGTCAAATTAATGTGTAATTATCGGAAAAATAAATAGTTCTGAGAGTTAAAACAGAATCAGTTCGAAAAACAAAAATCATAAGCTTCTAGGTAATGAATACAGTGACTATTCTGACATAGATTCACTTTTATCTTCATCTTCCATTTCGCTACCGGAACTTGAATCATTGTCATCCTGCAAATTTATTATTATGGGGTCAATAATATTGTCGAAACGGTTGTCGCGATCCCAGTAATCGTTTTCATTTTTTTGGACATGGTCATCACACCTCTGCCATTTTTCTGCCGTGAACTCCGAAAATAATAAATTCAGTGCGTTCATCTTTTCATCTAGAGAAGAATGAATATGGTTTTGCTCTATATTGTTTTTAACATCAGCCCATAACAACTCGATGGGGTTCAGATCTGTAAACGCAGGACTGTGTGCCCATGAGCTTTTAAGAGGTCATCGATTCTGTAAACGGGCTCTTTTTGAGTGACATTTATAAGAATTTGCAGTTGATTTTTTTTTCATATTTTCCGGAAAATCAACATTGTGACGCCGCAGCCAGTTCTGCATTTCACTTTTGAGGTTTGTCATGGTCGGTTTCTTATCAACTTGAACGCGGTGGTAAGACGCGTTTTCCATCACAATTACAGAATTCGGCAGCAGTTTATCTTTCAACTTTTCATCCACCCACTTATAAAAAGTAGGCCCGTTCATGTCTCCATGGTAGTCGCCAGTCTTAGCATCGGATTTAAATATAGTCAATGCACCTTCGACCAAGCCATTTCGACTTCCAGCGTGAACGATTACCAATCGTCGTCCTTTCCCGATGTCAGTGTGAATTCCAAGTTCCGACGATGATTGCCAACATTTGCTAACATTGTGACTGGCGTTAATATATGTCTCATCTAGGAAATATATGTTGCGGTTTTCACTTCTATATTTATTTATTTCTGTCAAATATTTCCTCCGCCACTCTGTAATATTAGGCTGCTCTATAAAAAGATGTCTTTTCGATCTACATTTTTTGAACCGGTAACCCATTGTGTGTAAAAGTTTTCTCAAATATTCTCGTCCACAATTCAAAACACCATCTTGTCTCAAATTTGACAGTAACTTAGGAATACTTGGCACTGTTTTGTCGATCTCATAAAATTGATGAATCTTTCTCCTGATATCTCCCAAGTCAAAATCATCAATTATATATTTTTTCTTTATAACTTCGGCCACAAGTTTGGCGATATTTGCGTCACTTTTATGTTCGAAGCAATTTTTTTCTGCTTTTCTTTTCCTAAAATATTCGGCCACTTTGAAAATGACAGCTTTAACATCTCGAGATAAAGCACGACCCATCTTTGGATATTCTATCTCATGTGCGTCTGACATAGACAGCCCGCAACAGAGTACACTACACGCCTCTACGAGCGACGACGAGCGGAATGACAGAACGCAGGTGGCTTCTCTACCCCCCTGTCTCGCCGCTCACATACCTTAGGAGCGGCACAGCGGTTGTGGTCAAGCTATAGGAGTGACGTCACGAGCCCCTACTCCTTACTTAAACGCGATTTATCTGAGTATTTTCTTATTATTATGTAAAAACAAAAAATACGACTCCATTAGTTTTGTATTATCTAACTGACGGACTAATTAGAATTTTGATTTTCATACCCCGTCATCATGCCTTTATATCAAGGTACTCTGTGCTTATTATTATTACGAACCGGTAGTCTTTGAGGCGTTGTTTATTTCAAGCATTTGTTATGTTGTTTTGTATGTTATTGTTTGTGTTATTTGACATTGATTTCGGTGTTTTGTGCGGCGTGAGTCGCTCCGTGCGACGTAGTTACTTGGAGATTCTTGAGTCCCTAAAACTGGGGAACAAGAACGGTGGCGGTGGTGGTAATGGTAGTGATGGTGGTGATGATGGTGGTGGTGGTGGTGATGGTGGTGATGATGGTAATGATGGTGGTGGTATGGTAGTGGTGGTGTTGATGGTGATGTTGGTGGTGATGGTGTTGGTGATGATGGTGATGATAGTGATGGTAGTGGATGGTGGTGGCGGTGATGATGGTAGTGATGGTGGTGGTGGTGGTGATGATGGTGGTGGATGGTAGTGGATGATGGTGGTGATGGTGATGATAATGATGGTGGTGGATGGTAGTGGTACCATCATCAGCACTATCACCATCGCCACCATTATCACCATCAACACCATTACCACCACCACCATTATCACCATCATCATCATCATCATCATCATCATCATCATCATCATCATCATCATCATCACCATCACCACTACCACCACCACCACCATCATCCACTACCATCATCCACTACCATCCATCACTGTCACCATCATCACCATCACCACCATCATCACCACCACCACCACCATCATCACCATCAACGCCACTACCACCACCATCATCATCATCACCACCGTCACCACCACCACCATCTACCACCACCATACAACAATGATCATCCAATCCTGAATACCAGTAGATACCCCCAGGGTCCATCAGAATCTAGAAAATGGCTGACAGTCCGGAAGGTTTTTATATCCTTCCGAATCCATAATTTAAAATAGGCACAAACAAATATCTTTCTATTGACACAACACATAATTTCAGCAAGCAGCAAGGTCAAAAAAACAAACTGGAATAAAGTAGCCTCAAAACAAGCGCCACTATACAGCAAAAGGAGTCGATAGTTCACAACTAGTCAATGTGCGATACGACGAGTCGAGAGAGAGCATCTAATATGTACTAGATGGCGCGCGCGCTCGAAGTATTACGTTCGGGCCGAACGAGCAAGGTCATTTCCCCATCTCTTCGCCTTAATATTAAGAAGTCATAATCATCATTATATTCACTAAATAAACTAAACTAAAAGTAACTACCAACTAAAAAACTAAATATTTCATTGTACGAAATAACTACTCTAAAACTAAAATTACAAATTAAAACTTCATAACACTTTCGTGTATCGCAATCCCCAAAGGTGCGTCCACACTTGTGTCATTTGCTCGTATCCGATCACCGTGCCGTAGCATGACTACGTATCGCGCTGCTTGGACGCTTACTGTCGGCGCGCCGATAACGCCGCACTCTTCCGATACAAGTGTGTGATACGCGTAGCAAATGGATTTCCAGTGATCGGATCGGCGCAACGTCCAAACGCGTGATCGTGACACGCGATCATGCTACGCGACGATGATCTGATACGGGCAAATGATACAAATGTGGACGCACCTTTACCTTATTATTTTATTCCATATACATCGGAAATTACTGGCACTTCACTAGAGCTACACGTGATTTCGTTAGATAGGAATAGCATAATTGCGCTATCCATTTGATCAAAAGGGGCAGACATATTGCACTACTTCCTAATGTCCACTATAAAATGGACTCGCAGCCACTGTTTAATTTACGTTTTGTACATTGAATATGGTTTACTCGTGGAATGTTATACCATCTTTTTTGTAATTTTATGATCTGCTATCAATCCTACACCAGCTTACGCAGCAACTTACCATTTTTGGCCTGGAATTCAATTTTATGTCTTTTTTAAAATTTCCGCAAGCACATGTCGTAAACATGGACGCTACTAATATAAGATCAACCGTGCTCAGGGGCAACTCTGAAATCCGAAAAACGAAGTTGGTATGGTGCCGTTCCGCTTATTCAAATACAGCTTAATATGAGAGCGACAGGGACGGCACGTTACGAACTTCGGAGTAGCCGCTCAGGGTCTATGACCGAATTCGAATAATTTGAACATCGAAGCACTTTGTCCCTATCACATGCATATAAAGAAAGCCAGTGACAAGAACAGACAAATAATAAATTCATTTTGTACCTATTAGGGTTTAAACAGACAGACATTGCATTCCAACAGCAAATTGAGTATGAGAACTGCATCCCAAGCGCCCTGGCGTGCAATTCCCAGGTAAAAAATTGCAATGCCGTTTGTCTGCTTAAAAACTCTTTTCAAGTACAGTCGTTGAATCACTTTAGAACTTGGAGTATTTAGTAAATGGAGACGCCTTCGTGTCATATCCCCTCTGCCAAAGACGTAGCTACGATGTACCAACCGTTTTATAAAAACTACTTCAATCATCGATTATTGGCAGTCTGTAATCGTTATTAACGCGTGACAAGCTCCTTCAAAATGCCTGCATGTGCTGTGTCATGGGTGCAAAAAGCGTTCAAATACATCAAGCATAAAAGGAAGGAATATCATTTCACATTATTGCTTTTATTATATCATATTACAACATATTAATACATAAAACGTTTTCAAGAAAACGAAGCATCTTGGAATCGATTACAAAACCAGTTTGAAAAATATCGCATACAATTCGTATTTCATTTTAACAGATTGTAGTAAGTTTGACCCCCGTATTTATAAGGTTAATAAGGTCTTCAGGCCTTTAAATTTTGTATGAAATTACGAGCAAATATCAGTTTTAGCGAATTAAGAATGCGCGAAGAAGGATCTACCTTTGTCTAATAATTAATCTTATTTATAAGTAGTTAAGGTTAAATATTTATTGCTCCTGTTTACATGCTGCAGTGTGCGCTAAAGTAAACTAGTGATGTGAATGTTATTATTTACGATACAATATTTATGTGAAATGAAATATTATTTGAGATATTTATGCCTATTACGAATGCCTATATACATATATAATGTATAAACATTTTACAGCGTTCGTGGTCAACGAGTACCGGAGGAAAAAAAAAGACCTGTTTCAAAATGTTATTCTTACTTGTTTTATTTTATGAGTGTGAACTTTCGCGATAACAAAAGACAGGGTAAAAATGTTTTGTCTCCTCTTTTCCAGGAACCATCCTAATATAAAGTTTGTTAGAGATATTCTATGTAAAATGTATACAGGGTGTCTCTGACCATGGGGCTCCCCAAACTGATCATCTTGTGTACTGCAACTTTTGAAAAACATCAATACTATTAATTTGATTATTTTCATACAAGTTAAATGTTATTTTCAATGTACGCAATCTAATGCTACATCGACAGCATACTGATAAATATTTACCTTAGAGACGTCAAATGTCAAATGAATTATGTCACGTCTACATTAGATTGTAAACGAATTTACTCGCAAGTATCACTAAAGTTATGATTGTTACGAAGTTATCGTTAAGTATAAAGGCAATTGTTATGAAAACAACAGTAAAAGCAATGTCTTTAGTAAGAGACTTAATTTATTGTTTGGAGTAATCACACCAAGAATCAATCATTGAAATCAAACTTATAAATGAATATTAATTTAGCTTCTATCACTCTCGGTTCCGTCTTGAAATTTCAACATGCCTTCCGTCTCGTTGCATGCAAGTTTCGATTGATCTGTGAACCAATTGTAAAGTAGACAAACGAATCCTGCGAAACCTGGCAATGATCTTTTCTCTCATAACTTCCATCGTATCAAACTCTGTCGCATTGGCAAATCTCTCGGAAGTAACGCGTGAACTTTCTCTGGTTTGAAAGGGTGCCGTTTGTTCTTCTTTGAAACTTTATGAATTGCCGAGTGGTGGACTCCAAAAATTCTAGGTGCGACCCTTGTACTTGAGTGGGGACAGTCCGCAAAATAATCTAAAACTCTGCCTTGGACTCGTAGTGGCAAAGGGTTATTGCCCACTGCTTCCACCCGCATATTGCCGGTAATCGGTCGATCATCACTTATTTGTTGAACTGCATTTACTATTACACGAGAGTTATGTGGATGCCTACACGATTGGGAAACCGTTCTCTGTAAAGTCTGAGAGCTCGGGCTCCATTAACTCATGTTTCCCCGTACAACAACACCATATCTGTTAATTCTGATGCAGTAATGGCAAGAGACTTGAGGCGAAACCGAAAACTGGTCTCTAGGGAAAGTAATAGAAGTGTTGGTACCTGGTGTAACATATATGGTAGAGGTCGAGGGATTAACCTGGAAACGACATGCCAACCAGTTACTTGAGTGTGGACAATTGTTGGAATAATTATATTGTACTTAATGTTTTTTAAGTGAGGGGAGAGTGTTGTATCGATTAAAACGCCCCCTCTGGGTTGGTGTGGCAACACTAGCAATGGAACTGTGTTGTGTGTAAAGTTGTAGAAACCTCGTTATTCTCTCTGAATAAAAATACGTTACATGAATACGGGCTGTATTAATTAATTATAGATTACCCAAGATATGACATTGATTCGGAATTTTGTATTAACATTAACTAAATAACTTTTCTTTGACAGAAATACGTCAATGAAAAACTTTTGACACCTTTGTATTTTCAAAGGCGAAAAAATAAGATAAACCTCTTTATGGCATATTAGAAAAAAGTTTGTAAGCGGTATTGAAAATTGACATTGAAAGGCCCCCGTACCAAGGTAATATCACCCTCGTACTACGAGGTAACGATAGTATCGCAATTTCCGATACACTGACTTAACGATTAAACTTTGAGGTCTAATAAATTATCCAAATTATCATTATTTTTTAATCTCATAAAACAAAATTAGATCAGTTAAGTGAGTAGATTCGAGCTTTAAATTTAAAGCCCCATAGTCAGAGACACGCTGTATAGTCGTATTAGCAGCAGTAATGTTATTTATAGTGTAATAATTTACTTAACTTTGTAATCCAGTAAAATATTTTGATATATTTGTGAAAATATTCCACGAGTACCAAGTTGCGCTATCTATGACGTCTAGAAAAATATATCGATACGATATTCTCCAGACACTTGAAAGCCCAATGAATCGGTTCGATTACGCTTACACCGATAGTTTGAAATAATTAAATAATAAAATTGTGTCCGCATATAGTTTTTACTGCATTAATGTGATAATTTAACTTAGTGTTGTGGTATTGTTTTAGTGTGGATGCGTAGTAACGAGAGGATTTCTGGTCTGTGGTAGTAGGTAAAATCAGTACTGTAATGTATATTTCAGTATAAATTTTTGCGATTTTTGTAACGTTATGAGTTTAAATTTGGAACAGCTGTCAAAACTCAAATAGATCTCTATTCTAGTATTCATAGATATTAAAACAGTTATCGATATGAAACGTCAATTCAGTATGTTTTTTATATAAACCGCACGACATCTGATCTCAAGTGATATGAGAATAAGGACTTCATTCCTTTGTCTATGATTAAAAAAATACATTCGTTTTGACGGAAGACCGAATTGCCGCCATTAATGTTGTCATATATTTGTTGATTTTTTGCTGTTACGAAAGTAGAATTTTGAAGTTGTTTTCAAATTTACATTTAAGTTGAAAATATGAGTAGAAGTGACTCCGAGAACTATATGAACACTCCGCCGGATATTGTAACAGCAGCCACGATTGCAACAAATAAATTCTTGTCAGAAAAATCGATAGCCAAATTTAGTACTAGTAAAAAAGTATAAAGATTTTTTAGATTGGAGAATGAACAAACGCACGAATTTATGTGAATAATTGCATTATTTGTACCGGATGACCCCACAATTACAAATATAATATTATATAGACTTAAAATAAGACCTGAAATACCTACATGATTTATAAGTTAATAAAAAGTACGATTTGTTCAATAAATTAATTTCATATCTTTCTATCTAACCCCGATAGAAAGATATGAAATCATTGCCTCGACTTAACAGTTAAAGGAATAATATTCATATGTTCAAGTTAAATATCAATTGTATAAAGCCCATAAGGCGATAAATTACATAGTGGAATGATGTATGTAAACTTTCCACAGGTATTGCACAACATTTGCAACTATACCATAACATTGGTAACTTTCCATGAAAACCCAATAGGTTGCACAATAATTGTTAATCATAATTCTAAGAAATAATAAAATTACCCCCTCCCCAACCAATATACGGCTCGAGTATAAAAGCCAAAGCTAATTCAATTGACAATAACCCCACTATATGTGGCATACGAATAATCACATAAATATAGAAACAGTCCCCATACTATTCATGTCGTTACTACAAGTTATCGGTACTACTTACTAGCCTTTGGAAATACTTACAAGAAATAATCGTCAAGTGAATTAGCTTCAGTCAGATAGATATCATAGTTAAAATAGGAAGCCCAAGTATTGGTTTAGGAACGGGATTTCGATATAAACTGTGACTTTTTATTCTCTACTTCACCTACGCTGCTCTTAAAGCTATCGAAAGTGGTTCAGACTGCTTTTACAGTCCTCAGTCTGCACATTGGTCACTTCGAGCCGGATTGATCCTAAGCTCAAAAGAATAAAATGTCACAAAGAAACGAAAGTCCGTCTCCGTCGTCAGTAAGGACGACCGACACCCCTGGCGGTATTACCGATACCTCGGAGCAGACCTCCGAAACGACCACGACCCAGACCTCCGAGTCGTCAAGGATCACCAGAAGTGCTGCAAGAAGCGGCGCTACTGCACCGTCGTTGGCACCTCCGCAAGAGCCTACTGGTGCTGGGCGGAAGCGGCTGGCGGCGGCGCAGCCCCCTGGAGCCCTGCCCGCACCTACTGGCGCACAGCAGGCTCCAGCTCCGGAGCTCTACCACAACGTGCAACAGGCGGGCCCTAGTCCCGGCCCGGCTTCCGCGCTCCTCGCGGGCGCCGCCGGCGAGACCCAGGACCCCAACCAAGCATGAGCCCCCGCCGATGCCGTAGCGTCGTCAGAATACGACGCACAACGGTCGGCGATGGCACCGAGTACCGTGGTCGAAAAAGTCATTGCGCCGAAAAAGGCGCAATCAAAGGCCTCATCGCGAAAGTCGACAAAGGAGAGGCGAATCCAATTGGCAAAAGCGCGGGAAGTGCTAGCTGCAGCCAAACTAGTAACGCTTGAAGCGGAGCTAGAAACTAGTGAAGAAGAGGACAACGCAAGTGCCACGACGGAAGTGAATACAAGCCGGCAGGTCGAGACCTGGTTGGACCGGCACCACCTCCCAGCCCTTGATTTGAATCCCCATAATCTTTCTTCTCAGTTACAGTATACGACGGGAGCGCCCGCTTTTACGCAGGCGCCCGGCGCGCATGCGCCGCCCGTCCCTGCGGCCACGATGCCCCCCGCGCCCCCTGCGCCGATGTACGCCGTGTCTCTACAAGCGCATGCGCCGCCCGCGCCTGCGCCTACGGCCACGCAGTACCCAGCGCTCCCGCCCACCGTGCTTCACGGCTCTGCGGGACCCGCTGCGATGGATGGATTGGCGGTACAACCGTACGCGCCGAACAACGACATCATGACCATCACAGAAGCGATCCGGAATGCCATACTGGCAAGCAAACAAGATCCCCACACAAGAAAAACGGCGGATCTACCAGTCTTCACAGGTTCCCGACGGCAATGGCTGTCATTCAAGCAGGTATATACGGACACTGCCCCGTACTACACGCCGGGCGAAAATACGGCGCGACTGCAGACAGCTACCCGAAACCTGAAAAATACGGCGATAAGTGATTTCGTCATATCCGGTACCAAGCCGGAACTCATCATGGAGAAGTTAGAAGAATGCTACGGCAACACGGCGACTCTTGCGGCGCTGGAATATAGAAATCTCCGTGAGCTGCCCAAGCTCACCGACAGCGCGCAAGACATCTGTTCGTTCTCGCTCAAGCTCGGAACGATAATGGCTACGTTACAACTCGTCGATGCCCACGAAAGCAGATATAGCTCAGAAGTCCTGCGATCGCTCCATGATAAGCTAACAGTAAATTTACAATCAAAGTGGTATACCTACTCAGCTGACAAACCGAGGCGCGAAAGCGATGTCATGCTGATGGTAAATTTTATGCGAGAAGAAGCTAGGTTACGAGAACCGTACACCGTAATCAGCGATGCAACCCAGGTGCCGCCGCGCCATCAGCCCTTCCAGCAACGAAGCCATTACAACGCGCCTTACGCACCGCGTCCGCCCGGCCAATTTCCACGGTACAGTGCGCCACGTACATATCCGCAGCCCGCCGCCGACGCGCAGCCGCGACCAGAGAGGACCCATACCGCCATGGAGAAGAAATGTCCGGTATGTGAGAGTACACAACATAGTGGCGGCAGAGAGTGCGCGACGTTTTTAGATATGTGTGTAGATAAACGGCGGGAGATTGCGAAAACGGCGCAGATGTGTTTCAAGTGTCTACATCTCTGGGAAAAACAACATTTTTGCAAGAAAATGATTTATTCAGCGCCTAACTGCGGGAAAAATCATCATGTGCTAGTGCATAAAGACAATATTAAATTAATTACAGATACAGTTGTGAGTGAAACAGTGTTGTGTGCATGGACCCACAATGACTCTCCCTCCATCGACCCCGTCCACTGCGCCGCCGGGCCCGCAAAGAAGCCCACCTACACAGCGAGCGTGCCGGACGGAGTCTACGCTGCGCCGCCACTGCCAACCAGTCCGCCCGCACCTACTGGTGCCGATCGGAAGCAGCTGGCAACCGCGCAGCTCCCGGAAGCCCTGCGCGCGCCTAGTGGCGCACAGCGGGCTCCTTTGCCGGCCCCGCGACTTATCGCGCCGGCGCCCGAGCCGCCACTCGTACTACACACGAGTGACGTCGGCCGGGCCAACATCACCAATCGGCGCCCCCGACGCAGCGCTCGCCGAGCGCGACGCCGTCGGTCGCGCCGCCCAACACAGCACTCAGAAGCCCTGCGCGCGCCTAGTGGCGCACAGCGGGCTCCCATGCCGGCCCCGCGACTTATCGCGCCGGCGCCCGAGCCGCCACTCGCAATCCAGATGAGTGACGTCGGCCGGGCCAACAATACCAATCGGCGCCCCCGACGCAGCGCTCGCCCAGCGCAACGCCGTCGGTCGCGCCGCCCAACCGCGCAGCTCCCAGAAGCCCTACACGCACCTGGTCGAGCACAGCGGGCTCCCATGCCGGCCCCGCGACTTAGCACGCCGGCGCCCGAGCTGCCACTCGTACTACACACGAGTGACGTCGGCCGGGCCATCAATACCAATCGGCGCCCCCGACGCAGCGCTCGCCGAGCGCGACGCCGTCGGTCGCGCCGCCCAACCGCGCAGCTCCCAGAAGCCCTACACGCACCTGGTCGAGCACAGCGGGCTCCCATGCCGGCCCCGCGACTTAGCGCGCCGGCGCCCGAGCCGCCACTCGTACTACACACGAGTGACGTCGGCCGGGCCATCAATACCAATCGGCGCCCCCGACGCAGCGCTCGCCGAGCGCGACGCCGTCGGTCGCGCCGCCCAACACAGCACTCAGAAGCCCTGCGCGCGCCTAGTGGCGCACAGCGGGCTCCCATGCCGGCCCCGCGACTTATCGCGCCGGCGCCCGAGCCGCCACTCGCAATCCAGATGAGTGACGTCGGCCGGGCCATCATCACCGATCGGCGCCCCCGACGCCGCAATCGCCGAGCGCGACGCCGTCGGTCGCGCCGCCCAACCGCGCAGCTCCCAGAATCCCTGCGCGCGCCTAGTGGCGCACAGCGGGCTCCCACACCGGCCCCGCGACTTATCGCGCCGGCGCCCGAGAGGAAAGCGCGCCGCCCACGGCGCCCGAGAAATCGCGGCGACACACCGCGTCCCCGCCGCCCACGGCGACAGCGCTCCGCCTGCGGCGCCCAAGACAGCGCGCCGCCCACGGCGCCCATGTCATCACAGCAGACCTGAGCATCGAGCCACAACAGCCGACGTCTGCGAGCATTAGGCAACATCAACGGGTCACCGGCACCGGCGAAGTTTCCTATGACTAAGGTCATAGTGGCGGGAGAATGTACCGGATGACCCCACAATTACAAATATAATATTATATAGACTTAAAATAAGACCTGAAATACCTACATGATTTATAAGTTAATAAAAAGTACGATTTGTTCAATAAATTAATTTCATATCTTTCTATCTAACCCCGATAGAAAGATATGAAATCATTGCCTCGACTTAACAGTTAAAGGAATAATATTCATATGTTCAAGTTAAATATCAATTGTATAAAGCCCATAAGGCGAATAATTACATAGTGGAATGATGTATGTAAACTTTCCACAGGTATTGCACAACATTTGCAACTATACCATAACATTGGTAACTTTCCATGAAAACCCAATATGTTGCACAATAATTGTTAATCATAATTCTAAGAAATAATAAAATTACCCCCTCCCCAACCAATATACGGCTCGAGTATAAAAGCCAAAGCTAATTCAATTGACAATAACCCCACTATATGTGGCATACGAATAATCACATAAATATAGAAACAGTCCCCATACTATTCATGTCGTTACTACAAGTTATCGGTACTACTTACTAGCCTTTGGAAATACTTACAAGAAATAATCGTAAAGTGAATTAGCTTCAGTCAGATAGATATCATAGTTAAAATAGGAAGCCTAAGTATTGGTTTAGGAACGGGATTTCGATATAAACTGTGACTTTTTATTCTCTACTTCACCTACACTGCTCTTAAAGCTATCGAAAGGGGTTCAGACTGCTTTTACAGTCCTCAGTCTGCACATTATTTTAATATCTATGGCCTATTGATATTTTACTGGTAGCACTAGTAACAATGCAGGTCATTTCCCTACGGCTATTTCTGAACCCATCTTAGAGTTCTTATGATGTGTGTAGATAAAGTAGTGTATGCATCTGTACATAATTAGGCCTTAAAACACTCGTGTGATCCTATTATGAAACTCGCTAACGCTCGTTTTATAAAACCACACTCGTATTTTAAGGCCTCTCATTATGTAGCAGTTGCATAAACTACTATTATTCACTTCAGGTTTGGCACCGACTTCAAAAGGTGATTCAAATGTGATCCGTACCGTACATAAAAAATTATTTATGGCATTTTAGTTTATTTTGAAGTTGGTTCTTTTTTTATTGTTTTTTATTTTTATTTTAGGCGTTTTAGTGATGGATTTTAGTGGTGATATAAACTAGTTTTTAGAGCCCAGAATGGAAAGATTGAGGAGGCACTTTGCAAAGAAATGTAAGTTGGTTAGTTGATATTCATTAGTACCATCATCAGCTCAGTTTGTTTGTCTGATGATGACAACTAGACGAAAACAACTTAATAATTACTTTTGTATGGAGTAACGGCTACGAGTATATTCTCTTAACTTTTACGTTTGGAGACCTGCCTCCTTGCTGTCACAACTTTAAAAGATTGTGCAGTTGAATATTTACGAGCTTTTAAGGTGTCGGACGACAGACGTTCGAAATAATGGTATGATCTGGTATTTTTATTCGTGAGTTCATTCTCAATCTCCCTGTTAACCTTGATTCTGAAGCTTCGATATCTGCTTTTGGCACGAAAAAAATTATGTAATGCCAGGTATCCGCTCCGTACAAAAATCGAACATTGCTTGAGGGGTTAAAATGAACATACATGTGTATTAATTATACTTCAAATATTAACTCTTTTCTACATGGCACAACTTAATAAAAACCTTTACGATAAGAAAACCTACTGTTTATTGGCAGATAAGCATAAATAAACAACTTAATCGTAGTAATAGTGTTGTGCAATATTTACGGGTTTCAAAAAATCATATCTTCTAACCTATCAAAAAAACCGGTATTAAATTTAGATGCCATGGAAATTTAAGCTTATGATCTACCATTCGATGGTAAATTCAAAATTTTATTCACACTGAAACCTACATGTTTCAGCGGTCAAAGTGGACATGGTTTGATTTTTTTGAAATTTCGATATGTTATGTCTAGACCAAAAATACATTTTGAGAACATTAAATAGACATCCGTTGTTTAAAATGGCATGTTCTACAGACCAGACAAAAAGCTAAGTTTTCGGTCTAAAAGAAGTTAGAATTGTAGTCTGAAAACTCCGAAAGTTAGCATATTTATATAAATTCTCAGTGTCCCAGAACCCAGGAGCATAGTGATTAGATATTGTTAGTCATTGTGGAAACGGTGGTTAATTTAAAATAAATATTATTGTTAGCAAAAGTTTCTAAGCAGAGTTTGAACCTAGTTTATAGGAGTATGAATATCATCGTTAAACTTCCAATGAGTACCAATCGTAAAAAAAATGAATAATAAAAATTCCATGGATTTAGTAATTTCATGCCCCAAAATACATTCCTGATTTTTTCCAAGATAATTTAAAATTAGCCAGCACCAGATGGGCAAAAGTTATTCGAATGACGAATAACGAATAAAAATAACAAAATCATTCGCGAATAACGAATAAAATTTTCGAATGATTATTCGTCTTAAAATTATTCGCGAATAATTTATTCGACGAATAAATCATTCGATCGTCAAATGATGGTAACGAGAAATTACCGTCGTTTTCTCTTACTGCAATACAATTACCATCCATTGACCCTTAACATACTCGAGTTGCTTATAAATATAAATCAGACGGTTTTCCAAAATATTATACATTTTTTATTCGTAGTTTTATTCGAATAAAATAAAGAATAAATCATTCGTTATTCGAAATTGCACGCGAATAAATTATTCGCGAATAAAATTACGACAAATAATTATTTATTCGAATGATTATTCGAATAAAAAATTATTTGAATTATGCCCAACTCTGGCCAGCACACTCCTTCAGACGTTTTCATATGAAATGACTCAGCTTGGTAGGGATATTATACAGGTTATAACTCAGTATAATAAGGACAACATAATTATTCAGCTTATTTGTGTACTTGTTCTTTACAATGTCTCATAAATTATGTACATTATTTATGTAGTCTTTCTCTTCTTCTTCCCTTTAGTCTTAGTGGTTTTATCAACATTCCAGTACCAGAACAGTTGCAACACCAAGGCCGCATTGGCTGCAGTAGATACACAATAAGTTATAATGACTATGAAATCTCCAGTCTCTTGAATGGAAGTAAATATTCTAGCTACTGAACCACCAAACAGTAGTAAGACAGTTACAGCTGATAATTGTCCAGTGCTGCCGTTCTTGTAGTTGGTGATCACTTGAATTGACTGAAAGCAAAAAAACATGTTAAAGAATAAAATTCCATAGTAAACTTGTCACCAATTTTAATTAGTTTAGTATACAATCTCAGATTAATATAGGAAGAAATAACTGGATGTAGCAGATTCAACTCCTAATGCAAAGGTATAAATATGTCTCTTATGTGTAAAATATAATAATATTAATAAATACTAATGTCCCCAGTCCCAAACTAAGCAAAGCTTGTACCATGGGTACTAGGCGACAACTTACATCATTTATAGATAAATTATTATACATAAATATGTAGAAAACATCCAAGACCCAGGAACAAACATTCATGCTCATCACACAAACACTTGCCCTGGCCGGGATTCGAACCCAGGACCGCTGGCTTTGTAAGCCAGCGGTCCCGGGTATATAGTTTCATACTAGCTCTCTTAGTCTTAATTCAAAACACAACAATTCAATACATGAATTACTTTGCTTCAGAATCAGAAATAAGCAAGAGCATGGAACTTAAACTCACCTTAGCAACTAGGATAATAGGAACATTGATGGCTTGCATATTCCACAGCATGTGTGTTGGAGTGAAGCCGCTGACTAGAACTGACACGAGACCTGCATATGCAGCTAGGAACATGGCAGCCCCTCCTGTTGACCCTCCATAATGCAATACCATAGCAGCTATGATTGCTGTCTGAATTGCTAAGAATGTACCTTCGCCCCAGGCACTAAAAATAAGAAATGTCTATTTAGTTATTTATTAATTGTTAAAGCATCTGTGGTTGCATTATTGTGGAAATGTTATAATAATGTGTATAGATTTTTTTGTTAATATAAAATAACTGCAGCAAATGCAATACAAATTTTGCAGCATACAAGTTTTCTATTAAATATTGATTGTGATTAATTTTAATGAAATAAATAATGGCATACCTGAATGGAAAACTCATAACATAACTGTATGCAAAGTTAGATGTGATTGCGAAGAGTTCCAAATATACTCCATAGATATTGATACCCTCTGCACTCTTACTGCCAAGAATTTTCAAGATCTGTGGCACCTTTACCAGGATGGATCCTGCTATAATGCCAATTCCCAGTCCTTTGCTCAATGTGGTCTTAAAACAGGGCACTGAAAAGAATAATGTTACATTCTACTTTGACCTAAAGAACAAACGTTTCTCATAGATTATTTAGGTTTATTGATAGTTCTACGGTGAAGCAGAAGCAGGAGCTTAGATTAAAACCCACTGCAAAAAATTAATTGCTAATGTTAACAAGCTTGTAGAAGGGTTGGAAACCTATGCTCCTAAAAGTTATCGATTTTTTTATATTATGATTAGAGCACTATCATGTTAAAGTTTATGCAAGTGCAGGATGTTGAACTGTGATAAGGTTATTGTATAACGAAAATATATGACAAAATATACAGTAATTACCGTCGAGAAAGTTGTAATTATCGAAGTATTCATAGTAACACTTTTCCGATAATACAGAGAGCAACAGCCCATTTAAAAACTCTGCCATGATTCAATCATATAAAAGTAAAACTGTTTGAAGCTCTCGATCCGGAGCTATTTATCTATTGATAAAACAACTAAGCATTAATTTTACTCGTTATACTATGACGTGGGCACGGCACCAGTGTTGCCTGATCCGTTGAGTCGTAAGTTACGTTTCGTTTCTCAAAATGTTAAATTTTTTCTGCGAATGTTACATTCTGGTATAAAAAAACAAAAACCGGCCAAGAGCATGTCGAACCATGCTCAATGTAGTAGTAAGCAGGGTTCCTCAGCCGGTTATACAATAAAATGCACGACAGATGAAAAAAAATATGACATGAAAAAAAAAAACACTAACAAAACAGGACGTATCTTCCAGACACTTACGTCCTTTTGCTGAGAAGCGAAATTTTTTGGAAATAACTTAAAAACGGTATGTCCGATCATGTTATAAACAATTTTCTTTGGAAGTATTTATGAAGCTTTATATTTGATTTTTTTCATATTTTGTGAACATACCGTTTATAAAATAGAGGGGGGAAGGACACAATTTTTGCTACTTTCGGAGCGAATATTTCTGAAAATATTCACTAAATTAAAAAAAAAATTTAGAAACCTCTAAATGTGTTTAGAAGAACTGTCAAATGATGTGCCACACATTGATATTTGCTGATTTATTTTCCAGTTTCGGTTACATGTATTGAGTGCCCCCCCTAGTAATATATTTTTTTAATTAACTATCAAACTAAGTAGCGGCTTACACAAGACACCTACGCTTCAAATTTCATCAATATACACTTTATAGTTTTTGAGTAAAAGGCCTGTGACATACGGACGGACGGACAGACGGACGGATGGACATGACGAAACTATAAGCGTTCCGTTTTTGCCATTTTGGCTACGGGACCCTAAAAAAAGGTTTTAGTTGGGTAATAACTTATTACAAAGGGGGAAAAATCTTAAAAGGAGTCTTTGTCGTTAACCTGTACCATATTAGTAATAAGGTACAAGGTAACGACAAAAACTTCAGACTTCATATCTACAGGGAAAAAACATCCTCCTTTCGAGATTTTTCCAGCAAAGAACAAAAATATTTTCTACAAAAATAAAATTTCCAAGCATGCTAATTTAAGACATGATTCACGAGTCAACCTGTAAATATGATACGCCACGCCAATATACTACTGCATAATAAGTAAATAAAAAAAATACAGCATACCTTGAGAGACAGTAAGTTACGAACTTCAACTTTAGAGTTTCGGAGTAGCCTTCAGTTGTCAAGAGTCACAGTAGAGGGGCTACTCTGTTTTGCGAAATTCAAGGTTCGTATACTGACATTTCGCTTACTCCAACATAAGTTAACATGAGAGCGAGGGGCACTACAAAACTTACAATATCAACAGTAGGGCTACTCCGAAACTCATAAATTGAAGTTCGTAACTTGCTGTCTCTGTCGCTCTCAAGGTATGCTGTATTTGAGCGAGCGGGTTGGCGCCATACGAACTTCGGATTTCGGAGTAGCCCCTCAGATACTTATTACTTGTAGTAGCAAACAATTTTTTGTGTGCGTTCATGGTGTGTTCGTAAATATTACGCAATTAAAATTATTATCAAAAAAGCTAGACATTAAAAAAGTTACGAAATTTGCCTAGAAATCAAAAATTACTCACATGTTACGTGAGAGGGCCAAATGTTACGAAAAATGTAACAAATGTAACCATCTGGCAACGCTGCACGGCACGTCAACGTCATACACAGGCTTACCATTGCATAGATGAGAATGTATATAACTGAAATAGATAGGCAACTTTAAGTCCTTAAGCGGCGCATGTAGTGCTGCCATCTAGTTGTTGGACAATTAACTAAATATTTAACCAACTTCAGATAGGAGGAGGTTCTGTGTTTGCCTCCTCTACTTTATTTTGCATATTTCCCGAGTTTTTGGAAACGGTTCAACTAGTTTGAATCGTATAAAATGTATCTCATTGAGGTAGAACCAACGATGATGCTCGTGCGATCTTCAGCGATGTGGAACATTTTGTGTTTTGTTTCTATGTGGCGCGCTTTACTCTGTATATTTGATATATTTCAGAATTTACATTATTCGTATTCCAGTATTCCGTCCTAATTTTAATCAATACCAATAATTAAGTGTTGTAATAGAGATTTTTTTTTCTCTTGTTTGTTTATTGTAATTTTTACCCTTTCAAAACACACATGTTATTTCCGTGTTTCCAATGAAAGTAAAATATTCGCATAGGAAATTGTTAAGAATAAACAGAAAACCGGATAGACGGACAGCAAAGTGATGTAGGGGTTTCGTTTTGTTAATACAGAGGTACGGAATCATAAAATGAACTCAAATAAATTTTATGAACAATCTTAATTAGTTTATTTAAAATAACAGCCTTCATAATAATAAATTTACACTGTAACGAAATAATATTAGTGTATAGTCTATCTTAAATATAAATCGTTTTACTCAAGTATACACTCTATTCGTAGTTTTACAAAAAGACATATCAAAATGTATAATACTTAAATTACAATACAAAAAAAACGCACGTTTGATATGCCTTCTTATAAGAACCGTATCCCCGTAAAAGTAAGTTATTTGGTTTTTGATTTGGGCCATGCATTTTTGTCTGTTAAATAGTTATGCTTAGTTATGCTTTTGACATTAGAGACTTTTTCAATTCGTTTTTGAAAGCTGAAAATGGGAATTTTAACGCAACATCTGGTAATTTATTATAAACACGAATACATAGGCCTTCGAATGATTTTGATACTTAATGAACCGAACGCGAAACTTTGGAATGGCAATTTTATTATAATAATTAGTATTATAATTTTACTCTATTGTTCTTGTTGATATATATTTAATTATCTCACTTCTCAGCTATGTCTATAAGCCGTTCTAGAGAGTCATCACGAACCCTCTCGCACGCGGGTTTGACGACTTCAAGCCTCCCGAACAAGCCGGTTTCCTCAAAACCTTCGGTACGATAGTCACCACATCCATTACAAACATACGAACCGCGTCAGGTTATACAGACGACCGAAAAGTATGACCAGCCACTATGCGTCAGCGTTTCTGGACTATGACAAGGCTTTCGATTAGATCGAGACTTTTGCGGTGATACAGTCTTTACAGCGGTGTCTCATAATTTTTGTGTTATTGTTTTTTTTTTTAAGTTTTACAAGCCAACCACTACAATAGGCTGCTGCGCATTGTTCTTTTGCCATTGCAGAACTAGTTTTTATTCATTTTTGTGTATTGATTTCTGCAGCAGCAACTATATACATATATTTTTCACCATTAGGTTTGCTGAAGCTGCCATTGACAGCGTCACAAAGTTTAGTTAGCCGTGTCCACACTTTCTTGAGGCAAATCTCCAATTCCTGAAATTAAAAATATAATATTACACATAAATTTATTTTTTACAACTTTAGAATAGAATAGTTATAGAGAATAACTTCGTTCGCGGAGGAAGAAAAATCATAAATCTTTTTTGCTTTAGAATTATCGGATAAAAAGTATCCTATAACCATCTGTGGGTGCCCAGCTACCTAAAAAAAGAAATGAAATCTGTTTAGCCGTTATATCTAAATAAGTAGTATTAGGTTACAGTAAAACATTTTGGATCCATTTTGCTAATAGTATTTTAGGACTAGGAAAGGCAAAAATCGAATGGAACTTTTTTACGTAAATATTATTAATTGACCTACGAATGTAGTCAAGGCAAACTAAATTCTTGAGGGTCGCCATGACGCTCGACTGATCTCGGCTCTCCATACATACAAGTGTAGTTTATTTCTCATTTATTTATTAACGAACGGTTTCGTAAGTAGGATCACTACCAACTTAGCAAATCTATATCCAAATACTGTTATTATGTCTGAATACAAACGGATAGACAACAAAAATCTTACCGCAGGTTGGACTTGCGTGCGCAACAGATATTGATGCGCTGGATGTGGAAGGCACCGCAGCATGATATGAGAGTCCACTAAATACTGGAACTCGTCCTTGTCCACTTTGGAGCCCTTAGACATAAAATATAAATTATAAAATATTGGCATTTTTTCCTATGGTATTGTACCATATAGATATTATTTCATTAAAAAAACTTTACATTCGCTTGTATATTATATTATAAATCACGACGCAAAGCGGCTAGTCCATTAATGCGGTATTGGAAAGAGTTGATGTTACGCATTACGGGAATTGAGGTGTCATAAAAACGGTAGGACGGACAGACGGACGGACGGTCAGACAGACAACAGACAGACAGACAGACCGACCGACAGATATACATATCAACATTACATGGAATACAAAACTGTGAAACTGTGGTAAATAAACCAAACCGCATAACTGAGTTTGTTTGCGGACAGACGGGCAGACCTTTATAAGTGTATACCATTTAGATACGAAATCCAAAAATTACTTTAGGACTGTTAAGATCTTGCGGCGCTTCTTAACGTAGTGTCATCTTACGTTGTGGTGTGGTGATGGTAAACACTGACGTGTACATTTGCCCCTGTGGCCTACTTACTGAAGTTCATTTTTTCATTATTTACATATAACTTTGAATTTCTTTGCACTTAAACTGTGAAATTCTACCAGACCTTATAAATTAATTTAAATAAATATCACAAATAAAATACGGCCATCAATAAAAACGGACGGTCTGTCGGACGGACGGACGACTGACAGACAGACAGACAGACAGACAGACAGTCAGGCAAACAGACGGACGTACGGACGGACGAACGAACGGTCGATCGGACGGACGGACGACAGACGGACGGACGGACGAACGGTCGGACGGACGGACGGACGGACGACAGACAGACAGGCAGACAGACGGACGGACGGACGACAGATGGACGGATAGACAGACGGACGGACGGACATACACAAATACAGACAGAGAAGAAGCACCCAATACTGGAACTTGTCCTTGTGACAGACTTAGCAACCGTAAAAATTAATACTAATTAAATATAAAGTATTCACTGTTATATCTCTAATACCCATGCATGGTACTGGTGCATTCATAGATATCAGGTCATTCAGATAACAAAAAATCAGAAATATTGAAGTAGTATTTTTAATAGGTAAATTGAAATAAGGGTTTTGCTAAAATGCAAATATCATCAGTTCCACCAATCCCAGGATGTGATGGATTGATTTTTAACATTGTAGAAGCCGTCATTAATATAATTTATTTACTTTGAACCACTATAAATAACTGGGACTGCAAAGACAGTAAAACCAGTAGGACCGAAATATGCACATGATAATATGAATATTTAACTATATAATTCATTTACAAAATTGTAATATATATAGTACTGAAACTTACCTGGTATATGTAGCGACGGTGTAGCCAATCGAGTATACGCTTATTCGGAAACAAAAAGATATCCTCACAGTGGCGATACCATACTTTTCGGTTCTGGTGTATAAACAAGTGTCTTCTTCGCCCACAACATGTTTGAAATCTCTCGAGTCCGACAGGTTTACAAGGATCAGTCGGGTTTGGGAAAGAATGCATGGGGCTTACCTGAAAAATTGAAAATACATTGACGTTTTAGAAGTTTTGTATATATACCAGTTCTAAGATACTTCAGATACATTATGGCAAAAATATTATTAAAGTTACTTGTTATTAAATATCAAATAATTTACCATCTCCTTGAATCACTGTGCAGGACGGTACACAACATCGTCGTGGAGCCATCACAAGGTTGGTGAGAGATTTGCGTAGAGGAACAACCACAAGACTGATTTCAACACAAATCACTTCCACTACAGTTTTTAGCTATTATAGTTATTTAATAGAGAATTTAGGACGCTCAACTCAACATTAATCAGCCAAAAATGTATTGAAAGTAGCCGAAAACCAAAATGAATTACAATATGACGAACTGACATATGGACCGACAGATGACAACAGATTCAAATTTGAGTGCCAGTAGCCGGGTATATTCGAATCATTTTGAAGTGTTGCCAAAGGAACCACTTATTTTTACTCATATTCAGTTACAGTTTCTGCGTTTGTTACAATGAGGTGTTCGAATGTAATGTTTTTAATACAGAGTAACAATAAATCGAAAACTATAGGAAAATAATAAATATCAGGAAATAAATAATAAAGAAATACCTATATATTTTCATACAGCCACACTGGCCGAAATGTTGTACAGCGCTATCTAGTTCATGTTAAAAAAACCTTTCATAATATGTTGTTATTCTGGTATAAATGAAAAAGAGGGCACTGTAAACAATTTTGTAGGCCGACCTTTGAGATACCATAGCATGTACCATTGTCCCCAGTCCTGCCACTGTAATTCGATTGAGGCTAAAATTTTAAGAAAATAGAACGATAATGAAACTGCGAATTTCAGTGATTATAATACATTATATTGTATAGATATATGAAAGAACTTTTTTTTGTCTGGTCTGTTTATCTCTCTTGGTCAAGCGCTGACCACTTCTGAGTTGTTGAATTGGCGCAACAATTTCTCCTTCGGAGCGAGGCGCGTATGAAAGAACGTGATTCAATCAATCTAAAATAGTGACCGACCGAAACATGTATTTTTGCCGAAACCGAAACCGAAGGTTCGGTTTGATTATAGTTTTGGCCGAAACCGAACCTTTTATAAACGTCATTAAAAGTTGACTAAAACTATTGAAACGTTGAATAAAATGTCAGTGGGCTGTTCTTTCCAGATATTTGACTAATGAAATATTTCGCCGGCATAATATTACAGGTTTCTACGTTCAAATTTTATCCAATTGAAATTTCAACATTGTACAATTTCAACACTAGGTCAAAATTTAACTACCCCTAAAAAGTGAAAAAATTCAAATGTTATATTAACTGTATTACTTACTGAGGCAGCGACTTCTTAATAGGCTATTTGATTTTTTTTAAGGTATGTTATGAAACGACGTCTTAATAATAGAAATATTGGTGAAAAAACTACTCCAATATCATAAAAACTCCCTGAGATACAACGACGTTAAAAGCACATTTTTGGACTTTCCCAAAAACGGTTCATACTAAAGCCTACAAGCATGTGACGTCACACGCTAGTATTTTGTATAGGGAAAATAAGAACTTTGTTCTGCAGCTATGTTAAAATTTGCTTTTATCGAAACGGTTTAATAAGAAAAATTATAATACATTTTATGGGTTATTGGATGGTATTATTAGTTATTAATATTTTCATACTTTAAAAATGGAGTTTCCCACCCAACTTTAAAGACTCATGCATAAAACAAGCTACACGAAAGGTATAGATATCTATACGTATACCTGCGGTCTCTAGACAGGTCGACTGTCATTTAGAGCGTTTAATCAAAATGGCCGATAGCGGTAAAACTTAAATGAAATATTATGAGAACGTTAGTGTTCATCGGAAAGTACATTGGGCGTTTACTTGCCCAAGCATAGCCCAATCTGACTGGGTCTGAGTTATAAGTGTTACTTTGTACGTTGTAATATACAGTGGGCCTTACGAGGTTATTACTATAGGAATCTTTATGTTCTATATAACATTTTAAATGTTACTTGTACTTTTTTATACAGATTAATAAACTATAATTAGTATAACGCTGCACATTTTTTTTTTACTTCTTTTACTTATTGAAAGTCATAAGTTTAATACAACATCGTTTAACGCTTCTACAAAATTGAGTACCTATACAACTTAGAACATAAGTCTCGTATTTTAGAAGATGTGCCAGCCGTGACGAGTGCACCCGAAAGTACGATGTTGTAAGTTTCGGCGAAAGGTTCGGCTGTTTTTGGCCGAAACCGAACCTCTAGCCGAAACATGATTTTTGGGCCGAAACCGAATTTTCCGTCGGACACTAATTACCACCAATAACCATCGCAAGCTGATAGCACAAACTTGCCACGAGTACAGTAGAGACGCTCATGTATGGAATATACTCAAAGCTGTGATAAGTATTACGTGGCCGCCTTAAGTTGCGTCCACATTTATTGTATCATTTGCCCGATCAGATCTTCGTCCCATGGCATGATCGCATGTCACGATCACGCGTGTGGACGCTGCGCCGATCCAATCGCTCGAAATCCATGTTGCTATGCGTATCACACACTTAGATAGGACAAGCAAGGCGTGATCGCCGCGCCGACAGTGATCGGATACGAGCAAATGATACAAGTGAGGACGCACCTTTAAGTTAAAAGGTGCCAAAGGCAGTGAACGAAAAAAACATAGAACGCGAGCTCCATACACAATTGCAGTACAAAACGGGATGTATATTCTAAATCCGCATGCGCGTTGTATAACCAATAAGAGTTGGCCAAAATATCAGTCTACTTTCTTTTACCCAAAACAAATAATTGTGATTGGCCAATGTCATAATAACTGGCTGTGATAGGCTTCTAGCGCTAACGTTTTATAGTATCAACATGACGGCGCCTATGAAAACGCATACCTAGCAGATGGTCACATGCAATAAAGAGTAAATTTTTAGGCAGAATTGTCGTATTATTTAAATTAAATTTTCACTTTTATTTTATATTTAAATAATGATAGAATAACCTTACGCAAATCAAACTAGTCTCCAATTAAGATGTAGCATACTTATACTGTGAATACTAGACGACCTTACGAGTATGCATATATTAGAGCTTGCTAAATATTCAAATACAAACAGACAATCAGCCACTACTCTGGCAAATGAAAGATGAGAATGAAATCAACCGCGAAATTTATCAATGTAGCTGCAGTGTGCCTGTATGAGTTAGTGTTAATTTAGCTAGACTCTAGCAATCATAACTTTTGTAGTACGTTAAGACAACGCAAAAATGGAGCTTGCGTACTTTTATTGTTGCCGTGTTAGTATGTTTGTATGTGTCAAATCTTTGAAGCTAAATTAAAACCACTTGCCGGTTTCCGATTGTACTAAATTTTTGCATACTTTCGTAATAAAACAATTTAACGGATTATATCGCGTATATTATCTCATTTTAGTTCCCGACGTTTCGGAAGCTTTCCAGCTTTCCATGGTCACGGGAGGTCAGTCCTAATATACGCGATATAATCCGTTAAATTGTTTTATTTCAATGAGTAATAATCGCGGAAACAGAAGAAAATATTATTTTATACTTTCGTAAGTTTGGTGACAATGCAATATTATGATAATATCGAGCTGATATGATGATGGATACGGAAGGTGGGCATAGGAACTTTGTAATAAGTTACCGCAATCCTACCGAGTTTGAGCTCTTTAGTGTATGATAACTTTTAAATCAAATTGCACCTTTTTCGAACACTGTATATAAAATAGTTATGTGCATGAAAACATGTATCTCCACACATAATATATCAAATGTTCAATAGGTATCATAATACCTTTTCATTTACATATTAACATTTTGATGGTGTAAGGTGGCATAACACCTACCCTATACAAAATCTCTTCCGACTAAAAAAAATAAATAATTATGTTTACGGTATTTTTTACATGTGAAAAGTGATGCCATCTTTATTTTTATATTTTCTGGAATGATTAATACACTATTTTACAGATCAATAAGCCGTATATTTCCACTTTGGGAAATGAAATAATACGACAGTCATGCAGCGCCGCCATATGCAACTGACAGCCCGTTTGACCCAGTAAAGACGCCCCGCCTTTTTCGACAAAGTTTTCGTGGGGTCATTTTGCGACGGTAGTTGTGCTTCTATGTTTTTTTCGTTCGCTGGCCAAAGGTATCATAATCATAATCACAATGCAAGGTCCGCAACACTTAAATCGATAATGCAGTGGGGTGCGCGGAGGTAATACGCTAAGTCTCCAACATATGATTGACAGATCATCGCGTATCAAACAAATTGTAAAAAAATACGATTTTGTACCAATTTGTATTGTGCAATAAAGTTTAAATAGGTAAATAAAATATCTCTAATATACCTGAAATAAATTACTATACAATGTGAAATTTTAGTAGTTGTTTTCCCGTAGCGAGATGATTTTGAAAATGATGCTGAACAACTTTCCCCAAGGAACATAGGTCGAAATATAAATTAAAAAAAACCGGCTTCCCATAGTAGACTTGATCAGCTGATTGCATATTTTCTATGAAGTCAAATTTACATTAGTAAGATGCATCGTTTATTTTGAAGACAACAGTAACAGTAGTAGCTTTGAGCATAACACATCACACACTCCCATCCGCCCGCAAGAAAGAAAGAATTTTTTTTTTCAGCACACGTGCCGTATAGCCGTTATTTTAGACGTTTTTACGTAAAAATAAATATTTTTGCGGAAGACATAATCACCGAAATTTGTAAACAAATATTTGAACTATCACTAAACGTCAATATTCAATTCCATAGGTAAGTACTCGTTCTCTAGGTAATATTGAGGCTGACACACACGACAGATGCCCGTTTGGTGTTTTTAGGAGATTATTTGACTTTTGTTAGTTAATTAAGCTCTATTTTACGTTCACGAAATTTATGAGAATCAGATCTGAGTAGGTTTACAGACTTGTATAGTTATTAAAATTGTTTGCGTGTATGGCAGTCTTTTGATAAACATAATATTTTTCTTCGTTGGAAATATATCACCTACTACGTCATTATGGCGGTTACGCATTTTTTAGAATAAGTGACTCAAAATCGTCCCTTTTCAGATTCCATACGCATACCCAAAGAGAATATAACCACTACGTTTTCGCATACCGTCTGGAATTGGAGTTACGTTACGGGCTGGCAACACTGGTTTTGCTTAGAAACGCTTTAGAGGAAAATAAAAATTACATATAACTTGAAAAAATACCTTTTTTCGAACTGCATAATAAAAAGGATTGGTCTGAAAAATCAAACATTGTCTAATTGACAATATTTCATATTTTTGAGTGATACTAATTTACTCTAATCAAAGAAGTTGTTAGGCAGGATAGGTTAGGACTTGAAACAAAATCTGTTCACGGCTTAGGAATCGCCCTGTAATCGATTGTACCAATAAAACACTGACGTAAGTCTAAGCTTTTATTTATGAACCGATAACATTACAGCTGTAGAGGAAAGTGAATTATTATAAAGTTAATGATTTTCCAGACAAAAATATTTTTAATGTGTAATAGGTTGGAAAACTTATGAATGAACTCCCAATCCTGTATTAACAATGTTACTGTGGATAACATATGTAAGCAAGACTCTAAACGTACATGTATATCTAGAACCAACCAGTGGTTTCCATTCCACCGAGAGGTGCTCTTTGTTCAAGGGACAAATCATTCCAAGTGCAAAAAATAAACTACATTCTCTTAAATAGTTATGTATTCTGCTGTAGAAATGCTAATATGTTATTTACAACATTGTGTAATGAAATTCAAACCATATGTATTACTATTACTTATACATTAAATCAGCAAAGTACACGAGCATTTCTCAAAAAGTTTGAACAACAAATTAAATTCAAGTGCCTCCGAGAATTTAAGTGTTATTTTGTTACCTGGTATTTTAATAAAATAAAATATTCAAGTCGTCTTGAGATCTTCCTTTTTCTCTTTTTGGCTAATGTCATTACTCATTACATCAATTGTATTGATCATTAAGAGTCCGCAGTCAGCTCGGTTCTCCATACAAACACAGTTACACTCTCATTTTAAAATGACTGGCTATTTTGCTCTGAAACTTTGAACTTAAAATAAGTTAAGGTATATGCAGGCTGTAATTAGTTTATGTAGCTTCAGATACCATAGTAAAAAAATAGAGCAACTAAGTTTTTAATACAAAACTTATTTTTACTGTGTTTCGTTTGTTTTATAAACTGGAGCTATATAAACTAATTTCCGGCCTAGATATACCTCATATCACTGTATATGCAAAGTTTTGTTACAACCCAACACATCGTTTTAAAGGGTTTAAATTAAAATGAGAACGAAACTCCGTTTGTATGGGAAGGAAATTCGGCCGAGATGCTCGGCCGAGACTCTTAAGATCACGTTATGTTAATTAAAAACTTTTCATTTTAATTACAGATAAACTTGGTAACTAATGTAGGAGGTAAATGTCCCAAATATTGATCACCCAATTCGTACAATCGAGACCCTGTTGGTCACCTTTATTGGCTACAAATGAAGGCAGAAGGCGACAACTATTGGTCGCGAGCACTTGGACCTTTACTTTATCGTAGACCAGGTGATAGTTGGTACAAATTTCTACAAAAATGCTCAAATAATGTACGAATAACTCACGAGTTAAACCGCTGGAAACATAATATATACGTTTGCAATATAATCCTTAATAGTAAACTTGTTGACTTCAGCAAGTACTTTGCAAACTGATGGCCAACATTTTCGTCACCTCTAAAATTACCGTTGAAGACAAATTTTCAGATTAATTTATTTAGGTTTCCTCAACTACAATACCGTCAGCTCACTTTAAGGGGCTACTTCGTCATTCGTAAATCACGCCCCAAACGCGGAGCCAGCCAATAAGCGAGATTTGTAATAAGGGACGCATTTATTGCTCGCGCGCATATATAGCGCAAAGAAAGAGAAAGCTAATACACTACATGCTTGAGGTTTTTTGGCGTAAGCGCGAGATGTAAAAGTACCATGAAATCGAAGACATTATTATGTTTTGTTAACATTTAAGTTAATCACTTAAAAGATAAAGGGAAGAATGACATTTTAACATAATTTAGCCGTTTATTAATCTGTCGTTTGTACAAACTAGACAAAAACGGGAAATGAAGACTCGTTTTCGGATAACTTTTCTATCTAGGAAATTTTAATTAAAGATGTTTCCGCGTTAATCACTGAATAGGTTATATAGTCAAGAAACAGATATCTGAAAACCAGCCTGATTTATATAATAGATTTGATAAAAAATGCGCTACAAAATAGCTTAAATTTTCGATGCATCCCCTTAAGCCATTCACAGACACCAGATTCTTGCAAAGTGAACGGAAGTTATTTTCACATGTTTGTCACATTAATCCACATTTATAATCCATTAGAAAATGTTATCATAGTAACCATACCATACCATAAAATTTGAAATGTTGAACGGAGTTTTTACCTACAATATAGCAAAAATCACTCAACACTTCACATATAATAAAATAGCTAACTTTTTTACATTTCAGTAATATCTTATTGCAATGACTAAAGAACTATACGTTCATAATTGTAAAATTGAATTTGGACATGATATAAATATAACAAATGTATTGTGAGTCTTTCTCTAAGTATATGCGGTCGATCGTAATCTATGAATGACAGAAGGAGAAATTTACGATTTATTTGTATTCTCTTGAAATTAAAAAGTACATGGTCCAAATATAGTGGGAATCTTATTTTTAGACCGAATGCGATTGGGTCATACTGATTCTCAGTATGAGTTAGCGTTATGCGTCTTTCCTGTGGACACCCGAAAGTTAAGGGCTTTAAATACTAATTTTTCTTAGTGCCCTATTAGGCGATGTACAAATTGATTAATACTCTAGATCTTAAGCGATAAAAATATCAGTTATATGTACCCAAGCCCTTAACTATTGCGTTGTCCACAGGAAAGACGGCTAAATTCTAGAATCAGTATGACCCGATTACTATTGGACCTGTGAATTGCTCACTTTAAAGGGGATGCTACTGTGTGTGCAGTACTGTGAGTGGACTGCAATATCACTTTTGTCATACAAAGTGCAACTTCGTATTTAAGGCAAGAAGGAATCACATTAAAATAAAGGCCTCTAGAGGTGTTAACAACCTCGTTTACAAGGAACAATTGGCCTAATCACTTCACAATGAAAGATAATGGTTTTGTCCAAGGGCACAATAGTAATCGCTTTCGGTCTCGATAGAGGGTTCTCGCTGTAAGGAGACTATAGAATACTAAATCTATACGTGTTTTTTTTACAAAAATGAAATCACACGCAATTTGTCGTAATGAACCGAGTAGTTAAACATGTTCGAAATCCACTAGCAGATACACACACGGCCGTTTCCAACATCATTTTTCTATGGCATTATAGATGTGTAAGGATTGCTAATGTATTAGACATACGCGTTGTTATATCAAATAGTCGCAACGGTAGAAAACAAACCTGTATGATCGTATATGTGCGTTGCCGGCATACATAGGGTTAACTAGGATTGTATAGGCCATATAATCATATTTGGTCAAACAGGATTTAGCCCTAATCTAAAAGGCTCAGAGACGCTATTGTATCGTGCCGTCTCGCTCACTCAAATATAGATTAACATTTATAGTTTTGACCGATTTTATTGCTTTCTACCTTTTATTATTGCATTTATTATTCTATTGAGCAGTTCTTACACATAAGGCAGTCCAGGAAAATATTGGCCCGGTGCACGTCGTCAGCGACGCCGCCTAGCGGTCAAGTGTTAAATAATGTACGCAACAAAATAAAGGTAAATAATTGAAAATATTGATTGTAGAACACCTAACAAGTGCAAAATCCGTTTGTTTTCAATGTGAAACACATTTGGTTTTTACTTTTATTGAAGAAAGTAACTATAAAAATGTGTGTTCAGTATTATTATGTCGATTTACTTCTTTGTTGTTTCCTTACAAATTAAAGGAAAAAAATATTGTTTTATTATGTTTGTTTCCAGATGATTGAAAAATGACTACTATTATCAAAACTGGTTTCCAAGGTCACAACATAAGGTTTCAGCCTCAAACAGAGAGTAAAGGGAAGCTGTTAGATCCATAAACATTTATAAATTATAAATAATTGTACATTTTATATTTTCGAAACATTATAATCATTGTATCATAATAATAATATTATTGCACTAAATAGATAAAAATATTTTATTATATTAGGGTTCAGTTTAATACACTAACTTTATTGTTCTAACAGCAACTATCCATTTCATTCTCTGAACTTGTTTCCAACTCGGTGTATGAAATCGATAAAATTTGTAATTGCTTGCAGTTCGTCCTGTATTATTGCAGTTTGCCACACAACAGCTATCGTGACCCATCTTATTTCAGTTTATTATTTAATAGCAGAAAACGTAAGCATAAATAACTGTAAATTATGATGTTTGACAGAAACCGAGCGGCCAAAGTGGCCACATCAAGCGCTGCGATCGTTTTCGCTTTCCCTACACGACCTCTGCACCCGGCCAATAGAGAAAAACATGTAAAATGCCTGCCATTTTACACGTTTGTTGAATCTAAAACAATTTGGGTCAAACACAGTTAAGGTTCCAATTTGCTTTTCCATTTCCTGATAATTCAATACGCACGATTTTGATACAGGCCAAAACGACATACATAGTTATATTGTATATATTTCAAAGCGTGACATCCACTCCAGTATCCTTTCAGTATCCGAGTACGAATTATTTAGGAGAATCGTAAATAAAGACAGAAAACAATTATGACTCGAAATACGATATCAGTATTGAAAGAAAACCATTTTAAAATATTTCGACACTTTGACGACCTACTGGTGCACTCGGTAGGTGGGCGATGTGCGCTAGTAAGGTGTCGCTACATATGCATTTCTAATGCTCTCGGCGGCGCGTACGTAGCGCTACGAAAATGTTGCTGGAGAAAGTGTCAAGATATAGTCAATTTTGAAATACCAAGTACTCACAAATGTTCTTCTTAATTACATAACTATTTATCTACAAAATCAACCTTTCCAATTACGTAAGGAATGAAATGAAATAAATGGGTGGATCAACTTTATCTTGTTATTATTCTGTCCGGTGACACGGAAGACAACAGTTACTTAAAATAATGCAAAATCTAGGATATTAACATACAGACATAGTGCATAATTATTTTCCATCGTATTTTGACCGTGACCGACTGAAATAGCAAGACACGTTCGTACGTTTCCGTGAAAATACGATGGAAGACCATCATGCACTACATCTGTACTGATGAGATGGACGCTTGATAAATGGACCTATACTGGTTAAAATTGCTTTTTGCATTGCGTTTTTATTTAGCTTTCCGTGTTGGTAAGTGTGGGTTGCTAGTTAAATTAGACCCACTGCCCGGTTTCCGATTGAGCTAAAATTTGGCATACTGATGTAGGTCAGGTATTATTATTATAAAATAATAATAAAGTCAGGTAACAATACAATATTATGATACCATCGACCTGATCTGATGATGGAACCGGGTGGTGGTCATCGAAACTCTGTAATAAAATAACGCAAACCGGAATAAAAGAGTTTGTGCTCTTAAGAATCGTCTCTATGAGTAAGTAAAACGTCCAGTCGGCAAAAACAGCTTATCACAAAAATGCTTTTTATGCTTAATGCTAATTAAAATGATAGTTTTAGACTGTCTCAAAAGACGTAAACGTGGCAACCGGATCCAGAACAAAGTTGATCGACCCAAAAACATAGTCCCGTACGTAGACAAGAAACTCAGCATGTCCTGCATGTAATTCAGTAAAGTGCGAGGCAGCCGGCCCGCCCGGCGCCGGCGACAAGCTAGTTATTACCAGTTTCCTCGCTCAACAAACGTGCGTAGTTGATAGCTACTCGCTTCCTCTTTGGGTGTCTGATAAAGTGGGGATTGGCCAATCAACTATGTAATTTGTACTAACCTAAAATTTACATTCTAAACACTTCATGAATAATGTATTTTGACCTCAAATTAGTGAAACAAAATAAAAATATAGAGTAATGCGTCATACACTACTTACTTACATATACAACCAAACAATGCTCGAATGCATGGTTCACGAAGTTTACATCAAGTCATCCAAATCACGATAAGAACTCATGAGAGAGGTTTTAAAGAGAACGACAGTTTGGGTCGGGAGTTGTTTTTACCTAAGATTTTCTTTTGTTCCTCCTTAATTCTTTTTTCTTGTTCCTTTTTCAGTTTTTGCTTTTCTTCATCCATTTTTCTCTGTTCTTCAATCATCGCCAACCGTTCCTCCGCCTGTAAGTCAGATAAACAAGTACATAGTTAAGTAAGAGATTTTCTTTAACGTAACAACCACATCTAAATGGACCATCCTTATTTTGAAACTTCGTACTTTCACAAAACAGCTAAGATATCGTGGGCCCACCCCACCTCCAATACTTTAACAACAAAAACCTCGGCAAACTTCATAGTAGGAGAACGGACCGCAAAATTTCGAACCGACTTGATACCGCGATGAAATGCACAATGGTTTCTCATAAAAGTGATGCTTAGTCCGAATTTGTTAGTCTGCCACGGCGGAACTTGCCGAAAGTAAGAAAAAGAAAAAAAAACCGGTGCGAAAAAGGGGGTGTCACTTAACCCATCTGAAACCGAAATAATAGTTATGGCATCAGTTAGAAATTTACTGAGAAAAGCGAAGTCTGCCAGTATTCTTTTTGCCGGAAGTACTCGGCAGACGCTGTCAAAGGTGACCATCAGGACCCCTCAATAAACCCATCTGATATCATCATGAAACCAATTCCAGTCGGTAGATATGAACCCTCATTTCAGGAATATATAAGTCTGCCAAGGCTTTTCCTGCCGAAACACCTTGGCAGACGAGATTATGTATGCAACATCTGTGGAACCCGTATTTTGAAATTATACCGATAACGGACATTTTTATTACTTTATGCTTATATTGTTTTATATGTTATTGCTGCTTTATTGTACATGTATTATATGTTAATAATAAAATATTTTATTAATTTATTATTATTTACAATACCTATTGGGCTCGGCAGCGAAGGTATTATAAAGTTGGAGATCGAATTCGAGATCAAAAATGTAAACAAACAACTGTCAACGTCAAACTAACGTGCCAGGGGTACGTCATCTTTTTTTTCTTATTTTTTTTTATCCGAACTTTATTGACCAAATGTTTGTTTAAATGGAACAATAACAAACTACAAACAACGAGAAGCATATTCTTTCGACAAATAGCTCAGTCAGCACGTATTTTTGCACTACAAAAGGTGGTGTAGAAAATGTTTTAATTTGTATTGCTTAAGTATAGGCTCATTATGTAAAAAAGAACTAATTTTGGCATCTCAAAGCCTCTTATTTCTCCCCACTGATTGGAGGTCAGACAACGAATTACGAATGTCGTGTGATGGACTGACGGAGAAACTAAAATGGCCCCTGGTTATGACATTAATCGATTTAAGCCTTATGGTCTAAAGTATGTCTTTGAGAGCGTTCAAGTATTACGTAATGCAATTTTGACAACCCCCCCCCTAGGGTTGTCCAAAAATTTAATCTGTTGCTTATGGCTACTGATTTAACATCCCATAATATTAGCTCACAAATCGTAGTAGAAGTTGGCGATAATAGGTTGTTAAATACAAAATCTGTATGATTTGTTTTCTGTGTTGCTCACAAAAAACGCGTCTTTTAGTAATGTTTGCCCAATAGAAATAAAATTGGTGAGTTGTTTTTTCAGATAAAATTTATGAAAAGTTGTTAAGTCGGCTGATAATTGGTCTACCAGCCCTTTGAAAAGTAGTCTTCGAGGCGTAAAAGCCCTGTTTTCTTCCTGCTGGATTTCAGAATCTGGAGCTGTTTTATTATTTGACTTACATTTGACATCTAGACGAGACCTTTAACCTTATTATTAGCAACTAAGAGTAACAAATAATGGGACCAATTCATCTTGACACTGTAAAACGTAGAGTAAGAAATCGATAAAATCGTTATTTCGAAGCCGATGAGCACCGCCTTCGAAAAGAGCTAGGCTACCAAAAATTTGCACAAGTAATTGCATATATATAAACAATAAAATGAGAGGGTGCCGCAAAGTTTTCCTAAAATAGGTATCTCCAGATGGTTATAGGATACTTTTTACCCGACCACGCTGAAGAAAAAAACGAGGGATTATGACTTTTTCTCCTCCGGAAACGAAGTTGCGGGCATCTTCTAGTAAATAATAAAACAATTTCAAATTACAATAGGTATCCTTTATTTACCTACACGAACAAAATATTATTATTACACAATACAAATTACACAATAATCACCCCAAGAGCTTAAATAATCATTTTCATCATCGTCGGAGGTACAATCATCACAGCCTTCGTCTTCACTATGAATGACTATATCATCGACATGTAAAGGAGTAGGCTCCCCGTCGAACCAAAAGGGTTCGTATTGCTCGTTATTTAACGTCCAACCATATACTCAGTGACACTAAGTTTCACACAATCTTTTTGAGTGGCATTAAGCCACATGGAGGCAATTAGAAATTGGCGTTCATTTATTAATTTGAAGCAGTCATAATCATCATAATATATTTACTAAATACTAAACTAAAAGTAACTACCGACTAAAAAATTAAATACTTCATCTACGAAATAACTACTCTAAAACTAAAATAACAAATAGAAACTTCATAATCGCAATCCCTTTCCATATTGTTATATTCAACACACACCGAAAATAACTGTGGAACCGATTTGGATGAAATTTGGTATGGAGATAATTTGAGTCCCGGGGAAGGACATAGGCTACATTTTATCCCGGAAAAATACGCTTATCCGCGATAAACGAATTTAAGGCCGACGAAGTCGCGGGCAGAAGCTAGTTATATTATATGTGGCAAACCAGAGTTCAACAAAGCGGTAAGCTAGGAATTACAGGTCTGCGCTTAACTGAGCCTGCTCCTGAGGTATGGGAGCGGTACGGGAGGGTGAGAAGTGACGTGACATGACATGTCATAATTGTCTCGCTGTACACATATACGTCACTTGTCAGCCCTCCTGTACCGCCCCCATACCCCAGAAACAGGTTCAGTTATGCGTTAGGACTATAATACCTTCGCTGCCAAGCCCAATAGGTATTGTAAATAATAATAAATTAATAAAAAAAAATATTATTAACATGTACATATACAAATATAAGCATAAATTAATAAAAATGTTGGTTATCGGTATAATTTTAAAATACGGGTTCCACGGATGTTGCATACATAATCTCGTCTGCCAAGATGTTTCGGCAGGAAAAGCCTTGGCAGACTTATATATTCCTGAAATAAGGGTTCATACCTACCGACTGGAATTGGTTTCATGATGGTATTATTTAGGGGTCCCGATGGTCACCTATGTCAGCGTCTGTCGAGTACTTCCGGCAAAAAAATACTGGAAGACTTCGCTTTTCTGTATCTACCAGTAAATTTCTAACTGATGCCACAACTATTATTTCGGTATCAGATGGGTTAAGTGACACCCCCTTTTTTCGCACCGGAAATTAATTTCTTTTTCTTACTTTCGGCAAGTTCCGCCGTGGCAGACTAACAAATTCGGACTAAGCATCACTTTTATGGGAAACCTTTGTGCATTTCATCGCGGTATCAAGTCGGTTCGAAATTTTGCGGTCCGCTCTCCTACTATCAACACTATTTTATTTTGTGCTTTTTTTTAGGACACATTTTATATTTTACACAATCAGCCAACAAATACTGCCCACATATATTTTATCGAAATGTTATTCATAAACTAAATTATATCATAAAGTAATTAGGTATAATAGTATACTAATGTATTAGAATTAAGTTATTTGCTGTGCCCTTGCAGGGTGCATATTATGATGTTTATTTTAATGTTATAATATGTGTGTGCAATAAAAAGTTTGAGTTTTGAGTTTTGAAAAACCGACTAAGAGCATGTCGGACCATGTTTAGGGGCAGGGTTCACAGATCTATAAAACCTTAGGTATTTACAATAAGAATATAAATATAAACTAAAAAAAGAAAATATAAAATACATTACATCCAATGATATGTAAATATCGCCCTACGCAATAGCCCCGTACCTACTGCAGAGCGCTTCTTTCTCTCACGTTATTCAAGCGTAATCTAATCGTCTATACTATTCATCATCATCATCATTTCAGCCGTAGGACGTCCACTGCTGGACACAGGCCTCCTCAATAGATTTCCACATGGGCCGGATAGAGGCGACCCGCATCCAGCGAGCCCCCGCAATTCTAATCAGGTCGTCGAAAAAATCCACGAATCATTTTTTTATATTTTCTAATTTACCCCACAAAAGTACCCCTAATGTTTAAAATTCATTTATTTATGTTACACGTCCGTCTTTGGGTCAAAGACTTACGTATGTATACCAAATTTCATCTCAATTGGTCCAGCAGTTTCTGTGCAAATTGACTGTGACAGACGGACGGACGGACGGACACACGAGTGAGATTATAAGGGTTCCGTTTTTTCCTTTTGAGGTACAGAACCCTAAAAAAAACAATTAGTTACGTAGATAAGTATCGAACTGTAATAATTATTAAAATTAACTTTGATTCTCTGAATCCTTAATATTATCAACACTATTGCACTATAGTAAGTTCCAAGTACCTAACTATTGTTTGTTTAGGTTTAGCGATTAGCGAGTGAGTTAAATGAACCAAAAAAATATTTAGATAGTTATGTTGAACTTGATTCTACTATAATCTATGTATTTAGTTTGTTATATTAAATTATTTTTTGATGTTTACTACCTACTCTGCTATATCACGTGATAAATCTTAGCGAATTCAAAATAAATCATACGAAACCGCACAACAAACAAAACGAACTGCAAACACAAGCCAGTCACGACATGATAAGGCACGTGGACGTGGCAAAACGTCTTCGTTGCTTGGATGTTATTTACCGCGCCGAACATGACCGAGCACAGCCTGAGAACTCCCGAATGCAGTATCGATTTCGGTCGTAGTTTTGGGCAGGTTTGCCGCCGAAAACGAAACCTGTTTTTTTGCCCAAACTGGATCGTAACCGAACTTTCGGACGGACACAGACGACAACTGAAGTAGAAGGTGCCCCGCAACTTCGTCGGCGGAGGAGAAAAAATCATAACCATCTTTTTTCTTTAGCGTAGTCGGGTAAAAAGTATCCTATAACCATATGTGGATGCCCAGCTCGAAGTGTACCAAAAAGAGTTGAAATCCGTTCAGACGTTTGTTGACGTGATGAAGCCACGACACATACGAATGGTGGCTGAAAAGTTCGCGGCCTTGAAAATAAAATTAGAGAGAGTATTGAATTAAGTGTTTTTATTTTTCAATATAGTCACCTTCGAGTAATATGCACTTTTCACATCGAGAAAATAGTGCTTTAATGCAGTAGAAAAAAATATTTTTTTCTTTCTCTTCAAAATGGCTCTCTACAGCCGCCTTGATGTCATTGCCATTGGCAAATCATCGGCTCCGCAAGTCGTTTTTCAAAATTGAAATAAGAAAAGAGTCGCTGAGGGCCAGGTCTGGGCTATAAGGTGCGTGTTTTATTTCACCAAATCCCATTTTTTTAAAGCCAGCCTGGCAACATTCGACGTGTCAACGCATTGACCGATATCTAGGATCAAGTATCACATGGATTTGCCATACGCGTACACCCGTAAGGGATAAAAACAAAATACATGTCAGAGACAGTGTTACCAGGTAAACCAATGTTTCCCCCATTTTTTCCAGTACTAGCTGTTGGCCGGGTAATATATATATAAAATAAAACTAAAATATTTGAGTGGGTATATACACACACTTACGCATCCATACTAATATTATAAATGCGAAAGTGTGTCTGTCTGTTCCCTCTTCACGCTTGAAGCGCTGAACTGATTTGGACGAAATGTGGTATGCAGATAGTTTGAGTCCCAGGGGAGGCAATATACTACTTTTTATCCCCAAAAAATACCCTTATTTGCGATTAAGTAATTTAAGGCGGACGAAGTCGCGGGCAGAAGATAGTTTACTATAAAAATCCTGTTACTTTAAACGAGTAATTTTTGTATATATATTCTAGTATATATATATATATATATATATACAAGCAACTTCGCTCGCGGAGGAGAAAAAGTCACAACCCCTATATTTTTCTTTAGCACAGTCGAGTAAAAAGTATCCTTTAACCATCTGGTGTACCCAGCTACCAGTGTACCAAACATAGTTGAAATCCTTTTAGCAGATTTAGCGTGATGAAGCCACAATGACATATACAAACATTTCATTTTATAATAGTATAGAATATAGATATAATTGGTTTCTCGGAAACGGCGCTAACGATAAGGATGAAATTTGGTATGTAGACATAGTTTTGCCTTCCAAGTTTATCTAGATAAGTTTCAGCCACTGAGCAAAGCTCGGTCGCCCAGCACCTCTAGCACAACTGTGGTATGCGACTCTTTGTCGCGCGACCAAGATAGTCTGTCTCCTACCTTTCAATAAAATGCGAGAGGGACGGGTGATGCTATGTCGCGCGACAAGCATAGTCGCGGAGAGTTGTGCTAGACCGGCAGGTTCTAATTAATTTAATGTGTAATATTGATCTACACCTATTTTTACACTATCTATTGTAGACGGAGCTTTAATTGAGAAAATAAAACGATTTGCATATGGACTAGGGATGCCACGAATGAAGTTTTCGTCACATTCGCGAATATTAAGGATGCGAATGTACGAATGCGAATGTTTTTGAAACCCATTAAAAAAACTCAGTAAATCAGTCAGTTTTTTATTTCTCTAATTACCTATTTAACATAATATGGCAGTAGAAAGAAAAAAAATAGACCTCATAGGTTACAGTCTGTAACTGTACTGTACCATATAATGTCATTACGCAACACAACAATCACAGTAAACCAACTTAGTGAAAACTAAAAATGCTCCCTCCCTATTGGTCAAAATGAATCACGTCATGCGGCTAGCGCGCTCTGCGCATGCGCGAGTCGGCAGCGGGCAGCCAGGGCGGGTGAAACTTGTCACGACCTGCACACATTCGCATTCGCCAATAATTCGCATCGTTTGATGGAATGCGAATGTCGATGCGAATATTTCAAATTATATGAATCATTCGCATATGCGAATGCGAATGCGAATATTCGTGACATCCCTAATATGGACACATGAGCAGTTTTAAAAATAGTGTACCTTTTCGTTACACAAAAGGAAATTCGTTACACTAAGGATTTTATAAGGGCCAGGTTATAGTAACTTTTATACCCATATTAAATATGAAAAGAAAATACATTAAGGTTTCATTCTTTATTATAAAATGTACAAACATTAAAAATAACTACGTATTTTTTTTGTAAACCTACCTAATGTTAATCAGATCATCTTTTATACGCCAAAGATAAAACTGTACGTATGCATACAGTTCAATTTACTGTCATTTAAAAATTGTTTGCATATAGCCTTAACAACAAGAGAATAAAGGCTATCAACAACAGATCTATCCGAAAATCGTGATCTTTGAAAAATAAATTGAGGCCAATACATTTTTTTAAGCATTCCTGCAAAAGATCGATGCATTGTATATTTTTTGTTTAATATTCTATTCTTTTTGTAGACTTCTTCGGCTATTTCACATAGTTTTATAACTGCGTTAGAGGGATAATGCAGTCCACCTTTGTCTTTTCTGTATTGAAGAGTATTCTCCAAAAAATGTGTGGAGCATATGCGAGTAAATTTGGTTGGTTCCCAATTTAGTCACCGTGTTGCACATATCCACATCTGACATAATTTAAAACCTTTTTCGGGAAACTAAATCAAAAAGTTTCATTATTACGAAATTCCATTAATTAAGGGAAATTTACCAATATTTGTACTGGTATCCCTTAAAAACGTATAACGCACCCAAATAAAAAAGTAGTTGAAAATGGCGGAAGTACCAGTAAAGACCTAGTAAACTACGAAAATAAAGACTACTGAATTTGGACGGACAATACTATAAAACAAGTTATTAAAATATGTGATTTTAAGCAGATTTTAAATGTTTTGAATGCTTTTGATACGACTATACTAGGCCATTTATTGCATTCTATTTATATTTGCAGAAATCACGCGAAACTTAAGTCAAATCATTGCAATTACGAATGAAATGTTATATATTCACTTTTTCGCTCACTGCAGCTTTTACAGCTAAATATGCATCAATGTACCATTGTTTCAAGGATCTGTAACACGTATCACTCACTTTTAACCAGATATATTCATTACATATCTAATTTTTTTTACGATATTAGTGTTTTAGTCATACGTCACCTAATTTGTTGACCACATATTTTCAAAGCATGATGTGACCAACAAAAAAAAAGTAAAACTGACAAAGACAAAACATTTTGTCTATGTCTCTGTCACTCTTAATGGTTTATGTAAATAGTCGTCCCTTTCCCTCCCGATATTATTAATTGCATGTCACATCCATGAGATACTCGATCCTAGAACGATATTTTATTATTCCTGCGCCATTTCATGACTCAAACTTATCATTATCCAGCCCTCGAATATAGTATTAACATGATTTTTTTCATTTATCCCATAACAGCCATTTCGCCGGTACCCAAAGGTTAGAAAAAATGTATTAACAAATACCATTAATCATTGTTCTATCTACAAAAAACTATACTATTTGGATGACTGCAATCTTATGAAATTTTATGACACCCTTCATAAATATCACAAGCAAAAACTTTGCTAGGGGCAGTTCACTTAATTTATTCTGGCACAGCCGTTGAATTCATACACAGACACAGGCAGGGCAGCAATTTTGCATAGCGATGAGATGTATGTAAGTCAAGTAATTAGTTGTTACTTATGATAATAACACTCACCAACTTCCGTTGGGCCTCCTCGATCCTTCTATTATTTTCTGCCATGATATCTTCCAGCTCTTTCCTTTTACGAGCTTCTTCCTCCTGGATGACAGAAATTAGATATTAACACTATTTAACAACTATGTTGGTGCAGACATTGATAAACCAAAGACAGTTAAAAAAATAATAAAGGTAGCCCACATTCTACAAATAATTACAGAATTCATTATTCATTCATTAAAATACATTTTTCTATGTAGATTCCATGTCCTTGTATCACACAAGCATAGAGTAAGATAAGAGTTTTTGTTTGGAATTAATATTATCATCACCTCCATCTTGTATGCTTCAAGTGAATTCGTAACTTGAAGTTATTTTGAAATGCAAAAGCATTTTACATTAGGTGCAGTGACTCATAAACATGATTTATTATATGATATGTATAAACCTAGAGTATGAAACAGAAAAGTCAGAAAATGTTGTTATACAAAATATTAATTCAACAAATACCTTTAGTATTCACGACTGGCTCCTCAAGCTGCATCTCCATTAAATTCTTACGGCTTCTGGCTCTTGATCAGTCTTCTGACCTGACTTATACACTACGTGACTGCCAGGGACAGTCAAGTGAACAGTTTTAAAAAACTAGTGATAGGCCACGATGGCACTTACATAAGGGCAGGACGGGCAATCATCCTGTTGTACAGGTGTGATAATGTGCATGTCAGTACAGAATGTCCAGTTAACATTCGAGCCTGTGCCACAAGGGCAGTTACAACAGTTAACAAATTAAGAAACATATTCTCGATAGCACTCGAACTACACCTGACTGGACCTTTAACAGATATGATCGAAATAATACTTTTATTAGTTTCTTTTGTATTTTTAAGATCGCATTAAGCATTTCATGGTACTTAAAGTGTTGATTAGTTGCGAGAACAGGGTCTGTTGTCACAGAGTGGTTTTTGTCATGTGGAAAAGCAATAATAGAGGCATTGCGTTTGCACATGACTGGCGGGGTACAGCAGCAGTTACCTGTCTGGCGAGCTCCTCACGCCGCTGCTGCTCTCTCTGCCTCTCCAACTCCTCCATCATTTCTTTTTCCATCTTGCGTTTTGCCTCTTCAACTCTCTTTGCTACTTCTTGTTCAATTTCATCTTTTCTCTTCTCTAATTCTTCTTCTACTCTTTTCTTCACTAGGAGCTCTATTCTTTTCGCAGCTTCTTCCTCTACTACCTGTAAATCATGTTATATATAATATCCAATTACTACGGATGGGTTAGGCTCTAGTGTCGGGTAACCCGGGCAGCCCTAAGAGACATATGCTGTATGGGGGCCAGAGCGCCGATACGGTTGAGGCCGGTCCTGAATATGGATGTGATAATGCATGGGCATTTTGTTATTGAATGTTACACCCTTACACATTGTCTATGATTGTTTAATATAAAAAGGAATGTTGTCTATGTTTTTCCTTCTTCTTATTTCAATGGCTGCCTACTAGTAAGAGACCAAGACTATCACTAATTATATAAAGCTGTTCCTGAATAGAAATCGAGTTGTTTATTGTGCACACCACTCCGCTCTCCGATCCAGACCTCATCAGGTTATGGTCCCAGTTATACATACGCTTTTGTGCACAATATCAAGCGGTCAAGAAGCGGTGCTATTTGTCCTCCGGCTCGGGCAAATCCGCATGCTGTATTTTTTAAAGGAAAGTAACCTCAAAATTAGATTTCAATATGAGTGTTGAAGAAACGCGATTGTATTCCTTCAATAAACTGGAGGGAGTGTCAAATTACTCGACTTGGAAATTTTATATGGAAATGGCCCTTACACTTGAAAATCTAAAGGACTGCATTTTGGGAACGGAGAATGATGATGCAAAAGTGAAGAAGGCGCTAGCTCGTATCTGTCTGTCGGTGAAACCTGCGTGCCTTCAGTATGTACGTAACGCTAATAATGCAAAGGATGCATGGACCGCACTGTCAAAAGTTTTTGAAGACAAAGGATTTTATAGAAGAGTATGCTTATTGCGGAAACTTCATCACTCTCAATTTATGGATTACCCGGATATGAGTGCTTATATAGAAGGGGTAACTGATTTAGTGCAACAACTTGCCGACATCGGCAAAACAATTGAAGATGCTGAAATACCTGAATTGCTTCTCAGTGGGCTACCTCAGGAATATGACGTTGTTGTGTCAAGTTCGGAGTCTGCCAACGTTTCTTTGTCATTAACAAGCGAGCTGGTGCGCACTCGGCTCTTGCAAGAAGAACATCGACGTAAAAGTGGTGCTCTAGATATACACGATTCGACGGATACAGCTTTGGGTGCTCGCCGAAGCAATGTTAAATGTAACTATTGTAAAAAAGTTGGACACATTAAAACAAAATGTTATAAATTGAGAAATGACCAAAGAATATTGAAGTTCGAAGACCAGGCGGACCAGGTGTTAGTGGCGTTGACGTGTAATAATTTTAAGAACAATCATTTCATCCTTGATTCTGGAGCGAGCTCCCATATGTCTTGTGTTAGAGATAATTTTAAAAATTTTAAGAACTTGTCTGAAACACTAACAGTAGCAAATGGCCAAAATTTAGCTTGTGTAGCTAAAGGTGATATGACTTTCAAAACTAAGTACGGTAATGTCACTTTAACAGATGTAATGTATATACCGGGCCTCTCAACCAATTTAGTAAGTATAAGTAAATTATGTAAGAAGTCCCTATCTGTAAAATTAATTAACAAAAAATGCCTTGTACTAAGAGAAAGCACAGCCATTCTAACCGGCACTAAAGTTAATGGGGTTTATCTTTTAGACATTGAAGGGGTAGGTCAATCTTATGATCCACAGGTGGCGAACACTTCAACCATGAACATGCCTATGGAGCTTTGGCATAAAAGGTTGGGCCACTTGAGTTACAGAGGTATGCACACCCTAAAAAATATGGTTTCAGGTCTGATGTTTCCATATTCTCGGCAGGGATATCAACAGAACTGCGTGTCCTGTGCTAAAGGGAAACAGAATGTGGTACCGTTTCCCAAAGGGGAGGCCACTCGGGCCAAGCAGTTTTTGGAGCTTGTGCACTCGGACGTCTGCGGTCCGTTTCCTGTTAGCAGTTTGGGTGGATCAAGATTTTTTGTGACATTCACCAATGATTATTCAAAGAAGACTTTTGGGTTTTTTATCAAGCACAAGTCTGAGATAAGGATCTATCATGGAGCAGCGCTTCTAATGATATGTCAGGTGATGCTTCATTGTCATCATCACCTAATGTACAGTCTGATCAAGGGGAAGTTGTGCTTGAGCCGGAGCCAACGACCAGTACCAGCGAGAGGAATGTTCGAGGGGAAGTTGTGCTTGCGCCGGAGCAAACGACCGGCAGTGAGCGACGCGAACATCCCGTACGCAGTACGCGCTTTAACAAGCCAATCAGGTACAATGATTATGATTTATGAGAATCGTCAATGCCAGTCAACAATAATTCTTAGAATTGTCAGATAATCAATGAACCTCAATCTTATGATGAAGCCATGAATAGCCCTCAAAGGGAAGAATGGCTATCTGCTATGCAATCAGAATATGATTCATTGTTATCCAACAATGTTTGGACATTAGTGGATAGGCCCTTAGATCAAAATATCATTAAGAGTAAGTGGGTCTATAAGGTAAAAAATGAGTCTATAGGTAACAGTAACATAAAATATAAGGCACGATTAGTAGCATGTGGTTTCTCTCAGAAACAAGGCATTGATTATGATATTACTTTTGCACCCATGGTACGTCAATCAAAAATGCATATATTGTTTTGTATAGCTAATGAATTAGACATGGAAATTGAGCATGTAGATATAACCACAGCTTTCTTACATGGAGATTTAACTGAAAAAATCTAAATGGAACAACCTTTAGGATTTACATGTAATAAGAATAAAGTTTGCCTACTAAATAAAAGTATCTATGGCCTGAAACAGGCCAGTAGGGTCTGGAATACTAAAGTGAATAATGTATTGATAAATAATGGTTACATGCAAAGTAAATGTGAGCCTTGTATTTATATTAAAAGATCAGATAAGAGCTTAATAATTATTGCACTTTATGTGGATGATTTTTATATTTTTTGGAATAATAAGCTTGAAAAGGAAACATTACGTAAACTGTTAGAATCTGAATTTACCTCCAAACAATTAGGAGAGTTAAGAACTTGTTTGGGCATTAAGGTGTCGAGAGATAGGAAATGTGGTACATTGACATTGTCGCAGTCCGACTATATAAAGAAATTACTCTCAAAATTTAATATGTCAAACTGTAAAAGTGTCTCTAGTCCAATGGCAATTAATTGTAAACTTCTGAAACCCAAACAAAATACAGATTGTTTATCGGAAAATGTTTATCCATTTAGAGAACTCATTGGGTCACTCATGTATCTGTCTGTCTGTTCTCGGCCTGATCTTAGCTTTGCTTTGTCACAATTAAGCCAATTTTGTAATTGCTTCACAAAAGATCTTTGGATAGCAGCAAAAAGGATTTTGCGATATCTGTCTGGGACAATTAACTATTGTCTTGTATTTGTTAAAAGTGGTAATTTTAACATTTCAGTTTTCACAGATGCAGACTTTGCTAATGATTGTGATAGAAAGTCTTACAGTGGTTTTGTAATCAAATTAGGTGACTCAATAATTAACTGGGAGTCTCGTAAGCAACAATGTATTGCACTGAGCAGTACAGAGGCCGAATATCTAGCTCTTGGTGATGCCTGTCGTGAACTTTGTTTTGTCAGGAACTTCATGAATGAAATTTTTGACAAGCAATTATGTTGTACACTCTATAGCGATAACCAGAGTGCGTTGAGACTCCTAGAGATACGTGAATATTGCCACAAAAGGACAAAGCACATGGATCTAAAATATCACTATGTAAAAGAAGTAGTTAAGAAATATAATGTAACAACAAAATATTTGCCTACTGATAAAATGACTGCTGATATTTTTACAAAATCCTTGTCTGGTCTCAAACACTCTAGTTTTGTGTATGATCTAAATTTAAGAAATATAGAGTTGTAGAGTTCAATTTATCAGTAATAGCATGTTATGTGCATCATGTGCATATGTTATATAATTTTGTTTTAATGTGAAGTGTGAGGGGAAGTGATAATGCATGGGCATTTTGTTATTGAATGTACACCCTTACACATTGTCTATGATTGTTTAATATAAAAAGGAATGTTGTCTATCTTTTTCCTTCTTATTTCAATGGCTGCCTACTAGTAAGAGACCAAGACTATCACTAATTATATAAAGCTGTTCCTGAATAGAAATCGAGTTGTTTATTGTGCACACCACTCCGCTCTCCGAATCCAGACCTCATCCGGATGGAGGTTCAATAAGATTCAGGATTATCCAAAACCAGTTACAATTTAAAGACTGCAAGTTGGTAGAATTTTTTTACATACCTTTTGTTCGGCTTCTCTGACACGTCTCTGTCTCTCCATTTCTGCCAAACGATCCACTTCATCCATTTTACTGCGTCCTTTGGATTTTTTCCTATGAGTTCTGCCTCCATCATAGGACGCTTCACTACTTGTAGACGATGTAACGGAATGTGACCTCTTCCTGCAAGATTACAGTAGACAAGTGTCATTTTCACAGTCTTTACACTAGTATTTATGCATTAAAAATTACTTTGTTTACCTAGATTTAGAACTTCGTTCCCTCGGCTTATCAGTATGTTTGGAGCTTCTACTGCGGGATGTAGATCGATCTTTAGATCGACTCTTCTTTCTTGAATGCTTGCTGCTTTTGTGATGACGCCTAGGCGATTTACTTCGCGATCTCGATCGACCCATAATTATCTAAATGGGTTATATTAGAAATATACAACAATTACTCTGCCGAAAGTTAGAAATTCACCATGCCTCACCTAACACAGCACAGATTATACATCAATCAATCATCATCCATTTTGCAAGAGCCAAGAAAAAGCGATACAGATAAAGCAACATTTCTAAAATATATATAATACTTTGTTGGCTAACCTGAATATTGACACTCATTTTTTGTTTATCCTGTTTCATGAAATAGGTTCTGGCTTAGTGGGGAAAAACTTGTAAAAACGCTTTTTTTTTTTACGGAAGTCATAGTTACATGGATTTAATAACAAAACTTGATTGCGGACTTGCTTTTATAAGCCAATCAAAATTGAAACATATTACCAAACAAGACAAATTACAATGCTATACTAGAGAACGCGGTCCGAGCGAGAGCATCAAACCCGAGGACTGTCTCTCTCGCACAAGTTGCCAATGTAAAAGTAAATAACGGTGTGATATTAAAGAGTTTCAAGAAATACTGCATATAATTACTTGTTTATACTACCTAGGACTACATTTATATTAGGAATAAGTTGCCTTTTACCCAATTTATAATGTTAAAGATATCAACATTATTTACTGATTAAAACTTGTTGTTGCATTATATCATATTACTGGTATCCACAACGTTGACATAATAGTTATCAGTGGTCGGAAACTCTCATACAAAAATAAGATGTATGGCAATCGAGTTACTTCACCAACAACATAATGCGTGAATAAAGTAATGGCAACACTGATGGGATGTCATTCGTGTTGAATCCTGACGTCTGTTAACCTAATGGTGGTTTTCATTCATTTTGATAATTATTCTGAAGTTTTTGAAATTTGTTGTGGCGTTGAGTTGAGCAAATTTGCTCCGCCGCTCAATTAACTGTGTGCGTGAAATATTGTAGAGACAAAGACTCGTTATGTTTTGAAATAGACTCGTGGTGTTTTGAGATAGTGTTTCTACAAAAAGGTTGCTAACGAGAATTTTCCATAGACCATGGGGTCCCGTGTGCTCTTATGGAATAAACGGTAGCTATTTTTAGGAAGTATTATTAGCATTAAACCTCTCAGTACATTATGTACTTATCACACATTGTTATTGAAGAACTAATTAACTATTAAATTTTTGTAAAATTTCAATGTCGATTTCAGTTTATTAAGATTTAATAAAGTTTTCATCACATTTATGATTTGTTTAATTCTTATTCGAACAGTAATTCTGATTATGAAAGTCGTGCTACAGTGAGTAACTTCGGTAATTACCGGATATGGTAAACCCTACTCTGTGCATAATCGGTTTTTCACTACACTACTTTTAAAATTGTGATGACATGGCAACATTTGATTTTTCTTATATTGGTAGAGCATTTACCCGATGGTAATACAAATCGTTCAGAAAAGAAATAGTATGAAGTTCCGTCTCTTAAAACGTAGTGATTATATTCTCTTTGATAGTTATGTCAATGCAGGTCAAAAAATTCCTCAAAAAAAAAATATGTGAATGGGGACAATATTATTTTCTCAAGGCCTCAATCATAAATAATAATAGGAGAGCGAGACCGCAAAATTTCGAACCGACTTGAAGTTCCGCTGTGGCAAACTAACAAATTCGGACTAAGCATCACTTTTATGAGAAACCATTGTGCATTTCATCGCGGTATCAAGTCGGTTCGAAATTTTGCGGTCCGCTCTCCTACTATAAGAGTGTATATATGGCCTAAATATGGTCAAATGATGTTGTGTAAAGGGATGTTAAAGCAAAACCTTCACTAATTTTATAAAATTATTTCACAGGTAACGAACATTTGATTTTATTTTACGATATAACATCAATACCATATAATATTTTCTTCTGTTTCCGCGATTATTACTCATTGAAATAAAACAATTTAACGGATTATATCCTGTAATACATCTCATCAAGGAACAAGCGAGACACAGGACTGCAAAACCTTAATTTCCAAACGGTGTAAAATATCTTATCTGTTTAAAAGTAGTTTAATAGTCTCTGTTTTTAAAATATTATAATTAGTAATGAGGTAGCCTGGGAGTTTTTCTTTGCAGCGTTTCTTTTCTCCTCAGTACGCCTCATTTGTGAAATGCTGCTTGGTAAATTATTAGAATAAAATAATTAAGCCCTTCTGGCACATGTGTAACTGTCTTTACAGCTTAGGCCCATCTGGCATGTATGTACACCTTTATTTGTGTTTTTCAAAAAAAAAAATGGGTAGTTTGCACAAATTGTAACTTTGACAGAGGAAAATACATCTTTTCTCAGTCCACCCGTGACCATGGAAAGCTGGAAAGCTTCCGAAACGTCGGGAACTAAAATGAGATAATATACGCGATATAATCCGTTAAATTGTTTTATTTCAATCAATACCATATGTCAAACGTATTAGGGTGTCTATGATTTAGGCCGGTTTTGCAAAAATCATAACTCGTAATGTTAAGGTAGGTACGTTTATCTTACATTGTACTGTTGTTGTTCTGAGATGTCGTAATAGTGAATATGCATGAATTTTTATTTTTGCTTTAATAAATGCTCATTCATGTAACAAACAGTAGACTAAAATATTTTTTTGAATAACTATAAAAATAACCACGATAGAATCAAACATTTTGTTCTATATCTTTCTAGCAAGACAAAATTGAATAATGAGTTTAGGTATATGGACGGAGTGTACTATGACGTAACAGTGCATATCGGACCTCTCAGTCTAATTAGTAGTTTAAAATGCCTATATCATGCGTATTTTGTTGGCCGATTTTAATTTCACATTTTGAAATAGTTTTCACGGTATTTTGATATTTAGTGACGAAAAGCGATAAAAAAATATTAGCGTGTATTATCTATTATTTATCTACATAAATAAAAATCAATTGCCATGCATTATTTATCATTATCGTAGATTTGTGGGCCTTCTGTATGCCGCTTCGACCAGATTTGATCAATTGTGGCAGGCCTTTATTACCATTAAGTTCACTACTGAGACCCGTTGAGTCTAGGAATTCCCAGATTTTTTGCATACAATTTTGCCCTAGATACTTCTTTTGAAATAAAACAATTTAACGGATTATATCGCGTATATTATCTCATTTTAGTTCCTGACGTTTCGGAAGCTTTCCAGCTTTCCGTGGTCACGGGTGGACTGAGAAAAGATGTATTTTCCTCTGTCAAAGTTACAATTTGTGCAAACTACCCGTTTTTGAAAAAAACAAATAAAGGTGTATATACATGCCAGATGGGCCTAAGCTGTAAAGACAGTTACACATTTAATATGTTGTTCAAATTTGTGAGCTGAATAACGGGTATTGTGGATAAGTTTGCACAGTAACTTTACACTAGCTTGGCGGAGAATGCGTTCACTACCGAAAATGTCCTTCTTCGGTGCTATTTTCACGCATGTAGGAATGAGATCTTTATCACGGCATTCTTTAAGGAAATTCAATGAACTTCGAGCTCGTGCGAGTCCCGTCGTGAGGTCTTCATACCGCCTGATTTGGTTAGCAACATCCAGTCCGTACTGGTGTACATAATATTTTCTTCTGTTTCCGCGATTATTACACATTGAAATAAAATAATTTAACGGATTATATCGCGTATATCTCATTTTAGTTCCCGACGTTTCGGAAGCTTTCCAGCTTTCCATGGTCACGGGCGGACTGAGAAAAGATGTATTTTCCCCTGTCAAAGTTACAATTTGTGCAATCTACCCTTTTTTGAAAAAACAAATAAAGGTGTGTACATACATGCCAGATGGGCCTAAGCTGTAAAGACAGTTACACATGTGCCAGAAGGGCTTAATTATTTTATTCTAGCTTTTAATGCTAAGCAGCATTTCACAAATGAGGCGTACTGAGGAGAAAAGAAACGCTGCAAAGAATAACTCCCAGGCTACCTCATTACTAACTATAATATTTTAAAAACAAAGACTATTAAACTACTTTTTAAACAGATCAGATATTTTACACCGTTCAGAAATTAAGGTTTTGCAGTCCTGTGTCTCGCTTGTTCCTTGATGAGATGTATTACAGGATCCCAAGCTGGTGGTAGTGCCAATCCATCTTCTCTATTGAAATTAGGATGCTTTTTAATCTCAATAGCCTCGCGTAGCATTCTGGGAAAATATCTTTTTTCTTTGGCAAGGATAGAAGGTTTATCAAACTTAATTGAGTGGTTTGGTTTGTCAATGACATGTTCACAGACTGCAGACCTATTACACCGACGGTGCTTGATATCTGCTATGTGCTCCTTCACCCGGGTTGATACACTGCGTTTCGTTTGACCAATGTATGAAAGACCACACTCACAGTCCAGCTTATAAATGCTAATAAATTTGTAGTTACTACTGATATAGTTTAAGAATTATTGCTAGTCAACGTTCTTTAATTTTGTCCATGACTGACTCACTGACGTACTGATTCACCGATCATCAAAAATCTAAAGCAGACCCACGAGCTCCAAATTTTGAACCATTTTAGTGTAGCAATCAAAAACAAACAATTTGAGGCAAGTTTTAGGAATATACAAGCTGCATAAGTAAATTTGTAATTCTATATTAATATTTGCATTTATAAAGTTAGTTTTGCAACGCATACAATTTTTCGTTACATAAAAGCCAAAATAAGAAACCAGATACCGGATACTGGCTATCTGACAACCGGACACCCGACATCGGACCACCGGACACCGACAAACGGACGTCGCACACCGACAAACGTACACCGGATGCAGGACAACCGGACACCGACAAACGGACAACAGATACTGGACAACCGAACATCGGAACACCGGACACCGGACGACCGGACAACCAGACTTCTGGTCACCGGACACCGATGACACCTGAAGGTACTTGTCGCTGAAAAGTCCCACCTGTGAAACGTACATAGGTAAAGGTACTCGTCGCTAAAAAGTTCCACTTGTGAAATGTACATAGGTGAAGGTACTCGTTGCTGAAATGTCCCACCGCTGAATCGTGCATAGGTGAACGCACAATTCGCTGAAAAGTCTCACCGGTGACGTATGTCCAGGCGAACCAATCTCTCGGCGAAACGTTCGTAGTTGTACTGTTCATGTATGAAACATACGTAGACGGAAAGTTATTTTGATGAGATAACCATAAGTGAAACGTTCTGCTGGCGATCAGTCCGTCGAAGAAAAAACCGTCCGAGAATGGTTCCAGAATGCCATGGAATTTAGACTCGATAATACAAAGTTACATCAAATAAGAAAATGATTTTATCATAATTCCGCAATGTTCTATCGTTACACCATACAATTTTTTTTAAAACAAAAGCATGTTCATAAGAAGTTCAATTTCATGGAAATATCAGGGCTGTCCATATCGTTATACAACGCCTAGGCACTTGTCCCACCGCCGGCGAGTAAGCGATGAGCTATCGGCGAATTTCTCGCCCAAGAAACGAACAAAAGATAATTGCTCCCGTGTAAATGAATGAGAGAGATATATTTATAGCTCATCGCTGGCTGTTCACACTGCCGGCGATTTATCTCTCACTTTTATTTACATGGGAGCTATTATCTTTTGTTCGTTTCTTGGGCGAGAAAATAGCCGATAGCTCATCGCTTATCGCCGGCGGTGGGACAAGTGCCTTACGTCGGCTTCACACATTGTCATAATTATTTACGAGCTTAAATAATAGTTGGCGGACCTCACTTGGTATAGTTATTGTTAATATTATTTAAAATAAATGCCGCATGAACTGCGAACCATTTGAATGAATGACATTAAATCAGTGAACGAAAAAAACATACAAAACGCGAGCTTCATACCAAATTGCAATACAAAACGGGGTAAATATTCTAAATCCGCATGCGCGTTGTGTGACCAATAAGAGTTGGCCAAAACATAACTCTACTTTCTATTACCCAAAACAAATAATTGTGATTTGCCAATTTCATAATAACTGGCTATAATTTCTAGCGCTGACGTTTTATAGTACCAATATGACGGCGACTATGAAAACGCATACCTAGTAGATAGTAACATGCAATAAAGAGTATTTTTGTTGGCAGAATTGTCGTATTATTTAAATTTAATTTTCAGTTTTATTTTATTTTTAAATAATCATAGAATAACTTTACGCAAATGTATTGACCACGGCTGATTGACGCACAACAGCGTCGTTAGTCCGGGAGTATGAAGTAAACGGTTTTCAAACAACTAACCATTACCTACGCCAGTTTATATGATACAAAAGTGGACACTATTCGTCGTGTCCTTCATAGTGAACGATTGCAGCATCGTAGGCATGCGGTCAAATTTTTACTAACACCACATCACAAAGAAGAAATATTTTAGTTCACCCGGGAACACTTAAATGACGATTGGAGCAATGTCATGTTTACAGATGAAAAAAACATTTTATATGTGGAGTCTGCTCGTATTACTGTGAACATGTGGGCTTGGATGAGTGCTGCGGGCCTATGATGGTTGCGCATGTCACGCGATAATTAAATGACATAGCTGCCGTCACCTTCTGACACGTATATGAGTGCGAGAGTGACAGGCGTGTTACCATATCATTTATCGCGTGATAAGCGCGACCACCATAGACCCGCTGATCCGGGAGAACTGGTCAGAGTGCTGAGTCGGGCGAAGAGTGCTGACTATTACAATGTGCTGGAAGAAACCGTGTTACCAACTATTAGGAATGTCTATGCAGAGGAAAAATTATCGGTAACTGCGTTTGTTAAGATAACTGTCCGGTCCCATAGATCGTTCGCAAAATGTGCGTGAGTGGTTTTACCAGCACAATAAATGTCATATCGTGGTCTACTAGATCACCTGTCTTAAATTCCATAGAAAATGTATGGGGTGTTATCGTTGAACGTTGTCATCATCAGAATATTCAATAATAACATGTTTTAAGTGTAATAATGAAATTACCTATGAATAAAGTATTTTTGAATTTGAATTTGATGAGCAAAACGCAGAAATATTGGAGACACACTGTGCTACAATTTGGGATAGTATTCGTGGTTCGGGTCTGCGTCAAAATTTCTTAGAATTTATGCGTTCCCGCGCTTGCAAGCAGTTATAGATAACAATGTGATAATTAGCTATATATTAGTTACATTACTAACTTTTTTAACTATTCTATAATACTACATTATTTTTATTGTTTGAAATTGAAAAATATGGTTAATTTTTTTTAAGTTATATGATAATAAATAACTTTCTTTTGTGTTATTCAGTTTATTACAATCTTTTTTCATCACGCCAACTTTGACTAATTGATAAATGATAAGCAAAAGTGAATCAAACAGCAATATTATAGTTAAGTAACTATTTATAACCAGGTCTCAGTTTTATTTTATACTTATAATTGTATTCAGTAACAAAATAAGACAAGTATTGTTTTGTTAAGGTGAAGCTTCAATCCTCTTTCTGATTTCCGAAACGAATAATTAAGCTGTAGCCTCAACAAAGTATTTAAATTGTAGTATTTTTTACTTGAATTATATTTTAAAAATAAGTACTGTGTGAGTAATAAACTTTGTTGATTCTTTTTATTGTTTTATTATTGTATATCTATTAGTCCTTTAGGTTAATTTTACGCACATACCCATTTATCTAACTTCATATTAATAATAATAAAAGAACACTCCTTATTCAGTGGGGTTTTCTACAAATAAACCCTTACTTTTTTCTACTAATTTATATACTTAGACCAAAGTTTAAATGTATACAGCCGAGACAACTGCACAAATGTCATATCAGGTTAAAAAATGTTTTTCAAAAAAACAACACAACTTAAAAATAAAGTGTTTGTTCATTCGAAGTCCAAATAACGTGCACTATCTACAATATGAACACTAAACAATTGAATATAGATCTATCCCTATCATAGCTATGAATTCAGTCATGTTTAAATATTTTTATTGTAAATTTCTGAATGTTTTAACATTAAATATTTTCAAACGAATATATGTCTAAAATCTGTATTGTCATTATGAGAACATGCAACATAATATTTTTAGAGCAGCCCTATGTTTGATAGCCCACAGCCTCAACATAGGTAGGTATTATTTGGTTTGAAACATTTATACAAATAAATGCAGGAAGTAAAACGAATTATTTTCTAATTCCTAATCACAGCCAGTTCATTTATTTATTATTTCTTTTAAAATCCATATAGTTCGCACATGCAATAATCATGTCCTCGTATGCTATTTTAAGACAGGAATAATAAATATAACTATAAGCCCTCCTATTGTCATTATTTAATAAATTATTTAATTATTTATTTTCAATAATAAAATTTTTGTATTCAATTAATTACACTAGTTGTTTATAACTGTATAAATTTCATATACATTCAAGATCTGTTTTTCGAATAAGTATAAAACCGTGAATTCGTGGATAAATTCTTCATACTTACGTTGTATAAAATGGCGGCAACAGATTTTGTAACGATAGTTTCTTTGAAATATCGTCAATTGCTTTAGGAGGGCAATAGACTAGCTAGCGTGGCAACATTACACAATTTTTTAAAAAGAAGGGTATTCCACTTGTTAAACATAGATGTCGTAATTTCGTTTTAAGTTTTTTTCAATTTGATGAATAATAGTAATCATATTATATCGAACACATATTTTAGTAACTACAAGACCATTAAATTTAATTATGTCACTAAAATCGTCAGTTTTGGTCACAACGACGCCATCTAGTTAATTTTTGCAAAGTTAGCCTGCAACCGGCCTAGCCATTATCGACCGCAAGGTGACCATACAATTTTGCTGTCGATAGTATATTTGGGTACTTTAATTGGGCTGATTTTATTAGGTACTTGAAAGGTTCCGCCCGCAACTTCGTTCGCGGAGGAGAAAACGGCCCTCTTTTTTCTTATGCGTAGTCGGGTAAAAATATCCTATAACCATATGTGGATAACAGCTAACAGTGTACCAAAAAATGGTGATATCCGTTTAGGTGATTTGGCGTGATGAAGCCACAACGATAAGTAAACATACAAAAAATAAAAATATTTCTTTTTATTCAATGACCTACGAATAGTTCCATTATTTTATATCTTCAATCTACAGACATATCATTTTTACAACTTTATAATAATATAGATGTAAATAGGTAAATTAAAAATTTACATGATATTCTGATATAACTAAATTTATTTAAAATTATATTTTTGTTCATGTACCTTTATTGGTAAATCAACAAAAACATAAAATAATGTTTACATAAATAAACAAGGTCTTTTTAAATGTCTCACTTTGATATAATTATTTATTTTTTTCTCCCCTGTCTGAATTGTCTATTATTAAATCTAATTGTAGTAAATATTCTAAATGTAACAAAGAGTCCGAAATTAAGTTTCTTGGCATAACACAGGACGCACGCGCTACGCAAAAAAATAATTTATAAGTTTACTTGACGTAAACAGGCAAAAACGCTGTACGCCATATGAGTCTATAGATCATCTTTGCTTTGACGTCACACGGGTTGAAAACAAAAAATTGACAATATCATCAGTGTAAAAACATCGATACTTTCAATTAAAAATCATGACTTCCACCAGTTTATATGGAAAATATAGTTATTATCATTATTGTATTGTCCGAGAATGCAAGAACATATCAAAACTTACAGACGAATTAAAAAATTGAATTGAAAAGTACGTGGTAAATTTGTGCTATCTGCCTTCATAAGTCATTCATGATCGCTCTTATCAATAAAACGGGAAAGCAGTAACAGTAACACGCGGATTAGTGGTATTTACAAATAATAAAACGATCACGATCACAACCTCCAACGTCCACAAGTCACTTGTGTCATAAATGTCAATGTCACAGTACATGGCTCCATAGCGAATTTCACTCGTATAAGATTCGACATGAAGTTTGCTTAGTGCCCTGTGTCGTCATAAAATGGCCTACAGCGTTTTCAGAGTTCAAAATTTAAAAAAATAAAACGATTTTTAAATTTGAAATATGTAGCCATCTTACACTTTTAAAATCTGAAAACGATATATATTGGTTTCTTAAGTTGTTGTTGTAAATTTAAAGATGTTAACTTTCCTTCCCAATTTAGAAACTGCGCAGATAAAATGTGTTCAGATAGTCATCACGTCATAAACAGCTTTTGTGTGATGGGACATCGCAGTGGTACCACGGTTCCAGAGTGCTCTCACTCTCATTATGCTGAGCCGATGACGGAAGGTACAACTCCTTAATGGGTAAGAGTTAGAGGATAATTCTTAAAATAATCATCTATTATAGGTACGTACGTTAAGACTGTTAGTTATATTTATTATAGTGTGTCCCTGAGGTAGTCTCCTTATCACCAAGCCAGGATCTGATGATGGAATACCAGGGAAATCGAGAGAAACCCTCAAATATTATAGGCACTAACAATATTTTGTATATATATTTTTCTAAAGTTATTCAGTTGTTTTCGCCTGGTTGTCATCATCAGACAAACAAACTGAGCTGATGATGGAAGGTAAAAATAATATGAACTAAGTAACAAACTTTTACACGTCTTACTTCCAAAGACTCGAGATGCGTGCAAAGTGCCTCCTCAATCTTCCCATTCTGGGCTCAACAAAATACTTTATATCACTACTAAAATCCATCACTAAAAAGCAAAAAATATATTTTTTTAATTAAAATGTCACACCTGAAGTAAATAAAGTTCTTTATCCAACAAAAATACGAATGAATATGACTAAATATACTTTAGTTATTATCTAGGTAGATAATAACTAAAGGCTCGTCGCCGCGGTTCTTAATAGTAATAAATGCATGGTTTGGCGCCAACTTCAAAAGATGATTCAAATGTGATCCGTACCGTATATAAAAGATTATTTATGGCTTTTTAGTTTATAGTGAAGTCGGTTCTTTTTGAAAAAAAAAATTATGTGACTTATTAGCTGAATATAATCTCAATCTTATATGACTTCTTTGCTAGTTGGGAGGAAGGCAGGAGACCTAACTGTGTCTAGTATTGGCCTTCTTTCGCCTATCGATAATAATGATGATGAATGATGACCAATAAAAATGCATTAAAATATCATTTTTGTTTATTGCATATGATAATGTCGTTGTATAAAATGCAATTTCATGGTAAAATACAGAACATAGCTAAACAGGTAGGGCGCCAAATTAAGATTTAAATGATCAAGGTACGACCACTCTAAGCTTGCGCATGGTATGTTGTACATTGTTCAACTTGTGGATCAAGTTTTTTTGTAGTAAGTATTTAACAAATCAAGCAGTGCTTTTTCAAGACGACCTAAATCTTTATCACATGGTGTAAATTGTGGACTTCGATCAGGACATTCACCTTCGGATGAAATCTTTTTAGAGCCATCATTTTCGGTTATATTTGTGGGCTCAGAATTACTAGGTTCTTCGGTTGCTGAAACGTTTGTGTCAGATTCTACTCCATCCATCTTTTGGTTAACTGTACCCTGCTTTTTAGGCTGCGAGCATTGACCATTTAATTCTAGTACCATGCTACTTGTTAATTCGTAATTTTTATCAGATCTAATTCCGTTTTCATTATAAATTGATTTCATCACTTTTATAACCGCTCCGATGTCTAGATGTTTCTTTATGTCTTGAATAGAATCTTTGAGCTCAACTTTTCCTTTATGAAAGTAGGATGATGGGAGACGATGGCCGCGTACACTTAGGTCTCTAGAGACAGAAGAGTATCGGGGCATGGTGAACGGTTGACGATAAACGCATTCAAATTTACCGGTGGGAGATTTCGGATTGCTGGCGTAGTCAATAACCACTGTAAATAACCACATATAATTATTAAAGCTTTGTCCAGTTTATGTTTAAAATATGTCGGAAAATACAATTTAAAAAAAACAAGTGCGAGAATAACTCGCGCACCAAGGGCTTCGTACGAAATTGCACTTAATTTAACCTAATTGGGCAGTTCAGTTTACGAAAGGTGATACGAACGACAAACGGTAGACTTTAAAGTAGCTATTTCATGTGAGTACCAAATCACCTGAATTTCTAGGATTGCATAGGGGTCATGTGATATACAGTGGCTCGCTTTTTCCAAGGACCATAGCTCCGAAATAAATTATCATAGGATGTTGCTACTAAAAATTGTTATGGTAAATTGTATCTATTATATGTTATATGTGTTGAAACGAGCCTTCGTTACCCCTGTTACAACCCATCTTACTACCAGTAGTAACACGGGAGTTTTTTTTTTGCCCGTGTTAGCCGCTGTGTATAGGTAATATAGCCGATAGGGTCGAAATAGTAGTGGCTCTGCCTCAATTACACAGTGGTTAAGGGTGTTACACAGTGGATAATTTCTGGTTAATTTACAGAGATAAAACAATTTAATTCGTAAATCAATGTTTATTCATCATTCATCATTTCAGCTATAGGACGTCCACTCCTGGACACAGGCCTCCTCTATAGACTTTCACATGGGCCGGATAAAGGCGACCCGCATCCGGCGAGTCCTCGCAACCCTAACCAGGTCGTCCGAACAACTAGCGGGTGACCGGTATACACTGCACTTGCTGCTATGCGGTCTTCACTTGCGAACCTGTCTGCCCCAACGGGCACCGGTTCTTCGAACTATGTACCCTGCCAATACCACTTCAGTTTGCTTACACTATTTGCTATGCAGGTGACCATGGTTCGTCTACGAATATCCTCATTTCTGATTCGATCTCGTAGAGAGATCCCGATCATACCCCTTTCCATAGCTCGCTGAGTGATTCTGAGCTTCCTAAAGAGGCCTATAGTTAGAAACCACGTCTAGGCTCCGTAAGTCATTACCGGTAATATGCACTGGTTGAAGTTTGAAGACTTTTGTCTTAGCAAAAGACGCTTCGCAGTTTCCCAAACGCTGACCATCCGAGTTGAATCCGTCGATTAATCTCTTTCTCGAAGTCGAACTAGCCTAAATTGATTGTTTGTCCGAGATAGACGTATTCGTCGACTACTTCTAGGATCGAGTTACCAACCAATACTTACTGGGGCGGACGATACATGGACATTTGACATGATCTTAGTCTTGTCCATTTTCATCTTAAGGCCCACCTGTTGGGATACTCTGTTGAGATCTTCGAGTATCATACCGAGATCCTCCACCGTCTCTGCCATTTCCACGATATCGTCGGCAAACCGAAGGTGCGTGATGTATGTACTCGCCATTAGTGCTGATGTGGAGTCCCTGCCATTCCAAGAACTTGAAGGCGTCTTAGATTGCGTTGTCGTAGATATTACATCACCTTGTCTTACACCTCTCCGCAACGGAATCATCTCCGTAAAAAATCATCATTATAATTATAATAATACTAGCTGTTGCCCGCGACTTCGTCCGCGTAGAGATGCAACTTATAGTTTCACCCCCTTTTTCGTCCCTAAAAGGGATGAAGTTTGACATAAACTATAGCTTATGTTTTATTCTGATATATAAGGTGCATAACTGGAAAGTTTCATAAAAAATCGTCCAGTAGTTTTTGAGATTAAGAGGAACGTACATACATACTTTCACGTTTATAATATAGATAGGATATAATGAATTAAATCCATGACATAATCAGGAGCAATGTTTAAAATAGCCTTTTAGATTTTCTTCCTCATTAGAAACTTTGTTAACTTCGTAGTTTGGTAATAATCGCATAGTGTCTACGTGAGAAATCACTAATTAAAATTGTAGCGCCTTATAGTTGTAACGTATGCTATGCCTGATAATTTAGCACGCTCATTCCTCTGCAAATACCTTCATACTTTCTTTGGTGTGGCCACCAATAGAATGAGGCTTTGGTAGATGAGGCATCCTAAATTATAAAAACATATATATTAGGGGGTTTAAAATATGTAAAAAAGATCCAAGGCACATGAACAACTATAACTAACCAATAATTGCCATTTTTAGTACACAATGAATCATACATTACATTCACTACAGTACACAGTGGTTCATGATCCATTGTGTACCTTTGCGAGTTGCGCCAATGTGGACTAATACCGCCATTTTGAACACATTTATATGCTTCGAAATGTAAGTCTATTTTCCATTGGGTTTCACGCCTCTACTTCCCCAGTTAAGCACATATTGCGAAAAAATACCGGCCAAGAGCATGTCGGACCATGCTCAATGTAGGCTTCCGCAGCCGTTTATACAAAAAAGTGCACTACAAATGAAAAAAATACGATATGAAAAAAAAACTAACAAAAAAGCGTGTCTCCCGGGCACTTACGTCCCTTTGCTGAGAAGTACAGTTTTTCGCCAATAACTTAAAAAACGGTATGTCCGATCATATTGAAAACAATTTTCGTTGGAAGTATTTATTAAGTTTTATATTTGTAATTTTTTTCATATTTTTTGAACATACCGTTTAGAAAATAAAAAGGGGGGGACACACACAATTTTTGCTACTTTCGGAGCGAATATTTCAGAAAATATTTAATAAATTAATAATTTTTCAATATAATAGGAGCTGTCGAATAATGTGCTAAAGTGAGCGCCAGTTGAAAACGAAGAAAATGTAAACAACCCTATTTCGTAATCACGCACTTTCAGAACACAATTTTGGTCTTATCATCAACTTAAAACCTTAAAACTTGAGTTCACATACATTTTTAGTTAAAATATCTGATATTTATTAGTATTAAAGTTAAAATAAATCTACGAACGTGTTTTACGATAAGTGTCAAAGGCTAGCCAAGATTTTTTATTCGTCGAAATCTATATTGTCTATGAAAAAACTTCAATTGGTAGTGATGGGACATGACCAGTGTTATTTTGTTATCGATTCGATTCAGACACGGGATTTATATAAATTTTATAATTCGAAATAGTATGTAGGAAAATACAAATTTGGTTTCAAAGTTCGACAAAGAAAAGTATAAGACCAATTTTGTTGACGAATTAGCTAAGTCGAAGGGTAAAATTGTGCTCCGCCTTCCACCTTACCACTGCGAACTTAATCTTATTGAGCTAATTTCGGCACAAGTGAAGTCGTATGTGGGCAGGAATAATAAAACTTTCAAAATGACGGAGATCAAAAGTTTGCTTCAAGAAGGTTTAGCCAAAGTCGGTGCTGAACAATGGGCAAACTGTGTGAGGCACGTCATAAAAGAGGATCAAAAAATGAAGTAAATAGACAGGATTTCCGACACCGTCATAGATAATGCGGCTATCACATAGCCTTTCACTATTACAGTCACTTATGATGACACTTCGGAGGGTGATAGGTATTTGAAAATAAATATCTCTTCGGTAATTTCAAATAGAATGCATTTCATTCAAAAAAAAAAAATTAATTGCCCAATGACTTTTCTTTTCTATTCCCTACTACTTTTGGGAAGCCTAGAGGCTATTAAGCACAAACTTCGGTAGCTAAATAAACCTCAAATTACTTGAACAAAATGTTGTCTATGATTGGGTAAAAATTGCTAGAAGAATTAATAATATATTTATTTAGTATTTCTTCCAGTTCGTAAGTATTTCGCAAAGGATATGTTTAGTCGATGAATGTTAATACTATTCCCATCACTATTTTCATAGACAACAAATGCAATTAATAGTCAGCCACTTTACACATTGATATTTGCTGATTATTTTTTTCTGTTTCGGTTACATGTATGGAGTGCCTGACCCCCCCCCCCCCCCCCCCCCCCTAGAAATATATATATTTTTTATTTAACGATCAAACAAAGTAGCGGCTTACACAAGACACCTATGTTCCACAGAAGATAACCGTGTAAGGGAACGAAAAATGCCCCTGACGGTATTAGCCAATGAATGTATCCTATGCATTGGTCATAATACTACTTATTAATCTGTCAAGTTTTATGTCATAATTATTGACAGTTTCCTTGAAATGTCACTTTAAAGTTTTTTTTACTTTTCTAAATATGTTAAAAACTACTGGTCCGTTTCTTTTGTGATTAACGTGTATTGTTAATGGTTTGAAGATGAATAATTTCGTAAAAATCTCCTTCGTAAGTCTCTAGGTCGACATTATCTTGGTAATATTTGATGTCAAATATTTCAAACTTTTTTTTTGACACTTGGGAGTCAGCGACACCTACCATTTTTTTTTACACTAATGTGACATCTCCGTCCGTACAAATATATATTTGTCTCAAATCAATCGGTGTGGAGCAACATGGTGATTTTTAATTTTAAGTATAGCGGCCTAGTATATCACCAAGGTAGCTGTAGTTGCTGATATGTTTAGCTACCTAATAAGATATTTTTTGTATTCGTAGGACGAATAATTGACCGATAATAGCAAAAATACCACACGTGCTCAGGTGTTTGAAAAATTAAAAATGCCGCCATTTTATGACAGTTGACTTAAAAAAAAAACACGTGGTGATTTATTGATGAAATTGATTGTACTACAAAACCTTAAAAGCTCCGACATCGTTGACCAGACACACTGTATATACTGCTAAAAACAATATAGGGGCCACTAAGAATTTTGATCGTAACGTGAAAATATATAATAGTTAATATTTTTTTTTTAAAAAGTCTTCAGAAGGCTTTTGTTTCTGTTTGGGCTAGTAATCGATTAATTAAATGTCAATTGTTTTATTTGTTTTAATTGAGATAATATAAGATTTTTGTAACCACAAAAACTGAACAGGAATTCTCCGCACAAGAGTGGGCCTTATTTTGTTTTGAGTAGTATATGTACACGTACTATGAGTGTATTGATACTTTATATAATCTTCATTATTCTACGGATTTCTTGAGCGTAAACTCCGTTATGAAGTAAATGAAATATTCTTCGGATTGACTATCCTGAATCTACATAAAAAGTAAATCTAAAATCAAAATGTTTGTGTATTTAACTTATAGACATAGGAATTATTCACATACCAAAAGGAATTAACTTCTGAACATAAACAAAGAAATATATAAACCAACTTTACATAATTTTTTCGCCTCTAATTCCAAGTGACTACATAACTAAACCAATTTTAAAAAATGTCTATACGAGCCCAAAACCCGCGCTTGCCTTACTTGTCTTGTCTTTATATAGTTAGGAACTAACACTTCTCTTTCATCAGAAATGCTACGAAACCATATCTTTCGACTTGCCCTACTCCAAAACTCACGGCATGCCACTGCCTTAGAAGTATTATTACAAAAACAATATAATTTCTGGGAAATTGACATACAACGATATGTATAGTCGTATATACCTTTTGTATTACCTTAAATATATACTAGAAAAAAATAAATAAGGGCCATTCCGTTTTTTCGATATAACGTAATCAAATTGTATCGTATCGCATCCGGAACACTACGCTGCGCTCTGTATCACAACTGATGTTGGAGAAAAAACCGCAACGCTAAAGTGAGACTGGGCCGGTCACGTCTGCCGCATGCACCCGGAAAGGTGGGGTAGTGTGGTCACTAAATGGGTGCCACAAGATGGGCAACGTAGACGGGGCAGTCCTAGGCGGAGATGGCGGGACGATCTAATGCATTTCTCAACAACTGGCTGGAGGTACCATCTGATAGGGAGTCGTGGAGATCTAAGGGCGAGGCCTTTGTCAGGCAGTGGGACATAGTTCGAAAACGTAAAATATAGTTATTTTATAAGATATTATTTTTGATAATAATAAAATAGCATTATTTGTGCACACTATCAATGAGTGGCGTGCGGTCCATATAGGCACAAAGGCACTGCCTACCCTGAACGATCATGGCTCCATACAGGCACAGAGAAACTGCCTACCCTGAAGCCCTGAACGACCATGGCTTCATATAGGCACAGAAAAACTGCCTACCTTGGCTAAAACTGTGCACGCCATTGCTATCAATTGTATTTTTCAATAACGCTATTACATACACCATAATATTTTAAAAAAAATCAATCACGTTATAGCAAAAAACTCGGTACATAGCACTTTTTTCCTTTTGTGTTGTATACATTAATAAGCATAAGCTCGCAGTGCCTGCTACTAGGCTCCATAAAATAAGGAGATCATTCATGGGTAACTGTGTGAGATTTTATAATAAACTTCCTAGCAGCATAACTGAGTTGTCTATTGGTAAATTCAAAAATATTGTGAAACGAAAATTATTTTCTAAAGCTTATTATAGCACACAAGACTACAAGAATGATGAAGCCGCGTGGGATTAATGTAAATTATAGCATCATGTAGGTATATGAATAATTATTTTAACGAATACCTAAGGTATTATTATTATTTTAATCTTAATTGTTTTATATACTCTGACATTTAGAATGTTATTCTAGACACATTCTAGATTATTTATTTTTTATTGACAATCCTTTTGGGATTTATCTTATTGATTATTTTAATTTTAAAAATGATGATTTTATCAATAATATTACACTTACGTTAAATGATCTGATTAGGTTTTTCTGGGTTTCCCTAATGCAGCAAATGTTGGATCATATTGTATTTCTCCCAGCAAACATTCACTCTCATGTAACTGACATTTCGAAAGTGCTTGTAACTAGGCCTACTTGAATAAAGAATATTTTGATTTGATTAACCGATGGTATATGTAATATAATAAGGATTCAATCACAATATTTCTCCTCTGATACCTATTATAAAATAGAATAATAATTAAATAAACTCATTGAAATAAAACAATTTAACGGATTATATCGCGTATATTATCTCATTTTAGTTCCCGACGTTTCGGAAGCTTTCCAGCTTTCCATGGTCACGGGTGGACTGAGAAAAGATGTATTTTCCTCTTTCAAAGTTACAATTTGTGCAAACTACCCATTTTTGAAAAAATAAATAAAGGTTTGTACATACATGCCAGATGGGCCTAAGCTGTAAAGACAGTTACACATGTGCCAGAAGGGCTTAATTATTTTATTCTAATAATTTACGAAGAAGCATTTCACAAATGAGGCTGCAAAGAAAATCTCCCAGGCTACCTCATTACTAATTATAATATTTTAAAAACAAAGACTATTAAACTACTTTTTAAGCAGATAAGATATTTTACACCGTTCAGAAGTTAAGGTTTTGCAGTCCTGTTTCTCGCTTGTTCCTTGATGAGATGTATTACAGGATCCCAAGCTGGTGGTAGTGCCAATCCATCTTCTCTATTGAAATTAGGATGCTTTTTAATCTCAATAGCCTCGCGTAGCATTCTGGGAAAATATCTTTTTTCTTTGGCAAGGATAGAAGGTTTATCAAACTTAATTGAGTGGTTTGGTTTGTTAATGACATGTTCACAGACTGCAGACCTATTACACAGACGGTGCTTGACATCTGCTATGTGCTCCTTCACCCGGGTTGATACACTGCGTTTCGTTTGACCAATGTATGAAAGACCACACTCATAGTCTAGCTTATAAATGTCTGCACTCTGCAAAGGGGTGCTACTCTTCACGGGTCTAAGGTATTGAGACACCTTCTTCAACGGCTTGAAATATGTTTTTATAGAAGCACGCTTCAAGATGTTTCCGATCTTGTCTGTGACCCCTTTCACATATGGTAATACGGCAGGTTTATGCTCGACTGTTGGTTTCTTCACACTGGGATTTTGCTTGGAACGTGGTATCTGGAGCTCGTTGGCTCGAAGCGCACGTTTGACATTCTGCAACTCAGCAGTCAGATGTTGATCGTCGCAGATACCGCTGGCTCTCTGAAACAAAGATTTACCCACCGTAGCAAGTTGACAGGGATGGTGGTGAGATTTGCCATTCAAATACCTATCTGTATGCGTAGGTTTCCTATATACAGTATGACCTATGTCATTGTTAGGACCTCTAATTACTAGCACATCTAAGAATGCAAGTGAATTTTGATTTTCCAACTCCATAGTGAATTTAATTTTACTATGCATGGAGTTCAGATGGTCTAAGAAAGCTGAAACACTAGATCTAGGTAAAATAGGAAAGGTATCATCTACGAATCTTTTAAAGATCCTCGGCTTGACAGGTGCCAATGAAAGCGCTCTCTCCTCGAAGTCTTCCATGAAAATATCGGCGACGATAGGAGACACCGGAGACCCCATTGCCACACCATCAACTTGCCCGTAGAATTCACCATTCCATAGCATATAGCCAGATGTAAGGCAGTGTTGTAATTACCTAATAACTGAGCATATTCTATTGCCATCTGTTGCTCACTCAATCTTCTTTTCACAATTTCGATACATTCTTGAACTGGTAGGCATGTGAAGAGAGTCTGGACATCAAAACTGACCATTACTTCATCATCAGTTAGTCTCAAATCCTTAATCTCACTGACAAAATGGTATAAGTCCCTTGTGTATGCTTCCGTCTTCCCTCGCAGTAAAGAAAGCACACCTGCTAAGTGCCGAGCTAATCGATAGGTAGGAGCATTGATTTGACTCACTATAGGGCGTAACAGAGCACCAGGTTTATGTATCTTTGGTAACCCGTACAACTTTGGTGGCACCGGGCAAGAGGGCACTAAACTTTTCACATCCAGATTAAGATTTTCAGAGTGCTTAGTTATCAGCTCGGCTGTCGTTTTTACTACTTTCGCCGTTGGATCTCGCTTAACAAGCTTGTATGTTGTAGCGTCTGACAAAAGTAATTCCACTTTCTGGTTGTAATCACTAGTATCCATAACAACAGTCGCGCAATATACGCGATATAATCAGTTAAATTGTTTGATTTCAATGAGTAATAATCGCGGAAACAGAAGAAAATATTAATTAAATAAACTGTTTAAAAGAGATTACTGAACTCAACACTGTTACAAATGAATTTCCGACATAGTGTAATTGATACAGTCGACTGCAAAAAATATACCTACTACTCATAAGGTGAAAAAAATGGAGACCTGTTATTGAAGTCGACTGTGCTATCTATTAATTCATCAAAGATACAGACAACAAACCTCTTTTAATAATCTACCAATCATATTTTTATTGAATCGTCTTTCAATAGGTACTGCACTTATATGATTAGGTACCTAAAGTTTATTAAAAAATTATCACGTTGCTCCACGCCGATTGATTTGAGACAAATATATATTTGTACGGAAAGAGATGTCACATAAGTGTAAAAAAATGGTGGGTGTCGCTGACTCACAAGTGTCAAAAAAATAGTTTGAAATATTTGACATCAAAAATGACCAAGTTAATGTTGACCTAGAGTTTAGTTTTTTACGAAATTATTTATCTTCAAGCCATTAACAATATACGTTAATCACAATAGAAACGTACCAGTAGTTTTTAAGATATTTAGAAAAATAAAAACTTATAAGTGACATTTCAAGGAAACTGTCAATAATTATGACATAAAACTTGGCAGATTAATAACTAGCATTATGACCAATACATAGGATATATCTATTGGCTAATACCGTTAGGGGCATTTTTTGTTCCCTTACACGGTTATCTTTTCATCAATATACATCTTATAGTTTTTGAGTAAAATGCCTGTGACATACGGACGGACGGACGGACATGACGAAACTATAAGGGTTCCGTTTTTGCCATTTTGGGTACGAAACGCTGTTCGAAAGTCTGAATACCGTATACGGACCTCGTAGCAAGAAAACTGCCCGAACTACTCCCGTGACAAAACTGCTAGATTGACAGACCGTAGACGTTCTCATTCGGTGGGCTGAGCACTTCAATGAGGTACTTAATCCCGATACTCAGGAAGTAGATCTGTCTTATATCAACTCGCTTGAGCACCTGCCATGTGCCTTGGGTCTGGATAACCCGTCATCATTTGCGGAGTTCATTGCTGCAGTTAATCGACTTAAAAATAAGAAATCACACCAGGTTTGGACAGTCTACCGTCAGAAGTTTTTAAGTACTAGGGGGCCGGCTATAAGGTCCAGGCTGTTCGATCTAACAAATTGTATTTGGGATTCAGAGACCATACCACAGGATTGGAAGGATGCTTCCATCAGCAAGCTCTATAAGGGTAAATGAGACCTATCTGACTGTGGCTCTTTTAGAGGTATTGCTTTACTGTCTGTGGCTGGCAAAATACTTGCCCATATAATTAATAGGCGGTTGAGCAAACTTGTTGAGGGCTTTCTTCCGGAATCCCAATGTGGATTTAGACCAAGTAGAGGAACCGTTGATGCCATCTTTGTTGTCAAGCAAATACAAGAAAAAAGTTTTAAACAACACCGGGATCTCTGTTTGTGTTTCGTAGATCTTGAAAAGGCCTTTGACCACCCAGATCCGCTATCTGGACTATTTTGGAAAAATGTGGCTGTTCTTCGAAATTCGTTAACTTGGTCCGCCAGTTTCACGAGGGCATGAGTCCCCGCATACGACACGAGGACTCTTTCACAGACCGATTTCCTGTCACTAGCGGCGTAAAGCAGGGTTGCGTCATGGCCCCGACCCTGTTTGCAATCTATTTTTCTGTGTTAAACAACCTGCAAAAGGGAAATCTGCGAACGATGCTGTTGTTTATCTGAGAGGTAACGCGCTTGAAGAAGTAAGAACTTTTCGCTACCTTTTTGTTATTGCGGAATAAGAAAAAGGTAGCGGAAAAGCCTAAGTTTATTGCGGAACGACAATCGTCTCGAGTCCGAGCTTTCTTTAAGGATCGCAAAGGCCGCTGCAGCCTTTGGCGAACTAAGTCAACGAGTTTGGAAATCCCACGACCTCAGATTCCATACAAAGCTCGCTGTTTATAGATCAATCATTTTACCTCTGTTGCTCTATGCCTCGGAAACCTGGTGTCTGTACAAAGGGGACATCAAGCGTCTTGACGCCTTTCATTTAAAGTGTCTCCGAGCGATTCTTCGGTTAAAATGGCAGGATCATGTTCCGAACTCGGAGGTTCTACGTAGGAATAAACTCGTGGGCATGGAGTGTGTGCTCATGAAAGGCCAATTGCCTTGGTGTGGACGCCTTGTGCGTATGGAACCATGCCGACTATCTAAAGCAGTTTTTTACTCAGAGCTAGCCTCGGGTAAACGTAAAGCTGGCGGTCAATACTTGCACTATAAAGACGTCCTGAAGCGCCATCTAGCCGCAACAGGAATATCATGTGAACCGTTCAGAGATCGGACTGGCGAACTGCTGTCAACGGGTTCTTAATAATTTTGAACGCACCCGTCTCGAAGATCTTGACGCCAAACGCCAAATTCGCAAAACTCAACCCAAGCCCACCTGCCACTATACTTACAATCCCAATGGAGAGCTTTACTGTGCTTAGATGCTACCGTACCTTTAAAACCAAATTTGGATATGCAAGTCACATTCGCGCTCACGCACACAAAGAATAACAGGACTAAAAGTAATCTGTCAGGGTGCGCCGTCGACAGATACGTCTGGGAGGACATCATCATCATCATCATCACATCGCAGACGCTACCCGACTAGTTCGTTCATGCTCGGGCGCCCAGAGATTTCGTGTGGCTAAACAGATAAAATATAGTTGTCCTTGGCAGTATATAACACATGACCGTTGCCTACAGTTAATACCTTCGAAGACTCAAGTTACTCATCAACATCATTTGAACGCACAGACGTCGACTGCGGAGCGTCTATTTTAAAGAAACAACAAGGGTTTGCATGTTTTCGGTATCATTCCGCGTATTTGCATCTTACGTTTACGCTAGCAAAAAAAAATGAATTTACCTTTTAATATATCCATAACAACAGCTGGACAGATCCTTGCGGTGACCGGAGTTGTAGGATTCAGGTCAGGACAAGAGTTGATCTCAATTAACCATGGCTTGTAATCTTTAGCCACGAGGAAGTCACAACCGTAAAGCTCAAAGCGGTTTTTACACGCAACTAGTGAATCCTGACAACCCAGCACGATACTGACAATGGATTTCTTCATCCCCGGGTAAACTATACTGTCCCACACATCATCTTTTCCAATGTCTTTCAAGTAGCTTTTATACTCGTTCAAATCCCACATGTTAGACAGCGGGAGTTCTCTGTGTCGGTTGTCGCAGTTCTTGTATTTTTTCTGCACTGCGTTGTTCGTTAGATGGATCGATTCATGGTAGTTCTTCAAGTTATACTTTTGCGAGCTGAATTTCAAATAGCAATCCTTATACATCCATATGACTAATGGATGGGTACTTGTGATTAAGTAGTACTGCCGTATATCGAATTTGGTCTCATGAATGAGCAACGGCTCCTCTGTAAATATTTAAAGCATAACGTAGAGGAACCAGTAATGTACAGTTGAAGTCAAAAATAGTGTAGATATTTCACCTTATTATAATGGAGTCAGGTCCACAAGTGTAAACATGTCTTTGACGTCGACTGTACATGGATACAGTTCAAAATTGTATTTAAAAGCGAAAATTATATTAGAAAAAGGAGAATATTTAAGCAGTGACAGCACTGACAACATTTGGACTAAAAAAAACATTCCAACGGACCTTCTCCTTTTTTGGGAGTCGGTTAAAACTTTCCATAACAATAGAAAAAAAGTGACATTACCTATTAAAAAAGTTCGTAGTCGTATTAATACTAAAACTTATAGTTTTCTTAATTATAATGCTTACCGATATATTTTTGAACGACGTATTTCGTTTTAGCCTTGTTCAATATGTCACTAAGGACTTCTAATCTAGAAGCCATTCTAATGCCTCTGCCTCTACAGTAATATGCCGGTTTAACTATCCAAATATTATGACATCCTTCACAGCTCAATTGCGGTCGGTACTTGTGAATCTCTTTCAATAGTATTTTCGAATAGCTCAAATATAAATCTAACTGTTTATCCTTGTCCGTTTTGAAATAATCCTTTTTTGATATTATACGGTAGTAACTTTTCATGAACGTAACCCACTGGCATGGACTTACATTGGTCACAGGTCTGTCGATATCTTTGTTTTGTTTTCTATACAGATATTCTTTGCATCTGTTCAGTGCAAATGCTATAATATTTATAGACACTGTTCCGGTTGATAAGAAAACTGGTCGGTCGTTGGCAACCATTGAAAGCACCCACTTAAGCAAACTGGTACAAGCAGTTATTCTGAAATCATTCTGGAAACTATCAATTTCACTACTGTCGTTGCTGTTATACGTCCGTGGAGAGTAGACTTCGGCGACGCCTTCTATATAGAACCAGTAGTTTCTTTTCATTGTTGAGCACAGTCCGTGCTTCGTTGTCCAGGCGGCACCTATTTGTAGCTTATTGACTGTGGGTATATTATAATCGTTAGCCATATCTATCTCCTCCGATTGATGCTCTTTGGTGCGCCATATAAAACTAGGTGGACATTTTTCTACTAAATGAGATAGAAGTAGTCGCTCCAATTCGTTACGGACTTCGTGTTTGGCCATGTGTCCACTATGTATTTTGTTCATGGTCATGCGTCGCGAGGGGAGTTTTTCAACCCATCCGCGTTCAACCAAAGCTTTACGTACAACCTTGCAGGAGCCATGTACAGTAAATATTTTATTATTTTTTATGGCATCAGTAGCTATGTTTTTCAGCTGCATATATCGAACGGGTTTTGCTTGGCAGGTACCAATGATGTACGATTTCTCTTTAGGTGACAAGCCAATACATTTGTATTGTCCTTCGTAAGATCCCAATTTTTTTTTTGATTTTTTTATAGCTCCTGAGGAAAACAGATTTGCACTAGCTTTATGGCAGGTTGTCGTAATAGGGATTGGACTTCTGGGCTTCTGAAATGAAATGGGGCAAGTCTTAAATGCTTATTGCTTGGCAATAACTGAAACGTAAGCAATTGATCTCTAAAAGTGCGTTCACATTTGTATCATTTGCTCGATCAGATTTTCGTCCTGTGGCATGATCGCGTGTCACGATCACGCGTTTGGACATTGCACCGATCCGATCGCTCGAAATCCATTTTGCTACGCGTATCACACACTTAGATCGGACAAGCGCGGCGATGATCGCCGCGCCGACAGTGAGCGTCCAAGCAGCGCGATAAGCAGTCATGCCACGCCACGGTGATCGGATACGAGCAAATGATACAAGTGTGGACACACCTTTAGGACAGCGCGTTTCTATGTGTATACCTTGATCCTGAATAACTTTGAATGTATTTCAGGGGTTAGCGACCTGGATGCTTCCAGTAATTTACGCCTAGTATCCGCTGTAGACTTGCGCAAAGGTCTGTCGCCGCTGATGTCATATGGGCTCGGTTGCTGTTGTTAGAAATAAAGTTATTAGTGACACATATCTCTTCGGAGCAAAGCAGATCACGAAGAAATTGTAGACTGTTTTTCAAAGGGGCTAAAATGTGCCATCGCGATACGAAGTGGTACATTTCTACGAGCAAGCGAACCTAAGAAGCACAGCTAAGTACATGAACATGATGCACGCAATATGAGCATCCAAATGTCTTCTAGTGATAAAAATCTAATTACTTACTCTTTGACTTCAATTGTGAGACTATAATCTTTATAAAAATAAAGTTGTAAAATGAAATGTCCGTACATAGATAAAATGTTTCATTAAACATGCAAGCGCTTGGTCACTCTTTCTCTTAGTGGCAGAGTTCACCGTTAGAATGATAATGAATTTAGAAGTCTATTTCTCAAACATAACAGATAGACAATAATAAAACTACGAACATTTATTTAATTAATAATCTTTTTTCCATCTTGGTTTTCTTCAGGATAGTAGGTATACTTAAATCTTAGATCCTTACATATGAAATTGGCGTTTGGCGAACTGGCAACTTTGGTTCAATATATGTGGCGTTCGGCTATGAATTCCAAATCCAAATTTATTTCAAATTTAAGACTATGTATTTCTGTGTTTGTATTTCGAAATTTATTTGTTATCGCGTCATTTGTTTTTCTTTCACATCGTTCTGTTCACAATATGGAGAACTTAAAGTAGGGTAGCATTTACACACACATCAAAAAGAAACTTTTTTCTCTTTGGCAAAAAACGTTCCCCAAAGTATCACATCGCAAACTTTGTTTCCCAAATTTTCATTTGGCAAAAACTCAGTTGTCAATACTACTTATCGCAAATTTTACAGTTGGAAAACCTCTATTTTGGCAAATGATTGTTTAGCAAATAATTACATGGTCAAGTTCTATTATCCCTAAAAATTTTTTGGCAATTGTATCGAAATATTGCATGGTACAGGTAACCACCCACCCCATCTCACCCAAACTCACTTCCAATAAAAGTGTTTTTTACAATAGCTTTTTGTTTATGCAACGGCTCCTGCGCTGCGGGCAGTGCAGCCCCACCGCCCTTGCGTGATAAAGCACGGTCGCCCGTACTCCGCTCCGCAGCTTCGGCTTGTTGGTCGCCTTCGGTGACCAGCCTCAGCCGCTCTAATTCGCACGGCTCCCGAGCTTTGTCACAGCGGGCGAGGGCTCCCCTCCCTCCGCGCCTCCGGGTTTGCAAAAACACTCTATGTTGCTCTGTGTCGGCACGCGTCCTAACCTGCAAGAGCCCTATATTCGGACTTTCGCAGCCTAATATTTTTGCGCGAGCTGTACAGTTAAGTCAATCTCACTTGCTCGCGCCAATCTCTGCATAGATAGGTACAATTTACTCCATGGCAAAAAAGTGCGGCAAAAAAGTTTTCAATGTATTGGCTCTGCTTTTAGATATAATGCTATGAAAAAATCTATTGTTGCTATGATAATTATTAAATTTGCTGAGCATGTGTTCTACAAAAATGATGAACAAGTTTTGAGGTGCTTATTACGATATATGCTCCTAGAATAGTTGATTTGCTATGAGAAAGAGTATTTTACGTGCAGTCTAGTTAATTTGCTGTGCAGTCAGTAGGTATTAATGATATTTTTGTCTTGCGTTCGAAGAAAAAAGTAATGTCGTGCTGATGTGTATTTTCTAATTATCTGCAGTACAATTTATCCTGGGCATTTATTTTATTTGCTGTGCAATAATTAATTTGATGTAAAAAGTATATAATTGATGAAAATAAATTGATAGGCGATTATTTGTTTGCTGTACTATTAATAATATCCCCTTAAAATATCGCTATATTTACAAATATGAGTTTCACCTAGGCACCAGTGCTGCAGTAACGGCTCGTAGGATTAACAATGCGTATGGGGATGCTACTACAAAATAAAATATGTACGGTACGTTATTGATTCCAACGTTTCCGTTCTGGAAATTTTGACCCACAGAACAAGCCCCGTGGACGGCCGGAGACACAAGTTGACAACGAAGAATTAAAAGCAATTGTGGAAGCAGATCCATCACAAACCATCAGAGTTAGCGGCAGGCTTTGGTGTGAGCCGTAAAATAATTTTGATTCATTCAAGTGAATTGGAAAAGTTGCAAAATGGGTACCGCATGAATTGAGCGACACAAACAAAGAAACACGCGTCGAGTGTTGCGTTTCACTTCTCAACCGGCACAATAATGAAAGCATTTTGAATCGTATCGTTACTTGTGATTAAAAATGGATCCCGTACGACAACCGGAAACGTTCTTCACTATAGGAATAGTTAGGGTCGGCAGAGTAAAAGATATGTTAACAGTTCAGCGATCTGTATTCAAGTGAAGTGAGAAAATATACAGTGGTAGGAACGAATGATTAAATTGAGTGATTGAGTGAATGAATGATTGAGTGAAGGATTGTATTAACAATGATTGATATTAAAACTAGACTTGGGTTTTTGTATATACCAACAGTCCCCCTCAAAAACACAATTATTTAAACAAGTAGGTTTGTATACAAATACTATTTTAGCAAATCATTATCAATATGAAATTAGAATAAATATATAGTACAATCAAATTATTAACGTAAGTATGTACTTTTTTAACTTTATTTTTATGTTAACTTATTGTGATGGGCTTAAATTAAATTCAATTTTACACGTAAGTCATGGAACTTATTCATTGGAATCGCCTTCGTGAACATGTCTGCTAGTTGGTTTCCTGTGGAAATATGTTCTAGCATTATTACATTGTTACTGATTTGTTCACGAGTGAAGTGGTACTTAATATCCATATGTTTTGACTTTTTGTGATTTGTGGGATTATTAGCAATGCTAATGCAACTGTTGTTGTCTTCGTAAATAATAATAGGCTTAGTTATTTGAATGTTAATGCTATGAAGCAACGATTTTAACCAAATAGCTTCCTTTACAGCTTCGAATAAAGCCATATATTCGGCTTCTGTTGAAGAGACGGCTACTGTATTTTGTTTCCGTGTACACCACGAAATTGTACAATTATCGAACATTTGAAACAAATATCCTGTTGTACTTTTTCTATCAGTTTCGTCGCCTCCCCAATCAGAATCCGCAAAACCGGTAATTAGATGTTTGTGATCACATTTAGTATAAGTCAATTTTAAATTTAAAGTTCCTTTTACATATCTCAAAAGATGTTTTAAGCATTTCCATAGTTCTTCATTGCCTTTGCTTTGATATCTGCTGAGAATACTAACAGTTGCACACAAATCCGGTCGCGTACAAAGCATTGCATACATAAGGCAACCTATGATTTCTCTAGTAGGTGCATTATAACGCTCATCACTGCTTAACGCGTCATAGTTTAATTTACTAGGAATAGGTGATTTTGAAGGATTACAATCACTCATGGAAAACTTGTTTAAAACATTTTCTAGATAAGTTGATTGGTCCAAAGTTATTTTATCTTTGGTTCTCTCAATTCGAATGCCGAGAAATAATTTAATGTCATGCAAATCGGTCATTTCAAATTGTTTCATTAAACACGATTTAAAATATTGCATTGTCTGAGCACACTTTGTTATTATTAATAAGTCATCAACGTATAAAACAATATATACATTTTCTTCGATTGAATTTTTATTTAATACATACAAGCATGGGTCAACTTTCGAGCTTTCAAAACCCATACCTCTAATAGCCTGATCGAAACGTTCGTACCAGCACCGCGAACACTGTTTCAAACCGTACAATGTTTTGTTTAGTTTACAAACTTAATTAAATTTTGATGAAATTCCTTCTGGCACTTGCATGTAAATATCCTCCTTTAGAACACCATTTAAAAAGGCAGTATTCACGTCCATTTGATGTACAAGTAAATCATTTTGATTTGCAAATGCTAAAATCATTCTAAATGTAGTAATTCGCGCAACTGGAGCGAACGTTTGGTCATAGTCCTCTAAATATTGCTGGCTAAAACCTCTCGCAACTAAGCGAGCCTTGTATCGTATCGGTTGACCTAATTCATTATTCTTAATAGTAAAAACCCATTTACTACTTACGATATTGACATCACTAGGTTTATCTACAAGACACCAAGTTTGATTACTACGTAATGAATTGATTTCACTTTTGATTGCTTTTAGCCACTCATTTGTATCCGGCCGATTAAAAATATCATTAAAATGCACTGGCAATGGTAACGGTTGTTTGGAACAAAGCGATAATATCGATAAATCCGGGTCATTCATGATTGCATAATCTTTAGGGGGTAGGTCTCGAATTCTGTCGCTGCGTCTCAAACAACCGGTACCGGTGTCACGTGACTCGTCCGATACGTCACATTCTACGTCACCTAGCAACTCCACCGACTCAAGCGGCTTGTTGTTTATAACGGGAATGTTATCATTGCTGCTTGTTGGCTTGATCACCTCCACCGACTCAGTGTTCGGTTTGATGATTTTGGCGGGCATTTCGTCACTGCGGCATATTGGCCTAGATTCAACAAAATTTGACTCGTCAAATAATATATCTCTAGCGACAAAGAATTGATTGGTTTCAGGATTATATAGTTTATAACCATTTAGTGCGTAACCAATTAAAATAGCCTTAGAAGACTTTTCGTCAAATTTTGTTTTTCTAGTCTTGTTATGAACATAGGCAGTGGACCCGAATACCCTCATGTAACTTATTTTCGGTTTTGCACCGTGCCACATTTCGAATGGGGTTTTGTCAACAAGCGCTTTAGTGGGTAGCCTGTTAACTATATAGGTAGCTGTTAACACGGCTTCACCCCAAAACTGTTTGTCCAACTTCGCACTTGCAACCATGGTTCTAGCCATTTCGGTTATCGTACGTTTCATCCGTTCAGATACCGGATTTTGTTGGGGGGTGTATGGCACAGTTAAATGATAGGTTATTCCCTTGTTTACACAATATTCTTTGAAATCGTTTGACAGATACTCTCGGCCATTGTCACAACATAAATTAACTACCTTACAATTGAAAAGGTTTTCACTCTTGGACACGTAATCTTGAAAACATTTTAATACTTCAGATTTGGAATGCATCAAGTAGGTAGCCGTGTAATGCGTGTAATCATCGATAAAATTCACAAAATAGTTTTTATCATCAATTGTAGTGGGCGTTAAAGGGCCACAAACGTCACTATGGACTATAAATAAGGGTCTATTTTTCGGACGTTCGGGTTTTGACTTTGCAAATGGAAGTCGTGACTGTTTACCAAGGATGCATGGCTCACACAACTCGTCAGTGGGTGGAATTATTTTATCAATTATCGAATAATCGTCAATAATATTTTTGAGATTAATAAACTTCTGTTTATTTACATGTCCAAGTCGTTTGTGCCACAAGTTATATGAATTGGAATTTCTATTCAAAATCAAGGCCTTTTGCAGGTTAATTGTGAATTTAATTTTAAACAGATTACTGCAAATGTTACCTGACATGATGCATTTATTATTTTTATTATACACATGAACTCCTTCATTATTAAAAACAATCGACATACCTGCTTGTTGCATTCGATTTACTGATAGTAAATTATACGGAACCTCGGGGGAGTACAAAACCTCCTCGATTGAACCATCGACTCCCAAGTTGGTGGTCACATCAATCCTGCCTCGGCCTAATGCTTGTATGGATGCTTCATTTTTAGCTACATTTATTTTAATCGGCGATGTAAGATCAGCATACATAGAAAAAACTTCCCGTCTATTTACAATGTGGTCTGTCGCTCCGGAATCTAAAAGAATTTCATTAGAATTGTGATCGGATTTTGTCAACTTACATTGTGAACACATAAAAGCGAAACTGTCCTCGTTATTGTGGTCCGGCACGGCGACGTGGGCTGTGTTGGTCGTTGCGCTTCTGCTACCGCCGTTTGCTTGAGCCTTCTTGAAATGACGGCAATCCCGTTTGAAGTGATTTCGTCGCCCACAAAAATCACAATACATCTTCGAAATTGAATGCGGTGCATTTCTTCATTGTTGATTGGATTGATGGTGGTAATTGTTAGGTTTCTTCTTTTTATAATCGGGAACATAGGTAGATGTTCGATCCATTGTTTTCTTCCTTTTGTGATTTGGGATATGAGAGGAGAATCTGTTACTTGCGGCGTGTAGTACTTTTAACCCGGTGACCGTTTCGTTCTTAATTTTGACTTCTTGATCCAAAAGGCGGGTTTTGACAAATGATAGGTTAAGGTGGTCTTCGCCTTGTGTTTCCAAGGCAGTGATGACGCCATCATAGCTAGTAGGCAGCGTAAGTAATAGATGCGAGATCTTGTCCATTTCGTCGAGTCTCGCGCCAGCGGAAATCAATTCCGTAATGAGAGTATCGAAGCTCGTGAAATGTTGGATAAGATTGACATCCGGTTGCAATTTCAAATTTAACAATTGCTTGCGTAGTGCCAATTGTGAAGCCAAACTTCGCCTCTGGTATATTTTATCAAGGTTATCGATGATGCCTTTTGCTGTGTCAGTATCTTGAGCAAAATTTAAAAATGCGTCACCCAAATACTCAATGATGGTACTTTTAGCAATAAGATTTTTTCTGGTCCATACGGCGTCACGGTTTTCTGGGGCTGGTTCTTCTATAGCGGAAGATACTTGAAGTTCGGCCAAAAGTGATTTGATACGGAATTTCCACGTGGTGTAACGGTCGCCATTAAAAAACTGTATATTTCGTTTAGCTCGCTGATCCATTTTTACGTCGTTATATTAGGATGTAATTATAACGGAAATTTTTTAAAAGCCTTGTGCTCTGAGCCCATAACCTATAGGAATAGTTAGGGTCGGCAGAGTAAAAGATATGTTAACAGTTCAGCGATCTGTATTCAAGTGAAGTGAGAAAATATACAGTGGTAGGAACGAATGATTAAATTGAGTGATTGAGTGAATGAATGATTGAGTGAAGGATTGTATTAACAATGATTGATATTAAAACTAGACTTGGGTTTTTGTGTATACCAACATTCACAATGGCAGAACCCAGGTGAACCAGCCAAATTCTGCCCGAAACGAAAGTTGACTCAGAAAAAGGTACTGGTAAGTGTCTGGTGGACTAGTGCCGGTGTCATCCATTACGGCTTCTTAAGACCTGGGCAAACAATCACGGCTGATGTGTATTGTCAACTATTGCAAACAATGATGGAAAAGCTAGCCATTAAACAACCCAGACTGGTCAATCGATCTAGCCCACTGCTGCTTCAGGACAACGCTCGACCGCATACGGCACGTTTGACGACCGCAAAACTAAGGGAGCTGCGACTGGAATGTCTTCGACACCCACCATACTCCCCGGACCTTGCTCCACCTGAGTACAATTTTTTCGGAATTCGGACAACTTCATGCAAGGAAAAAAAATCAATTCTCACGAGGCTGTCCAAACAGCCTTCAAAGATTTTATTGATTCTCGCTCACACATTTTTTTAAGTAAAGGAATCAATGAACTACCTTCGAGATGGCAAAAGTGGATAGATAGCCATGGTACATACCTTGACTAAATAAAAAAATAGTTTCATAGAAAAAAAATGTTTTCATTTCTGCCGTATGAAACGCCAATTTCATATGTAAGGACCTAATTATAAGCAGTTTTCCTGTCATTCATTTGTTTGAATGTAGTGTACCTAGTCCCGTTAATGTGTTCGGATATTTCATTCATTAAACATTAAGAGTTACCTATACCAAATATTATAAATAGACCAGTTGTTTGATGTCAGCCATTCTTATGCTTACCCGTTTATGTAGAACCTTTCTTTTACGTAATGGCATCGTCTGGGTTGTAACACAACCATGTTTTTATACAGTTATTTCTACAAATGAGAATCCTATAAAAGAAAAAAGAAACAGAATAATTGATTCAGAAAATAAAGAAACGTTAGTTTCGATAATACTCGTAAAAGCGTAATCTCATGAGCTGCCCACCGTCTGCACAAATCATCATGAGGATTAGCTTCCTAGTAATTAAAATGAAAAATACTTAGGAGTTCACTAAACATTGGGACAATCCTTTTGCTAAAATCCCACGTCCCACAAACTTGACACGTTACTTGGCCGAGTGCCTCAAACGATAATAATAGTAACCGGAGGGCAGCTTGTGACGAGCTGTTGGTGAGTGGCGACACCACGGACCCTTAGACTTCATCTTTATGGGCCCCACCTACTGTTGTGAATTTGAGGCGTAAACTACAAGACTCGAGTTGCGACTGCTGAGTCTAGAAGCCTCGAACCTTAAAGCCTCGACCGTGTAAGCCTCAAAGTAATAAGTTCGCGTTGTTGCTTACGATCCGATAAACCTGCGGGCCTATGATGGTTGCGTTTGTCACGCAATAAATAAGTGACATAGCTGCCGTCACCTTCTGACACGTATGTGAGTGCGAGAGTGACAGCGTTTATCGCGTGATAAACGCGACCATCATAGGCCCGCTGGAGTCTTTAGGCCTCAAGCTTTAAAGCCTACTAAGCTATGAAGATTACGTCTATAAGGTTTGGAGCACTTAAGTCTTAACATAAAGATAAAGCTTTTAACAAATTAGATCAATCTATGCCATATTTGATAGTTAAGAATATACGGGGTGCCCGTGAGGAACCCGAGAGATTTTAACAGCATAATCCTGAGGTCATTACAAGTAAAAAATATAATATATTTTTTTGTGAAATAAAGATAAAAAAATAAAAAATAAATTCGGAATTGATCGCACTTTTCTTTGTAAACTATCAATTAGAGATAAGGAAAACGTCTAAACAGACCAATTTTATGAATTACATCAGTCTTAGAACGCTCTTTGTTTGAGCTCTTATCGCTTGACTCAGGGGCTTGAGCTTTCTTCAATAGGCCTGAGTTTTTAAAGCTTGAGCTCTCTATGAAGCCCGAGTCTTAAAGACTTACTCTTAAGAGCTCATTAAAAGCTTGCGTCGTTTAGGTTCTTCAAGTCGTTAAAGCTTGAACCTTCAAGGTTTGCGAGTTTTTAAGGTTGACAGACGGACGGCCATGACGAAACTATAAAGGTTCCGTTTATGCTATTTTGGCTACGGAACCCTAAAAATCAATTTCAAAACTTCCTCATTTTAAAAGACAACCAGTTTGGCTCAGTGGGAGTAACGTTGCCTGCGAAGCTGAGGTCCTGGGTTCAAATCCCGGTAAGGGCAAATATTTGTGTGACGAGCATAAATATTTGTTCGTGAGTCTTGGATGTTTTCTACGTATATATAAGTAATATATCTATTAAATAAATCGTCGTTTTGTACCCATAACACAAGCCTTATTGAGCTTACTATGGGACTAGAGCAATTTGTGTAAAATTGTCCTGTAATATTATATTTATATTTTTTATATTTTTTCAAGGCTATTCTTTTAACAGCACTAACCCGACCTCGTGCTTGCCTTTACTTGGGCGGTCAGAGTGAAGCCCAAGAACTTTATAAAATGTATAAGTAAGTAGCTATATGTAGCAGTCTGAGACGCTGGGTACAATGCGGTGCACGCCTCTCCAGACCCCGAGCCGTCCGTGTCCTTGCCGGCAACCCTGCTGGCTGTTTTAGTGGGCCCACCAGTACACAGCCAGTCACGGCCTGCCAGTACCAATTTGTTGTTGAGCTATTGTTTTGGCAGGTAAACATTCCATAGCCCATACAACCGGCCCATTTAACATTCGCACCATAGATCCAAGGTATAGTTACTTAGTTTCCTTTCTTTTTCTATAGTCCTACACATTGCGGGAATTGTCCGTTTCTGCATTTACATGATGCAGATAGGGATACTCGTATGTCCCGACAGTTGCTCCATCGCAAATGGGGATGATGACTTTATTTTAATAATTAGTCCGTCATGTAGAGTAATTAAAAATATTGGACACGTATTTTTTCCTTTTTCACATAATCGAAAAATAAAGGCGATATATTGAGTCAAAATATCGCATGACGTCACCTTTAAGTACAAACTTTACTTAGGAGTGACGTTACGAGCCCCCATTCCTAAATTTTACTGTGATTTATCTTAGTTGTTTCTTATTATTTTCAAAAAGCAAAAAATACGCGTCCAATATTTTTTTATTATCTTGCTGACGGACTAATTAGAATTTAGATTTTCATACCCCGTCATCGTGCCTATTAGATTGAATGGCTCAAGAAGACCTCGGCATTGTCGGCTTCGGCTCCAGGTGATCGGGCTCCATGGCCCGTGGCTAGCGAAACTTGAGACTACATAATAATAATATTAAGCATTTGGGCGAGGGTTGAGTGGTCAAACCCGATAAATCAGAAGAGTTGTTTATTCAATTACGAATTCCATAATATACTTTAATATCAAATTTAAAGAAACGTATAATTTGATTTATGTGGTTTGCCACTAAGCCCTCGAGGGAAAATTTTACACAAATCTACGTCATCCCAAACTTAGTAATGCTTGTATTATGAGTATTAGGCGACGATATACATAATATATATTCATCATAATACTTAAATACATAGAAAACATCCAATACTCAGAAAAACTATCGTGCTCATCACACAAACACTTGTCCTGGCCGGGATTCGAACCCGGGAACGCCAGATTCGTAGGCCGTTCTGCAACCAACTTTGTCAAATATGTCGTCAACGATGAGTCACCCAACTACTTGCCAGGAGTCCATTCTTCCACTTCCCCATACTAGATGCATGAAGGACTTGTGACATCGTCAAATCGTTTTGTATCGGGACAGTGAACGAACACACTTTCAGTAGTATGTTATTGGCGTCGGGTTTAATGAATATGATCCTAAAACGTTACCTATTGCTATCTAGCTTTCCAATTGAATGATTAGAGTCATCTGCAATAAAGCGATTAAGTATCTTACATATCTAAATTGCAAGTTTACAAAACTATCGGACACTAACCTCATCGTATTGGAGATGTGAATAAGTTGCAGGAGTATTATTTATTGATTCATGCATTTTTATAAAATTATCATTTTATTGCTATTATTTTTTTGTGATTTACTGAATATTTAATAGTGACACACGCTCGTGTCAAATGAATTTGACATGACATAAGCGATTTAATTTTTAATATGAAAAAGGTACGTAGTTAAAAAACGAATTGTATTGCTGTGCAAGTCTTCCGACTCTTTCAAGTTGATAAATCCTGGTCAGGGCCATCAGGGGATGGGAGAGGATCTGGGCTTCAGGATATCTGAAAGTAAAATTATACAATATAATTCGAATAATTTATTATTTAACTAATCAATCATAATAGAATTTGAAGTCGCCAACAATTTGCAAGAATAAAGTTACTTTACGTACATACATTGCGAAAAAATATCTAACAACAAATTTGGTTTCAAGTGGAAGGAGCTCGATATGGTATAGGAAGTATTTAAAAAGTATTAAAGGCAGTGTTTTGCATGCGGAAATTACTCTTTATTCTTTTTTGTGTTTAATGACTCATCATTTAGGGGTGTAATAACCACACGATACGGGGCGTAAATAGAGGTGCAGCTCTCTGAAAATTTAATACTCTTTTGCTTGTTTCTATTTTCATCACGCAACTTGCAGATGTTCCTACCGACTGCACTCAGCTTTTTAATCGGATCCGCGTCGTCCACGCAGTGTCGCGAGTTCAGGGGTTCCAATAGTGATCTAGTGGCATTGGAGTTAACTACGCTAGACTTTGATTTTCTCAAAGGTACTATATTTTCATGTCTGTTAGAAATTTTGTGCTGGACGGATATCGTCGAACGGAGAATACTGGCCGTTTCGCGTTCCCATTCGATAGGATCTATGTAGCAACGTTTGTTACCCACCGACCTGTCGACCTTGGGCTTCTCAGCTTTGCTGGCCGATTCAGTTCGGTATTTACCAGCGTTTTTAGCGGATTGTGTGTCCTCAGGTCGGCAGCATGAATGAGGCACGACTCGTCGCTTACACTCTGCGTTTCTTTCTCGTTTTCCCCGATGTGTCCTAGAAGAAATCGCTGAAGAGTTACGTTTTTTTCCACCGTTTTTCAACATGAGGCCTGATTTAACTACTGTGATAGCTTGGCGTACCGTAAAGGAATCCTTGGCTCCCAGAACGATACCGTCCTTGTTAACAGGCAAGGCATCGTAGGGATTTAACCACGAGAGGAAGTCTGTGATAATAGGTCCACTGTATTCAGGAGGAATCGGTTTGTCAGCTTGTAATAACGCATCGCCCGATGGGACTCGCTGTGCCATTGGAGTGGTACTTCGTTGCTCATATTTTTGCTGTTTATGCCTGCTCTTTAATAATTTCTTCCCATTGAGACACAGAGACAGACCAAGGTACGCTGGCGCTTTGGGAATAATCTGCCTGTACGCCAACTCAAATGTTCCTGTATCAGCTTCGGGGTTGCTACGTCGATCTAATACAACTGCAAATCATAAAAATAATAATTTACATGACTATACTAGATTGACCGCATGAAACACAAATGTTTTCTAAAAAGTAATTAACCTTTTATGACATCCTCTAAACATTGAGGACACAATCGTGCCGTGACCGAAGTGGTAGGCGCGAGGTCGGGACTAGAATTTATCTCTATCAGCCAGGGCGTAAAATCGTCAGTTAGCATAAAATCGGCACCGTACAGTTCGAAGCTATTCTGTCTCTTGTCCATCGAGTCTTGGCAAGCCAGCATCGCTCCGATAAGGCACTGCTTAATGCCCGGGTATATTTTCGAGTCCCACAGCTCATGTTTCCCAATCTGTCTTCAGATAAGAGAAACATATTGAACACAATGACACCAAGTCTCTGCAATGATGTAAATTTCCTTCATATTTACCTCAAGTAAGCTTTGAATGTGTGACAATCCCACATGTTTTCGTCTGGCAGAGCCTTATCTCTTTCGCCGTTGTTCTTGTATTTAGCCTGTATTGCATTATTGGTGAGATGTACAGACTCGTGATAATTTGATAAACTGAATATTTGTGAGCTAAACCTTAGGTAACTGTCTCTGCAATAAAAGGTTCATCAAGTTCGTTTTACAGCGAAGAGGGACCAATAAAAAATCACAAATTACTAAAACCAATGCTGTGTAAATGATTTTTCTCAAACATGCAATGAAATATTGATGTTATGTTCCTTATGATAGGCTGCGAAGTATGACGTTTCAGGTGCGGCTAGGACAAGAGATCGTTAATGGAATTTCATACAAATCATGCAGGCCTAGGCCTGCAAAGTCCTCTTTTTTAATTTCCATTCCATTCCACATAAACATGTGGCAATTCTGCCACTATATAAAAACTTAAACTTTGATTTTTTTGTTGTTTTTGTGAAAAAAGCACTTAACATGTCGAGGTCGACGGGAATTAAGGGGTTGCCCGCCTCAGACCGATCCTATTCTAGTCTATATGTCTTCGGCCGTCAACCCCTTTTGTCCCGGCCACTGTAGTAATGTACTATTGTGATAACTTACTTATATACCCATATTGTCAATGGTTGACAGTTGGTGATGAGGAACCATTGCCGTATGTCGAATTTGGTGTTATAAATGACAAGCGGATTTTCTGAAAGGTCATAATAAGATTATAGAACTTGTTTTAAAATCTATGCAATCTTAGTATGTAGTCTAGAAAAGCGAATAATTAGGGTAAAATCACCAAAAGATGAACGGTCGTGTATGAACGTGTAACCGAAAAATAGAAATAATTAATTCCTGACAATTTTTACGCGTGGGATGCGGGACCGGGAAGTATTTTTTCACCTCAGCAGCTCAAACATAAAGGTTTTGCAGCGACCTAAAGTGTGCAAAATGCGATTTTGCTGCAAGCGTGAGGCAAAGTAACTTTTTAATTTTTTGATCTAGAATTGCGTTAGTTGTCATTTTTTAGTCTTGGGTCTAGGACCGCCTAATTCGGAATATTTGTACTTCGAACCACTTTGTCCCTTTCATATTCATTATAAAGAAAACCAGTGACAAGAACATTTCAATTGGATTTCGTTTTTCGAATTAGACCCCGAAAAAAGAACTAAGATCATGGAACTAAGGAATCTCTATATATCCAAAGAGTCCGTCAAAAGGCGTTAAATCGGTGGCGCTACTGTAACAACTGCGTAAGATAAATTAGCATAATAATGCCAAAAAATCCACAACGATGCAAGGAAAATCTTTTTTCTCAAACATGCAATGAAATGTCGTCATTACGTGGGGTAAAAAAGGTTTCAAAGTATCACGTTTCGGGCGGAACAACTTGAGAGAGCTGTAAAGGAATTTCATATAAAATTGAAGGCCCAGGCCGGGAGGTATTTATTTTTTATGAAAACATAGCGTCTGTGTTTTATTATACATGGGTCAATTTCCCAAGCAGTATTTTTTATGGCAAGACTTTTCAGTCTCAGGCAGGCAGGCCTTTAAATTTTGTATGAAATTACAAGCAAATATCAGTTTTAGCGAATTGAGTATGGGAGAAGGATCTACCTTTGTCTAATAATTTATCTTATTTATAAGAAATTAAGGTTAAATATTTATTGCTCCTGTTGACATGCTGCAGTGTGCGCTAAACTAAACTAGCGATGTAAATGTTATTCTTTACGATACAATATCGATGTGAAATGAAATATTATTTGAGATATTTATTCCTATTACAAATGCCTATATAGACATATAATTTATAAACATTTTACAGCGTTCGTGGTCAACGAGTAATGGAGGAAAAAAAAATGACCTGTTTCAAAATTGTATTCTTATTTGTTTTATTTTATGAGTGTGAACTTTCGCGATAACAAAAGACAATATTACATGTACATGTGAATAGGTAAAATGTTTTGTCTCCTCTTTTCCAGGCACCATCCTAATTATAAAGTTTGTTAGTGATATTCTATGTAAAATGTATATACTCGTAGTAGCAGCAGTAATGTTATTTATAGTGTAATAATTTACTTAACTTTGTAATTCAGTAGGATATTTTGATATATTTGTGAAACTATTCCACGAGTACCAAGTTGCGCTATCTATGACATCAAGAAAAATATATCGATACGATAGTCTCCAGACACTTGAAAGCCCAATTAATCGGTTCGATTACGCCTACACCGATATTTAGAAATTGTGTCCGCATATAGTTTTTACTGCATTAGTGTGATAATTTAACTTAGTGTTGTGGTACTGTATTAGTGTGGGTGCGTTATAACGAGAGGAAAAAAATGCATTTGTAGTTAAATTGTTTATATGTGCGCTATCTCGCCCCCCTTTGAAAAACGGCAGAATTTTTTGTTAGAAAATTTGTAGTGATGCGTACTCCATTACTAAATACTCCAAGTCTATACGTAAATCACCAGAGACCATAGACAATATTTAAAATCCTCTGCATTTATTTTATTTATTGTACAAATTAAGATATCAGGTCGTGTATAACGGCCATAATAGGGTCTACTCGAACACTACACACGCGAAATACGGACAACTTCCGTAAAAAAAAAAACACTATGGAGGGATTGAAGGGAAAATTGAAAAAAACTTTTGTTGTGTACTTTTTTTAAGGGGTGTATTTTTTTCATTGCATATATTTGAGAAAAGCACTATAGGGTCATTGTAGTAACAGTGGATCGCGTTTTTTTAGAGGCACACAACTCCGAAACTATACATATCAAACTCAAATGAAATAATGATCAGCTATTTGGCTGCATTTTATTCTTAAGAGGATATACTAGCACAGAGACTTTTGAAAACTAGGTATTTTTTAAACTATTGTTGTCGCTCTGAGAGGAGAGGCTACGGCCGCTCTGTAAAATATGTGTGTAAGCCAGCGATGTGTGCGTGCCGCGACGGTACTCATTCGTTAATGGTATTTTTTGGTATTACGAGCTGTTTATTACATGACCTTGAATTTATATTGTGATTTTGGATTGTTTATTGGACTGTTGTGCTACTACTTCTGTGACTCGGCTTATGTTTATTGGTTACTTCTGATCTTCTTGATCTGGCTAAGTTTACTGGAACCTTTTTGGATTTTGGTACCTGTTTAATTCCGTGCATCGCGTGAAGAACTTGATAAGCATACGTCGTTATCGCAGGTACAATTACCAATCAGATAAAGAGCAGATAAAACAGAATGTCTATTTGGTAGAAACGGACGTATTCTGCCTACAGTTACTAAACATCTAAGAAGCTCTTTACATGTGCAGAGTTTTCTCTAGAAAAGTTCAATAAAAAATACAGCCGCAAAGGGGTATGGGTTTAAACTGTTGTCATATGTTTCCATCTGTTTAGTTAACAAGTTTATACATAGGAAATAAGTAAATTTAATGATCTTTTAACGTGTTTAATTAACAATTTTAACAATATATACGTACTTGTGTGAAGATAACTGTTATCGTCTACTAATTAAACGCTTACCTACTTAGAAGAAAGTCTATTCAAAAAATAAGAAAACAACGTGTGTAATTTTTACTAACGTGTATTTTTCACATGTATTACTTGGTTTTCGTAATAGATTACAAAGATCTTTTCTATATTTTCCACAGTAAATTTGCGGCGTCTAGCAGTAAATATCCATTTTAATTGACTAAATGATCTTTCAACATCAACTGTTGTTGTAGGTGCATACTTGAAACGATGGAAATAATCTAGAGTAGTGTGACAAACTCGTAATGATGATTCAAGTATTATCTCCTTCCCTTGTATCAATTCATTAATTTTTTTTATTATGTCAAATCCAGTATTTTTCTTCAAGACATGTTTAAGCTTTTTAAATATTCTTTTTCCATTAGCACTCAAATTTAATTTCGATATATGCTTGTATGTTTTTTGAACGATGGCTAAACATTCACTGAGAGATAGATTCGGGCACTGCAATTTGTTTATAGCGTCTGGAAGTACCTGAGATATTTCGCTATAAAATTAAAATCATTCCGAATTTTCGCACTGCGAAATGCTTTTTTTGCCTTTGTGATACATGCTGCGTCAGAATCACGAAATGTGTCCACAACGCCTTTTATTTCCTCGAAATACTTGTTACAGTATGTCGCAGCCTCAATCCACGTTCCCCAACGAATAATCGTTGGATTTGGAGGTATTCCATTAACCATTTCTTTAAATGTTTTTATTCTTTATGGCGATTTTCGAAAAACTTTTTTTACATTTGATATTAATTTATTCACTTCTGGAAAAAGAACGCGAACTTGATCAGCAACTCTGTTAAGACCATGAGCCAAACATGTAACATGGAGAAGGTTTGGGTAATTTTTTTTCAATGTTCTACCCGCTTTTTGCATGTACCCTACACCATCAGTTAATAATAACAGCACTTTCTCATGTTTATTGTGGTCGGGACCTCACAAATTATCCAGTGCATTTTTGACGGTATCCGTTATACTTATATTGTTAGTTTGTTCCAATTTTTTGCTTGACAATACATGTGGAGTTCCGACTGCATCTTCAAGCAATGCACCGACTATCACATTAGCAATTTGACGACCCCTGGCATCTGTTGTTTCATCAACACTCACATAAATAAAAGCATTTTCTAACTCCTTTTTAATTTTTTGCATTTCTTCGTCGTATATTTGGTTTACGTAATTCTGTCTCAACAAACATTCCGAATGGACCTCCACAGTTTTTTCGAACTTTCCAGAGACGCAGTTATTGATAAAATTTTTGAATATGGGATTTTCTAACTGAGACCATGGTATATTACAGCTTACCATAATTTTGGTCAATTCCATCCTAAAATCTTTTTTGACGGATGTATGCTTTTCCGAGTTGAAATGTCGTTCCATAGAAGCTTTTCTCTGGGGGAAACTAACATTTAACCTGTAATTCAGGATAATCCTTTGTCCACAACTCCACAAATTCATCGCACGTTTTTTTCCTTCGCGGCATTTTAAAAGCACTCGGCAATAAATATATTACACACAGTTATCAGTACGGATAATTGATAATGTACTTACTAACAAATGACAATGTCAAATAGGAAAAATTATTAAAGAGTTTGCATTGCGACTGCATAGTTAATCTATTTAAGTTGTATTGGTACTCAAGTCAAGTATGGAGGTTGGGTATTAGAAATACCTAATGTGTGATACATTTTAAACTCGTAGGAGTAGGCATAGATGTATTGCTTGTTTTTCATAATCTTTCTGTACTGTCAAATCGTTTTTGTACCCGCGATAACGACGTATGTTGATAAGTCGTCAGTAAAGTCTGAACAAAATGAAATCATTCGACTCATGTCCCAAGTTCAAATTTCTTTAAATGTATATTTTGACTTATCAAGTTCTTCACGCCATACACGGAATTATTACTTAGGTATTCTGTACATTTTTGAATCACTATGGCACATAAACTAAAAATGTTTTTTGAATGGTCAAGATTCCACGGGGATGTCCCAGAAATATACTTAGACTAACTCCTAAACAATCGGATGAAAGTAATTTATTTGCCGTTCAAATAAATTATTTTAGATTAATTAGTTTATAAAATAATATTATATTAGGGTGAGTAATGATCGGTCGAACAAGTACGAGTACAATATGTTCAGTTACTTACTAAGTAGGTGCATATCTGCCGTGATACCTATATCTAACACTGCATGGTTTAAGAAAATACTTCGCCAGGTATGTTCTTCCGAAATGAAGGCGGTCACGTGGGTGACACTTTAGGACTTCATCACGGCTATCGCTAGTTCTCAAACTTTGTTTTGGGGTAATTTTAATAAACAAAAAAAAACTTCATAATTAGCATGGTATAAGAATATGTTTTCATGGGTCATTATAATTAGCTAGTGGACTTTGCATGCATCTCCAAAAAATTACGCCAACACATTATCTAAGTATATTCTCATAACGTCAAGGAACCAGTAATGTACATAGATCCAGTAATGTCCAAAATTGTATTTAAAAGCGAAAATGAAGAAAAAGGAGACAAATTAAGCAGTCACAACATTTGGTTCCTTAAAGTATAGATTTTCCATAGGCTACAGAAAAATATGACATGCGAGTCGACCATTTTGTTCATAAATAATAAAATAAATAAAAATGGGTTGCGGTGTTTTTTTTGTTATTATGCAATTTCTTAAAAAAATCGTTAAGAAGGTTGGGTTAAGTTTTTGTGTATTCTCTCATTTCTTTAGATAATATTATTGTTACATTATTTCGTAAGAACATTGAAAAAATATTATTCGGAGGTTATGGCGCGCTAGAACATAGATATAATTATTTAGAGACATTGTTTAGTACTGGGTCATACTTTTTGAAGATATCCAATTTTGGACCATTGTACTTGATTGGTTCTTGGCAAATTTTTATGGCTATCCAGTGATGTACAATTTGTTAAAATCAATTACAAAACTCACCGAAGTAGAAACAAAAAAAACGAAGCTGCTGAGAAAAAGCGGGTCAAAAAATACTTGTTATTAGGTTTTTGAAGGTGCAAATTTGGAAAATGGACGCCAAATTTGCACGCCAAATCTTGAATTCCAAATAGACGCCATTTTCAAAATAAGTAAATGCTCCCCTCAAAAAAGTGCTCATTATTGAGGTGTCCATTCAAGGATTTTACAAGGAAATGAGACATTTAAAATTTTTAGTAATTTTTTCAAAAAATATTACCTTTTGTTATACTTTATTTCTCTCGTCTTAAAGAATGTTTATTAAGTTATATTTTAAGGAACCTATATCTTCACGAGCCTCAAGGCATACTCAACATTAGATAGTTATTTGTTTACATGTCAACATGGGTAATTAAAATACCTATGTAATGATACTGGCACTAATCTGTAAATTTTAAGGTGCGCCCAAAAATCGACAGAACAATAAATGTTTCAACGGCCGTTTTCTCCAAATCGCGTTTCTCGGGACACAGTGTATTGAGTTTACACGATAGAGCAAGTACGAGTATAATACGAAGACTGAAAACATTACCTACAAAATTAAACTAGCGTGTGTACTTGAACTATTAAATTTTGAGTCCATCAGTTTATGTCTATTAGTGTATATGACGGCGAGTTAAAATGTCGCTAACGATAAACAACCCTAGTGTATCGATGAACTTAATTATCAACTACGATACATCATGTCATTTTGTGACCGTGTACATATAAGTCTAACCCTCCACTCCCTCAAATCCCCCGTATTACAGTGCAAAAGGGACGCCTGCAGCTGGGAACGATCTGACCTACAAAAAATTGGCGAAAGCAGGGTTTCGTAGTCCCCTATTTCCTCTTCCAGAACTGAACTAATTAAAAAGAAATTATATCTTCTGCTACACATCTAATTGATTGTTTTGTATATTTAAACATAGAATATTATTAAAGCTACAAAATAAAGAACAATACAGGTAGGTACACGTAATTTAGCTTGTACACAATAATTAATGATTTTGACTATATAAGCATTGCTTATGCTTAGTACTGTATGTATCCTAGTATATGTTCCTTATAGAAATAGAGGGAATTAAACTACTAATATCAACTTCATCTGTTAACACTATAAATATTGTTTTTTATGACGTGTGACAATAAATACACAGAATGGTTGAAAGTACAACTACAATTGTGTAAAATATGTTCTCACTGCTGAGGTGAAAAGATAAACAGAATGTTTATGTCTTAAATGATTCCTTTATTACCGTTGATTATTTGACTAAAAGTTGAAAGTGACTATTGTATCTTCTCACGGTTAAATTAAGGTTTTCTCTACTATGAAAAGCAACTTTGTTCATCAATGAATTCTTGCCTAGAACCAATATCTACTAGGTAGTTCAACTTATGGATTCGATTCCGGTAAATGAACTTCCCGTTGATTTTTTTTGTTCATTTCATATTCAACTCATCATGTTTAAAACTTGAACTAACCATTCGTTCAAGTTTTAGGTAGTGGTTCGTAAGATGACAATTTTTGTTTTTATAGTATATATTTAGGTATTGCCTCATGAATGGCGTTTTCAGTACCTGCGGTATTGCAATGGTGCCCGGTCTTACGAATAATATGTGTTAAATGTAACAAAATGTGCAATAAAAGTTGATTTGGGTTTAATTTGTTTCATTAATAAATTCTTTAACTCATAAAAGAAAACCTAACGGATGTACAGTAAAACAATCATCAGTGATTGTTTTACTGTAGTGATAAATGTTAAGTTGTTTAACTGTTCAACTTATCTTTGTACAGTTTGACAGTATTATTTCACGATTTAAGAACGATTGGAACAGCGAGTGATGTTGTTCCTTCTGATTATTTGTTCAATGGGTAATGTTTTTCTTACGATATTGGCTCAAAACGACAACAAAAATTGGGGTCAAATCGTTCAGAGCCGTTGATCTTCTGGGCAAATTCTCCTATTTTGACAATATTATTTATTACAAAAAAAGGTATTGACATATTCAAATCTAAACTAGAAATTATACTGCATCGTGTAACAAAAATAAAATGGCAGAAAGTAGGTTACTTCCGAAAAAAAATCTAAAGTGGGTGGAGTCGCTTAATCGTTCATCTTTAGGTGATTTTATCCTAAGCGGATTTATTATTAACCGGTTTACTAATAACAGGAAGTTAGTCAGTCTCGATAAATATCCACGTCTAACTGTCCAAAAACTATTCTATTGCACAATCAGTCATGATACTTAAATATCCATATCTGATTGTCCAAAAACTATTCTATTGCACAATCAGTCATTATACTTAAATATCCATATCTGATTGTCCAAAAACTATTCTATTGCACAATCAGTCATGATACTTAAATATCCATATCTGATTGTCCAAAAACTATTCTATTGCACAATCAGTCTTGATACTTAAATATCCATATCTGATTGTCCAAAAACTATTCTATTGCACAATCAGTCATAATACTTAAATATCCATATCTGATTGTCCAAAAACTATTCTATTGTACAATTAGACACGTAAAAGTGCCCTTAAGGCCTACTTGCAATATAAAGTTTTAAATTTTAATTTGGAGATTTTGGAACAACAGCATTAGCGGATTAGCGCGACATATTGATTTTACCTATATATTTCTGCACGACGTATCGACTTTTTTGGGCAGTCGGAATATTCATGAGGCCTATGATATCCTTGATGTTGTTCATAAGCATGATGCCTCGCCCTCGGCATTTCGCACCGGGTTTCACGATCCAAATGTTCAGAACACCATCAATGTCGATTTGTGGCCAGTACTTTGTCATTGCAGCTAAAAGTTTGACAGCCTTTCGCTCAAGTTGCCTGAGAAAAAAAAGTATTGATCATCAAGTGACAGCCATATCTATCCATATCATGGACCGACTTTCATTAGCCAATCAAAATTGAAACATATCACTGAGCAAGACAGTCTACAATGCTGTGATGGTAAGAGACTAGAGAATGCGGTCCGAGCGAGAGCATCAAACCCGAGGACGGTGTCTCACTTGCACAAGTTGCCAATGTAAAAAAGCAGCACGTAGTGGTATTAAATAATTTAAACAATAGTGGACATATTTACGGGGTTATACTAACTAGGACTACATTTATATCCATACTCCATACTAATATTATAAATGCGAAAGTATGTCTGTCTGTCTGTTACCTCTTCACGCTTAAACTGCTGAACCGATTTGGACAAAATTTGGTATGGAGATAGTTTGAGGCCCGGGGAAGGACAAAGGCTAGTTTTTATCCCGGAAAAATACCCTTATCCGCGATAAACGAATTTAAGGCGGACGAAGTCACGGGCAGAAGCTAGTAAGGAATAAGTTACCCTTTATCTAATTTGTAAATGTTTAAGATATCAACATTATTTATTGATTAAAACACAATATTGCATTAAACATAGTAGTAATTTTAAATATTTACTGGTATCCACAACGTTGACATAGTATGTCAATGGAGACAATATTATTGTTTTATGGCATCAATGTGCTTGAAATAAGCTAAATATGGTCAAAATATGTGACTGTTTTTGGGAATGGTCCCACTTTGTCGATAAGGAGTTATGAGTAGTTCCTAATACTACAGATCATACGCTATCTTTTGGTAAAAGATATATGTCTCTAGGTGCTATAGTTATTTTTTTTAAATTCTTCAAATTTGCAAAAGTGAAAAAGTGACAATTGAAAAAACGTTGGTTCAAGTTTGGGACGGCAAAAAACACACTTGTACTTTGAAGTTATGGAGTGATTAGTATCAAATGAATTGGCATACTTTAAGAATTTCAAATTAGTCAAAATCATGTATGTAGTGTAGTAGTTTGAATGTTACGGAGGCTTGAACATAAAAACAGAACGAAAATATGTCAATCTTGAATATGGGTTTATTTTCTATATTTAAAACACGACACGCAGATTTATAATTAAAGTTGTATTTATAAATGTATTCTCATGCTAAAAAAGACAGAAAGAATTCTATGGATACCTTTAGTTATTATTATGTCAAAAAGTAAATAAAAAATTAATTGAAAAGAACAGCATAAAAAAAATACAAATGATACGTGTATTTTAATATATAACATAAGATTACTTAAAAAACACACTTATTAAGCATAAAAAGTATTAATATCAAATTCTAAGTACTTTTTTATGCATTATAAAGTTTAGTGATTTTATATGTATAGGTAGCGTCCCACTTTGTCGATTTATTAAACTTTAGTGCTTGTTCAGTGAAATGTATGTGTTTGGTATATTTATCCCATTTTATGTATAAGATAAAGGTTTGTTATTATTAATCTAATAGTCATTGATACTAATGTCGTTTGTTTGATCTTTTTTTAAGGAATTTGAACGGAATTTATTTCCGACTCAAGTTTAGTGTCCCACTTTGACGGTTCGGTTTCGTTCGTATGGACATACGCTAAAAAAATACTACAAGTATAAAATCAGCTTTTAAAACATAGGTGTAATGTTTTTCGAGTTAGTATTTATATAAATGTTATTTTATATCTATCGGTTAATTATATTTTTTTATTTTATTTAGCGGAATCATCGATAAAAAGTCCATTATCGATGGCTACCCAACCCTACTATTCATATTTCGTATTTGTCAGTTCTCCTGCTCAAAAAGTACGTCATATTAGCTTCGCGAAGCGAGACTAAAATAGTGCATTTAGCCCCTAGGGTATAAAAGAAAGCCATATAATCCCATACAAATTTCAATGACACTGAAAAAAAAATTGCGACCAGCTACATACTCCTTACAAATAATTAAAAACAAACAACCTGATCACTTTGGCCAAACTTTCTGACAGAATTGCTCAAACTGTACTATTACTTTTTCATGATATAAACAATTTTAATGATAAGTCTTTTTTATTTTCTCACAGTCGAAGTGAAAAAGCAGAGTATTTAACTCGTGGCTAAAAGTCATTATATGACACTCAGATATATTTGTCCACGCTCACTTCTTGAGCTCGTCCAGATAATCACTTCGTGTTATAATGGCTTATTTTAGCCCCTTGTCAAACAATCTACTATTTTTGATTCGTATTTTTTTATGCTGTACTTTTAAATTCATTTTTATTAACTTTTTGACATAATAACTAACTATAGGGATCCATAGAATTCTTTCTGTCTTTTTTAGCATGAGAATACATATATAAATACAACTTTAATGATGAATCTGCGTGTCATGTTATAAATATAGAAAATAAACCCATAATCAGGATTGACATATTTTCGTTCTGTTTTTACGTTCAAGCCTCCGTAACATTCAAACTACTAAGGTTACATACATGATTTGAAATCCTTAAAGTATGCCAATTCATTTGATACTAACCACTCCATAACTTCAAAATACAAGTGTGTTTTTAGGGGTCCCAAGCTTTAACCAACGTTTTCTCAATTGTCGCTTTCTCACTTTTGCAAGTTTGAAGAATTAAAAAGAAAAAACTATAGCACTTAGAGACATAATTTTTTCACCGAAAGATAACTTATGCTTTGTTATATTACAAATTATAATATCAAACTCCATATCGACAAAGTAGACATTTTTCCCTATAACAGGCACAAATATGATATCGACGATTCTTTTAGGTATTTGACAAAGTGGGATGATGGACATTAAACTTTGAGGCCTTAAAAAGGTGCTTAAATTAGACATTTATTAATCATAGGTTTATTAGAGTATGTTCTATCAGTTTTGATTGAAAGTCGATTTTCGGTAGGTTTTGCCATATTTCACTAAATTGCCCGTAACTCTGTAACTAGAATCGACAAAGTGGGACGTTTTACTAAACTCACTCACATATGTGATGTGAAGGGATGTAAAAGCGAAAGCTAGACTAGTTACGGAATATCATTTCACAGGTAACGAACAATTGATTTTATTTTACGATAAAATAACAAGACTATATGTCAAACTTATTAGGGTGACTATGATTTAGGTCGGTTTTCCAAAAATCATAACTCCTAATTCCTAATGTTAAGGTAGGTACGTTTATTTTAACTTGTCCTTTTGTCAGCTTAACAGTGTTCTGAAATAAGCGCGTATTATATATTATTTATCTGCATTTTATAAAATAAATTGCCGTGCGTTAGTCTCGCAAAAACTCGAAAATGGCTCGACCAAATGGCAAAAAATGGTAAATAAGGAACCCTAATTGTAACAAACATCTTAAGAGACTCTTTCTAGATGGCTGAATCAAGGGTCAGGTACAGAAGGCAGTAATTCTGGACACGGCCCCCACCGTTAGGAGGTTCCTCTCTGTGCAGCCCCTTGTATTTGCTTTTTGTATTTTACTTTTTATATTCGTTTTATAAAAAACAGCTTAAGATGTTAGTTAGCCCTACGAAGCTGGCGGCCCCGGGTTCGAATCCCGAACTAATTGTTACTATACTATGTTTCTTTACTCAATTACTAGCTTCTGCCCGCGACTTCGTCCGCCTTAAATTCGTTTATAGCGGATAAGGGTATTTTCCGGGATAAAAAGTAGCCTAAGTCCTTCCCCGGGACTCAAACTATCTCCATACCAAATTTTATCCAAATCGGTTCAGCGATTTAAGCGTGAACAGATAACAGACAGACAGACAGACGAACTTTCGCATTTATAATATTAGTATGGATAACATCGTTAAATGTTTAGTTGTCTTTACAACGCGATCTAGTTTTTGCCAGAATAACTCCTTGCGATCGGAACACGATCCAAAGTATGGCAACTGTCAGTCCTCTTGTTTTAATGGTCCTTGGTTTGGGACTAGGTCGATCTGTGTAAGCTTGTCCCTGTATTATTTATTTATTTATTCTAGTAAAGTAAATTACACTCAGTATAAATCATTAAATATCTTCCAACACACAGTAAATAATGGCATTTTTTAAAGCAACCCTTACGCAAGCGTGCAAGCATCTTGAGTTTAACGCTCCGCTTGTTTCGCTCGCTCCGCTATACATGATCACAATACAAACCTAATAACCTAACCTACAATTTTGACCCAGTAAATGATGGCATAATTATAGTTTATTTGGTAATACGCATACATTTCATGGCAATGATGGTGGTTTATTTAGGTAGAAATAGCGTATTTATTTGCTCGTTAAGATTTGGTGATCATTTAGTAAATTTGGTCTATGAATACAATTTAATGTGCGGTCCTTACTAAAACAGCTAGTTCTATTGTAATGACTAATGGTAGAATTATTTTTTTGGGGTCCAGTGTATTTTTTTGTTAAGAGAGCTTAGTAGGGTATCAAAGTATTTGTATATTTAAACAAACAAACATGATAATGATCCCCTTTAGATTATGTCTTCATGAATATGAATTTACACAGACATATTTGAAAATAATCCTAATAACCATAGATGTCCTCGGTCACCCTAATTAAAACGTGATGCAATTCTCTCGTTTGCTTTCTCTGTCGGACACACTATTTTTTCGCAGTGCTCAGTCCAGTTCTAGTTATTAAGTCCATGATCCATATATATAAACGTAAATGTTCTGACTGACTAACTGACTCACTTAAATTAACACCCAGCCCAAACTGTTACCTGGAGAGCTGAATTTTTCACGATAGTATTTATAACGTTAGTATCCACTAAGAAGGGGTTTTTCAAAATTCTGCAAATCCAGGGGTGAAACAAGATTAGTTAGACAATTTTATTCGAAACTTCACAGGAGTATTCCTAACAATAAATGAGTAAACACGTGTTTCAGGTTTTTTGAGAATTCTACCCCTAAAAGGGAGAAATGTGGTGACAAAGTCTGAAAATCAACATGTGTATTGTTTCTTTGGTTTATCGGGTCGCTGATTATGAAAATAACAACGATTTTAAAATCCAACGTGGCGGACGTGAAAAACTATCACCCCTGTCAGGGTGCGATGGGGTTGAAATGTCAAAATATCAATATGGGTGTCGTTTTAATGGTTTATTACGAAAATGGCATCAATTTTGAAATCCAATTTAGCGGACGTGAAATATCATCTCCCTGTTGGTGGTTGGTGGCGGGCCGTGACGGGTTAAAATGTCTAAATATCAATATGGATGTCGTTTTTATGGTTTTTTGGGACGTTAATTACGAAAATGGCATGGTATCGATTTTGAAATCTGCCGGGGAGTGACGGGGTTGAAGTGTCAAAATATCAATTAGGATATGTCGTTTTTATGATATTTTTGGACGTTAATTACGAAAATTGCATCGATTTTAAAATCCCATTTAGCGACGTGAAATCATCTCCCTGTTGGAGTGCAATGGGGTTGAAATGTCAAAATATCAATATGGGTGTCGTTTGTATGGTTTTTTAGGACCTTAATTACAAATATGGCATCAATTTTGAAATCTGCTGGGGTGTGACGGGGTCGAAATGTCTAAATATAAATATGGATGTGGTTTTTATGGTTTTTGGGACGTTAATTACGAAAATGGCATCGATTTTGAAATTTTATATTGTGGACATGAAAATTCTTGAATGCATTTGTGCCAACGGTTAGTTTCGATCGAAAATCGGTTTAACAGGCGAACCACTCAAACTTTGTAACGGCACTAGGTTGCAAGTCAAGGCTTTGCACTGGGACGTAATAGAGGCCACTATTTTGACCGGCTCTTGAATTGTACTCATTGTTTTGCGCAGGGACAGTCCCGCTTTTTGGGGTTCCGTAGCCAAAATGGCAAAAACGGAACCCCTATAGTTTCGTCATGTCCGTCCGTCCATATATCACAGGCTTTTTACTCAAAAACTACAGGATAGGTGTCATGTATACGCCGTTACTTAGTTTGATAACTAAATAACAAATAGAAATATATCTAGAGGGCACTCCATACATGTAACTGAAAGTGTTTTTATTTTATTTTTGCAAACATCAATGTGTGGCACATGATATTTATTTTAAAAACACAACAATTATTTATTGCACACGTCACAAAACAGAGTACAGACAAAAATACATTCAAGGAGAGGTAAACAATAGGCGGTCTTATCGCTAAGCAGCGATCTCTTCCAGACAACCTTTGGGAAGTGAAAACACTGAGGTTTCTAAGAAAAAAAAATCGAGTAAGGGAATATTTTCGGAAATAATCACTCTGAAAGGAGCATAAATTGTGTCCTCCTTCCCCTCTATTTTCTAAACAGTAAGTCGTAAGAAAATACAAATGTAAAACTTAATAAATACCTTCAACGAAAAATGTGTTCAACACGATCGAATATAGTTTTTTGAGATATTGCCGAAAAACTGCGCTTCTCAACGAAAACCGCATGAAGATACGCTCTTTTGCTGGTCTGTGGTGTTTTTTTTAGTAGTAACGGCTGGGGAACCTTACACTAAGCATGGTCCGACATGCTGGTTTTTAAATTCAAAATTACCCCGATTTTGATGCGAGCGAAGCCGCGGGCAAAAGTTTATATGCAAGAGTAGAAATCTGCATTAATCATAATCTCTTAGTAGTAGTAAGTCATTGCCGGCGTCACAACTCAATAATTATTACAATCAGTTCTTAAAAAATAATAATGGAACTGCCTTCGCCAAAACGTCGTCATACGTCGTCAGACCTCCAGAAAGTAACAATACTTTTTCGAAAACCGCATCTAAATCGGTTCGGCCAAACGTGAGATAATCGCGGACAAACATGCATCAGGGTAAAACCGAGAACCTCCTTTTTTGTAGACGGTTAAAAATTACGTTTAGTACGCAGGCGGAGCCGCGGGCAAAAGCTAGTTTTATAACAATAGATCAAGATACGACTGTCGCTACCATCAACGTATGATTGTGGAAATAGCAATATCACGATCGTACCCAGTTTGCTAGATTTAAGCCTTTTTCAACAACTGTTACGCCTATGCTGCCATTTATTTTTTAACTCTGCGTTTTTATTCCTCAGTGTTTCTCCCGTAACTTCTAATACTAGCTTAAGACCTATTTTAAGTTACGAGTAGTATTAGATCAAGAAGGGTTACCAAGCAGTAACTTCATTGTATATACGTTCCCAGGGAAACGGATATTAATGAATTTTCGAAATTGGCACATGACGAAGGTGACTAGTGGTAGTGGTCTAGTCACTTTAGCAACTCCACATTGTACCTACAATAAGGGAAATTGATTTACGTACCACTGTAACCTGTAACCCTATGGCATTGACAAAAGCAAGCTCTCATGCCGGGGTAAGTCAAGTTATTGTCACAGAGTTCTACTGTGGTACGCGAATCAATTTCCTTATCTGAGCCAAGCAAAGAGCAAGTCGTTATTTTGAACCTATTTATTTATTAAATACAAAAAGTACTCTTATAGTTTAGAATTTATTGATATATAAAAATCCCGATTTCGTCACTGACTCACTCACTCACTGATGATCATCAAAATTCTTAGTCATCACAATTCTTAAGGTACTTTCCGAGTCCTAGAAATTTGATATGTAAGGTAGTATTAGTACACAAACAATTAAAAAGAAACGAAAACTTGGAACTATTACCCCCCAACACCTTAACAAGGAGGTGGAAGTTTGTATGAGACTTCTACAAATTTTGATGCTAGAAGTCTGCAAATTAATATTATAGGGACTAGGGGAAATGTTTTCGGATTCGACTATACGCGTCATTATAACACTCATAACCTTGATTTAGTGAGTATCTAGCAACTTACAACTTAACAACTGTCAGTGCATTTACATATTTAATGGTTAGGAATAATCGAACATAGGTACTTACAAACACATAAGGTCATGCCCATAAATACGTTAAAATGCGTTAGTGAAAGAGTTTCTGATAATCCATCACTCGAGCTAAAACGCCACTTGTTACACGTAAAAATCTATGTCGTGAATAACTAAATGTAAAATTAAATTGAAAGTACAAAAATATACAAATATCTAATCAGGTTTTCAGTGATATGATAACCGTCTGTTGTTTTCCTCTATTCATCTGAAATTTTAGTTAACCTAAGGTTGTAACCTTGGTAGTTGGCTGGTATCAGTATGAAACAAATTTGATTGCCAAATGAGAGTCTGGCGACTATCCAAATTCTATCATACACTTCAAAAAAGGCGTAGGTAAGACTAAAAATCTTGAAAATATTTAGCCTTACGCTATTTCCGTTACCCAGGCTTTATTTTATCACCTCAGAAAATATCAAAGTAACAGTAGGAGAGACCTAGGTGGGTTGACACAAAATTAGGTTTACGACCTTAATCACTTTTGGTAGCGAGGTAAGTTGGAACAAGTACTTAGGTAAGTTGACACACATATATATCTTAGGGTTTTAAAAATAAGAAAACGGTATGTAATAATTAATTGTGGGTAATTTAAAAATAAACGTTTCGACATAACAGTTCTGAGACCAATTAACACGTGAAACAAAACAGTTTTTCACTTCTCCTGCTCAAAAAGTACGTCATATTAGCTTCGCGAAGCGAGCCTAAAATAGTACATTTAGCTAAAATAGTACTTTTAAACCCTAGGGGGTTTAAAAGAAAGCCATATAATCCCATACAAATTTCAATGACACTGAAAAAAAAATTGCGACCAGCTACATACTCCTTACAAATAATTAAAAACAAACAACCTGATCACTTTGGCCAAACTTTCTGACAGAATTGCTCAAACTGTACTATTACTTTTTCATGATATAAACAATTTTAATGATAAGTCTTTTTTATTTTCTCACAGTCGAAGTGAAAAAGCAGAGTATTTAACTCGTGGCTAAAAGTCATTATATGACACTCAGATATATTTGTCCACGCTCACTTCTTGAGCTCGTCCAGATAATCACTTCGTGTTATAATGGCTTATTTTAGCCCCTTGTCAAACAATCTACTATTTTTGATTCGTATTTTTTTATGCTGTACTTTTAAATTCATTTTTATTAACTTTTTGACATAATAACTAACTATAGGGATCCATAGAATTCTTTCTGTCTTTTTTAGCATGAGAATACATATATAAATACAACTTTAATGATGAATCTGCGTGTCATGTTATAAATATAGAAAATAAACCCATAATCAGGATTGACATATTTTCGTTCTGTTTTTACGTTCAAGCCTCCGTAACATTCAAACTACTAAGGTTACATACATGATTTGAAATCCTTAAAGTATGCCAATTCATTTGATACTAACCACTCCATAACTTCAAAATACAAGTGTGTTTTTAGGGGTCCCAAGCTTTAACCAACGTTTTCTCAATTGTCGCTTTCTCACTTTTGCAAGTTTGAAGAATTAAAAAGAAAAAACTATAGCACTTAGAGACATAATTTTTTCACCGAAAGATAACTTATGCTTTGTTATATTACAAATTATAATATCAAACTCCATATCGACAAAGTAGACATTTTTCCCTATAACAGGCACAAATATGATATCGACGATTCTTTTAGGTATTTGACAAAGTGGGATGATGGACATTAAACTTTGAGGCCTTAAAAAGGTGCTTAAATTAGACATTTATTAATCATAGGTTTATTAGAGTATGTTCTATCAGTTTTGATTGAAAGTCGATTTTCGGTAGGTTTTGCCATATTTCACTAAATTGCCCGTAACTCTGTAACTAGAATCGACAAAGTGGGACGTTTTACTAAACTCACTCACATATGTGATGTGAAGGGATGTAAAAGCGAAAGCTAGACTAGTTACGGAATATCATTTCACAGGTAACGAACAATTGATTTTATTTTACGATAAAATAACAAGACTATATGTCAAACTTATTAGGGTGACTATGATTTAGGTCGGTTTTCCAAAAATCATAACTCCTAATTCCTAATGTTAAGGTAGGTACGTTTATTTTAACTTGTCCTTTTGTCAGCTTAACAGTGTTCTGAAATAAGCGCGTATTATATATTATTTATCTGCATTTTATAAAATAAATTGCCGTGCGTTAGTCTCGCAAAAACTCGAAAATGGCTCGACCAAATGGCAAAAAATGGTAAATAAGGAACCCTAATTGTAACAAACATCTTAAGAGACTCTTTCTAGATGGCTGAATCAAGGGTCAGGTACAGAAGGCAGTAATTCTGGACACGGCCCCCACCGTTAGGAGGTTCCTCTCTGTGCAGCCCCTTGTATTTGCTTTTTGTATTTTACTTTTTATATTCGTTTTATAAAAAACAGCTTAAGATGTTAGTTAGCCCTACGAAGCTGGCGGCCCCGGGTTCGAATCCCGAACTAATTGTTACTATACTATGTTTCTTTACTCAATTACTAGCTTCTGCCCGCGACTTCGTCCGCCTTAAATTCGTTTATAGCGGATAAGGGTATTTTCCGGGATAAAAAGTAGCCTAAGTCCTTCCCCGGGACTCAAACTATCTCCATACCAAATTTTATCCAAATCGGTTCAGCGATTTAAGCGTGAACAGATAACAGACAGACAGACAGACGAACTTTCGCATTTATAATATTAGTATGGATAACATCGTTAAATGTTTAGTTGTCTTTACAACGCGATCTAGTTTTTGCCAGAATAACTCCTTGCGATCGGAACACGATCCAAAGTATGGCAACTGTCAGTCCTCTTGTTTTAATGGTCCTTGGTTTGGGACTAGGTCGATCTGTGTAAGCTTGTCCCTGTATTATTTATTTATTTATTCTAGTAAAGTAAATTACACTCAGTATAAATCATTAAATATCTTCCAACACACAGTAAATAATGGCATTTTTTAAAGCAACCCTTACGCAAGCGTGCAAGCATCTTGAGTTTAACGCTCCGCTTGTTTCGCTCGCTCCGCTATACATGATCACAATACAAACCTAATAACCTAACCTACAATTTTGACCCAGTAAATGATGGCATAATTATAGTTTATTTGGTAATACGCATACATTTCATGGCAATGATGGTGGTTTATTTAGGTAGAAATAGCGTATTTATTTGCTCGTTAAGATTTGGTGATCATTTAGTAAATTTGGTCTATGAATACAATTTAATGTGCGGTCCTTACTAAAACAGCTAGTTCTATTGTAATGACTAATGGTAGAATTATTTTTTTGGGGTCCAGTGTATTTTTTTGTTAAGAGAGCTTAGTAGGGTATCAAAGTATTTGTATATTTAAACAAACAAACATGATAATGATCCCCTTTAGATTATGTCTTCATGAATATGAATTTACACAGACATATTTGAAAATAATCCTAATAACCATAGATGTCCTCGGTCACCCTAATTAAAACGTGATGCAATTCTCTCGTTTGCTTTCTCTGTCGGACACACTATTTTTTCGCAGTGCTCAGTCCAGTTCTAGTTATTAAGTCCATGATCCATATATATAAACGTAAATGTTCTGACTGACTAACTGACTCACTTAAATTAACACCCAGCCCAAACTGTTACCTGGAGAGCTGAATTTTTCACGATAGTATTTATAACGTTAGTATCCACTAAGAAGGGGTTTTTCAAAATTCTGCAAATCCAGGGGTGAAACAAGATTAGTTAGACAATTTTATTCGAAACTTCACAGGAGTATTCCTAACAATAAATGAGTAAACACGTGTTTCAGGTTTTTTGAGAATTCTACCCCTAAAAGGGAGAAATGTGGTGACAAAGTCTGAAAATCAACATGTGTATTGTTTCTTTGGTTTATCGGGTCGCTGATTATGAAAATAACAACGATTTTAAAATCCAACGTGGCGGACGTGAAAAACTATCACCCCTGTCAGGGTGCGATGGGGTTGAAATGTCAAAATATCAATATGGGTGTCGTTTTAATGGTTTATTACGAAAATGGCATCAATTTTGAAATCCAATTTAGCGGACGTGAAATATCATCTCCCTGTTGGTGGTTGGTGGCGGGCCGTGACGGGTTAAAATGTCTAAATATCAATATGGATGTCGTTTTTATGGTTTTTTGGGACGTTAATTACGAAAATGGCATGGTATCGATTTTGAAATCTGCCGGGGAGTGACGGGGTTGAAGTGTCAAAATATCAATTAGGATATGTCGTTTTTATGATATTTTTGGACGTTAATTACGAAAATTGCATCGATTTTAAAATCCCATTTAGCGACGTGAAATCATCTCCCTGTTGGAGTGCAATGGGGTTGAAATGTCAAAATATCAATATGGGTGTCGTTTGTATGGTTTTTTAGGACCTTAATTACAAATATGGCATCAATTTTGAAATCTGCTGGGGTGTGACGGGGTCGAAATGTCTAAATATAAATATGGATGTGGTTTTTATGGTTTTTGGGACGTTAATTACGAAAATGGCATCGATTTTGAAATTTTATATTGTGGACATGAAAATTCTTGAATGCATTTGTGCCAACGGTTAGTTTCGATCGAAAATCGGTTTAACAGGCGAACCACTCAAACTTTGTAACGGCACTAGGTTGCAAGTCAAGGCTTTGCACTGGGACGTAATAGAGGCCACTATTTTGACCGGCTCTTGAATTGTACTCATTGTTTTGCGCAGGGACAGTCCCGCTTTTTGGGGTTCCGTAGCCAAAATGGCAAAAACGGAACCCCTATAGTTTCGTCATGTCCGTCCGTCCATATATCACAGGCTTTTTACTCAAAAACTACAGGATAGGTGTCATGTATACGCCGTTACTTAGTTTGATAACTAAATAACAAATAGAAATATATCTAGAGGGCACTCCATACATGTAACTGAAAGTGTTTTTATTTTATTTTTGCAAACATCAATGTGTGGCACATGATATTTATTTTAAAAACACAACAATTATTTATTGCACACGTCACAAAACAGAGTACAGACAAAAATACATTCAAGGAGAGGTAAACAATAGGCGGTCTTATCGCTAAGCAGCGATCTCTTCCAGACAACCTTTGGGAAGTGAAAACACTGAGGTTTCTAAGAAAAAAAAATCGAGTAAGGGAATATTTTCGGAAATAATCACTCTGAAAGGAGCATAAATTGTGTCCTCCTTCCCCTCTATTTTCTAAACAGTAAGTCGTAAGAAAATACAAATGTAAAACTTAATAAATACCTTCAACGAAAAATGTGTTCAACACGATCGAATATAGTTTTTTGAGATATTGCCGAAAAACTGCGCTTCTCAACGAAAACCGCATGAAGATACGCTCTTTTGCTGGTCTGTGGTGTTTTTTTTAGTAGTAACGGCTGGGGAACCTTACACTAAGCATGGTCCGACATGCTGGTTTTTAAATTCAAAATTACCCCGATTTTGATGCGAGCGAAGCCGCGGGCAAAAGTTTATATGCAAGAGTAGAAATCTGCATTAATCATAATCTCTTAGTAGTAGTAAGTCATTGCCGGCGTCACAACTCAATAATTATTACAATCAGTTCTTAAAAAATAATAATGGAACTGCCTTCGCCAAAACGTCGTCATACGTCGTCAGACCTCCAGAAAGTAACAATACTTTTTCGAAAACCGCATCTAAATCGGTTCGGCCAAACGTGAGATAATCGCGGACAAACATGCATCAGGGTAAAACCGAGAACCTCCTTTTTTGTAGACGGTTAAAAATTACGTTTAGTACGCAGGCGGAGCCGCGGGCAAAAGCTAGTTTTATAACAATAGATCAAGATACGACTGTCGCTACCATCAACGTATGATTGTGGAAATAGCAATATCACGATCGTACCCAGTTTGCTAGATTTAAGCCTTTTTCAACAACTGTTACGCCTATGCTGCCATTTATTTTTTAACTCTGCGTTTTTATTCCTCAGTGTTTCTCCCGTAACTTCTAATACTAGCTTAAGACCTATTTTAAGTTACGAGTAGTATTAGATCAAGAAGGGTTACCAAGCAGTAACTTCATTGTATATACGTTCCCAGGGAAACGGATATTAATGAATTTTCGAAATTGGCACATGACGAAGGTGACTAGTGGTAGTGGTCTAGTCACTTTAGCAACTCCACATTGTACCTACAATAAGGGAAATTGATTTACGTACCACTGTAACCTGTAACCCTATGGCATTGACAAAAGCAAGCTCTCATGCCGGGGTAAGTCAAGTTATTGTCACAGAGTTCTACTGTGGTACGCGAATCAATTTCCTTATCTGAGCCAAGCAAAGAGCAAGTCGTTATTTTGAACCTATTTATTTATTAAATACAAAAAGTACTCTTATAGTTTAGAATTTATTGATATATAAAAATCCCGATTTCGTCACTGACTCACTCACTCACTGATGATCATCAAAATTCTTAGTCATCACAATTCTTAAGGTACTTTCCGAGTCCTAGAAATTTGATATGTAAGGTAGTATTAGTACACAAACAATTAAAAAGAAACGAAAACTTGGAACTATTACCCCCCAACACCTTAACAAGGAGGTGGAAGTTTGTATGAGACTTCTACAAATTTTGATGCTAGAAGTCTGCAAATTAATATTATAGGGACTAGGGGAAATGTTTTCGGATTCGACTATACGCGTCATTATAACACTCATAACCTTGATTTAGTGAGTATCTAGCAACTTACAACTTAACAACTGTCAGTGCATTTACATATTTAATGGTTAGGAATAATCGAACATAGGTACTTACAAACACATAAGGTCATGCCCATAAATACGTTAAAATGCGTTAGTGAAAGAGTTTCTGATAATCCATCACTCGAGCTAAAACGCCACTTGTTACACGTAAAAATCTATGTCGTGAATAACTAAATGTAAAATTAAATTGAAAGTACAAAAATATACAAATATCTAATCAGGTTTTCAGTGATATGATAACCGTCTGTTGTTTTCCTCTATTCATCTGAAATTTTAGTTAACCTAAGGTTGTAACCTTGGTAGTTGGCTGGTATCAGTATGAAACAAATTTGATTGCCAAATGAGAGTCTGGCGACTATCCAAATTCTATCATACACTTCAAAAAAGGCGTAGGTAAGACTAAAAATCTTGAAAATATTTAGCCTTACGCTATTTCCGTTACCCAGGCTTTATTTTATCACCTCAGAAAATATCAAAGTAACAGTAGGAGAGACCTAGGTGGGTTGACACAAAATTAGGTTTACGACCTTAATCACTTTTGGTAGCGAGGTAAGTTGGAACAAGTACTTAGGTAAGTTGACACACATATATATCTTAGGGTTTTAAAAATAAGAAAACGGTATGTAATAATTAATTGTGGGTAATTTAAAAATAAACGTTTCGACATAACAGTTCTGAGACCAATTAACACGTGAAACAAAACAGTTTTTCACTTCTCCTGCTCAAAAAGTACGTCATATTAGCTTCGCGAAGCGAGCCTAAAATAGTACATTTAGCTAAAATAGTACTTTTAAACCCTAGGGGGTTTAAAAGAAAGCCATATAATCCCATACAAATTTCTATGACACTGAAAAATAAAACTTGCGGCCAGCTACATACTCCTTGCGAATAATTAAAAACAAATAAAACAACCTGATCAAATTGGCCAAGCTTTCTGATAGAATTGCTCAAACTGTACTATTAGTTTTTCATGAAATATTTTTTTTTAATGTTAAGTCTTTTTTATTTTCTCGCAGTCGAAGTGAACAGCAGAGTGTTTAACACGTGGCTAAAAGCCATTATGACACTCAGATATATTTGTTGTCGCTCACTTCGTGAGCTCGTCCAAATAATCACTTCGTGTAATAATGGCTTACTTTAGCCCCTTGTCAAACAATCTACTATTGTCGCTTACAATTAATAAGCCACATTTGTAGAGTTCTAAGCATTTTGGTTAACCTCAGCCGTGAAGACAAAAGAAAGAAAAAACATTATCAAGAACTTGATATTAAAGATAGGTAATAAAATATTTATTAAGAGATAAATCCTAATAGATTGCAGAAATCATTGTATCGAATATGTTATAATAAATATTAATTAATAAGAAAAATACGCAAAATTAAGTTATTATCTTAATGTAAGGCATAAAATACATAAAAAACAAATCTAATAGCTAACTTATTGGTGCTCAATAAAATCGCCGCAGCGATAAATGATTTGAGGTATACGATTTAGCTGTTTTTGAATCAGCTAAATCGTATACCTCAAATTATTATTCGCTGCGGCGATTTTATTGAGCACCAATAAGTTAGTGATTTTAGTTTTTGAATATATTTCATTAATTTTAATATTAGTTTTGTTTTAATCCGTCTTAATTCTATTCCATTTTTATTCTGTCTCAAGAATTAAAAAAAAGCTAAATCAAACTGAAAGCATTTAAACAAACAAGGTGAGTTTAAACAGCTGTTTCAACTTACTTTTTCCTCACAATGATTAGTTTTGTCTCATTCTGGGACGATTTTTAAGCTATATATAGGCCTTAACGTATAAAGTAAATTCATGACACTTACTTGATAAATCTACAATTGTGCTACAGACCAAAACAAACGATTACAATAACATAAAATTAAACGGCATCGACAACATTATAAAAAAACGCACTTTTCATCAAATTTTGGCCACCAACGCTGTACTTTCACAACCGTATAGAGTGTAGGGACAAGTTGGTGAGAACGAGAACTAACAGCGTATCATTACTGTATTGTTGTCAAACTCTTATGCTTATAGTTACCGAGATACAGATCTTGTGTAATTTCAATTTCACCTAGGGCTCCCTAACAATACTGTACAATACAAAATACTCTTTATTGCTTTCTTCAAATACACAGATGTACAGAAACGTGAGAGTATCAATTAAATAGAGGTAAACAACAGGCGGTCTTATCGCTAAATAGCGATCTCTTCCAGACAACCTTCGGGTAGCGTTTTGGGTAGTCCTTTGTAATGTTTCTTCTTCTAGTACGAAGGTTCGTTCGCGGAGGAGAAAAGACACCACTCGAGTGGTTTCCGCAACTGTAGTACCATTCTTATTTGAAGTAGAAATAGAGTACAAACTAAAATTTGCTGCAGCGTCGTCGGGCAAATGTATCCTGTAACCATCCTTGTATGTCCAGTTGGGTCATAATTATTTTTAGTTTGAGTTAGCATTATGCGTCTTTCCTGTGGACACCCGAAAGTTACGGTCTTTAAATACTAATTTTTCTTAGTGCCCTATTAGGCGATCTACAAATTGATTAATACTCTAGATCTAAGCGGTAGAAATATCAGTTATATGTACCCAAGCCCTTAACTATTGCGTTGTCCACAGGAAAGACGGCTAAATTCTAGAACCAGTATGACCCAGTTATTTGTTCAGTTGTCCTGTAGGGAGGAAAAAAAAGCATCCATCCAGCCGTTTTTGCGTGAGGATGCAAAGATATTTCGACTTACATTGTCCGAGAGATGGCGTTATGATAACGTCCGTCATCAATGCCCATACATTTTAAGGCAAATGGATTTTGTAATAGAACATGTTTCCAGTAGCTGATCATCAATGAGCTACATCAATGCACAATTGCGAATATAAATCCGAACACACACAAGGTATTGAAGTAACACGACATACTACTTAACAGTAACAGCAACACAAACAATGATTCACTATCATTAAGAAAACATTTAAAGTTACGTAACCCCTCGTTATAGGTCGCGGAAACATGTGATGTGATTTTATGAACACTGGTGATCTCAGCGACAAATTAGGCAACGTACCTTATGTTGATATTTTTGTCATCGGCAAACTTGGCTTTTTCGTGGACGAGTAAGTAATGATGTGTGAGAAATTGGTCCCATTCATGCTCCCAGACGTGCTGAGATTGGTCCTCCATATCATCAATATCTTTATGTGTAAAGAAAGCAATGTATTCGTCTAGTCGGGTAAGGGCGAATTCTATGGCTGAAAATGGGACTTTTCCATGACTTGTGACTAGTTCTTGCTCGCCACTGCGTTGTAACGTAGTTGATAGCCATTTAAGGATGCTGATGCAAGCAGTTATTCTGAAGTCATCGATAAATTCTTCGAGGCTGTCGGAGTTGTGGATGTTGTAGCAGCGAGGGAATTTGGTCAACGCTACTCCCGGTTCGGTGTACCAATGCATCTGGGTGAGGGACGCCGTCAAACCTTCTTTGGTCGTGAAGAGCGATCTGCAAAACCTATGCAAAAATTATAACCTCATAAAATGATGTTGTCGTATTGATGAGGCTGTCAAACTTGTTGTATAGTTACGATTTAGTAAAGGTAATAATAAAAGTAGCCAACATTATAACAATTAGGTACAATTATAACGAAGAAATTAAAAGAAAACGTGTACATAAATACCTGCTTATAATGACCTCTTTGTTGCTAAGCAACCAATCGTATTTATCTCTCTTGGTCGTCCAGAGAAAGTCAACAGAATGGTGCTCCATAAATTTATAGAGAATCAGGCGTTCAACTTTAGAAAGCTCTTTTCCTGTAGCTGTTTTAGGATCTATGTTCGTGGGAGGATGACGAACCTTGAAATATTAAAAATATACATGTTTTATTCGGCAAGTACTTAGTCTAAACGCTTATTGCATGTTTGAAACTTGGTTTTCAGAAATATAGCATTTGAAGAGAATAAATGCTGCAAAAAAATGACCAAAACTGATTATTTGCTAAATATTAAATGTTACTTTTACTTTATCTATCAGTACTCGAATACAATTACAAACTTTGCAAAATACTAAGACAAAGCCACAATATAACTCACATCAGACATAATACCTATCCGGTTTCGTAACTTTCGACTCATTAATAATCCTAAAACCTTCTTAATAAAAATTATATAAAATAGAGAATAGGTAAATAGAACGATACCCATATACGTAAAGATGTCGAATAAGTGGCGGAGTCAATAAACTATGAACTGGAGTGTGGTCGCCGAACTCGCAGACCGAAATTCGAAAATCGTATTAGTCCTACTCGCTTCTTGCTCGTTCCGTAATGTTATACAATATTTTAATGAGCCATTAGGACGACTGCATGACAGTCTGAGATCCTTGGGATGGCCAATAGTGGGCGTCGTTCGTCTGAGATGAAGAGTGAAGGGGTGGCACAATACATACTATGAACGAAGGAGCTTGATGAAGATGACCACATCTTTAAAAACCTTATATCTGCCTTACCTTATGCGCCTCATATTTTTCTATCCAGCCTCTCTCCAGGAGGGCCCTTCGCACGGCTGGGAAGCCTCCGCCCTTGATCATGAAAACCTTGTGATCTCTCATGGCGGTGTCAGCTATTTTTTTTAACTCGTGCCATCGCTCGTTGGACACCCAGCTTTTATACTGTTTCAGCTGTTCAGTTGAGGATGTTGTTTCTAAAATGTTTATACAAAGTATTGAGCAACAGAGGGATTTCTCTTACTTTTGGGTTACTAATAATAGCAATGAATTTCGATTTACGTCGCAGGACATCGAAAAGTTATAAAATGTATCTAAAATGGCAGAACTTCAACTATTCCGCATACGAATATAATGCAAGTAACTTCGGTGACGAAACCACTTACAAATAATTCACAACCTAAATTACCTTAAACTAAACATTTAGGTACAGATAGCAGTGTTCGAAAATCAACTCCTAAGAAGGTGAAATGTAAGATAGAGGTTTACTTGAATAACTAAATATATTAAATTTAATACAGTAGCAATTGCAAAGGAAAAAAAACGATTTTATCCAATGCAAAGTGAGCGGGACTCGAAACCACACTTGGTTTTTACGCAACGGCGCTCTTCTGAGCTACCTTTGCGTTACATATATCCATCAAATTTTGTCTTTGGAGTCCAGCACTGACAGAACGCCATCTGTATCTTTTGGTTTAAAATGCGGAGCTTAATATTGGTTCTGGTAAAAAAATAAAGGAATATATATGATAAATAAGTGTTATGGCACGCCTGTGCAGAAAAAATCGCGTGTCAAAATTAATTAATTATTATTTTTAGATAGAGACTGGACAAACCTGGAGCATGTTCAGACTTGCACTGAGAAACAGCACTCGTCGGCCGCAGGTCCTTCTTGGCCGTGCTATCTTTGTGCAGCTTGGAGTCTGACACACTCTCCTCCAACTCCATCGTTATAGCCATGAGCGTCGGCTACACCCCTCACACCTGCAACAAGTATCAAGCATTTTCGTTGGCCAAACGTGCGCTCTCTCGAAAGGCTAAAGCTCCACTACTTTGACTAAATTTAACCCTGTAGTGCAATAACCTACTTTATATTTAACCTACATCGTGGATCCTATCATTGAGGCTTCGGAGCCCATCCCTGCCTGGTACCCGAGTGACGTCACGACTGAAGTACATCGTAAATCGTGCGGAATGTAGTTACGCGGAAATTAATAAACCGAAATTACACTTGCCTCCTGTAACCAGGTCGCCGTTTAGAAAACTAGGTTACAAACGCAATAGCGTTCTTAAAATTAATAAAATGACTCGGGGCACTGTAAATTTACATTGACATCTTTGATTTCGATAACGTCGCTTTTATTGTTGACTGACGTTCCTTGATAATTAATTTATTGTTTTTAAAGTTCAATGTAAGGAAAGGACTAGTGAATTCTCATTTAGTTAAATAGGTTGCGGTTGTATATAAAGCGTCTAAAACAGTTTGTAGTCAAACAGCTTACAAAAAATCTGTTTTTTACATTGCGGTAAAGCGATACATAACACTTAAAACCGGCTAAGTGCCAGTCGGACTCGCGCACCTAGGGTTCCGTACAAATTTTTACTTACCCTAACTTTATTAGCCGGCACCGGTTGAGTTAAGTTTGCACCTGATATCTATAGCATTGTATACAAATCAGGTGCAAACTTAACGCAACCGGTTGCTAAAATAGGTTTGCGAATAAAAAATAAATAGGTAGAGACATGGCTATAATTTTTGTGCAATATTTATTAATACAAATTGGGAAAATTTCTAAATTTTCGATTGGTAAACTTCGGATATAAAGGGGGGGAATGGTGTTTTAACATTTTCCTTAATAAAACAAAAACTAATCACATTAAAAAAAAATATAGAAAATGTTTTGTAACGTTTTGTACCTATTTGGTACGGAACCCTAATGGGTCACACCATAAAGAATAAGACTAACAGTCTTAACGTAGTGTGAAGGTGTTAATCCTTCACCATTAATGAGAGAAAGTAGTATATATTCGAATTTAAGAACGACAGCTGTCAAAAATTCTGCCGCGCCTCCACCAATATGTGGGAGTGTAGCAGATGGTGGTATAAAACAAAAAGGAGCTGGTACGGGTTTGATGTTTTGTCAACGTCTGTCTTAAGACTTCATCTTAATGACATAAAGCTGGTTCGAGACAGCTGTCGTTCTTAAATTGGAATATATACTACTTTTACATACGGCCTGTCTCTTATTAATGGTGAAGGATTAACACCTTCACAGTACCTACCTATAATAGATGTTTTTTTTTTAAGAATTATCCTCTAACTCTTAACCATTAAAGAGTTGTACCTTCCGTCACCAACTCAGCATGATGAGATGATGACTACCATATGCAAATACTTAAATAGCTTAAGAAGATATATGAAAAACGTTATAAGTGCCTATAAAATTTGAGGATTGCCCTCGATTTCCCTGGGATCCCATCATCAGATCCCAACTTGGTGGCAATGGGACCACCTCAGGAGTATATCCTTTCAAATATATATATATTTTTTAAATCGGTCCCCAATTGGCGGAGTAATAGGTGAACATACATAAAAAAAACTGTCGAACACTTAACCTCCTCCTTTTTTGGAAGTCGGTTAGCAATTATAATTTCCTTTTGTACCCTTTTGGTACGGAACCCTAAAAAAGTGAGAAAAGACTAACGTTTTTAATACAAGCAATATTGTATCTGAGATCTAAGTATACTTATACGATAAAATTTGTGCAAGTAGCGATTGAAGCCTAAAATGAGAAAAGAGTCCCTAATGGCCCAAAACAGAAACCAAATAATTTACTTTTAGCGGGGCACGGTTCTTATAAGGTGGCATTTCAAACGTATGTAATTGGTTTTAAATAAAAAATCATTATTTTGCTTTTTATATTTTATATTTTTTTTACTTTTGTAAGTGTTGATATGTTTTTTTTTAAGAACTACGCATTGAGTTTATACTCAAAACATATATTTAGGATAGGCTAGGTGCAAATATTGTAATAGATATAAGAGTTATTTCGAAAAAATGACTGACTGTTGAGTTTGTTTCGGCTTTCTTCCCCTCAGTGGTCTCCTCTTGGGAAACGCCGTAGAGTCAGACTTGTAAAAGTGCCCTTGCGGCCTACTTACAGAATAAAGATCATTATTTCATTAAATAAAAAAACCCGGCCAAGTGCGAGTCGTACTCACGCACCGAGGGTTCCGTACATACTTTCACTTACCCTAACATTATTGTCCGATTCCGGTTAAGTGAAGTTTGCACCTGATATCTATAGTGTTGTGTACAAGCGTCAGGTGCATGCGTCAGGTGCAGCCGGGTTATTCAAATAGGTATATATTTAGGTTTATTTATACAAGTGAAAATTTCCAAATTTACGATTGGTAAACTTCGGAGATAAATTTAGCTCACTTGGAAACCGGGAAGTGGGTCAAATTGAACCCTACTTACTTAGTAGTTACAGCTGGATCTAATAAAAACCTTGTAAATCTTTGAAAATGAAAGAATGTTATTTTGAGTTTTCGATCCACATTTCCGTAACTTAAGGTGTGTCCACATTTGTATCATTTGCCCGATCAGATCTTCGTTCCGTGGCATGATTGCGTTTCGACGTTGCGCCGATCCGATCGCTCGAAATCCATGTTGCTACGCGTATCACACATTACATCGGACATGATCGCCGCGCCGACAGTGAGCGTCCAAGAAGCGCGATACGCAGTCATGCCACGCCACAGTGATCGGATACGAGCAAATGAAACAAGTGTGGACGCACCTTTAGGTGGAAAATTTATGCCAGCAATGAGTTATTTTTACATTTTTGCCATTAGGAAGAAATTAGAAGCGTGTCTTCAGACAATTAGTGGCATTTAGCGTGAGTACTTCCTTACTCGGAAGACCCGGATTAATGTAGAATTGGTTAATTATTTATCGGCGAAATATTAATGACACGCAACAGAAAATAATGTTGTGCGAGCAACTTATCTGTTCCGTCACTGACATTCGCGAGCATCAATAACACTGACAGATATACGTTATGTCAGGGGCTCCCATTCTCTAACTGATATTTTTAGTGCTAACAATCACCAATAGATAGCGCCATAAGTAACAATTTCAAATTAAACAATATAAATATATCGAATTTAAGAGAAATATGGGACTTAAAATAAAAATTTGTATATTTTACGAATAAACATCCACATTAACACTAATTATATGCAGAATTCTGATTAAAACAAAAAACCATTAAAAACAGATTTGCAACATGCCAATTCAAGCTCCGCTCGAGCTTTGGACCTCTCATATTTGTTTACAGTAGCGACACTAGATGGCGCTTGATCTGAAAACAAAGCTTAAGATTGTAGACATTAGCCGAAACTGGTCGAGACGCGCATGCCATTATCTTCGAACGATGTACATAAGAAAAGGACGGCATACATAATATCTCACCACGTCTCCATGATGGTGTATTTCGAGGTACAAGTACGGTCAACAGCACGCGTTTCGTAAAAATACGATACATAAATAGGCCAGTAGTGGACCGTGTATTACATTGACAAGTTTTGATAATTCAAAAGTGCTTGGCTTTTGTTTAGTGAATAAATAATGTCTATTTAACTATTTATAAATAACAAATTTCAGAATGATATGTCGTATTTATAGTTTTTATATGCATTAAATATAGAATGGAAGTCCGATATGTTAATTACTGTGTGCTGATAACTATTTAATAATACTGTTATAGAAAATGTAATAAAAATACTTTTATGGAACCACGAGATAAAACGCAGTCGTTATAAATTGAATGATACAATTTGGACATGGGTAAAATTATTTTCTATGAGTTTGTCGTAACGAGTTGAATCTGTATAAAAAAAATTAAAATAAAAACTGTGCTGAAGAATTTTTTCCTTTTTTCTTCACAGCTTTACTAGTATTGCATGAAAATCCTTAATTTCGCTATTAAATAATCTAATCAATTGATTTAATCGTCAAACACTTTAAAAAGTTTGACTTTTATTGTGCAATTTATTAAAAAATTGTCTAATTTCAAATTTCGCGCGTCGCAGCAAGCGGCGACGTGGCGCGCGCCGGAGTTTAAAATGACATTGTAAGTAATATTTGAAAACAGATCATTATAAATGTATTGAATTAGCGATATAATGGACCTAGGTACATATATTAGGCGTGTTTTGAATAATAAAATGCTTATTATTATTTTGATAGTAAAAATACGAGTAGGTAAGTATATAATAAGTAGATACATAACAAGTTTACGAGTAGTTAACCTAGTCTAGATACTCAGCTACTCGTGTACCAAAAATAGTTGAAATCCGTTTAGTCGATTTTGCGTGATGAAGCCACAACGACACATACAATAAATCTAAAAAATATATTTTTCCTTTTAGTGACCTCCAAATAGTCCGTTACGAAAATATCTTCAACTAGCTACTGCCCGCGACTTCGTCCGCCTTAAATTCGTTTATCGCGAATAAGGGTATTTTTCCGGGATAAAAAGTAGCCTATGTCCTTCCCCGGGACTCAAACTATTTCCATACCAAATTTCATCCAAATCGGTTCAGCGGTTTAAGCGTGAAGAGGTAACAGACAGACAGACAGAAAAACACACTTTCGCATTTATAATATTAGTATGGATATACAGAATAGTATAGATGACGATGACAAAAAGTTTGTAAGAAAATACAAATCGCATCAACCGGGGGCAGAGGGGCTATTCTGAAATTCGATATTCGTATCGCGCCATCCCTCTCGCTCTCACGTTAAACTGTATTTGAATGAGCGAGTTGGCGCGATACGAACTTTGAATATCGAATTTCAGAGTAGCCCCCTCAAGGCAGCATCGTTCAAGGCCACGCAGCGGCGGGTCGGCCGACTTCATACTTACATTTACGTGATTAGTCGAAATAGTAACACATCGCTGTCCCATCGCAGTATGTAGTACTCGTCTCACTCAAGCAGTACACATCGTTTTTTATTGGCTTTTCGGCGCATTAATCTGCACTTATTTTATATTATAAGAAAAGAAAAAGAGTAAAAGCTATGGTTTAGTAGGTTTTTTCTATACTTTGCCAACGAAAAGAAGCACATCATCATCATCAGCCTATACACGGTGCCCGCGAGGAATGGGAAAGATTTTATAACCACGCATTCCTAAGGCCATTACGAGTAAAAAATTTTGTATGAAACCAGGTCAAATTCAGCAAAAAAAGAAATAAAGTTAAGTCGATTTTTGTACATAAAAATTGAATATTTTATTTTTGCTTTCGCTTCTCTATGAAAATTATCCCTTTCAATAAAATGGTAACGATTTGTTTTTCCAAAAAAAAGGATGAGTTTAGAGAGTAGTAGCTGTCACTTTGAAGTCTGTCAATAACGACTCGAAACTAGGCAACATATGTGGCAACGTCGCGATAAAAAAAGCCTAATGTACTCACAGTACAGTAATCACAATAAATTGTTAATATCAAAATTGATAATATCTTTAAAGCTAAGCCGGAATTGCCTGGGATTCATCATATAACAGTTTTTGCTTCTAATGACCTAAGAAATGCGTGGTTAAAATCTTTCCCATTCCTCGCGGGCGCCGTGTATATACGTCCCACTGCAGGGCATAGGCCTCCTCTCTTGGATGAGAGGGAATGGAATTTAGTCTCCGCGCTGGCCCAATGTGGATTGGAGACTTCACTTCACCCTTGAATTTCTTCGCAAGTATGCAGAAAAGAAGCACTTTATGAAAATATGCGTTTTTATAAGTCTGTTCTTGTCTATTGACCCCCGTTTACGGTACCTACTTTTAGTTTACTAGTAGCAGTACTTTGTTATATTCTTGTTAGTTTAATATAAATAAGGTAAAATCACAAACGTCACGGTCTTATCGTATTTACAATAGGGTACATGCATGAATTTTTTAATCGCTTTTATTAACTACATATCAAAATACCGTAAAAACGATTTCAATATGTGAACTTAAAATTGAAATCGTCCAAGAAATACGCATAATATAGGCATTTGAAACTAAGTTAGACAGAGAGGTTCGACATGCACTGTATGTCACAGTGCACTCCGGCCATATAAATAAACTCCATATTAAATTCTGTTTTGCAAGAAAGAGATATAATTAAATGTTTGATGGCTTATATCTTGGTTATTTTTATAGCTATTTGAAAAAATATTTTTGTCTACTGTTTGTTACATGAATGAGCTTTTAATAAAGCAAAAATATAAATTCATGCATATTTCCTATTGTCGTGACTACGTGAATGGGATACCGACGACCCGAAATCTTGCTTGTTCTAAATTTTTCTTAGTCACTTTCATTGTTAAATTGTAATTTTTGACTACGAGTATATAAATTATACTATTCTTTTGTTCCAAAATAATAGAACAAATTAATTTATAAACTCAAATAGTACCTAAGTTCGTAACAAACTAATAACTTACTAGCTGTAACTTAAAATAAATATAAATGATGATTATTTATAAATTTGATATCATTTTAGTTCATCTTTCGTGGTTTCAAATCTAAATTTGGAACTCAGCGGTGAGAGAGTACCTAACATAACTAGGTTTTAATTTGTACTCGATCGGTAAGCGATCAGCGCGGTACGGCGCAGAGCGCGAATTTTGAAATCTGTTAAACTATCTCTTTGTAGTTTAAATAAATTACATAGTATAAATCATCCTGTTTCCTGTGTGTGGTAGTTGAGTAAATTGACAAGACCTTATAAGAATTATTTGGTCATAATTTTGAAACTTATCTTTTTGTCAAATATACTTAATGTTAAAAATAAAACCATGTTATTTATATCTTCATATGTTTCATTTTCTTGTGAAGTAGGTAATGTTAGCATTTTGCTGCTCCGCTCGCTTCGCTATACATGGTCATCATACAAACCTAACATAACCTACAGTTTTCGGTTTTTGACCCATTTTGACGCTCCGCTAAACATGGTCATAATCCAAACCTATCTTAACCTACAGTTTTCGGTTTTTGACCCATTTTGACGCTCCGCTTTAATAATAATTATTATGTAGCATGTAATAATTTTGCAACTTATGTTTTTGTTAAATTTTTAACATTAAGTGTTAAAAATAAAACCATGTTATTTATATCTTCATATGTTTCATTTCCTTGTGAAATAGGTAATATTAGCATTTTGCCGCTCCGCTATACATGGTCATAATACAAACCTAACCTAACCTACAGTTTTCGGTTTTTGACTCATTTTGACGCTCCGCTTTTCTGCCAGCAGATCGTTTTTGCGAAGGACGCAATTCTAACCTAACCTAACCTAGCCTACTTTTCTGCTAGCAGTTCCTCTTTGCGAGGGATGCAGTTCTAACCTAACTTAAGCCGCTATTCTTGTAGCAATTTACGTATGCCAAGATAGATTCGGACAAAAGATAAATCTTAAACCAAATTATTCGTAAATATAATCGGCCTAAACAATAGTATGCGAATACAATTTCGGACAAATACATTTTCGGTAAGTTAGAACTTATGCCAAATAAGGTTTCTGCCACATTACCATTCGTCGAAAACTGAATATGTCAAGTCTGTTATGCTAAAACAGTTTCGGACAAACAAAAGTATGCGACATAGAGGGAACCCGGTAACTACCATTGCGCAAATTTCATTTTTATTTTAGCCAGTCACAATACCTACAGCCAACATCCCAATTAAACAGGCTATACTTGAAAACCCACGAATCGAAAAATATTGAAATTCTATGTTCTTAAGTAGTTGATTTGATTTGATTTGATATGGCTCTGTATGAACCTATTGTGTGTTTATAGTCGCATCAGCCATCACCAGTTTTATTACTGGCGATATCGATACTTAAGAATTTATCCATCCAAGGATAGTCAAATAATACTGAAGTAAGTATGTCCGACTCCCCCTAAGCACCAAGTTAAACCAAAACAAACTTTTCTTTCATGTAGGTACGTGGACTGGGCTCAAAAGCGACGCATGAGGCGCATCACTTTTCTGCGAGACTTACGAATAATAAAAATAGGTAGCCATTTCCAAAGCTTCCTTCGCATCGAACCATTCATAAGTTGGGATTAAGCGCCATGTGCCGACCCTGTGATGTCCTAGTTATCGTATCCCCAATTCTTCACTAGATGGCTATAATGTGCGCACGATCTCGTTATTGCCATCTGGCGGAGAACAAGGGAAAACAATATAGCCAGTTGTATAGCCAGAGTTAGTGACGTTCAATTTTGTTGTTCGACATTGTGTGTCTGTTCTAGTATAGTAGTCTGTGGTTATGTTTATAATCTGGGGGCACGGTAGTGCCCCCGTAAAGACGAACAAGAAAGAAGCGGGACACTACCTACCTTTTCTCGAACCGTTTTTTCGCATTTTCAAACCCTCATAGCTTCGTCCCAGTTAACCACAGAGCGCCCAAACTCACAGGTTAAAATGCAGTTAGAGAACATATAAAATGCGCTAAATTTAATTGATCTGGTTTTGATACTTTAGGTTTTATTAGTAAGGGTTGTGACAGCACAAAATGAAGAGATTAATGAATGTTGATGAAGCGGCAGTTAAATGCCAGGACCGTAGCAAGTGGAAGGAGGTAGTCTCTGCCTACCCCGTAATGGGAAAAAGGCGTAATTGTATGTATGTATGTACGTTTATTAGTACCTAAAATACGAAGATTTTGCCACTCACTCACTTATACACTCACGTATCAAAACCTATGGGGTACTTCCCGATGACCTAAAAAGCTGAAATTTGGCATGTAAGCTAGTATTAGTACACAAACAACGAAATAATTCTAAAACTTTGAACTTATAGCCCCCAACCCCTTAAACTATGGGATGGAAGTTTGTATGAGACTTCCGCAAATTTTGATCGCTCATGTTCCAAATGTTCCAATGTGCTCAGGTTCCAAACCTGGCTCAACTTAATTTATTCTTTATTTTTTGTGTTTAATTAGTTAAGTAGTTTCTATTATTCTTATATAAATATTCACATATGATGTAAAGGAGAAAAAAATATATTTTTTTACATCAATTTCCAAACTTTGTTCTACAAGTAAGCCTCAAGGGCACGTTACATGTCTGATTTTACAATAAACAGAAGAAACATTCACAATGTTCATAAATATGTTATAGTTAATAACAGTATATAGGTACAACAGACAAATACTTGGGCATACTTTACAGTCAGATGTATATTGTCTGCGGGTCTAATAGGTTATACATTACTTAACCTATACTTTCAGGGATGGGGTCTCTCGGCGTCAAAAAAAGGAAAAAGGAATAATAATAAAACAATATAATTATAAAAAATGATTATTCTAACTTTAATGGAGAGTTCCCGTAGTTAAAACATTATATCTATGCCAAAAAAAAATGCAAAGTTTTTTTTTCGACTGGTAATCTATAATTTGTTGAATTAGTAAATATATAATAATAAAATGATACCAATGTAAACCTTTTCTATGGTCGCTATTAAAGATGGGTTACGCCATGCAAAATGTAATCACGCTTAAATAGCGCCATCTACGGAGATCGCATTGGCAAACCTTACTTACTGGTTTCTGCTAATGCCATTTTAGTTCGTTCAATGGGGATGACTACTGTCAAAATGCCACAGTTAATTTTTAAAATAAGCCAAGTAAATTGTGTGATGTATATAAAACGTCATTAATGACAATATGATGGATACATTCCACAGACTAATAAGAGATACTACGTATCAGACTGCCAACTCAGAAACAAATATTGTTTACACTAGGCAACTATATTTAATCTGTACGATTAGTGTTGACTGACGTATTTTTTTTTTTCTATTCGAGATTGCTATATGGCAGGGAATCGTAACATATTCAGCCAAAGCGGTCTAGGTTCATTGAATGAGGTCTAATATCTAGAATAAATAGTTCCCGGCACGTACATTTGAACACGTAACTTCAGTAATTGTATTTACGTGATCAAATTATATGCTGAGAATTATACCTCAGTGGCAAAAAATAAAAATCATTTTATTTGTTAAAAGATTTATTTTTCAATCTCTTTTTAAATTTGTCGTCAGCTTTCTTCTGTATTGCAAGTAATACACGGTTTTTTAATCGGAGTACATTTGTCCCCTTTAATATTTTGTTGGTTGTGTTGCACCAATTCATAATTGTAAATCGGACAGTTAGAACAATGAAATGACTGAGAATAGTTTTGTGCTCGGCGCAGTCAAAGAAACAAAATTAATTCTTGGACATAATATTTGCTAGTTCTGCGGGCGATTATTTTGCAAGATCATCACGATTTAAACACTTCAACCACGTAGGTAATAAGTATTTTCTCAGAGCACGGGAAATGGTGTAAAAGAGCGTCCTTTCGCAAAGTCCTACAAACACAGCACTCTTGAAACATTTTGCAAAAAGCAAGACAGGATAAACACAAGGACATCACTCGATAACACATTACTTTGACAGTGACAGAATGAATTCCGACAAATAATATATAACTGACAAGATGAGTGTATTGACAAAGCAACAGCTAATCACAGCAGAGAAAAACGTCAGTCAACATTAAAAACAACATGGCGCTAACGTACGCGTTTTGTTATACGAAGATGAATCGCTGTGACAATAATGTACATTTCCCGGGCCTGTCCGGGAAGTAATGCCACTTTTTTTAAAATTGATTATCGTATCAACGTATATAACGATGATTCGCGGTGTATTTTTACTACATTAATGGGAACATTTCCGAGCAAGTTGGAGAAAAACAAATTTATAAACTTTGATTGCCTTGAGATATGGCGAAATGTACATAAACAACCGCATATTTGTTTTACGAGCGTGAAGAAGAAGTAACAAATACACACACTCACAAGCTTTCGCCTGTAGGTATAATACGTATTAGTGTGATTTTCAATCATCCTCAAGTCATAGGTACATCAAACTTTTAAGTTAACTTAAAACAAATATGCGGTTGTTTATGTATATTTCGCCACATCTCAAGGCAATCAAAGTTTATAATTTTTTTTATACAATTTGGTATGGAGGTAGCTGTCACCCTGGATTACCACATCAGCTTATTATTAACCGCGGGTAACACCTGGGGCGCAACTAGAAAGACATAGGTAAAGAGAAAAAAAAATAGTTGTGCTTAATAAATAAAAGAATATCTATTACAAATATGATAGTGCTGTAAGGACTTTAATTTATAGATATTATAAAAGCTATGAATATCTTAGTTTTAGGGTTCCGTACCTCAATCGACAAAAACGGAACCCTCAAATTATCACTTTGCTGCCCCGTCGGTCCGTCTGTCCGTCAAAACTAGGGTTTCCATTCCGTAATTACGTAATTAAGGACAATTACGTTATTCAAATGTCTAATTCCGTAATTTTAACCGAATTCAAAAAGTAGGAGATTATATGTATTTTCCACTGTATGTTCACCGATTACTCTGTCAATTGTAGAACGATTTTCATTTTTTTTTTATTCGAAAGTGTATACTCCTGCAGTAGTCTCGTTGTTACTAAGTCAGGATCTAATGATGGGATCCCAGGAAGATTGAGGGTAAACCCCAAATTTTATAGATATCTGTCGGTTTCGGTATTTTAAAAAACAAGTAAAGAATTTGCATTAAAAAAGTATAAATTGGTGAAGTGGAGTGGAACTCATGGAGAAGACCACAGAAGGCCACCGTCACCCCTCAATGTGATCTACGGTACGGGTGGCCACAAGATACATATCTCAATTAAGTTAGCCAAGGGACTTCATAGTCACGATTTCAAATGCTCCTGATGAGAATGGTACTGAAGGTGAAGTCGAAACGTAGGCACCGGATCTCCGTAATAAAATAATGTACCCTAGCCGTGTTTGGGCTTGTCGAAATCGTCACGACAGGAAATTTTACAGAACGATTCACTAAAAAGTGAGACATTGATAAATGCATTTAAAGAAGAACATAAAAACAGGAGGGACATAATGTTAAAGTAGGAGTAAAAGATAAATTTAGCTTCAATTAACCTTTTTTTTCAACTAAATTTATGCAAAAAAGGTATACAATTAATGTTATTTTGGAGTCGATGCCACCCACAATTTTTAACTTACTTAAATCATTAACTTTGAAAATTTTGCAATTTCTTTGGGTAGCGACGATTCCAAGATAACATACATTGTAAAGATTGAGTTGAAAAAAAGTTAACTGAAACTAAATTCAAGGAACTAAATTACTTATTTTTTTTCACTTTAGTATTGTTTTTAAGTTTTAATTAAAAAAAAATATTTATGCACCGTATATTTATAAATTATGTGTGCATTAAAAATATACGTGACATCCATGCAATATATTGTATTGAAGATGTTGTAATATAACATTATTCGAAAAAAAAACAGGCAACAATGACTGCTTTTACTGATCGATTGCTAACTCCCTGTTTTATTACAGATTTGAGTAGTTCACATTACAAATATCAAACGAAAATAAGGCCTTTTCATCAAATGAAAATAAAAATGAAAAATATACCTGTCTGCCTATACTTATGGAGTTCGTAATTGAATGCATTTCATTAATTGCTCCAGTGTTTTGATGCACTTTTACCCCCGATTTATTGTGTTGTTTTACTTGGTTCTATTTGGTGAATTCAGTATATTCGTTAAATGCGACGTGTACTATACTACCGTATCGTATATTGTAATCAAATTGTTTCATCAGTCATTTAACATTTTTCTCCTCCTTTCCTGATTAGATATTAGCAGGAAACATGGAAATTCGATAATAATGCAATAATATAGTGCCGTAGGCAAAACAATTTTTTTTTACAAAGACTAAATAAATCCTAGATCAATTACGTAATTTAACTAACCAAGTCCGGTACTGGTTACGTACTTGAGATATCCGTAATTTTGGAAGCCCTAATCAAAACTCTCCATCTCGAGAACGCGTGGAGGTATCAAGTTGAACTTAAAACCATATACTCAGGTCTACAGTCCCTTAAAGCTGTAAAAACATCAAATTTCTAAGTTAACGTAACAAAAGATATGGCCGGTTATGTATATTTCACCACTTTCAAGGGAATCAAAGTTTATAGGGTACTTTCCGTTGACCTAGAACTATGAAATATGGCAAGTAATATTGTCTTTACTACAAGTACAGGGAATAATCTGAAAACTATACATTTGTAATGAAATCATAAAAAATACTGTTTTCAAAAGTCATATGAGGACAACCTGGTTGCGTTAAGATTGCACCTCATTAGTATGTGGCGCCATACATACTAGGTGCAAACTTAACTTAACCCGGCCGTACCAGTTAATAAGGGATGGATAAGTGAAAATTTGTATGGAACCCTCAGTGCGTACTGTTGATGCAGTTAATGTGAACCGTCTTGAGGTATCTGATTGGTTCTACACTGTCCGGTCACAAGATGATAAGCTAAAAAACATCATAGATCAGCTCAAAAACGGCTCAACTAATGCAGATATTAAAAACAACTATGCACTGATTAATGACAGGTTATATCGAAAAACTTTAAATGGTAATCGACTTGCAGTACCTGGATTGGTTAGGTGGAAAATAGTAGAAATGCATCATGATGAGATTGGACATGTGGGACTAAACAGATGCATGGATCTTATAAAAAATGACTTTTGGTTTCCTAATATGACAAAATTCATTCGGAAATATGTAACTTCATGCTTACACTGTGCTTATTTCAAGGGTGAACATGGTAGAAAAAAAGGCTTTTTACATCCAATTCCCAAACCAACTGTACCTATGAAGGTGGTCCATGTTGATCATCTAGGACCATTTTGTAGGACTAAAAAGGGTGTGCCTTCATGTTAGTCATGACTGACTCATTTTCCAAATTCGTGTTTCCTGAACCATGTCGAACAGTCAACTCGGTTGAAACAGTCAGGATTCAGAGAAAAATATTTTCGCAGTTTGGTTACCCTGAACGTGTGATATCTGATCATGGAAAGGCATTTACTAGCAGAAACTTTAAGAAGTTTGCTAATAATAAACAGTTCAAGCACACACTAAATGCCTGACCGTTTGACCGTACCAATCGTACCATTTTAAATGCTATGCGTGCTTCTGACCCTAGTGAAGCTTCCAATAATTGGGCAAATGTTGTATGGGCTGATGTTGTATGGGGCATTAACAATACACTTAATGCTAGTACAGGTTACAAACCATTTGACCTAATGTTTACGCGCGTAGGTAGGTCAGTGTGTGATGTGTCCATTCCGGGTCAGGTGACTAAACCAGTTCAAGACAGACGAAAGAATGCTAGTGAACGTCTACAAAAAGCAAGCATTAGAATGAAACGCAACTTTGATAAACGGCGCAAGCCTAGTATTGTTTACAAAAAAGGTGATTCAGTTCTATGAAAAGGCTCCTCCTCAGGCTCCAACTAGTTCAGCGTCTAGAGTAAACACTAAACTAGATGACCTTTATTCAGGCCCTTATATAGTAACTGAAGCTGTTGGTAATGACAGATACGGGATAAGAAGCATTAAAGGACTGCGTGGCTTTAAAAGTTTTGCAGGTTTGGTTTCTGCAGACTCCTTGCAACCTTACCAAAGCATAGCTCCTGTATCTGACAGTGCCAGCAGTTCTGATGATCAACTGGAAACGGAAGACCTCATTGATTTGCTGGAAAGCTAACCCATTTGCATGTTCCCATTGCGGGAGCAATGGGGAATGGATGAAAAATTTTAAATCGCTTGATTTTAAAATAGAAATAATTCCTGGAAAAAAGTTACAGATTTTTCCGTAGCATAAAATAATTATAAAAAATAAAAGTATTTTTACTGTCCCCGTTCGGGCCTGGGACGGTCAGCTGGACGCATTCCTTAGTCCCTCAATTAGTACATTAAAAAATAGAAAAAATAATCTATGCTAAATGTCAGATTGACCTTGTCAACTCGTTATAAACACACCGTTATTTTTAAAGTTTTCGTAATATAATGGGATTTTCTTTAAATTTGATCATTGTTTGCTCACCACCGGATTTTTGATTGCCTGCTTCGATGACTACCTTCGTTTTGGACCCCGGATTTGACTTTGATAGCTTTTACGAAGACCATTGTAACTGAAATTGGATTTTGAAACCACAACTATGGATAATATTCTTTTTTTAAAAGCGGATTCTTCCAATCTACCAAAAGTAGACACATTTATGCTTATGGAATTCATGAAGTATAGTGACAAACACAACATCGCTGAAATAAGAGTTATCTAAATATATTATAGTTAGAGAGGTGTCGATGATCTAGTTGGTCCTATAACTTTCATTTTTGACCTTATTCTCGAAACTGGAATCTACCCAACTGTCTGGAAAACGTCTCGAGTTACACCAATTCCCAAGACAGGGTCAAAGATTAAAGTGGAGAACTATCGTCCCATTGCAATTCTGAGCGCTCTGGCTAAAGTGTTCGAGTCCGCACTCCATAGTATTCTTCTTCCCCAGTGCCTTCCTCACATCACCAGCACGCAGCATGCCTTCTTGCGTCGGAGATCAGTCGCTACTAACCTGCTTACTTTGACACGGGTATTATCCCGTGAGTTGGATAGGAAGACTCAGGTTGACGTCGTCTATCTGGATTTCCAAAAAGCCTTCGACCGTGTTGAGAACGATATTCTTCTTCTGAAACTAGGTGCTATGGGATTTACACCCAGGCTTCTAAATCTGTTTGCTAGCTACCTCTCAGATCGGAAGCAGTACGTTAAGTATGGCCCCTATGTGTCCCAATGCTACAACACACGGTCCGGTATCAGCCAGGGATCCAACCTCGGGCCATTTCTTTTCGTACTGCTTATTAATAACCTACCAGACGAAGTGCAAAGTTCCATTCTGCTGCTGTTTGCTGATGATGTGAAGTTGGTCAAACCTATTAAAACGCAGGAGGATTACAACGAGTTGCAACGGGACATAGATACGGTTTACAGTTGGAGTCGTGTGAATAAACTTTATTTCAATGCGGATAAGTGCGAAATGATGACATTTACACGGTCTAACTTGCCTCGCGAGTATGAATACACCATTGGTGGCGTCCCTATAATGCGTTCAGTGCAGGTGCGCGATCTGGGAGTGCACTTTGATCCAGGGCTCACGTTTCACCACCATGTTCAGGCCGTGACCGACGCCGCGTACAGAAGGCTAGGTTTCGTTCTGCGTAATTCGGCGCCTCTGACCGTGCACGCCACGCGCGTTCTGTATGCGGCGCTCGTGCGCAGTATTCTCGAAACAAATACAGTGGTTTGGAATCCGCATGAGAGCAAATATATTCTTATGTTGGAGCAAGTCCAAAAAAGATTTTTAAGGGCGTTGTACAAGCGGATGCACTACTATTATCCCCATTTGTATCCTACTTTATATCTACAGGGTCTTCTGGGATACGACTCGCTACAACTGCGTAGATTACTTTCTTTGGCTAAATTTACCATCGATATAGTCAGGGGTAAAACGGACTGTGTGAGTCTGGTGGAAGCATTCGTACGCATTTTTGTCCCTGATCAGTACATGCGAGCGCGGCGGCACTCACTGTTGGCGTTGCCGGCTGCGCGCACGCGTGCCCACGCGCTCTCACCGGTCACCCGCGCGCTCGCGCTGCTCAACTCTGTGCTCGAGGCAGCCCCGCACTGTAACCTGTTTGCGAGTGCGATTGGGCGACTAATGTCAGAATGTAAGAGAGTGGCTGAACGAGAGATGCCTGCGAGCTCGATAGTGTGAATGGACGAACTTTTTATGTACATATAAATAAGGTAATCTACTAACTTTAAATTTGTGTTGTTTTGGCAATAGCTGTTAAAGCACAAATGTTTTGTATAGTTAAATAAATAAATAAAAATTAGAGGAAGAGAAAAAACAATTGAGAGTTGTCAGATGCGACGGCGGGAAAGTAAACAAGGTTCTGATGGTTTTTCTGGTTGCCTAATCGATCTAAAAAAAGTAATCAAATAAAACGCGAGTTTTAATATATGCAGTTTATTTTTACCTTCTTTCTCATTAGTCTATGGAAAGTCTATATGGTCGAAATGTTATTACTGCTTAATTTGTCACTTTTTTCTTAATTTTCGCTTTTAAATACAATTTTGTACATTACTGGATCCATGTACATTACTGGTTCCTCTACGTTATGAGAATATACTCAGATAATGTGTTGGTGTAATTTTTTGGCGTTTGGAAATGCAGGCAAAGTCCACTAGCATAGATTATGATGAATTGATGACCCAAGAAAACATATTCTTATATAATAATACCATGCTAATTATGAAGTTTGTTTTTGTTTATTAAAAGTACCCCAAAACATAAAGTTTTAGAACCAGCGATAGCCGTGATGACGTCCTAAAGTGTCACCCACGTGACCGCCTTCATTTCGGAAGACAATGTTGAAACTCCTTGTTGCAGTTTTTGGTTTCTAGGCTATATGTATTTTAACATGTTTGCTGTCACTATTAATTTTCGTTTAATGTACTGTCAATATATGTATCTAATGTATCTAGTGTTGATTAATAAGAATTTCCTTTCATTTTAAACTGCGCAACATTATTAGGTTACGGGACCAGCAAAATTCGATATGGATAATTTAACCTCGAAGTTGTTAATCGGCAATCTCGAAGGGAAGACAAATTGGTCAACCAGGAAATATAAGATTTGCATAGCTCTTCTTGAGGGTAGAATGATACAACCCGTACTAGATGAAGGAGCAGAAGCAGCAGCAGGAGCAAAAGACCCGCTTATGACCTATGTAAAGGCTGACTGCAGTGCTCTCTTATTATTGACAAGTAACATGACGGATAGGACGGTCATGCGGTATAGAACCGCCCGTGAAGTCTGGTTGGAACTGCATCGATTATTTGATGGCATCAATGAAGATAAAAGCTACAATTTATGCATGAGCTTCTTCGGCTTCAAGCGGAACCCTGAAGATGATATCGCAACGCATATGAGTAAATTAAAGAATATATGGGCCGAGCTTAATCAAGATTAGCAAAAAGACAACAAGGAGTTACCCGTACTTCTATTGATCTGCAAGCTACTTGACACATTAGGCGAGGAATATACTTCATTTAAGAGTAGCTGGCTCTTGATACCAAAAGCAGATAGAACTGTAGAGAGTTTGACCAACCATCTGTGCGCATTTGAAAGGAACTTGTTAAGTAATTCAGTAACTGATCAAGAAGTCCTAATTACAAGTTCAAATGCTCAGAAACAGAATGTGAAGAACAAGGATAGAAAGCTTAAGTGCAATTACTGTACGAAGATTGGTCATCGGGTAAAGAATTGCCAGAAATGGATTCAAGATGGCAAACCACCGAAGAACAGTAATCCACTGAAAGGCAACGGCAATCCATCTACTTCTCATGCTTCAGAAGTAAATACGACTGTGATGTTTGTGCAGAATGAAGCCTGTACAATTGAGTACGACAAGGACAATTGGTATGTAGATAATGGTGCCACAAGCCACATCACTAATAGAGGAGTCTTATATACAACTTACCGACATTTTGATGAAACGCATACGGTCACTACAGCTAATGGCAATAATTTGCAAGACAAAGGAAAAGGATCAATCGTTATTGAAGCTAATGTTGAAGAGAAAGTATCAAACGTTACTCTTGAATATGTATGGCATGTTCCGGGTATCCAGAAGAATCTATTTTCGGTCCTAGTGGCTCATGATAAAAACTCAGACAGTAAATTCATGTCGACAACTGAAAAATGCAGTATATCGGTCAATGGAGCTGTCAAAATCGTTGGTAACCGAAAAAAATGTGGTGGTCTCTACAAGCTGGAAGTCGAGAATGTTATACCAAAGAAGATGGTTACCTATTTAACTACAGAGGCTCAGCTTTATCACGAGAGATTTGCACATCAGAATAAGCGGCACATTCGAGCATTCGTGAAACGAGAGTTAGGGAAAGAGCTAACAATAGAACACACACTATGTGAAAGTTGTTTATTTGGAAAGTCACACAGGCAGAAGTTCGGAACGAGAACTAGAGCATCAAGAATTGGCGAACTCATTCACAGCGACGTGTGTGGACCGTTTCCCAACTCTATCACAAATCTACGTTATTTTGTACTTTTCCGAGATGATTACTACGGCTATCGTCTGATATACTTCATGAAAGCCAAGTCTGAAGTAAAACAGAAACTGAAAGATATGATTGCAGAAGTACATAATACAGGCCATACAATTAAAACTATTCTCAGTGACAACGGAGGAGAATATGACAATAAGCATCAAGCAGAGGCTAACGATGCCATATACGCCTGAAAAAAATGGCTGTTGCGAACGCGATAATCGCACGTTAGTAGACGCTGCAAGAACTATCATGTACAGTGGAGAAGGTTTCCCTAAAGCGCTTTGGGCTAAAATATTGAACGCTGTGGCATACGTCATCAACAGAACTGGTCCATCCAGAGTGGAGAACAAGTCACCGTTCGAAATATGGCATGGGAAAAAGCCAAACATAGATCACCTAAAGATACTTGGAAGCACGTGCTATGCCCATATCCCCAAGCAAAAGGGACGAAAGCTCTCGAAGAAAGCTTACAAAGAACGACTCATAGGTTACGACAACGACGACGGTTATCGTATATGGGCAGCAGTAGAGAACAACAAATACGGACTGATACGCTCTCGCGATGTGGTATTTGACGAAAAGCCACTTTACAGAACAGAAAATGAAACGTCTAAGTTATCCCTGGACACGAAATTCAATGAACTGGAAATAACATTAGTGTCACCAATCAGCCGACTAGTATTTGAACATGGTCAACCTGTACCACCCAACGAGGACGCTCAACATCGAGAAAATGACACAATATCGATCGCATTTGGGGAGGAAAGTGTTGCCAAAGTCCCATTAGTCCATCATAAATGAAAGTCCAGAAGATTCGACGTTGTCTGACAAAGAACATGCTGAAATAAGCGAATCAGCAGTAGTAATTCCTACCGACAACATCGAGGAAGAAGTGGAGGATGAATTCTGGGACACCGTGCAAGATAGATATGATCTAAGGTCAAGAGCGACACTTCGGCCTCCGTAGAGATTCAACGATTATGTGTGCAATGTTGACAGCTTCACAGAACCACAGTCTTACAGAGAGGCTATCGAGAGCCCCCTGAAAGAGAAATGCAGCTATGAAAAGAGAATTAGACTCGCTGAAGGGGAATGGTACATGGACATTACAGACACTGCCAAAGGGCAGATCAACTATACCTTGCAAATGGGTATTTCAGGCAAAGAGACAGCCTGACGCACAATAGAACGATTCAAAGCTCGTCTTGTAGCGAAGGGGTTTAAGCAAAGGAAAGGGATAGACTATGAAGAAACCTATAGACCTGTTGCCAGATTCGCCACAATTAGATCCTTGATAAGCGTTGCTGCAAACAAAGGCATGTATTTGACGCAGTTTGACGTAACAACAGCATTTCTTTAGGGAAACCTAGACGAAGAAATTTACATGCAGCAGCCTGAAGGCTATACAGACGGCTCAAATAGTTTGCCGACTACATAAAAGTCTATACGGCCTTAAACAGACACATCGCTGATGAAACTATCGTTTTTATGACGTTCTTCTCGAGTTAGACTTCAAACAAAGTAAATCAGATCGATATCTTTATACCAAGAAGGTTGTTGAATACAAAATCCAACTAACCTTATATGTGGACGATGGAATGGTCGCAGCTACGGATAAAAAACTCGCTGATGAATTTTTGATCAGTTTAAAGAAAAAACTCAAAATCACTACGAAACCAGCGTCCTTCTATTTAGGGATGGAGATTGAAACCTCTGAAGATGGTACTATAAAGATAAACCAAAAGGCTTACATCCAGAAGGTACTAGAACGCTTTGGCATGACCAGCAGTAACCCTCTCTCTACACCGATTGATGTGTCAGGGAAAGTAGTTGAAACAGATTTGGAAGTCGAACGTAAGGATAAACCGTTTCCCTATCGAGAAGCCGTAGGGGCACTGGCGTACCTAATGGTATGTACGCGACCGGATATCGCTTTTGCAGTGGGGGTAGCGTCCCGTAAGTTAGAAAATCCATCAAAGGCAGACTGGATAAAATTGAAACGTATTTTACGATACTTAAAAGGAGCGATGTCACTAGGAATCGAATATCGAAGAGGCGTCTCGAATGGCATCCTAGAGGGCTTTAGTGACGCAGATCATGGCGGAGACACATCGACTGGAAGATCTACATCGGGAGTCGTATGCCGATACGCAGGCGGAGCAATATCATGGCTTAGCCAACGACAAGCTTCGGTCGCAATATCCACCACCGAAGCCGAACTTGTCGCCGCTAGTGAAGGCGCGCGAGAACTAGTCTGGCTTACAAGAATTTTAAGAGATCTGACGAACTTGAGGGAGACACCCAACCTCAGCGTGGACAATGAGGCTGCGGTTCGACTGGCTCACAACCCAGAATTTCACAAACGGACAAAACATATTCGCATCCGTCACTTCTTCGTGCGCGAGCAAGTGATTGCCAAAAATATGGTATTATGGCAAATCAAGTTGCAGATATATTGACAAAAGGGCTCGGCAAACCCTCATTCATTCACCTGCGGGAAGCTTTAGGTGTTTGTTGAGGATGGACGGATAGACATGAAAAAAAACACAAGTTGAGGGAAAGTGTTGAAACTCCTTGTTGCAGTTTCTGGTTTCTAGGCAACATGTATTTTTAACATGTTTGCTGTCACTCTTAATTTTCGTTTAATGTACTGTCAATATATGTATCTAGTGTTGATTAATAAGAATTTGCTTTCATTAACACGCTTTTATTAGGTCGACTTGTATGTAACTAACTATGTAATGGAATCTAAGGTAACTAATTTAACCATCTTCCAAGGATCCTAGCGTCATAAAAATTGGCAGCTGTATGTAGTTCTGATGACAATACAATAATATGGTACTATCGAACTGATCTGATGATGGAGCCGGAAGATATGAACTGGAACTTCATGATGGAACATCGTATCATAGCTGTGTTTGGATTTGTTAGAAAAGTCTTGTAAAGCGTGTTTTTTTAGTGTTTTTTAAACTCATAATTTATTTTAAACTGCGCAACATTATAAATAATACCTTGGTGAAGTCTTTTCTTATACCATGGGTTTAATGATCCGGTAATACAAATAGGTAGGATGGATAAAGTAAATCAAAACAATGTACAAGCACGTGTTGTTACTGTTTTTATGTTTAATTTAGCCAGTGTCAAAGTTTTAAAGACAAGGTACGATTATATTGAAAAAATAATTAGTTGATTGATCCACACCGATTCATGTCGCCCGTCCACACGTGTAAAGAGAATATAACCAGTAAGTTGTACACACGTGTTGTAACTCAAATTTAGAAAATATGTTATTTTTTTATGGCCATGGATTGGATTCAATGTCCTTCAGTCGATCAAATGTCAGTGTCAAATTCATGTTGCCAGCTTTATTTATAACGCGGTCGCCACACCTTCAATGGTTTTATTGTAAGCACGAAATAAGGCATCACACAGGGTCCGGGAGCTGGACCCTGCCACGCAGTGGCTTGTTTTGTCCGATCCGGCTCCCGGATCTCTGGCACTTAACGTTGGGTCCGGCTTCCGGTTGCTGCCACTTAACGGTATATTTTGTTACATAGCCGCGCCATATCTCCTTCCATTCCACATTCCACTGGTGGCGCTGCCACTGGAAGATTTAACACCGATTAATGTCGCCTGACCAATCCAAGATGGACAGCAAAAATCTGATTCAACTACATAAGTTCCGATAAGTTCCCAGGTTGGCCAACATAAGAACTTAATAATGTATGTTAATGTAAAAATACGTTTTGATATATCATTTCAAACATAAATGTGATAAAAAATATTTATATTATTTTAATAACATGTCTGCTTACGTGCATTTTCTATTAAGCTGAACGCTACTACAATACTGTGTTGCAAGGTACATTATTGTAGTAACAAAAATATATTTTTTTACTCTGGCTATATTTCTTATGACATGAAAGCAAGATGGCGAGTTCATCTCCGGTTGGATAGTTCTTTCTATGTAATTTCACGTAATCGGTGTAATTTTTCAACTTCTCATTGCTAATAATTTGTCAAATAAATTATTTATTTAAATCTATGAATACTATAATTGTGTTTTAAGCTCTGTAAGTCCATGGAAAAAATATCGGCGTGCATCTAACCCACCTGAGGAATGTTGGATCTTTCAGTGATTTGTGATTTGGTCAGGTGTTTTCGTTGTAGTCAAAATTAAAATTTTGTTCTTGCGCAGTGAGTGCAGTTGCCGAGTTCAGATGTATTTCTGCCGTGGGGATGTTAGATGTCGGGACTGTTTCCAATGTTGGGAAACAAAAGCGTGAACTATTTGTTTTGGTAACTGTGATAAAATAAATTAAAAAGGTTGGACTGCGAGAACCCCGCCACAGTGATGGCCTTCAGCGAGGTGAGTGTCTTGTAAAATTATGATAATAAATTCCGTTTACTGTATCGTAAGCATTATAAACTCTGATTTAGAATTTTATTTTATTTTTGGTTAATACATCTATCCATGCTTTGGTTATTTTAAATGCTTGTTCCCAATATAGTATATTTCTTTTATTAGTGTCAAGAAATGAATACTACTGGTGCAGATTGGAAATACGTACTTCTTTCTACTTACCTGTATAATTTAAGTACATTTCCATCAGAACCAAAGGACTCTGTAGCTAACTTAATTTATGTATTATTTTGTACTTAATAAACTTATTGAAAAAATGCAAGCTAAAATACAGGACAATTGAATAGAATTCGTAAATATGAACCTATAGCTTCATAAATATTGGAGAAAAATTAAATTTCTCACAAATATCTTTAGTATTTGTTGTTACTTTATTGTAATGTTTAATAATGCTCATTATTAAGATTATAGTGTTAATTCTTAATGTTACCTTTTTGTATTATTAAGAGCAATACATCTTTGCGGATGGCAATTAGTAAAGCCATATATTAAGAACCAAGTTCAAACCCATGGTGTGTAGGCATGGATTGAGTTTAACATAGTTTGAATTATGATTCTCTGATTTGCATTTTAAGTTAACAGAGTTTTAAGAAGTAAGAATATAGTCAATAATATTATAAACATGAAAGTTTCTGCCAATGTATGTCTGTACATTTTACTTAATTTTAAAAACAACTGAACCCATCTCAATGATTTTTTCCAATAATGTTGTTTAGTCATCAGAATAACACATAGGCTATAAATTACATCTCTATACAGATTAAGTCACAGGCATCAAATAATATATAATGCATAGTTCCACAACTTGTAATAAAGGAAGTCGTAACTGTTCTTATCAAATAATGATATCAAATCTGCTTGTGAAAATACTTTAATACCTACCAGGATTCTGTAATCTGATTACAGACATTTTAGTTATTTAATCACTTTATGATTATCAAGTATTTATTCAGATTGTCAGTAGATGTTTTATTTTCTTTTAATGGTTATTAGTTGACTACCAGTGGCATGGCAATCCATATAAGCCGATCCCCACCAGGAAAGAATTATAACCATTTTTTTCTCTAAGTAAATGAATAAGCTTTGGCTTCCCTTGTAATTTTCCTGATGCCACTCCGTTAACTACATAGTATTTATTTTATTATTCAGTTGCACTTCTATTAACTTTATGCAATATGGTTATTGTATTAATATTTATGCACCATTTAAACATAAACAGTTCATCCCATGCAGCACCAGCTCTCTTGTATTTTTTTTTAATCTAATAGAATTCTAATTTATTTGAATACAATTGAAAACATACTTCTTCAGAAATTTAACCCAATCTAGGTAATATCTCTGCCTGTATTCTTGGGGCCTTTTGTGATGTCTATGGCAAACACATACAGTTTTGTGTAGCCTTTTCATCCATGGAACAATCTGTCAAATTAATATAAATCTACTACAAAGGGTCTAGCAGGCTAAGCAAACAAAAGGGGCTCTGATGACGGATTACATCATTCTTTCAGGTGATATCACTGGCAGGCCCTCAAAACACTGTACGTGTTTACGTTTAGTATCAGTCCTCCATCTTATTTTGTTTTCAAGTAATTTAGGATAATGTTAAAAAACAGGGTATCATTCATAGTGTCATATCAGGTAATCTGTTCAAGTTTGAGTAACCAAAAAAAATCATCATTATTAAAAATAAAATAAACTACAAAGTGCATATTCTTAATTAACACCATGTCATTAAACTTCATTCAAAAAACCATTTTTCTTGTGTGTTGGCTAAAGGCTATGTTTTACTATCTATAAAAGTAAAGGATCTTTAGATACACTTCAACATCTTCCAGTGTTTCGAAGAAAACTTCAGATTGTATCTGTATATATAGCTTTAAAGTCAACAGAGCTAGTTTGTAACTGTCTACATGAAAATATAAAGATACTTTAGCTTCATCCAAAATAAATGACTCAAGGAGGAACACATTACAGAATAAAATAATAACGTATCATTTCATTCAGTGGTTCACATTGTTCTTCAAAATCCATATATTTTTCATACATAAGCATCTCTAGAAACAATTTTTATATAGTAAAACTTTGTTTGTCGCCAACTTATATACAGCCGCGAATGAACTTGTCCAATGATTCAGATAATAAAATATTAGAATAGTGTATTAATAGGTAATGAGTTCTTTTCTTTTCATATTTTATATACTATGTAGGAAAAAGGATTCATTGAAAGAGATTATATACGTACAAACTGACTGATCTACATAGTGCACTGCTACTTTATTTATATGCTAGTAATTACTTGTTAAAAATTGTTTGTTGTTTGACATTGAAAATATTTTGGTGTGTAGTGGATATTAGTGTAGGGTTGCCACACGTCCCGCTACGCCGGGACATGTCCTGGTCTCCAGCGTGGTGTCCCGGCCATGAAATATATTGTCCCGATACCAAATTATGGATTATGTAGTACTGATTGGTGTGTGAGATAGTTTATGGTATTGATCACAACTTAGATGTCTCTGTATATGTATCTGCCCTCCAGAAGAGGGCTAGTGGTGAAATAAACCCACTTGCTTGCACTTTCCTCACAGTAGTCGAAAAAATAAACACCAGGCTTTGAGAGGGGAATAGTAGAGAGTATGATTTAAATCATACATTTTCACTTATTGTCTTTTATAACTATGTCAGGTAGATATAGTTTAATGTTTCCTATTTTACTAATGAGAGTTCCTTTTTAGAGTTCCGTACCCAAACAATACCAACAGAACGCTATTACATTATAAATAATCAATAACGCATTGACAGTACCAGGGCATGGTAAGAGATCGAATATGACCAATTGTCTAGACATTCTTCTTTACAATTCAGTAATTTTTGAATCAACTCAAAGAAGTAGCTTCATAAGCCTGTAGATAAATAAACGCCACAAATCTTATAAATATATATCCAAACCTTATTACTATGACAGTAGAATTGGTGTGTTCTATTTTTCTGATAGGTTCTTTTTTGATATATACTCGTATCTACTCTACTTTTACTTCAACTGTCGCAGTTGAATTCCCCATATTTATGACAACCCTATATTAGTGGCATGTCACGATATTTTTGAGATGGGCTAATTACGTCTCAATTTCATTTTACCCATTTCCTAATACTCCTACATCTCAAAAGGACTTAGTGTCAAAATGCCCAAATCCCAGAATGCCTATCTTTTTTTCCCATAATACCACATTTTTAATATGCCTGAATTTTAAAATGTCTTAGTCACATAATGGACCAATTTCACATCACCTTTACACACACCGTATTACACCGAACACCGTATGTTCAAAACGACCAGGTGCCAGAATAGCTAAATTTCAAAAAGGCCAGTTAACCTTCATGTCGATACCCTAGAGCAGAATCGTAATAACTGTTAGAGAAAAATGCTTGTTATTAGTATGTTAGTGCACAAGTACGTAAAGTTGAGATTTCATGGGCAAAAATACTGTAAATACGAGTTTGAACTAAGGTATCATATATATATCATATGTATAAGTTTTCTTTACTATCTTCTTGAGTACTGTCCACTTCATTGAAGTACCAATATTATAAAGATTATTTGTATGAATGGGTATGTCAGGCAAACATCATCGACCTTTAATTTATTTTTAAAAAATTGGCTTTTTGAAACTGTGACATTTTGCAATTCTGGAGTTTTCAGTCTAAGTTATTTGAAATTTTGTCGTATCTGTGATTCGGTATTTTAAGGAAATATACATTTCAATATTTAAGCATTTCGGACATGACATGAGACGTTTAAGATCAGTCATTATGACATGCTGTGGATTTTAAACAGCTGACAAAAGATGCGAGTTTTATCAGATTTTAACAGAAATAACAATATTAGACTTTAGTTTTTTATTTCGCGTATCTTTCCATTAATATCATTTTGTTTTATATCAGCATTCTGGTTTGCATTTTGTTTGGGCGATTTTATTCGATGCTATAATTTATATCCGTAAAATTTGTACCTTGCTGTTTTCAAATCTTGACTCCGAGCAGTATCAAAACTTAAACAACCTACTTCCTAATAACTGACTGAACTGAATTCGGAAAACTGACATTGGCACAAGCTGCGATCTGCCATTTTTGAAAATAATAATAATAAGGATGCGAGTTTATATTTGCAGCATTGTAATTTCTAGTTTAAATCTTTTTAATTTATACACTGTTTCGTTTTACTTAAAAAACGAAGCAGTGCCCGAAGAACTACAAGAGATGTTACAGTCACTACAGAATAATACCAAACAAATTGGGCTCGAAATGCATCTAAATAAAACAAAAATATTGTCTCTAATTTATTGACTCAGAAGAATTAGAATATGTAAACAATTATGTATATCTTGGCAAAGAGATTTCTTTCGATAAAAACAGAGGAGCTATCGAACTTAACAGAAGAATAACCAAAACGTGGATTAATTTTGGATCTTAAAAGAAGTACTAAAAAGCCAGTTACCAATATCACTGAAAAAGAGAGTACTCGACACGTGTTTACTACCTTGCTTAAGCTACGCTGCCAAACTTGGATATACACAAAGGCTATCAGACAGAAAATGGAACCTGTCAGATGGCCCAAGAAAGAAGTATATCTATACTTTTTAAAGTTATAAAAATGAAATGTCTGTACATTGAAGATATTTTCAAAAAACTAATTGTTATGTACTATTTGGACGTCACTAAAACGAAAAATATTTTTTTATGTGTCGTTGTGGCTTCATCACGCCAAATCGGCTAAACGTATTGCAACTATTTTTGGTACACGGGTAGCTGGGTATCTCCAGATGCTTTTTACCCAACTACGCTGAAGAAAAAACGAAGGGTTATGACTTTTTCTCCTCCGCGAACGAAGTTGCGGGCGCCTTCTAGTTAAAAAAAAAGGAGATTGGATGGAGTAAAAAACACCAGTATAAGAGAAAAAACAAAAGTTATTGACGCACTAGAACATTGCCTGAAAATGAAATGGCAGTAGGCAGACATAAAACTTCGAACGATTTTTTTTTTCAACAAGTCAGATCGGATATACCATTTTTGAGTTATTGCCAGAAAACTTTACAGTAACAGCAAAAGGACGTAAGTGCAGTGGAGGTACGCTCTTTTGTTAGTGCACTTGTTATCGTATAGTGCATTTTTTGTATGAACGGCTGCGAAATCCTACACTGAGCAGAGCATCGTCCGACATGCTCTTGGCCGGTTTTTCGCCTTCGCTGACGAAGTTGTGGTCACCACCAGTGGTAATATAACATCATAAAACTATTTTTTTTACTATTTTATTCTATGAGCGCTTTAGCAGTTTCTAAAATGATTTGATCTCATATCAAGTAGGTAGGTACCTATCATTGCAATCGAGTTGACAAGCGGTAAATTATTATGATGTCAAAGATTAGGATGTTTTATTATTAGTTTTAATTCAATGTTCTTACTATATTATCAACGGTTATTAAGGAATAAATGATATAATTAAGTGCACATGAATGTTTATTGGAATTGCTATAGTCTTTGTTGACTATAATCACTTAATGTAATGAGTCATCAGGACATGATTATAAGTTTTCTTGTGGTTAAAAAAATATAATACTATTACTGATAAATTACACACCTAGGCTTTAAATAAGTTAGTAGTATCTAATCTAACTAAAATCTCACAAGCGTGTTTAGTCAACATTGAGTGAGTGCAAAAACTTGTTTTGTCCTTGTCATACCTTTGGATCCTGTCATAAGGCCGCAGAAATAATTTATACTTATTATGTTTTGACAAATAAGGACTTTGACTTTATTTTATTGCAGTAAACATGAATGATGTAAAATAAAATAAATGAATAAACCTCAAATAACTCTAGTAACCGTTGTCTGTCAGGAAACGCAATTTAGTATGATTCTACCAGGTATGTAGGCCGTCAGATGATGGGCGAAGATGACTAGACTATACTGAGGATTAAGTTTATATTAGTCTTCTGTTTTTAACCGACTTCATATAATCAAAATTCTTCTCGTTCCATGTCTTTTGTAAATTAACTTTATTTCTAATAATATATACATAGACATGTATAAATCTTTTTGGTTTCATTTCCAGTGCTGATATAAAGTAAAGTTCCGAATTACGTTGAATTGGAAATAGGTATAGTAATGTATTTTGCCTGCGATCACTAAGTTTAATCGTTTTGCTGGCCGCATTGGACGGAACGCATTATTTGATATTTAACCTCCAAAGGTTAAATATCAGATAGATTCTAAAATATTCAACATTGTCAATTTACTGTAACTTTGCAAACAGGATTTTAGACAGTGTCAATATTGTGTTTTTCGTCCATTTAGATACGAGGGCTGCTATTTATATATCCGGAAACCGGGATTACAATCTTCTTAAATAGCATATTTGACCGCCATGGTAAAATTTGAACTTTTTTAAGTATATAAGGTATATTTTTTCTTCCTTATTAACGCTCGTGTTTTGTTTTTGACGGGTTTTAAATGTCATCTCGCAGCAAGAATGGAACTCACTCGTGAAAATATTCGTGCTATGATTTATTATGATTTTCGGCGTGGTTTAACGCAACAACAGTGCATAGATCAACTAACTTCAACTTTTGGTGATGAAGCCCCATCTAAAACTACTGTGTATCACTGGTTTAGTGAGTTCAATCGTGGACGTAGTATGCTTACGGACGAAGTTAAGGCAGGTCGCCCGAAATCGGTCGTTGTACAACAAAATATCGAGGCTGTGCGAAAACTTATAATGGACGACCGACATGTTACGTACCGCGAGATAGAGGCGACTCTGGGTATTTCTATGACCAGCATTAATAGCATATTACATAATTATTTGGCTGTAAAAAAAATTTGTTCGCGTTGGATACCCCACAACTTAACAAATGAGCAAAAACATGCTCGCGTCGAATGGTGCAATAAAATGTTAAAAAAATATAACCGTGGTGACTCAAAAGCCGTTTATAACATCTATACAGGTGACGAATCCTGGATCTATGCATACGATCCCGAAACGAAGCAACAATCAACGGTATGGGTGTTTCAAAATGAGCCGAACCCTACGAAAGTTACTCGTGCAAAAAGTACATTGAAACAAATGGTGGCCTGCTTCTTCGGTATTAATGGCCATGTAGCTACAGTGCCACTAGAAAACCGTAGAACGGTTAATTCAGAGTGGTACACGACCATTTGCTTACCGGAAGTATTTGAACAAATTCGTAAAACTAACCAGCGACGAAGAATCATTCTTCATCATGACAATGCCAGCTGTCATACGTCACGCGAAACAACTCTATTTTTGGAGGGTCAAAATGTGGAATTAACGGGTCATCCGCCGTACAGCCCTGACTTGGCACCCAACGATTTTTATTTATTTCCAAATATAAAGAATAAATTACGCGGTCAACGATTTTCGACCGCTGAAGATGCTGTCGACGCATTCAAACAACACGTTATGGAGGTACCTCAGGCGGAGTGGCAGAAGTGCTTTAAAAATTGGTTCACGCGAATGCAAAAGTGCATAGATCATCAAGGGGAATACTTTGAAAAACAATAAAACTATTTTCAGCCGTGTACGTTTGTTTGTTTTTTTGTTTCCGGATATATAAGTAGCAACCCTCGTACAGCTGTAATAATGTACAGCCGATTGCCAATTAAAGTTATAGGAAATTTAGAAATCCATTTTGCCTGCTATCGCTTTAAAGCTTACTTTAACTGTTTGCTGGTCGCGTTGCCGGTCGCGACCGCGATGCGGGCCGCTACCGGGCGGCAGGTTCAATATCCTCCGGGTATTGCACGTCTGTACCTCGACCCTGCATTCTGGATGCAATCTTTATCGTCGAACGCTGATCCGTCACGCACGGCTCCGTCGTCTTTTCAATTTCAACTAATAAATAACTTTATCTGCCTCAAACACGACAGTCCAAAAATAAGCTCTAGTACCTACTCTGGATTCTACACGTTTTAAATTAATACTTACTTAAAATAGATACCTTGACTCTGAACAGATATTCATACTCATCAAAGGATTTCTGGGAATCAGAATCGGGACCGCCTATCTGTACGTATATGAGCATGACGCTCAGAGGAAATACCTATCTCCATCCATAACGAAGAGCTGAAAAACAATCAAATGAGAGTAAATAGTACAGATGGTGACCATAATCTGGCTAGGGTCGTCTGTTTCGTAAAAAAGCAGGGACAGTGCAAAAGGCAATTAAGACAGCCGTATCTTCAGACAATAACATCCATAACATGCCCGTCGATTAAGACAAAGGAAGTTTCAGTAGCAAAAGTGTTATTACAGCTAATTGCAAATAAATTTCCTCTTTCAATAATAAACGTTAACATCTATACTATTATAAAGTTGTAAAAATGAAATGTCTGAACATTGAAGATATTTTCAAAAAAAATATTGTTACGGACTATTTGAAGGTCACTAAAACGAAAAATATTTTTTTTGGATTTTATGTATGTTTGTATGTGTCGTTGTGGCTTCATCACGCAAAATCGGCTAAACAGATTTCCACAATTTTTGGTACACGGGTAGCTGGGTACCTCCAGATGGTTATAGGATACTTTTTACCCGACTACGCTGAATAAAAAACGACGGGTTATGACTTTTTCTCCTGCGCGAAGTTGCGGGTATCTTCTAGTAACTAAATAAGTTTGGGATCGCATCAGGCACCACAATATCAGCAGTACTCTGACGTTGATGCAACAACAGTTATCAGTTCACACGGTCTGTTTATTATTATGCAGCGCACCGGCGACTTAGTGAGGTTATTTAGCTTTAGGTGAAACGTCCTCAGTGGCGTTTCATAATCGTGGCGTTTAACCCAGGTTCCCACGGTGCGATTGTTATTCTGAGCGAGTTGAGAGCTTCGTGCGTTGAGCGCTGACGTTGCGTGAGTTGTGACGTTTTCGGAAGTGACATGGTGTCGGTAGGTGCCGGCGATAGGCCAACCGAGTTCCTGTGGGAAATCAGACACTGTCCACTCGACAAGGAAGACAATTTTTTAGTTTGTGAGGGCATTGCAAAGGTTTCGCTAAATGAGTCAGGCAGCGGCCCCGTACTTCATGAAGTGCAGACGAGAGCTATGATATTAAATACGTCGCCTTAGCTCTACTCCATGCGATTTACATAATCTCGACAAATTCGTAGCATTCTGTTTTACTACTTTAGTGGCCTCCATTGTCTGTGAATAATTTCGAGTATTACAAACAACTGTGTTATGAAATAGCTTCGTTTCGTTTATGTGAGTTCATAACAGGCGATATGCTGTCACATCTTTACTAATATATTAACAGAGCTTGTCAATAATAGAATGTAATAGCGCATCTTGTACATCCTGTCTGTTATTGCTTGTACAATTATAGGGAGGGAGTAGGTAACTTGCTTATATTGATTTTTCTAATATTGTTCACGAGCACCTGTTGGTTAACCGAATTATAGGGCAGTAAATGTTCTTTAAACAATGAAGGGCGAATCTGAGCCCAATACTATAAATAGGATCAAAGCAATCGGTAATTGCCAATTACGCCAAGCGAGTTAATATAAGCAGATGGCAACATAAAAACACACTAGCTGTGTTCTTCGATATACTTATTGACATTTGCAGAGTAACTCATAGTTCAAAGCAGTTGTTGACCTCTGATGTTTACTAGAGGATGGACGGAGGATGATGCTTTTTAGTAACTTGACTCCTGTAGTATTTACTTGCACTAGTAGCAGTATACGGTGGTACTTATCTAAATGGGCCGTAGTATCCTTGTAGGGCCCCTATCACACGTACACCAGTGAGAGTGGTTCCATATCAGCTGAATTTAGCGCGGGGCTATTGAATACTCAATTACCTAATACTATTACAATAATAATTTCTTTAAATTTTTTGTATGTTTATATACGTCGTGGCTTCATCACGTCAAAAATACTTAACGGATTTTAACTATTTTTGGCTGTCGGGTAGCTGGGCATCCACAGATGGTTATAAGATGCTTTTTTATCAGACTACGCTTAAGTAAATAAAACCATCCAAGAGCATGTCAGACCATGCCCAGTGTAGGGTTCCGCAGCCGTTCATACAAAAACTGCACTACTCACAAATAAAAACATGAAATGAAAACGTACATTAGAAAAAGAGCGAATCTTCACGGCAATTACGTTTTTTGCAATACCTCAAAAACGGTTTATTCGATCATGTTTTCGAGAAAGTATTTATTAAGCTTTATCTTTCATATATGCAGATTTTTTTTCTGAAACATCCAAGGAAATGCCTAACAACAACTTGTTGAAGATTCGTTCTAATTTCAAATTATGAAATGAAATGAAATGATTTATTTCGGACATCAAGTATCCATAATTAACATACTAATATTAATATTATCCACACGCCATTATTATATTATTTTTACAATTATTATTGTTAGTAAACACATACATTAATAGGAAATAAGTTAGTAAAACATGAAATGCTCATTGGATCTCACATGCACGCCCATCCAATCAGTGAGAAGAGGACTGTCCGTCGTTTCCGCAACGATCCTTTAGAGAGTGTTGGTGCTGGCCCCGCACACGCTGCCACAGGGACGCCACGCGCTTGCGCAGCACGGCATGGAAGCCGTCGGTGCTACAAGCAGCGAACATCCCTGATGCACTGCATCGCCAAGGCAGCCCCAACAACCTCCTGAAGGCGTTATTGTATTGGACACGCAGAGCACTGAGGGTTTTTTTGGTGTAGTTGCTCCACATGTTGCACGTGTATAGATTTTGGCAATATATTTTAAAGAGTGTAATCTTCACCTCGCGAGAACAACGTGCAAACCTGTGTGCAAGTATGTTACCCCTAACCGACAGTGCTCTGCGTTCCCTTTCCAGATCGACATCGTCCTTGAGAGATTCTGTGACTCAGTGACCCAGATATTTAAATTTTGTAACTGTCTGAAGAGGCGTAGAATTGAGACTTATCGGCGGAATTGAGTAGGATTTTTTGTCAGATTTAAAAACTAAGATCTCACTCTTCTTAACATTATACCTGAGACCATGGGCCACTACATATCTCTCACATATACCCAGCATTATCTTAAGAGCGTCGACTGAGGGACTCAGCAGCACCATGTCGTCGGCATAGCTGATGTTGTTAACACAACAACCATCCACCGAACAACCCACGCCGGCGCTGCTGAGCTCCTCAATCAACCCATTCACATAGGCATTAAATAAGGTAGGCGATGTAAGCCCCCCTTGTCTTACACCACATTCCATTTTATATGGATCTGAGTACTCACCTGCCCAGCGAACTACATTTATTTGGTTGTCATACCAGTATTTAAACATTTTTATTACTTCTGCTGGCACACTTGTATCCCTTCTTAACTTATTCCCCAAAACATTGTATGAGACCAAGTCAAATGCCTTCGACAAATCCAAAAAACACGCAAATGCCGGTGTATTCCTGTCGGTGTAATACTGAACAGTGTGCTTAAGGCATAGTATAGCCGATTCAGTTGATAGCCCTTGCCGGAAACCGAACTGGGCGTCATGCAGGCTTATATGTGTACTAAGATACGTGTTAAGCACACTGTCCAGTACCTTCGCCATGATAGTACTTAATTAGAGGACAATAAAGGTATTTCATACAACATTGATTACCATGGCCAACAAAGATTTTTTTTTTTGAGATGGTCCCTTGCATAGAGGCCTGGTGATGCGGCCTGTGAATGCACATCGTATATTTGTCATGGGACAAGAGTGTGGGGTATGCTGATGCCTACTTCAGGTTGCGAGGTGGGTCTTTGGGTGCATACAATAATAGAGTTTAGTGAGACTGATAGGGAGATATGACTTGACTAGGTTCTATGTACTTATTTGGGTGGCCAACAAAGAAATTGTCTTTTGTTTCAGAGGGGTTACTCCGAATCTCGAAATTTGAAGGTCGTAACGTGGCATCCCTCTCGCTCTCATGTAAAACGTTAATTTAGTGGGCGAGATTGCGCCATACGAACTCCAAATTTCGAAATTCAGAGTAGCCCTTCAGTGGGTTTTATTTCTTTTATTGACTATCTATGGCATAATGCCAATTTTAAAATAAACACACTTTGTGCATGTGTATTTACTTTTTAATTTCTTATTTAACTAGATATTTTAATTAGATTAAATCAGGTATTCAATAAAATAAACAAAGAATGACGGTTATTGTTAATAATTTATTAAAATAACCAATTGAATAAGTATTGAATTTTTTTTAGCCAACTAAAATTATAGTTAAACAATTATTTTGGTGGGAAAAGAAAAGAAAACAAATACTTATACGGGTTGTACCTAAACTTCTATTATTTATTTCCTTGGAGTTATATTTGAAAAGTACTATTCAAGCCCCGGCGCGAATAGGGATTGTCGTCCTTGTATTTCTAGATCTATAACTACTCGGCCGGCAGTCCCCTATTTCGCAGCCTCAGCAATAATGTACTATTTCAGTCTCGGTGACATGTATGGAGTGCCCCCCCTAGAATATTTATTTTTATTTTTTAACTACTAAACCAAGTAGCGGCTTATACAGGAAACCTACACTTCAAATTTCATTAATATACACACGGCGTCAATAAAATCGCACTTTTCCTAAAATTCGTGTCAAGCGATTATAACTCCTAAGATCTTTACTTTACTCTATCGATATTAGTATCATATAAAAGCTCAATTAATAAACTTTCAAAAAAATAATCATTTATATGCGGAAAATCAAAAACCACAGCACTTTGATAAAAAAATGGCGATGTACGCGTTCACAGAGGTCACACCTGAAGAGCTCCGACAAGAAAAAACCCAGTGAAAATGGATACCACGGCAGAAGAAGCAGCTCAAGTGGTGCCCTACTGCAAACCGGACTTCGGCAGGTTGAAGTTGCTCGGCAACTGAACATCAGCCGATTTCGGGTGCAACGGGTATTTCGACGGTTCCAAGAGACTGGAGGTTACATCAGGAGACATGGATCCGGGAGATGTTGCTGCACTACCGTCAGAGGTGATCGCTACATTGTGTCGATGTCATTGCGGAACCGCTTCTCCAACGCTGTGGAGCTGCAACAGCAGCTTCGAGCTACTCGAAGGATAGCAGTCCGCGTCTCCACTATCAGAAGAAGGCTGCGAGAGAAGAATTTGCTGCCCCGGAGAGCTGCTACAGGCCCCCAGTTGACTGCCATCCACCGGACGACCCAGGAAGCGATTTTCAGAAACGCACGTGCCGTGGACATTCGACCAGTGGAGGAATGTCCTGTTCTCCGACGAGACCCGAGTGTGCCTGTACACCAACGACAGGCGTAGGAGAGTCTACAGGCGACTAGGGGAGCGTTTCACACCAGCCTGCACGGTGGAAACCGTCGGCTATGGAGGAGGATCCTGCATGTTCTGGGATGCCGCCCGCTCTATCGACGGCAAGACAGACCTTGTGTGCCACCTCCAGAGCTGGAGGTGGTCGCGGCCAGGGGTCTCTGACTGCTCACCGGTACATCACCGAGATTTTGGAGGAGCATGTGGTCCCATATGCTGATTTTGTCGGCGACAACTTCGAGTTCATGCACGACAACGCCCGGTGCCACACCAAGTTGCGATCTTCTAGTCACAGTTTTAACTGTCCAACGTGATTAGGAAATGGAATTGAATCTGGGATTTAACACAATTGGGTACATCCAGGCTTTAATTTGCAACATAAACACGCTAACTGAATGCGGGCCCGGCCTCGGATGTTTGCACTATGGCGGCACTAAACTTTAATTAAATTCCAAGTATTTAAACTCAGTATTTGAGAATTTGCCAAAGGCATTTCTTGTAGCGTGAACAACTTGATTTGATGTTTAATCAATATTAGAATATCAAAATGCCTTCGGTTCAGAATTGTGTAATATGGATTTTTGTTTACTTTCTTCATGGTTATATTAATTTTAAGTTATAACATCATTTACGATAGATTGAGAGTTGAGAGTGACACCATACTAAGAATTATTAGCCATTAAGAAACTGTTTAGTTAAACATTTTATGAACAGTAATTTTCGACTTTTGGCTCGACTGTGCTTCATCGCATGTGATCATCAAAAAGGTATTTTCACTATGCGTTATTCCGGTCATATTGCCGGTTAAGAAAATCCCAGTTAGTCAGTCGTGCGCGTAAGGTCGTTGACCCGGACTTATCATCCAAGTAGTGGGTAGGCCCTCCTGCGTATTTGCATAGGAGCCACTCGTAAACTCAAACAAAAAAAAACATAGTAGAATTTCCATTTGGCGTATCATACATTGTTTGCGTTGTAACGTTTAATTTTACACGGGATGACCGAAGCGATGTAGTTAGTGAAGAACCAACTGGCAAGGAGTTGGATAATTTCCAAAGCAACCGTTACACGAACTTGTTTGATGGACACTGTAAACAATACATGCTTCAGAAGTTCGGCGTTTGAGTTGATTCTCAATAAGGAATCGTTTTTTTAAGGGGTATTTGCTCAGTTCTGTCGCTGGTATCATAAAACATTGACAGACGTTTCACAGTTGGTTTGGTTTTAAAATGGGGTTTCCTAATTCGATTGCTTGATATGTTTCCGATGTAACTGACTTCGATATTACATACATTGCTATCGGCTTGTAGGTGATATTACTATCACACTAATTGCAATAATATAACTACATATCAGTTGGCGGCATAGTCTGAAGTATCAAACAAATTGCTCTCATAATTGTATCGACGATGAAATTGACTATCTATTAGATTATCCTATTCCTACTACCGACAAGGAGATTGTTTGATTCCAATATATAGATCAATAATCACCTCTGACCTCGCTTCGTGATCCATGTGAACTATCGGGTCCGAGTGAAAGGAGTGAGCCAGTGTTCGTAAGAGCCTAGTATAGTGCTGATAGACTGATAAATGTCTTAATGCTTATTACCAGTGAATACTGAATACCGCAAGCGTTCATCCCTTTGCTTATATTGCTCTCCGAGGATGATCTGTGTTGTTTGATAGATTTAGATTAAAATTGAAATGAATGATTGAATCACAATTTCACCACGTTATCGCTACAAAGAGGATGCTTGCAATCACAGACTAATAAGAGATACTACGTATCAGACTGCCAACTCAGAAACAAATATTATTTGCACTAGGCAACTATATTTATACTGTACGATTAGTGTTGACTGACGTTAATTTTTTTTTCTATTCGAGATTGCTATATAGCAAGGGATCGTAACGTATTCAGCCAAAGCGGTCTAGGTTCATTGAACGAGGTGTAATATTTAGAATGAATAGTTCCCGGCACGTAAATTTGAACACATAACTTCAGTAATTGTATTTACGTGATCAAATTCTATGCTGAGAATTATACCTCAGTGGCAAAAAAATAAAAACACATAATTTGTTAAATGATTTATTTTTCAATTTATTTTTAAATTTGTCGTAAGCTTTCTTCTGTATTGCAAGTAATACGCGGTTTTTTAATCGGACTACATCTGTCCCCTTTGATATTTTCTTGGTTGTGTTGCACCAATTCATAATTGTAAATCGGACAGTCAGAGCAATGAAATGACTGAGAATAGTTTTGTGCTCGGCGCAGTCAAAGAAACAAAATGAATTCTTGGACATAATGTTTGCTAGTTCTGCGGGCGATAATTTTGAAAGATCATCACGATTTAAACACTTCAACCACTTAAGTAGGTAATAAGTATTTTCTCAGAGCACGAGAAATGGTGTAAAATAGCGTCCTTTCGCAAAGATCTACAAACACAGCACTCTTAAAACATTTTGCAAAAAGCAAGACAGGATAAACACAAGGACATCACTCGATATCACTTTACTGTCTCAGTGACAGAATGAATTTCGACAAATAATATATAGATGACAAGACGAGTGAATTGACAAAGCAACAGCTTATCACAGCAGAGAAAAACGTCAGTCAACATTAAAAACAACATGGCGCTAACGTACGCGTTTTGTTATACGAAGATTACCAGCTGTGCTTGCAATGCTATACACCGTGACCGTTAATAACCCGAAAGATTTAAACCACATATTTTTGACGACTGTACGAGTAAATAATGTTATATCAACATTGGTCTAATTATGTGTCTTAATTAAATTACTATTTCAGTACGAATTAAATCTTATTAATTGCCCGCTTATATGTGAACAAGCCTTTAGGTGGGAATCTCAAGTTGAAGAACAGAGAGCGATCATGACACTTCACGAATCGCTCCGAAATCATACGATGAAAGGCGAATGACGTGACTTGTATTCCATGAATGACAAGAAGTGTCAAGTTATGTCTAGCACGATGTTTGTGTTGAAATTATTTTTATTTATTGGCACCACAAAATACCACTAATACTTATGCGTCCAAACTTTATTAGGTGCTACGACATTAAAGTGCTCTTACATTATTATTGAAACTTTGTGTCTTAGGTATCTTTTTTTTTACTAACAATCACAACCATAAATTGTTAGGCATGATAATGTTCGAAGGAAATCATACTACTTATTTTTTTACATCATACTTACCTCTTACCTCATACAGGAAAGGGACTTTGTTGTAACAGCGATCATGCTAACCTGTACCTACAGTAAAATAAACAACAACATGAAACAGTTACGCATTTTTATTACGAGTAATTTAATGAATTAGATTTTCAAAATGTGTACCGCCGTTTTCAGCACAAATATTAAATCTTGAACGGATTTCATGATTCAAGTTAACATAAGTGTTCTTGATTTCTTCTGAAACAGTTTGAATTCTTATTAACAACTCTTCTCTGGAGTTCACAGGTGTTGAGTAAACCTTATCCTTCGGAGTTACCCATAGAAAGAAATCTAGCGGAGTTAAATCCGGTGACCGGGCAGGCCATGCTAAAACTTCGCTCCCACGGCCGATCCATCTCTCGGGGTATTGTTGGTTCAGCCAATTACGAACATCCAAGCCGAAGTTGGCCGGGCATCCGTCGTGCTGGAACCACATAGTTCGTCGGGTTTCCAAATCGACATCTTCTAGCAGGTCGTTTAATTCATTATTTAGAAATAATAAATAGTTGTGAGAATTCAGTCTATTTGGAAATATGACGGGACCTATTATTTTATTATCAATAATGCCAGCCCACAAGTTTACGGAAAATTTGTGCTGGTATGAATTTTCCCTTTTCGCATGGGGATTTTCTTCTAACCACATATGCTGATTATGGGAATTAAAAACTCCCTCTCTCGTGAACAACGATTCATCTGTCCATAATATCTTATTTAGAAATCCAGGATCTTCCACTAATTTCTGATTCATCCTTTGGAAAAAGGCAACTCTAGCTAGCCCGTTATTGTTAATTAATCCGTGTACTTTCCTGTAGTGGAAAGGATGCAGGCGGTACCTTTTTCATAGCCTTAATACGAGCTTATAGTTAACATTGACCATTCTTGCTACAGCTCTTGATGACAAATTTGGGTCATCTGTTATGATGTTCATTATTCTGTTCTCTGCTTGTTCATCTAGATTTATAGCCCTTTCTCTGTAAACTTTTCCAAGCCCTTTTTCGCGAAACTGTCGATGGACATCCGCAAAAGTCGAATGGTGAGGTATACAACGGTTTGGGTATCGTCTTCGGTATTCGGCGACTGCCTGAAGCGAGTTCCCATCACAAAATCCGTACACAAAGTGGATATCTGCTAAATGAGCCGAAGGATAATGCGGCATAGCGAATATTATTTATTACAGTCAATAAAATGTTCAATGTTATTTTATCTTGCGGGACAATTAGTTATCATTTGTAATGTGTCATTTTAGTGACAATCAATTTCAAACTAGCCAGTTATAAGAAGAACCACTCTCGCGACTTAGAACAGAACAAACCTAATTATCTCTATTCTCAGTGATAGCAAAAAAGCTACTTGAGATTTAAGTGTGTAAGATAAGATATTATAATTATTCGGATTAATACACTACACTGTATTTTAGTTGCATGTTATATCCTTTTATCTCGTGATGAAAATATTTTCGGTAGTAAAAACTTTTTGTAGATAGATACCAAACTTCTTTATGAAACTGGCTAACAACCATACAGTTAGTGCATCTACGTGTAAAAGAAGTAGGTGGCTACGTCATGCTCACGCCCTTAAGGTGTGTTACACTGGAGATTTTTTAACTTTTGATTTGTTGTAAATAATTAATATCTCCTTAATTATGAGTTTTTGGACTATATGTTACATAACTTTATAAACTCTAATTAGGCTCTAGTATCGCTAGCTTAAATCTTTCGGGTTATTAACGGTCATGGTGTATAAGACGTATCAGTCCTATATGACATTGTAAGCACTCTCGAACTCAAAAACTGTTCTGCACGGTTCAGAACTAGCATTAACCCGATACAGATGGGGTATGACTTAACGGGCTAAATGATAATACGATTTTAAGGGGATCCAGTTACGTCTAATACAGGGCGATGGGGACCGACAGAATGATAAATGAAGGCAAATTATGCTTGATATGGCTGAGAGCGAAGTGAAGGGGAGGACTAGACCGCTCTATGGTATTAAATTAGTGTAACCCAAGAACAGGAATATCCTGTGGTGACGACGATGGACCGCCTTTCATAGATCAAGAATGACAGAATATAAAGGAATAAGCATTCAAATGGATGACAATCTGGATGAATCTGAGATCATGGGCAAAAGCAAGCATCAGTTTTCCAGTGTTCTGTCCCGACGCAACAGAATCAGAAAAAGCGTAAATTCATTATGTCCCTATTTCGCGAGAGGATACTATAGAAATATTATAATATTTCTATAGTATCAAAGCAATGTGGTAGACCTAAATGCCACTGTCTCTGCTTAGACATTCTCAATTTATAAAATAGTTAGATTCCTATTTCGATAGGCCATAAGCCAGAGGATGGCAATATAAATAAACACACATCAACAAAATAGGGGCCAAATCTTTTTTTGTTGCTCTAGAGTTATTTGTATTTCAACTAAATGATCATCACCTATTCTATCGACGTTGACATGAATTTATATTCATGATTTATGGTAAATTTGTCAAATTGCAATGGTATTTTACGTCTAGCTGTTAAGTAATTCTAATATGATACTCGTGAACAATATTCCCGGCGATCGAAATACGTGACACCGCGCTTAGTTAGCCGGATATGTGGCAAAACAGTCGAATGTTATTTTATTACAGAAAATTGTTTTAGCTACACGAAATTGAATTTGTATTTGGAAAATAAATATCGAGCTAACCTGAATCCACGCGTCATTACTCTGATATGTATATGAACTAGCTAAGGATGTTCCTTATAATTCTCAAAGCTTTTAATCACGAGTTGAAAAGTCAATGTAAACGTGAATATTTCCTTAATGCTAGTTAAACATTCTAGGGGAAGGTGTAATTTCGCCTAGACAAAGTTGAACAAGCGTCCGCCGTGACACGCGGTATCTAAGAAATGCCAGCCGACGCAAGGCACTATCGACGTTGCTCTTAAATATTCATACATCGTACACCACTACCGAGGCTGTTCCATCAATTTTAATCACCTACTGACAGTGATAGAAATGTGTTTTACTAATAATAAACTGCCCGCGTAACGGTTATATAATTTTATTTTGGTCATGATTCCCTTTACGAATAGTCATGTGTGACATACAATTATTTATTAGCATGTTGCGGCGTTTTTATATTTCAAATCACACGATTGCTATTTGACTTTTCACGGACAATCGTTTATAAAATGCGAATTTACGTTTTTCCTTAGATCTGAATTTGATTATATCAAGCATGTCATAATTTAACTGCTTAAAACTGCCCACCATATTTCATAATAATTTTCAATGAGGTTTTACGATAGCCACGTAAGGGTATAATTGTAGTTAAAGGAAACTTATTTCATATTCCTACCTTTGCTATGGTATATAAGATAGGAAGTCTAGTCCTGATGATAAGTAATTAGATGGAGTGGACGGGTTTTTAGATGGTTGTCATTGTTCTATTCTTGGTCATCATCATCATCCTCCTAGCGTTTTTCCTCTCCGGAGGCAAGGTCCGCTTTCCTGCATTTAAGCTTTCACTTCGCTCTATTTTTGACATCGTCCTCATTTAACCCGCAGATGTTCAGGTTGTGTCGTTACAAGCCGCTATTACAGCGTAAAATGGATACATTGATTCGGCATTGCGATATGGTATTATAATATGGGGAAATTCCGCAGATACCACAGATTTATTTTTAATTCATTAGCGATGCAAAAAAGCAATATTTGGATTTAAAAAGGATTAATAGTGCCGTTTGCAGGTTTGTTTATTCGTTCATAAGCACAAACATTTGTTTGAAAATGTTCAGGCCATGTCCTCCAAAACAGTACGACAACAATAGCATAGTAAAATAGGAGAAGTATGTAAACTCCGACCCTTTACTTGACTTAATAGCCTACTCCGGCGCGGACGCTTAGGGTTGTCGATGTCTATTTTTTAGGACTATTATTGGCAAATCATTTTAAATGAAAGTTTACCGTAAAATTATCTTCTATGTCTCTGTCTAGACAGACAAGATTCTGCACCGCAAAATTATTATTATGAAAAAATATCATTTATAAATTCGATGAATTGTTTCTAACGATTTATTTCGCAAATTAGGTAATAATGAAATGCTACCACCATGTATTGTCGCGATTAAATATATCTTCTTTTATTCAACATGCACTCTAATGCCTTGGCGATAGAGTCGTGTTCAGAATATTTTTTATCATGAATTAATATTTCTTATCGTTCCCCTTGCGATGATATCAGGAATAACGATATTGCTGGATTTGATGAACTGTTGAGGCAGCCAAAAACAGAACAATACTTTTTGTCCTTGTAAATGTAATACTCACTTTAAATTAGTTATTTATTTACAACATAACACTATTTACAACTATGTATACAAAAACCGTAGGTACACAAACGCATTCACGGCGCGAAGCCTTGGTGGGTGAGCGAGCGAACGAAAAAAACGTACCGTACCACGGCAGCGGTGGCGCCGGCACTGGCTAGCGCAGCCCGGCAGACGCCTCCTTAATTCCACCTTATTTTAACGCAAACGCGTGAGCGAAAGCGCATGCATACCGGCACGCACACATATAAGCCGCGAGATGTACCTTTGTTTGCTGTGAGCTTACTCGTTGTACTCTGACAATAGGCCCATAAACTTTACAAGCCTCGCACCAGACAGAAACTTACCTCTACTAAAGAATGTGTAAAATATTGAAAATTGACGATTTTAACAAGCTGTGACACGATGGCACCGAGTCCAAAATAACATTAATTGTATATGGATAATGTATAGATTGAGTAGAAAAACGGTTACTTGAAAGTAAATTGAATAAACTGAATTATGTCGTTATTTTTTAAATTTTTAGTTTTTTTTGGAGTCGGTTTTATTTTTTGTTAACAATTTAATTAATTTTACCCTTTTTAGTTAATTGTTACTTAAAAGTGTATTTTGTGGCGATTCCAACAAGCCCTAACACGGCTAGTATACATTATTTTATTGTAGAGATTCGGTGCCTATCTTCCGGCTCCACCATGAAATCAGCTCAGTCAGTGGTACCATTCTCATAAGGAAAATTTAAGTTGTAACTATATAATGTAACTGTTTTAATTAATCGAGATATCTTATCGCCACCAGTAAATCATTTATCATTGTGGAGTTCAGATAACTTTCTGTGGTCTTCTTCATCAGTTCCACTTCACCAATTTATACTTTTTTAATGCAAATGCTTATTACGTTTCTTATAATACCAAAATCGCTATATGTTTGCCTACAATATTTGAGGAGTTCCTTCGATTCCTCATGGATCATCCCATCATCAGATCTTCACTATAGAAGTCCACGCGCCGGTCGTCATCCCATCGCGTCGCGTTTGATACGAAGTTTTTATTATTTAACTATGAACTAAGTAGCGGCTTATACAAGAAACCTATTCTCCAAATTTCATCAATTTACATCACGTAGTTTTTGAGTAAAATGCCTGTGACACACGGACGAACATTTTTTTTTATAAACGCAGGTTATCCTAATACGACAGTGTGGTATCTCCTATGGCTAGATTAATACTACCTAAATAAATTACACATATACATCACATACGGACGGATGGACATGACGAAACTATAAGGGTTCCGTTTTAGCCATTTAGGCCACGGAACCCTAAAAAGAGACCGTGACTAATTCATGACTAATATCAGAAAATGACTAGCAGAATATGAGAAAAGCCGAACATGGCATCCATCAATAAACACGAGCGGACTTACTAACAGGGAGGCATTTCTGATTTGAATAATTTGTTGGATCTCCTTTCCCTATACCAATATTTGTGGGCAATCATAATGTCAGATAGTATCGATACTCTTCTACTAGCAACTTCAATGGTATGTGCAGGTTGTAATTAAGAGGTTACGGAGAAGGTCAGCATGAACGTAAATTTAATCTGATAACTCATTTATTTTTATAGATATATAATCGCACTGATGTATGTGAACAAGATTATGCTATTAAAGACGATTAAATGCATCCACATTATCCGTGACGTGAACCGATCGATAAAATTATAAGACTCATTCCATGAATAAACAGTTTAGCTTTGAATATTGGCTTCCTCGTTAAGAGTCCCCAGCAAGCTCGGCCGAATTTCACCTTCCCATACAAACGGAGTTTTGTTCTCATTTTAAATCTACGTGTTGGATTGTAACGAAACTTTGCATATACAATGACATGAGGTATATCTAGGCTTGTAATTAGTTTATATGGCTCCAGTTTACAAAACAAAAGAAATACAGTAAAAACAAGATTTGTATGAAAAACATAAATTCGCTGTATTTTTTTACTGTGGTATCTGAAGCTACAAAAAATAATTACAGGCCTGCATATACCTTAACTTATTCTAAGTACAGTCCCAGAAGGTTGACCATCTTAAGATCTGTTTTTGCTTGCTCAGTATAAGTAATCAGTAACTGCTTTATCAACCGAGTGGGTATGACTCATTTCGTCATAATGAATGTCATTTCACTACGTGGCCCACATAGTTAACTTTAAGAATTTGACGTTTTTGCCTTTTGGAAAGCCGAATTAAAATTAAACTATTTATCTTTTTTCATTCGTCAGCCATTTTAGGAAGAAGAAAAGAGGACCTCACTCTTTCTTGAATATTTAAATTTCTCGGCATTGTAAAATATTAACACGAATACAAGAAATATAAATGATGACATTGACAGGAACTGTTATTCATATATAGAGTCTGGCTACAATATCTTACCCCACCCATTTTATTTGTTTTATCTGTGCATTGGTATATGGTAGCACTGAATATAGGGCGCTAAACAGTCTTAATACTTGTGTATTATCCTCAACCTTTAAACAAAGTACGAATAACATTTTAGTATTATATTTAGCAAATATATTATTAAAAAAAACATTACCTACCTACCTCTGCAGTAATATGCTATCTAATAATGTGGAACACGACCTATTTCCACCATTCTAATATTATAAAATCATTAATTTCTACCACTCATAAAAGAAATTCTCTTCAGGTGTTGTCTTTTACTAGTGACTTTAACATTTTCCATTTTTTTTAAGTTTATTTAGAATGAGTTTCATTTTCCTCTTAAGGTCATCACTTAAACCAGCTGTAAGTCATTGAAATAAAACATTTTAACGGATTATATCACGTATATTATCTCATTTTAGTTCCCAGAGTATATTTTCCCAAAGGTATTTTCCCAGAATGCTACGCGAGGCTATTGAGATTAAAAATCATCCTAATTTCAATAGAGAAGATGGATTGTCGCTACCATCAGGTTGGGATCCTGTAATACATCTCATCAAGGAACAAGCGAGACACAGGACTGCAAAACCTTAATTTCTGAACGGTGTAAAATATCTTATCTGTTTAAAAATTAGTTTAATAGTCTCTGTTTTTAAAATATTATTATTAGTAATGAGGTAGCCTGGGAGTTTTTCGTTGCAGCGTTTCTTTTCTCCTTAGTACGCCTCATTTGTGAAGTGCTTCTTGGTAAATTATTAAAATATAATAATTAAGTCCTTCTGGCACAAGTGTAACTGTCTTTACAGCTTAGGCCCATCTGGCATGTATGTACAAACCTTTATTTATTTTTTCAAAAATGGGTAGTTTGCACAAATTGTAACTTTGACAGAGGAAATATATATCTTTTCTCTGTCCACCCGTGACCATGGAAAGCTGAGAAGCTTCCGAAACGTCGGGAACTAAAATGAGATAATATACGCGATATAATCCGTTAAATTGTTTTATTTCAATGAGTAATAATCACGGAAACAGAAGAAAGCAAATAAGTCAGTAACACCACATAATATATTCTCAGTGCACTTAAAAGGCTGCTAAAAGCTAAATGGCTTCACTTGAACATTATTTAAAAAAAATACATATTTGTGTTATTCAAAAGTACTAAGATTGGTTAATCTTACCAGCCAAAGACTTAATGCAATGTAAACATTGCCGCTTTACAGCGATAATCGCTTCTTGCTGTTGCTTTACAGCATCGAAGTTAAAGATCATGCGGAATAGCAGTTCCCGCTGACTACTTTTATATGGTTTTCCCATGGTTAAATCTTTATTTTTTTTTAAAATACGCACGTAATATGTAATGTTTCTTAAGACACATACACAACTTGACGTCTGTGACAGATACAAAACATTGCCATATTCAGTTATTATATATTTGACAGTTCATTTGCTTGGAAGAGATAAAATGATCCGACTCTAATAGTTTTAATCATTATAAGTGAAGAGGATGTAATCATTACACTTATCAAACTTGACACAGCGTTATGGCAAGATCACTCTAATAAAAGGTTTTAGTTCAGCTGTTAATACTCAAGGAAGGTTCGTCTAAGCAAAATTGAACTTTTTTGTCAAACAGTTAAACATAATTTGCTTCACTCTCGTATGTTACACAGTTGAAAAAGGTACTTAACAAGGCGCAAGGCGCAACGCGTATATGACTTTGTTTGAAAACTGGTCAACATTTTCATTCTGCGACTGTACAAAGTTTCAGAACAAACTAGCTAAGTAGTCGTTTTAAAATGAGAGCGTAACTACTTTTGTATGGAGAACCGAGCTTACCGGGGACTCTTAATTAAGAAAACTTACAACCTTTTTAATACAGTAATACAAACTTTGGCCTTTAATTACGTAGCGTGCGTGATTTATTTTATAGTGGCATTGATATTTATTTATCCACTTACTAAATTGTTTTAACATTTCGTTGCTACGACAGCATAGTATATATAATTGGTAGCGAAACTTACCACAAGCAATTTAGGGCTGCACAAAGTTGGTAGTTTTTGTTACCAGAACCATGTGAGTTACTATAAGACAGAATTTCCATAAAAGCTAGTATTGTTTTTGTTCACATACCTTTGCGCCTTGTTAACGCTGGCTAAGTGTAGCCTGCTACGGTAATGACGTTAGCAGCTAGGAACATGATCGATAATGTTCGTCATTATGGGTAAACTTGGCACGAGAACTCGTCTTAGCGTTTTGTTGCGAAATATCTGTTGTACATACATTGCAACTACGTTAGTGGTGCTTAGTATTAAAAAGCTATTAGTATTTATGATTATGGCCGATTAAGAAATCGATAAAACACGGGGCACTAAAAGGCCTTTTCTAGTCATGCGCAATTATATCATACGTATAAATGAACTAGACGCTCATACACCTTTTATGACGATTCTGCCCACATCTGCATCCGCGAATCGTCTGAGAGATGGTGCTGTTGACTTGCCAAAGAAATTTTTCTTACCACTAGTTCGCACTGTTAAGAGGATATACTAGCAAAGGGCCTTTTGGAAATAAAGTATTTTTAAAAACTATAATCACATCGCCTCAAATCACCCGTACCACAGTGCAAAAGGGACAACTGCAGCTCGGAACGATCTGACCTACAAAAAATTGGCGATAACAGGGTTTGGTAGTCCCTCTTCCAAAACTGGACTAATTTTAGTTTTTCTTTCACATATATTATAACGAGGGCTTCGGCTATGCTTTTATTTATGTTTTCAGTTTTTCTTTAATATTCGTTTATTTACTGAACGTGTGCTTATGGCGCCATATGGTGGCATTTATTGCAGTTTTAGCCCTTCCGGAACTTAATGTTGAATTCTCGAAATGTTGAATCTCAAAATGTTGAATTCTTGTAACGTTGAATTTTTGAAATGTTGAATTCTCGAAATGTTGAATTTTCATAATGTTGATTTCTCGAAATGTTGAGGTACTTAGTCTGGAATTCAATTTACGATGATACTCTTCACACGAATTTGTAGTTCTGTGGACATCATCTGCACGACTCAACAAATTATGGTCCTAATTTATACCAGTTATTATCAAAATAATCCAGAAACAGATCGAAGGTTATTTTTTATATCCCTAAGAGGTAAATGAAAAGAGTGACCCATCCCATTTTTTCTGCAATTTCAAAAATTTAAGAATACAACATTCCAGGATTCACTGTTCAACATTTTAAGAATTCAATATTTTGAGATTCAACATTCTGGAAATTCAACATTTCGAGTATTCAACAATTTAATAATTCAACATTCCAGGATTTAGAGTTCAACATTTTGAGAATTCAACATTTTGAGATTCAACATTTCGAGAATTCAACATTTCGAGAGTTCAACATTATGAGAATTCAACATTAAGTTCCGGAAGGGTTTTAGCGGGCCTCTAATTCTTAAAATAAACAAATTATTAAGAAAAATAAAACATAGGGGCATGGCACAGGTAAGTATAGGTTATATTTATAAAAAAAATGCTCTAAGACGATTATCCAGGATTACGTTTGTATGGAAAAACAGCCACTAGTCTATCTTCTTAAAGGCGCGTCCACATTTGTATCATTTGCTCGATCAGATCTTCGTTCCGTGGCATGATCGCGTGTCACGATCACGCGTTTGGACGTTGCGCCGATCCGATCGCTCGAAATCCATGTTGATACGCGTATCACACACTTAGATCGGACCAGCAAGGCATGATCGCCGCGCCGACAGTGAGCGTCCAAGCAGCGCGATATGCAGTCATGCCACGGCACGGTGATCGGATACGAGCAAATGATACAAGTGTGGACGTACCTTAAGGTCTCTTTTGAAAGTTTGATTCGGCGCGGGATGCTGCTTTTGGATAGTTGTACAGGCAGTTCAACCGCTATCACTTTCTTGTCGCGTAATCTGAAGATTGTAGCTCACTTCTTATATATATGTGGCAGGAAAGTGATAGCGGTTGAAACGCCTATAAACATTTACATGTTCAATTTTAAGTATCGACACTTTCCATATACGTGGTTGGCGCGTTACGGTCTGCTGAATGTATCGAGAAATCATGACGTATAACAAACGTCATCGTAAATACGTTAGTTAAGCTAAGGTGTAGGAGGCATGCGTAAAAAATAGAAACCGGCCACGATCATGTCGGACCAAGCTCAATGTAGGGTTCCGCAGCCGTTTATACAAAAAAATGCACTACAGATGAAAAAAAATACGATATGAAAAAAAAAACACTAACAAAAGAGCGTATCTCCCAGGCACTTACGTCTTTTTGCTGAGAAGCGAAGTTTTTGGGCAATAACTTAAAAACGCTATGACCGATCATGTTGAAAACAATTGTCGCAGTATTTATTAAGCATTATATTTGTAAATCTTTTCATATTTTTTTAAACATACCGTTTAGAAAATAGAGAGGGGGGGACACAATTTTTGCTACTTTTGGAACGAATATTTCTGAAAATATTCAATAAATCAAAAAAAAAAATACCTCAAAGTGTTTAGAAGATCTGTCGAAATATGTGCCCACACAGTTTTTGTTACATGTATGGATTGCCCCCCCTTTATTTATTTTTTTATTTAACTATCAAACCAAGTAGCGGCTTACACAAAACATCTATGCTCCAAATTTCATCAATATATATCTTATAGTTTTTGAGTAAAAGGACTGTGACATACGGATGGACGGACGGACGGACATGACGAAACTATAAGGGTTCCGTTTTTGCCATTTTGGCTACGGAACCCCAAAAACGTCATGCATAAGCCACATCACTGCGTTTACGGTGCGTCAGCGTATTTTGAGCAGAGGTGTGGTTTGTTTACAAAATTAAGTATTTTGCCATTATTTTAACTGACTCCAAAAAAAAGTTTCTCAATTCATCGGTATTTTTTATCGGTGAACGTATGTTTATTACTCGGATCCTATTTGACCGATTTAAAATATCCTTTTTTTGTTTGAAAAGAGGTTTGAAGAGAGGCCAAATTAGTCTAATATCTTTTTCATCAGTGTCAAGCTCCTCAAAATAAATAAGCCTAAAACATCCATGAACAGCAGACTACCTCTTCATTATTGGCAAATCTTGTACCGCCGAGACACTTTTCATTGTTTCAAGTTGGGAAACAAAAAATAATCCGAGCGAGATCTGACGAATTAGGTGCATAAGAAAGCAATTCGAACTTCAAATCATTAATTTTAGCCATTGCAATAGTGGACATCCTAAGTAACACAAAACGGTTGTGTAGGAGCTGTTCAACGGTTTTTGATTAAACCTAAAGTTGTATATAATGTATCTGTATAACAGAACTATATCCCGATAAAGTTCTGTTAAAATGCTTAAATGGGCACAAATTATACAGCTTTAAGTTCACATGCCTGTAAAATAGCATCTTAATTGCATTATATTACCTTTATTACGGGTAACAGTCGTTAAAAGAGCTGAATATCAGTATTATAAGAGGGCACTGGTAGACTAATATACATACTTAAAAGATGCCAGTTTTAAGTTCATTTAGCGTCAATTCGCCGTGCACAGCGTTTTTATTATAAATGAAAAGGAAAAATTAGCAGTGATCAAAAATATAACCTCAATTTACCTATGTTTACAACATGAGATTACAATGTGAGGTGTCTTATGGACTTTATTTGTTGCATTTCGTCCATATCATCGTTATAGATTCGTAGTGTAAGGTCTAAACTATCAAATACGAATAAAACAAAAACAAGTTAAGGGGGAAATGGAGGCCGATCTTATACAGCTTTGTGACTCAATTTAATTCCAAATTAATTCTAATGGCCTTACTACGGTTCACCAGGGCTTTATTATTCTGCCAAACTCGGTAAAGTGTATTTTGTGTGAACTAATAAGCAGCTAAAGGCCGTAACTAAGTTATTCAATGGTTCACATCATTCACTTTTACGTTATTCTGACATTAGTGGTTTAATGTCAGTTCGCAAGTTTAGGGATCAGTAATAAAAATATAAAAACCTTTTCAGTGCCTACTTAGTATTTTATTTTTTATATAATAGTTAATACCAGAGAGACACGACACGACAATTTGATAATTTGATCTTCGTGTTGCGTCATGTTAAATGATTTATACTTACAAGCATCGAAACGAATTCAGTTATTCAGCCTTCAACGTTACAAAAACTGAGCTTTACCCCACATGAGAACTAAAAGTACTATACCATTCTCTACGTAAACCTTTATGAAGCAATTGGCTGCATTCATGTTCATTGTAATTATCTTATAAGATTCAATAGAAAAAGCTGAATAAGAGGATATATCTTGCTCACATTAGAACTTTATGCTTTACTAGAAGATGCCCGCAACTTCGTACGCGGAGGGGAAAAAGTCTTTACCCCTCTTTTTTTCTTCAGCGTAGTCGGGTAAAAAGTATCCTATAACCATCTGGAAATACCCAGCTACCCGTGTGTCAAAAATAGTTGAAATCGGTTGAGGCGATTTTGCGTGATGAAGCCATAACCAGTGGCGTTCATTCTATATAGGCAAATGGGCATTGCCTACCCTAGCAAAAATGACTTCAGAACGCATAAATTTCTCTTCTCTATAATAATACTATAATATTTCTTAAAAGAAAACCTACTCGCCACCTTTTCATTACGGAACGCGCTGCGATTTAAATTTGCGCGCGAATCCAGCTAAGCGAGCCTGAACCGCAAGTCAGGCAAGAAAGTCCAGCGCCTAACCCACAGCACACACGCTGTCAATGCGCTTGTGTAATATCGTCCGTGAACTATGTACGAATTTGCTCAGCCCACACACTTATACTCAAGTCACACGCACACATACTTACAATTCCGGCCGCCGGACCTGTCGTCTTGCCTGCAGTGTTGCCAATTTAGCATACTTTATGCTAAATTAGCTAAATTTCATGTTGTGTCTAGCACATTTGTTTGTCGTATAGTATAGTATAGTTTTTAGTATACATAAAAAAATATTCAAATAAAGAAAAATCATGATATTAGAAATTTTATAAGTAATTTGAAACGTATCCGGGAATGACTAATCATGAAAATTCCATTTTTCGTTTTGATTAATTTTTCGTTTTTGGTGTCGCTAAGTTATTTCATTTTATAATACCCCATCTACAGGTAACGGGTGCCAAAAATATAGTCATATTATTTAAAAATACAATCGAATAAAACGATTTCAGTTCAAATTTGCTTGATACAAAAATATAAGTAGATGTATCAATGAAGTGACGTTTTATTTGACATAGAAAACTGCATCATTATTTTCGGTATTAGTAAATAGTATTTAGCATGAATTTATCAAAAATCGAGCTGCAGTTTAGCAGATTTTATATTAGCCTCGTTGGCACCACTGGCAAAAGTTTGCGACCAATCAGATGCATTGATTTCATGCGGCAGATTACTGAAGTCCACCTTTTGCTTTTGCTGTAATTTGTACGCGTAATGTGTGGCGTTTTATTTTGTTTCGTTTTAAGTTGTTTTTATTTTGCTATTCTTGTGCCACAATGGATTCTTTGTTGCTACAGTTGCGACCGAGTTGTGATGAAATTTAAATTTCTTGTATAGTTGTACTACTTAGTTCACTTTGGAGCGATTTTCTTTCAATATCAATTTATTTTGCCGTGAAATACTGTTTATTGTAGTAGCTAACGCTTAAATATGTGTGTTAGCTGTGATCGGTGTTTTGATAGTGTTTGCGAAAGTTAACTTTCGTCGAATTTAGCAAGTAAGCGTTCGATGATAAGGTAAAGGTACCTAGTTAATAAAGGTAGGTATGTTACATTTGACTCAAACTCAGAGCAATATTACTCGTCAATTTCACGTAGTATTACGAAAGTTTTAGCTGGTTGATTCGGGAAGTCTTAAAATGTTTGGAATGACACAGACAGGCTATGTCAAATTCTGCCTACCCTAACTAAAAACCCTAGGCACTCAGTGGCGTGCCTAGGGTTTTTAGTTAGGGTAGGCAGAATTTGTTTGAATTCTTCAGTACCCATCATTAAAATTTTCAGCCAATATGCGATGAATGGCACTTCTAGAAATGCCTACCACGTCTGCTAACTTTTAGTCTACGGTCTTCTATTACTAATTAGTGTATTTTTTCACTATTTCTTATCTCAAAGAAACGCTTGAAAGTAGCATAAATTGTGTCCGCCCGCCTTATTTTCGGAAACTTATGTCCAAAACATCAGAAAAAAAGCTTAGTAAATACTTTCAAAATTATTTTCAACATTATCGAATATATAGTTTTTGAGTTATTGCTGAAAAACTGCGCTTCTCAGCAAAAGGATGTAAGTGCCATGGAGATACGCTCTTTTGGTCGTGCACTTTTTCATACGGTTTTTTTTTCATCTATAGAGCATTTTTTTGTATCAGCGGCTGCTGAACCCTACACTGAGCATGGTCCGACATGCTCTTGGCCGGTTTTTGCCAAATTCTGCTTTCGTTATATTTTGTCTTCGTCATATTGTGATTATTGCCGGTAGCACACCTCTGCCGCGAAACTAACAAGGCGAAACCGCGACGCGAGTTCCGCAGCGAAACCTGGCCACACACGCCGCGTTCGCCGTACGCGAAACCGCCAGTACGTAACACGTACGTAAGCGGCAAGCTTAGTGAAATGTCGTCATCGTCAGAGGAAGAAGAGATTTTGCTCTGGTCATTAGCTTTGAAAAGTCGAAGAATCTGGGTGCATACAATTGAAGAGAGAAAAAGTTTGGAGAAAACAGATTATGCAAACAACTTGAGTCACGAGATATTTATATAGTCAGGATGATTTAACAAATAAATTATAGGTCTATTGCGGAACCCCTCAATTAATTTTCCGGTAAATTCAACTGACATTTTTATAAAATTACATGTTTCCCCTCCAAACTTTGTCGATTGCGACAGATCGCGCGCGAAACTAAATAAGAAACAAGCAAAAAGGCGAAACAAACGCGGAGATGTAGCCGGCATCGGAGCAGATCGGCGGATCAGCGCGCGACAGAGACAGCGCCATAGTTAAATCTCCGCGTTAGAACAAGTTCGCTAGAGTTCCGCGCGCCCTACAAAGGACAACTCGGGCGGATCGTTCAGCGGTATCGGTACTACAGTTTCGCGGCGGAGGTGTGCTACCGGCATAAGGGCCTGCATCGTCATTCGTAAACCTAAAAAAAAATTAAGTTAAATTTGAACATACGATTTTTTTTTCATTCAGCCAGTATTTATTGTTTTGTTATCTATAAGCTAAGTCGGATATTTTTGGGACCACCCTTGTATCGCAATTAAAGTTAGTTAAGCAAATTTATAAATTAATTTGAATGTTCGTGGTGAGATTGGTACCACCGAGCTGAGAACTGAGCTACTCTGAAATTCGAAGTTCGTATCGCGCCATCTCGCTCACTCAAACACAGTTTAACATAAGAGCGAGAAGGATGGCGCGATACGAACTTCGAATATCGAATTTTAGAGTAGCCGCTCTGATTTGATGGTGGAGCCGGAAGGTAGGCATGGAGATCCATAAGAAAATAATTAATCTATTCTTGCCGCTTGTTGTAATCGTCACGAGATATAGTTTTACGTATCGATAACCTAAAGTGTGACGATAAAATAATTTTATAGCTAAATCAGTGGCGTACATAGCGTTTTTAGTTAGGGTAGGCAGAATGCGACATAGCCTGTCTGTGTCATTCCTAACATTTGGAGACTTCCCGAATAAAATGGACGAACAGCAAAGTGTGTTTTCAACCAGCTAAACCTTTCGTAATACTTTACGTGAAATTGACGAGTAATATTGCTCTGAGTTTGAGTTAGATGCAACATATGAAACCCTGATCTTATGAAACTTAGTAAAGTCATACCTCTTTTTAAATCAGGTAACTTGAGTGACTTGACTAATTTCCGTCCGATATCTATACTACCTGTATTAAGTAAAGTTTTCGAAAAGTTAATGTTGATGGATCTGCTGGGACACTTCAATAGAAATAAACTACTTAGTAGTAAACAGTTCGGTTTCACAAGGGGACGTTCCACGGCTGATGCAGCATCTGTACTCATTAAATATATTGACAACATCTGGGAGAAATCTTGTGATGCAATTGGAGTTTTTTTGTGACCTTTCTAAGGCATTTGATTGCGTTGATCATGGAACACTCATTTTGAAATTAGAACATTATGGCCTGTCTATAAATGCCTTAAGCCTTATGTTTTCATATCTCAGCAATAGAACACAAACAGTTGTTGTAAATGGAACCCAATCCAGTGGAGCTGCAGTTAAGCTAGGAGTGCCACAGGGCTCTATCTTAGGGCCATTTCTATTTTTAGTTTATATAAATGACTTACCATCTATAGTAGAAAATCTTTCTGATATAGTACTATTTGCTGATGATACATCATTAATTTTCAAAGTTGACCGGAAAGCAACAGACTATTCCGAAATTAGTAGTGTACTAGTTAAAGTACTTGACTGGTTTAATATTAATAATCTGGTATTGAATGCTAAGAAAACGAAATGTGTTAGATTTGCTTTACCGAATGTTAGAGCAGTGGATTCTGCTATATCGCTCAATGGTGAATGTTTAGAAATGGTGGATAGGGCATTATTCTTAGGTATAACACTGGACAAGAACTTGCAATGGAGTCCCCATTTAGCAGTACTTGCAGGTAAATTAAGTTCAGCAGCTTTCGCTATTAGAAAAATTAGACAATTGACCAATGTTGATACTGCTCGCTTAGTATATCATAGTTATTTTCATAGTATCATGTCATACGGTATTCTGGTTTGGGGCAAAGCAGCTGACATACATACTATATTTGTGTTACAAAAAAGAGCGATTCGTTCTATATATAACTTGAACTCCCGTGACTCCTTAAGAGAACTTTTTAAAGACATCAACATATTAACCGTAGCGTCCCAATATATTTATGAGAATATTATTTATGTTATTAAGAACCTAGAGTCTTTTACTAGGAATTCAGATATCCACAATTTTAATACTAGAAATAAAAACAAAATCGCTATTAGAAAGTTCCGCGTTCGTAAAGTAGCCAAATCATTCGTAGGCCAATGTATACATTTTTATAATAAGCTACCAGATGATGCTTTGAAATTATCGTTTCCAGCTCTCAAAAAGTACTTAAAAGAGTCCCTAATGGCAAAGGCTTATTATAGGGTAGAGGACTATTTAACAGACAAAAATGCATGGCCCAAAACAGAAACCAAATAATTTACTTTTACCGGGACACGGTTCTTATAAGGTGGCATATCAAACGTATGTAAGTTGTTTTAAATAAAAATCACTATTTAGCTTTTTTATATTCTAGATTTTTTTTTTTTTTACTTTTATAAGTTTTGATATGTTTCCTTGAAGAACTACGCATTGAGTTTATACTCAAAACATATATTTAGGTTAGGCTAAGCACGAATATTGTAATAGATATAAGAGTTATTTCGAAAAAATTACTGACTGTTGAGTTTGTTTCGGCTTTCTTCTCTTCAGTGGTCTCCTCTTGGGAAACGCCGTAGAGTCAGACTTGTAAAAGTGCCCTTGTGGCCTACTTACAGAATAAAGATCATTATTTCATTATTATTATTTCATACCTACCTTTGTTAACTAGGTACCTTTACCTTATCATCGAACGCTAACTTGCTAACTTCGACGAAAGCTAACTTCCACAAACACACTTAATTAAAATACCGATCACACCTAAACACATGTTTAAGCGTTAGCTACTACAATGAACACAATTTCACGGCAAAAGTAAACTAAGTAATACAAGAAATTTAAATTTTATCATAGTTCGGTTGCAAGTGTCGCAACGAAGAATCCATTATGGCACCAGAATAGCAAAATCAAAACAAACTTTTGAAACAAAAATCCTTGACAAATTAGAACGCCCCACGTTATGCGTACACATTACACTCAGTAAAAGGGGGACCTCTTTTAATTCGCCGCACGAAAGCAATGCAGCGGATTTGTCGCGAGACTTTCGCCAGTGTTGCCAACAAGGCTAATATAAAATCTGCTAAACTGCAGCTCGAATTTGGATACAAATATGCTAAATGCTATTGCTACTAATGCCGAAAATTATGCTAACAGTTTTCTATGTCAAATAAAAAGTCACTTGTTTTTTACAATTTATGTAGGTATATCAAGCAAATTTAGACTGACAGCGTTTTATTCGATTGAATTTTTAAATAAAATGCTATATTTTTGCCACTCGTTACTTGTTGCGAGCGCCGCGGGTCTCATATCTTCGCGGGGTGTTATCCTTAGGATTTGCGTCCACCTCCTCTCGTGCGATTACTGCCACCTGCAGAATCAGCAGCGATGGCAGTGTCAGGATACCAAGTGATTGAAAAAGTTGTCGTGCAGAGTTGGTTTGAGGAACGCGCGCTATCGCACGTACGGCACGTTTCTGGAGGCGAAAGGCCCTCTCCCAATCGGCGGCTCAGCTCGATCCCGTACTGCAGGTGCGCGCGCACTGATGCAAAGTAGCATGCTCGGACCATATGTGCTGCATATAGTGATGATTGGATGTGCATGTCCATCCGACCTTGATCTTGGTACCTATTGTTTAGGTCTCTTCTCACACAACTTAGTACTTAGCTAATTCTTCGTTGGACCTCACGTTGGGCATGGAATCGTTGAATTAGGTATAGAAAGAGTATTTCAGATTATAGTAATAGTCATGGTATTGTGAATTTTATCAATTAACGTGCATCGCCGTTTGCGCGATTTAAGTTTCTCTTTTGAATATTTATCATTTGCAACGGTGTTTCATTAGAGTGTATTTAGGTTCTTGTAGACATTAATGTATGTTGATTACAATATGGGTATAAATTTACGCTGATTACAGGCAATGAGGCGTCGACAGTCTGGCCTTGGAGACTTGGAACAATCGTTATTTACGCTCAGTCGATTTCTATGTGACACAATGAACAGTTCGAGCCAGCGGCATGGAAATATTGATATACGTGTTAACACTACTCGGCCTCGCGCGTAGAAAACACACCAAAATACATACGATTATTATAGCCTAACTTGTGTGTCCAGAACTGTAGAGGCAAGGCAGCCGGCGGTGATTTAAGCTCATTAAGTTAAGCGCTATTTTTGCGTTTCATATGGGAATGTAGAACGAATTTAATCGTTGCAGCGTTCCTTGTTACTATGTTCTTCACATTAGCCACATTTTAATTCCAAAAGAAAGTAATCAAAGAGTCAATCGCGTGACTCGCGCTAACCATTTTCCAAAATGGCATAATCTCACTGAATCTACGGAATCTTTCCTACGGCAGAGATGAAAGATACAAGTTAATGAATTGACGAAGCAACCAAGAGCTTCCAGTGATTCGCGTATCGCTCAAACAATTACATGGCTCGTGGTTCGCGTTTATGCATTCGACACTTAAGATCATCGTGTAATTTGCCTATGTCATTGATCATTGTAATCAATTTAGGGTACGAAACAACTCATTCTGTGAAATTGTAACTTTGGTACGTTTATATTCGATAGGACGGGGAATATAACGGCTCTGTATGCGATGACATCTTTCGTAATAATTACGTGGAAGAATCACAACTTCCATAATCTGCATTGATTTCATTAGTTAGGCTGTATGTACGTTTGCCAATGCAAAATAGGTCGTCTAGTCGCACTTTAAAGTACGATATTTATTTCAAAGTCTGCTATATTTAAACCCAGATTGACTTAGATGATTAATGGAATATGCTACACAAGAAGTATTTTTTTTAAATCTTAACATTGTGCCATTTCTGTAGAATAATTTTCATCGTCATTTCAATTCAAATACTGCCTTACTCTGCCTGTAGAGCTGTTATGGGCCCCTAATTGAAGGTAGAGCATTGTACTGCCAGATGGCAGTTTCCCAAGTGCACCAGCATTAGAAGTTTCAGCAATGGAGGAATATCGCCTTTTCTGACGAGATGAGGGTGTGTTTTTAGACCAGCGATAGACGCAGGAAACTCTACAAGAGGTAGGCGGAGCGATTTCCACAAGCCTGCACCGTAGAAACCGTCAGGTACGGAGGTGGATTCTGCATGTTCCGACGTAGCTTTCAATCGACGGGAAAACGAGCGCTCCCACACAACGTTGATTGCTCGGGACTACCTGTATGAGGTTGGGTTTTTTATCTTTGTAAATTTAGGCATACACGACGACGTTTCGTTTTACACGTATTTTTTTTGTTTTGGTCGATGTCGATGTTACGACATTTGTTGGAGGGTTTACATTACTTCTCAAATGGGGCTCCATAATCATACCTTGTGGAATATCTATATCTATACTATTATAAAGTTGTAAAATCTGTACAAACAGCAACACACGTCAGTGATCATCTGTAGGCTTCATGTCAATGTCAATAAGGTCTACCAATGGTCAGTTAAGTGATGTCGCTGATACATTGAAGATATTTAAAGAAATAATATGGTAACGAAAAATTTGGAGGTCACAAAACATTCATTTATTTTTTGTATGTTTGTATGTGTCGTTGTGGCTTCATCACAGCAAATCGGCTAAACAGATTTCAACTATTTTAGATACACGGGTAGCTGGGTACCCACAGATGGTTATAGGATACAATTCACCCGACTACACTGTCGAAAAAAAGAGAAGTTATGACTTTCTCCTCTGCGATCGAAGTTGCGGGCACCTTCTAGTAGGTATATAATATACGGTTAATAACCGCCTGATATAAAAATATTATGATGCGTGTTATTTTTCACGATGAGTGTAGAAATGATACTGATGTTCTTCTTGTGCGGTTAGATTGTTTCATATCAACTTAGTGAAGTCATTTAGAGCACAGTATGCTTCCTTCCCATTTTATCCAATATCTTCAAAATTTCTATAATAAAATAAAATATATATTTTTGGGTTCCTTGATAACAAATTAACAAAATGGGCGTTGATTTAATATTACTTGTAAATATGAAATGTTGTTAATTCTAACACATTCAACTGTATGTTCATTTCGTCATCGAATATGATACGAAATAGATACCATGAACGAATACAACAAGAGATCTGTCAAGCGCTATACTTTGGATCGTGCACTAGCTGCATGGCGATATATAAGGTGGGCCATATTTTCTTGCAAATAGCAACACTGAAATTTTCGGAAACTGCCAGAGTGAGCGGTGGGAAATTGGCAGGAAATTATAGGTAACTTCGTGCAATTCTATTTATAATGGATCGTTTCACGTGCAAAACAACGGACATTTTGTGTAAAACAGTTTTATAAAAAGATGGTGGGATAGCCGCGGTCCCCGCTGCAAGTATCAGCGAGTTTTCCAAGGTTTGCGTAGTCGATTGCAGCAGTGCCAATGACGAGACGGAGTACATCTGACGATGTAATTTTTAAAAAATAAATTGCAATTATCTGTTACTAGGTTAAATAAATAAAATATAGAATAACATGTATAGTCAAATTTTATTTGATGTTTCAAAAGTGAAAAAAAATTTGGCCCGCCCTATATTAAAACTAGATGTTTAAAAGTAAACCAAGAAATTTATCACAGTAACATTTCTTTCGAAACCAGTGTCATGCTACAATAGTTAAATACTGTCACGCTAACAAAGTGTTTGCAAATAATTCTTATCAAAGATGGATTTGTAAATATCGGGCTCGGGCAACGAGTTTTTGTATGGCGATTGGTAGTCCTCTTTGTTGTATCCGTTCAAGCCACGGAAGAAAGAGACTAGTGGAAATGGCAAGTAGGCGTTCCCCTGTAGCCAAGCATAGGTGCAGTAACACCTATCTAGCTAGCTAGAAACATAAGTTAAGCTGTCCAAGAGACAACTACTAAACAAATACGTATTATTCCAGGGCCAATAGACGTATTCCATCGGTGTTGGAAAAAAAAATCGTTTGTAATTACTTAAATACCGGATAATTTCGTTTTCGTTATTTGTCATTAGTTACTTAAAACATGAAATAATTTATTCTTTGCTATTCTGCGAAAAGCGTCCATTCCATCCAATTAGGTCAATTCTATTTGGTTGTGACTTGCTGTACTTTCTTGCATATTTCTTTAAGCATGTGTTATTATAAAGTGTGTGGAGATGAGCACAAGTTGTTGTCACACCTAGACCACGCCGCTTTTTGCGGAATAGTAAAGAAACTATCATCCAGTATGGGACTGTAAACTAATTGACGGATCAGTAATTTGAATAATTGTAATTACTGTGTTTATATCTGATAAAGGTTTTGTTATGAAATGTGTTTTTATTTATACACTTTTTAAACTTATATGTTATGCTCTCGCGCAAACTACAGATAAATTAGCACTGCCTAGCTTCTGATTATTGCCTATTAGCATAAAGGAATAGTATCCAGTCCTGTGCTTTGCATGAATAACAGGAAATTTAAAGCAAACCTACGGTATATAAGTAGCTGCAGCTAGTTAGGCATAATTGGTTTATAGAAAGCTCTCTAAACCTTGTAATATTATTTTGTCAATCCCAAAAACATTTAAAGTTATGACAGAACATATGTCACAGTTAGCTACTGTAGGGATAAAATATGTTGGAATGTAAGTACAAATTTTAGTTGTAAATGACATTGCAATTATTGCATATTGTTCCGTTCTCGATATATCGATAATTTCAAACTAAATGTTAGGTACATCACTTTTTAACGTAAAATATTATTGACATCAGCGTCATCTGTTGTTGAGTAGCAGAATTATGACGACTTCATGTAAGCTTTCGTAGACTTTTTAAATAGACGTATGTGACAATTTTCGTATATTGTAATTCAAATCGCAAAGGAGGCACGGCAGAGTTGCTTTTAGCCAAAAATAACGTCACTTAAGCGACATTTTGTTGTTTTTGATGCTGTAGCTTTAAACCAATGAAAAATAACTTTTAATAGTGTTACATGTAATGATTTGCCTTTGTTTGTGTGAGTTTAGCGACGGCGGTTTTCGTACTATTTAGCCCGCATGCCACTTCCATAGTCTCTTTCTTCCGTGGTCCAAGCATAGTACCCATCGTGTACAAATTTTACTCAGGTACTTCATGTGAAGTCGTATAAAACTCATTCAAGAGAAAATTAAGTAGAGTCTAAAAAGCGTGGGAGCAATGGTTTGCTATTTTAAAATGCGGCGGAAGATAAATCACAGGTAAGTTTTGGTTCCAGCTTGCTGCAGCTGGAGCAATACTTCACAAGTCCTATTTCGCTGTAATATGTTTAAAGAATCCATTTTAGAGGCCCCTTGTTGTGGCTGGAGTGTCTGGCTTAGAATCGTTTCTCACATACCTTCTTTTTGTTGGCCGGAAAACTTTTCTAACAAATATATCCTGTAGGAGGTCGGGAGCACGTCGGTTGTGGCTGCCGATTTTCTTTTTCTCTTTGAAATAGCTCTTTTCGGACCATTGACACTTGCATTCGCTCTATACATGCTTGTTCACACTGAATAATCGAGATCTCTTTACCTCGGAAGGTATTGGAAGAGCAAAATTTTATTGCAATTTCGCTCTGTGATAGGGATTTTCGGAGAGGGAATTTACTGAATTGATTTCACACTCCAGTATCGGAGCTTATTTCTTTACCAATTTAACTTCTTTTTAACCGACTTCCAAAAAAGGAGGAGGTTATATGTTCGATAGCTTGTATTTTTTTTTTAAACTTATGTTACTACGTCGAGTATAGTTAATATAGTATATAACGTAGGAAAATGTAGCAATGCGTGAAATTAAATTGATCCTAGCAAGTACGGATACATATACTTTACGACCAGATTATATTAGTATAGTCGCCTGCCGTTGAACATAACTATAGCCGTTGTCACGTCACTTGTTCTCTAATACGAAGTTACCATTTTAACAAAGTTACCAGAACTACTCCGTTGTAAATGTGGCAGTGGGGAATGTTTATCAGCGCAAAACCGTTGCTGAAACTTTTTGTCATTTATTTGGCGGTAGCTTAGAAATAATTTGTTTAGTTGGAAACTTGGAAGAAGTACATATTAATGTTAGTATATAACAAGTTCGACGCTAACAATGTTTCAACTTAACTGGTCCAACTTTATGCAATTATTAATTTATGAAATAATCTCGGGAGAGTCATACCGCTGCATATTCAATTTATTCAGTGTCCTTAGATACTTTACGAAACATGAAAATATCAGCTGAAGCGAAAGGTAGCTTGAGTACCCCATTAAAATTGAAATAAGGAGAACGATTCTACTTAACGCGGAATTTCTATTCTTATCTGCTTAAGGGGCACTTCGCGTTCCATTTTCATTTACAGCCTCAAGGAACAGAGTAGGGTCAAGAAGATGCGGAGACCCTTATTATACTGAATAATTTAATGAAAAATCTTACGAAAATACCAAAACACGTCTGAAAAACTCAGTGTCTTTGCGGATACATATGCGCAATTTCTTGGGCAATTATTAAACCTAAACGCACATAGATACTTCTAACTATAGCTGCATCGTTCCATTTGTTTTATTTATTTAAAAATTATTCCCGCATTACAACTAGTTGAAATGGCCGCACGTAATGCTGCCGGTGCTGCGTCGATCGGATATTGTGCTGTTATGGCGTCGTCGGCTCGCTTAATGCGTTTCCGATGCGACGCAAATGGGATGTTTTGCACCTCCCTGTACCATTCCGCGCCGAGCACCGTAGGTAGGCTGTGTTGGTATTAACGCCCTATGGATAGATAAACATTATTGTGTACTTAATTAAATTTTATTTTAAGTTAACTTATCTTTTCTAAAATATTTTTTTAAAAATACAATCAAATTTGCACTAGAAACGCATTTTGAAAAATCACGTGAGATTGGGGGTTAGATACTTTATTTTTGTTTTTGAAGTTTAGAAGATATTCGCGGAAATAAGTAGGAAGCATACGATTCTGTGTGTTCTCGTCTCTTGTTTTCACATTCCTGGAGCCTAGAATGCATACTTTCAATCAAATTTGTGACGTTTTCAGTTGGTATATCCTCCCACGTATGTCTCAGAGCATCGATAAGCTGCTGCTGGTTGTGAACCTCTCGCTCTGACTCTCTAAGCCTTCGTTTTAATTGCTCCCAGAGATGCTCAATTGGGTTTAAATCCGGACTATACGCTGGCCAAGGTAGGACACGAATATGGGAGTTATTCAGTACAGTCCGAGTTGCGTGAGCTATGTGGACGGGCATTGTCATGCATTAACCAGAACTCGGGGCCCACTCTTTGTGCGAATAGAATCACATGAGGCCTGATGACTTGATTGATGTACCGTTGTGCAGTTACTGTGCCCTGATTTAAGAAAACAAGCTCAGTTCTGCCGTGTAAGCTTATTCCAGCCCAAATCATTACACTAGGACCACCAAAGCGGTCAATTTCCTTGATGCAGGCATCAGAAAATCTCTCACCGCATCGTCTCCATACTCTAATGCGCCGATCGTGACTACAAAACTTCACTTTACACTCATCTGTGAAAAGCACCATACCCCATTGATTTATGCCCCAATTCAAGTGTTGACGGCAGAAATTTTAACGGTTCCCACGTTGAACCCTAGATAGAGGAATTCGTACTACTCGTCGTTTGGACCGTTGCTGGTCTTCATGCAGTCGATTACGTATCGTTTGGTCACTAACACAAGTCCCCGTTGTCAGCCGTAGACGATTTTGTAACGTACGTTACAGAGCGCTCTCGTCGGGCACTTAACCGGATGTACCCGATCCAGGCCTTCTCGCAACACTGCCAGTCTCTTGGAAGCGATTTCACGCATTTTGGATGGCTCTGCGAGAGAATCTCAACGAAGCAGCTACAGACCGCTGTGTGACCTTCAGCTATCAATGTAACGGCTCTGATGGGAGTAATGGTGTCCATATGTCCTTGTTGTCGTGGCATTATTGACACAAGATGATAAAATAGGCAACAGATAAAGAAGAAACGGTTACATATTACATTTGAAGAGGATTTCAGCTAAAATTCGTTTCTTTTTTTTTGGCTTCAGTTTCTGGCCAGTTATTAGACTTAAACACCATCATGAAAGAGATAGGTTACTGAAGGATGCGGGGCATCAATAATTAGCCATATATCAATTAGTTTATGGGGAATAATCCATACTAATATTATAAATGCGAAAATGTGTGTGTCTGTCTATCTGTTACCTCTTCACGCTTAAACCGCTGAACCGATTTGGATGAAATTTGGTATGGAGATAGTTCGAGTCCCCGGAAAAATACCCTTATCCGCGATAAACGAATTTAAGGCGGATGAAGTCGCGAGCAGAAGCTAGTTAACAATAAAACAGAAATATTTATTTATTTATTTATTTATTTATTATTATAAACAAAATATATACAGCTTTACAGTACAGAACCAAAGCGCTGCATTATTGAGGTTTACATCAAATAAAAAACAAATGTGTAAGAGGCTCTTATTTTGTTTTGCGTAGTATATATTACGGGACAAGTTTTACACAAATCAAACTAGCCCTGTTGAGCTTACTCAATAAGGCTTGTGGTATGGGTACTAGACGACGATATATTTAAAAGATATATTACTTATATACATAGAAAACATCCAAGACTCAGGGACCTTATTTATGCTCATCACACAAATATTTGCCCTAAGCGGGATTTGAACCTCAGCTTCGCAGGCAACGTTACTCCCACTAAGCCAAACCGGTCGTCTTTTAAAACGAGGATTTTTGAAATTGATTTTTAGGGTTCCGTAGCCAAAATAGCATAAACGGAACCTTTGTAGTTTCATCGAGTCCGTCCGTCCGTCTGTCCGTCCGTATGTCGCAGGTATTTTACTCAAAAACTACAAGATGTAGTGTAGGTACATTGATGATATTTGGAGTAGAGTTGTGTGAGTCGCTACTGAGTTTAATAGCTGCTGCAAATGTCATTGTGTGGCTCATATATCCACAGATGTTTTAAAAACATGAACTAAAACGGTTTTTAATTTTTTTATTTTGATTTAGTTACAGATATAATAGATCGTGCCGACTTTTTATCACCTACTGTGATGTCACAGCCGAAATTTAGTGATGAGAAATCCAAACCGATTCTAAGACACCAATGCACCTCCGCCCCACAACGATTGAACTGTCTCGCTCATACTCATAGATTTTGTATCTGCAGTCTCGCTCACTCACTCCCCACTCCCCCGCGTGGCCGCGTACTACGCCATAAATCGAGTAGTAGGTCGAGAAGTTTCAATATGAGAGGTCGCACTTTTGAGCGGTTTCATTCTGTCGACGCTGTTGAATACCTTCGCGTCATCTCAAGTAAGTTATTTAAAATATATTCGTTGATATTTTATTGCAACACGAGAGATAAGTATAGAAATGCATGGTAAGAAACACAATAATTTTAGATAACCTAAAAATCACAAATCGATTAACGTGAATGACATTGATTTTCTGACAGACGAATGATAAAGACAGACGAATGATATTAAAGGGATTTATTAAATAAATGATATTTAAATCGAATTTCAAAAACAATAATATTATTATTGACTACTTAATTGTTTTTTTTTTATATTAACATATCATTCGTCTGTACGATATCAATTAAAATCGATAATTAATATATGTTATAAACCGAACAACACTAGTCGCTAAATTAGACAGACGAATGATAAATGGCCTGTACCACGAAGTAGAAGCGATGCGCGACAGTTTAGTTTGTTCCGATATTCATCGTCTCTTTAACACACAACGTCAGAACAAACGCTCAAAGCAAACGCGGTATGTAATGTAAATATAATTTTGTAACGTTAATCTATAGTTATTTAGGTATGTTATTGGAATCACAACTTGAAATACTTAAAAAATCATTTTAAAATGAATTAACGCATAATATAATTTTAAAATTACTACCTGTTATACGAAATATGTCCTTGCCTTTGGATGCTTGCAATTTTTGGACTGTTGCAGTTAATTATCACGTAACGAGGCATTTTTTAAGTTTTCACGGACGTCCGACTGCAACAACTGACTTGCGTGGACTGTCAATAGCGACGGTCAACCTCGACGCTTGGTCGGGGTTCCGACACGCGAAGTAGATGCATTTGCGTCATCTATGGTATCTATTATATCTGTGGATTTAGTGGATATTTTCGGATATAATCGCTCTTAATGTAGCATAAATTATCCCCCCCCCCCCCCTTGCTTTATTTTCTAAACCTTATGTCCAAGAAACATGATAATTTTACAAAGATGAAGCTTCTTTATTTGAACCAAAATATCCACAGATCTTTTAAAAATATTTACTAAAATCGGCGCTAAAAAATATTTTTTATTTAGTGGACATTTTCGGAAATAATCGCTCCTGTAGGAACATAAATTGACCCCCACCCCCTCTATTTTATAATCCTTATGCCCAAAAATATGAAAAAAATTCAAAGAAAGAAGCTAAATGAATGCTTTCAACAAAAATTGTTTTCAACATGATCGAATATACCGTTTATGAGTTGTTCCCGAAAAATGGCACTTCTTAACAAAAGGAAGTAAGTGCCGTGGAGATACGCTTTTTTGCTAGAGCACACTCATATCGCACTTTTTTCACTTGTAATGAGCATTTTTCGTATGAACTGCTGCGGAACTCTACACTGAGCATGGTCCAACATGCTCTTGGCCGGTGTTTACATTTTATAGGGTTCCGTAGCCAAAACGGCAAAAACCCTTAAAAATTCGTCATGTCTGTCTGTCTGCCTGTCCGTCCGTATGTCACAGGCATTTTACTCAAAAACTATAAAGCCCGTCACACACGGGGCGATAATATATATTAATATACCGAAAGATATCTTACAGTATAGCTAAGCCCCTCACAAGACTAAGATACCAAAATATATATTTCTGCCGCCATTATGCTCGTCGCGGGCGAATCAAGAAGAAGTTTTTATAATATACAGCAGGCTGTTTGTGAAACATGACTTGTTGCATAGTTTGTCAGAGGGCGATTATGATGCCGGATTTGATTTGCATGTTACTTTATCATCAAAACTAGAATTCCGTCTAGACTCAAGAGCAAACAAAAAAACGAGACAACGAGGAGAATTCAACTTATACAATGATCTGTCTGTCACAATTCAGTTAGTATTTTAGAGAATATCAAGAACAATGCACTTCACAATCTGATCAACCTGGTTTACTGAGTACTTTGTCACAATTTCTTGCTAAATTGGTCTTTTCGTATACTATTTAAAGAGAGTAAGGCTAAAATTGCTGAATATAACCTTTTGGTTGTGTTTGCCGAAATGCATTTTGTATGATGAACATTATAAATTCTGCTCACAATTCATTCGATAAGAACGACTCCTTAATAATCTTCCGATTAATTATAATTTGGGACAATGATTATTACTTGATAGGAGACCACAATTAGCGATGTGGAGATTGAATGTACTTTTTTTTTCTCTACAAAAAAGGACCACCCTATTGACATTATCCACCGTCCAGCTCCATCTTGAGATAGAGAGCTTGCTAAGACAGACGAAATAATCCGAAATATGATTATTGTGTTTATCTTGTTTAGGTGCTTTAGAAGTTAATATCCTCAACGTCACCGTCTACCTTCGAACTCCATCATCAGACCAGTTCCTTGGTACCATATTGTTGCATTGTAATCGAAGATAAATAAATTTGAGCCCAATCGCACGTCAAAAAAATAACATCCTGTAGTTGCGCCAAAATATACTCAAATATATCGTAAGATATCTTATGGTATCTTTAGATACCCAGCTATAATATATATTATATGAGCTGAAGTCTGGTCTTCACCAGCGGCCATCTCCTACAATTACGTCGGCGAGGTGTTGACGTGCCCTAAGTGTGCTCGTACCTGGGCGATTCCACGCAGAAAAATTCTCCAGGAACAAATTTTGGTTCCGATGTCATTTTTGTGCTACAACTTCAGTGTGACGCTTAAATGATAGTTCTTAGTCAGTATCATTATGCTATTGAAGAGGCACTTCAATATATTCATTATTTATTTATTTATTCACAGTTGAAAAATAAAGGCTGTGTATGACAATGACAAGATACGCCTACAATGATGTACTTCATAGGCGACAATGATACAATGTGACCGACAATGACCATATTTTAATCAATGACATACAAAGTCTTATGTATTGATCTACTAAACAATACCAGCATCGGGAAAACGGGAAGGGGGATTTATGTGAATGAAATAAAACTGATAGATATTGTGAATATAATTTTTATTTCACTGAGATCAACGATATTATCTAGTTACTGATGTTGACACAATCATTTATGTGCACAATCTTAAAGAATTGCCTAGTGACTTTCATACTCAACTAATTAACATGATTTTAATAATCTTAATATGTTTGCACTAGTAATTTTGCGTTACTCTAAGCAACACTAGTTTAATTAGCAGTAGGTTTTTTATTTATATTAGTATTTTCGTCATTAATATCACAATTATAACAATCCAAATTATATATTTACTCCAAATTAACTCACTATACTCATCACATGAGTCATTTATTGTACTTACACATCTAATCAACATATAATCAATAGTGTAAAAAAGTACGCACCCACATTTTACGTCTCCACATCTAATTAACATGATCGAAATAACTACTTCTCTAAACAACTTATTTGTTTGTTCTTAATAAACTTTCTGCATAATTCTAATTTTCGCGATTATAAAATATTATAATAGTTGTACGTATTTTTTATTTAATTTACTACTATAATAAGTTTTTTCTTTAAATTATTAATAATCACTATTATTGCAATTAAGAATTAGACTCTAAGTCTTTTCTTCAGTCATATCAAATTCTAAGTATCACAATTATAATCTTATTGTACGTTTTTATTACTATTAGTCTTTTCGTCATTCATAACATAATATCACAATTACAATAATCAATAACTATAGCAAATAAATCTCTATTAGAGTAAGTATCATTAGCATCTTCCTTGACATATATGGAAGCGCAGGTGCTTTCCATGTACACAGACTTCGGAAGCACCACAACTAAAACAACTCGCAGTTCTCATCACCATTGATGTTGGGTTTGATTTTTCCCATAATGCCTGGTACACGGAAAATGTGCCTTTGAATGGTTTTATGCTTTTGGGTATTAGATTGTCTTTAAGAAGTATGTCTTCTTGATCAATTTTCTTTACAATTATTTTAAGTCGCGACATATTCAGTTATCAAATCAAAGAAATCACCAAAGGTTCCAATATCTTTTCCGTATACTACCATTCGATCAGCGGTACGCTTCAGTGTCGCTCCGACGCCATCCGGGGCACCCTTCCCGTGTCCTGCTTCAGAGTAGTTCCAGGTCACTTGTCTTAATTGAGGGAAATCTTTGCATAACTGGGCTAGGATGTAAAAAAGATACTTATTTCTGTATTGCGATGTTGGCGAATCAGACAAAAAATGAATCGTGTCTATGAGATTATTAATTTTAAAGGCTTCTTCTATTAGAGGCACTAGATGAGCCCATATGGCTGGTGCATCGTGGCGCAAGCAGTCACTTATTGTGCACATCGAATTTGGTGTAACTTGACCAGTAGAAAGTGACTATAGATTATTGCAGTGTGTAAAGTAACTTGTTGCCTGCTGCCACCGAAATGAAACGATTGCACTTCTGTTGCGTATTTTAAAGAATAATTTTCTGAAAAATCTACATGTATCAAAGCTTCCTGTATATTTAAATTTTCTTTTAAATTTTTGATTGATGTGTACTGTGATACGATTTTGTAAGTGTGATCTAAAAATTTTACTATATCGGCTTTAAATTTAGAAATGGCTGTGGCTGCATCGACATTATTTTTTTGCTTTTCTGTGACGTTTTGATCTTTTTTAGTTCCATCACTCAGGGTGATTTGTTTTTTTGTTCTTTTCCATTCGTAAAAAGTGATTGGTATTTGCAACTCATTATATTGTAAATCGTTGGATTTGCAAATGTTACAATTCCTTTGCAAACACTGCGTGTTTTTAGGATCGCAGCATAATGTTGAGAGAACTTGATAATAGTCTTTTTCAATAATAATTTTTGAACGGTTTAAAGCGTTTATCAGTAATTCCATGTTAGTATGAAGAGAACACTGACAGGTCTCTCTATTAATCTCTCTCGGAAACACCACCCAAAACGGCCGATGCTTCCAAAAAAGGAATAGCTCACTTTGAAATTGTTGTGTTCGGATAAGAACATTTGGTGTAATTGTTTCAAAGGTAGACGTAAGTATCTTTTTTGCATCCGAATCCTGTTTTTGGTGATGAATTCTTTCTTACCTGCCGCAACATGACTATTCGCATCACTTAAATAAAATTGTTTAATGAAGTCCAACACCGTTTTGGGAACTGGAGTTGCTTCATCTTCTGTACGCATCAGGTCTTCACTGTTGCTAATGTCATTTGACTCTTGCGTTGAAGAAAAGGACGTTTTAATTGCTGCTATTTGTGTCTGAGCATCATGGAGCTTGTCTTTTAAACTTTTTATTAATTTGCAGCGTGCCTTGTCTTTTTTCTTAAGACTTTGGATAATCTTTAGTAATGCTTTCCTTTTCTTCAACTCTGTGTATCTAATTTTCCTGACTGCGGCATTTACGCTTCTACTGTGGAGAGGATCTTTAACTGATGGTTGTTCCTCGCCTTCATCGAGTACAGGTTCTATGTGAATGGCTTCAAAGGATACTTCTTTACGATTTGCCTCTTCTTTTTTCTTTTGTCTATATTTTTTTGCATTTTCTCGCCACTTTTTACGTTGCTCCTTCTGTGATCGTGAAGACTTTTCTTTAATACTTGTTATTTTTTTAGCCTCCTTATCCCTTAAATACTTTGCTCTTCTTTTTTCTCTTGCAATAGCTAGCAATTCTGGGTCGCTCTTTATTTGTGCTCGTCGACGTTTTTTGTATAACCTTTGTTTTTCTTTAGCCACTTCTTCTTTTCTTTTAGGAGGCATTGTAATTTGATTACAGTCTTTGGATTACCAACAAAACTTGCTCGTTCAGTAATTATTTTTAAATAATTGATTACCTGCAATAAAACATAGCTATTTATTTATTTATCTATCGATTATAAGCTTGCTAGTTCCCAATAAAAGAGTTTGAACTTAAATAAACTACAAACCTAATGATTTTCATTATGATTACAATCACAGGATAGATCTATGAATTGGTTAGGGTTATTTAACATGGTACGCTATACTATTTAATTTTTTCATAATATCTACCATTTTTTGAGATTATCTATTAAAATACTGCCACCATCATTGACAAGTTGATACAAATCTCTTATTCCATCTCTGTCACTTTGTCTATCAATCATACAACTATCGTATCTATATGCATTCTCCATCTCATAAATTGCATTTAACTTCATATCGTCTGTGTCTTCGCATAACGCTTTACATATCCCACCACGGTACGTAGCAAATATCACATGGAAATGATCTAATATGTAAAAAAAACGCTTCAAATCTGCATGATATCGATTAGTATCTATAATGACGACATAGTACGTGAGCTTCATTTTTTAAATATTACTTGAAGTCTTCTGCACAAAATCGACCTTAAACAAAATAAGTACGTTTAATATTAAGTAATTGAATAGGTACCATATTTTCCTCGTGACTTATAAAAAAACACTAAATAATACTGTACGCACTGTGGTTATAATAAGTTACTGTCAAAATATTAATTAAACCAACATATATATGTAATGAAAAAAATTAGCTATTCGTACTAAAACTATTACGATAATGTATAATTCAAAACAATCAAAACGTGGGGTGTATGATTTCCAATACATACTAATGATTATAATAAAGTAATAGGTAAATACTACATTTTATCTATTATAACATCATTGGTAGCCACGAATGTCATTGTTGGCTTCTGTGTTAATCATTGGCGTCCCACAGATGTCATTGTCGTCCCTCTCAATTTCGCCGCCAATGACATGACCGACAATGATGATAGTAAAAAAACGTGTCAAGACAGGTTTCTGTTTGAAGATGAAAACAAAATACCTGTTTCGCCAAAACGAAGCCTACGTTAACTTCAATGCAAACATTAACTTAATTATTATCACACATATTTACCGAGAAACGGCTACGAATGACAATGACGAAAAAATTGACAAAGTTTGAAGAAGTTTTGTTGCCACTTACCTAGCCGTAACGCAGCACGTGTTGCTCCTGAGACGCTTGCGAGGCAACTGCACGGCGGGGAAGGGTCGCAGGACGCCATGTTGCGTATTATTCACACGTTCCGTTTTCCCGAAAATCGACAATAAATGGCCGTGGCCACTAATGACGATATTTTATGACACGGTTTTCGATTTGAATTTTAACCAACTAAAAAACAATTTCTGGAAATATGTGTTATATAAACGTAAAGAGTATTTCGTCCTTAATATAATTATATAGGTTTTATTTCAGAATTCTGTTCACTTAAACTTTTATTCAAATTTAAAGGCGATTAAGTACTTTGGCCCCTAGTAAAAAACGGCATATTTTACTAGTTTTCCTGGAACAACTTTTTTCTTGTGGGTTTAAACCGAAGATGATTCAGATAGCTTTTTTAATGTTTACTTGAGCACCTAAAAAGTGGTTTTTGGTAGCAGAATAAATTATCTGCTTAATGCTATTTCCGGGAACGTAAAAACTGGGCGTTCCGGAGATTCGCCCACCTTCTCTAACAAGATTGGGTACGTAAGCCACATACGAACGCACTTAAGGGCGGAACAACGACAAAACAACCCAGCATGAGTCTTACATAAATATGCCTGACCAGGATACACAGTCGCTGTGGCCGAAATCGGCCAAGACTATCATCATCATATATATCGCTGCGTGTGGGGACTCTGTCAAATAGAAGGCAAAATATATCGTAAGATACCTTGCTACAAGGTATATTAATATGTATTATCGCTCCATCTGTGTCGGACTTAAGATGTACATTGATGAAATTAGGGGCATAGGTGTCGTGTATAAACCGCTACTTAGTTTGATAGTTAAATAAATACATGTAACCGAATGGAAAAAAAAAAACATCAAATATCAATGTGTGCCATATATTTCGACAGTTCTTCTAAAAACACTACGAGGTTTCTAAAAAAAACATTTTTGGTTTAGTGTATATTTTCCGAAATATTCACTCCGAAAGTAGCAAAAATTGTGTCGCCCCCCCTCTATTTTCTAAACGGTATGTTCAAAAAATATGAAAAAATTTACAAATGTGAAACTTAATAAATACTTCCAACAAAAATTGATTTTCATCTCTCCCGTTCGGAAACTTTAATTTTCATGGGTATATTTAGCCGGGTGGAAAGTAATTGAGTTACGTCATATTATTAAATTAAAAGCTTTTCATATCGCGATAGCGATTGCGATGATGACGATGATGGTGATGATGATGATGATGATGATGATGATGATGATGATGATGATGATGATGATGGATGATGATGATGATGATGATGGTGATGATGATGATGATGGATGATGATGGTGATGATGATGATGATCATGATGATTTGTTTTCCTCACAGTCGAAATGAAAAGTGTTTAACTCGGGTGAAATTACCCATTTCACCCTCGAGCTATTGGCGCTCTCATTTCGTTCGAGCGCCAGAAATATGCTGAAATGGGTCACTTTCAACCCTTGGTTAACAATCTACTATTCAACATGATCGGACATACCGTTTTTAAGTTATTGCCAAAAAACTGCGCTTCTCAGCAAAAGGACATAAGTGCCGGGGAGATATGCTCTTTTGTAAGTGATTTTTTTCATATCGTATTTGTTTCATCTGTAGTGCATTTTTTTGTATAAACAGCTGCAGAACAATTAACTAACCATTTCATGAATGTAATTTTGAACAGGGTTAAATGTCACTTTAATTTGGAAGTCTAATAGCTATGTTACAAACTTTCAGATTGAATTTGACTTGCTTAAGGTTTTGTCTCAGACCATTTAAAAAAAAGCAATCTTTTTTCCTATATTGTCTTGCCCCGTTCTTTACACCTATTGTCGGTATTCGTTCGTCGTCGGTTTTAGTCACGCGTAGGCTTCGCCGCCTGTCGGTCGGATGGCTTTGTTTTTAATGTCACTTGGTCCTTGACATCAAAATTAAGTGCAAAACTTGAAAAGCGTGTGATAGTGGTTTTATTTTGTGCAAATATTTGGATTGCATACTTAATAAATTGGGCCACTAGAAGTTTATCTTTGGCATGTAATCATATATTGTCACAGAATCGCATTTGGAACATTTCCACTTAAGCGTTTATCACTTGAAATACGGCGGTGTAGAATGCGGATTAAAAGACAGGGACATACCACGCAGTATTTCTAAGTGGAGCCCACGCAGACACGGTGAACATCTGTTGCGCAAATTCAGAAGACTTCTCAGTCTACTGTATATAACTATTGAATTCTCCTTTACAGTTTCTGATTCACAACATATTTTATGTAGGCCAAAGAATAGTAGTTAAATATGTTATCATAGAGCGTCGGTACGATCGTTACTTTTTAGTACCAGAGGTTAGATCTATAGAAGGATGTAACGGTTCATAAACCAAATGTATTTGTATACGTGTTTCGCATAGAGAATTACGCGCGGTTATGGCAGCGTGAGGTATTGCCATAAAGGTGTGGAATGCCAGTGCTCCAGAAGGGACAGTATTCAGCGCACGGCGGCGAGGACAGTGACTCCTCAGGACAGTCCAATCTGCTGTCGTCGTCGCAGTGTCCCACCTCGAATACTAATACGCCTTCCATTGTCCGTTCAAACTTAGACGTTCGCCTTCGTGGCTCAACGAAAGTTTTGTAACGCCTTTGTCTTGCTGACTTTCGCGATCGCTAACTGGAACATTCTTTTGACGAATCACTTGTAGCGATCGGAATAAGTTTTTTGTGTAGACTTGACAGTTATTGATACGAGCTGTTTCTTCGAGCAAATAGTTTCACGAAGCAAACGGAGTGTCTCGATTCATAGATTTTATATGTACAACGCCCGATTGTCTCAAATTAACTGACCTAGTAAAGATCGCGTCTTTAGTTAAATTAAGATATCCTCTTCTGTACCTAAAAATGGCCCATTTATTCAACCAATTATATTCTGCCATTATCTGGAATGATGGCGTAGCCAGGGACCGCCCGTATTTGCATAATTTGTAGATCGCTGGCAGTACGGCGCGAGATGGTAAGGTGATAGGAATGCGTCGGCCCCTATGAATATGCACTGTTGTCAGCGCTGGCGCGAGTTTCGCTGCGTTGCGCCGCAGCGGCCGGCGGCTGCTACACGCTCCGCTGGCGATCACGCCGCCCGCGCACCCCGCTTTCCCGCGCGCTCCCTTGCGAAAAAATCATAATGCAATCACCAGGACGGCCGGTGTGGAACGCTCAACAACCACTCGCAACACCCAGCCAGTCTACAATTCAATGCGTCGAAACTCACACACCGTCCATCACGATGATGGCTTAGTCGGATTGGGAAACTGATTTCTCTTCAGGTGACCGCTGAAGTGGAAAATGTTCGTTTAGTGATTGCTTCTGAAAGTTACCATTGGATGCTCAAATTCAGTGACGTGTACTTTTACTTTTTTATCGTTTTGTGATTCGACGCTTCGAAAACACAGCTTATTGTACTTTCCGACTTTACTGCTAACGTTAACATTTGTGTAATGCGATGTTTCACAATCGCCATTCCAATCAAGGCCTCCTGTACCTACAGCTGAATATGTAAATCGGACCTTAATTCGACGATTCTGTGATCGAGAATCTCTCGAAAGTAATTTGTCTAATAGGTGGCCAAATCACCCGGAGTTCATTAGCGACCTTATTTGATGGGAAAATCGTCCATCAAAAACTAATTAATTCTTTACACGTCTCAGCATTGTCCGGTAGAGGTTGCTTTCGAGTGTTGTTGTTTTCGACGTGTCTTCCTATCGCGTACAGTGGCCTGGTTCAGTCGGTGCCTACTGCTTACTGATGGTAGGTGATTACTGCGCGTTATCATTTAAGTGTTGATTCTATTACTGGAATAGGTTTGCTCAATTTTATCATCCATTAGTGATAAGAAGCTTAGTGAAATATGTTGATTTTTTTAAATTGTCAGTAGTGTAAATTCATTGCCAGTGTGATGAGCTGATCTGTGTTTAGTTCTACTGCTGTGCAAGTGTGACTTGGAAGTGTTTCGGAATATGTGGGGGGCGGCGGTATCTAATCCGCCGCATTACCATTATGTCCAAGGTCCAGGTGGGCCTCAGAGTGGGCCTAAAGGCCCCATGCTTCTGGGCCCTAATAGTTCCATGATGGCCGGGCCTAACGGACCAATAGTAACGGGCCCTACGCCTAGGCATTTGAGACCACAATCCTCATATTCTCTACCTCACGGCAGTAACGGGCCTGGTCGGTGGGGTTGGTCGGGAAGTCACGCCTCGTCCTTTGATCGGCGGCAACTTAATAAAGTGCCACCTCAGCCGGCACGCCCAGCGCCCGTGCGCCCTGCTCAGGCTAGGCACGGAACTACCAATAATGTAAGTATGAAATGTTCTTCAAATTAAATTTCGTGTGAAGTCTGATAATTTCTAAAGTGTTTCACTTGACTGCAGCTATCTACTGCATTAATGTAGACTGTATTTTATTAGTGTCGTGTCCTGGCACAATGTGCGTGCATGCGTGCGCTCTGCTGTTTCGTATTGCTGTAATTTATTTCCTCGTCTCTCGCAACGCGTGTCGGATGTCTGCGCACGCGTCACCCGACACGAATGCGTTTCTCTAATATCGACAAGTTACTTTCTTAACCGCATATCTCTCATTACTGTTGTTTTCAAATCTAAACTCTATTTGATTCTTGACTAGTCTGTTTTTAAGGTAATTATAACAATAAGAGAGATTGCTGCTATCGTAGGTTATATGTCGATATTCACTCAAGGTATGCGGCTTCTGTATAGTAACAATCCATACTATCCATACTAATATTATAAATGCGAAAGTGATTCTGTCTGTCTGTCTGTCTGTTACGTCTTTACGCTTCAACCGCTGAATCGATTTGGATGAAATTCGGTATGGAGATAGAGTCCCAGGGTAGGACATAGGCTACTTTTTATCCCAGAAAAATAGCCTTATCCACGATAAACGAATTTAAGGCGGACGAAGTCGCGGGCAGAAACTAGTTATAAAATCAAATGCGCTGGTAACCTCAGTGACTTGCAGTGAAATATCCAAAGGTGTCGCGTGTTGCATCAAATCGTTATCATAACTTTTATCATAATCAAATTAAATTATTTAGTTTAAAGATTTTCGCACGAATCTACTTCATTCTTTACTTATCTTACAAAAAATCACGTATTCGTTGAGCGCATTCCAATGATCCTTTTATAGCGAGCCGGTGTAAGACGATTTCCTTTATATGGTAGGATCTAATGAATAGCAAATGTAGTCGTAACCGAGGCTGTTCTCTTTACGGAAAACGAACACTGGCGCAAAGGCGACTGAACTCCATCGTATGTTACAAAGAGTTGGTTCCCAGTTTTAGAACTCAGTCTCAGTCTTACCAGGAATACATACGAGTAAATAATCAATTTCAATAACAGATTTTATCCGTAAATATATTTAGTCATAAATTGACGAAATGCCTGATGGATAAAAATGTTATTACAATAAATAAATAAAATCCATACTTATATTATAAATGCGAAAATGTGTCTGTCTGTCTGTCTGTCTGTCTGTCTGTTACCTCTTCACGCTTAAACCGCTTAACCGATTTGGATGAAATTTGGTATGGAGATAGTTTGAGTCCCGGGGAAGGACATAGGCTACTTTTTATCCCGGAAAAATACCCTTTTTCCGCGATAAACGAATTTAAGGCAGACGAAGTCGCGGGCAGAAGCTAGTAAATAATAAGGTACAATCTTACACAAATCGACCTAGTCCCAAACTAAGTGAGGCTTGTACTATGGGTACTAGGCAACGATATACATAATATATAGATGAATTATAATACTTAAATACATAGAAAACATCCAAGACCCAGAAACAAACATTCGTGCTCATCACACAAACACTTGCCCTGGCAGGGATTCGAACCCGGAACCGCCAGCTTCGTAGGCCGTTGTACAACCCACTGAGCCAAACGTGTCGTCATACGTCAACAAACAAGTACGCTTTCAAAAAATCTTTGCGCGAACTCTTTGTTAGCAGAACCGCAAAGTCTTAGCTTCTCTGATTAGCTTGTTCCGTCTGAATTTATTTATACATGTATATATAGGTATATATGATATGAATATGTATATATCTAAGTATTGATCTTCCTAAATTATGTCTGTAAATTAGTTGCACCGCCCACAATTTATCTGCTTTGCCTCAAGGTTGACTGGTAGAGAATGCCCCATGGCATTAAGTCCGCCTTTTGTACGATAAGTGTTTCTTTTGTGCAATAAAGATTAAATAAATAAATAAAAGAATATATTGAATTGCTCATGTAGTACAAATACTACTTCATTGTAGTTTTATACGTGGCATAAGACACTATTATATATGTTAACGATAGGTAGTCATGTCGTTACGATTTAGTAATCTTAAAGTACTGTGTTTCACGAATTCCGTTTCAGATTCTTACGTCATATCATAATATATTGTACCGTTCAAAGTAATCTAAGTATGTTTCCTTATACCCACACTACTATTTATATTAAAATTTAATATAGGACATGAGGATTTAAATTCCATTAATTTTAGTAAGCCGACAAGGTTATCTAAATCTCGCTAATCCTTTGTTGATAGGGCTATTTAAATATATTTTAGTTAAAATTACCATATACGTACATGGGTAATTGGGTTATTACATTGATGTAGTTGTTTATCTAGCCAATGACGCATTGACTAGATAAATGTTTATCCTTTATGGTTGTAGATTTTGTTATTAACGGTAAAATGGTAAGGAACAATAATGTATGTACTCCTAAATATATCAAATATTTACATTTTATATTCGTTTTATTTGATGTTATCAGTGACTACTGCATTTTTGACCTTTGGTTTGTTTATTCTCGACCCATATCAAAAAGGTGAGAAACAGTTGTCTGTTATCACCGATTTTTAACCCACGACGCATAAAGAGGGGTGTTATAAGTTTTACCGCTATGCATGTATGTATGTCTGTGGCACCGAAGCTCTTGAAGGGGTGAACCGATTTGGACGCGGTTTTTTTAAAGCAGGTTTTCCAGCGGTTGTTCTTAGACATATTTTATCAAAATCGGTTCATCTGTTTCAAGGTCATCAGCTCTTGTAAGCAGCGGTAAGGATAGACGCATAATGGGTAATTGCTTAACGTTCAAACATATGTGGGACCTAAAATGTGAAACTCCCATGTATGCTATTTAACAAAGCTAGATTAAGGAAGTCTTGGTCTAATAGCAAGAATACCTACTTTTTCCAGATAACTAGTACACTATGAAAAAAAATATGCAAATATGTCAGATTGTATTCGTTTTGATTAGTATTTTTGGTCTGACATACAATTTTAATGGTGGCAACACGATGAGCTGATGCTGCAGCTAGGATATCCAATTCCTTAATACACTCTTGAATGAAAAATCAATTTAAAATCAAAATAACAAAAATGTACAAAATATCTATAAAAAGTATACTATACAATTTCTGGGCCTGTTCCTGTAACTTTAATATTAAATTCTTAATTAGTAATATTCTGTGATTCAAGCGTGTTCGCATCGGGGGGTAGCTAAATAATTAAAATTAAAAACAGGATACAAGTAAAAAGAAGCTTGTTTATGATATAACTAAATATATGCAATTTTAATACATATAATTACTCTATCTAGGTAACGCAGATAAAAGTAACAAAACAACAATATCAAATTTAATTGAGCATTGACCCTGACGCTATGACTATTATGACGACCAATATGACTATTTAAATAATAAAGTTAAACCAGGCCCAGAAATTTCATTGTTTACTTATTATAGGATTTTTGTGTCGTGAGTTTTTAAATTTTTAATGTTATATTCAATAAACTTAGAAAAGACTAGAAGCGCCTATTTGGCCCTTCTTAGACCTTCGATCGCGGAGGCGAAAAAAAATCATAACCGCTAATAACCAGTTCCACTTATTTTTTTTAAGATGTTTCCACTTACATTTAACTATTACAGCATTATAATACATACATAGTAGGTATAAATAAATATCTTCATTAATTTAGGAGCTAGGCTCTTGTCAGTGTAGCTATCACCAGCCGTTTCTTTCTTGGGCTTTCTCCTTCACTTCTTGGTAAGACATGACTTTAACCTTTTCTTTTATTTGCTCAAAGTAATTTCGTCTTGGCCTACCTCTACCTCGCTTTCCCTCGATTTTTCCTTCTATGATATTTTGGAGGAAAATGTCATATCTTAGCAGATGGTCTATCATCATATTTCCTCTTCTATTTTCTATTAGTGCTATTATTGTCCTTTTCTCTCCTATCCTATTCAAGACCTCTTTATTTGATATTTTTTCCGTCCAGCTTATGCTTTCCATCCTCCTCCAGCACCACATCTCAAACGCCTCCAACCTCTCTTTCTTTCTGTATCAGGGTCCACGTTTCGCTGCCATACAATGCTACATTCCATATAGTAAAAAATATTTTTCAAGACCGAATCTGCTTAGCTTTGTACCCGATTAACAATACTCATTATCTGCATTGTTAACTGTGGCCACAACTACCACTTCGAAATATAAGGCGTTGTAAGTGCCAATGACTTTTACACTAAATTAGTCTTTAAGATAAATGGAATAAGGTTTACTCTTAAACAAAAAGAACACAGATGTTTGTCACTTCATAAGTGCTTGTATCGATGCTTAGGATGTCGACGAAGAACGTTTAGGTAAATTGCCAAGAATATTTGAATTCGATTGCTATATTTTGGTCGTCATCCTAAGCATCAATACTAACTTCACTGCTCTTTCACTGACGAAGTGACCAACATCCGTGTTCTTTTTGTTTGAGAGTTCATCGGGTACAACAAAGCTAAGTGGATTTCGTCAAGTAAAATAATATTACTATACATATTTTTAAAAACTGTTTTCTGGTTTTCACTGATATTTTGGATCACAATATGTTTTTTTTTGTTGTTAAATGCCTGTTTGGCTATAGCTATTGTAGCAATTATATCTTGACTACTAGATAAATATAGGGACATTTAGGTAAATTGCCAAGAATATTTGAATTCGATTGCTATATTTTAGTCTAATTTTGGAAGTTATTTAATTGTAGTTTATTATTTAAAAATTCATGTACCTGAGAAAAATCAATTTTTGATACACAGGTAGCTGGTCATTTATATACGATTATTTAGTATAGCATACTTTTTACCCGACTTTACGCTGAAAAAAAGGGTTATGATTTTTTTTTCTCTTCCTCTGGCGAAGTAGCGGGCAATTTTTTTGTATATAAAACAGAAGTAAGATTCACGTTATAGTCATCCGCGGACGAGGCGGTACCGCGCTAAAATAGCAACTTTATCGCTAACTCCTTATCTGAAAATTAGATGGATACGCGTGGATTAACAATATCGCGCATTCCAATAAAGTGTTTCACTATGACCATGGAATAATTAAGTTTTACATTGTTTAGGAAAAATCCCAACGTTCTATGTCGTTATCATCTGACGATATTGAGAAGGTACTTTTTATAGATGCTTCTTTGTTTTTGTGGGTAAGTATACGTGGCTTAACGCGTTTCAAAGGCTGTGTGCTACTCGTATTATTTCAATCGGCTTATCCTCTTATTAAATCGCAACTGCCCACGGAGTAGTCTGATTAATCGACCTTTAACATGAGCATAGCGAACATCGTATTCACGTAACTTATTAATTAATGTTACCTGTCAGCGCAATCATTTCACGCACGATTGACGTTGCCAACTATCAAATCAAATGTTAAATACTGCGACGTATCTAATTACAATTAAAATCCTAAAAGTTACGACCCATTAAAGAGGTGTTTCATTTTTCCACACGAACTATCGCATTCTTTTCCTTTTAACGGTTTTTTTTATTGCTGTGTTAATATAATGTTTTGACGAGCTGGCTCTATTAAATCCAGTTGTTAATTTTTAATAATTATTAACATTTGAAAATATAAAGTTTGTTTTAAAACGGTATTTTTCCTCCGCCAACAGGCTCGAAAACCGCCGATTTGCGTTTCTGTACATCCGCTCGAAGAATGTTCACAGTTTTATGGTTACCCCATTAAAATTTTGCTTCGTGCTAAATTATTTTTCTTATCTAAAGATTGTGCCTGCAGAATTAGCCGTGACTTTCACTGAGTCAATAAGCCTTTTTGTTCGCGCCGCGATGAGTTTCCCTGTATTATCCCCTTTAGGTTCCTTTACGCGCGGAATGTTTAAGAGGATGTAATGCTGTTACGTCCCTTTCTCTTATATTATGCCCTATTTTAAGGTATATCTACCGTCTGATTATTTTTTTCTATCCTACTTCTATTTCTTGCCAAGCATTTCTATGATTCATTGATTTATGGTTTAGGAAATTTTTGTGCATCATGATTCATGCGATATCTTTCAATTATAAGTATATAAAAATTTACGTCTATTGAGTAGGTAAGGTAAAAATATTTATTTGTTATTAAAAAAGTTACACAGCATTACAGTAAAGACCAAAGCACTGAACTACCAGAAGCAAGAACGTACAGAAAAACTTAAATACTAGTTCAATGTAGGCGACGTAAATCCGTGGCTCCGTTGCGTGAGCTGTGTCGTCTGATCTAGTGTAGGATTTGGCAGATTGTCCCGAAACTGCCGAAACACTACCATTCGGCCAGAAGTCTGTACTTGCGATGGTGTCCTGCAGCGGCCGCGGCACGTGCACCACAAACCAGGTGAAGTGCACGTAGTGGTTGGACTGCAGCTGGTCAGTGGTGTGCATAGGGTTTTTAGTTAGGGTAGGCAGAATTCGTCATAGCCTGTTAGTGCCATTCCAAACATTTTTAGACTTCCCGAATAAAATGCATAGACAGCAAAGTGTGCACAACCAGTCATCCAGCTGAACCTTTCGTAAAACTTTACGTGAGATTGACGAGTAAAATTGCTCTGAGTTTTAGTTAACTGCAACATACCTACCTTTATTAACTAAGTACCTTTACCTTATCATCGAACGCTAGAGTCTGGCTATAATATCTTTACCCCACCAATTTTAATTGTTTTATCTGTGCATTGGTATATGACAACACTGAATATAGGGCACTAAATAGTCTTGACTCTTGTGTATTATGTCTGGTACACATTAAAAATTAAGAAAGTTATAAGTATCAGCAGCCTATGTTCATCTACTGCTGAACATGGGTTTGTCTTAACCAGTCCCAGCGTCATTTCGTCGCTCCATATCGCCCAGGAGCGCCATGGGCGATATGGAGGGACGCGTATGGGCATGTCTGATTTTCCTAATAAAGTTATATACGTTAAATACCCATCACTAATTGCCCGCCTACTTCTACTACCAAGCCCTACTTGATGAGATGGCTGAGACGGCGATCGCTAAAGCTCTGCTGTCTATAACTACTTACTCCTTAGGCAATCCAATGTTTCGCTATCTCTGCAGTAATATACTATTATTCAACTCCACCAAGAAATTGCTATCTAATAATGTGGTAGGTAGCTACATGGAACATGACACATGACTACTTATTTCAACCATTCTAATATTATAAAATCATTAATTCCTACCACTTATAACAGAAATTCACTTCAGATATTGTCTTTTGTTAGTGAGATCTTCTATTTTTTAAGTTTATTTAGAACGAGTTTCATTTTCCTCTTAAGATCATCATTTAAACCAGCTGTAATTTAATAGGAATAATAAATACGTCACTAACACCACATAATATATTCTCAGTGCACTTAAGAGGCTGCTAAAAGCTAATGGCTTCACTTGAACATTATCTTAACAAATACCATATTGGTGTTATTCAAAAGTGCTAATATTGGTTATTCTTACCAGCCAAAGACATAATAAAAAGTAAACAATGCCGCTTTTCAGCGACAATCGCTTCTTGCTGTTGCTTTACAGCATCGAAGTTAATGAATATGCGGAAAAGCAATTCCCGCTGACCACTTTTATATGGTTTTCCCATAGTTAAACCGTTATTTTTAAAAAACCAATGCACGTAAAGATAAATTGTTTCTTAAGACACATAAACAACTTGACGTTCGTGACAGATACAAAACATTGCCATATTCAGTTTTTATATATATGACAGTTCATTTGCTTGGAAGAGATAAAATAGTCCGACTCTAACTTGCTAAATTCGACGAAAGATAACTTCCGCAAACACACTAACAAAACACTGATCACAGCTAAAACACATATTTAAGCGTTAGCTACTACAATAAACATTATTTCACAGCAAATTAAATTGATAATGAAATAAAATCGCTACGAAGTGAACTAAGTAGTACAACATCAAAACAAATTTTTGTAAACAAAAAACTTTGACAAATTAAAACGCCCCACATTAGGCGTACAAATTACAGCAAAAGGGGGACTTCTTTAATCTGCCGCATGAAATCAATGCGTCTGATTGGTCGCAAACTTTTGCCAGTGCTGCCAAGATGGCTAATATAAAATCTGCTAAACTGCAGCTCGACTTTTGATAAAATTATGCTAAATACTATTTACTAATGCCGAAAATTATGCTAACAATGTCAATTAAAACGGCACTTATTTTTTACATCTACTTATTTTTTTGTATCAAGCAAATTTGAACTGAGTCCGTTTTATTCCCTTTATTCCCACTAGTTCTGTTTATCAGTTCTGTTGACAGAACTACTGGGATTTTTTGTCCCATTAGTTCTGTCGATGAGGAGTTCTGTTTAACAGTTCTGTTGACAGAACTACTGGGATATGCGGTTCCCATTAGTCCTGTTGATGAAATTTCCATTTGTTTTGTCAAACTCGAAGCCTAATGTTCTACAGAGTTTACACGACTTACCTACATTAATTTTGAATTTGTCATGCATTGTTTTATTTTTAAATAAAAAAACTAGTATGTACATGTCTATTTTACAACTATTATGACTGTATATATTTAACGGAGTTTTTCCATAAACATGGGTACATTTATCAATCCATTTATAAGCTGGCTTTGGCAAGCCAATATGAATTCGTCATTTTCAATTTGATAGTTTTTCGTTTTTTTCCCTTACCATCTTCACTGACGGTGATGATTCGCACCGCAAATAAAGTATTATTTGATAATTTTTAATGTATGCTAAAAATATACTAAACGACAAACAAATGTGCTAGACAACATACATTTTAGCATACTAGTATGCTAAATTGGCAACACTGACAGGTCCGGTGGCCGGATTTGTAGCTATGTGTGCGTGTGACTTGATTATAAGTGTGTGTGCTGAGCAAATTCGTACATAGTTCACGGACGATATTACATAAGCGCATTGTGAGGGTTTGTGCTGTGGGTTAGGCTCTGGACTGTCTTGCCTGACTTGCGGTTCAGGCTCGCTTAGCTGGGTTCGTGCGCAAATTTAAATCGCAGCGCGTTCCGTAATGGAAGGTGGCAAGTAAGTTTTGTTTTATGAAATATTATAGTATTATTATAGAGAAGAGAAAAATATGGGATTGAGTCATTTTTGTTACGGTAGGCAGTGCCTATTTGCCCATATGGAATGCACGCTACTGCAGCTAGTGCACCCTCAGCAAGAAGCCAGTCTTCCGGCGGACGAACTCCACCACAACATCAGGCACGGCGGAGTGATGTAAAGCCTGTACCGAAAAAAAAAACTGTCAATTTTAAACGACTGTCATTTGTATTCCAAACAAGATAGCTACTATTTTCTTGCCTTCATAAAATAAGTGTCATTCTTACCTTAGCCATTGCTATATAAAGTACTCCGATATCTGGAAAAACGTACTTTCCAAAATGAATAGAAAACAACGCCGCGAAATGGTCGTTTCCAAATAGCGTGAAAATCCGCAACGTCCTACGAGTCTTATCGCCAAAGTCCTTAACTTACCGCAAAGTTCTCTGGATTTTATGTTGAGGAACTATTTTAATATATTGTCTCTTGAACAGAAGCCCGGAAGTGGTAGACTTCAAGGGCCAAGTGACCCTAGGCTTGACAAAAAGATAGTCAATTGCATAAAGCGGAATCGAAGTATGTCCGTCAGAGATATTGCCAAAAAAAAGATAGTCAATTGCATAAAGCGGAATCGAAGTATGTCCGTCAGAGATATTGCCAAAAAATGTGGAACAAATGCATCCATGGTGCAACGAGCAAAGATAAGAGCAGGTATGCAGACCCGGAAGAAAGTTAAGACGGAAAAAGTGACCGAAAAGCAGCGTTCTGTTATTAAAAGCCGAGCTCGACAACTATACGATTTCCCTTGCACAACAAAATCACATTTAATCATTGACGACGAAACTTATAGCAATACTGATTTTACAACGCTTTCTGGTCCACAATACTACACGGCTGGTATAGGGGAATCTCTTCCCGAGTCTGAAACAACCGTTAAGGCAAGCTGTCTGTGAATGTGGCGACAAATGCTCCATTTTTGTCACAAAAGGTACCGTCAACAGATAAATTTTCATAAAAGAATGCCTTAAAAAACGGTTGCTGCCATTTGTGAAGAAGCATAATGTCCCTACGTTTTCCTGGCCTGATCTAGCCCCAGCCCACTACGCTAAGCACACGACAAATTTCCTCAAGGAAAATCATATCCATTATATACCCAAGGAACTGAACTCACCAAACGTTCCACAATGCCGCCCAATCGACCATTCTTGGGCTCAAGCCAAGGGAATTTTAAGAAAGACGGGTAATGTGGCCAAAAATATAGACGACTTCCGCAAGAAATGGAATGCTACAGCCAGAAAAGTTAAAAAAAGCTCCGTAAAGGCTGATATGGAAGGCGTTCGAAAGGAGCTGTACCACGAGTACAAAAAGTATTCAATAAAAAAAAAAACTTACAATTATCTTAGCTGAAGATAGCTTTTTATTTTACTTATCCATACTAATATTATAAATGCGAAAGTGCATCTGTCTGTCTGTCTATAGGACATAGGCTACTGTTTATCCCGGAAAAATACCCTTATCCACGATAAACGAATTTAAGGCGGACGAAGAAGCGGGCAGAAGCTAGTACTATTATATAATAACAAATACTCAGACCTCATGGATTGGGAAACCGAAATGCACGTGGCACTCGTCTACTCCAGTTTGCTTTTGGGCAAGGCCTAAAAGTAGCTAATAGTTACTTTCCTAAAAAGCAACGAAGGCGCTGGACGTGGACTTCTCCGGATGGTAGTTTTGAAAATGAAATAGACTTTATACTAAAGTGTAATTCTATGGAACTTGCTAACAATGTAAACAAACCGCCATATTGAAATTGTCTCTGAATGATGAATTTATCAGTGATGGGCAAGACTCTGACTTACTCCTTTACTTTTCTTATGTCAAACCATATTGAACAGTAAAACACCGAAAGTAAAAAACCTACTTGGTACATACTTATCTGTTAAATCACAATCAGAAGAAAAGTCGGTACATGAAGATGATGTCTCCAGTATGTATTGTAACAGGTGCCTTTATATGATCTGTAGCCCTATCGCTGTCTTTCGTGGCTGCAAGCCCGAAGTTTGAGATGTTCCTGGCTGATCACTCAATTTTTCGTTGATTTCAAGCAATATCAAAATCCGTGTTCGGTAGCAATAAGTCATCGTTCCAAAGTTAAATGATATCCAGATCATTATGCATATCAAAATTCGTAAATCAGGCCAAGTCGTAAGAAAATTCAATAACAAAGAAGTAAGATACGCGTACATAACAAGAAAAACTATAAACGAGTAAAATAATGTTGAAACCGTCAATCATTCAATCGTTATTGTTTTAATTTATATTAAAATGTAGGGCCAATTATATTTCTTTAAAACAGTCCAAAACGACCTGATTACATTTTCCGAAGTTTAAATAACGTTTGAAAAATGGTGCGAAAGAATGGAAAAAAATATGAGAAAAGGGGAATTAAAACGATTAATGTTATTTAAAATTGTCAAACTACCGCGTAGTTTATACAACCGCCTTGGTAAGTAAAGAGCGTGAGTTGGGTTTAATATATCAGCACCGTAGTCACAACTCTACCCATCATAGATAATTGTAGAATTTAAAAGAAACAAAAACGTCATTATATCAGGTCCTAATAACCTGACATATGAAAACATTTTAAACTTTTATCCAAGATACAGTTATTTATTGCATGGTTTTGTATTTTACGGTAACGACCGTTTCAATTGTGTATGGTTTCAATGGTGTTTGATGAGGTGATGTTTCAAGGATGATTCAAGGAGAAACGTTGAGAAAACCAAGTTACGCCTTTTGTTTACATTGTTAGCAAGTTCCATAGAATGACACTTTAGCATCGAAATTAAATATAGTAAAGAACATAGGAGTCATAAACAAAATTAAATTCAGCTCTGACCACCGACCATTGCGCGCTAAATTGTCATTTAATTTTAAAATCCAGCGAAAGAAAACCTTTTCACACTATCCCAAGGCATTAGACAGATTATGCATTATAAATAATTACGAGCAGTTCAATATAGAATTACCAAACCAGTTCGACTGTTTGGAATTAGATATCAACGACGTAGATGATCAATATAGACACATTACCAATAGCATACAATTAGCTATAGGCCATATTGCTCTCTATGGCTTGGGATTTCTTTTGGGCCTTATTATCCTCCAACTTTGTATATCGAATTTTGTTTGTTTTTATATTGTATTTCGGTATTTTAAGTCATACTGCTAACTAAGGGCGGCTTGCACTATGGCGCTAAATAGTGTTTAAATACTATTTAAATACAAAATTACGTTTAACGCCTTGCACCACGTTAAATAAATCGCTAAACATGTTTAGGGAGCTGTCAAAATTAAACGCCCATCAAAGGCTATTTAACTCGGCTAAATACGTTTAGCGCCATATTTAAAATTAATTTGACGTTTACTTTGACAGGTTATGTTTGTAACATTTGACGCCAATTGTTAAAAATTTGGTGCAACGATTATTTAACAATGGATATTTCGAGTTTTATTCTGACGATGATGAGGAAATAATAGAGTTAAATAGACCAGTAATACTACGGGAAATTAATACAAACAGCAATTTATTTGAGACGCTCAATTACAAAAAAAACATAAGAAGTTTCCGACTACGAAATCATACCTGACAAATACTCTAATCCATACTAATATTATAAATGCGAAAGTGTGTTTGTCTGTCTGTCTGTCTGTTACCTCTTCACGCTTAAACCACTGAACCGATTTGGATGAAATTTGGTATGGAGATAGTTTGAGTCCCGGGAAAGGACATAGGCTACCTTTTATCCCGGAAAAATACCCTTATCCGCGATAAACGAATTTAAGGCGGACGAAGTCGCGGGCAGAAGATATAATAACTAAAGAACACGAACATACAGCACCGCACTCAGCAGTACGAATAGTAATGGCAGCAGGAGTCGGTTTATTTACTTTAGTTGGTTGTTAAATTTAGCGGCAATACTTTGCTATATTTGTTTTTAATTTGATTTTACAATGGCAACCAACAAATAAAATGATGAAATGCGCGCGCACGTCACTTTGTGTCAAAATTAAACGGCCTGTTCCTATTTACGCATACTTGTCGCGTGAAAATGATTAATTTTGGTTAAAAAGATGGCTTATTTCGCCATTTACCTTCAACGAAACGTAGGAAAACTGTTTTACCGACACATTAAACGCGTTTAGTTAAATAATCTTCAAAACAGCTTGGTGCAAGATGTCACTAAACGCAATTATGTTAATCGCATATAACGATATAAACGTGTTTAGTTAAATTTGTTTAGCATATATTTAAACGAAATTTGGTGCAAGCCGCCCTTAGTGTGCATAATTAATTACTTATTTGTTATATTTTCAGTTTTCGATCACAATGCCTCCCTAACGAGCATTGTGGTCAGAAGGTGCCCTAGTGCAGTTGGAACAGTTCAAAGAAGCACGCTTAACTACCAAATATATAACGTGTAATTGTTTAATTTTTATGATATAAACGTAGTAGGCCTTCTTATACTACCTATAGTATAATATGGCCTACAGTAAAATAAGCCCTTTATGGCAAAAACAAACTAAATTTTCATTTTTTTTTATATCAATAATTGCAATTTTGTATTATTTTCTATGTTAGTTAAAGATTGCGACTGATTATCTGTATACATGTTAATTAGATTGCTAGTTAAAATAGAGGAATATTTTGATGTCATTTTGTACTAAATATCCGTACAATGACCCATATAACAGCTCAATGGAAGAATATAAATGCATTTATTATAATTCTGAGATTATTGATCTCGACAACAAGTTTGTTTTAATTATTTAAGTACGTTAAAATTTTAGGCCTTTTCATACCACCATATTATAATAAGGCCTATTAGTAGGGTTTTAAAAAACCTGTCACTGTATGTCTCCCTACCGGAATTAATGCCATTTTTCACGTTAATTGTATACTAAATGAAATGAAAGATTGACTAAAATAGAAATATGTTGATTAAATATGCTATTTTACATTTTATCTACATTCTCCCTTAGCTAGGCCTTAAAACCCGCAAGTACCTTACGTCCCGCGAGATAGAAAAAATCTTTAAAGTGGATTCATAATCATAACTTTTTGAAATTATAAGTATGTAAGGGGTAAAAATTGAGTCGTGACGAAATTGTGAGATTTTGAGCTTTTCCCTTAAAAATCGTAACTCGTAACATTATCGGGCTAAAATACAAATAAAAAGATTAATTATGAATAGTGACAAAAGGGTTCATATTGCTAAAGAGACGATACCTTCTACGACTTTTTGGAATCGCAAGTTTTCAATACAGTCTGTTCAACAAATAATAATTGTGTATATTTACCCTACCATACTGCGAACTAGTTATATCTAAATCAGTATGCGGCGTCGAACTATCGGTGATTTAAAAATCCCAAAGATTTACGCCTCAATATGCACTGCCTGCATTCTCATCGTCAGTTGGGTCACGTCTCCTCAACTGTGTCTCGTGCTTCTATCTCTACCCGTTCCATTCGGATCTATCTATAGCTATACCTACGTGCTAGTGCCAATACTGACTTTTTCTTCTTCCCGTAGCCTGCCTAACGTTTCATGAAATCAAAAATCAGATGTGTCATAATCATAAAGGTGTATTTGACGAGAAGTGTCAACCACCAATCACATCACAGGTCGTTGACTCTTATCAAATCTAAAACAAGTAAAAAAGCGTATCTACACGGCACTTACTCCTTTTGCTGAAAACAGCAGTTTTGCAATAACTCAAAAACGGTATATTCGATCATGTTGAAAACAATTTTCGTTGGAAGTATTCATTAAACCTTTAACTTAGTATTTTTTTTCCAATTTTTTGGATATACGTTTAGAAAATAGAGGAGGAGGGGACAAGTTATGCTACTTTCGGAGCGAATATTTCCGAAAATATTCACTTATTCAAAAAAAAAACTGTCTATAATATATGTCACACATTAATATTTGCTGACTTTTTTTTCAGTTTCCGTTACATATATGGAGTGCCCGCCCTAGAAATATATATTTTGCTATTATTTAACGATCAAACTAATTAGCGGCTTATACAAGAATCCTATATTCCAAATTTCATCAATATACATCACTAGAAGACGGCTGCAACTTCTTTCGCGGAGTAGAAAAAGTCATAACCTCTCTTTTTTTCGAAAGCGTTGTGGGAAAAAAAGTGTCCTATAACATAACCATCTGCAGACACCCAGCTACCCGTGTACCAAAAATAGTTGAAATCCGTTTAGCCGATTTTGCGTGATGAAGCCACAACGACACATACAAACATACAAAAAATGCAAAAAAAAATTTTTTAATTTAGTGACCTTCAAATAATCCGTATCACATATTTTTTGAAAATATCTTCGCTGTAGATACATTTCATTTTTACAACTTTATAATAGTATACATGTAGTTTTTGAGTAATATAAATAAATAATAAAATTAAACGGACGGACAGACGGACGGACGGTTATGACGAAACCATAAGGATTCCGTTTTTGCCATTTTGGCACCGGAACCCTAAAAAGAAGGCAGGGCACCTCGTACTTAGTTTACCTTTTCTCGAACCGTTTCGTCTCATTTTAAAACCCTCATCGCTTCCTTCCAGATAACACGACAGATCCCAAATTCACAGACTAAAATTAAGTTACGGAACATATCAAATACACTTGTAAAAAGCTGAAATTTGGCTAGGATTTATTTACGTAAAAAGAACAGAAAGATAAGAAAGATTAAGAAATCTGTATTTTTCATCCTTTTATCCCTATAAAGGAGGTTGCAGGTCTCTCTCTATACAGAACTAGTTAAACTAGGGTATTCCCGATATCTTAGAAAGCTGACATTTGGTATGGAGCCTAGGATTTATATACAAACATAGAGAGTGGAGTATACAAAGAAACGAGTTTCCACCAAAAACATTTCAAGTAAAATCGGCCTAGACTCACAATTTCATAACGCTTTCGCTTTAAAAAAGTTAACAGATCCCAGGAAAAGCCAAGCATTAAAAAGTTTGGCTTGGCTGTTTCATAGTCATAGATCTATTGCATGTCATAACGTTAAAGACCTGTGACATAATTTCCTACCGTAAATAAATCCATCGGACCGTCTGCTCCATAAGGTAAGAAATTTAGTTAAATATTATCACAATATTGAAGACATAAACTTAATTTGTTCTAGATCTAGAAAACGGCCAAGCCCTACTTTCTAAACAAATGTGTAGGGGTTAATAAAGTTTGGGCTTAGGAGCTTGGCTTCTCTGGGATCTGATAACTTTTTTACATCGACAGAGTTCTGAGCATGTGAGTCTTGGCCTCCAATTTTACATGTGTTTTTGATTGGATACTCGTCAAGATGCCAATTGGTCAAGCTGGTGATTTTTGATGTTAAATTATGGAATCTTTCCCATCTAACCTCTCATATGGATATATTTATTGCAATACCTGCTATTCTCCGTTACGACATAAACCAATAATATTATATTAGTAATGTCAAAAAATCCCTTTATTGATTTATTAAATCGATTAAACAGGTGTTGTTTTCGTGTAGAGATTTTTATTATGCTAATAGTGTTAAATGCAACACTGCGTCTATGAGGCTCGCGTGTCCTATTCAATTCTCAGGAATGTTCACTTTCTACTTTGATTTTCTCGCTTATTATCTACCAAAGCGCGGAATTTCCATTTAATACTCACGAAGCGTTTTTTTTTAGTGTGCTATTTATGTTTAGGTCATGTATTTAAACCAAAAGTTGTAGAAACAATCCAATTGTACTGTTATTTACTTCTTCAATTCAAATTATTATTTCAAAAATATGACCGAAATGGTGACTAATGGATACTGTTAAAATATTATCGACACTTGAAAAAGTCGATAAAACGTAAGCATTATTTTTGTAATATGAGTTCCGATCCTGCTAGGATTTGAACATCTTTTTCAAATTCTGTCACAAATTCGTGAATGGTCATGCTCGTTTGCTACAGGTACAGTCAGCTGCAAAAAGATGTACACAATTAATCCGTTCAAAAATAAGTTCTCTCAACTCTATTGACGGGTAATAGAGTATAGTGAAGATATTTTTGAACGGACTAATCGTGTATATAGTTTTGCAGCGGACTGTACCTGTAATTTGACATTTGTATGAAATTAACAAAAGTTTTTTAGCTTTAATTTTAATTTTATATCTTTGGTTTAGTCTGTCAATATTATTAGTGTAATTGAATTTTGGATAGGACGTCAGACGGAGTAAGCATAAAGATATAAATATTAGTGACATTAAATGGCTGACAAGGATACAGTCAAGAACCGGTCTTTTTCTACCTATATATTCTAACACGTGACAAACAATTCAACACATTAGTGCAGTTTATTTGCATTAGAATGTATGTGGGATATGCATTTACGTAAACTCGTCACGTAGAATAACGTTTGGCTGCATCGGCGCGCAGGCGTAGCGAAGTCGAAGCCTTGACTCCGGCGGCAATGTCAGCCAAATGCCAAGAGGTCTCGCATTCAGTTTATGAGAACCGATATGACGCGATAAAAATATATTGCCAACACTCCCTAGTGTTATCGGATAAATACCTCTTTCTAGCTACCTTTTAATCATTGAAAACCGGCCCAAATGTCTCGTCTTTTTGTACCAACATTATGAAAAGTAGTCCAAGTGCGTATTGTTTTTTCTTGACGTTGAAAGTTGCCATTTTATGTAGGATGGATTCCCTTGGCACAGTTGTATATTTGGTCAATTTGAGCAGATTCAGCCCGATGGCCAAGGTTTTCCCCTGGTGGGCAGGAGGGAGAGGTTCTGAAAGAGTCACTCTACCTTGCTTCAGACAATAAATCTTATTGCTTTCTAATTACCTGCCACGTCGTGTGTGGTATCGTTATCGTAATAATCAAAGATGAGGAATTTAACCTATAGGTACTTCAAATTTTATCAGTCTTCATTAATTTTTGAGTAAAATGCCTGTGACATACGAACAGACGGACGGACGGGAATGACGAAACTATAAGGGTTCCGTTTTTGTTATTTTGGCTACGGAATCCTAAAAATAGCATTTATTTCCATCGTTTCTACATTCATTATGTTCATCATTCAACAATATCAACGTCTTGGAAAACATGTCCTCCTCCCAGTCTTCCCTCCCCCAAAACGTGATCAAGTCCAATTGTACGTAATATAAAAAAAAACCCGACTGCGTAAAAAACGAAAAAGCAAAAAACACGTCCAGTGCCCTAGAAATTTGTTAAGTTATAATGGAAATAATTCATGATCGATAGTGGCGTGCATTCCATATAGGCGAATAGGCACTGCCTACCCTAGCAAAAATGACTTCAGAACGCATATATTTCTCTTCTCTGTAATAATACTATAATATTTCTTAAAAGAAAACCTACTTGCCACCTTTCATTACGGAACGCGCTGCGATTTAAATTTGCGCGCGAATCCAGCTAAGCGAGCCTGAACCGCAAGTCAGGCAAGACAGTCCAGCGCCCTAACCCACAGCACACACGCTCACAATGCGCTTGTGGAATATCGTCCGTGAACTATGTACGAATTTGCTCAGCACACACACTTATACTCAAGTCACACGCACACATACTTACAGCTCCGGCCGCAGGACCTGTCGTGTTGCCTGCAGTGTTGACAATTTGGCATACTTTATGCTAAATTAGCTAAATTTCATGTTGTCTAGCACATTTGTTTGTCGTTTAGTATAGTTTTTAGCATACATAAAAAAATATTCAAATAAAGTAAAATCATGATATATGAAATTTTGTAAGTAATTTGAAACGTATCCGGGAGGAGACGACAATGAAAACGATGAGAGTAATCATGAAAATTCCATTTTTCGTTTTGATTAATTTTTCGTTTTTGGTGTCGCTAAGTTATTTCATTTTATAATACCCCATCTACAGGTAACGGGTGACAAAAATATAGACATTATTTAAAAATACCATCGAATAAAACGATTTCAGTTCATATTTGCTTGATACAAAAAAATAAGTAGATGTAAAAGTGAAGTGACGTTTCATTTGACATAGAAAACTGCAGCATAATTTTCGGTATTAGTAAATAGTATTTAGCATGAATTTATCAAAAATCGAGCTGCAGTTTAGCAGATTTTATATTAGCCTCGTTGGCAGCGGAAAAGTTTGCGACCAATCAGATGCATTGAATTCATGCGGCAGATTAAAGAAGTCCCCCTTTTGCTGTAATTTGTACGCGTAATGTGTGGCGTTTTAATTTGTTTCGTTTTAAGTTGTTTTGATTTTGCTATTCTGGTGCCACAATGGATTCGTTGTTGCTACAGTTGCGACCGAGTTGTGATGCAATTTAATTTTTTTGTATAGTTGTACTACTTAGTTCACTTCGGAGCGATTTTTTTTCAATATCAATTTATTTTGCCGTGAAATACTGTTTATTGTAGTAGCTAACGCTTAAATATGTGTGTTAGCTGTGATCGGTGTTTTGATAGTGTTTGCGAAAGTTAACTTTCGTCGAATTTAGCATGTTAGCGTTCGATAATAAGGTAAAGGTACCTAGTTAATAAAGGTAGGTATATTGCATTTGGCTCAAACTCAAAACAATATTACTCGTCAATTTCACGTTAAGTATTACGAAAGTTTTAGCTGGTTGACTGGTTGTGCACAAATTGCTGTCTGTGCATTTTATTCGGGAAGTCTTCAAATGTTTGGAATGACACAGACAGGCTATGTCAAATTCTGCCTATCCTAACTAAAAACCCTATGCACGCCACTGATGATCGATACTCACATAAAACAAATAATAAATTCTAATGTGCAGCATAGCTATTTTAAAGAGTCGGGACCCATAAGAAATCTAGATCGACGCAAACCATCTCAACAATGCGCCTCCTTTGCATCCCGCAGTAGGGTAAAAAATTAGTGCTGCCGCGACTCGATTGCTCGTTGCAAATACACCGCATTCCAAAAATACTAGAATTTTAAACAAATTTTCAGTAAGTGGGTCATTCTCTTTTCATTAACAACTTCTCCTTGTATCTGCTTTATTGGGTCGTTTTTGACCCAATAAAGCAGATTATAGAATATGTTACAGTGTGTAAACAAACTCTTTATCAAGGGAAAGATTTAGGAATAAAAAAAAGTCTCTGGCTTATAAGAAAGTATAATATCTCTAATTGTAATACATAATTAATTAATTAAATAAATTCTGTTGCACGCTAATGCAGGTAAAGATTGCGTCAAGATCATAAAGATGTTTAACTTATCTAAGAAAAATACAGTTGATTTTAGGGTCCCATACTTTTAAAGGGAAAAAGAGAAACCCATGTTAGAAAAATCCATACAAATTGGGATTATATCCGTCAAATAAAACTACGATTTTGATGCGAAATGGCATTTTCTATGATAAAAACAAAATATTGAGTTCGATGTTTGTTTGGTGTGGTGTAGCTTGTTTTAAGACTCTTTAAAGGGGGATGGGAAAGTCCATTTTTAAAGTATGAAAATATAAACAGATAACTTCTGGGGAGTGGATCTTCTGAGGGATCGGGAATGGTCAGAAGGTAGTCGGCTGCCTTCCTAATTAGGGGGTTCCTATGGTGGGGAGCATTGTCGAAGAAGCGTCTACACGCTTGTTTGAGAAAACCATACATGGTTGGAATTTCCATGTCCTGGTGGAGACTTAGATTGGACATATACCATGGGGTAGGTCTGCCATCCTACGCAAGAACCTATTCACATTAGAAAAGTGCAACAGTTGAAACCGGAAGATTACAATCGGCGAATTGAATTCTGTCAGGAAATGCTGAGGAGACAAGCTGAAAACGAAAACTTTTTAACCAAATCTTGTGGACGGATGAATCCCACTTTTGACGCAATGGGATTTTTAATATGCACAATTCTCACTCGTGGGCAATTGAAAATCCAAATTTAAAAAGGGAATCGACATTCCAAGAACACTTTAGTGTTAACCTTTGGTCTGGCATACATAACGGTCAGCTAATCGGGCCCTTTCAGCTGCCAGACCGCTTGGGCGGCAATCACTTTTTAAATTTTCTACGCGTCGATCTGCCCCTGCTGTTAGAAGATGTGGACTTGGAGACACGCAGAAGCATAGTACTGCAGTGTGATGGTGCACCATGCCATTTTGCCTTGGACCTAAGAAACTATTTCAATCAAAGATACCCTGAAAGATGGATTGGTCGTTGCGGCCGGGGTGACGCCTGCCTTATAGCCTGGCCTCCGCGGTCCCCCGACGTAAACCCCATTGATTTTTTTGTATAGGGATACTACAAAAACCTCGTCTACTCAAGAGAATGCCGCAATTTGGACGAGTTAACCCGGAAATTGAGAGTAGCAGAAGAAACCATTAAAAATAATAGAAGTGCATTCAGACGTTTAAAAGACAACTTTTTTCGGCGATGTCGCACTTGCATTGAGTAACAGGGGGGCCATTTTGAAAATGTCTTGTAATTAAACACCTTGTAATTGGTTTTACTTTGTTTGTATTAATCATCATGTAAATTAAAATTTTGCACTTACCACATTTAGATTTCAATTTTTTGATTGAAGCCTTATGAATAATAAAATGAAATTTTCAGGGTAGCTACCTGATAGATAGAGCAAGTTTTTAAGAGTCAAACGGTAATTTTTTTGTGATTTTATCTTTTTAAACCCCTTGAAGTTGTGAACATATTGGGTAATTTTATCATTCTTGGCATTTAATTTTTTTTTATTCCATTCAAAGATCTAACGATAGTAAATGTTACCATACTGAATTGGCCTATCTATCAGCTTAGCACGCATCTACCGCATCAAGCATCTACCGCAATAATTCACGTCACCATAAATAAAAATCTCATCGTACTGGGCGATAGGTGAAAAATTAATTAAATTAATTAAAAGTCATAACTCCGAAAATACGAAAAATCGCGGAACATACATGGGGGTGATTTAGATAGCCCTCTAGGTCCTCTACCTCCCAGCTTCAGTATATCACTACTTCTTGGGACACCCTGTATATTATCGCTTGTTGCGTTGTAAAGTATTATTGCGCGTTGTAAAGTACGAATACCCATAAGAGATGACTCACCGCTGCGGACGTGCACGCCAAGCAAGCGATGTGCCATCCACTATGACATTTCATACGATACAACGCGCACGCCACGCACACGCGCACGTGCACGTGCTGCGAACGCACCCGGTGTGTTTCTGCCTTTATAATATAACAGGTGAAGTTAATGTTAATAATTTGATACCCTCTATTTTTATGTGTAAGTATTTTGCTTCTTTTTTTTATGTAGTTTTTAGATTTTTTAAGTTTTAATGCACTAAAGAATTAATTTGTTGTGTGACAGAATTTGATTAATATAATACAACATTTTTAGGGTTCCGGTTAATAAAATAAAAATAAAATCATTTTTTTGCAAATATCGATGTGAGGCACATATTTCGACAGATCTATTAAAATCATGTTGAGGTTACTAAAAAATTTAGTGGATATTTTCGGAAATAATCGCTCCGAAAGTAGCATAAATTGTGCCCCCCCCCCCCCCAAACTCTACAAAGATATAGCTTCATAAATACTTTCAACGATAATTGTTTTCAACATGATCGGATATACCGTCTTTGAGTTATTGCCGAAAAACTGTGCTTCTCAATAAAAGGACGCAAGTGCTTTTTTTTTTCATATGTAGTGTTCATTTTGTCGTGTAAACGGCTGCCGAACCCTACACTGAGCATGGTCCGACACTGCTCATACTCATACGGTCCGGACCTGAGATCCTGAAAAGTTAAATTTATTTAATGAGGAATGCAAAAAAGGAAAGTGCAAAACTCTCTTATATTGTCGTTTTTGCCTGACTATGACTTAGGTTTGTCAAAATATGATGAAAACTGACTATGGCAACTTCAAAACATTTATGTCTGCATGTCTAAGTCAAAATATAATAGACGAGATAGACAATTCTACAAAACAACAAGCAAAATCAAAGCAAAAGAAAGCTCCCGCAACTTCGTTCGCGGAAGAGAACGTCATAATCCCTCTTTTGCAACAGCGGAGTCGGGTAAAAAGTATCCTATAACCATCTGTGGATACCCAGCTACTCGTGTACCAAAATTAGTTGAGATCTGTTTATCTATTTAGTTGTTATCCTGTACAATAATAAAGGCAGACTTTACAGTTATTTTTATTCAAATTAAATAAAACAGCGGATATGCTCATTGTATTTTTATTAAATCACCTTGTAGGTTCATCAAGGCACAAGCAACGATAACACTCTCATCTAAATATTTGATATGACTGTGGTTTACAACCGAATGAGGCTTCAATAACCTAAACTCACACACTCTTCGGATTAAACATAGACATATATATTCACAACACTGACTTTTCTGCTGCTGAAGAGTTGTCATGTAGGCACAAGTCAGGTGATAATTAATTACACATATATTTAATTTACATTGCACTATTTTTGTACCAATGAAATGAAATGTTAATTAAAGAGACATTCTCTTAAGAATTCAATTTACGTCCGGTACCTTAAAAATGTCCCTCATATATTTTTACAAGAGGGCACAAAACATCGCACTTCATCACGGAAATATGCTCTGTCATACAATTTTTGAGGGTTGGCTTTGCTATTTCCTGTCTCATCAGTCATTGTTTATGAATTACACCAATAATTACATACGCAGCGGTCATTAAAGGAGAGAAGAATCGTTGTCCAAAATACGTGCGCGAATCGTCAGTAAAGCATCCAGTCGTAGTCCAATAAACAGCGCGGGGTCGTCGTGAAGTGCAGGTAAGTCGGAATCCAGAGATCAGACCCAAATCAAAATCAAATCAAAATATCCTTTATTCAAGTAGGCTTAGATACAAGCACTTTCGAATTGTCAGTTACAATGAGAGAAGTCTTTGCTGGGAAACATACAATATGATCCAACATTTGTTGCAAGGATTAGGGAAACCCAGAAAAACCTAATCAGATCATTTAACTTAAGTATAATACTTACTTATTATTGATAAAATCATCATTTAAAAAATTAAAATAATTAGTAAATCTAGAATGTGTCTAGAATAAAATTCTAAATGTCAGAGTATATAAAACAATTAATATGCGTGTACCAATTAACTATTACAATATTGTCTTAATTATACTTAAAACTTTTACAATTGTGTTAAAACTAATTTATAATTGATACACGCAGAGGAGATGTACAAATTCTCCAGATCAATGTTAATATAAAATATAATCTTTTTTTTTTTATAGATGTATAAGGTCTCTAGACGTCACGACATGCGATAAAATTAAATATAATAATTTGACTGAATTCTACTGAGATGTTTAAGGTCTCTTAGGGGTCAAAGTGAATAATACATTAAACATAATTATTATTAAATCTAAATTTCTTAGAGATGTATATGGTCTCTAGGCGTCATAACATGCAAAAAGATAAAATTAGTTAATTAAAATCCTCAGAAATGTTCAGATCGTTCAATCTTCGTTAAAAACGCCAGAAAAGCGCAAACACAAAAGCAAACGTAACTAAAAAACAAATCTGTTAATTCGTTTGAAAATGACAGTGTCACATTTTTTTTTGTTCTATTTTTTCTTTTTATGCTATGGACCAAAGTAAAAATGTATATGTTCGACTGGATTGAACAAATGTCACATCGAGGATTTATAAAATTATATCTAATAACCAACACGGCATAAAAATAAACTGACTGAAAATTCTGAGTCTACATAACGTATACTATCGAGAAAAAATATAATATGAACACGTTTGGGAAACTTAATGTTCCCAATTACCGATACTTCTACATGCGACAGCTATATGTGTTCATTGCATTCAACTCTAAAATACTTGTATTGATTAATTACGATGCGCGATTTGCGTTGTCGCTCTAATTGAAATTAACGCCAAGACGTTACGCCTGAACATCAACCCCAAAACCTACACTGTCGTCCACAATGATACCAATCTGTGGTAAACTTAACTCGTATTTCTTTTCTTTGCAGAAGGTCGATCCCGAGCTGATCTTCACTAAGCAAGAGAAGATCGGCAAGGGCTCCTTCGGCGAGGTATTCAAAGGTGTCGACAACAGGACGCAACAGGTGGTTGCTATCAAGATAATCGACTTGGAAGAAGCCGAAGATGAAATCGAAGATATACAGCAGGAAATCATGGTGCTGTCGCAGTGCGATAGCCCGTACGTCACTAAATACTACGGATCCTACTTGAAGGTATGTCACTATAACCAGGCTGAAACATACGTATATATCAGGAAAACAAGATACTCATATTATATCTGTTTATGCAGATGGTTTCTCCGATAGTTAGTAGTGAATGTTAACGCAAGCCTGTGCCCATTTGCCTTAGGAAGTAGGTTTCCGTGTCAGGTGATTACTTTGTATATTCAAAGTGCGTAGTCCGCTTCATGGAGTCCGATAACATGCCATAACATGCATATCACCGTTTGAAATTACATCGAGAGAGAAACTGCGTGGAATACATCAGCGACGTTATCGTGTTTGCTGCGCAGAGTATCAATAATTGTTTGGGTAATGGGGTAGAAGTGATGCCAAACTAGCACTGATCACACGCTCCTACTACGTCAGTTTACGACCCCCTGTGTTTAATACCCTCTATAAGCATTCGCCAGTAATGACCGTTGTGTTGAATACTATCTATACTACCTTTTCAGATCCAATCTGTTTGGTTTAAGGAAGGATTGGATACTTTGTTTTGGTTACAATACTTCATGTATTGCATTGAGTGGGTGTTTGTACAGATATTTAAAAGTATTGCACATACCTTCTGTTCTGGTGGATTTATTCCATTGTAGTTTATTTCATGTTCTAATTTTGAAAACATGTTTCATGACGTTTATAAATTGTTAGTAATTATTTAATGCTCGTTGAAAGCTGTTAATGATATAATATTTTCTTCTGTTTCCGCGATTATTACGCATTGAAATAAAACAATTTAACGGATTATATCGCGTATATTATCTCATTTTAGTTCCCGACGTTTCGGAAGCTTTCCAGCTTTCCATGGTCACGGGAGGTCCTCACCTTTTTACGGTATCTATTTAATTTCCAGCGTTTTTAACCAAGTACCTAAATTTCAAATTTTAAATCTGCCCTGTAAGGACCTTAAAAGTCATGTTTTTCCAGAAAAAGAGTTCACATCTGACGTTCCTTCTGTACCTATATCATATTGTTGCCTACCTAGTTATTCTTATTTCTTTAAAGCTTGACTAGTTACAAAACTAAATGGCTAAAAATCGCGAGCTAACTTTACAACAACGTGTTGAAATATGCCTTATATTCAAGCAAGGGAATATACTATGGCAGATATGGCTAGACTTGTTAAATGTTCTCATTGTACAGTGAGATACACATTGAAATGCCTACTAGAAAATGGCACCCATAACAATAAACGTAAATCTGGACAAAAAAGACTAACCACGATGCGTGAAGACCGAAAATTTACAAGAACTTCACTACAGAACCGAAAAAAAAATCTTCAAAGCTGGCCGCTGATTCTTCGCGTGATATTGGAAAGCTAGTACGTATGTCACTCGATAAATTTTGAGATTAAAAAAAACTATTGAAGATATTAGTATTATTTATTTTTAATCTTTTCAAAATACTCTCCATTACTCTCTATACAAACTTCTATTGGTCTGAACCAACTTTGAAAGCACTTTTGCCAGTCTTCATCAGATAGGTCCGAAATTGCTTCTTCATATGCAGCCACAATTGTTCAGATAAACCAAATTTAAAATTATAAAATCGTTACAAAGAAAAAATGCGGGAACCGTTTTAGAAAAATGACTGTAACATATTCATTTTTTAAATTGTGTTCCATTTTTTAAAAAAATTGCTTTTTAAAAACATATAATTCAGGTGCGTTGCATTTTTGAATTTCGAGCATCTCAAACTTATCGAGTGACCTACGTAAGTGCTCGAACAGTTAGAATGAGGCTTAAGGAAGGCGGGCTAAAACGTTGCAAGGCCAGAAAGAAGCCCTGTCCCTCGGAATATAACAAGAAAGCCAGAATAGCCTGGGCTATAAAACACCAGCACTTAACAGCCGAGGATAGGTCGAGTGATATGTGGTCTGATGAATCAAATTTTATGGTAAGACTTATGCAAAACTCTCATTTTCAAAAATGCTTCATTATTTCGTGTCTTGCTTGGAATAAGCATGATACCAGAGTATTTTTATGTTTCATAGATTTTCTTTTCACTCAAGTGGTCTTCTGTTCATCCCGGGTGTGACCTACGTGAGACGTCGGAAGGTCGAGGAATTCCTACCGAGTGCGTAGTGCCTACTGTGAGCACGGCGGAGGCAGCATTATGATCAGGGGATGCATGGCTGCAGATAGAGTAGACGAAATGTTCCATTGCGAGGGGCGAGTGAACTCGCAAAAGTACATAAATGTTTTTGAAACCGCTCTTCCTTCCACCATTGATTAACAACTTTCTTGGAAACACAAATTACGAGGGAGTAAAATTTCAGCAAGATAATGCTCCTTGCCTTAAATCGGGGATGACGATGAAGTGGTTTGGCAAAAATCAGGTAACGCTCCTATACTGGCCGGCGCAGTTTCCAGATCTCAATCCAATTGAGCTTTTGTGGGGCAAATTAGCGTAAGATCAGAGAGCATCCAATATCATCAAAAGCAGTATTAAAAACGGCAATAGAATAACGATTAACTAAAAAGTGTAAAATAAATAAACTTTTAAACAAAAAAATAAAACAGACTCCAAAAAAACTAAAAAATAAAAAATAACGCCATAATTCAGTTTCTTCAAATTACTTACAAGTAACCGTTTGTATACTCAATCTATACAGTATATACAATTAATCTTATTTTGGCGTCGGTGCCATATAAAGAATGTGTAAAATATTGAAAATTGACGATTTTAGTAAGTTGTGACACGATGGCACCGACTCCAAAATAACATGAATTGTATATACTGTATAGATTGAGTATACAAACGGTCACTTGTAAGTAATTTGAAGAAACTGAATTATGGCGTTATTTTTTACTTTTTAGTTTTTTTGGAGTCGGTTTTATTTTTTTGTTTAAAAGGTTATTTATTTTACACTTTTTAGTTAATCGTTACTTAAAAGTGTATCTCGTGACGATTCGAACAAGCCAAAACACGGCTAGGATACATTATTTTATTACATAGATCTGGTGCCTACCTTCCGGCTCCATCATCAAATCAATTCGATGGTACAATTCTCATCAGGAACATTTAAATTTGTGACTATGAAGTTGCTTAGCTAAATTAATCAAGATATTTTGTCGCCACCCATAAATCATTTATCATTGAGGAGTTCCGATGGCATCAGTGCATGCATCAGTTCTACTTCACCAAACTTTCCGTCGAATTGAGAACCTCCTCCTTTTTTTGGAAGTCGGTTAAAAAGAGTGGCGACTAATAAAATAACTCCTCACATCTGCAGAACCTTATATATAATATGTTATTTGGCGAAAAAAATCGCTGCATTTATAAATACTAGAGGTGGTCCAACTAAACATTAATATTTTGTTGATAAATAAACATTTCTTTAATATTTTCTTGGTTTAATTTATATTAAACCATTTTGAATAGTAGAAAAGTAGGAAAATGTAGAGTGCCTGATACTTTTGGCCAAGGCTGTAGGTGTCGCTCATGATATTTATTGTGTTTTTGTGTTGGAAGAGCGACCTTGATGAAATATACGTTCGGGAAGAGAACTCAAAGTTATAAATGTTATATTCTTATATGATTTCACTTACTTCACTATATGTTAAATAAACAACCAACGTGGTACCTATTAGTAGTAGTAGATAGAAGAAGAAAACAAATCCAAATCAATAAAAACTGCGGCTGACTATAAATTCTACAACGAACGGTGACCTACAATATTAGTGACTTACAAATCTCAAACAATGTGACCACAATTTCGTTTATGGTTACACAATGCCGTTTCGGCTTAGGTATTGCTGCCACAACATAAGGTTAGGTTTCGTTTGATTGCCAAGAAATTTGTAACCAAGTTACCTTTGAGAACGTTCACCCGAACGCGTTTTCGTTTGCGTGCCATACTGCGACGAAGTAAAACGGCGTCCGTCACGAAGTCTTCGGGGTCAGAACACGACACTAACACAAAACCGGTCCGATGTTTAGGCCCAATACATACACTTTGCCTGGCTAGCATGACTGCCCGCGACGATGCTTGTCGCGGGACACATCATCACTTATCTATATCTTACGTACATTTAGGTAATGACCATCTGTAGTTGTTTGTCATAGGATAAAGAGTAAATAATAATCGTAATAAGTCATGAGCCCTGCCCCGCTGCCGGCGGCACCACCCTAGGTTAGGGTTTTTATAATGTGTTTATATTATGTATTTGCTTTTTGTATTTTACTTTTTATATGCGCATTATAAAATACCTAGCGTAAAAAAGAAGATAGAATAATAAGTCACGTAAGGGGATAAAGAGACTTTATACGTTAAACAAACCAATTGGAATTTATGAACCTCTGTTTCTAACCAAGAAAAATACTTGCAATACTACTTGAACGCACAAATAGAGAGCATACGAAAAAAGAAAATCTCTCACTGGATCAATGCATCACGTGGTGGCGTGTTTTCATAAAAGAGTCCTATATGATATCTACAACTCGCTTGCAAAGCCACAACTAGAATATTTGATTGAGATCTGGGGTTGCGCGGCGAATACTCATTTGAAAAAATTACAAACTGCGCAAAATAAATAATTAAAAGCGTTATTCAGATATGATATTTTAACACCAACTAAGAAACTATATAATGATTTTAAATTATGCAAATAATACGTAATCCTTTTCCACAAACATGTAAGGTGTTAAAACATGTATTATTTTAACACCTTACATGTTTGCGGAAAAGGATTACGTCTTAGTGTGCTTGAACAGTTGGAGATAGTCAGGTACAGCAATAGAGGTTTGATCATTAATGAACAACTTAATGTTACGTCATCACCTTTGTTACGTGTTTTTCCATCTCTTTCTAGAAATCCTATTCAGGGTATAAATAGGGCCGACCGTTTTGGACAACTCATTTCTCGGGTGGACCGTCCGTCGCCGGACCGTCAACATCTCCTGCATCTCCTGATGATGCCTCGTAGAGAGGCGAAACACGAGTCGAGGATTATACTGTTTGGTGTTGGTTTGTTGTATTTGCATGCGTATTTTTTCTGGAAACTGCATGAAAATATGCGCATGTGAGCACAATTTATTGTCACATCTAACCAAGACACAAGTTCGCGGAACAGCAAAGGAACTATAATCCATTGATCTAGTTTATTTGCCCGTTACTACTTTTGTGTTTTCGTACGTTTCGTACATTGCACAAATTGCCAGCATGGCATTTTATTTACGTTAGTAAATTAGATTACACATAAACCTACGAAGATTTGTGACAGTGTTGTTGTGCCATGCGGAAGCAAAGCGTACTCAGCGTAATAGTTTGATGTTGCATTTCCCCACTTTGTGCACCGGCGGGCTACACTGCGCGTTGCTATTGCAATCTTGACACACTTTCCAATGATGTTGTTATGCGTACCTTGCAAAATCCGATGTAGCGTTTGCATGTCATACCTACTTGAATTTACAACATCTATATACCATATTCCGTATGCGTTTAAAGATTTTTGAAGATGTTGAATGTTTTAGCATTCTTTGCCATGTGCTTTAAACATTATTCGCGAGGTTTAATAAAAGGGATAACTGTCTCACTTCACCGTACGAGTAGTTGATTAAAAACTGAACTCATTCGATGGTGATGATGTCTAAAACAGTAATTTATGAATTCCTTCCAGTAATTTGATTATTAACTAGAAGGTGCCCACAATTTCGTCATCGGAGGAGAAAAAAAACAGTAGGTTTCCTCTTTTTTCTTCAGCGCAGTCGAGTAAAAAGTATCCTTTAACCATCTGTGGATGCCTAGCTACCTTGGTACCAAAAATAGTTGACATATCGCTGGCCCAATATTATACAGGGTTCTATTTTTCACTTTTAACGAATTGTAGTTCGAACATATTGTCATAGTGACTTATAGTCTAATTTTAACTAGCCCTGAAAATGTAACATGGAACCCTGTTATATTAGGCCAGCGATATGTTTAGCCGTTTTGGCGTGATGAAGCCTCCAGCGGAGTTAGTTCTCAATAAGAGGCAATGGGTGGCATGCCACGCGTCAACACCGAAGACCTACGACAGGGCGACGCACATTTGGTGCGAAATAATATTGATAGCTTAGCGGCCGTGACTTCTGCGTGATATTACCTTTTTAACCGACTTCCAAAAAAGGAGGAGGTTCTCAATTCGTCGGAATGTGTTTTATTTTATTTTTTTATTATGGATGTTCACCGATTACTCAAAGACTATTTGACAAATTTCAATATTTTTTTTTCGTTTTATAGAAGGTACTTTCTAGTTGGTCCCATTTAATTTTGGTGAACATTTGATGATGGAATCCATGAGGAATTGAAGGAACTCCTCAAATATTGTAGGCATTTTGGTATTATAAGAAACGTAATAATCATTTGCATTCAGAAAGTGGAAATTGGTGAAGTGGAACTGATGCAGAAGACCACAGAATGCCATCGGAACTCCTCAATGATAAATGATTTACGGGTGGCGACAAAATATCTTGATTAATTTAGCTAAGCAACTTCATAGTCACAAATTTAAATGTTCCTGATGAGAATGGTACCATCGAATTGATTTGATGATGTAGCCGGAAGGTAGGCACCAGATCTATGTAATAAAATAATATATCCTAGCCGTGTTTGGGCTTGTTCGAAGCGTCACGAGATACACTTTTAAGTAACGATTAACTAAAAAGTGTAAAATAAATAAACTTTTAAACAAAAAAATAAAATCGACTCCAAAAAAACTAAAAAGTGAAAAATAACGCCATAATTCAGTTTCTTCAAATTACTTACAAGTGACCGTTTGTATACTCAATCTATACAGTATATACAATTAATGTTATTTTGGCGTCGGTGCCATCGTGTCACAACTTACTAAAATCGCCAATTTTCAATATTTTACACATACTTTATATGGCACCGACGCCAAAATAAGATTAATTGTATATACTGTATAGATTGAGTATACAAACGGTTACTTGTAAGTAATTTGAAGAAACTGAATTATGGCGTTATTTTTCACTTTTTAGTTTTTTTGGAGTCGGTTTTATTTTTTTGTTTAATTACTGGCCAATGTTCGTGACCATTTCGCCCTTGGGGTGTGTTTATTGCAATATGAAACTGATTAGCCTATTATTCCGTTCGACTGATTGTTTGTCCTGTCATTCGGCTAATGACATTTTGATTGTAATTTCATTTTGCGATCGAAGCCACAATTCGCATAACTTACTATTGTTTAAATTTCCATCATTTTGCCAATGTTAAATCGACACATATTAGCACTTTGTTCTACGGACAAAGTGTTGTGTAAGATTGCGTCAGTGGCGTAATCAAAATTAGGCTGTGTCCCGTTTGCGGTTGGCTGTGACTTTATTTTTGTTCTTATACTACCAATTACCAGCGGCTACGCCTCGAAATTCACGCTTACGGCAAATTGGAAAATGTTTTAACATCAGTCAGTAGTGCCAGCAAATGATAACGTTAGCGGGTGAATATTTGAGGGCATGAAAAAAGGTTCCCGCGACATGTATGTTCACGCAAAGACGAAATCATTTGAGTATTTGATGCCATTACCTTTCTTGTTAACTGTTGCGAGCGGCGCAGTCACTTAAAATTGCTTTTCTATTGATATAAAACCAAAATAAACGCCTTACATTGTTCTGATCGCAATGATTTTTCGCGTCCCATCACGAGTTACATTTAGATTTAAGAATTTATTCATTAAAACAAGGTCATTATCTGACGAACTGCTATCGAGCATAATGAAAAGACTACGCAAAACAAAATGGCGGCTAGTTACGCAACGGTGCTGCAGCGTGCGCCACCGTTGCGTGCACAGCTCTGCAGCACTGCGTGCGCAGCTCTCGGTTTCACAAGGGGGCTGTGCACGCCACGCACACGCGCAGCACGTGTGCGTGGCGTGCGCGTTGTATCGTATGAAATCTCATAGTAGATGGCACACCGCTTGCGTGGCGTGCGCGTGCGCGTGACTTGCACGCAACGCAGCTCCATCGAGACAACTCAGCTGCGCAGCGGAGTGCTATGATGACGTATTTACCGGAGTTCCCTATGAGAAGGCGAACCGAACAGGTCGGGACACGCACTGCTCGGTGCTGTACAGCTCTCTTGTGTTTATTTACAACTTGCCGGGGCGCGTGGAGGTTTACGTAATGGATTGCCAAATAAAAGGAAAAAATATAGAACCTGTGCGCAAATACGAATGTATTTATAACCAAAAACACAAACATTATAAAAATTCGTCGCATAAAAGCTTTTAATGAGAACAAGGCTCCAAAAAACCATGGAGTTCTTCAAAAGAAGCTCTGGACATATGAAAATAACAAAAAAAACACGATCTTCACGATTCTAGTTCGCGGCACAGGTTTTGATATTCACTGTATTTTTGTCTGCTTGAATTTATGTTATGAACCCACAGTCTTTTTGGCGCTGCACGAGTTTTTTGAGTTGAAAGTAGAAGCAGTAAAGCTTCTTCGTCTGATGAACTGCTATCGAGCATAATGAAAAGACTACGCAAAACAAAATGGCGGCTAGTCACGCAACGGTGCTGCAGCGTGCGCCACCGTTGCGTGCACAGCTCTGCAGCACTGCGTGCACAGCTCTACGTGCGCAGCTCTCGGTTTGACAATGGTGCTGTGCACGCCACGCGCACGTGCACGTGCTGCGCACGCATCCGGTGTGGCTTGGCCTTAAATTGGATAGTTACTTGTTATTTACAGCGTCAAATAACAATAAATTGTCGTTCGTATTAATTTGTTTACATAGAATTCTAAACAGGCTTATTTATCAATTAAGTACGTTGAACACATTAAGTATTGCGAGAAATTTTAACAAAATTTCTGCATTAATTATTTTAAAGCTGTAATAATAGACTGTAAAAAAAATACTTGTGTTGTACTGGGTACATAGATTGAGTAGATAAACGGTAATTTGTAAGTAAATTTAAGAAACCAAAATATGCATTATTTTACTATATTATTAATTTTATACGTTTAATCGTTATTTAAAAGTATATATCGTGACAATTCGAAGAAGCCTAAACACGGCTAAAATACATTATTGTATTAAAGTGATCTAGTGCCTTTCCGGCTCCATCATCAAATTAATTCGATGGTACCTTTCTCATCAGGACCATTTTGCGACTATGAATTAGCTTAGCTATTTTAATGGAGATATATCTCGTCGCCATCCGTAAATCACTTATCGTCGAGGAGATCCAATGACCTTCTGTGGTCTGCTTCATCAGTTTCATTTTACCAATTTACACTTTCTGAATGCAAATACCTACTTCTTAAAATACCAAAATCGTCTATATGTATACCTACAATTTATGAGGAATTTCTTCAATTCCTCATCATTAGATGGTGCATTCCACCAGAATGTCTACTTTATCGGGTACGTAACAGCTATGACAGCTATCTTAAAAACGTATAAAAAGTCCAAGAATTCACTTCAAATGCAAAAGCCAAGTTATAAAATATCGTCATTCCCCAAAATTTACTTCCTAACTTTCTTAGAAGTATGAAAAGAATGGCGTCACGTACCCGACATTCTGGTGGAATGTACCAGAACTTCACTACAACTATATGGGACTACTTCGGATGCATCTTCTTTAAAAAAAAAAAAAAAAAAACCAAAACGGTTTATAAATGATGGAGTTCTCAGGTAATAAAAATAGCATAAAAAAAAAACATTCCGTCGAATTGAGAACCTCCTCCTTTTTTTGGAAGTCGGTTAATGAAATACAACAGAATTGAGAACCACCTCCTGTTTTAGGAGTCGCTAAAAATGAAATGTCTGTTCATTGAAGATATTAAATAAATGATACGGACTATTTGATACTGGATGTGACTTCTGAATCATAAAAAAATATTTATTTTTTATTTTTGCATGTTTGTATATGTCGTTGTGTTTTCATCGATCAGATTTCATCTATTTTTGGTACACGGGTAGCTGGGCATCAACGTGCAATATTCACTTATTTATTTTCTAGTTTTACACAATCACTACAAAAAAAATACTTGCCAACATAGGATTACATCTCTAGATAATAAATCTACACTGTACAAAACCTTTTCCGCCCTAAATATTTTTAAAACAATATACGTCAAAATGACATAGGGCGTCAATAAATTATTATTATTATTTTTTTTTTATTGTTTCTTATCTGTTTGTCAGTCTATGTAGACTGTTTTAGAGGTACGTCCCGCTCCTTCGGAGCAACTTTTAACAGCTTAAATTACCTTCCCGTGTTTTCTGTCAACGTCGGAAGGTCATTTAGTTATTTAGAATGGATTTTTTCCAATCGTGAACGACTGACGGCAAAATCTGTGTAACAAATTTTAGTACTTTATTCAGCATAATTGCAGAAGTGATAGTAAATATGTATATAAATGTTATAATTTGTCAAATACAATAACATTTAAAATACTTGAGTTTTTGTTTTTTTGTCAACCATACTTTGCCACCAATTCAGCACTTTGATAACGATCACTGGTTATAGGCTACTTTTATTCAACTACGCAGATTAAAAAAAGAGGGTTATGTTTTTTTTTCCTCCGCTGTCGAAGTTGCGGGCGCACCTTTTAGTCTGTTATAAGTAGGTACAGTGAAGTTTAAAGTATACAAGTACTTAGTGAACCACATTTCGTATGCCATTGTTTTATTGGCTTAACCTACGTTCCCGCGTCCCGTTACTGGGCAAATGGCGGCCACAGTCACTACGTTCCAATTGATCTTGAACTCGGCGCTTTATTTCGCTCTAACCTTCTTTATTTCGTTCCGACTTATAATCTGAATTAGGACTGGGAAGCTTTTGGAAGATGTGGCAAATCCAGTTCCGCTGAATTTAAATTATACACAATTCACTATACACGATACACATGAAAGGTAAGCAAGTTAAAACTGCAAATTGTGTGACGCATATCTCCGTACCAAAACCTATACAACTGTCTAAGTTAAACCCAAGCGTATGTATGAATTTAAATCAGTTGCGAATAAAAGAAGCTTTTAGCAATATTTAGAATGCGGATCTTTACCGCGTAGAGGTGAAGGACGCCGTTGAGTCATCGCTAGGCCTAAGGGACTACCGTTCCCTTACAAACTCGTATCTTAAACATTTATGTAGTTTCATAAGGTATCTTGAGTTGTAAAGATATAAAGGTCACATTAAAAAACAACATAGATGAGATGTAGCTCAGTCAGAAAGTATTTTTGCCCTACTAAAAGCGGTGTGTAAATGTTTTAGTTTGTATAGCTTCAGTATAGGCTCACTTGGGGTCACAGCGTTAGCCGCCCATCTTGAGGTGAAGGGGCCAAATTTGGTACTTTTTTTACATAATGCTTCAATTTCAACAGTTGACTTTATGACAAAAATGTCTATGAGAAGTATAAAGACAATAGAATTTCAATTATTTTTTGTGTTTTTATTTATTCTGTACGTGGTATAGATAAAAAGTTGCAAGCGGTGGAAAATATTAACTAACAAAAAAATATATAATTTCTGCGACGAACCAAGGTCACCGACATAGCAAACAGGGTAAGCGAACTGAAGTGGCGATGGGCAGGGCACATAGTTCGAAGAATCGACGGCCTTTGGGGCAGAAAGGTTCTCGAGTGGAGACCGCGTACCGGCAAGCGCAGGGTTAGGGTTGCGGGGACTCGCTGCATGCGGGTCGCCTCTAACCGGGCCATGTTGAAATTTATTGAGGAGGCATGTGTCCATAATGAAGTTATCGACGTTTAACCTACCGGGCGCCTCAAAACGGTTTGTAAATAACTTAGTATTAAAAATCAATCTTAACAATACTCATGATTTTTTGGAAATATAATATGTTTTCCCCCTTGTAACCTTGTATCTATAAGACTGACAGAATAAATACAAATACAAAAAATAATTGAAATTTTATTGTGTTTATAATTCTCATCTTATAGAATTTTTTTCATAAAATCAACTGAAGGATTTTGTAAAATAAGAACCAAATTTGGCCCCACTTCAAGATGGCGGCTAATGCTATGACTCCATTAGGTTGAAAACTTATTTTTTTTATGACTAGCCTATTCTTAAGCAATACAGATTAAAACATTTTCTACACAACCTTTTGTAGGGCAAAGCCTCCTTTTTTCCCCACTGATTAAATGGAATGTATAAGGTTGAAAAAATCAGCGGTCAAAATTGCCGCGTATTTTTTTAACCTCATGCTATGTTTCTAAATGCATATATACTTATGAATTGTTTTTCAGTCCCATAATCCCGTTGGTAAAAGTCGGCATACTAAATTGGGGTCAAATATTCATTACAATTTTATGACCCTTACGAAGGCTGTTCGCACGCCTATTTTACGAATTTGGCAATTATTTTCCAAGGAGCCACTTTTCTTAAATCAAAGTTCATTTATTTCATCGATAGAGAAATACTTGTGTGCATAATAGTAGTTTATGCAACTGATGCATAATGAGAAGCCTCAAGTACAAGTGTGGTTTTATGAAACGAGCGTCAGCGAGTTTCATAATAGGATCACACGAGTGTTTTAAGGCCTAATTATGTACAGATGCGTACACTACCTTATCTACACACATATAATAAGTACTCTAAGATGGGTTCAGAAATAACAGTAGGGAAATGACCTGCATTGTTACTAGTGCTACCTGAAAAATTATCAATAGACGATAGATATAAATAAAAAGAGGCAATAAAAAATAAATTTGAACAAATACAGAAACAAATTATTTATTCACTTCGAAGTTGTGCGTTTGTTCATTCTCCGATCTAAATAATCTTTGTACTTTTTTACTAGTACTAAATTTGGCTATCGATTTCTCTGACAACAAGCTATTTCTTGCAATCGTGGCTGCATTTAGGATATCCGGCGGAGTGTTCATATAGTTCCCTGAGTCACTTCTACTAATATTTTCAATTTAAATGTAAATTACAAACAACTTTTCACAATTTTACTTTAGCAACAACAGAAAACCAACAAACAGAATGACAACATTAATGGCAGCAATTCGATCCTCCGTCAAACAAATGGTTTTTTTTAAATCATAGACAAACGAATGACTATATTCTCTTATCACTCAAGATCAAATGTCGTCCGGTTTATATTTAAAGAGAGATATGATGTTTCGTATAGATAACTGTTTTAATATCTATGAATACTAGAATAGGGTTCCAATTGAGTTTTGACAGCTGTTCCAATTTTAAACTCATAACCTTACAAATTTCCATACTGAAATGACATTAAAGTACAGATTTTACCTACTACCACAGACAAGAAAGTTGTCATAGTAAAATTGGTTGTAACAAAACAAATACGCCAACGCCTGCGAGTTGCGCCATGCCACTTTTACACCCCTCGTCACCTCCGTGGATGGAGTTTTTGCACCACAATTAGCCACCTTTGTTAAACACCTCGGGGAAGGACTCTCATCTCGCTGGAACAGATCTGTGTCTTGCGTTTTAGGCTGGCTGAGAGCTCGTATAATAACTTTGATAATTAGAGCGACCAGCATGTGCATTCGAGGCACCCGCTACAAATGGAAGCCAGCAGCGAAGTTTTTTGGCTTCGACGATGGTGCCGCCCTTCCACACTTCAACTGACAGACTGATATACTCCTATAGCATTAAATTGATTGAATATTTCTGCAACTGGATTGTTAAATATGAAATATATCTCTTTTATCTTAAATTGGTTGTAATAATGCTGATCATTTCCTACGGTTTCTGAACGCATTTTAGAGCAATAAGTGGATAGGTAAAGTGATTTTTTTTGCGGATTCATGATTTTTTATTTTGAATCAAAGCAAATTGAAGCGAAACAACGGGTCAATGAGCACATAATTAGGTTAACTTTAGGAACCTTAATTTGAGCAATTTACGGCTACGTATTAGTACGCTCAGTAGTCGTGTAAACTACAAAACATGGAAACTTTTGCGTTAACAAACGCATCAATTATACAGTCCATTTCCGTTAATTGCTTGGGATTTATTTCCTCAATAAATCGACTTACACTTTTGTAAATTAGCGAAATTTATTGGTTTAGCTCACTCGGTTTTAGTTGGCTTTACAAATTTTCTGTAAACCTTTCTCTTGTTTGTGAAATAAAACTTTAAAACCTTAGCTCCTGGGAGCGATGTGACTGACACAGAACACTTTTCACTTCTCACAGAGACTTTTGTCCATTAAAATGAATCTGGCATTTTACTTCATCTATACTCGTACATAGGATTTGGCAAAACGACCCTTTGCGGTCCTGCGTTGACCATAATGTGAGCGAGGCTGTACCTGGCTGTAGCAGTCAACGCGTTAAGGTTACCTTGACCTTTGCTTCTATGAAACCGCCTGATGTCAAGGTTCTTAATCATTGATGTTCGCAGCTATCCCATTATGGCGGAGCTCTTTAACTCTGGCGTAACGGCGATTGTCTTCCTCGAATATTAAAGATAAAACAGATTACTTTTTTGCCTTGTACTAATAACAAATTATACTCTCTGATCTTACTTAGTGAGTCCGGATGGGACGAGTATGCCGCAATCTTTGTATAAGATCAAAAGATCTTTCAAAGAGTTTGGTAGAGATGGGTTTTGGTAATCTGGTGCTTTATTCCGAGCGCTCCATGGCTTGTCTGCAATGCGGGTAGGGATGTGCCAAGGGGAGAGGGCGCCGGGCCCGCTTGTGAACTTGGAAGGTCATGTACCTAAAGTTCACGTTCGCTTATTGGGTGTCTGCCGACGACAAACGGCTTAGCTTAATTATTATAAGTCAAGACTTTGTTTATTTGAATTAGTCAACGATATTCCGAGTTTAACTTTCCTATTTGCCGTCAATTTGTCTCCGATTACATTACATACATTTATCATCTGCGAAGATAGCTTTTTCTTTTTCAGCGTGTTGATTTTTTATTTATTTATTGTTTCAAGGACCTTTATACAGGTGTATATCTTATTGATGTTAAGAAAGATAATTAAATAATAGCAATGTAGCAATAAATATAAGTTTAGATTACGCTACGCTCGTCAAACCACGCGACAAGTGGTATGACAATAAGTGTATGCTATTAAAAGATTCTAGATAATATTGTCCAAAAATATCTCCATTTTATATCGTGAATCTCCTCATCAAACGAGTTGACCTGATTTCTTTGTCTCTTTTTATACATCACCGATTTAGAATGCATTTGTCCGTTAATGGTCATTCTTTTATTCAGAATGGTCGCTCTTAGCGAACGAAGTAGTTCTTTTAATTGGCCCTTATTTCCGCCTGCAAAGCCTGGCTAAACATTCGATACGTAAACGGATCACGCTTTACATACATTAAATTATGATTATATATTCCTGCTTCGCTTTTATAATAAGTTTACCATAAATGATTTTTTTTCTTCGTAGGCACGAACGACGGTTTTCTTCCTTTAATTATTTTGTTCGTTCACGAGCGGTCATGGCAAGGAGAAGCTTGAACATTTCAGGAGATAATTAGTTCATGGAACCTGCTGAATATAGTTGAGGATCTCTTAAAAATATTTTTAAATCACACTTGCTCGTAAAGGGTGTTATTACACGCAGGCGTTATTACACTCTCAAGAGATTTCTGAGTCATATCAGAGTATGATGATGGAGGTTTCAAATCAGCCAAGGTTAAACCAATTTTGTGTGTTCAACTGTTGTTTTTTTTTCAAAATATATTTTTTATTTCCTCACAAATGTGATTACAAATTCGAGTCATTAAGCCGTCCGTCCGTCTTTGGCTTCGGGTTTCAAATAGACTCTCGTTCGTAATGCCCTTCTTACCACCCTTGGTACGCAATGTACCATTCTTCCATTCTTCAATTTAACATTAATATGAATCTTGGAATCAATTTATTAATTACACCAAGCCCTGGTTCTTGCAAAATGTTGATTTAATTATGCTCTGAAACTATGCAAATGAGTCTTAACAAGTTGATCGATATTTCGAAGTAGGAAGTTTCTAATCAAATGCACCCCTCTGGAGTCTCCTGCCTTATCTTTATATTAAATCCATTATCACAACGACCGCTTCAACTGAAGGTTTTCGCTAAATTGACGTCGACTCGAGCCGCTCAACGCTTTTTATCAAATTACATTCTGATTAAATCTCACCCTCCTCGTGAAAAGTGGTTTTTACTGACTGATATCCTTTAAAAATTTCCAGATTGAAATAAATGAGTTTTTGGTGTTGTTTGTAAACCGTTACATATCATTATTGACTATGACTTGAGCATTTAAAGATTGCAAAAGGTATTAGTTACCGGGGTTCCGAATACATACGTAAGTAGCAACTTATGTATGCATTCTGAATATAAAAAATATGGTTTTATTGTTTGATCGACAGCATCTTCACGGTTCGAAAATCGTTGGGCACGTAATTTATTCCTTATATAAATTAATAAAAATCATTGGGTGCCAAAGCAATCTGGGTTATACGCCGGATGACCTGTTAATTCGATCTTTTGACCGACCAAAAACGGAGTTGTTTCGACTGACGTGTTACAACTAGCATTGTCATCGTGAAGAATTATTATGCGTTGCTTGTTGGATTTCCTATTTTCTTAACAACTACCGGCAAATAAATGTACCATTCAAAATTAACTGTTTTACTACTCTTCACGATTAAACTTGCTGAACCAGTGTTACACAGAGGTTGTTGATGGGACTTTTCAACCCACCCAAGCCGATAATCGCAATAAATCGTCGCCCGAATATTTTCATAAGTGATTTATGAAAATTCAAAGTCACCAAAACAAAAGAAAAGCGTAGGAACGACAAACAGAATTGGGTCAGATTTCAAAAGGTAAATTTTGCCATGCATATCGGATTTTGCGTTTAAAATGCTAGTTTTGCCAATTCCAGATACAGATACATAAGTAGTAGCAGCAGCCCTCGTATTGGTACTTCGCTTGACGAATGAAATGCAATCATCATCCCTAATACCAATGCTTTCAAACATGATAAGATTGATAAGATATATCTACATTAGAATGTTTTAGATGACAATTAGTTATTGAGTTAAGTAATATTTCGTAAATACAGATCTTCGAAATGTCATTTGATCGCCAATCGTTACATATAAATATGTGTATATAACGGGTTGTCTTAAGTAATAAAAAAAACTATTTCCAAAAACATATATATAAACTCAACTGCTACAGGTTATGGATTTTAATTTAGTCGTATTTTATGTATATATTACAATATAGCAAAAGGCCCTGCATATTCGATCTTCCCACCCATCCAAAAATCTTCGATCGGTGTAGCTTTAGAGACGTCCTGAGGATTAGCGTCCTTTGGTACAAAATGTACGCCATGGCCTTTCAACTAGTTCTGTGCGCTCGTAGCGTAGTGAAAACTAAGGCCAAAAGATGTATTTACTATCAAAGTGGTGCTTATTAACAAATTGACGAACGATGGGCAAGCACTCACGTCGATACACTTAAGCGTTTATTGCTGGACCCGACGAGTCTCTGAACACTGCCGTCGAAATCCCTTTTTCGGAAATCACGACCTTGACGAGGATTTTTTTCTCAAAGTTAAGTTTGCATTTAAACTTGTCTGTGTAATAACCGTCGTTGACAGCGTTATCATTGGTGAATGTAATGTATTTTTTGTGATCCACAACTATGGAAGTATTTTCACTTAAGTACTTTCGCCGCAACCGTCTATATTTTTTTTGGGATTTCTTCGAGTTCATTTTCGGTATACTGTGGTGCTTTTTCACTCTCGATGTTGAATTTTTTCAAAATATTTCTGATACACCTACGGGAAACTTTATTTTACACGGATAATTTGTTTTGTGACAAGCCCAGGGCTTGTAACCCGGTTTATTTTCCATACCGGTTAGAACCAAACTCTAAGAGCCTAACCTATAATAAAGATTACGCTCGCAAGAACATCGCTCTAACCGGTTAATATCTCGGAGCGCAAAACAGGTAGCCAAATCCATTTACCGGTCAGAGAGCGGTTCTTCCGTGTGAGCGAAGTCTAGGGTGAATAACCGCTCGCTTAGACAGGATTGGTTTGCTTGGTATGGTATTAGATTATTTTTTTATGTAATTGACTATCGTTGCGCCACTATCGGCGTGACAGCGGTCATTGATCCCATATCCGAGCACGGAGTAACCGGATAGAGAGCGCTTCGAAATAAAGCTCCGAAACGTAACCTAAATAATTAACCGGTATAACCTAAATAAATAACGGTTTATTTGTAACCGGTTACAAGCCCTGTATACGTCAACCTTGAATTATGCAAATTAAGCCTCTTTTTTCTGATTTGATGCATTAAGGATAGGAGTTCCCATCGTTTGATCAAACGGTAAATAGTCGAAATGGGAACTTTTTTATATTTGAAGTGAGCGTTACGTCTGATTTTTTCCTTTGTCCAAGCAGGCGATTCACGAAGAACTTGCCTTACAGACATTTTTTTACTTAATATGTTAATTATTCGGATGATATTAGTAACAGGCATTTTTGACAGATATTGGTGTAAAATATTGTTTTATTATATTTTTCTTTATGCTTCCAGTCTCATTTAAAAACATTCTCATTCTTAAAAATATAAACATTTAAATGATGAAAAAATTACATGACTCCGACTGAATTTGAACCAATGCCTTGTGCCTTGCCGGGGCTCACGCTTTGCCAATGGAGCTACAGAGCCCAGTCACCTTGTACTAAAATGATGTCCATATTTGTTACAAGATCTTTGCATTTTGCATTTGAAACGGCTCTTATAGATGGAACCCTTATAGATTCGTCATTTCTGTCTGTCTGTCTGTCCGTCCGTATGTTACAGGCATTTTACTCAAAAACTATAATATGTATATTGATGAATGACGCTACTTAGTGTGATAGTTAAATAAAAAATATATATATTTCTAGGGAGGGCACTCGATACATGTAACCGAAATAAAAATATAAAAAATTCAGCAAATATCTATGTGGCACATATTGCGACAGTTCTTCTAAAAACACTTCAAAGTTTTTAAGAAAAAAAATAGATTTTGTGAATATTTTCCGAAATATTTGCTCCGAAAGTAGCAAAAAAATGTGTTCCCCCCTCTATTTTCTAAACGGTATGTTCAAAAAATATGAAAAAATTTACGAATTTAAAACTTAATAAATACTTCCAACGAAAATTGTTTTCAACATGATCGGACATACCGTTTTTAAGTTATTGCCAAAAAACTGCGCTTCTCAGCAAAAGGACCTAAGTGCTGGAGAGATACGCTCTTTTGTTAGTGTTTTTTTTCATATTGTATTCTTTTCATCTGTAGTGCATTTTCTTGTATAAAAGGCTGCGGAACCCTTCATGGGCGAGTCCGACTCGCACTTGGCCGCTTTTTTCTGCCGTCAGCGCACCTGGTGAGCATCTATGAAATATAAGTAATAAATAACAGACACAAAGCGAACTTTACAGTTGCCATGCCACATGTTAGCCAGGGGAACACACAAATAATCCGAAATACATATTTTATTCCGGAATTGCTTTTTCCGATCGGGATTCCGTATTTTATATTTCTTTTATATTAATATCGATTATTGAAACGCACGAAATTTTAGTTTAATTTAATTATCTGATGTTATTGCTAATTCGGAAATGTAAAGTTCGTGATTTTTTATGATCGGAATTTTGACATTCGGTAATATAAAGTTCGTGTTTTTTTAACAATCGTAATAAAAACCGAAAACTCTAGGTAAGGTTAGGATTATATTGTGACCATGGGGCGTCAAAATGCTTGCTTGTACGTACACAATTGACAAAATGGAACATGGGAACTGTAGGTTCGGTTATACTGATGTTTCGTAACAACACACAAATCAGGTCAAAGTAGTGTCCCAGTCCCAGTGGTCCAAAAAAAAATCTAGTGGATTAGTTTACCTTTGAGTCAAGTTTGGTATCGTCATCAGGTAACTAGATGATGCCCCATTTATTCCCTATACCAAGTTTTAAGGATTCCGTAGCAAAATATGACGCAATACTTCAAATAATACACTTTTAGTAGTAACGAAATGCAAACAAACCCTCATATTTTCATATTTTTCATATTTAACTTGGTTTATAAAAAATACCGTCCAAAAGCCCATTTAATGAAGATTTTAAAAACATTAATCCATACTAATATTATAAATGCGAAAGTGTGTCTGTCTGTCTGTCTGTCTGTCTGTCAGTCTGTTACCTCTTCACGCTTAAACCGCTGAACCGATTTGGATGAAATTTAGTATGGAGATACTTTGAGTCCCGGGGAAGGAAATAGGCTACTTTTTATCACGGAAAAATACCCTTATCCGCGATAAACGAATTTAAGGCGGACGAAGTCGCGGGCAGAAACTAGTTATAAATATAAATAACTTGTTTTTCGGGTCTTTCTGTCTTCCCCTGCGTTGCGCTGACGAACGTCGCAGTACTTTCAATATTTAATTTTACATTGAAAATATTTAAATTTATATTTATTATTAATGTTTTTAAAATCTTCATTAAATGGGCTTTTGGACAGTATTTTTATAAACCAAGTTTAATATGAATCAAATGATAATATGAGGGTTTGTTTGCATTTTGTTACTACAAAAAGTAGATTATTTTAAGTAATGCGTTATATAGTCATATTTTGCTAAGGATCCCTAAAAAACTGGCATAGGGCATGAATTGGGCATTATATACTTATATGATAAAAACACTAAACTTGACACAAAGATCCAAAATAATCCGCCAGATTTTTTTTCCTGAGCGCTGGGAGCTCTGTACTTTGACCCCCCTTTCGCGGAGTTCAAACTGGCTACCGGGCGTTTTGGGCTCAAGTGGACGTGTATAATACCCGTACCAAATGGCATCGCTGTACTTAAAATTGTATACCTCTCCATACAAGCCTTCCCAATAGAAAACGGACTAATATTGATTTAGTTGTGAATAGCTTATGGCCATTACAGTTTACCGGTTGGCAAAATTATCAGCATCGCAATCCTTTAGTGCATGTGCTGTGTAATCCTCACATAACCCCGTCGACCCGAAGTGGACCGATGAAGGCTAACGACCCGAAGCCCTGTTCGGCGTGTTTACTTGCCTTATAAAGCATATTCACTGTTAGAATCACAGATTTACATTGATACTGACAGGATGTTCCGAGCCTTCTTTATTTGGGTCGAGCCCTCGAGAACTAACTCCAATATCATTATAACTGTTTAAATGTTACGGTTCTGAGATTCACGTAATTGCGTGGCCTGCGTGTTAACAAAATAATTCAGATTACAGTCCATACATGGTTAGTGCCTAAACAATGGAATCTTATCTATCCTATAAGATAAGTGTTTATTGTCAAAACTGTGTACAAAAGGTCTTACATATATGGTTTAGTATCGACAGTTTGCCCATTTCGGACGTACAACTAATGATTTGCATTAAAAACAATTTTCTACATAAAAAAATTATTAAGATTATAAAAACATTTGTTCCATTCTCTTAGTTTCCTTTTGAATTGTTGACCATCTTGGGGTTTGATGTATATTGCCAAATGATTATATACTCTTATTCCAGAGGTATAAGTCATATTTATATTGTGGCCTCACATTTTCTTTACAGTCCATTTTTTTTGTAAAAAGGTCACAATGTCCCCTTAAGAATAAGTAAATTTCTAGTATGTAGATACAGGTCAGCGTTAATATGTTGTTATTTCTGAATACACTTCTTAAAGAATCGGAATGTTTCAATTTATACATAATTCGTAGGCATCTCTTCTGAAGAATAAATGCCGATTGAACATGTACTGAGTTACCCCAAAATATTACACCATTTGTCAGTAGAGGGTAGACATTGCCGTAGTATGCATTTTTAGTGACCTTTACTGATGATATGTAGGACAACAATGATAGTGCATAGTATATTTAAACTTGATAACCAGTTCATCACAGTTTTTAATGTAATACAATTCAATACAATTAATTACGTATTATTCTTATAATGTAAGCGTGTGTAATTTCCGAAAATTATAATTTCTTTCAGTCTCTTCAAGGCAAGAGTGAATAGGCTATCACTGAATCAGCGAGCTACATCCTTGATCACGTAGTCACTTATCATCAGGTGATACTGGGGTCACTCGCTGGTCAGTTTATAAATAAAATAAAAAATATTATTGTTATTACTCCACAGAATTCAACACGAATGTTATTAGGGTCAATATATATATTTTTGTACCTCGTTGGTGTTTGCATGGTAACAGAACTATGATATTATATTTTTCAAGTATGGGGCCCTGATAAATAGACCTCCTCATTATGTTAATAGCATAAAGTCTTAGAGTTTTTCTACATAACTCAATCACTTTTGACTCCGAGTTATACGGGGCAGAATAACAACAAGAAAAAGTTGATCGTCGCATTAGGGTAATTCCGGGGCGGGTGGGTGGCCAGGCGAAAATATCCAGCTTAAAGAATGTTAATGTCGCTTATATCGCAAAACTTTATTCAAATTACACTAGAAAAATTATGAAGATTGCCTTTATATAACGTCACCCTTGTTTTTTACCTGACCCAATGAGTATGGCGATAAAATTGACCAGTCTTCACTTCTCTTTTAGCATATTTTCCGAGATAATATGTAAGAGATACCGGACTTATAGTAATGTATAGTAAAGAACTGACTATGTCCAAATCTACTATGACTTTGTTAAAATTGTACCGGATTTAAAATTTTGCAAAAAAGAAGAGAGAAAGGTGCAAAAAAAAAACCGGCAAATGTGCGAGTCGGACTCGCGCATAGAGGGTTCCGCACGACTGTATTAAAAAGACCTTTTACCTAACCTACGAGTAACTCAAGTGGCGGGTTAAGTTTAGTTTGCATCTAGTATCCATGGCGTTGGATACAAATGAGGTGCAAACTTAAGAGTCCCCAGTAAGCTCGGTACTCCATACAAACGTAGTTACGCTCTCATTTTCAAACGACTAGCTAGTTTTCTCTGAAACTTTGTACTCAGAATATGTTTAGGTATATGCAGGCCTGTAATTAGTTTATGTAGCTACAGATACCATAGTAAAAGAATACAGCGCATTTAAGTTTTTCATACAAAACTTGTTTTTGCTGTATTTCGTTTGTTTTATAAGCTGCAGGCATATAAACTAGTTTCAGGTCTAAATATACCTCATGTCATTGTATATGCAAATTTTCGTTACAATCCAACACGTAGTTTTAAAATAAGAACGAAACTCCGTTTGTATGGGAAGGTGAAATTCGGCCGAGCTTACTGCAGACTCTAAACGCATCCGAAATTCAGAAATTATTTTTGAAATAACCATTTTACATTAAATACCATGGACTTCTTATAGGTTTCCTGTAAATTATGGGTAAAGAACATTTTCTGTATTTTTTTTTTCAAAACTTTAGGCCTCGTAGTTTCGGAAATATCGAGTATTTTCGTGTATTATCTCAAATAACTTCGTAACTATTTATTTTAAAGTTATAAAAAATAAATAAATTGAATGAGCACCTTTGATATGTCACACAATTTATAGTTTGCAAAACTTTTTTTATATTTACTAATTTACCCCCCATAGTTTACGTTACATGGCTGTCTTTGGGTCACCGACTTAAATATGTGTGCCAAATTTCAACTCAATCGGTCCAGTAGTTTCGGAGCAAACTGGTGTAACAGACGGACGGACAGACATACGAGTGATCCTGTAAGGGTTCCTTTTTTCCTTTTCAGGTACGGAACCCTAAAAAATCGCCTCGTTTTCAATCTTACGGCCATCTTTCCCGGACATACCCGGGAGAGATCGCCAACCCTAATTTGGTTTCATACCTAATATTTTTCAGTTTAATTTTAAGAATATTTGCAGTTTCATTTACGTCGGATAAATAATCAAAGTTTGATTTTCAACTAAAATCATAGTTCTGCTGTTCATAGTTTCAATAATCGGTTTTCGTAAAAACTATGGCCATATCTACCCCGGACTTACCCTAACATGTTTAATGATACATTTGTGATGTGAATAGTGTGTTATTACTTACAATTAACAGCTGTATACGGATGTATGTGCCAAGTTTAGTGGGTAGTTAACCCGTCGTAAAGCGTCTGTGATGTAGCGGCATAGCGCATGTGACGACGTTGCTGATAAACAAGATTACCGGTCACGTCACAGATGCCGTGGATAATTCGAGTCGAGGTACACGGTCTCTAACGATGGTTTCTCGAGAACAAAATCGCGACGATGCGAAACAATGAGATCTCAAGAACAAAATGCTTTTAAATTGACACAAGGTAGCCTGAAATATCATGAAACTGTTTTCAGGGAAATAGTAGATGATTTTTTTCAACATGGTACGGCTAGCTTTAGTTAGTTTAGAAAATGATTGAAGTCAGATTTATTTTCCTGGGACTTGAAAGTAATATTATAATATAATATTAGGTTTTTTCTTTCGTGATGCAATATATACACCTACACGTTTCTAATATAAAATCAAGGACCATTAAACAAGAGGAGTACACTTGCCATATTTTGGATCGTGTTCTGATCGCAAGGAGATATTCTGGTAAAAACTAGATGGCGGTTTAAAACTAAACATTTGACGATGTTATAATTGAATAAAGAAACATAGTATACTTAGTAGCAATTAGTTTGCAAATAGCTAATAATAAATAAATCGTCACATTTAAATACTGTGTCACGCTTGCAAACAATAATTCTTATATACATAAATGGCGTTGTACTATCGACAGCAAAATTGGATGGTCACCTTGCGGGCGAGAATGGCTTGGCCGGTTGTAGGCTAACTTTGCAAAAAATAACTAGATGGCGTCGTTGTGACCAAAACTGACGATTTTAGTGACTTAATTAAATTTAATGGTCTTGTAGTTACTAAAATATGTGTTCGATATAATATGATTACTATTATTCATTCAAAACTTACACCGGAATTACAACGACATCTATGTTTAACAAGTGGTATACTCTTCTTTTTAACAAATTGTGTAATGTTGCCACGCTAGCTAGCCCTCCTAAAGCAATTGGCGATATTTCAAAGAAACTATCGTTACAAAATCTGTTGCCGTCATTTTATACAACGTAAGTATGAAGAATTTATCCACGAATTCACGGTTTTAAACTTATTCGAAAAACAGATCTGTGGCTTATAGAAACCACACGGGGCGCAGTGTACTGTAGATTGCTTGATTATAGGTGACGGTTGAGGGGTTTTGAATAAGAAGACGTAGTTATTTTTCAGGTTCAGGTGGGCGCGGTTCGGGGGCTCGAGCGGTAATGGGCAATGTTGCGGGGGGCCGCGCGTCTTTTATAGCAGCGGGTCTATCCCCACCCCCTCTCGCTCCTTACCTCACCCCTCTGATATGTAATTTATTTATTGTTCTATTATTTCTAGGATTAATTACAACTCTTAATTTCTATTATATACCAAGACCCTATTACACTTAAATTCTATACTTAAAACTACATTTTGACCGCTTTTCCTTCTAACGGTCGCCTAAGCGTCGCGTCCCGCGCAAGTACTGCGCATGCGCGAGCTTGCGCGTGGGTACGCTATTTTTCGGCTTATTGCCTATGGTCATGCATCATAAGCGAACTAATCTCGTTACGTGTATTAAAAAACGCTCAGGACAAATGTTTATTTTACATAGGGGATTCTAATACGATTTTCTAAGTGTTTACCTTATTTTTCATATTACATTGCACAGTTTCTTATATATATTATTTTACAAAGTTATGTCTTATTTCGTCGTGAACCAGATCTTGAATGGATATGAATTTTATACAGTTATAAAAAACTAGTGTGATTAATTGAATACCAAAATTTAATTATAGAAAATAAAAAACTAAAGAATTAAATAAATAATGACAATAGGCGGGCTTATAGTTAAATAACAACTTATGTTTATTATTCCTGTCTTAAAATAGCATACGAGGACATGAGTATTGCAAGTGCGAACTATATGGATTTTAAAATAAATAATAAATAAATGAACTGGCTGTGATTAGGAATTAGAAAATAATTCGTTTTACTTCCTGCATTTATTTGTATAAATTTTTCAAACCAAATAATACCTACCTATGTTATGGCTATGGGCTATCAATTAAAACAAGGGTTGCTCTAAAAATATTATGTTTCCTACATGTTTTCATAATGAAAATACAAATTTTAGACATATATCCGTATGAAAATATTTAATGTTAAAACATTCAGAAATTTACAATTAACAATTTGAAACATGACTGAATTCATAGCTATGATAGGGATAGATCTATATTTCATTGTGTAGTGTTCATATTGTAGATAGTGCACGTTATTTGGACTCAGATTGAACAAACACTTTATTTTTAAGTTGTTTTGTTTTTTTTGGTAAAAATATTTTTTTAACCTGATATGACATTTGTGCAGTTGTCTTGGCTGTATACATTTTATTTTGGTTGATATAAATTAGTAGAAAAAAGCCAGGGTTTATTTGTAGAAAGCCCCACTGAATAAGGAGTGTTTTTTATTATTATTACTATGAAGTTAGATAAATGGGTATGTGCGTAAAATTAACCTAAAGGACTAATAGATATACAATAATAAAACAATAAAAAAATTCAACAAACTCTATTACTCCCACAGTACTCATTTTTAAAATATAATTCAAGTGAAAAACAAAAACAAACCAATTTAAATACTTTGTTGAGGTTACAGCTTAATTATTCGTTTCTGAAATCAGACAGAGGATTGAAGCTTCACCTAAACAAAAAATACTTGTCTTATTTTATTACTGAATACAATTGAGTATAAAATAAAACTGATGAACCTGCTTATAAATAGTTAGTTAACTATAATATTTAAATGTAGCTGTTTGATTCACTTTTGCTTATCATTTATCAATTAGTCAAAGTTGGCGTGATGAAAAAAGATTGTAATAAACTGAATAACTTAAAAGAAAGTTATTTATTGTCATAGTAGAAACTTAAAAAAAATTAACCATATTTTTCAATTTCAAGCAATATAAATAACGTAGTATTGTAGAATAGTTAAAAAGTTAGTAATGTAACTAATATATAGCTAATTATCACATTGTTATCTATAACTGCTTGCAAGCGCGGGAACGCATAAATTTTGACACAGACCCGAACCACGAATACTATCCCAAATGGTAGCACAGTGTGTCTCCAACATTTCTACGTTTTGCTCATCAAGTTCAAAATCAAAAATACTTTATTCATAGGTAATTTCATTATTATACTTAAAACATGTCATTATTGTATATTCTGATAATGACAACGTTCAACGATAAAACCCCATACATGTTCTATCGAATTTAAGTCAGGTGATCTAGTAGGCCACGATATGACATTTATTGTGCTGGTAAAACCACTCACGCACATTTTGCGAACGATGTATGGGACCGGACAGTAATCTTAACAAACGTAGTTACTGACAATTCTTCTTCTGGATAGACATTCCTAATTGTTGGTAACACGGTTTCTTCCAGCACGTTGTAATAGTCTGCACTCCTCGCCCGACTCGGCACTCGGACCAGTTCTCCCGGATCAGCACTCATCCAACCCCACATGTTCACAGTAATACGACCGGACTCCACATATAAAATGTTTTTTTTCATCTGTAAACATGACATTGCTCCAATCGTCATTTAAGTGTTCCCGGGCGAACTAAAATATTTCTTCTTTGTGATGTGGTGTAACTAAAAGTTTGACCGCATGCCTACGATGCTGCAATCGTTCACTATGAAGTACACGGCGAATAGTGTCCACTTTTTACCCGACTGCGCGACGCAAAGAAGGGTAATGTGTTTATCAGTCTATGTATATATGTATGTTTGTTCCTATCTGGCACTCTAGAGACCAAACGCGTGGACCGATTTTGATGATTCTTACATCAATCGATTCGTTTTAACTGTCCAAATGTCACTGACGACATGAAAACGATGAAAACTCAAAATGGCGATAATGAGACGCCATATTGTGAAAATAAAAAAAATGAAAATCGAGGTACTATATCGAGTGGGGTAACATTTAATAGGGACGTGAAAATCATTATTAGATTTATTTTCTCATTTTTAATTTTTAATTACAAGTTAGGAACTATAACGATTTAAAGTTGGTTAGCAAGTCGTTCATACTAATATTTCATTTAATTGTAATAAATCTGTGCAAGCTTCTCAATAACCCCGACGATAAAGATTGCAAAATTTACACTTTTATAATTTTAACTAAAAAGTATAAAAAAAATAAAAAATCCCGACTGCGTAAAAAAACTAAAAAGGCAGAAACAAGTCAAACTGTCAGGACCCATAAGAAATCTAGATCGACGCAAACCAACAATGGGTCCCGACTGTTTAAAAACGCTATGTTCCATATTAGAATTTATTATTTGTTTTATGTGAGCATCGATCATGAATCATGAAACATTTCCATTATAACTTAACAAATTTCTAGGGCAATGAACTTGTTTCTGCCGTTTTAGTTTTTTTGACGCAGTCGGGTTTTTTTATATTTTTTATTAATATTTGTGTCATATAAACCGGTGTAGGTAATGGTTACTTGTTTGAAAACCGTTTACTTCATACTCCCAGACTTACGACGCTGCTGTGCGTCAATCAGCCATGGTCAATAGTTCTTTGGCGGTGCAATAATGACCCTTCTTCACCGAATCGTTGCACCCATAAAGCAACCGTTTTTCTCTGCAACAATATTTAGAAATATGGTATAATACAGATATCGTTTAAATATATTCATTATATTTGTATTATATATAAAACAATACTTATATTATATATAAAACATTTACACCGGTTTCTTTGGCAATGTCTGCCATATTTTTGCTTTAATTATGCAAGGCATTATCTGTGAACTTTTCACTAAATCGATGTTGTAATGAGAATTCATTTTAAAACTTGATAAGTAATAAAAAGCAATCAAACAAGACAATCGAACCGACAGGAATAGCTTTTGCTAGCGGAAGAGCTGTTTCTTTGCAATAAAAACTAGAACGGTATATTTATGTTTTAAGTCTTCCCTCTAAGTATGAGTGTTAACCAATAAGTAATTGTTGCACTTTTCAACTACGAATACCAAGTGAATTTATTATTTGTTATTAATATTCGTGTAAAATTACAATAACTTTTTGATAAACGTAAAAAAATAATCAATTAAAAATATTCATACTAAACGCATTACTTGAATTTCTTGTAAACTTACGTCATTCTGAATATGGTAATAAATTTCATTAACTTTCACCGAGTCTCAATGGCTGTGGGGCTGAATGCAGCTGTTTAAAACGTCTAAGGGGCCCAGAGTTCGAATCCTGGCAACAGTTATAGGAAAGATAGTGTTTTTGGATTTTGCGTAAATCGTCACCGGTAGTAGTTAATATGATTCGAATTTAGACTGTCCTTAGAAACATTTAATAAATAATAGAAGATACATTCTATAACTTCTGGATTCTGACAACACTGAAAATAAACAAACAGACTCTGCTTACCAACAGAATAAAATATTTTATTTTACTTTAATGGCTGTTATCAGCGCCATCTATTGGAATCTCATGAAACTAATGAAATAGCACGTAGCGTAAGCGTCTGGACTTGCTTCAAGGCATTCGCGTTTAACAATGACCATCCACTTATGCAGCCTGTAGTACATAGCGGGGAACGTTTTTTTGTATGTAGATGGTCCGTCCTTTTGTTTAAATGGTCCTTGATAAAACGAAATCCATAACTTAAAACTAATCTTTATAAACTAAGTGGCCTGGCGCGTGAAATATTTCTTTTCAGAATTGAAAGGAAATTAAATTTGATATAAAAATGGTATTGTTTTTATTTGGATGTTTACTAGCTTCACCGAGTCATCTGTTTCTATTGAGTTATTTACAGCAACTTATGTGTTATTATTTTGTGATTCCTTTTGACACGAGCCATGAAAATCGTCCTTGTCAAGTTCTCAACTCACTTAATTGATATAATCCTGTATGGCACAATGTGGCGGTAACTCACGGTTGAGGTCGTACGAGATCCTGACGTGCCGTTTAATCTCATTAAGGGTAGCGTCGAGGCTTCCTTAATAACTTAACCGCGGGCTTCTGGTCGCCCCACCACGCTTAATTGAATACTTTATCATAGTTATTTCAAATTTGACCTACTGTAAGTAAGTTAGCCGAGTTCTGGTAAATCTACTTTACCCCTCTGCATCATATTGTGTATTAACATTTTGATTATTAAATAACTCTGTGTAATGTTAGGTCGCCACCAAGAATTAATAACTGAACCCTTAGGTACTCAAAAATACTTAAACATTATCTCATGTAAACGTAATCGTGTTAGACGTGACCCAAAACCTACAGGTTCGATAAACATAAACCATATAAATATAATAAAATGAATATTTAGAAGCATTTCTGAGATATTTAAAGTGTATTGAGGTACGGTATGAATATCATTGTTATAATCCATTAGATCTCTAGCTGACCCAATTCCAGATCTAGTTTTAGTCTCGTTTACCATGTCTGCGTTGAAGTACAGTCGCGGAATGAAAAGGTTGATCACCTTAAGATCTCTTTTTGCTTGCTCAGTATATGTTATCAGTAACTGCTTTATCAACCGAGTAGGTTTGACACATTCCGTCATAATGTATGTCATTTCACTACATGATCCTCATATTGAACTTTAAGAATTGACCTCTTTGCTTTTTGGAAAGCCGAATTAAAACTAAACTATATATCTTTTTCATTCTTCAGTCATTTTAGGAAAGAGCAAAGAGGACCGCACATATTGGAACTTTGGTTTTGGGAGCTTCATCTTAAATATTTAAATGTCTCTGCATTGTAAAATATTAACACGGATACAAGAAATATACATGATGACATTGACAGGAAGTTATATTCACATTTAATATTTTAAACCATTATAAGCGAAAAGGATGTAATCATTACACTTATCAAACTTGACACAGCGTTATGGCAAGATCAATCTAATAAAAGGTTTTAGTTTAACTATTAATACTCAAGGAAAGTTCACCTATGCAAAATCGAACTTTTTTGTAAAACAGTTAAACATAATTTGCAATGCTTCACTCTCCTATTTACACAGTTGAAAAATGTAACATGTACTTGCAACGCGTAAATGACTTTGTTTGAATACTGGTCAACCTTTTCATTCCACGACTGTACTCTACTGATCTTTCACATGAAAACAAAGGAAATGTGATCACTTTAACAAGCCTTGTTATTTTATTTTTGAATATCTGTATCTCTAAACCAAAATCCTGTTTGTTGAAGTTTAAGTACAATACAGAAATAGTTTCGCAATCAGTGGCTACTCATGTAGGTACTGGAGATAGCGAGATTAGGAAAGCTAGATAAACACCTGTAGAAACGAGAAAAGAACACATTATGTTCGAATGTATTGTAATTTTGTAGTCAAGAGCTTGTAATTAGATCTCAGTAAAACAAGTAGTTATCCTTTTAAGTTTGATGCGCCGCTTTTGACACGATAATATTTCTCAACGCTCCACGTATTATGACACAAAGAAACCTGGCATAATTACATTTATATTCATCAATATATATATCCATATATGCATCTCTGTCTGACCCTATGGTTGACTGGTAGAGGATGCCATTTGGCATTAAGTCCGCCATTTGTACTTTGTTTTGTTCAATAAAGTAGAAATATTTATTTTCAGATTTTCAGCACAGAACAAAGTCGACAAGAAAGGCGAAGTCTGTTGACCGAATTTCACACCTCTTAAATTTCTCAACGCTCCACGTATTATGACACAAAGAAACCTGGCATAATTACATTTATATTCATCAATATATACATCCATATACGCATCTCTGTCTGACCCTATGGTTGACTGGTAGAGGACGCCATTTGGCATTAAGTCCGCCATTTGTACTTTTGTTTTGTTCAATAAAGTAGAAATATCTATTTTCAGATTTTCAGCACAAAACAAAGTCGACAAGAAAGGAGAGGTCTGTTGACCGAATTTCACACCTCTTAAGTTCAAGTTCTATAAATAAAGCAGGGCCCGTTAGATAACGACGTTAATTTTTACCGCGTCTTTTGCCCGCCTTCCAATCTGTAGAAATAAACTCGTACTGGGTCGGAGCAGTTAAATTCATGTAATATAATTACGTACGTGTCTATGTGAGCATACAAATTTTTTCTTACCAGTAGAGTTCGTCTAGGTGTTTAAGCCAAGTGCTTAGATTTAATCCGTCTATTGGTATATTGAATCGTACAGCTATTGTCAGAATAAGCCGTGAAAAATATAAGTCATCGGAAATTTGAACCTTTTTTTTATTATATATATTATTCCACGGCAGACCTTGAAAATGTGGTTTAGTCCAAGTTCACGAGCGAAGAGTGAAACGATGGTTTGGTTTAGGTACTTTCTTAAGAAAGTGCGATGTTTCAAATATGTAAAGTGAACACTTGTTTCGTAGCGTACGCACCGCACGTGTGTGGAGTTCGTTATCCTTTGCCGACCTTGCAGCTGCTATAAATTCAGTAAATTGGCTGTAGAAGGTGGGCATGCGTCACTGACGTTTTCCAGCGAGTGTTCTTATACTACTTATAGCGATCTGCGACGCGTTTGAACCACACGGGGCGAAAGCGGATCGGCGCGCGCGTTGTGGCGCAAGGCAAAGTGATCCCATCCCACGGCATCGGCACCATTTTTAACTGGTACTAACGCTAAGTATAAGAAGAAGCGAGATATACCTCGCTTAATCGCTATTCCGAGTACAGAGCAAAGATCCAGACTCAGATTAAGGTGCGTCCACACTTGTATCATTTGCTCGTATCCGATCACCGTGCCGTGGCATGACTGTGTATCGCGCTGCTTGGACGCTTACTGTCGGCGCGCCGATCATGCCGTACTCGTCCGATATAACTGTGTGATACGCGTAGCAAAATGGATTTCGAGCGATCCGATCGGCGCAACGTCCAAACGCGTGATCGTGACACGCGATCATGCCACGCGACGATGATCTGATACGGGCAAATGATACAAATGTGGACGCACCTTTATGTAATTTAAATATAATATTATATTTACTTCTCTTAATATCACAGTGTTCACTTCTATTCTATGCTATTATAAAGATGTAAAAATGATTGTAACTGTACATTGAAGATATTAAAAAAAAATGATTGTAACGGACTATTTAGCGGTCGCTGAATCAATTTTTTTTATGGCTCCTCTGTATGTTCGTATGTTTGTATGTGTCGTTGTGACATCATCACGCAAAATCGGCTTAACGGATTTCAACTATTTTTGCTACACGGGTAGTTGGGTATCTCCGTATCTCCAGGTGGTTGTAGGATACTTTTACCGACTGCGCTGTTGAAAAAAGAGGGGTTATGACTTTTCTCCTCCGCGAACGAACTTGCGGGCGGGTTTTAGATAATTAATATAATTTAAAATACTATTGTCAATTGATATGTTGTTCAGGTGAATAAATTAACCGTCACACTAACATGTTGTTAGTTCGGTGAACATTTATGAATGACAAAGGTGTGGGATAGATCCTTCCCTGGATAGGTACTACTGAATAAATTAACCGACTTGGTTATTATATCTCACAACTTTTTGTGGTAGAAAAGGTTGCGAGACTTGGCAATTTTTCTACATGTTATGTTTTTGATGGGATATTCGTAGTCTTTACTACCTTTACGAATAAAAAGTAATAAAGATGAATACCAATTACCGAAAACCCCTGCAGAAGCCTTAGTGGACAAATATTATATTCGATTATTTATTGTTAAATCTTTTAACATATAATTTTATGATGAAGATCTACTTATGGTTGCAGATGTTTCTGTAGCTTCATTTTCCAGTGTCAGTACAGTAGAGTCCTTTAAAGCCATCTTCAAATTATATTGAATGTCTGCTCTGTTTCTTTTTTTTATTTTCCTAAAGGTATGTTATTGTGTGTATTAATATTCTGTTTATGACTGGAAAACAATTTCTATGCTATTTATATGTTTTATCAACTCCACTTTTTCTGATATAACCAAGTTTTCTGTTATGGGTTCTATGGATACAGTTGTAAAGAGAAACAAAATAATAATTATAAAAATCCAAGAGCAACATGCAGCATCTATAACAGATCTATTATTTGATATATAATCTTAAAACTATTGGTTAAGTGCTTGAATAACCTGTGTGGTATTTTAGTGACATATTTAGGTATAAATAATTTGGGCAAGGTACTAACTTGAAATGGGAGTTGACAAGGTATTCTGACTCAAGTTTTAACTGTTGAGGTATGGAACCATGATAAATGTTTAAAATACCACATATGTATGTATATTATAAGAAGGAAATTACTTAACAATCCTTACCAGAGGAACCGAATCAGTTATTTGTTTCAACAAATTTAGCTTTGCAGTCAACTTCGCCCTATGGCGCATGGTGGTCCCAAGTTCTTTAATGTCCTCTTCAGACATCATTTGTAGGGTCTCGGTACGAATAGTTTGTTCTGGCACCTACATATATAACAAGAAATGATTAAAGAAATATTACATAAGGGGCTATTTCGAACAGGATGAAGACGGGTAGCCCACGTTGCGTAGTGCCATGTGCGCTCTTGCTTGTATGTAAGTATGTAACGTCACATATATATGACAACTAAACAGTTACTCGCCACATGGCACATTACACAGATCGCATAATTACCCTATGAAGTTATTATTACTATATCATAGTAGTTGCTAAAGAATATGAAGGTTAAATATTATAAAATTGACCATTCAAGTAGCGATAATTTCCTCTCGGTGTACTTAGTAAAATGGCGTCCAGCGCCAGATTACAAACAAATTACAAGTAAGAAACAGTACTTGTGAACATAAAGTACAAATTCGCAACATATTGTTAGCGTGTAAAATAAAACTTGTATCTAGTAAGAATGTTTCAAACTGAAATTACATAACAAGACACTAACCTGTAAATTTTTTGATGGAAATTCTATACCCCGTGACCGAAGGTACTCGGCGATTGGATTAACCGGCTTCTCCATACTCTGATAAACTCTTCTCAAGTTCATTAAATATTTTACAAATACCGCACAGTATTTTTGGTACCCGCACAGGCACTATAATATGTTTGTCTTGTTCGACGTGGAGCGACCCACCTGCCAGTTTCACCCAGGAAAACAAACAGGAACGAACGAACACGTTTCTATTACAAACTGAGGAAAGAAATATGAGGAGTGGGATAAGGGACGCGGGGGCGAGCGAAGCGCAATTATGTAGGTAACTACTAAACTGGGTTAGTTATTACTTACTAAAATGTATTTAATTAATCATAAAATGTTTTGTAAAACATTAAGAACATTTAGTAAGACTCTTTATGTTTTTGGTTTTGTTACTCATTACTCAGATATTGTTAAACGTTTGCAAATAAAAAAATGCTACCCAAACATCACAACTTTGTTATTATTTATTAAGTATATAAAGGTAATTTAAATACTTAGTTGATAAATTGCTACTAAACGTATGGTTTTAATGAAAGGAGAGGAGTTTGTCTGCGAGTATTAAAACACTGAATTTAATAAGTATTAGCTGACAAAATTAGGGACTATCAAATAACTTTCAAATACCAAAACAAATTAGTAAAATCTTCCAAAATCAGTTATGCAATTTTAACAGGTTCCTTATTACGAAATTTTGGATAAAGGTCAATTAGCCCAACCAGTTCAGCTATTAATTTTTTTCAGTGTACCACAAAAGAAAATATCCAAGTGATCCTATATTTGTCAGAAGAGACCTCTGTAAGTACCCTTGTAGCCTGTATTCAATCTGGCGACAGATGTCGCGTAACCGTGTAGATTCTCTCGCCAATTCCTATTTCGTTTTCCTGAGGATGGCGGAGCGCGTTCAGGTGATTGAAAGGCGACGAGTGTCCGTCCCGACGAGAGTGACAAATTCCGTACCTTGATGCTGACTGTCGGTTAGGAAATTTGATATATCGGTTCTTAGTTGATTACATTCACCGCGTGCCTCCGTTGCAAGTTGCAACGCTGACCGTTGTGATTCGGGTTTTACTAGAGTATGTACTTTTTGAATGTTATTGAGCCGCAGAAAGGTCGACTTGAAATATGCTTTCTTTTTCATAAGTCGGCACGTTCGTTTTTGTCGAATTAACCGTGGAACATATATTCATGTCGGTGTGGGGTTATTTAACCCGGGGCGGGAGGCAATTAGGCCAAACCAATAAAACAACGCCATTAACGAGCGCGGGTCGTTCCTCCGTCGCTGATGCACTACCGACGACCGACCCATATTTTAACCTATTAATATTTTATTGCTAACTTTATAAAATGCATTATGTTAGGCTTTTGTTTTCCAGTACCATCTGCGGTTAACAAATGACGAACTTTTGATTCAATTTCTTTTACTATTAGACTCACTTATAATGAGTAACATGATTACTGGTTTTCCAGACTTTTCAGTCATTGTTTTGTCACCAATTTAACTTATTTCACTGAACATTTTTACCACAAGGCGCATTACTGAACCGAGCCAGGCACACTCTAGGGATTAAGAACATTCACTATCGTGAAATTCCATGCTCTATTATCGTTAGCTTGGAAGTTAACTTGTGTTTATGACATAACAAAGCCCGCTGTGAGCCGGCGGAAGGTCTCGCAGCGGCTGGCGCCCCAGTGGACAGAGCCGTTGTTGCAAGCGTCACCGATGTCAGAGTTAAGTGCCGCCGCTCTCGACGTAACCATACAAAGGCCGCTCTCTCCGCTTTGTTCCGCCTCTTTGTTTGACTTGACGGAGGCACAGCAAAAAACTTCAACACGACCGACGCTGACGGCCCTCGGATCTTGGAGACAACGTATGGCCTTTTCATTCAATATATTCCGTACTGTTCTCTAAAAACGGTTATGTTATTTGGATTTGATTAATCATGGCCTTTATGGATTAATAAAATATGGAAAATGTTAAGGAACGGCCAAGCGGAATATGGGAACAGACCTTTGGGGTTAAGGACGCGGAGTTTCGGGTCAAGTTTAAATATTTACTTGTTTAGGCCACAATACGAGTATTTGCCTAAGTTGTTATACGGGTTACAATACGGTCATATACGGGTTTGAATAAGGGATGGGATCATATCAAGTTTTACATCGATTGCTTACGTTCCTTAGCCGACTAACTGCATTAAACATAAATGTGCACCGAGCCGGCTTAAAATCTTCAGTCAATCTGTCATACTCGTAGACACTTGCTCTGATGGATCGTATATAGTGGTAATATAATGATTATGAAGCTGACGCGTCGTTGAGTCCCGGAAACGATCCATTGCTGTCGTCCCTGTCCTAGATGGGTTTGCGGTTATTTGCAATTCGATCTGGTGATGATGAAGTGTCCGCAGAGGGACTCATATATCCCGTGTACACTTAATACTACTTATTTATTCTCTCTAATACCTTAGTAGCTTCCTTTTTACAAGCTTTTATTTCACTTGCCCTGCTTATTTTACGTTTGTTACGACTTTTTCTCCTCCGCGAACAATGTCACCTTCTAGTGCTAATAAGTTGAGCCAAAAGCATGGATCTTTGCATCCGTATAACTGATGCTAATGTGTAACGTAAGTGTTCAATCTTATTGTTGCGAGTAAATATATCGTGGTGATTGGGGAAAAGAACTTACCTTGAGGCATCTTTGGAAACGGCGTCGACCAAAGGGCTAGTAGTGAATACAGTGTGGTGCAACTTTTATCATGCGTACCGCAAAGGAGTGGAACTCGTTGCCTGCGAGTGTGTTCCCCGACCATTATAATTTGGGCGTGTTAAAAACAAGAGTGAATAGGCTGTTTCTAGACGGGCATGATACATCCTTGACCGCATCGTCACTTAACAACAGGTGAGATTGCGGTCAAATGCAAATCTATTTTATAATAAAATAAAAATAAAGTTAAATTGAAAAAAGTAGTTTAAATGGCAATAAGTGAATAGTATGGTATTTAATCAACTGTTTCACTCTTAATGGATGTTTTATGGTATACTGTTGAATGATCGCAACGCAAGCCTAGTGAGTGCTAGTGAGCAATAAAGTATTTTCGAGGAGCACTAGCTCGGTAAATGGCATAATTAAATCATCTGCTCTGCTTGCCGACAGCGACGCGTAAAAGTTTAACTATAGCATAAACAAATATATATATAGCCACTATAGAAGGCGCCCGCAACTTGGTTCGCAGAGGAGAAAAAAACATTACCCCTATTTTTTTCTTCAGCGTAGTCGTGTAAAAAGTATCCTATAACCATTTGAGGATACCCAGTTACCTGTGAACCAGAAATAGTTAAATCCATTTAGCCGATTTGGTGTGATGAGGCCACAACGACACATACGAATCAACAAACAAAGAAAATATATATATAAGTATATTTTCAATTCAGGGACAATTCACGTAAAGCGGACAGTTACAAAAAAGATTTTGGTAATATTTGAGTATATTCTACCTATATTATATCCTCTATATAGATATATAATATTTTTACAGTACAATTTATAGTTAACTAGTTAAAGGAAATTAAAGTTTTGACTAATTAACAGATATGCGCTACTTCAAATCCAAGTAGGTGTTAAAAAGTTAGATTGAATTAAACAAGTCGTGAAATGTATATTTGATTAAATGAGTCTATTTTTTTAAAGTTGATATATTTTTTTCTTAATTTTTTGGAACAGCTATTAATGTACAGATCATCCACGCCAAGTCTCATAATGGGCCTGGTAGTTGTTTAGAAGTTAAACTAGTTCCAATGCCAGAGCCCGGTGGCCGGCTTGTGTCTGCCTTCTTCTGCGCGTATTTCGATCGAAAGATGGTTATCCTATTTTTCTGTTAAATTAGAAAATAACCTGGGCGTTCTGCTCGTAGTAAGTTTTTCCTGACGCATTTTCTTATTTTATCGGCTACACATGTATCGTCTCGGTTGTGAAAGTGTAAAAATATGTAGTTTCCGCCGGGTCCAATGGAAGAATTTCGTGGAAAATGTTTCTTGTACGTGTGTTGTAATGTTCATACGTAATGACAACGTCTTGAGGTCCCGCTACTAATAAAACTTTCCAGATTCTGACTGCGGCCACCTACCGGGTCCAAAAGCTAAACTAATTATCCAGGGACCCATTTGAATGCACAAAAAAATCTTTAAAAAAGATAGTAATTAAAAAAACAAAATCCCGACTGCGTAAAAAACTAAAAAGAAAAATACAAGTCCAGTACCCTAGAAATTTGTTAAGTTATAATGAAAATCTTTCGTGATTCATGATCGATACTCACAATATAACAAATAATAAATTCTAATATGGAACAGCTATTTTCAACAGTCGGGACACATAAGAAATCTAGAGTCCCGATTCTTTAAAATGTTCTGTTCTGTTCCATATTAGAATTTATTATCATTTTTTATTTTATACTTTTTAATTAAAATTATAAAAGTCAGTCAATTTCGAAATCTTTATCGTGGGGGTTATTGAGAAGCTTGCACAGATTTGTTACAATTAAATGAAAATTTAGTCAGATCGGCTTGCTAACCAACGTTAAATCGTTATAGTTCGTAACTGGTCATTCAAGATTAAAACTGATATATAAGAAAGAAACCTAATGATTTTCAACTCCCTATCCAAGAAAAAAATAAAAATCGACGTACTATATCGAGTGGGGTATCCCACTCGATATAGTACGTCGATTTTTATTTTTTTCTTTTTCACAATATGGCGTGTCATTATCGCCATTTTGAGATTTCATCATTTTTATGTCTTTAGTGACATTCGCACAATTTAGACAAATCGAGAGATATATAAGAATCATCAAAATCGGTCCACGCGTTTGGTCTCTAGAGTGCCAGATAGGAACAAACATACATACATACATACAAACATTACATACATAGACTGATAAACACATTACCACTCCTATGCGTCGCGCAGCCAGGTAAAAAGGGTCATGTCTTTTAGTAGGAGTTAGGACAGAAAAAAATTTCGATTGCAGTGCCACCTACTAGGTCCAATTGTAAATATAAATTCACCAGGTTTCCACTAAAATGCACCCATAAGTCATACATCCGTTTTTTTTTCATTTAAATTCGATTACGACCCCACCTACCGGGTTCAATTGTATTTTCAAACCATCCAGGAACCACTCAAATATACACACAAAATTTCACCCAAATCGGTTCAATCCTTTAAGAGGACTTAGGTGACAAACACACGTACAGAAGAATTATATATATAACGATATACACACAAAATTTCATCCACATAGGTCCAGTCCTTTAGGAGGAGTTAGATGACAAACACACGTGCAGAAGAATTATATATATGAAGATGTAATTGAAGCCCAATTACCGAAATTGTAGAGGTTGTCGAACAAAAAATAGGGTAGGTGCGCGACCACCATTGAAGCTAGTTACATGGAGAGAAAATTCAAGTTTAGGTAACCAGAATAAAGTTAACTTAACCAGATTGTCGTGTAATACATACGACAGCTAACTATTTTGTCGACTTTACTACTAAAATCTGGTAATAGCTTACAAGAATATCTAGCACAGTTAAACATAATGCTGGTACACATAATTAAAATTTGTGTATAGTGCACAAAAACCTATCTGTATCCATTACAAATAGGTTTTGTTAAGTATAACGGAATTGGTATCGTTCGTAACACCATGCTTTATTTTGGAGATAACGATATTTTTAGTAACGATTAATAGATTATTATAGTGACTATCAACAAATTTAATGCAAATATTACCAAGATGAGATTTTAGCAAACTATATATTTTTTACACTTTACTACTTATTTTGTGTTTACTACCAACATTGTGGGTAGCCATTATTATCACATCAAATGATTGAGTTTACTATATTAAAAAAATAATATTGTTCAGTTTACTATATTTTTTTGGTAATTACAACAATGTTTTATTTTTTGCTCCAATATTCAGTATAAAAGGTAAAAAATATGTACATATTTACCGTTTTGTTAAAAAAAGTTGAAATCTGTCTATTTTGTCACGAAATTTTCATATAAGTATAATTTTTGCGACTCAACTGACAGATCTTAACTTTTTCTTAATTAACAACACGGTAACTATGTAAACTTTTTTAAACACTCAATTGCAGCAAGCTTGTATACAAGCAGTCTTACTAAAGTAAAGATACCCTCTACGCCAAGCTACGTTATTTTCTATTTTTAGAATAAATGCTCATTACTTGCTTAAAACTTTTTCTGTAAGAAACATTACCTAAACGGGCGTTAAACCTACGACCCTGAAATCATCGTTTCTTGAAATCCAGGTGGCAACACTCTATCATCATATCAAAGTATGATATATATCATAGTATGATTGGTGGATATTGACACTTCTAGTCAAAAAGTTCTGACGCCAGTGTCACCACTTGGTGATTTTTCAATTTCTAGGCCTTCATTTTGTATAAGTACTATCATTATATATAGTATCTTACATGTTAAAATGTACTCGGCCAACTGCCAGGATTCCAATAATTTTACAATGTCCTTGTCCCTTTCCTGATTTGGAACACTTCTATAATATCTATTTATTAAACTAATCACACTATTTGTCACAGTCAATGTCTCTGCACGCGCACGCACTGCTCGCTCCGAAAGATGAAATGTTAAACAAACCAACGGCAGCCAGTCGGTGTTGCCAACCAAAGTTCAGGCAATCAATACAATATATTTGCAAACGTAAGCAACGTTTCGTTTGATATTAGATTCACATGTTGCACAAAACATTATATCATGGTACTGATAACATCATCTTGTAAACAGTACTACGAGTATATAGATTTGGTTTTTTTTCTACTTGCGTTATTTAGAGACAACCTACATATTGAATTGTTTAATTGACAGCTACCAACAACAAATGAATTATGGGGTAAACAGTACTATATGAATCTAGCTTATTTAAACAACAAAATATTTTTTTGTTACTTGCGTTATTTTAGAGACAACGTAATTATTGCATTGTTTAATTAACAGCTAGCAACAACAAACCAATTATGGAGTAAACAGTACTATATGAATCTAGCTTATTTAAACAACAAAAATAATTATTGTTACTTGCGTTATTTTAGAGACAACCTAAGTATTGTATTGTTTAATTGACAGTTAGCAACAACAAATGAATTATGAAGGTATACTTTACAATTATCGAAATTTTCTCTCTACAATAATAATATGTTCTTATAAATAGCTTTGAGTATTGTTTACTAAAATGTTTTTACTATAATATTCTGGCATTTATTAAAATACGACTATTTGTTGTTAAAAATCAATACGGTAAACTTAACTTAATTCTGTTTCTTTATACTAGAATGAAATTTACAATATGTTCTGGTAGTATTGTTATAATAATTTCTTTCCGTGTATGTGTTTCTCAAACATGCAATGAAATATTTATGTTATGTTCCTTATAATAGGCTGCGAAGTATAATGTTTCAGGTGCGGCTAGGAAAAGAGGTCGTTAATGGAATTTCATAAAAAACATGCAGGCGTAGGCCGGCAGTCATCTTTTTTAATTTCTATTACACATAACTTTGTGGCACAGGCATCATGACATTCTGCCACTATGTGTATATCTATACTATTATAAAGTTGTAAAAATGAAATGTCTGTACATTGAAGACATTTAAAAAAAAATGATTGTTTCGGACTTTATGGAGCTCACCACTAAAACGAAAAGTATTTATTTTTTGTATGTGTCGTTGTGGCTTCATCACGCAAAATAGGCTTAACCAATTTCTACTATATTGGCACACGGCTAGCCGGGTATCTCCAGATAATTATAGGATACTTTTTACCCAACTACGCTGAAGAAAAAAAGAGGGTTATGACATTTTCCCCTCCGCGTACGAAGTTGCGGGAAATCTTCTAGTCAAAAAATAAAACTTTGATTTTTTGTTGTATATTTCATTGCATGTTTGAAAAAAGCACTATAAATACCTCGGCGGGAAATATGAAGTTGCCCGCCTCAGACCTATCCGGCCTCGCTTTGCTCGGCCATCTATATGTCATCGGTCGGCAACCCCTTTCGTCCCGGCCTCTGTAGTAGTATTATGCGACCACGGCAGCTTGTTTCTTTATATAGAACTTTATTTATAAAATAGGTTTCAATTAGTATTGCAAACAAGTACATTCATGCACTTTGTCTGACTCAAATAAGTTTTACACATTTAATTGTTAGGTTATCTTTAATTTATGTTACTATATTACTATGTAAATGTATATATTTAGACATCATTAAACCATGATGTATTTTCTTTTTTTTCAGGCAGTGTTTTTATCTATACTATTATAAAGTTGTAAAAAAGAAATGTCTTTACATTAAAGATATTTTCAAAAAATTGATTGTTACCGACTATTTGGAGGTCACTAAAACGAAAAATATTTTTGTTTAGATTTTATGTATGTTTGTATGTGTCGTTGTGGCTACATCACGCGAAATTGGCTAAACGGATTTCACTTATTTTTGGTACACGGGTAGCTGGGTATCTCCAGATGGTTATAGGATACTTTTTATCCGACTACGCTGAAGAAAAAATCAAGGGTTATGACTTTCTCCTCCGCGAACGAAGTTGGCGCCTTCTAGTTATATTATAAACTTCATTTGAACTCGCAAGTATTTTTGAATTATGAACTCTGCGCAACAAGTGTCACAAAAATTAAAATACCGACGATGACGTCGACGGTATCCGTGGCGAAGATTCCGAGAAGAACGTTTTATCAGACCAAACTTCATTAATAAGTAAACGGTTTAATGAGAAATTTCCCCTTTTTTACGAAGAAAGTGAAAAACATCGAGTACTTATAGCGAACACCTGAGACGATGAAGTTCCTTGAAATTATAGTTTTTTTTTACTTTTGCTCTACCCGAGAGGTTGATAAGTGCCTGCTTACAGATTCATTGTGGCCATTATAAGTAGGGAAGGTATTTCTTCGAATTCTCAGAGCCCTTTGAAGTTTTGCCGAGGTACTGAAATCTTAATAATTTTTCGTGTACAAGTTTGTCGAAGAGGGTTATGCTATGGGACGCTTGGATAAAAACTATTTGGGGTCTTTGTTCACCGGGTAGGTAAGTGTATTCGTGTTACATGTATATGTCACCGTTATATTATAAATACCGTTAGATTATAATCTACCTAGCGAAATTGTAAACTATCGAAAGATTGTTAACCGTGTCATACTATTCCCATTTAACGCATTATTTTTCGTTAGATTATATTCTGTCGAGTAGAAACCGTCAAATTGACAAATTGTCGGTCTTACGGCTACATTATAGACCTCCGCGGCTCGCTCGCTTCGCTCGCTCGTTAGGGTCGCAGTTCAACCTAACACTCCTCCTCGCTTCGCTCGTCGTCGTACCTAACCTAGCCCAAGTCGGACCTGCCTTAAGGTGAAATAGATAAACTGACTCTATGGTTCGAGGAAAGTTGTGCTAGACCGGCTGCAAGTAACAAACTGACGATGACGAGATTAAAAACGCCGGGCATACGGCGTTCAACCAATGAGAGCGTGAGCTGCGTTCTGATGCATGGTAATTCACAATTTGACGGTTTCGCGTCAACAGATTATAATTTACCGAAAATCAATCCGATAAATTTTAATTAGTACGTTACGGATCACAGTCTTTCGATAGTTTATAATCCCGCGAGTTATATTGTAATCTAACGGCATTTATAATTTTACGGTAACATATATAACTAGCACAGAAACGATTTGATTTTGAAAAGCGACGCCGAATAAAGCATTTTTCTGAATGCATTAACACTTTTCCGGTAATGACATGATTTTATTGATTATCGGTTTATTCAACAAATTCATACTGTAATAATGGGAACACCGGCATCGTGCTCCGTCTTGATACCACACTCACATGGTGGAGGGTAGTTTCAAACAAATAGAACCGACACCGAAGGAAGAGCACACACAAACTCTAAAATGGCTCTACAGGCCAAAAGAGATCATAGAGAACAAAAAAAAACCTAAGGAGGAGGTCAGTTGGTGGATAAGTCCTAAAGTGATTGGGTGATGTACAGTTAGAAAGAAAGAAAAGAAATAAATAATGATTTATTTTGAAATACGCACAGGTAAAACAACATCATAGTGCTTATGACTAAAGAAGAAAAACAAGATAGAGTGTTGGTGGTATTTGAAAAAAGGAGCCCACTTAGCATGTGTCGGTGCATGTAGTGCATCGACGCTGATTTTCAGTGGGTCCATAAACACAAACAAACACATAACTTTACCTAAGCCACAGAATAGATAATAGTACAAGTACAGAAGGCTCACTACTTTGATCTTTACACAAGCCGCTTTTTTCTTAGCAATATCATTATGATTTCGTCGACTCCAGCGCAAGCCAAAGCGAACGTTAAGGCTGTGTACGAACGGTGAATATGAATTGGCTCACTCGCCGCGTCCCCGACGGTGGGGGCTGTCAACGACTAGAAATAAAATAATGTATCGCCCATTTATTTCTTCCATTAAATATAGAGAGCAATAAATGTATATTCTTCATACATTATATGCATCATTTCATTATTTATCTCTAAAATAATAAAAAGACGACAGACAGACGCGACAGGGGACGTCGTTTTATAATATTTAGTGATTTGAACGGTTGTTAATACATAGATATAAAATACATACTAAAGCCTTCCTGAAGAATCAAGCTGCACGTTAGTGAAAACCGCATCAAAATCGGCCGTGTAGTTCCGAGTTTATCGCGAACATACATACAAACAGACAGACGCGACGGGAGACTTTGTTTTATAACATTTAGTAATTTGAGCTATTCGAGCAAGCCACATATTATGAATACTTCGAATATACTACGAATAAGTCGTCAATAGGTTACTATAGTGTGCATTAAAAATAACATTGAGTTTGTTTGAAAAAATCAAAAACAAAAAAATATTTACATAAATCTTGAAAATTGTTGAACAAATGTTAATTCTCTTATAGAGTAGACTCGACTCCTGGGAGTTAAAGTTTATGGTCAGAGGCAACCGGGAAGATTGTGAAAACTCTATCAAAACCTGTTTAGTAGTTTAGGAGAAGAAAGCGCACACGTACCTACTGGATATGCGAAAAGTAATTTGTAGTTAGAGAAAATCGAATACCATTTACTGATTTAAACACGATAATTTATCATTGTGAACATGATAATTTATTATAAACATTGATAAAAACGTGAAGGAAATATATTATTTGAGCAAAATAACTAAATAAATGTGGAACGCTGCTATTATACCATGTTGCCAGCTTGCTTGAGCAGCATTTTTTAACAGTGCTGGTAGGACCTACCTGCATACGAATTGTTGTATTAGTAAATAGGTATGTATACCCTGTATACCTACCTACTTAAATTAATAAACTAGAATCTAAATACCCATATGTCAGCAATTAATCGATTCTAAATTACATAAAACTGGATAAAATTGTTCTGAGTATATTATCTACTTGATTAATCCAATGTTAAATATGGAAGTAGGTACCTACAATTTCTTGTATTATTATACATTTACTACCTAGTACCTATTATGTTCATTTACATTTCTCCCGACACATCACAAGAAAGAAAAACGAGTGATTTGAATTTCTGTTTTTGTTCCTGCAACCCGCTGCGATACAATATTTTTTAGCCTTATCTATATTTAATAATTTAAGCACAAATTATCTCATAATCTTCCTAAATAGTCCGTCTTTACACATTAAATACACGAATGCGGCACGCTCACTCGCGACGTAAATCCAGAAAGCGAGAGCGTCTAGCGTGCGCGAGCGTTCCGAGGTAGACCGTGGCAGCCACTGAATAAACCCCTCTGGAAGGGGCCGCCGGCATGTATGTACTTGTAGCGACGAACGTAAATCGCGGAGTGAGCCCCGCCTGCCTAAGTGTAAATACCAAATGTAGCGTGCAGTCTTAATACTACCTATTACCGGCGAAAACCATCCAGAAGGGGCGTCAATAAATTGAGACCGGGAGTCGTTAATGGGTAAACTTATTACATCCATACCATCTATACGAATATTATAAACTAAAAGGCGCCCGCAACTTCGTTAGCGGAGGAGAAAAAGTCAAAACCCTTAGTTTTTTCTTCAGCGCAGTCGGGTAAAAAGTAGGTATCCTATAACCATGTGGGGATAACCAGCTACCCGTGTACCAAAAATAGTTGAAATCCGTTTAGCCGATTTTGCGTGATGAAGCCACAACGACACATACAAACATACAAATAATCCAAAAAATATATATTTTTATTAGTGACCTCCAGTCAATAACAATATTTTTTTTGGAAATATTTTCAATGTACAGACATTTCATTTTTACAACTTTATAATAGTATAGATGCGAAAGCAACGTGTCTCTTCACGCTTAAACCACCGAAGCGGAAGTTTGTATTGGGAACCAATCACTGAAAACATATTAGGCTACTCAGTTTCTCGGTAACGTAGGCGAAGCTGCGGGCAAATGTTAGTACATATTACATGTAGACTTAGACCTATATATGCAGATTATATAGGTATAAACATAGTCGGTTAGACGTAAGAAACTTGTTCTTGAGGTGGAGTTTTAACTTTGTTCAGTTAGAAGTATACCGAGTTGAGTGAGTGTGAAAGTTAATAGAAACACACAACCGTGTATATCTGAAGAGTTCCGGAGTTTTTTTTCTAGTATTTTGACCACAGCTACAGTGCAATGGAAGTAATCACTGTCGGGCTGCAGGGTTCGACGACCGAGCTGTTCGATTGACCGTCCCCGTCGCGATCTGATTGCCGGGGCAATAGGCGATGTGCATGCGTTGCTCCAATACTGTGCTGCGCGGGCGCACCCATGCCCTGACTAATTGCTGCTATCACGTCCGCTAACCACATTGTGTGGCTCGTGATTATTTATTTATAAATTACGGATTGATATTAATGCCCGCGACCGCTAAGCTACCCGCTAAATCCTAGAATTAAGTTTTTAAATATCGTTATACAGACTTAGTAAGAATAATGTTAAGCCATCGTATTTTGTCGGAAATAGTATATTACTGCAGAGGGCGGGAAAAGTCATTCATTTCGTGGATGAGTACAGTTTTGAAGGACGAGGCGTAGCTGAGATACGAATCCACGAAATGACATTCCTGCCGAGGCATGTATACTGCTTTTCTCCAAATTTGCGAGGAAATTTGACACATGTTTATGTAACTTATTTTCGTAAAAATAACACGACAGATAATATTTGTCAAAATGAAATTCACGTTCCCGCCTTTATTTTTTTTAAGGATATTAAAGTTAAAAGTTTTGATTCCGAATTGTATATCCATACTAATATTATGAATGCGAAAGTGTGTCTGTCTGTCTGTCTGTCTATTACATCTTCACGCTTAAACCGCTGAACCGATTTGAATGAAATTTTGTATGGAGATAATTTGAGTCCCGGGTAAGGACATAGGCTACTTTTTATCCTGGAAAAATACCCTTATCCGCGATAAACGAATTTAAGGCGGACGAAGTCGCGGGCAGAAGCTAGTTTGGTTATAAATGAAATATAGTAATGAAATTAAATAAAAAGAAAACCCATAGCAATAGTTATAATAAATATATACATTATTACTTTTAGTTGAAACTTCAATTCCTAAACGCACAACATTAAAAAAAACATACCTTTGCTACAAAATATTTATTAGTTCCTGAAGATCATTAAGACTAAATAAACTATATTATGATTTGGACACAATAATTATTGTTTTTTTTTTCTATTATTATTGGCTTTAACATAATATATACAAATAGATTTATGTATATATTACATATATACCTATATATATTAAATTTATATATATACATTTAAATCTTTAATCTTAATTAGTAAATACATAAATATTTAAGTCAAAAATGACAAGAAAAATAAGAAAGTACAATTAATCTAGTCTGGTCTAAGGGTATGCCAGCCATAACTTATTTAGCCTGGCCTTCAATGATGCCACAAATTGTGATTGCCTCACAGATACCGGTAAGTTATTCCATAATTTTACGGAATGCGCAGTAAAAGATTTCCTGTACATACGTGACTTATTGGCCGGAAAGGCAAGAGAATAATTGGCACTCGAGCGCAGGCGGTAGCCACTACCAGTAGCCATAAATGAAAATCTTTCGGATAAGTAAGAAGGTGAGGCAGGGCTAAATAAAACGTTAAACAGCCATGACAGGACATGTACATCTCTACAACGACGGATTGGAAGCCAGCCGAGCTGGTTGCGGAACTGGGATACATGATCGAACTTACACAGCCCAAATATGTACCTAATGCAAACGTTCTGTAAGCGCTCAAGCTTGTCAAGCAGTTCCTCCTTAAGGTCCAGAAAAGCTATGTTCCCATAATCGAGGAGCGGGAGTAGAAGAGGCTTAAAAAGAGATATTTTAGTGTGTAGTGGGAGGAAGTTCTGCAAACGCCTCAGAGAATGAAGTGATGCTAACAATTTCCTGCTGACCTCGGCTATGTGAGATGACAAAGAAAGTGTCTGATCTATGTGTCTAATATATTATATAAGTGTAAGTGGTATAATGTATTAAAAGATATAAAATATCCAAGTATAATTTTGACGCTCCGCTCGCTCCGCTATACATGGTCACAATACAAACCTAACCTAACCTATAGTTTTCGGTTTTTGACCCATTTTGACGCTATACATAGGAGGTAGGTCATTATCTCAAATAGAAGTACATATTCCAGTTTATACCAGTACTACATTATACCCCTTGAGCGTTATATCGAACATACTTATATCACATATACGTTATTTTATTTATTTTTTATTTATTTATTAGGCTCACACAACAAGTTACAGTCGCATAAAAATCAACATAAAAAGCTTAAAGTTAAGGTCTGGACTATAACTCTAAACAATGTGTGCACAGAAAGACTAATAAAATTTTGTGAAAAATTAATCGCTAGAGACAAATTATATAAAATTTCTTAAAATTTAGGGATAACAACAATTTAACTTTGTGTTTACAGTATTAACTAATTAAACTTTACCTATTATACATTTGCGTAAAACTAAATGACGTAAAATATTTTTTTTACAGTGTTTTTAAATGAGAGTAAGCTGTTTTTAAAAATGTCCAAAGAAGGATGTTCAGACACCGTTTCATTATACAATCGGCACATTCTTTAAGTTATACCATATGACTGTTACATTAATAGTAGTTATTGGTCAGGCTGCGGAGCGTTTCGACAGCCGATACTTTTATGTAACAAATTACAGAATTTCTTAAGTATCAGAGCGAATTACAAAAGTATTTAATGTTTCCAAAAATAACCATTATTTAAGGAAGTTGCCGTTCATGGGTGTTCTTTTTTTCCACCCTTTTACACAAATAGCTTATTTACACTTCGTTGATCCAAACTAATATTTTTGAAAAAATATATGTGTTAGAATATAAAATTGTGTATATTATATCAAAATATGGTAGGTGTCGCTAACTTGCAAGTAAAAAAAAAAAACTTAAGCAGACAAAAATGTTGACTTTAAAGGAAGCTAGGGCTTTAATTTTTTTGTTAAATGTGTCTTATATACATATATAAAATATCCGAAGGACGTGTCAATCGGTAAAGTAGTTTGGCTAAAAAAATAAAAACTGTTTTTTTTTTTAATTATTTCGCTTATCGTAAGTATTTAAGGCTTAATATTCAGTAAAATTATTTTTGGCAATAAGGCAAATGAACGTGCATATTCAGTTTTCATATTCAGCCAGGGGCGATTTTACTATAGCAGTCCGGACAGACCCTTTGAAACATAGATGTCTTGTGTAAGCCGCTACTTAGTTTGATAGTTAAATAAAAAATATATATATTTCTAGGGGGGCACTCCATACATGTAACCAAAACTGAAAAAAAAAAAACAGCAAATATCAATGTGTGGCACATCATTCGATAGATCTTCTAAAAAACATTTTGATGTGTCTAAAATTTTTATTTTTATTTAGTGAATATTTTCGGAAATATTCTCTCCAAAAGTAGCAAAAATAGTATCCCGCCCTGGTAAACGGTAAACGGTATGTTAAAAAAAATATGAAAAAATTTACAAATATATAACTTAATAAGTACTTCCAACGAAAATTGTTTTGAACATGATCGGACATACCGTTTTTAAGTTATTGCCAAAAAACTGCGCTTCTCAGTAAAAGGACGTAAGTGCCGGGGAGATACGCTCTTTTGTTAGTGTTCTTTTTTCATATCGTATTTTTTTCGTCTGTAGTGCATTTTTTTGTATAAACGGCTGCGGGGAACCCTACATTGAGCATGGTCCGACATGCTCTTGGCCGGTTTTCTTTTAGTATGAACGGCTGCGGAACCGGCTCTTGGCCGGTTTTTTGGAAAAATAATCGTTGCCATTTTATTAATATTGCTAATGACCTCATCACGATTGCTTGGTTAAAATCTTTCGGCTTTCTGGCGGGCACCGGTGAAGATAGAATATACAGGAAACTTCTCTTATCTTTGAAGCACTGCAATCAGTGGCAGTAAACGAATATCAGTGACAGTTGAAGCAAGTCGGTAGATTGAAGAAGTAATTGAAATAGCTTTTAGAATTCAATAACCTCCGAACCCACGCTTCTTCCGTCCGGCCACATACATTATGAGGCGGAAGCGATCTTTATTGCAAACGTTCGTATCTGCTGCCTTGCTATAAATGTAGCTGTTATGCCCCGGTACGATAAAGTACACCATTAATTATTTCGCTCTTCCCCGTCATCTGTCGGATAGTAAACGGTATTGTACTTTACAAGGAAAGGTACCCAACTGTCCGGCTCCGATTTGATTTATTTTTATATATGTTAGAGAGTAGTGTAAAATAACGAAGACGTATTTTTCTTCGCTGCCCATTCTCAACCTTTTCGGAGAAATAGTCCTCCAGAGTACTAAAAAGTGGCAAAACTCTTTAACTTCTGTAGAGAGTTTTGGTAAAGCAAATTGATAGTTAATTACTGACTTGATTATAAATAAAATATAATTAAAAATTTAATGCACCGGTGTTTTTATTTCGGCTCAAACTTATATTTTACAAAATAAATACCCATCAAAGTTTCATACCAGTTAGTACTGGGTCATTCAATTGAGACGGGTGGGACATTAAACTCTTTTTTACCTACACTTTGCTTTATTTCGACCAAACGGCAACGATTTACATATTGAACATGACATTATCACATACTTGAATAGTCATTGCATACTGTACAATTGAAAAAAGTATGAAAATGTCATTATTATTATGAGAAATTGATGGTATAAGAAGTGTGACAGGTGGGACTTCAAGGTGCCTCTTGTCTCCGAGTTGACTTACACCATTCGCAATTGGTATATAAGAAACTATGAAACTTTTGTTAAACAACCTATCTTTATATAGTTCCTGATATTGTATAGATTACGTATTAGTATAATATAAGCAAATAACTCGTAAAACAAAATAATTTTAGTTCTCAATGCTTGTGACGAGTGGGACAGTACTTTCTGACGGGTGGGACGAGTAACATTTGGGCATACAAATAAATGTATGAAAAATATAAACAGTTATTTTGTATTTACTTTAAATCAGCTCTGTAATGAATTATATAATGTTACAAGTAATCATTTCAGTAGTTTTCTTAGAGCAATGAGCCAAAATCTTTGAAAATCTTAGCCACTTACACAGATAGAGAAAAAAAATGGTAGAAACAAATAAAAAATATTAATCATTAGTAAAATTTTAGTGAATCCCAGGACAAGGAGATTGTACTAACGGTTACAAATCAGTTTTACTAACTGTATTTAGCAAAAAACTATCTATTGTTGGAAAAACAATACTGTTTACTAAAAACAAGTAAACTTTTATTTGAATTCAAATATTGGAACATACTTGCTTTTAACACTGTTTTATTGGAAATACAATACTGTTTACTAATAGCAAGCAAACTTTGAATGTAGCTTTATTTCTAGTATGTTGGCGATCCTGTATTTGGACGGCTTGGGCGACATTGATATTGTTGGCTGAAATAGCTATAAATGTACTGTTATTCTTCAAGTTTTTGTATTTTATTAGGCCAAGTGACAATTTTATTTGAAAACTGGAAGAATAACGGTATTTTTATAGCCATTTCAGCCATCAATATCAATGTCGAAACTCTCAAGATTTTTAAATATTTTCATCCATTCCCCATTACAATATACAGACGCGTCCGCACTGTAGCCTGACCCAAGCGATCCAAAGGCCCAACGGTGTATGAGATATACTAGGAGATCACCATTGCAGCGACCGTGGCGAAAACCGTATTAACGGTCGCTGATCAAATCGTGTTCTTCTAGCTATCTTAGGAGTTTCGTGTTTATCACACGCTTCATCACCTTAGAGAGAAGGGAGGTGATTGCGTCAGGCCTGTAATTCGATAGATCTGACCTGTCTCTTATTTGGGCACTGGATGCACATTGGCTGTTTTCCATGAAGACGGTTTCCTGCGCTTTGTGGTAGGAAAGCGCGAAGAGGCGCGTTAACACAGGGCACAACTCACGAGCACACTGCTTGACCACCACATCCGTCTCACCCACTCGCCTTTTGAACATCTAGACAGAGCAATTCCCGCCGGACATCCCTTTGAGTGAAGGTTATCTTCGGCATGGAGTATTCGCAACACGGGACGGTAGGCAGTACGATGCTTCTATCATCGTTCGAAGTCGAGTTCGAGGCAAAGAGGGTACCCAAAAGCTTGGCTTTCTCTTTAGCACTGTGGGCCAAGTTACCTTCAGCATTTCGCAGGAGTGGTAAGGACGTCTGGTAGAAGTTTCCCTCGGCAGCCTTGGCGAGCGATCAGAAGGCACGACTTCCAGAGGGGTACCCTGCGATTCGCTCACCAATTCTGCCGACGAAATCGAATTTAGCTTTGGCAATTTCTCGTTTACTGGCCCTCGAAGCAGCATTTAATTTGCGTTTCACATCAGATATGCTAGCTTCCTTATTGATACGGGCCCGCCGCTACCGCCTCCGCATACGACCCTACCCTCGTCCTTTTGGGGGCACTGGTCAGCAAGTTCGAATCGACACTTGATCGAAGTGGCCTCTTGTTGTAGGCCGTAAACTTTAGCTTCATAATTTTGGTTTACTAAACTTATTTTACAAAACATGACAGTGGCGAGATTGTACGCACACAGACAGATAAGCCTCGTAAATGATGTCATCTGCTTTTCAAGAGTGGTCCGACTCTGGTCACGTGACACGCGCAAAAAATATTTCAATTATTTACGGATAGTTTTTTTATTCATAAAAATACAAAGAATTTATTTTCCGGCATTGTTCGACTTCATTTGGGGGTGAAAATAACCCTATTGTTGGTGTCTATTAATCACAATTCCAAGAACTCAATTTATCTATCACCGACATTATTCTCAACCCAATTTATCTATCACCGACAAACTGGAACCAACTTAGTTTCGTACAATTCATTTATAACCAACCGGCTATCTGAAACTTCAAGGTTTGAAAATGCATTCGAAATAGATGGCGTCGAAACCTCCACGATTTCCCAGGCAGCAACACCACTGTTGATTTATCACGAGCGAATCAATAGTTCCCATCGTCGCCATTGCCAGCTAAAAGCTTTAGTTTGGCATTACGCTTATGTACAGATTGTTGCAGTTGGCAAATGCATTTCTAGAAATTGGACATACATTCTCGTTTGGGCTTCGAATTGATAATCGTGCTTTTTTGAACAAGCTATACTAATGACTTTAAATTTTTCGTTTTCGAAACAATCGTTTTTTATCAAACTACATTAAAGGCTGTAGCCGGGTGATTATTCGAGCGTTTTAACCGCCTCATTAGTCTGTTCGCAATATTAACCAATTCATAAAAGCAATCAACCTAATTTTGATAATAATTGTAAAAAGCTGGGACTTCTACAATACAACCGGTAAATGGCGCCACAAGTCATATGGAATTCGTCAATATTTGGGGCAGACTAATGAGACGGTTAAAACGCTCAAATAATCACCCAGCCGTGTTTCTATACAAAATTAACCTTTCTATCAAATGCTCTTGTTATTTTATTTTTATATAATCCTTGTAGGCAAAGCTCTGTTCCCAAAAGAAGAACCATGTACGAGGGTTGCTACTTATATATCCGGAAACAAAAAAACAAACAAACGTACACGGCTGAAAATAGTTTTATTGTTTTTCAAAGTATTCCCCTTGATGATCTATGCACTTTTGCATTCGCGTGAACCAATTTTTAAAGCACTTCTGCCACTCCGCCTGAGGTACCTCCATAACGTGTTGTTTGAATGCGTCGACAGCATCTTCAGCGGTCGAAAATCGTTGACCGCGTAATTTATTCTTTATATTTGGAAATAAATAAAAATCGTTGGGTGCCAAGTCAGGGCTGTACGGCGGATGACCCGTTAATTCCACATTTTGACCCTCCAAAAATAGAGTTGTTTCGCGTGACGTATGACAGCTGGCATTGTCATGATGAAGAATGATTCTTCGTCGCTGGTTAGTTTTACGAATTTGTTCAAATACTTCCGGTAAGCAAATGGTCGTGTACCACTCTGAATTAACCGTTCTACGGTTTTCTAGTGGCACTGTAGCTACATGGCCATTAATACCGAAGAAGCAGGCCACCATTTGTTTCAATGTACTTTTTGCACGAGTAACTTTCGTAGGGTTCGGCTCATTTTGAAACACCCATACCGTTGATTGTTGCTTCGTTTCGGGATCGTATGCATAGATCCAGGATTCGTCACCTGTATAGATGTTATAAACGGCTTTTGAGTCACCACGGTTATATTTTTTTAACATTTTATTGCACCATTCGACGCGAGCATGTTTTTGCTCATTTGTTAAGTTGTGGGGTATCCAACGCGAACAAATTTTTTTTACAGCCAAATAATTATGTAATATGCTATTAATGCTGGTCATAGAAATACCCAGAGTCGCCTCTATCTCGCGGTACGTAACATGTCGGTCGTCCATTATAAGTTTTCGCACAGCCTCAATATTTTGTTGTACAACGACCGATTTCAGGCGACCTGCCTTAACTTCGTCCGTAAGCATACTACGTCCACGATTGAACTCACTAAACCAGTGATACACAGTAGTTTTAGATGGGGCTTCATCACCAAAAGTTGAAGTTAGTTGATCTATGCACTGTTGTTGCGTTAAACCACGCCGAAAATCATAATAAATCATAGCACGAATATTTTCACGAGTGAGTTCCATTCTTGCTGCGAGATGACATTTAAAACCCGTCAAAAACAAAACACGAGCGTTAATAAGGAAGAAAAAATATACCTTATATACTTAAAAAAGTTCAAATTTTACCATGGCGGTCAAATATGCTATTTAAGAAGATTGTAATCCCGGTTTCCGGATATATAAATAGCAGCCCTCGTACACTTGTCAGTTTTGGTAATATGGCGGTTTGTTATTTTTGCTCTTTAACGAGCCTGCGGATAAAGCGTTTTGCTTTCTCTTCACTTCGGTAAACAGTTTAAATTGAAACCATAGTCCTGATTGCGACTTGCTCTCGACTAGTTTTTGCTGAGGTTTAATTGTTTCAGCTTTTTCGGTTAATTACAGCATTTGGGATTGTGCAATCAAGACGTCGCAACAGGATGCTAGTGACATAATAACTATGATCGCCGAACGGACGCTTGGCAAATGCTATAGCATACCACCGTACATAGTTGCACCTTATTACCTTCTCGGTATCCATAATATGTCAGTAGAATGTAAATGTATGATGTGCCTACATCTACTGCCCTAATAAAAACAAGATTTTCTTAAAAAATACCTAAACATCGGATGTGGTTGGAACGGATAAACAAACAATTGAATCCCTATTGTTCTTTGTTTTGTCCTCCCACTGAAAATCCAAATGTGAACTATCATTAGACAAATCATTCACCCGTCACCGAAGGCATAGGTTAGGCTCGTAATCTTATCGAACAGTTGATTGCATTGTTTTCCTGCAGTATGAATCAGAGCATTGTTTGCCGCTTACCGCCGGAGTGCCCTTTGACGACATATTTAGAAAGGTGCGTCCCGGAGTACAAGTACTAAACATCTCAACAATTACACAACAAAGGAGACGTAAGCCACTTGAATAACTATAACTAACCGTGATTGTTTAACTATGACACAGTTTAGCTACATGTGTGGTTTGCTGTAAGGGGTAGGTTAAATTCGCGCACAAATTTCGAGTGCGAGTGACTAATATCCGCGTGCTTTAAGGTATTCTAAGAAATTTATATCTGAACTCATGATGTGTTGGAGAAGTTGCGACATATTATAAGTGAACATAACACCGAAATGCCGGCGCTCGCTCGTGAGTCACGCGACTTGAAGCGTTGCTATTGTAACAACGTTTTCGCCTCGCCTCGTAGTAATTACGAAATGCATTGATCTCACGAGTAACGCCTAGCTGTATCGATCCGTTAAAATAAACGATTCGACTCTATCAACACAAGGTGCTAGTTGTATAATCATACCGCTTTTGCTGTATGTAGACTAAACTTCTTTGTGACGATTAAAAAGGGTTCTGATAACTATTTCTCCGCAGATCGTTTTTGATGACGCATGTACATTATGTGCATTATCGAAGGTCATTTGTTCTCTTATATGATCTAGATCCACTGTAGCTACTGTTTTCTGTGATACGAGCACTATTGATTCCTCTAAAAATAAAATGTGCATCGTTTACATGGGTTACCTTTTAATCATCGTGAACTAACGATCTTGGCTCACTCGACGGCGCGCGGCTGAATTTAGCCTGTGCTGTAATCCTTACCGCAAACTCGTACAGCCTCTATGACTAGAGGGACGTATATATGAATTTGTTTACGTAGGGATGCGGGGCCACGGTGGCCTCGCGACCTAAATCCACAGCCTCTCATAACGGCTCCTTTTTCACCTTAAGTATAAATTATGGTGACTACAACCTTTCAACTGTAATTAACACAGGACATTGCGCTTAACGAATGGACATTGAATTTGCATTATTAATATGACGTATTCTAATTTATTTATTTTTGTATTGCGAGATATGTGTAAATCCTTGAGCGGCACGTTTAAAGGAATAGTTGCTTAAATTACTGAAGATATAGTAGAAGGTGTCTGACTGAAAGTCGTGCGCAGGCTGCCAATAAGAAGCTCGGAAAATAATAAATTGTATCAAATGTATACAGCCGTATCCCATCGCTTTATTCGGAAACGAGTTGAATACTACTCGGCTGGAAAAAATTACGTATTTTTACCCGACTGCGCGACGCAAAGAAGGGTAATGTGTTTATCAGTCTATGTATGTATGTATATATGTATGTATGTATGTTTTTTCGTATCTGGCACTCTAGAGACCAAACGCGTGGACCGATTTTGGTGATTCTTACATCAATCGATTCGTCTTAACTGTCCGAATGCCACTGAAGACATGAAAATGATGAAACTCAAAATGGCGATAATGAGACGCCATATTGTGAAAAATAAAAAAAATGAAAATCGACGTACTGAGTTGACCCATTGTTGGGAAGATTTGCGTCGATTTACATTTCTTATGGTTCCCGACTGTTTAAAATCGCTATGTTCCATATTAGAATTTATTATTTGTTTTATGTGAGTGTCGATCATGAATCATGAAACGTTTCTATTATAACTTCACAAATTTCTAGGGTACTGGACTTGTTTTTTCTTTTTAGTTTTTTTACGCAGTCGGGTTTTTTGGTTTATGTTTTTTTTAATTTTTATTTTTCTATTCGCCGCTCATGTTGCACGGCTGCATTTGCTACAGCTACGGCTGCCGGGTGAGCGATTAGGGGACAGTTAATCATAGTCAGTCAGGCATAGATATGCCACTAAATTATCTTGTTTCATACTTTATTAGTCGATACTGGTCGATAAAAATATCACAAGGAAGTAATCCAGCCACTGAAATAAACCTAATACCTTTAAATTTTCAAACTTACTTTTCATCTCTTCTGTTCGGAAAGTTCAATTTTCATGGGTATTTAGCCGGGTGGAAAATAGCTTTTCCATCCCTAGGGTGAAAAGTAAATGAGTTACGTCATATTATTAAAATAAAAGCTTTTCATATCGCGATTGCAAAGATGATGATGATGATGATGATGGTGATGGTGATGGTGATGGTGATGGTGATGGTGATGGTGATGGTGATGGTGATGGTGATGGTGATGGTGATGGTGATGGTGATGGTGATGGTGATGGTGATGGTGGTGATGGTGATGGTGATGGTGATGGTGATGGTGATGGTGATGGTGATGGTGATGGTGATGGTGATGGTGATGGTGATGGTGATGGTGATGGTGATGGTGATGGTGATGGTGATGGTGATGGTGATGGTGATGGTGATGGTGATGGTGATGGTGATGGTGATGGTGATGATGATGATGATGATGATGATGATGATGATGATGATGATGATGATGATGATGATGGATGGTGATGATGGATGATAATAAAATAAATAAATACTAAATAAATAAAAATATCTCGGTTGAAATGGGTCACTTTCAACCCTTGTTTAACAATCTACTATAACCTGATTCCCTAGATTAAGAGCTGGATAAAGAGCGTGCTGTTAAACATTATTTCGGAAGATTGGAATGTCATTGTTATTGATTATCTTGCGATATACTGTTAAGTCATTCTTGCATCCAATTTTCCGCTTTAGTTGGTACCAGTTCGGTGTAGTTTTTGCAATGCGACGTGCGCGTGTCGTGTTTACCGGGGGCAATCTAGGCAAATCCTATCCATTGTGCGCGGTGACAATGGTTCCGGTGTTAATTCAAGGACGGCGCACCATTGTCCCGCAGTGCTGCGCCTCGGGCTGCCGTGCGGTTTATATTGCCATTATCTGTCCATGACTATAGATTTGTTTGTCTGGTTAGTGATTGTTTATTGTTTTGCCTTTGTTTATGTCCACGTCAATTGGTATTTTCAAAACTTGAGTGGGTACGTTTTGATAGTTTCAAGTTAGTAGAGTTAGCATAGTAGACTTTTCCGGCTGATGTATATTGAGACGTACGCTGGAAAAAAATCCTATGTAAACATAAATGCTCATTAATTTCATCGTCTATTTCTGTGTAATTTACGACTGCATAGTCCTCAATGCATACAATCATACAATCGCGATGACTTATTTACCGTTAGTATTAAAGCAAAACAAACGCTAGGAATGCGCGCTTGTCGCTAATAAAACAAACAAGTACAAACTGCCGAGTTATATCTGCGATGACATTTGCGGGAATGTCAGCTGCAAGTCTACACCTAGCCCTAACATAGTCAGCGTGAGTAATAGCGGCCCAGTTCCTTTCGCACTCGCCTCGGTCTTCGATGATAAGTCGAGTATAAACCTAACCCTCGCATGGACGTGACAAATTTCAGTCTGTCTTTGTAACCCGTCTTGATTTATGACCGTGATAATAATTTCCATGTTGAGGTAAGGTCTCGGCCCAGTGCTCCGAGCGGGGTCGCTATTGCTGCGATGGCATTCACCGTTTCCAATACAGTCACTTCGTTGTGGGCTACGGCGGGTAATGACTGAAATACGTATACGTGAGTGCTTTATGATGCCATGATAAACGATCGTTTTGCAATCCATTCAGTGGATATTAAATTGTATAGATACACCCCACTTTGCCACCATTCGTGGTATTGTCCAACAAACACGTATCTACATGTTTTAGAAGTGATATAATTATTGTAAAATATATAATATTGTGTCTTAAATTAATAAGCGCAATTACCGATTAAATAATTGCGCCGCAATGAATTAACGTTACTGTTGCGGATTTTTTTTATATATTAACATACTAAGCGTTGTGTCGCCCACAGTATGGGTGACAATTTAGTAACTAGACCGTAGTTCTAGTCAGTTTATAACCGCAAATCATTGTGTTATAAAAATAAAAACAACTTATATTTAAACAAAAAATGACTGGCACCCACCGGTGACAGACACGTCCAGTCTTAATTTTTTGGATAGCTTATACTCGCGGAGGCCGCTCAGGTCCCCTCCCCTCATCGGGCGTAGGACAGTCGCTAAACCGTCAAATTTCGTCTAGATACAAGATTTGATGCGAATCGTTTGAGCCGTTTAAGAGAAACCAGGTACATGTACGAGTTGTGATCCAAAAGTATAATGAATCAAATTAAAATAAATTCACTTTGGGTTACAGGCTGTAAAAAACTCCTTACTAAAATAAATAAAAAAATATTTAAAAATATGCGAGTGTTTCAACTGTTTTTTTATGAGCGAAAGAGCGAAAACTGAGGTATGAGCGGTTTATAAATAGTTCTGTTTGAAAAAATTGTATATGCTGAATTACTGGGAACACTGGGGGACTCCGCTCCGCCGTATTCCAAAGTGGCACGCTTGTCGAAGGAGTTTAACTGCGAAAGGACATCCACTCAAGATGAACATCGCGAAGGCCGCCCATCCATCGTCCTTAGGGATGAAAACGTAAAAAAAAAACATGATCTCGTGTGAACAGATATCAGACATCTAGTTGAGCTCACAGGGATCTCGTATATAGTATCGTAATATTGAAGGATCTTAACTGATGAAGATGAACTACACATGAAAAAAGTCTCCACTCGTTGGGTGCGTAGATTGTTAACGGACGAACAAAAGAAAATGCGATCCAAGATCGACAACGAGGCAATGTCCGCTGCGGAGGCATTTTAAGCAGTCAAGAAATAGTATTTTATGCAATCGTTATATAATGTATGCTTTTTCATTCGAGTACCGCGTTTATGCCACGAAGCTTGCTGAGTGGCCTAAGTAAGGTACGAGACTTAAAAAGCTAATTATATAACTACTGTATACAATACTTTTTCTACGAGTAGGAATCATCATCATCATCATCATCATCAGCATCATAATCATAATCATCATCATCATCATCATCATCATCATCATCATCATCACCATCACCATCACCATTACCAGTACCTCAATTATGTTCGACTCTGTGGCTATTAATCGTAACAATAAAATACTTTCCACCCTAGGGATGGAAAAACCCATGAAAATTTTACTTTCTTAAAAGGAGAGATTTTTTTGTATATATAATTAGAACGAGTCTCCTTAAACAAAGAAATTTTATTTTACGCAACCAAAGCTCTATTTTTGAAATCATTAAAGTGCATTCAAAGTTTTGGCTTATGAAATAAAGTGTTGGCTTATGAATATATCAGTTCATTTGGAAGTGCCATAGAGTATCCGACATTGAAAAGTATGCTATTAAAGTTTAGTCTATGAAGTTCTTATTAGGGATTAAAGTCGACGAGTAGAGAAAATATATTATTTAAAGGAATTCGCGGTCTTGACCAACGATGGTCTGAGTTTGTAGGTAGACATGCTAGGAGACTACGTTGAAAAATAAATTATTATTGTGAACATTTGATGTGTTTTCCACACTAATTAAATTATACTTAATTACTTTTGGATCACCCCTCGTATACAATATGAATGACTCTGGGAAACCTAATGTTTCCAATAGCGAATTACAAAGTCCTTATAATAGTTCACTATTGTCTTGTAAAAACTATTTTGACATATATTTGTTTAGCATACTGATACTTGGCAGAAGTAACGTTTGGCAGAAACACCTTACGCAGAGTATACTTTGGCATAAATAATTTCGCAGAATTTTATAATATCGAATCTTATATTTGCATAATGTGGATGAGCATAACGCTCTTCTAAACAAATCGTACTTTCGCAATTTATTTCGTATTTAGGCGCCATAAAGTTGTCAAGCTGAATAACATTGATTACAAGATAAGACTTCATGGTCTTATCATATTGTACAAGACATATGCGTGACTGAATGTATTGCTCGTAAGAACCTCGCTCGTTAGGGTCTCAGTTCAACCTAACACTTCTCCTCGCTTCGCTCGTCATCGTACCTTACCTAAGCCAAGTCGGACCTGCCTTAAGGTGAAATAGGTAATGTTAGTATTTTTCGACAACTCAATATAGACCGCCGCGGCTAGCTCGCTTCGCTCGCTAGTTAGGGTCGCAGTTAAAGGTTCAACCTAACACTCCTGGCTTCGCTTGTCGTCGTACCTAACGGTGACTCTCGGACCGTATTACTTTAATGATAGCGAGTCGGGTGTGTTGGAGATAGGGAATGCAACCGAATAGTGAAAAACCCGAGTATCGACTTTAACCGTCCGGTTTTAACCGATTTGAAACTCGGTTAAAAATCGAGTTTTCCAGTTTAAGGTCTTAAGAGTTATTATGTTTTTTTTAAGTTAAGTAAGTACTAAATAAGTTATTTAAGATTCCTATGACAAAATCAATTTGTTATGTTTAGTTTACTGTCTATTTCAAGAGTAAATCACGAATTCACGAGTGAGCGATTAAATCAAACTGCAACATTTGATTCACTCCGGTCTTGCTCATTCGCTCTTTCCACACTGATGATTCCAGTCGTTCAGTATCAGTATGTCACAAATCAGTATAGGTGTCTTGCTCATGTTGTTGCCATCCTATGTTACCCCAGTGGTACAGAGGGCCTTCGTGGGTAGTCACCATTCACTCCTGTCCTGTGCCTCGCGCTCCGCGTCACTCCAACTCATCCCGGCCGACCACAGCTCGGCGTCGACGGTGCGCTGCCACGTGTGTGCCGGCTGCCCTGGTCGTCTGCTCCCGTGCGTTCTCCACGTGAACGCGACTCTGACGGTGTTATCCTCTGGTCTTCGGAGGGTGTGCACCATCTTCTCCCACTTCCGTTGAGCAATTTCTCGCTTTATCGGGATTTGGTGGCATCGATTCCATGGATCCTCGTTGCTGATAGTTTTCGACGAAAATATGCGCAGGATGGATCTTGATGGGCATTTGTTTACGAATACTTGTAGCTTGCTCGTCAGACCCTTTATCTCTTTCCAAGTCTCACGGCCGAAGAGCAAAACAGACTTCACAATGGAATCGAAGAGGGAAATCTTGATCCACCGAGTGAGCACGTTTGGATTTCAGACCGGTTTTAGCTGGGTAAAGGCGCCTTTAGCTTTAGCGCGCGTAGACGTCGTTATCACAGCCACCGCTGTTGGTCACGGTGCTGCCGAGATATGTGAACTTTGCGACAGATTTCAGCGGTGTACCATTGAGTCTGATGGGACGGTTTTTGCACGACGAAGGAGTTAAGGAGTCCAGCTTCATTTGGAGATCAGGCAGTGAAGACGAAATCAACGCTATATCGTCTGCGTAGTCGAGGTCCTCCAGGTGTGAGCTTTTATTCCATGTGATGCCCCTAGGTGTTTCTGTTACTCTCCGCATGACGTCGTCGAGCAAACGATGAACAGCAGCGGTGACAGGAGGCAGTCCTGTTTGAATCCTGCAGTTATTGGAATTGGTTCCCCTAGGACTTTGTCGTGCATTACTTTGCTGATACTACCATTATATAGGGACTGAATGATACCTATATACTTGCTCTTCGCCTGAGACTGGACCACAGTGCGCTCCACTTCACGGAGTCAAAGGCTTTCTCGAAGTCGACGAATGCCAAGTACGGCATGCCACTCCACGCACGACTCGATGAGGATTCGCAAGATGTTCGTGTGGTCAGTGCAGTTATCCATTGTATTTCTAGATATTATAACACAAACATCAGGGTATTGAATTGAGACTCCATTAACATTCTGATAAACGAAATAGAAAAAAAAACATCAATCATAAGCCCATTCCTAAGAAAAAGTGGTTTATATTTCCACCGACATGGTTCCGTTTTTACCGATTGAGGTACAACACCATAAAAAACACAATAACCTCTTTTATTCAATACTTTACTTACAGTCAAGATATACTCGGTTTTTAACCGAAATTCGAATCGAGTTCGAGTTTAACCGATTAATAACCGAAACTCGGTTTTCGGTCATAGTTGCATTCCCTAGTTGGAGACGCAATATACCTAAAGGTGCGTCCACACTTGTCATTTGCTCGTATCCGATCACCGTGCCGTGGCATGATTGCGAATCGCGCTGCTTGGACGCTCACTGTTGGCGCGCCGATCATGCCGCACTCTTCCGATATAAGTGTGTGATACGCGTAGCAAATGGATCGGCGCAACGTCCAAACGCGTGACGTGACACGCGATCATGCCACGCGACGATGATCTGATACGGGCAAATGATACAAATGTGGACACACCTTAACAATCCTATTATGCCATAGCAAATTTGGTGAGACATATATTCTACTAACTAACATCAACCTAACCCACTTTTCTGCTAGCAAAAAATAATTATGATATTATAATAGTATGCCATAAAATTATTATGGTACATAAAATGGTGCTAAACCAAAGTCGGCCAAATTAATGTTCTACAAAACAATGTTCTGCAAATTATGTGGAACCTGTGGTAGTAGTAATGCCAACTATATACCTTTATGCAAGACTACCATACGACCGAAAGTGTTTCTGCGAAACATGCTATGCCATGTGTAATTTTTACCAATATTTTTCTGCCAGATGTGGGTAACCCCACAATAATTTATAAACGAAATGATGAAATAAAGGTCGTACTAAATTATATTATAATCCATAAAAAAAATCTTCTTGTTTTTAAGACGCGTGCCTGGCACAAGTATTTGAATGTGGCTCTGCCTGCTCTGCTCTGCTATTTAGATTACATTATATGAGTACTGCTCGATATGTTTGTCAGTCGCACTGAGTGCGAGGAGGGCAGTGTCGGTGTCTTCTCATGTCTTACGACTAATGACCTCAGATTGGACCGAAACATGTCGACAGTATTCGGCTTGTACAACGTCAGTAACCGAAAATGTAATTAAAATTTTATATTTATTCAGCATTCAACGAACTTATTTCATACATTTGTTTTTCTTTCGCCGAAAGCGCGTACCTAACTATTGAATTGGCAGACGTGTCTATCCTAACTATTGAGGTATCTAAACAATATATCTTACGAGCCCGACTTTCGTTCGAGTTTCAAAGTAAATTCGCGTGTGTACGATATTCGTTTTAATTAATAACCATTTCAACCAAAGCGTCGTTATCCGTTCTCCTCGGATTCGGCAATAATTGCTTGTAGTCGTTACCCACACACTGCTATGATTGGCTGGATTAGTATTCTGGGCGTTCGTTGATTCGTTATTTCACTTCGAGGCCGGTACTCTGCAGCGGTAGATGGGTTTTTGGTGTGAATTTGGCATAGTATTTTTTAGAAGTTAAGACATCTTTTTGTACGGTTATAGCTAGTTTCACTTTGATCGTTGTCATGTAGAGCTTCTTGTGCGCCCCGATTCAGTTCGTACACGAAGCCTCATACGCATACCCAACTAACTAATGGGAAAAGTTGCCCGACGCGGAATCACATTGGCGATGATAGCGCAACTCATTGCCAGGATATCGCTTACCATATAATAATTTCGGTGGAACTTACCAAATTAGTTTCGTAATGCGTGAGTCTGGCGCTGAGAGGTGTACTTTCAATCTTTGTTATGCTTATTTATATAGCTTTACTTTCAAATTTATTTGCTTAAAGTATTATCCGCGTGAAATTTGTAAATGGGAAATGTGCTACTATGATATGAGGATAGATCAATTACCGTAAAAAAAGTAGGCCATATGTAAGCCAAGGACAGGAAAACCCGTTTTATGGCTTAATTCTTTCGAATGGCGTAAGCCGTTCGAGGATTAGCCGTTTGTTCGGGTTAAGACCGGACTTTTATTGGGTTTCGAGTTGATCTGAATTAATTCAAAGAAACGGCTTAGCAAAAATGAATCGAATATCTATGAAGATTCAGATCAATTAAGTATCCTCTCAGCATGAAGCCGTTTACTACTTAAAAACCCTAACAGGGTTGATTGATTGGGTTATGAGTTAACTGATTTAATTCAAACGATCGACTTAACCGTTGTAGTATTAAGCCGTTCGTACATTCGTTGCTTCGGAAATACTGGTAAACACAACGAGAGACTGATACGATTTTCTTTTAGTTTTATTCATTATAATTGATGTTTTTAATAGATAGTACTCGATCATTCAAAATAATCATGTTTTTATTCATAAATTTACTAATTAATTATTTTTGTCGCAGGTAATTGAGTGAAATAAGTACACACCATTAAAATGCGAGCGCTGGATGAAGGTTGGTACTAGTGTATGAGGAGAAGCAGTCTCGTAACCACTTGAACACATTGTAAATGTTTGCTGAGTTACGATACCTTTTACCACTTGTGATGTAATAGACCTATTATTAATTTGAAAAGGTTTTGTCGATATGTATGATTGTGATAAAGGTGTTTAAATAGGTCTTGTGCAACTATTCTGCAAGATGTGCAATCCCGTTCTGTGCAATGTACTTATGTAATATTATTTTCTTGCCAGAGATGCCCAGTATGTAAATATACTGAGAGTGAGACTCTCCGAACATCGGAAAACATGAAATTGTCCCTAATAAAAACATAATTTATTATTTTTTAACAGGATTCTTTTTGCGAATCACATTTAACCGTGTTTTTATTTGCTTTATTTTTCTTAACTTCGTAATCAATTGCCTTCAGGAAGATATCATTAAAAACGTATTTAGGGAAGAAAAACATCGGAAGACATTTGCCAAGTGCCCTGTTGTAGCAAGAGTCTCTATCTTAGGTGAAGCGAGGCTGGCTAGTCTTGTTCGTCGGTACCTACCGCACCGGCGTTTATTCGGTTCGTTGCCTCCTCGGTTGAAGTGCATTGAGCACTCTTAAATTGTTTACGTCTCCCTGCGTCGTTTTCTTCCGCGCTCATTTCTTTAAATACGTTATTTTACATACCCTTTTCAAACTCCTTTTCAAATGTGTCACATTGGACGCTATCGAATTAATGTTTCATTTCTTGAAAATTTGCTCCCTCCATATCTGAGATTCTGCTCGTCTCGGTTTTGTTCAATTATGATTGTTTGAGAGATTGTTATTGAAACTATTACGGTCCGATGGGTTGCCGCTAGCGGCTAATAAAAGTTATGATTGATATTCGTTTAAACCTGCCCTCGGTCGCCGCGAGCGATATCGGACTAGCGGTTCGGTACGCAGATCGTGACGCGACAAGCTAGCCTCTATTTATACCCACTTTTATTATATCGATACGTACTATATTGGACAGAGCATTACAGAACGAAATGATTAAGATTGCTTATACAATTGGCCGGCAAAAGCAAACGCAAGCCCGGTAATAATTTATACAAGATATTACGGATTAATCCTTCGCTTTGAGGGCTTTGCTTTGTATTAGTTAAATCAAGCAAGATGGAGTAATGTTCATGCTTACTTAGGGCTGGATTTATTTAAAGTTTTACTGTAGTTTAAGCTCCGTTTACTACATTGAATGGGTCGTTAAAAAAAACATAGTTAAAGGGCTTAAATCAAGACAAGTTTCGCATCCTTTGTGTAACGTACGTTAGTTATACAACCATATTGGTAATTTTCGTTACACAAAGATACCAGTTAAATTTATTTTTAATACGCGTGAAGCTCTTATTTAAAAAAACGGATCTAGTTTATCTTTTAAGACTTTTTAAATTAAACAATGCTAATGTTGAGATTATTTACATTGTCGATCTGTAAATCTAGTATTATTTTCCGAAAAAAGGATTCCATATGGATAATATTACAGGCACAGTGTGTGTCCCGGGGCCGGTGAATTTATTCAAGGAAAAAGTTTAGTGCCACAATGGGAGCCCCGAATGTAAAAGGTGTTTCTGGAAAACTCATACGTACGAACATCTGTTTCTGTCAGCAATATTTTCATCTTATGTAATGTCTGCATCAAAAGTTTTGACGAGTTTGAGATCTAATTTGGAATATGGCATGATTTTTAATATAGTACATATTACAACCAAAGGGCCATGATCTTATTAAAACTTTGTTGTCATGATAAGGCCTTTAGGCGAAAAAATCTTAACTTGAACAAAACTTTACCAGCACAAAGTTACAAATGCCAAATAAAACGTAAACAGTGGAGTGACAAAAAATACTCCCAATGTTACCTTTTCATTTCTTCGACACGCGTTCTGCCTTAATTTTATTGTCATTCAAAAATAATAGTCGGTAATCTTTTCTTCGCATCCCTTATCCGGCCTGTTACGTTTGTTTTTTTCTCATCAAAATTCCTGCTATGAGACATCTCATGTGCGCAGAGTTGTGGAAATCGGAAGGATTTATATAAAGTTTCGCTTTTTATTTTCGCGCATTTATCTCATTCGAATATTGCGAGGATTATTTGCTGTTTTCAGCAAAAGCGTTAGTTTAAAAGGGACACGTTCGTTCACGTTTATATTTAGTAGTAGGCCTGCGTGCTTACTTTGAAGGAAAGTTACATTTTATTATTCTAGTCCGCTGCTTTTCTTTAGTTTTTAGTATCTTACATACTTAATACCCAAATATATAGCGTGTCAGCATAAGAAGGCCATTGACGTCAACATTGTGTACATTACCTACCTATTACATTAATATATATCTACAACTCGGCATAATCGAGCGCAGAATCTGGTTAGACATGTTGACCGAAATCTAGTTAGGTATGCTTTTACATTGGCATTGAAATTCCAAGGAATTGTAAAGAGTTATTGGCAGTTAATATTTCAGAGTCATTATCAATATCTTTGAGTCAAATATTGATGCCCTTACAATCATTTACAAATGCCAACTAAGGGCTCATCCAGAAATCATGCGAGATTTTTGGGCCATATTTAGAGAGTTGATGATGTCGGCGCTGGGCCCGGGTGTCTAAATATTAATTAATCATTTTGTTTATATTATTTCCAGGATGTTAATCCGCAGAGTTCCTGTGTCTTTATATATTTATTGCTATAGGTAACCAAAGAATTTGTTCGCGTCCTGTAGTAAACAGTTTTTATTGAATCTTCAATTTCGTACACATCAAATATTTGACGCGCCTATCCCATATCTTATTTTTTGTATGTACTATACGATCAATAAAGCCTTTGGCGTATGAACCAAAGCAAACCTTAACTACCGGCCGGGTCGGGGCTATAGGTAGTCATAAAATGGTTATATATGCCAGATTATTTCCTCTCGATGATTATCCTTGCAATACAATGTGAGGTAGAGTAGTTGATCCAATGATATGTGTAGATCTGATTAACTGATTAATATTAATTTATTACCAAACATAAGAAACTCACGTGTCTGATAAAGGGAGGTTACTATGAACAAATCACCAGTTCCCCAGTCGGACGTAACGCCGCAGCTCGCTTAGAGTCGCCCCGTTATGTCGCGGCAACACGCGATGCCGCGCGATATTCCAACGGGATATTGGGATACCACACATACCGATGTATTTGGGAAGGGTCCGCGTAGGAAACTTACAAGATTTCCGGTAAGGGTGATCAAATTATACAGTCAAGAGTCGCAGAGGCATTTGCAACGATCTTAATCAGTAACAGAGTTTCAAGCTGATGTTACGATATGTCATTAGACTACTCGTATATCTCCAATTGAGCCTAATGATACTGGAGAACTACCATATCGGCAAATTAATTCAAAAGCCCAGAGTTATGACAAAAAAAATATTTTAAACTAGAAGACGCCCGCTTCTTCGTTCGCGGAGGAGAAAAAGTCATAATCCCTCTTTTTAGTCAGCGTAGTTGGGTCAAAAGTATCCTATAACCATCTGGAGATACCCAGCTACCCGTGTACCAAAAATAGTTGAAAACCGTTTAGCCGTTTTGGCGTGATGAGGATGAGGCCACAACGACGCATACAAACATTTAAGTTTTACAACTTTATAATAGTATAGATAACACACAAGTACATGTTTAAATCCCAATATTGCCTAAGCGCCTGAGTGCTATGTCACGAAGAGTCAAATTCGCGTGACACGCACAAGAATATGAAATGTACTAGAATGTCCCTATATTGATAACAAAACACGGTGTCCCATATACAAACATCCCGAGTACTTTAAATTATTTAAATTGTGTTATTTATTACCAAATCAATAATTTGCAAAAATAGCTGGTTGGTTACTGACAGTATACAGTTATGACGACCGGTTTCGCTCAGTGGATGTAACGTTGCCTGCGAAGCTGAGGTCCTGGGTTCAAATCCCGGTAAGGGCAAATATTTGTGTGATGAGCATTAATATTTGTTTTTAGTCTTGGATGTTTTCTATGTATATAAGTAATATATCTATTAAATATATCGTCGTCTAGTACCCATAACACAAGCCTTATTGAGCTTACCATGGGACTAGATCGATTTATGTAAAATTGTCCCGTAATATTGATTTATTTAGCTATATATAACCTGCTTTAAATTCAGTTTAGTAACAGCACATTTCGTATAAAAAACTCAAGAACAGGAAATTCAAGACATGCTTCTCAAATCAAAATTTAATGAACAAGGTTGCAATAAATTGTCGGGTCTCCGTTAGAATACGACCTGCACACAATAAAACCAGAAGGTACTGCTTCTGCTTAATATATACCGAACACAACATGTAATTTGAAACAATTCGTATTAGAGCAACTTTATTTGACCGTATATTCTGATTTTTGCCATAATTCTGCTTACACACATCAATATCTTATCAACTACGTGGTTCTTGCGGGATTGGGGAGAATAGGGAGAGCGGTTCATGGCAGTTCTACTGGCTAAGTTATTTACTTTCGGCTGTGGAATTAATGCTGAGTAGTCATTAAATAGCTTAAAAACTTTTTCATGGACGTGTATAATATTAAGCATTTGCTACATTTAGAAAATGTAAGAATATACAATACATTTTCTGAATGATATAACTAGAATTATGAAGATCGTCAATGAACACCAATTTTGGTCACATATAAACAATCGGTCACATAATACATAAAAACGCTGTGCCATATTTATAGCCTAAATTTAGATATTTATAGCAATACTAGAAGGCGCCCGCAACTTCGGGCACGGAGGAGAAAAAGTCATAACCCCTCTTTTTTTCTACAGCGTAGTCGGGTAAAAAGTATCTTATAACCATCTGGATATAGGTACCCAAGTAGCACAGAAGTGCTGTATAGTAGCTGATTCACTGTCCACAAAAAATCCTAAGCTGTACAAGCCTGCTGAATAAGAGCGTTAGAGGCGCCTTTTCAGCTATATAACTCGGATTTGGGCACCAATTAAACAGCTATTAGCTGAATAACTGCAGCTATTAGCGTTATATGAGCATTATCTGAGCATTATTAAAGGTAACAATCACCTCAAGAGCTGAACATTGACTGATTATTAGAGTATGTGTTACCTATTATTCAGCACAATTGCTGGTTAATAGAGTCGAGTCTGTGTGGCCTATTTTTCAGCACAAAGTAAGCACCAGGAACTTTTTAACGTTCCTATGGAGTTGAAAATTCACAATATTTTTATTTTGACAAATAAGTAGTTTGCGTGTACCATTCTGTAACAGCAGTGTTTGTGGTGAAATAAGTAAATGCTTTTTTCGCTAAGTAAAACCTTAATTTAATCTCCATGTACGTAAAATTCGAATGGGAAAGATAATTTATAGTCAAATACTATATGAATATAGACGAAAATTTTCACGCGCTTTCAAAATATCACTGTTTCTTTGAAAATTAGATTATAAAATTAGGTTAATGCTATGTATAAAAAAAGAAATCTTTCTATTTTGCATTAGTAATTGACTAAACAGAAATGAATTGTTAATATATTATATTACGGTTAAATTATAGGCTACATAATGGAAGACAAGCAATGTGCACTGTATTAACTACGACTAAATGGTATGGTCTGTTTAAGTATCCACTCGTAGTTCATAAGTCAGTAATGAGCTGAAAAGAGTAGTTCTGGTGAGAAACAAGTCAGCTATAGATTGATGTAAAGCTTAAAAACGTGTAACATGTACGCAAATATTCTATTTAGTGAACCACTAAACTCTCGGTAGGAATTTTAGGGATCCGATTCCACGCACAATGCTAGCGGTGATTAACTGATATACATACGGGGCGCTGAAAAAATAAGTCTTCAAGATCTTATTTAACTGAATTAGCAGATTAATTGCGGATGCTAGTACAATTATTCACCTCTAACCGGGCTAATGGGTTACATGTGATCTTATTTATAGCAGTTTGCTATAATTTAACACTATATAGGTTCACCCATAGTGATCATGTGGGCTTAATAAATGCTATTATAAGACTGCGTGTAACAAGCTGATTAACACTATGAAAGTTCAACTTTATGCAGCAAGACGCATTATATAATTGATATTTGAAGCCACTGAATAACTGGTAGCATTATAGTAGTTTTAGTTATTTATTTATTTAATCTTTATTGCACAAAAGAAAACTTATTGTACAAAAGGCGAACTTAATGCCATAAGGCATTCTCTACCAGTCAACCTTAGGGCAAAGCAGAAAAAATGTAGGCGGTGCTCAGGCTTGTGTAAATACAAAAACACATATTTATATACTTTAAATACATGAATAACAAAATATATACAATACATACACAAATATACACCGTGACCGTTAATAACCCGAAAGATTTAAGCTAACGATACTAGAGCCTAATTAGAGTATATAGAGTTATGTAACATATAGTCCAAAAACTCATAATTAAGGAGATATTAATTATTTACAACAAATCAAAAGTTAAAAAATCTCCAGTGTAACACACCTTAAGGGCGTGAGCATGACGTAGCCACCTACTTCTTTTACACGTAGATGCACTAAGTGTATGGTTGTTAGCCAGTTTCATAAAGAAGTTTGGTATCTATCTACAAAAAGATTTTACTACCGAAAATATTTTCATCACGAGATAAAATGATATAACATGCAACTAAAATACAGTGTAGTGTATTAATCCGAATAATTATAATATCTTATCTTACACACTTCAATCTCAAGTAGCTTTTTTGGTATCACTGAGAATAGAGATAATTAGGTTTGTTCTGTTCTAAGTCGCGAGAGTGGTTCTTCTGTAACGTACAGACATTTAATTTTTACAACTTTATAATAGTATAGATGACACAAAAAAATACATTCATTATTTCATGTTATCACGTCTTATGGTCACCCTGTCAAAAGTAAATTTAAACACTTGGGATCGTCCGATTCCAGCACGACATGACTTTTTGCCTTACTATTTTGCGTCACTTGCGAATTCCCACAGCTTATTAACTATTGTCCGTAATTCAGATAACAGTTAAATTATCATAAAATTCTGATCAAACTTAACGATACATAAACTTTGTATAATGTCTTTCAAAACAAAGTTTTAAAGACCTATAACATTTTACAAATTAAGTACTTACTCACAGAACAGTTTTAAAATGTCACGGCTCTAATTAAATTTCTTTTTCGAAGGTCTTAAAATTAGAATTATACGTATGTATTAGTCAACAAGTCTCGTAAATGTATTATATAGTCCATTGTATTGTAACGTTAGAAAGTAAGCCGTTTCGTCATACTATATAAATATACATTCTTTAAAATAATGCGACGACAACGCTCAGAGAGTAACTGCTTTAGCTATTATTGCTAAGCAGGTATATGTATATTACCCGTGACGCGTGGGAGTCTCATTGTGACGAACTTATTACGTTACATGCTGGTGGAAGCGACTTGAGGAAGATGGTACAAGGTATGTATTTGCGAGTGGAAAAAAGACCGTTATACGCCTAGGTAGTCGTATAGTTTGATACAGTTTTCAGCTAGCTATAAATCAGCAGTTCAGACCAGAATTATTGGTAAAATAATCTACTTAATAAAATGACGTGCAATGCAATCTTTTAATATGCCATCCTGAGTAGATTCGCTTTGTTAGCCGATCGTCCTAACCGTATTTGGTCCAAGTTGTCCAGATAGCGTTTGGTCCAATACGCAGTCTGACCTAAAAGGGCCTGGCCGGACTGCTATAGTAAAATCGCCCCTGGCTGAATTTGAAAACTAAATATTCACGTTTATTTGCATTATTGTCAAATATAATTTTACTGAATATTAAGTTTTAAATACTTACGATTAGTAAAATAATAAAAAATAAATAAATTCAGTTTTTATTTTTTATTGGTCAAACTACTTGATCGATTGACACGTCCTTCAGCTATTTTATATATGTACTCATATATAAGACACATTAAACTAGCATACTGATTTCAAAGTGGGTTTCACGGAGTTTCAAAGGGAGTTATTTGACGTAGGTTTCCATTTTTAGAGCGATTGTTTAGATCCCGTTTCAAGCATCCCTAGGTATAATGTGAGGTATGAATTTCTTAAGTATCAGAGCCAATTATAAAATTATTTGAAGTTTCCAAAAATATTTTTTTTTTGCAGAATTAGCTATTTCCTTTATTTAAGGAAGTTGCCGTTCATTGGTGTTCTTTTTTTCCACCCTTTTACACAAACAGCTTATTTCCACTATTTCGATCCAAACGAATATTTTTGAAACAAATATATGAAACACCTGTCAACGTCAAAGTAACGAGTCGGGGGTAAATCACCTTTTTTATCTTGTTTTTTTGGTGAGAATTTTGAAGTATATTCAATCATCTTGAAAGTAATTTTCGTTGAAAATGTTTTCTAAAGCTTTATCTTTGTAACTTTTTTTTTTCGGTAACCGTTTAGAAAATAGAGGATGAGGACACAATTTATGCTACTTACGGAGCGATTATTTTGGCAAAACTTGACTAAGTCAACACATTTTTTTAGAGATCTCAATGTTTTTAAAAGAACTGTCGAAATTTTGGCCACACATTGATATTTGCTGAAAATTTTTTTTCAGTTTCGGGTACTTGTTTGGAGTTCCCCCCTAAGAAATATAATTTTTTGTTATTTAACTATCATACTAAGTAGCGGCTTATACAAAACACCTTTACTTCAAATTTCATCACTAAACATCATGTCGTTTTTGAGTAAAATACCTGTGACATACAGACGGCCGGATGGACGGACGGACCGACATGACGAAACTATAAGGGTTCCGTTTATGCCATTTTGGCTACGGAACCCTAAAAATTTGGGACCCAGTTATTTGTGAGAATAAAACAGCCATATATGTATAATTAAATAAACAAGAGAGATGGAAATCGAGATCAAAAATGTAAACAAACAACTGTCAACGACAAAGTAACGTGTCGGGGGTAAATCACCTTTTTTATCTTGTATATTTTTATATGCAAACTTTATTGACCAAATGTTTGTTTAAATGCAACAATAATAAACTACAAACAACGAGAAGCATATATTGGTTTGACAATGGTCAGACAACGAATTACGAATGTCGTGATGAGTGACTGACGGATGAACTAAAATGGCCCTTGGCTATGACATTAATTGATTTAAGCTTTATAGTCTAAAGTATCTATAAGCAAAAATATAATGTACTCACACCTACATTATTTTTTATTTCTTATTTTCCTTGTTCAAATCGAATCAGCAACATAATATGATTATCTGAACTTAATACCTACCTATAACATTATAAATATATATTTTGAATGAAAATAATTAAAACATTAAAATATAATAACAGTAATTATAAATATTCAACCACAATATAAACTACCAAGCAAGTTAAACGCATGAATAATATAATACGCACTTCTATTTTACATTTTTAATTTTATGTAACTACGCTCAACGTAATGTCGATGCTTCCTCCATTTTTTCGCACTTTAATGTTCCCTAACTCCTTATCGCAGCGCGCTTGAGGCCACGCTGCCGCACAACAAGTTATCTACCTTGCAGGCCTTTGTCAACTTACCTGCTAATTTGTCTTAAAATGACTACCGTTATTAGTATTGCACTGTACGTTTAACTCTAAATTTAAGTTTATTAAGTATGTTCTCATGTAAGTGAATTTGTAATTCTTATGAGAATAAAGATTCTTTAACCGTAAATATGTCTTTGGGACGTTCAAAAATTACGTAACGCAATTTTTGACCCCCACCCCTCAGTAAAACGTTACGTAACCACCAAGTAGGGACCATTTGACCTAAAATTTTCAAGTGATAATTCCATTTGAAATTTTGAGAAAAAGAACTTTTTAAAAGATGCGTGAGCAAACACCTCCTCCCGCCCCTGTAACACATTCTAACGATTTACAAGTCCCCCCCTCCGCCGCAAATTCGTTACTTAATACTTGAACGCTCCCTTTTCTGCATGTTGTCACTGAATATTTGAAAATTAAATTACAAAGACATGTGTATTATAGTTATTCATTTTTATTTTTATTACTATACCAAATGTTCGCAACTTCTGATCTGATCAGTGGTATAAATTAAATCTCCGTATATTTTATTTGAACTACACAAATTGTAATAGAAAAAGAAAATATTTGCTGTTTAACTTAGAAAAATATTTTTAATTACTCGTACGGTACTATTTAACTCAGAACATGGTAGTTTTTATGAGTATTTCAATAATTTTACTAACCGCCGCTTCCGTTAATTTTTTTTATGGTGGCAACCCATTTGTTTACAATGTTGATCTCGAATTCGATCTACGATTTTAGCTATACCCACGGTCGGGTAGTGATCGGTGTATTTAAAACCCGCCTATTCGTGTAAAAGACCCGGACCCTATCCGTTCCAAATGGGTCAGAAACCCGTGTCCCAACTACACGTAGCCGGATACACGAACCGTTTACAGGAACCCGTCGAAGACCGAGAGCTCTAATTTGGACCAACTGCTACCAAGTCAATTCGCCATACCAAACACTAACTCGACGAACAGCGGCATGGACCAAATGCGTATAGGACCAACGGCTAATAAATCCTAGAGTATTAATGTCTGAATACGTTACATTCTTCTCTGAATCTCATTTTTCTATTTTAACACCGGCCTACATAATAGCTTCAACTTTTAATAATATCTGCCTACGAAATTATGCTTTTGTTGTTTGTAGCGACAAATACCTATATAATCCCTTTTTCGTTGACATAATTAAATATAATATTTTCTTCTGTTTCCGCGATTATTACTTATTGAAATAAAACAATTTAACGGATTATATCGCGTATACTATCTAATTTGAGTTCCCGACGTTTCGGAAGCTTTTCAGCTTGGTGCTTTCAGGTGGACTGAGAAAAGATATATTTTCCTCCGCATAATTCCTCTCCATAATTAAATCTGTGTCAAATAAACGAGGGCGTTAATTACGCGTTACATAAGACGTCGCTTCTCGCGCAATCGGTAAACGTTATTATCTACCAGTAGATACGTGACACAGCATGTCTAATACACGCGTTAATACTTTCTCTGAGCCGATGTTACATACCATGCGTTGTAAACTTACGCTAGCGATTGCGTTGTTAAATACTTCTCACGAACGGACACGCGCTGATATTGCTCAAACTCGTCTTATAAGTCATTCTTCCTTCAGTTAAATTTACTCTTTGTGTGCAAATTAAGGGCAACGAAAATAAGCAAAATGTTCAGCGAGTGAATTATTGTCTATTGTGAACCTTCATGATGTTAAAAATGCGGTAGCTGGTAAAATTGAGTAGCAAACATCATTTAAAATATTTATATCGAACTAGCCACTCGCTATGACTTTGTATGGGTACGAAGGCTGCAATTCATGTATCCGGAATAGAAAAAATAAACAACCGTATAGGAGTATATACGGTTTTACTAGCTTCTGCCCGCGACTTCGTCCGCCTTAAATTCGTTTAACGCGGATAAGGGTATTTTTCTGGGATAAAAAGTAGCCTATGTCCTTCCCCGGGACTCAAACTATCTCCATACCAAATTTCATTCAAATCGGTTCAGCGGTTTAAGCGTGAAGATGTAATAGACAGACAGACAGACAGACAGACACACTTTCGCATTTATAATATTAGTATGGATATACAAAAACTTTTAACTTTAATATCCTTAAAAAAAATAAAGGCGGGAACGTGAATTTCATTTTGACAAATATTATCTGTCGTGTTATTTTTACGAAAATAAGTTACATAAACATGTGTCAAATTATCCATATCGGTTCCGCGGTTTAAGCGTGAAGAGGTAACAGACAGACGGACAGACAGACAGACACAATTTCGCATTTATAATATTAGTATGGATTAGTATGGATTGCTTTTCAAAATATTATCTGTGATGATTGATGCACTTTTGCATATATGTTGAAACCAATTTTTAAAGCACTTTTTCCACTCTGACTGAGCCATCTCCAAAACGTGTTGTTTGAATGCGTCGACGGCATCTTCACTGGTCTAAATTCGTTGACCAGGTATTTTTTTCTTTACATTCGGAAATTAAAAAAAAAAACATTGGGTGCCAAAGCAGGGCTGTTCGGCGGATGATCCGTTGATTCGATCTTTTGACTTTACAAAAAACGAGATGCCACTATCTTGCGATGCGATATGTAACATGATGATCTTGCTTCATTAGTTTACAGACTTTATTTTGTGGTATAATACTCGATTTCGGTGGACCTTTTTTTTCCATATTTTCCTTAATATAACGAAATTTAAGTACTATTTTTTTTCTCGTAAACGTGTAGATCAAGCCCTTTCATATGATAGGTACCCTTACTGGAGCTAGTGGCTAGACTTTGAATTATTGCCCCCCTTCATATTTGGTCGTTTTTTCAGAAAAAGAAAATTAAAATGTTTTCTTTGAAATACATATATTGGCTGCCGTGTTTATAAATATTCCAAATTACAAATAGATAGCATAAGTCGTTTTTGAGATATGGCACTCTAATAGTCAGACGGACAGACAGACAGAGTCGCACCATAAGGGTTCCTTTTTAGGGTTCCGCAGCCAAAATAGCTAAAACGGAACCCTTATAGTTTTGTCCGTCCGTCCGTGTGTCTCAGGCATTTTACTGAAAAACTATAAGATGTATATTGACGAAAGGGTATAGCAGGATAGCCTAAATAAAATTGCCCTAGCGTTTTTGGGTCGAAACTATAATCAAACGATGTGTTTTAAGGAGGTAAAACCCTGCACAAAGTTTCATCCCTTTGCTACCCCCTGGGGGTTAAAAACCCCCGATTACTCCTAAAACTGTTTTATATATTTTTTCCTAAACTATGAAAGTGACGAATTTCAAATTTTGTACACATATTAATGAGATTAAAAGCTATATGTTGAAAAAAATATGCACCTCCCAACCATTTAAATTCTTGTAAAAAAAACCTGCCTGTATAACAAGTTCGGCTCTTGGTACTCACATCATTTTTTTTCAAAATATGAACAAATTTATATTCTACATCATATACAAAAGTTTCAACGACCTAGCCCAGAAGGAACCATTTTTCTTAGGCTATCCTGCTATACCCTTTGGAACATAGGTGTCTTGTGTAAGCCGCTACTTAGTAGTTAAATAATAAAAATATATATTTCTACACTATGGAGCATTCCATACATGTAACCGAAACAGATTTTTTCTTTCTGCAAATATCAATGTGTGCCTAATGAGGCACACATTGATATTTGCAGAAAGAAAAAATTCGACAGTTCCTCTAAAAGCATTTTAGGTTCCTACACAAATGTTTGATCTTGTGAATGTTTTCGGAAATATTCGCTCCGAAAGTAGCAAAAATTATGTCCCCCCTCCATTTTCTAATCGGTATATTCCAAAAATGGGGTCCCTTTAGTTCCTATAAATTTATTGTGCCGATTTTCGATTGTCAGAAAATGGTTTCCATATTATTTATGCTCATAATCATCAATGGTCATAAAAATTGTTAAGCGTACTCCTTGTTGAATCTAACATTAATGTTTAATAATATTAATAATTATACGCAATAAAAGACATAAATTAGATCTCCATAACATCTGAAGTCATATCAATCACTTTTCAGAAAAAAATATGTCCGATATTTAAAAATACTATTATTTGTATGCATAATGCCTTTTTGCCTAAAGTATATTAGTCATATCTTTAATCATACTCTTATTTGTATTCATATTGGCTATTTTGCCTAAAGTTTATTATACATATATTTAGTCATACTAATGTTTGTATTCATATTGGTTTTTGTTATATTAATAGTAAGTTAAGTTAGAAATGGGACCCTAAACAGAAACGAACATCTGATATAGGTAAAGACACAAATCTTACATGGACAGAAACACAAAAGGGATTATTATAGATATTCGACATAAAAAAACGCTTCCAAACAAATGTACAGCGGAGCATCAAAATGGGTCAAAAACGGAAAACTGTAGGTTAGGTTAGGTTTGTATTGTGACCATGTATAGCGAAGCGAGTAAGAGAGTCGAAATCCGTGCTTGCATATTACTCAATGGACAAAATGAAACATAGGTCAAAATCCGAAAACTAGTAACGCAAATTGAGTAATGTATTTAACTGTTATAGAGTATAATTTTATCCTTTAAGATATTATTTCTTAAAATTGTTCTACGTAAGTTGAGTTATGTATATCTCACTTTCATGGATATGATTTTATTCTTTATGATAGGTATACGCAACTTAAGTTCTGTATTTAAATGTTATGGTTAATGATTTTATCGTTTATAATTTTATTCCTTACTATTGATATTCGTTCTGAAATTATTCAATATGAGATTCTACAAAGTAATACAATAACAATGGTAAACATTCTGACGAATTATTTTATGACAATCAATAAGTATGAGTCTCAAAAATAGTACGTTGGAAAATATATGCATTAAAATTATGGCTTCCTACAGTATGAGTAAAAAGTGTTATGACAAGAAACGGTATTCACTGAAAAAAAAGATACTTAAATTATATACGATCTAATATAGACCCTCAAAAAATATGAAATGATTTACAAATATAAACCTTAATAAATACTTCCAACGAAAATTGTTTTCAACATGATCGGACATACCGTTTTTAAGTTATTGCCAAAAAACTGCGCTTCTCACCAAAAGGACGTAAGTGCCGGGGAGATACGCTCTTTTGTTAGTGTTTTTTTTTGTCATATCGTATTTTTTTCACCCGTAGTGCATTTTTTTGTATAAACGGCGGCGGAACCCTACATTGAGTACGGTACGAGATGCTCTTGGCTTGGGTTTTTAACCTTTTTGGTATGGAACCATAGAAAGCTAAATATCAGATGTCGCGTTTCAAAATGCTATTTTTGCCAATTCCGGATACATAAGTAGCAACTGTGGTAACAGAAGCAGAGCATATAAAACCCTTTTTTGGGCCTGGCCGAATCGTGCACTGGCGCGATATAGTAGCGCTATAATATGTAGGGATAGGGATGTAGTGATAATAATAATAATATTTAGGGAAACTTACTGCGTCTAGAATCTATTACGTACCAGTGTTGGGCGTAATTAATTACATTTGTAATTGAAATATAAATTGAATTACAAGTAATGAAATACATTTGCAATTGAAATTCATGTAATTTGAATTACTGAGTAATTTGTAATTGAAATTACAATAATTTGTAATTAAATTACTTCATTACTTACCTATTTTATGTTGACCTTTACGAGCTTTTATTTAACTTGTAATGTATGTATGTTGTTGTATGTAAGGGTCAAATCTTGCAAGTTTAATTTGACCCGCTTCCCGGTTTCCGATTGAGCTAAAATTTGGCATACTTATGTAGGTTACGTGACAATGCAATATTATGTACCTAGAGTACCAAATTTCAGCTCAGTCGGTTAAGGATAAGTACCTTAAAATTAAGTTGTAAGATTTGACTTAAACATATAAACACAGACCCAGAAACACACAAACCCACAAACAAACATTGCAAGTAAAATAAAAGCTTGTAAAAATAATGAAATTTTTTTATTGAAGAAAAGTAATTTGTAACTTTACAAAGTAATTCAATTACAAATTATAAATACAAAATGTAATTTGTAATTGAAATACATATTAAATTTTGTATTTGAAATTTTAATTGAAATTCAATTACTTTACCTTCGTAATTTGTAATTCATATATGGAAATTACATTTTGTAATTGTAATTTGTATTTCAATTACATTTTGCCCAACACTGTTACGTACCTTTTTGACCTTACGGTGCCCTTTCGTCGAGAGTCCTTAGCGGGGATTTTATGAGATCAATTTTGCATATGGATGATGGTCCTGACGTTTTTATAGCTCGGATATAGGATGTCGCAAAAATTATATCAGGGAATTTCACATTTTCAGCAACCGTCTATCCCCCTTATATTTTAGTATATACTGAAGAATCTCTTTCATGCAATATATTTTCGGTATCATCAAATCTTTCTACACAAGGACGGTACGATCGAACATCGTATGAATAATTTATTTATTAGTTATTATCACGTCTCTTTGTTTCCTTATTCTCTTATTTCGATGTAAGGAAAGAAGCTATTTCCACAGGGCCTCTGCCGTGGCTGTCGGCAATGCGGCCTCCTCAAAATGTTTGCTAGCAAACACCAGACTATCGCAACAATAGCTTTTATCTCTTGGCAACGAAACTGTCACGCGAGGCTGCGCGATCAGGGTCTATAATTTCATAACTTAGCACTAATATAACGACGAAACATTTCTTCTGCTTGCACTTAAGAAATATATAGACATTTTAAGTGCGTGTGTGTGTTGTTACCCAGACAAGTTTCGTAACATTCGGCCTGTGGGGACAATACTCTGTAAAACAAAATTAACCTAAGTCAACGACGGGCTGCAGTGACAAAAGGACAACGCCAGAAGTCGTAACTTTTATACTAACTCTGATGGACATGGCTTAATATGTCATGAGTTTGTAAAGTACCATCTGTGGTCGGAACAGTGCAAGTCCTTGATTCGAAATTGTTATGGAGTTAAAGATTTAGGCCATTTACTACAATATCGATGTAGTTGATTGGAGTTTCCGCAAGTCGCTTATAATAGTTTAAGGTTAGCAAAGGAACTTCGGCTTTGAATTTAATAATGGCGCGACTACACAGCAAAGGTTGCGATGAACTAAAATGAAATATATGATTCGACACATCCAATTACAATAAAAGCAGGCTGAACTAAATAAAATAATTTATTGCTGTTTTACCTTATTTAATACTACATTTATTTCTGACGATCCGTTTTTCTAACAGCTTGTCCTTCGGCGAATGCCTGCTCCAAAGATCTACACCTATCTCTGTCTCTTTGCAATCCCGGTCCATTCTAAACCAGCAACTGTTTAAGGGCCTGCATCGTCATTCGTAAACCAAGCCCCCAAACGCCTAACTGGCCAGTGAGCGGAATTTGTAATAAGGGACGCATTTATTGCTCGCGCGCATCAAAGAAAGAGATAGCTAATACACTACATCCTTGGGTGTTTTTGGCGTAAGCACCAGATGTTTTGTTAACATTTAAGTTAATCACATAAAAGATAAAGGGAAGAATGACATTTATAACTAATTCAGCCGCTTATTAATCTTTCGATCGTTTGTACAAACTAGACAAAAAACGGAAAATGAAAACGTGTTTGCGGATTACTTTTCTATTGAGGAGATTTTCAACAGAATGGTTCCGCGTTAATCACTGAATATGTTATATTTAGTCAAAAAACACATATCTAAAAACCAGCATATTTCATCTACTAGATTGGACAAAAATCTTACTAAAAAATAGCTTACATTTTTGACGCATCCTCCTAAAGGTCCATCTTCTCAACGTTTCAATTGTCGTCCTTTTTAAGGTTCCGTACCAAAACGGTAAAAAAAGAACCCCTATGGTGCGCGACTCGTCTGTCGGTCCGAGTATTAGAGCGCCATATCTCAAAACTACTTATGCTATCTATTTGAAATTTGGAATATTTATAAACATAGTAAAAAAATATTATTAAATATATTTTTATTTATACAAAATCGGCCGAGAGCATGTCGTACCATGCTCAGTGTAGGGTTCCGCAGCCGTTCGCATAAAAAAATGAACAACATATTAAAAAATACGATATCAAAAAGTGCAATAGCAAAAGAGCGTCTCTCCACGGCACTTCCGTTCTTTTGCTATCGGCAATAACTCAAAAACGGTATATCCGATCACGTTGAATAAATTTTTCTTTGAAAGTATTTATTAAGCTATATTCTTGTTCTTTGCAAAAATTAAAAGTCTAACCACTCTAGGTCAAGTAGTATCATATGACAGGGGTTTATCTGCACATTTCGAACAATTTTTTTTTTATGCTTAAATTTTATTTTATTAAGGAAAATGTGGAAAAAAGTCCATTGCCCCCATTATCGCCGAAGTTTACCAAGCAAAAATTTTTGCAATTTTCACAATTTATATAAATAAACATAAATATTACACGAAAATTATAACTTTGTCTGTAACTAGCTAATTATTTCTTAATTTTCAAAACACCAGTATATTGAACAACCCGGTTGCACTTCATTTGTATGCAACGCTATAATTATCAAGTGCAAACTTAACTTAATCAGAACCGCGTAATAATGTTGGGGTAAGAGAATGTTTGTACGGAAACCTCGTTGCGCGAGTCCGACCTCCTCGTTTCTGGGGTGCCACTCTGATAATAGTTTAGTTTATTTCTAATTTTTCTCTTCTATGTTCAGCCCATTTCTATTCAAGTGTTTTGTGCACTTTATTATTTAGCTATATTTTTAAGTTTACTTACACTTTATCTGAAAAGTATACATCTCCATAAAAAAGTCTTTTCTATTTAAGTGTTTTGCATACTTTATTGGCGTCTTTAAATTTAGTTATATTTTTAAGTTTGTTTGAACTTATTTTATCTTTTCTATATACTTTTGTATAAAGTAAGGAGAAAAATAATTATATAACTAGGCTTCTTAAAATTTTTGGAATTGGAGAGGAAATACAATTGGTAGGTACTAATTCTAGCTGTTACGAAGGATTCCACGGTTTTCCTTCGGGCTGGATGGTTTCCCCGGAGTCCTTATCTGTGCAATTGCGTCCAATCCTCCGCTTTACTCTTGAGTTTTCATTTTGACACGTATTCCGTTGCGAGGTTCTACAAAATAGAACTGTATTGAATCAATCCAATGTTGATTGAAAAGTTCGTGCTCGGATTTTCGGGGTCAAATGAATTCTTCGTTACTCTGTTAGGCCATTATTTCAGTCATGTTAAATCAATCGCGTTATTAGGGTTTTTCCAGTTTATAATAAAAATTTCAGAGAGCAAACAGAAATATGTGGATCACTGTTCGCCACGGATATTCGCAAATGGACAATAATCCATCTTGGCTTGTTTACGCTCACTTTAGGATATAAAGCTCACTCAGATGCCGTTTTTACTGGCGCTGTGCTATTCGATTTCGGGTTTATCCACGGACCTCTTTAAAGTGATAGTGCGACTTGGATGATGCGAAGGTCACATTTTGAGAGATATTAAAACATCAAAAACGTATCTGGGAAATGTTAGAGACAGAGTACAAACTGTACTATACGTAAGTTAAAAGTATTGAAAGTTTACAATATCGGACAATGCGTATCAGCGAGCTTAAAACGATGCTCGGATTTGTTCAAAGAAAATCGAGGCTATGGCGCATTTTAAATGGCATAGTAAAACTGAACCAATTTACAAGGTAACAAACAAATTGGCCGCACAGCTCTTGTTTACAACCGTCTAGCGGCACCCAATCGTCCGGGAAATTATTAAGGCGACTAAGGAAGTCATACTTCCATCGTAGGGTTGTCATAGCAACGCGGGGTCTTGAATTAGTTAAGCGAATGATGAGCTCGCCCCTAGACATGTTCGATTTGCGACGTGTATCAAGTGGGAACCTTGAAATTGAGTTGGCATCTGGATAACTTTCCTCAATTTAGTTTTTCAGTTAGTGGGGTGAATAGTGTATCGCGCGCTATGAGAGGGTTTTTCACGAGTGACTTGAACAGCAATGTTGCACGAAATTTTATAAAATCTATCTTTCATGAGCACGTTTGTTTTTGTCAGATCAGTTAACTCGTTAAAAACTTCTAATCCACTTGCCATGTTAAGTTCACTCGTGCTTTGTGTAAAACTTCGTTTTTGAAATAATCAATTTGAAACTTTCTTGTTGTAATTTTAATAACGGAACGTCATCAACCTTTTAATGTTTTGTGTATTATCTGTCTATATCGTTTGCTTATTCAAATCTAGCTTTGTTAAACCTTATTTGAGTTACCTCAATTAATAGAGTAACTTGTTTCTCTTTTGAGGACGTCGCGACGGAGAGGTCTTTGACCGCTACAGACGCCTCCCCGTCGCCATGACAACGAATACCTACGTGATCCCTACACGAGTTTGCGTAAGGGGTATGAGCTTGAAAAAGCTTATTATGAAAGTCTTTACAACTTGTAAGCAGTTTTCCCTTCTCATTAAAATCATGCTTTTTTATCTTTGGCCAAAGCGTTTATATTCTGCTGGTCTTGTTAGCTTTTCGAAGCTTTTATTTATTATACACGGTTTATAGTCTTTGTCCACGGCTAATCTCATCTTTGAATATGTTGACTATCTTCTATAACAACGGGCCGGTGCGGTCTTAAGATAAAAGTCGGTTTAATGAAGGTTAATTAATTTGCGGTTTTACGTTTTCTCGACAACAAAGCTTCAATCAAATCTTTCAGAGTTGTCGTTAAAAACCAGAGATGGGCAAAATATATTTGAATCACGAATAACGAATAAGAATAACCAAATTATTTGCGAATGACGAATAATATTATCGAATGACTATTTTTATGCGAATAAATTATGCGTGGAATAATTTATTCGCGAATAATTCATTCGTTGAATGACTTGCCACGAATAATGATAATGGAATACCTTTTTAACTTTTCTCGAAAAATAATAACTAAACATAACTGAAGGACTGTTATTTATACTAACTGAACGGACCAAGATTTTCGCCTTACATAAAACATCCTTTTATCTTTTCTTTATCACTGGTCTGACAAGACAAAAGTGTGATCTTGTGCTTCTACGTTCTATATCATCACTTCTTTGCAATGTTTGATGAGCTATAACTATCACTTCGGGAATGCAAATATATAGTAAATAATCTCTGTGATATAGTAATGTTATATACCACTGGACACGACCTTGCAATCGAGTCCCCATTTAGCAGTACTTGTAGGTAAACTAAGTTCAGCAGCTTACGCTATTAGAAAAATTTGACAATTGACCAATGTTGATACTCAGTGGCGTGCATTCCATATAGGCAAATAGGCACTGCCTACCCTAGCAAAAATGACTCCAGAACGCATATACTTCTCTTCTCTATAATAATACTATAATATTTCTTAAAAGAAAACCTACTTGCCACCTTCTATTACGGATCGCGCTGCGATTTTGAATTTGCGCGCGAATCCAGGTAAGCGAGCCTGAACCGCAAGTCAGGCAAGACAGTCCAGCGCCTAACCCACAGCACACACGCTCACAATGCGCTTGTGTAATATCGTCCGTGAACTATGTACAAATTTGCTCAGCACACACACTTATACTCAAGTCACACGCACACATACTAACAAATCCGGCCGCCGGACCTGTCAGTGTTGCCAATTTAGTATACTTTATGCTAAATTTGCAAAATTTTATGAGTCTAGCACATTTGTTTGTCGTTTAGTATAGTTTTTAGCATACATAAAAAAATATTCAAATAAAGTAAAATCATGATATTAGAAATTTTATTAATAATTTGAAGTATCCGGGAGGTTGATAAATAATTGACAATGAAAACGATGAGAGTAGTCATGAAAATTCCATTTTTCGTTTCGATAAATTTTTCGTTTTTGGTCACCAAGTTATTTCAATTCATAATACCCAATTTATAATCTACAGGTAACGGGTGACAAAAATATAGACATATTATTTAAAAATTCAATCGAATAAAACGATTTCCGTTCAAATTTGCTTGATACAAAAAATAAGTAGATGTAAAAATTAAGTGACGTTTTATTTGACATAATTATAAATCAAAAATCGAGCTGCAGTTTAGCAGATTTTATATTAGCCTTGTTGGCATCACTGGCAAAAGTTTGCGACCAATCAGATGCATTGATTTCATGCGGCAGATTAAAGAAGTCCCCCTTTTACTGTAATTTGTACGCGTAATGTGGGGCGTTTTAATTTGTTTCGTTTTAAGTTGTTTTGATTTTGCTATTCTGGTGCCATAAATGGATTCTTTGTTGCTACAGTTGCGACCGAGTTGTGATAAAATGTAAATTTCTTGTATAGTTGTACTATTTAGTTCCCTTCGGAGCGATTTTCTTTCATTATCAATTTAATTTTCCGCGAAATACTGTTTATTGTAGTAGCTAACGCTTAAATATGTGTTTTAGCTGTGATCGGTGTTTTAATAGTGTTTGCGAAAGTTAACTTTCGTCGAATTTAGCAAGTTAGCGTTCGATGATAAGGTAAAGGTACCTTGATAATAAAGGTAGGTATGTTGCATCTAACTTAAACTCAGAGCAATATTACTTGTCAATTTCACGTAAAGTATTACAAAAGTTTTAGCTGGTTGACTGGTTGTGCACACTTTGATGTGTGTGCATTTTATTCGGGAAGTCTCCAAATGTTTGGATTGACACAGGCAGGCTATGTCAAATTCGGAATGAAAGAATTCAGATATCCACAATTTTAATACTAGAAATAAAAATAAAATAGCCATTAGAAAGTTCCGCTTTCGTAAAGAGCCAAATCAGTCGTAGGCCAATGTATACATTCTTATAATAAGTTAACCAGATGATGTTTTAAAGTTACCTTTTCCAGCTCTCAAAAAGCACTTAAAGCAGTCTTTAATGGCAATGGCATAATATAGGATAGAGGACTATTTAACAAACAAAAATGCATGGCCCAAAACTAAAACCTAATTTACTTTTACAGAGACACGGTTCTTATAAGGTGGCATATCAAACGTACTTAAGACGTTTTAAATAAAAAATCATATTTTGCTTTGTTATCTTCTATATATTTTTTTACTTTAATAAGTTTTGAGATGTTTTCTTGGAGAACTACGCATTGAGTACTTAAAACATATTTGGGTAGGATAGGCTAGGTACAAATATTGTAATGGATTTAGAAACAAAATACTGACCGTTGAGTTTGTTTCGGCTTTCTTCTCAACCACTGTTGAGAAATGCCGTAGAGAAATGCCGTAGAGTCAGTCCTCTTGGGAAATGCCGTAGAGTCAGACTTGTAAAAGTGCCCTTGTGGCCTACTTACAAAATAAAGATCTTTAAATCATTAATGTTCCTCACCATCATTTAATTCACTCATCTTAAATAATACGACGCGATAGGTTTAGAAAGATAAGGCAAGTGTGATGTGCACTGCACTGCAACTACATAATAACTGGAAAATATAAATTATACGTAGTGGGATTCGCTCAAAAGTAAACAACTAATAAGAAACTGTGGTTTTCTCAGTCTTTTAATGTATCTGTTTCCTTTCTAGGCCAGGATAGAAAGTTACTGACTTGTGTAATCCGTTATTTACGCTAATTCTTTGTTTATTATACTATCTCGACTTATCTCTTAACCCTTAACACATTATTTAACGTGTTAGAACAAATCCAGTAATGACGAGTCATTTTAAATATAATTTCGTGTTGTTTATTTGAATGGAATAACCGAAAAACCTTAATGTATATCGTGAATGTATCCGAATAAAATCATGAATACATCATTCGTAATTTGAAAAGTGGATTCGTAATTATTCGGATAAAAACTTTTATTTAATTTAATTCAAATAATGCCCATCTCTTAACAACGCAGGCGAAACTAGGTACTCGAGCGATAGTGGTGCAAATTTAGTTATTTAAACTGCATAATGGCATGTAAGCCCATACCTTAGGCCCTGGGTCCTTTTGATATGGGTATATTTTGCAGACATTTAGAAATACTCCTGTATTATTATAATTTTAACATTTTTTTAAGTTATAATAGTTAGTAATTGTTTAAATGTCAATAATTGCTATATTACAAATTACACCATATCATAACAACCTATCTACAGAATATCCCGCTGTGCGAATGTTTTATGTATTGAAAGCATTTGTTATTAAGACGCAGACATGTATACATAACATTGTTTACATCATGTTCTCCACGGCACAATATGTCTGAATGGAATTATTTATCTTATCGTCGCCGAAAGTAACTGACGTTATTCTATTGTATTAGCGGAGTTGGTTGTGATCGCATGTTTATTGTTATTGCCTCCAGTCTACCAAATTTCGTTAGGGCCTTGTCAATAGCATTGCCAAGGAAATTACTTATTTGCTTGAAAGTACTGCTTTGATTTGATATTTGTTATTGGGTTTATATATTAAAGCTTCATATTTACTGGATTACGAACAAATTTTTTTATATTAAAATTTTGTTGTCTTTTGTGACTTCTTTTCTTTTCCGTCCTTGATTCCTATTGGAAGTTACTGGTAGATCATCGACCTAAAGTGTTTTTCAAATACCTTTTATTGTGTTTAGTTTTCTTCGGACCGCCTACATGTCTTTTGTTAACGTTACGGTGTGGTATCGTTAACGTTTGTCAAATTTGTTATTCTAAGTAGTCGATGTAGGTTAAACTCTTGGGCACATCTCTCCGACATGTGTTCATAGAAACTCGGCTTACGCTTATTTTTATTGGGAAAATGTTTTGTCTTTGTAGCTTTAAGATTGAATCGCCAGTTTTAGAGCAACAGCCAACAGCCTGCAGTGCTGTTTGCAGTCGATTAATCTACGTAAAAACTGTACACATCCCTTGTTCCATATCGATTTGTGCCGTAGCTGTGTAATATTGACAATGTCAGGAAATCTTACAAGCTTCGTAGCCGAGCCGCATGCTGGCGTGGCGCCGGCTATCGTACGAATATAACACAAACGAATAACTTAAACTTCGAATAATAAGTTTTCATTCTACGTTTTTATTTATTTCTGTACAATTATGGTGGACCGATAGAAGATTCAATTTATTTTTCATAATTACTGTATGTATTAAATGAAAATACATAGAAATATCTACTTGAGCCTAAATAAAAACAAGAAATAAAGAAAACGGTCTTATATTTTTTTTAATTCGGTGCTAATTTATTTCTTGTCTATAAGAAAAAAAATCTTTGTGCTTCTTTACGGTTCAATGAAGGCAAAAATTGGATAACAACCATACCTAAACGCACTTTTTTTAACTGCTAAAATAGGAAAAAGCTTGTACACTCCGTATTATAACATCATGATATCGTTAATAAAAATAATGCTGATGTCTTCTCTATTTATAAATCCACATCAAAGAAGTTATCTGTATTGTTTTGTTTTAAAAGCTTTAATACTTAATCAACTTTATGAGGTAGACGGCCTGTTGTTTACCTCTGCTGGTTTTGTTGTAGCTTTCATGGTCTTGTTTATATGGAGTGTGCAATAATAGCAGATTGTTTGACAAGGGGCTAAAATAAGCCATAATGACACGAAGTGATTAAATATGTATGAGTGTCATAACGGCTTTTAGCCACGTGTTAAAACTCTGCTTTTCACTTCGACTGCGAGAAAATAAAAAAGACTACATTAAAATTATATATTTCATGAAAAACAAACGTACAGTTTGAGCAATTCTTAAAGTATGTAGAACAAACGTAAAAATGTGTTAGATTAGGGACACGCGCCCCTGTCACATCCTAGCTTATGTACGAACCCTGATGGAGCGTGAATGGGTCACGCAGGAACCGCGCTCCGATGCGCCCATTGTCCTCTTCCGCGTTGCATTGCTGCTGTACGGTACCACGACTGCTATGATGAATGATGATCGGAAAATTGTCTGTGGAGCAAGGCGATAACTAAAATAAATGTCACGCATCGAATTGACGCGAAAATTATCTGCGGTGCATGGCCTAGGACATATTTACATCCATGATAGGAATCATTATTTTTGAAATGCGCTGTGCCAAGCCAAAGCTGCTACGTGATGTTCCTCGGGAAAATAACTGCCGGTCAGGGCCTATTTAAGTCACGTATCCAAAATAAAAAATCTTAATGCTTATACGAGGGCTGCTATGTATGTAACCGGAATCCGGGATTCCACCATTTTAAACGGTTTATCTGGTAAAATAACCTCCATGGTAAAATTTGAACCTTTTTGAATACTGGCCGCTATATATTTTTTTCTAATTTATACGTTAGTCTTTTGTTTTTAGCGGGTTTAAAATGTCATCTCGCTGCAAGAATGGAACCCACTCGTGAAAATATTACGAACGTGATTTATTACGAACTTCGACTCTTGGTGATGAAGCTCCATCGAAAAACACTGTATATCACTGGATTAGTGAGTTAAATCCTGGATGTAGTATGCTCTCGGACGAACTAAGGAAGGTCGCTCGAAATCGGTCGTTGTGCCAAAAAATATATATGGATGTATATATAAGCTGTGCGAAAACTTATAATGCATGACCGTCATGTTACGTATCGCCAGATATTAGCGACTCTGGGCATACAGTTAAGTGCAAAAATGAGTCAATACTACTACCTTAGTAGAATGTTAATAAGTCGATGACAATCAAATTTACATTTAAATGCTTAATGCACAAAATTGCTTAATGAATGCCGCTCAAAAATTGCCAAACAAATTATTTACTAGGCTTATTTTCTTTTGTAGTACTTTTATACCGAAAACTGTAAAATTTCTCGTCTTTAATTTAAAAAAAAACAGAACAAATTTCTTTAAGGCGTCCTCGATTAAGCAACCAATGTATAGGTAATAATATAACAAGCAATTCAACTGTCTTAAAAATGGGTGTGCAATTAATTAGGTACCTAAATCAGATAAATTATTGACGTTAGTTATTGGCAATGTGTTGCAAAACTGAACGAAGGAAAATAGTCGAGCAAATTGGTTGATAATTCATTTTGCGAAGGACTAAAGGCCAAGCCACACCGGTAGCGTGCGAAGCACGTGCACCTGCGCGTGTGCGTGGCGTGCACAGCACCTTTGTCAAACCGAGAGCTGCGCACGCAGTGCTGCAGAGCTGTGCACGCAATGGTGGCGCACGCTGCAGCACCGTTGCGTGACTAGCCGCCATATTGTTTTGCGTAGTCTTTTCATTATGCTCGATAGCAGTTCGTCAGACGAAGAAGAAACTTTACTGCTTCTACTTTCAACTCCAAAAACTCGTGCAGCGCCAAAAAGACTGTGGGTTCATGACATAAATGCAAGCAGACAAAAATACAGTGAATATCAAAACCTGTGCCGCGAACTAGAATCGTATGAAGATCGTTTTTTTTTTGTATTTTCATATGTCCAGAGCTTCTTTTGAAGAACTCCATGGTTTATTGGAGCCTTGTATATTGAAAAATTGTACGAACTATAGGAAAGCTAGTTCCCATAAATTGCTTTTATACGATGAATTTTTATAATGTTTGTGTTTTTGGTTATACATACATTCGTATTTGCGCACAGCTTCTATATTTTTTCGTTTTATTTGGAAATCCATTACAAAAACCTCGACGCGTCTCGTTCAAGTTGTAAATAAACACAAGAGCTGTACAGCACCTGCGCCGTACCGAGGAGTGCGTGTCCCGACCTGTTCGGTTCGTCGTCGCATAGGGAACGCCGGTAAATACAACGTCATCACAGCACTCCGCTGTGCACGCAGCACGCAGCCGTTTTGTCTCGACGGAGCTGCGTAGCGTGCAAGTCACGCGCACGTGCACGCCGCGCAAGCGGTGTGTCATCTACTATGACACATCATACGATACAACGCGCATACTACGCACACGCGCACGCGCACGTGCACGTGCTGCGCACGCATCCGGTGTGGCTTGGCCTTAAGTCTGTACCTAATTACTAAACCTAAAAACAGTAACGTACTTTGTTATTGTTTTTAGCTATAGGCTACTTGACTCATATCAAATATAGTGCAATAAATGAATATTTTCATATTTCCAATTTAAAAATTGTTTTTTTTTTTTTTTTTAATTTTGAACTCTGAAAACGCTGTTGGCCATTTTGTGACGTCACAGGACACTAAGAAACTTCATGTCGGATCTTATACGAGTGAAATTCGCTATGTAGCCATGTGCTGTGACATTGACACAAGCACACAAGTGACTTGTGGACTTTTGAGGTTGTGATCATGATCGTTTTATTATTTGTAAAAACCTCTAAACCGGGTGTTACTGTTACTGCTTTCCCGTTTTATTAATAAGAGCGATAATGAATGTTGGAATTATGAAGGCCGATAGCACAAATTTACCAAGAATCGACACATTGATGGTCGGTAATTTTTGATGTGTTCTTGCTTTCTCGGACAATACAATAATGATAATAACTATATTTTCCATACAAACTGGTGGAAGTCTCGATGTTTTTACACTGATGAATTTGTCAAATGTTTGTTTTCAACCCGTTTGACGTCACAGCATAGATAATCTATAGACTAATATGGCATACAGCGTTTTCGCCTGTTTACGTCAAGTATAAACTTGTAAAATATTTTTTTTGCGGTTTTCTAGGTCCCAAAAAATTATGGTAATATTGTTTTTCTGTTAATCGGACAATATTGAATATTTTAAAATATACTTTAAAAAAGTAAATAGGCATTGATACCTCAGTTTAAAAATGACGGAATTTACTATTTTACATGGCTTTGCATAAGCAATAAATGAAGTTCGGCTAAAGCTACAAGAGGAAGGTTTACAATTTTGCATTCAAAATAGTAGTGGGTGCAATTAATAAATTTAGATTGTACATTGCAATCAATGAATTAAAAATGCACAAATGGATACACAACAAGTATCAAGACAAACAATGATCAACCAAAATTTTGTATTTACTATTAATTTTACTAATCGTTACTGAAAGAAGTCGGTGCAAAATTTATGCAACGATAAAATATTATCTTATGAATAAAATGCATTATTTTAATCGGACATTCCGTAACGGGAAGCAAGGATAATAATGTGTATTAACAAGAAATAATTAAAAAAATGCTTAGTTTTTTACGTTTCTGAAAAAAAGTAGCATTTCAGAGTGGTGTACATTGGTTCAGTTATGCAACTAACTGAATGACGACCATTAATAAGATATTAATGGGTCGTTGTGAAAAACATTAAAATAGTTGAAAGCTTAATGAAAACAAAATAACGATCGCGTCCTTTGTGTAACGAAATTTATTAATATAAAATATATAGGAAGTTACACAAAAGAAACATCAATTAAGTGTTATTTTATTAATTAAAACAGCCTCTAAATATGTACAATTTTGAAAATACCCCATTATTTGAAAATTTAGCTGTGAAAAAGAATTGTTCGCGTTGGCTCCCGCAAAACTTAACTAAGAATCAAAAAGAGGCTGGCGTCGAATGGAGCAATAAAATGTTGAAAAAATATAACCCTAGTGACGCAAAAGCTTTTTATAATATCTAAACAGGTGAAAAATGGGATCTTGAATCTATGCGTATGATCCCGAAACTAAACAACAATCTAATTGTGGATGTTTCAAAATGAGTCTCAACTCTTCGAAATTATATCGTGCAAAAAGCACCCTGAAGCAAATGGTGACATGCTTTTTTGTATTGATGGTCATGTGGCTACAGTGCCACTACAGAATCGTAAAACGGTTAGTTCGGAGTGGTACACGACCATTTGTTTGCTGGAAGTAGTTGTAGAAATGCGTAATAACAACTAGCGACGCAGAATCATTCTTCACCATGACAAAGCTAGGTGTCTGTATACCTACTATGTACACTGTATACTGTGTGTATACTGCACGCGAAACAACTGAAGTTTTGGAAAGTCTAAACATAAAATTAACGGCCCATCCACAGTACAGCCCTGATTTTGGCACCCAAAAGTTTTTATTTATTTCCTAATGTAAAGAATAAATTACGTGATCAACGATTTTTGACCCGTGGAGATGCCGTCGACGCGTTCAAACAGCACGTTTTGGAGATACCTCAGTCAGAGTGTAAAAGTGCATGTTAGAGTAGTAGTTATACATAAATTGGTTTTAACGTATGAAAAAGTATCATCACGGAAAATACATTGTAAAACAAAAATACCTTATTTTATTATGTCCATGTACGTTTGTTTATGTTTTTATTCCGCATACAAAAGTCTCAGCCCTCGTACTACGCAAGTTATTACTTTTCTTTATGTGTAACTAGGGCTGCCATCCGTCCGGGTTTCCCCGGATTTGTCCTAGTGTGGAGGCTGTCCGGGGGCCGTCCAGGCGGGTTTTTAAGGTGTGTCCGGGTAAATCCCGGACTCTTTTTGTATTAGCGAAAACCTTATTGAACCGAATAAAATCTAACATGTCCGGGGAAAAATGCGATTTCCTCCAAATATCAGGGTTTTTGAAGATTTTGTCCGGGTTCCGGTATAATCAAGATGGCAGCCCTATGTGAACCCATTCGGGGACAAGTAAAAAATAATGATTTGTGCTATTTTATGAAAACATATGTTTACGGGGATAATGCGGCTAAACATGCCATTTTTAGGGTTCCGTTACCAAAATAGCAAAAACGCAACCCTTATAGTTTCGTCATGTCCGTCCGTCCGTCTGTCCATCCGTATGTCACAGGCATTTTACTCAATAACTACAAAATGTTATAAGCGCTATCAATTTTAAGTTCTTACCCTTTATCACGACAAATATAATCGACTTACCAAAGAAAAAAAGACATAAAAAAATAATAATTCCGTTCCAATGTTATTCCATTTCAACCATTGTCATCGATATGCCCATAACTCGGAAACTAAAAGCGACACAACACCTTCAGTAAAGAACTAAAGACACATATACCTATTGTTATAACATTCTTCAATTTTAGCGGATTATATACTTAGATGTAAATCTTAATACCTGTACGTAAAATATAAATACCATAAAAGGTATAACAACATCGCCATACAAATGTCTTCTAACAGTATTTTATATTTTTAAAATGCAATAAACATTACTTACACAAACCAACGGATGCCGCGGATTTTTTATTATTATTGCTTGAGTGGTTTCGACACCATTTCACTGCACATGAAGGCATTTTAATTAAAATGCAGATATATTAATTTTCAACAATCTGACATCTTATGCCATCAAAAGCCGCCTTAGCACTAAAACTGTCACTTCTGCCTAAGGTACAATCGATTCGTTTTTGGTACAATACATGGGGGGTCATTTTTGAGATACGCTCTTTTGCTAGAGCACTTTTGCAAATAGCTACCTAGCTTTTTGTGTTCACCTGTAGCACAGTATAATAAAGAGTACTACATACAGTATGGACACTCCCTGAAAGTACCGCCCACGTTTAATTCGTTCGCATTCGTATGGCAAAGATTAAAATGTAGTATACTTTCGCGAACTTAACTTTTCATGAGCTTAATTTCACGAGGGACAATCCTATCAAAATTCGGTTAGTCGCATAACTAAATACTCCGTCCAGTGTAAGTATGGATCTCGTTCCAATAGGTCCTCATTGTGTGCCGCTGCAATGCAGCCGTGAAACGTATGCCTATACAATATCTATTAATTTTACCAATGATCTAGCATTTCGGTATATCCGAAAGGCCCTTTTTGAAATAAATTACAGATCAATCGAAATATATGCGACTGTTTATCTGCGGTCTTTTACCTAAATGACTTTCTATGTCCAGTTTCATCTCAAGGTTAATATTTCTGAATAAGGCTTCACTATATTAACTTGCTAGAAGGCGCCCGCAACTTCGTCCGCGGAGGAGAAAAAACCATAACGCCTCTTTTTTTCTTTAGCGTAGTCGGTTAAAAAGTATTTCATAACCGTCTGGAGATACCCAAGCTACTCGCGTACCAAATATACTTGAAATCCGTTTAGCCGATTTGGCGTGATGAAACCACAACGACACCTACGAACATACAAAAAATCTAAGTGACCCAATACTTCGTTACAATCATTTTTTTTTATATCTTCAATGTACAGACATTTCATTTTTACAACTTTATAATAGTTTAGATTAAATGGTATAAGGACTGTATCGTTGATTATGGGTACAGACGAAAACTAGTCTAACTGTTGACATGCGTATATTTTTTAATTATAATGTTTTCTAAGGATATGATGTAAAAGTACATATATTTCATCTGCTATAATGTGGTTCTTTCGTATCTTAGAAACTTTTCTGATGCTTATAAACAGAGATCGGACAGGTCATCGCAAAAACAGATATGGAAATAGAACAAGACTCTATAGAGATTATATCTAAAGCGGATATTATCGTAATTAAATATTTGACCTTTTTTAGTTGCATATCTACCTGTCATGGTTTTGTCAAAGTGGCGTTCCTGAAACAGTTTGGTGACAATTGAAAGTAGTCAAATTATTTTCTTATGGTGTTTTCGAAATATTTTAAATATGGTAAAAATAAACACGATTAATAAGTGGATTCAGAACTATCCCGAGCTCTCTTATAATGAAAGTCACAAATAAATATTGTGTACAGCATGTGACATTCGAATTAAAATGTTAAAAAAATAATAATTAACAAAGAAGTTAAATATGTGTAATAGTTTTTATCGCTTATGTGTTTTTTTAATGATGAAAATAGTAAAAATTTACTAACACAAATAACTAAATAAAAATATAGGTTTTTTTTTCAGTAAATGAAGTTCATGGTTGCAATTATGTTCAATACAATCATCAGCATTAAAAATACTTTTAATGGAAATACCTTGACAATCATATGGTGAATTTTGGGTTACCTACCGTTGTAAATGTAATTGAAAAATATAATTAAGCAATACTGTACAAAATACGACTCTATTAATCTTGAAATAAAACAATTTAAAGGATTATATCGCGTATATTATCTAATTTTAGTTCCCGACGTTTCGGAAGCTTTTCAGCTTTCCATGGTCACGGATGGACTGAGAAAAGATGTATTTTCCTCTGTCAAAATTACAATTTGTGCAAACTACCCATTTTTAAAAACAAAAAAAGGTGCACATACACGCCAGATGGGCCTAAGCCGTAAAAACAGTTACACATGTGCCAGAAGGGCTTAATTATTTTATTTTAATAATTTACCAAGAAGCATTTCACAAATGAGGCGTACTGGGGAGAAAAGAAACGCTGCAAAGAAAAACTCCCAGGCTACCTCATGACTAATTATAATATTTTAAAAAACAGAGTCTATTAAACTACTTTTTAAACAGATAAGATATTTTACACCGTTCAGAAATCAAGGTTTTGCAGTCCTGTGTCTCGCTTGTTCCTTGATGAGATGTATTACAGGATTCCAAGCAAGTGGTAGCGACAATCCATCTTATCTATTGAAATTAGGATGCTTTTTAATCTCAATAGCCTCGCGTAGCATTCTGGGAAAATATCTTTTTTCTTTGGCAAGGATAGAAGGTTTATCAAACTTAATTGAGTGGTTTGGTTTGTCAATGACATGTTCACAGACTGCAGACCTATTACACCGACTGTGCTGGACATCTGCTATGTGCACCTTCACCCGGGTTGATACACTGCGTTTCGTTTGACCATAGTATGAAAGACCACACTCGCAGTCCAGCTTATAAATGCCTGCACTCTGCAAAGGGGTGCTACTCTTCACGGGTCTAAGGTATTGAGACACCTTCTTCAACGGCTTTGAAATATGTTTTTATAGAAGCACGCTTCAAGATGTTTCCGATCTTGTTTGTGACCCCTTTCACATATGGTACGAGGGTTGCTACTTATATATCCGGAAACAAAAAAACAAACAAACGTACACGGCTGAAAATAGTTTTATTGTTTTTCAAAGTATTCCCCTTGATGATCTATGCACTTTTGCATTCGCGTGAACCAATTTTTAAAGCACTTCTGCCACTCCGCCTGAGGTACCTCCATAACGTGTTGTTTGAATGCGTCGACAGCATCTTCAGCGGTCGAAAATCGTTGACCGCGTAATTTATTCTTTATATTTGGAAATAAATAAAAATCGTTGGGTGCCAAGTCAGGGCTGTACGGCGGATGACCCGTTAATTCCACATTTTGACCCTCCAAAAATAGAGTTGTTTCGCGAGACGTATGACAGCTGGCATTGTCATGATGAAGAATGATTCTTCGTCGCTGGTTAGTTTTACGAATTTGTTCAAATACTTCCGGTAAGCAAATGGTCGTGTACCACTCTGAATTAACCGTTCTACGGTTTTCTAGTGGCACTGTAGCTACATGGCCATTAATACCGAAGAAGCAGGCCACCATTTGTTTCAATGTACTTTTTGCACGAGTAACTTTCGTAGGGTTCGGCTCATTTTGAAACACCCATACCGTTGATTGTTGCTTCGTTTCGGGATCGTATGCATAGATCCAGGATTCGTCACCTGTATAGATGTTATAAACGGCTTTTGAGTCACCACGGTTATATTTTTTTAACATTTTATTGCACCATTCGACGCGAGCATGTTTTTGCTCATTTGTTAAGTTGTGGGGTATCCAACGCGAACAAATTTTTTTTACAGCCAAATAATTATGTAATATGCTATTAATGCTGGTCATAGAAATACCCAGAGTCGCCTCTATCTCGCGGTACGTAACATGTCGGTCGTCCATTATAAGTTTTCGCACAGCCTCGATATTTTGTTGTACAACGACCGATTTCGGGCGACCTGCCTTAACTTCGTCCGTAAGCATACTACGTCCACGATTGAACTCACTAAACCAGTGATACACAGTAGTTTTAGATGGGGCTTCATCACCAAAAGTTGAAGTTAGTTGATCTATGCACTGTTGTTGCGTTAAACCACGCCGAAAATCATAATAAATCATAGCACGAATATTTTCACGAGTGAGTTCCATTCTTGCTGCGAGATGACATTTAAAACCCGTCAAAAACAAAACACGAGCGTTAATAAGGAAGAAAAAATATACCTTATATACTTAAAAAAGTTCAAATTTTACCATGGCGGTCAAATATGCTATTTAAGAAGATTGTAATCCCGGTTTCCGGATATATAAATAGCAGCCCTCGTAATACAGCAGGTTTACGCTCGACTGTTGTTTTCTTCACACTGGGTTTCTGCTTGAAACGTGGTATCTGGAGCTCGTTGGCTCGAAGTGCACGTTTGACATTCTGCAACTCAGCAGTCAGATGTTGATCGTCGCAGATACCCCTGGCTCTCTGAAACAAAGATTTACCCACTGTAGCAAGTTGACAGGGATGGTGGTGAGATTTGCCATTCAAATACCTATCAGTATGCGTAGGTTTCCTATATACAGTATGACCTATATCATTGTTAGGACCTCTAATTACTAGCACATCTAAGAATGCAAGTGAATTTTGATTTTCCAACTCCATATTGAATTTAATTTTACTATGCATAAAGTTCAGATGGTCTAAGAAAGCTGAAACACTAGATCTAGGTAAAATAGTAAAGGTATCATCTACGTATCTTTTAAAGATCCTCGGTTTGACAGGTGCCAATGAAAGCGCTCTCTCCTCGAAGTCTTCCATGAAAATATCGGCGACCATCTGGCGTGTATACCTTTATTTGTTTTTTCAAAAATGGGTAGTCTGCATAAATTGTAATTTTGACAGAGGAAAATACATCTTTTCTCAGTCCACCCGTGACATATAGAAAGCTGAAAAGCTTCCGAAACGTCGGGAACTAAAATGAGATAATATACGCGATATAATCCGTTAAATTGTTTTATTTCAATGAGTAATAATCGCGGAAACAGAAGAAAATACTATCTATTAATCTTGTTCTATTGGCGTGTTGCGATTGTTTTGCGATGACCTGTCCGAGCTCTGCTTATAAATGGTCCAGAAAAAATAGTTTGGCCAAGCTATTGAACTCAATTTGAGACTATATCAGCGACTCCGATGTACTGTTACCTATCTCGCCGGGGTGGCCTAGGAATTAGGTATCGTATTAAAGGATATTGAATTCAAACCAAAATTCTTACAAAACGATTAGTCTATTTTAACTAATTTTTTAAAGCTACGGCTAAGCTCAGTCTTAAACTAGGTACTTAATTGGTAGAGCAATATAATGGGATGTGTGGGCTAGCTGTTTAACCAAATGACGTCTTCGCTTGGTTCTATTTTTAAGCTTGATTTAAAATCAGTGAAGTATCAGGTGTGCAGACTATAAATTTAATAAATGGGCGCCAGCCTGAGTACCGGCAATTACGATACAAGATAAATCTGGAAAGGGTACATCACCCAGCGGGAACCAAGGGGATGACAACTCGGGTCGGTGCCCAGAGCAGTTTACTCTTTGTGACACGGCAACCTCTACCCAGAGAAGGAATCGCCAGTGGTTAAATGGTAAAAATAAAATAAAAACCCCTGTGAACAAACCATAGTGTCAGGCAAAACACATGGGAATAACCTCAAAGACCTTTACATGCTAATATTATAAATGCGAAAGTGTGTCTGTCTGTCTGTCTGTCTGTTACCTCTTCACGCTTAAACCGCTGAACCGATTTGGATGAAATTTGGTATAGTGATAGTTTGAGTCCCGGGGAAGGACATAGTCTACTTTTTATCCCGGAAAAATATCATTATCTGCGATAAACGAATTTAAGGCGGACGAAGTCGCGGGCAGAAGCTAGTCTTCTATAAGTATGAAAATTACAATTTCATGTACCTGATGGATGGAGGATACCGAGAGCGAATATCAACCCATGCAGGGGTTGTTTAAACAGGGACTAGGCGTACATTGCCACCGGAGCCCTACGACACAGCGCGATGGCCATTTGCCGAAGAATTCTAAAAATAAACACTTCACATCATTACGAGGTTGTGCTTCACCAATTTGTATTGGCCATTAGGCAAATACTTACCAAAATTTAGGTTTTTTAAAAAATTTGGAAAAATCGTACTGTAACGCCCCAAAGAGCGGACTTGGAAGTGACGTTTTATTCGCCATATTGCCAGTTAGAAATCGCGGCGTAATAGAACAAAATTAGGATGGATAATCAAATCCAACAATTGGAATGTGACATAAATTTAAAAATAAACTACCGAATTAATCCTGAAAGAACAAACCATGAACATGAATTTGAAATCCCAGATCACCGTTTTCTATAAAAATCCTTGATGACACAGACGAAATTTTGAATATGGCAAGAATCAAAATTTAGTTTTAAATCGTTCACTAGGGACGTGAACAGCCTTTAGTGTTGGGATATAAAAACGGTTAAACGGAGACGTAGATTAGAAATGTTTCATTTTATTATTTATGTTGAAAACTAACGATAGGGGCTAGGGTTCAAAATTACTACGTAACAGTACAATTTAAAAAAATACAACAGGTTACAGAGTTAAGGCTGCCATGTAATGCTAACAATATCTACTTATACTATTATAAAGTTGTAAAAAGGATATGTCTGTAAATTGATTATATTTGTAACGGACTAATTGGAGGTCACTGAAATAAAGATTTTTTTTTTTTGATATTTTGTATGTTCGTATGTGTCGTTGTGGCTTGATCACGCCAAATCGGCTAAACCGATTTCAACTTTTTTTGATGTACCGGTAGCTGGGCAACTCCAGTTGTTTATAGGTAGGATACATTTTACTCGACTAGACTGAAGAAAAGTTGCGCTGTTACCTTGATTGCCCAGCTATATTCTGAGGATGCAAAATACAGTTGCTGGATTTATACTTTAATATATATGTATATATAAGCGACTTTTTACATTATGCTTTGGGTTCCCATGCATATCCGTTGTAAGCGGGGGGAGGGTTACTAGCCAATGGTATCAGACGGTGAGAAAAACACAATGAACATTCGTGGCGTGCAATCATAGGAGAGCTCGTCGTTAGAAAGGCTCATTAATTGTTATATTAGATGTCAAAGTCGGATTTATAATATAATGAGTAATGTGCCATATTCTCAAAATGGCAACCCTGCACAGATGTTTCACTTTACGAATCATGTGTAATTTAATTGCAGTTTGCGTAGTACGTTTTTTTGTGCAATGTCGTCTTGTACGCAAACACTACATTTTCTTATAGTATTTGTCCACTTTTGTTATCGTGACTCGGATGGATTGGGTAGATTTTGACTAAAGACTGTACACGATAAAATCTGGCAACGCCCAATATTTATTAATCAACTGTTCGTATAGAAACAGCTTTTCTTTTTTAATAATCCATGGATGCAAACTCTATAAAATAAAAATACAGTCATATTAAAATGTTTGATTACTAATAATTAAGGTCTTTGTAAGGGTTGGTTCAAAAAGTTCTTTTATGCTTTATTAAATTGTCTTTTCACATTTGTTTTCTTATTTTCTTTTGTTTTTGGGGCAGTTACGAGATATTTACTACTTTAGTTTATTTTGATTTTGACTGATATTTGTCACTTAATTGCCTTCCATACAAAAACTACTTTCAGTGCTTGAAATGGATAGTCTTTCTGGCTACCCTGAGTAGAAAACAGTCAGCTAATGTAACTTTTTGGTCAGATGATATTCTAAAAAGCGTAAAACACCTTGTTAAAATGTAAATACAATTATGGTATTGCAGTAGAAAGTGAATGACCATTGTCCAATAATGTTGGACAAAAAATTGGAAGTATGTTGGAATATATAACAAAAAAACTCACACACGCTCATGTATTTAAGGGTTTGCATCGTCATTCGTGAACCACGCCCCATTCGCCGAGCGGGCCAATGAGCAGAAATTGTAATAAGGGACGCATTTATTGCTCGCGCGCATCAAAGAAAGAGAAAGGTAATACACTATATGTTTGGGGTTTAAGTACAATGAAATCGAAGATATTATTACGTTTTTTTTAACATTTAAGTTAATCATGTAAAAGATAAAGAGAAGAATTTCATTGTTACATAATTTCACCGTTTATTAATCTGTCGTTTGTATTACAAACTAGACGAAAAACGGAAAATGAAGACGCGTTTTCGGATAACTTTTCTATCGAAGAAATATTCAACAAGCATGTTTCCTTTTTTTAATCTTTGAATGAGTTATATAGTCAAAAAACACATATAATTTGAAAACCAGCCTGTTTTATATACTGGAAATTGCTTACTTTTTCATGCTTCCCCTTAAATATGATTGTATTTATAATTAATAGTATTACATCTATTGTTTTTTTTTACTTAAGTGCTGTTTCTAAAGAACCAGGTACCTAATGGAAAAATGTATCAGATCGGGCGTGTCCAGATTTTATCGTGTACAGTCTTTAAACCAGATGCTTCACGTCGAGTTTCCAGGATGAAATGTGCACCTTATCAGGCACTTAAACGCTTACGCAATTTTAATCTAAAGAATATGTTATTAAAGGAATACGGCTAGGTAAAGTTGTACCTACACATAATTAACGATACAGTCCTTATGTATAGCTACACTGAGGAAAGCATTAGGCACCCCTCTTAGCGACGTATCGTTAGGTCCTAGTAAAATTTGTTCCTTCCAGCTGGTCTAGGATTAGCAAACCTAACTGTTATAATGCGAAAGTTTTAGCGTAGTTATTCGTAACGAAACCGTCTCCTCCTTCCAGGGAACAAAACTTTGGATTATTATGGAATACCTCGGCGGCGGGTCGGCGCTGGACCTGATGAAGGCGGGCAGCTTCGAGGAGATGCACATAGCCGTGATATTGCGGGAGGTGCTGAGGGGGCTGGACTACTTGCATTCGGAGCGAAAGCTACACAGAGACATCAAGGCGGCAAACGTGCTTCTCAGCGAGATGGGCGATGTCAAACTAGCCGATTTCGGTAAGAATTTTTAAACTTTATGTAGTTGTTGGGAGTGCAATAACCGACGAAATTTTATAACCGATTTATATATCACGTCGGGGTCACCAATATAGCGGAAGAGTTGAAACGCTATGATATTAAATAATATGCGACAGTTAGATATGTATGTAGTTTACTTGGAATAAAGAAGATATTAATAACAATATTACGATGTAGCGGTCGCGAGAAGAAAAATTCATCTGAACGACAGTCGTGTTTGCAGCGTTGATATGGCGACGCTATCGCTAGGGATGCGCGCTGCTCGTAGTGCGGCGCCATAGATTATTATACCGATTAGTCGGTTCTAACCAGGCATCGGAGAATCGGATAGACATTTCCCTAAAGTTGCGAAAAACCCGGCATTGTTGCGCAAATATGGAGTCGGCTGCATAATAACATTATTTTTAAAATATAAGTTCCGGGATTCCGGGATTGCACAAAACGACACAAGAAGTTAAAAATACACAAACATGTTTAATATATGGCTATTTATGACTATTTTGGTAAGCACGTACTTTGTTGTGCATATTTAGGTAATGTAATAATCTATGTAAGTATTTGTTGTAACCGCGGTGTGAATAGATTTAATTTCAAGGTATATGTAACATAAGATAATTATAAAACAAACATTGTTTTTCATAAAACATTTAGAAGTTTATTAGGAAAATTAAATTGAGTCCGTCTCCACACCGTTCAACTTAGATGCCGCCACCAAAGTTTAGGTAAATATCTGTCCGATTATCTGATGCCTGGTTATAACCGATTATTTCAAAACTTCTAAACTATCATAGATGTAGGAGACTAAATACGGAAAATTGTGCTTTATTTGCCTTAAAATTGCAATGTGAACCTTTCACAATAACTTTGTCAATGATTCCGCTAAAAAAAAACGAAATTAATTAACATTCAACCATTATAACGTACATTAGTATTTAAACATATTAAAATATATAAAGTATATAATATAATTATTTGTGCACTCATATTCAAGAAGAATACATATTAACTTAAGTTACATATGAAAAAAGATTTAAAAAACAAAATTTACTTCAAGCTGAATCAAAGAGTTCAATTAAAATACCTCTATTTGATTGATCTCTTTGATTGAGCCTAAAGTAAATTTTCATATAAAAGATAATCCCGTAGAGCCCGTTAGAGCCCGTCTCAAAAACTGTTTTCCTCCATTATAACTCCCACCCCCTATTCCCCTTAGGATTTCATGTACAAGACAACGTATCAGAATCTGTACCTGCTGAAATGTACTAAATGACTGAGTATTATATTGCATTTCTCTTAACGTTTTATTTTCACATGCAGCTTAACAAATGAAATAATAGGAAAAGCTCTTTAGAATCAGAAAACACAAAAATAAATGTCATCGAGATATCGCAATAAAATACACTGATTCAGAATGATTCATCACGGATAAACGAATTGAAACCCTCCGTGCATTAAGCCCCCTATTTCCCCAGCATAACTAATGGACGCGTGTAAAATGGAGGCCATAGGCTATACATATTATGAACACTGATAACTAACTGAGAGGGTCCTCCAGTATGAGTCACATTATCGGAACGTGATAGATTAGATAAAGATATAAAATAATAAAGGATGACATCAACCACATGTCAACCTACCCGGCTTATCGAAGCAGCCTTTCAATATATTTTTCCACTTGATCCACGTACAAATCCCGTCGCCCATCGTTAATTTTTCCGATAGAAAATAGTGTACCAATGCTTTTTGCGTTTTCCTTTATAGTTTATGTTTAGTAAGGATTTTTTGCCCTTAGCTGTGTTGACCTGGCAGCGTAATATGCATAATTATGCTCATTCCTAGAAGAAATATGCATAATTCCAGTAGGAAATAAGACAATGTTACTTAAGTTTAGATTCGTCGCTGTGTCGAAGAAAACAGTCAAACAATCGCGTTTTCGAATACGTATGCAATACTATAGTAAACATTATGAAAACACATAGGCCAATTTGTGATAGCATTTAAGTAAACTTCAAATTATACATTTTCACTCGTATTATCGCGTCATTAGAATTAACTGAAATGTTACTAATTCAGACAAATCAAATGCAAAGCAAAATAACAAACGAAACGTCATTTAAACACAATGGACGGTGTAGTTATGGCTTAATTTGATCGTACGCTATGTGGAAAATGCTCGTCATTCCGATATGAAAATGCTTTGTCGGTTCGGGTCCACAGAGCGATGTAATACCTGGACAGCCATTGGTATGGATGGAGTGCGTTGTGTTATAGTTATGCCTTTACCTTCATAGGTATTGTGCGGTTGATAGTTGATATAGAGCGTGTGTAAGCCTTATCGTACGAATACAGTCACGTCGAAATACGAATCTGGTGTCGAAATGAATAATACCTTTATGTTGTTTATTGACCGTTGTTAAATTAAGCATGACATCAAAAAGAGCAAATCAATTCTCCTATCTATCTATTGGTACAACCCAATATTTAATGAAGTCATCGGAATGTTTGATTCAGTGTGCGAATATTAAACGAATTATACGTAGATAGGGCTTTACATTCTGCATGCCTTTCTGTGGTGAAATCCGTGCGATACACGGAGAGTTTAGGTGCAGGCACAATATTTGGTAATGGGCATTATAGCTCGCGAAAAATGTTCCAGTAATTCATTAACTTATTACGATAATGATTGTGACGAGTCGTCCAAGTGTTTTATGTCTAAGAGCGTCGCGCTCGAATATTAGTAGAATTAAATATTTGTTGGTGAACCAACAAGGTTTTTAGGTCGTTGCCTCCTTTGTAACGTAAGCCGCACGCTATTTTGGTATAATGTGACGTTTTACCTAATAGCCTTGCAAACGGCCCGGCAAATTTTCGTCCCGGCGTATTTAACGATAAATGGGAATTTCCATCCCTACATATTAATATCTTTGGCATTGTAGTAAACACCGGTATTCTGTTGATTGTGTTGTCTGTTGTGATACTTAGCGGTTACTATTTAATGCCGATGGGTAGCGCTGCGTAGTAAAATATGAAACAAATTTAAATATTAATCAAAGTTACTGCGTTCCCTTTATATACTTAGTCGTCTTTATATACTTTATAAAATAGCTGGAACAGAACTTATGACCATAAGTTCTGTTCCAACTATTTTGAGTGGTAAAAAGAATTAACAAACGGATTTGGAATTTATGATGTATATCGACGGCAAAAAGCGGAAACGAAGTAACCGCCAATGGATTCAGGTTATGCGTTATTTATTTTTTTGCGAGAACAAGGTCTCTATCTCTCTATGTATCATAATTTTATTTGCCCATTGTTTAAATTTTATTTTTACTAGAAGGTGCCCGCAACTTCGTACGCGGAGGGCGAAAAGTCATAACCCTCTTTTTTTCCTTCAGCGTAGTCGGGTAATAAGTATTCTATAACCATCTGGAGATACCCGGCTACTCCTGTGCCAAAAATAGTTGAAATCGGTTTAGCCGATTTTGCGTGATGAAGCCACAACGACACATACAAACATATAAAATCCAAAAAAAAAAAATCGTTTTAGTGAAGTCCAAATAGTCCGTAAGAACCATTTTTTTGAGAATATCTTCAATGTATAGACATTTCATTTTTACAACTTTATAATAGTATAGATATGAAGTTAATTGTCCACATATATCAACTTAAGTTAACAATGATAAAAATAAATTAAAAACAAAATTTACTTTAAGCTTAATCAAAGAGATCAATCAAATAGAGGTAATTTGATTCATCTCTTTGATTCAGCTTGAAGTAAGTTTTGTTTTTTAAATCTTATGTCATTTCTTTCTTTCTTTATTCATGAACAGTATTTACATTGTATTTGAAATATTTATAATTAATTTCATTCTTAAGGCTAAATTATTTATGTACTAACACACTAAATTTAAAAAAATATAATAATTATAATATATTACAATAATAATAATAATTAACAATAAACGTTAATAATCAACACGTTCGGCGGAGCAGGAGGTCTCTATCGGCCGCTTGGATTGACTACAAGAATGCCTACGATTCGGTGCCTCATTCATGGCTTGAGAGGATCTTGGAGCTGTATAAAATCGATGCAGTTTTAAAATCCTTTATAGGCTCATGTATGAGGCAGTGGACCACAGTCCTTCGTCAATCAGGCGGCCGAGGTGGCTCCCCTGATCCGCAGGACTTTATAAGGATTAAGAGGGGCATTTTCCAGGGCGACAGTTTGAGTCCATTGTGGTTCTGCCTGGCCCTGAATCCACTCAGCACTCTGCTGAAGGATTCAGGACTAGGTTGCCGGCTTCGCAGAGAGGGTGAGATCATTTCTCATCTGCTGTACATGGACGATCTCAAGCTGTTTGCACCGAAATGACCAGAACTGATGGAGCTACTCAAAGTCACAGAAACTTTCAGCAGTGCCATCAAAATGGAGTTTGGTGAAGATAAGTGTGCGGTCATGCATGTACAGCGGGGGAAAGTCGTAAATTCAACGAATTTACAGCGTTCCGAGACAATGTCTCTCAGATCTCTCTCCGAAGTTGAAACTTACAAGTATCTTGGTATGTCACAGTCATTGAGTATTGCGGACGGAGATATTAGACAGGCAGTGAAGGAGCGTTTTTTTTGTCGCTTGACAAAAGTACTGAACAGTCTTTTGTCGGGTGGTAATAAGGCGCACGCCTTCAACGCTTGGGTGATGCCCCTGCTCACTTACTCCTTTGGCATACTAAGGTGGACCCAGACTGAGCTGGACGCCCTGGATAGGAGGGTCCGTATGCTGCTCACTGCACACCGCATGCTACACCCACGCTCGTCAGTTATGCGACTGTACATCCCGCGCAAGTGTGGGGGCCGTGGCTTTTTAAACGCCAAGGACCTCCAAAACCGCGAGGTGTGCAGTCTCAGGGAGTATTTCCTAAACAATGAGTGTGGGATATATCGCGATGTTGTGGCAGTAGACAAAGGCCTCACCCCTCTATCCCTGGCTAACGAGAACTGGCGCAGACCATCGGTGCTTAGCACCGTAGACCGCAAGGACGTATGGAGGAGTAAAGAGCTACACGGGCGGTTCTACAAGGCCCTTACAGGGCCTGATGTAGATCTGCACGCGTCGGTGAACTGGCTACGTTTCGGCGATCTCTTCGGGGAAACCGAAGGTTTTGCCTCTGCAATTGCGGACGAAGTTATCATTACGAACAACTACCGGAGGTATATCCTGAAGGACGGTACGGTCGACATATGTCGGGCATGCCGCCGTCCCGGAGAGTCACTCAGGCCTATAATTTCCGGTTGTTCTCATCTTGCTAACGGCGAGTACTTGCACAGACATAACCAAGTAGCCAGGATTATCCACCAGCAACTTGCTCTTAAATTCGGTCTTGTGGGGTCTGAGGTGCCGTACTATAAGTACGCACCGATGCCAGTTTTTGAAGATGGTCGTGCCACGCTTTATTGGGATCGATCTATCATCACGGACAGGACTATTGTAGCCAATAAGCCTGATATCGTGCTGGTAGATCGATCTAAGCGCCGGGCAATACTCATCGACATCACCATTCCACATGACGAGAACCTCGTGAAGGCTGAGAAGGCCAAACTCAGCAAGTACCTTGACTTGGCTCACGAGGTGACCGCCATGTGGGATGTTGATTCGACGATTATTGTCCCGTTAGTCGTTTCAGCAAACGGTCTTATAGCGAAGAGTCTCGACCAACATCTTAAGAGACTCTCACTAGATGGCTGGATCAAGGGTCAGATACAGAAGGCAGTAATCCTGGACACGGCGCGCATCGTCAGGAGGTTCGTCTCTGTGCAGCCCTAACCACCGGTAGCTTGGGCCTTGCCCCGCTGCCGGCGGCACCCTAGGTTAGGTTTTTTATAATGTGTTTATATTTTGTATTAGCTTTTTGTGTTCTACTTTTTATATTCATATTGTAAAACACCTAACTTATGACGACAAATACATAAAGAAAATAATAACAATTACAAAATTTCATTACAATTATTCTTCTAGTTAACCATAAAATCTAACATGTCAGTCTGAGTATGAATTCCTAATAATAATGAATTAAAATTATCCGAATATCTCATCAACACTATAGCAGCATCTGGCTAACAAGAAGCATTTTAATTTTCGTTTAGAAATGGACCAGTTCGTAATAACCTTGAGCTCAGTGGGTAATCTATTAAATAACGTGACTGCCTGATACCTCGCACAATGTTTCACAACCTTAAGTCTAGGATAAAAAGTATTTGTAATATTTTTCGTACGTGTGGCTAGCCTCAATTCTTGATCCTCGTATGTGACGTTTTTAGATTGCGACTTAACAAATTCTGTAAGAAGAATAAAGACGTACAAACAGGGCACTGTGAGAATGCCCAATCTTAAAAAAATATCTCTGCATGAAGACCATGGAGGAAGGCGTGTCATCGTTCGAATAGCTCTCTGTTGTGCATCAAAGGCTCTATTGATATTATATTTAAAAGTATTGCCCCAAAACTTAATACTATATCGCAATTTCGATTCAACCAGTGCAAAATATACCTCTTTAAGTTGATCCAAGCTCAAATCGTCTCTCAGGCTTCTCAGAGCATAGCAAGCAGAGTTGATTGAGTTCTCTATTGCTTCTAGTTATTTTTTCCTATTGAGGTTCGAATCAATGTAGATTCCAAGAAATTTGACATGATCTACCGGGTTTACAATACAATCAGCATTTATACTCACTTCGACCTTATAATTTTTCTTAAGGTTAGGTTTGAAGAGCATCATTTGGGTCTTGTTACTATTTAAAACAAGGTTGTTGCTAGAAAACCATTCATGAAAGGCCAATAAGGCTTTTTTCGTTACTCTATTAAGCTCATCCATATTGCTGCTAGAGATAATTGCGTTAGTGTCGTCAGCATAAACGACCACAGAGCAGTCAGGAACACTACCACATACGTAATTCACCAAATCATTTATGAAAACACTAATTGTTAACTTATGTTAATATATAATTTTCGTGGTTCTTAGTACATAAATAATTATATTATATACTTACAATATTTTAACACTAGAAGGCGCCCGCAACTTCGTTCGCGGAGGAGAAAAAGTCATAACCCTTAATTTTTTCTTCAGCGTAGTCGGGTAAAAAGTATCCTATTACCATCTGGAGATACCCAGCTACCCGTGTACCAAAAATAGTTGAAATCCATTTAGCCATACAAACATACATAAAATAAAAATAAAAATATTTTTCGTTTTAATGACCTCCAAATAGTCCATAACAATCATTTTTTTGAAAATATCTTCAATGTAAAGACATTTCATTTTTACAACTTTATAATTGTATAGATGTTCAAATGTATTTTTTGACGGAATGATTGACAAAGTTATTGTGAAAGGTTCACATTTCATTTTTAAACAACATATTTCGCCGTATTTCGTCTCTTACATGTAGGATAGTTTAGAAGTTTTGAAATAATAGGTTATAACCGATTAAGCGGTTATAGTTTTTCATGACCGATATAATAATCGGTTATGAAATTTCGTCGGTTATTGCACTCCCTGGTTACTACGTTTCCGATTTGCCGTCGATATGGTTTATTGCTTATTATTATATTATAAAAGTCTTGTCGGTTTATTATCCCAGTTCTATTACACCACAAGCTTTTTTTTGCAAAAATGCTTAAATAAAATCACGCATCACATTAAAGTAAAAATAGAGACTACTCTATTTTATTTAATGGTTTCTCATGAGACTTCAACATTAGAAAATGCTTATATCCGATCTTCTATATATATTTTGAGGTATATGTATTTGAAGTGTATCTGAGCGACATGGTATCCACAGTTCATGTTTTACGTAATCTATCTCACCACCTGTCACAGAGATATGGCAAATGTACAAGGACCATCAGTGAAATAGCTGCGGAAGAAACATGTCCTAAAATCAAATGTTGACTGTTTAATTTACTAAAACATTTATTTCAGTGCATGTTTTGCACTGAAATAAATGTTTTAGTAAATTAAACAGTTATATCTCATAACTAACTGTAACCCTGTTTTTTACCAACTTATGCAGTGTTTTTTTTTTTCTATTTATTTGCGTCATTTATCGTAGCCAAATGTCAAATTAAACATGAAATTTCATAAGGTTTCATAAGCATTCTAAATTCTAATAACTTATATTGTACTTTGAGCATATGTTTACATATCAATTCAAATGTCGTTTTCTTTATTTTATTGATCAAAATACTTCTGACAGAACTTAAGACCCGACTAAGTTTACTCGTAAGTATGATTTGTTGATATTTTCTCAAGCAGGTCTTAGCATATTATATTAGATTACATACTCAAATCGTTTTACAAATGTTTACCTGTATTTTACTGTTAATTTCTTAGAGCATTTTTAATTTTTGAAACACATACACTCTCCGTAGACAAATTGACGAGTTGAACTCTAAACTGAGAACTTTTTCAGATTTTATATATGATCAAAAGAACTTCGAAGAGCAGCTCGATCAATATTATATGAGTAAGCTTAATTAGAAGATGTAATAACCATGTTGTCCGTTAATACACAGGCAACTCTTCGCTTGTTAAAAGTAGGTAGTAAAAACCTTAACTTCAAACAGCTTTATCCCTACTTTTACACTTGCCCTACGTGGGTACTCCGGCTTTCCGCCATAGCTCATTATTTTAGAGATTTTCTAACTATATTTACTTAATTAAAACTTTCTTAACGGGTTACTTAAGGGTGGGAGGGAACTTATACATTCGAATGAAACTTACTCATATAATATTGATCGAACTTCACTTCTTAGTTCGTTTGATCATATATTATATTCGTAGCTTCATTCTTCAGATATAATAACCATGTAGATGTCTAGTGATAAAATTTTTGTTACAATGTCTACTCCAAAAATGATAAACTACTTTAGTATCTTTTGTTAATGAAGAGTGTCTAAAGGCCAGTATATTATCTAAATAAATACATATTTATTAGCGTTAATCATTCAACCATCTGAAAGGCAGACTGATCTGGCTGCTTAATCTATCTAATAATGGTTTGAGCGAATTCAGTTTTATGAGGTCGTTTAAAAAGTTAACAAAGGATTCTGTAAGTTTTAATTATATCTTTTATTATAATCCTTACACCATTTCTACTAACTTTTATTTTTTTAATTTTATTAGCGACATTATCTGTACCCTATTGGCACTACATGTAGTCAACAAAATCGACAATTTCTTTGTAAAATTTTCTAATGAGATTTCTCTTTTAGGGCTCCAGGTTGTAATGTGATTTAAAACCACTTGAGGATCCCAGGTATTACCATACTTGGGAGATACTGGTTTAAATTTAAAAGCACCTTTTAACAATCTCTTAATTTGGTCATCAGAATATACTTACACTACTTCCTACTACCTATGCTTATGTACAGACCCGTACGGTGACTCTTTATTAAATTTAAATTAACTTAATAAAAACAATAGAACAGCAAAAATGGAACCCTTGTAGAAGTTATTATTTTATTTTTGCAAAATTTCCACCATAATATCTAATTTTAACAACAGGGGAAACCCCTTAGGAGCAAAATGCACAAAACGCAAAATGTACACTACACGCAAAATGTAACTAATAGCAAAATGTACAATTCGCACAATGTACCCCAAGCATATTGTGAAATACGCGGAACGTCCACGAAGCAAAAAGTACATTCGCAAAATGCACATATCGGAAAATGTACACTACTCGCAAAATGCACATTACGCGAAACGTGCAGTACGCAATTAGCCGCACACGCAAAATGTACAAAAAGCGAGGATTGCGTGAAATATTTTCCATTAGTTCAATCCAAATAATGACTCATTCTTATTAAGGACTCGTTCCTTGTCTAAGTATATGAATTAATACTGGCACTTGAGAATATTACAATGCCAATGTCAAGATTAAATTCCGTTGACGCTGTCACCGTAATTCTACTGAGATTTCAGCATTGTTCAGCATAATGAATAATATTCCTGTTATACAAAAGAACCAAAAAGGTAACCCAACACTACTTCTTAATGGCTATCGCTACAACAGAAGAAATAAGCGTGAAAACGTGAATGATACTATTCTGTGGCAGTGCGTAAACAGAGGTATGTGTACTGCGTCGTTATCAACCGATTCAAGTTATAAAGTTTTACGGCAATCGGCACATGTTTGTGATCCTGATGAGGATGCTAATGAAATATTTATCATAATGAACAAAGTCAAGAAAGAAGCATGTGAACGTTTGGGTTCTGTTCATCAAATATTTGAGGACAATTTTTCTAATCTGCATCCAGCTACTGCACCAACCTTTGCTTCCAAAAGGGACGGTATTTACAGAGCAATCAAAAAATACTTAAACACGGAGAAATTGGTATTTCGACACCCAAATGATGTAATTATACCGGAATCATTATCCGAGGGATTTGTGGTGAATGATGATAATGGACGAAATGAAATAATAGTCTGTGCTACGGAAATATCCCGGGTGTTTATGGTGTCCCAAGAATCTGGCACCTATTTTGGTGATGCCACTTTCAAATGCGTTCCTAAGCCGTATTACCAATTATATTCCATCCATTTAGATATAGATTCAGATGAGCGTTGTACAAATATTGTTCCCGTGGCTTATGCCCTTATGACCAATAAAAACCAGGACAGCTACATGCGATTGTTTCGTATATTGAAAGAACAATTGGGGGTCGAGATAAAAAACTTCAAATGCGACTGGGAAATCGCACAAATAAATGCGTTTCGAGCAGTCTATCCACAAGCATTTTTTAGTGGATGTTTCCACCATTTCAACGCAGCAATTCATAAGAAAGCAAAAAAACTGAAAGTAAATTCAACGGGTTCGGAAAGAATGGCAATCCAAAAATGCTCAATTTTACCATTACTGCCGGTAAATCGCATTCCGGAAGGATGGTTTCAAATTTTAGAGTCTACTACAATTACACCAGCTGTAATCGCCTTTCAAAACTATTTCGAAAGAACATGGTATCCTAAATTCCATCCGAGTGCATTAAGCTGTGCGAATCAACGTCATCGCACCACGAACGCCGTGGAAGGGTGGCATCGCAGACTGCAAACTAAAATCCCAAAGAAAATTAGTTTGTTCGGCTTTTTTCAAAAATTGCGACAGGAGGCGAAGTTTGCTGAACGCAAAATTACAAGGAGTCTTTTTAAATCACCAACAAGAAACCGTAAACGCCGTGACACTGTCTTTGACAGAAAATACAAATCAACGTTACTGAAGCTTGAACGTAACGAAATAACCGTCAACGCATTTCTGACAAAAATGATTTATATTAGGCTAGCAGTCTAATATAAGTTGGTATTGTGTGGTATTGTTTATTTGTTTAAGCAAGAGGTAGTTAAAGCAACTTAATTAATTTATAACTGCAAGTTGATATTTGTTTAATGTAAGTAAAGGAGAACTTGTATTATTTAGTTTACATATTTAAGGAATTCAATGAAGTTGTAGCCCCTAGCTCAGTAAATAAAAGCATTCTAAGACAAAATGTTTTAATTAAGGGAACGAACTGCTTACTAGTTGGTGATCTATACACATCAGACTAGGTTACGCACAAGTGCCATAATTCAGGGAAAAGGATCCAACCCACACATGTATAGGTAATATTTGGGTTTGAAACCTTCTATCAAAAGCAAAAGTCACACATTTCAATTGTGATGTCTCGTGGATTGGATCCTTTTTCCTAAACTAAGTACATCAATAGAAAACGCCACACTTGAATAGCAGGCTTTTCAGTTTTTGTACATTTTGCGTGTGCGGCTAATTGCGTACTGCACGTTTCGCGTAATGTGCATTTTACGAGTAGTGTACATTTTCCGATATGTGCATTTTGCGAATGTACTTTTTGCTTCGTGGACGTTCCGCGTATTTCACAATATGCTTGGGGTACATTGTGCGAATTGTACATTTTGCTATTAGTTACATTTTGCGTGTAGTGTACATTTTGCGTTTTGTGCATTTTGCTCCTAAGGGGGGGAAACCATAGCCGGGACGGCCAATTGTATTCCTATTGCACTGTCATTTATGCAAACACTTCAGAATAAGTACAAATGGTGGTAACGCGTAAAAATATGAATTTTGCCAGTTGATAGTGAACGCGTCAACGGTGAGAGCGTCGGAGTCTGGCCTCTACGAAATATGTTTTATGTGGAAACTGTATTCCTCCCATCCGATGAATATAACGTATTGCTGTGTAACTGTCGATACGTACCCGGAAAGAACAGTTCGATTTATGTCGCGCAAAATATTTAAGGGCTAGAAGGACTGCAAGTAATTCCCAGTAATTGATGTGAAATGCTAATTCTTTCCCTTTCCATGCTCCATTTGCACGTATTTCGTTAATAAAAGCACCCCAACCCGTTCGGGAAGCATCTGTAAATATTTCAGCATTATAATTTTGAATTATTTAATGGCAAGAGGTTTCATATGTATTATTAGTCTACCAAACCATGTCAGGTAAAATTTCACTGGGAAGTTCTACCTTTCTCTCATAATTATCATTTTCTTGAATAGCAAGGAATTTATATCTGCTACAAAACGGCTTAGTGTAAAACCTGCCGTATATTGATTGATGCTGGACAAGCGGCGGTAAGTACACCTAACAAGTGGGCATAATCTCTTATTGTGCAAACGGGTAGTTGGATTAACTTTCCCAAAAGCTGTGCTATGTTGTTAGGTTTCTCTATTAGCAGGGACATAGAGATTTCTGCAGAATTGTAAATAAGGGATCTAAGCAACTTTTCTTAAAATTTACAACAAATTCTAGACATTTAAGTAGCCCGAAGTTTTACGTTATATTTACATTCGATATATAAGTGCAAGAAGATACGTCTCCTTTAAATCGATCGTTGCCATATACCCATTTTTTGGGATTAATTGTGAGGCGGTTATAAAGTCGTCTATTTTGAAATGGGATTTATTAACAAACAAAAGACCTTTAAGGTTTAGGATGAACCTATAACCCCCTTTCGATTTAGGAGTCAAGAAGACCAGAAACTTCACACTGTTAACACTCGGTGATAATCCTAGATCAGTTAAATTCTGTATAGCTAGTTTCATTTCATAATGTTCTTGCTGCGAGAAAATATTAACTGGTTTGACAAGTTGCGTTACGTGTCCCATAAAGGGGATTAGGAAGCCATTACGTATCCAACTTAAGATGGTACAACTATTTGGTGAAGCAACAGTTATAAAACGCTTTAAGACGTCCACCATGTACCTGTGTTACTGCCGCGCTAGCGCACGCGGCTTGCTGTAGGCTGGCCGGGGCGTGTGTGCGGTGGTTGTCGCAGTCGGCTTGCGGGTTGCCGGTGCGCTTTGCGGCGGTCCGCCTCGCATCCTGCGGCTTGCTGACTGGAAACGGGCAGGCAGGTAGAAGAGATAACCTCCCTATGCGAATATTTTATAATCCTTACTAATATTATAAATGCGAAAGTGTGTCTGTCTGTCTGTCTGTCTGTCTGTTACATCTTCACGCTTAAACCGCTGAACCGATTTGTATGAAATTTGGTATGGAGATAGTTTCAGTGCCGGGGAAGGACATAGGCTACTTTTTATCCCGGAAAAATGCCCTTATCCGCGATAAACGAACTTAAGGCGGACGAAATCGCGGAAAGAAGCTAGTCAATTCAAATTTTCGTAGTTATTAACGTTAATTTTATCAAAATTGCAGGTGTCGCCGGCCAACTAACCAACACCACCAGCAAGCGCAATACATTCGTCGGCACGCCCTTCTGGATGGCGCCCGAGGTCATAAAGCAGTCGTGCTACGACAGCAAAGCCGACATATGGTCGCTCGGGATCACCGCTATAGAGCTCGCCAAGGGCGAACCTCCCAACTCGGAGCTGCACCCAATGAGGGTGCTGTTCCTCATCCCGAAGAACAATCCGCCACAGCTGACGGGAAGCTATTCCAAGTCGTTTAAAGAGTTCGTCGAAGCGTGCCTGAACAAGGACCCGGAAAATGTAAGTTATGACCTTATATAGTTTTGGCACACCATTACGCGACTAGTCGCTTGCACACGACTGCGCCTACAATAACGAAGATGGATTGAACAAAATTGGCACTGTAGGTCTTGCTTGCACTTTATTAATTACTTGCCAAATTAGAGCAATGCATGTTTTTGTTTATTTGGTGTACAGATCATATGTGCTATGAGCTATGAATATTAAAAATTTCGGAGGCCAGGATCCATCGTCGTTGCCCTATTATAGTTAGTTAATATTGAGAATGATGATGTAATCACGTCTTCTAAACATATGTTTGTTTCTGCTTTCAGAGACCGACGGCTAAAGAGTTACTAAAGTTCCAATTCATCAGAAAGGCAAAAAAGAACTCTTATCTAATGGATCTTATAGATAGGTATAAGAAATGGAAGGCACAGCGGAGCGAGGAGAGCGAGACTGAATCGGAAAATTCAGATTCGTAAGTATACCGCGTACTCAGGTATTTACTTTTTAAAAAATCTGCAGGTTCTTATCAAGGCTTTAGCACTGCAAACAAATCCGTACATTGTAAATTTGTATTTAAAAAAGGTTTAGTATACAGATATCTTGTAATATAAAAAGTTATATGCCGCATTCATTAAATATAGGTATATAATAGCGAGTACTAAATGGGGTAAAATGGGTTTGAAAAACAACTATTGTTGAGACTCGAACCTATTATAATGTTTTTGAACGCATCTTTAACTTTAACAGACGTCAGTTTGATTAGAGTTTTTTTTTGGATTGCATAAGGTGGCACGAAATTAATTGTAATGGCGACCGACGTCTGATTGGTATCTCACGGGTTTTGCTTGGATTAACACGCGTTACCTAGAATCTAGGACTTGCAGTTATTTGTTTCCGTGCCAGCTCTAGGACCTAGATTATAAGCTAGCTTTAAGTTTATGATCCCATCATCTTTGGGACGAATTGTTTACCCGGGCCTTGTCCTGGGTTGAACAGCTATATTTCTATGACAAATGGTCAAAATTCTTCTAGGGCTCGATTACCTTTTTCACAACTCTACATTTATCCATTATAGCATATTCGATATACTGGTTTTACAAGTTTTATATAGTAATAGTTTTTGCTTTAAAGCTAAAACAGGCCGCTCTATAAAAAATATAGAAGTAAAAGTGTGGGAGTAATAATCATTTATACAATAACTTTAAACAATTTCACAAAGTTTGAGTTGGTGCTTCTTTTTAAGCATATATTATACTTGTGTTTAAGACACATTCTCTGGCACGGGTTGTTTCTGTCTTAATCTAGGTGTATAGGTTTTAAAACTTTACAAATATTATACTATAAAGCTTAAACTTTACTTTTTCCGTATCATGATATTTTTTTTGTCTTTAATCAATTTGTTGATATAGTTCTGCATTCATAATATTTGAAGGAGTAGATATTTATACTGTTTTTGTCGGATTTTACAAAATAGCAGATTGTGCTGTTTGTTGTCTCCTTGCGAAATCAGTTTTCACTATTGGAGTTTTGATTATTTTGGTGTTGTTTTTCCTACGAGTAGAAAGAAGGGAATGCAATTAAATAAATGTATCCTCAACTTTTGATGATTATCGCCATCAGAGAGTTGGGGATTTCAGTAACACCAAGATAAATGAGTGTGCCTTTAAGAGCGTTTATACCCGCTTAACTGGCAACTTCGCATATTCTTTCTTCTTGCTTCATTATTTTGTAGTATTTGAATGAAACATACAGATATGTTCAATACATACACTACATTTTTAGCATTTATATTGCGTTTCATTCACGTACCTACTCATCGCTTTTGCCTTTATTTTCTAAAGAAACAAGATATACACATAAATTCATTTTTAGAGATTTGGTTGTGACAATATCATGAAATTTTGCATTTTGCCAGCTTAACTACCGAAAACGTGATGAATACATTGAAAATCATCAGAGTTCTCAAAATAATAAAAAAACCAAATAATATGCGACGTTGCCAGTAGCAGGTATTAACCATCATAAAATAACTGCCCAACTAGATGTTAGTATGTTTTTTTAAATAGAATGGTACAAGACCTTTCTCAGACAGATTAATTATTTCCTTTTTGAGTTTATTTGAATTTATATCATCACTAGAAGATGCCCGCAACTTCGTTCGCGGAAAGAGAAAGTCATAACCCGTCGTTTTTTCTTTAGCGTAGTCGGGTAAAAAGTATCCTATAACAATCTGGAGATAGCCAGCTACCCGTGTACCAAAAATTGTAGAAATCTGTTTAGCCGATTTTGCGTGATGAAGCCACAACGACACATACAAACATACATAAAATCCAAAAAAAATATATTCTTCGTCTTAGTGACCTCCAAATAGTCCGTAACAATCAATTTTTTGAAAATATGTTCAATGTACAGACATTTCATTTTTACAACTTTATAATAGTATAGATTATGAAGTTGTAAAAATTAAATTACTGTACATAGATCTTTAATAGATATTTAAATAGATCTTTAAAAAAAATACTGAATCATGTAATTTGAAGGTCACTGTATCGAATAAAAATTACTCGTTTTTGCGTCATCACGTCAAAACAGCAGAACAGATTGGTCCTAGGATACTTCTTAATCGACTACGTAGAGCTTAGCTACGTGGCCACATTGTAATGTTTCCTGTTTCTTTTTTTGCAGAGAGGAGAGCCGGGGCGGTGAGGGCGAGGCGGACGAGCCGTGGATCATGACAGTGCGCGGCGGCGCTGCCGCGCGCGCCATGGCTGACCTCGACAACAAGCGCCGCATCACCACCATCGCCAACGCCATCGATACGGGTACCGTATTACTGACATACCTAGCCTGTCGCGGAGGAGAGCCTGGGCGGCGAGACCAGGCGCACGAGCCGTGGATCATGACGGTGCGCGGCGACGCGGCCGCGCGCGCCATGACTGACCTCGACAACAAGCGCCGCATCACCACCATCGCCAACGCCATCGATACGGGTACCGTATTACTGACATACCTAGCCTGTCGCAGAGGAGAGCCTGGGCGGCGAGACCAGGCGCACGAGCCGTGGATCATGACGGTGCGCGGCGACGCGGCCGCGCGCGCCATGACTGACCTCGACAACAAGCGCCGCATCACCACCATCGCCAACGCCATCGATACGGGTACCGTATTACTGACATACCTAGCCTGTCGCAGAGGAGAGCCTGGGCGGCGAGACCAGGCGCACGAGCCGTGGATCATGACGGTGCGCGGCGACGCGGCCGCGCGCGCCATGACTGACCTCGACAACAAGCGCCGCATCACCACCATCGCCAACGCCATCGATACGGATACCGTATTACTGACATACCTAGCCTGTCGCAGAGGAGAGCCTGGGCGGCGAGACCAGGCGCACGAGCCGTGGATCATGACGGTGCGCGGCGACGCGGCCGCGCGCGCCATGACTGACCTCGACAACAAGCGCCGCAACACCACCATTTACATTTACACAAAACACCATCGATGCATCGCCATCATTAGGCAACAGGCGTACAGCGAAATACAGTACGCTCGAAAGAGTGTTACTTTAACTTACGCTGTACACCTGCTAAACCTCTGGGCTATCGTATTGGCCCTGACGGACCCTGCTCTACGCTCGCGTTCTATATCCGCATCGTCACGTAGGTCATCCATAAGCCGGCGCGGAAGCCAAGCTGTGTATCATATAATATTAGTTATTTATGTAACTGCAAATTGAGCAGGCCGTCGTACCCTGGCTACAATTTTTGCCAGTGAAATAGTTCGATAGTTGGCTGTGTTAGATACATCATGTCACCCGTCTTATTTTTGACAGTAGGGATCACAGTTGTTTTTGTCAGGAGCGGCGGTAGGTACGAGTGACGTATGCAAGGGTAATGCGATTTGAATCTTTATAAAAGTGCCGTAAGGGATTAAAGTGTCATTCTAGAGAACTTGCTAACTATAGGTAAACAAACAGCCATATTGAAATTGTCTGGAATGATGAATTTACTAGTGATGGGCAAGACTCTTACTTAATCCTTTACCTTTGTCAAACCATATCGAATCATAAAATACCGAAAGTAAAAACAAGTAGGTAATTTTAAATTTGCTTGATTCGGATCAGAACAAAAATCGGTACTTGAAGATGATTAATATCAATTTGACCAGTAATTAATATCAATTTGCTGCCGGCAATAATAAGCAATATCAGAATCTATGTTCGGTAGCAATAGAAAGAAGCGTTAGAAAATTCAATAACAAAGAAGACAACGCCGTACATGCCAAGAAAAACAGTGAAAGAGTAAAATAATATTGAAACCGTTAATCATTCAACCGTCATTGTTTTAATTTATATTAAAATGTAGGGTAGACTTTTATTCCTTAAAACAGTCCAAAACGATCAAATAAATAATAGCGCACCGAAAGCTCCGTACAGATTTTCGCTTACCCTAACTTTATTACTCGGTTCCGGTTGAGTTAAGTTTGCACCTGATTCTATGACATTGCATACAAATGAGGTGCAAACTTAACGCAATCGGGTTGTCTAAATAGGTTTTTGAAAATTAAATAAATTAAAAGTGAGACGTGGACATATAAATAAACATAAATAGTAACCGAAAATTATAAAATTGTCGTGTAATATTTATTTAAATTTAAATTGACAAACTACCGCTTAGTGTATACAACCGCTTTGGAAGGTACAGAGCGCGAGTTGGGTAGTGTGTAGCGGCTTTAATATATCACTAACTTTAGTCAAAACACTACCTATCGTAGACAATTGTAGAATTCAAAAGAAACAAATACGTCATTCCTTCAGGTCCTAATAACATGACTATGAAACCATTTTAAACTTTTAATGAAATATTCAAGATACAATTATATATTGTATGGTTTTGTATTTTACGGTAACGACCGTTTCAATAGTGTATGGTTTCAATGGTGTTTGATGCGGTGGTGTGAAAATTAAAGGAGAAATAGTGACAAAAGAAAGTTACATCCTTTGTTTACATTGTTTGCAGGTTCTATAGAATGACACATTCCTCAAACATGCTGGGAAAAGTTTAGCTTTCTATTTGAAAATAGAAAACGCAAAGAGCCTCATTTTTGCAATATAATAAAAAATAATTTTCGCTATCGAGGGAAAAAATAAATGTATGAAAATCCGTTTTTGCCCACTTCCATAACTTCTTAAAATTTCTTAGTGTACATAAATTGATATGGACATAGGACAAATCCCATACAGCCACGACAACCACACGTTTAATTAAGCGTAGCTTCGTCCGTTAGACTCTCGCAAATTTTGCCGATCTGATCAGATTGGCATTCATTTCTGACCATGTAGCCGCCGATTAGTCAGCTGATGGAATCGGTAACGTGTGAAGTATGTTTATGAGTTCGTGCAATTTTTTTTTTAATTTATTGTAAAGACGTGAAAAGTCTGTTTAAAAAAGGCGTTAAAATTTATAAAATTAGTTCATTGTATCGAGCGCATGTGCATAAACAATTTTCACGTGAATGTATGGCCATATTTTTTAAACAATGAGTTCGAATGATGAGAGTAGTCTTGATGGCACACCGCCTAATTTAAAAGCAGAAGCGAATTTAGCTATGGAGAATTTGCTTTATGTTAAATAAAGAGATAAATATAATCGAGTGTACGACCAATTTATGTTATGGAAAGAAAGCAAACATACAAATTCATTTTCTGAAAGTGTGTTTTTAGCATATTTCAGTGAGCAATCCAAAACCAAGAAGCCACCTACGTTATGGGCTGTTTATTCCATGCTGAAGTGTACAGTTCATATCAAACACAATGTCAACATAAATTACTTGTTATTGTTTAAACGTATTTTTATTATTTCCTCGCATCATTTGAGAAAAGCTCTATACCTCGGCGGAAACTGGGATTACCTGACTCGCATCTTATGCAAGCCTCGCGATGCTCGGCTTGCAAACCACCTCGTCAGGCAAACTTTCCGAGCCTTTATTGCTGAATAATGTACTATTAGTGAAAAACATTATATCGATGGCTTTTCTTTGGTGCCAGCGTCTTTTCTGCAAGTAGTTCTTGAGTCCTACCATATCTCTTAGTGTATTTACGGCAGTCTACCCATCTCGGAATATGTTTGACAACTAAACGCTCCAATACTGTGGAACATTTATTAGCGTGGAAGGACGATCGATTATCGTCGTAGTAAGTTGTTTGAGATTATTATGTGTTAATTTACTAACGTGCGATTTTGAGAATGACATAAACTTGAAATAAGTAAATGTAAAGGATGTGTAAAGACGATAAAGCAGTCGGAATTAAAACGATGCCACCATTGTAAAGGTAATTAAACCAGTGCCTGAATATTTCCTTGGGCAACTTCAACAAAGAGTCAAGCCACATGGAAATGTCCAGAGAGTAAGGCACCTGACAAACGTGGTGATAACTCAAATAAAGGCTGAACACGCCAAAACACAAAAAATTGAAAAAAATGACTAAATATATTTTAGAATACATAACCACAGTATGTTCTCGGCATTGAGTGACAAATTTAATGAAGTTTAAATTAGCATTTCCTATTTTAGTTATTGTCTACACAGTAAGCCATACTTATAACCTTCCTAAGCACACTGCTCATAAGACTTTACCATCTCATTTGAACACCGTTTTGATGCCCACGTCCATATTTTTTGTAGTTCAGAGACCGATTTTATTTCTCTGCCTTTCTTTTAACTTTTATAAATGTGGTTATAAAATAATTAATCGCAGCTTGATGTCCTAAAGGGCTTCCAGTCGACTGTGAAACCTGTTACATCTAGGCCCCGTTTCGTAAACGGCTGTAACTTGTATTGCAAGCAGAAGTCTCTTTCCAACAATATGAAAAACGAGACTTCCGCTTATAATACTAGTTACAAGCGTTCATGAAACGGAGCCGTGGTGTTCCCTAGTTTGTTTTTTTTATTTATTTATAAATGATTTAACGTCTGGTTTTCAATGCCAATATCAGCACTTTGCTGGTGATTTAAAATTGTACAAAGTAATCAATAACCAAGCAGACGTTGCTAGTCTTCAAAATGACTTATCTACGGTCTATAACTGGTCTAACTAAGCGAAATACGAGGGTTGCTACTTATATATCCGGAAACAAAAAAACAAACAAACGTACACGGCTGAAAATAGTTTTATTGTTTTTCAAAGTATTCCCCTTGATGATCTATGCACTTTTGCATTCGCGTGAACCAATTTTTAAAGCACTTCTGCCACTCCGCCTGAGGTACCTCCATAACGTGTTGTTTGAATGCGTCGACAGCATCTTCAGCGGTCGAAAATCGTTGACCGCGTAATTTATTCTTTATATTTGGAAATAAATAAAAATCGTTGGGTGCCAAGTCAGGGCTGTACGGCGGATGACCCGTTAATTCCACATTTTGACCCTCCAAAAATAGAGTTGTTTCGCGTGACGTATGACAGCTGGCATTGTCATGATGAAGAATGATTCTTCGTCGCTGGTTAGTTTTACGAATTTGTTCAAATACTTCCGGTAAGCAAATGGTCGTGTACCACTCTGAATTAACCGTTCTACGGTTTTCTAGTGGCACTGTAGCTACATGGCCATTAATACCGAAGAAGCAGGCCACCATTTGTTTCAATGTACTTTTTGCACGAGTAACTTTCGTAGGGTTCGGCTCATTTTGAAACACCCATACCGTTGATTGTTGCTTCGTTTCGGGATCGTATGCATAGATCCAGGATTCGTCACCTGTATAGATGTTATAAACGGCTTTTGAGTCACCACGGTTATATTTTTTTAACATTTTATTGCACCATTCGACGCGAGCATGTTTTTGCTCATTTGTTAAGTTGTGGGGTATCCAACGCGAACAAATTTTTTTTACAGCCAAATAATTATGTAATATGCTATTAATGCTGGTCATAGAAATACCCAGAGTCGCCTCTATCTCGCGGTACGTAACATGTCGGTCGTCCATTATAAGTTTTCGCACAGCCTCGATATTTTGTTGTACAACGACCGATTTCGGGCGACCTGCCTTAACTTCGTCCGTAAGCATACTACGTCCACGATTGAACTCACTAAACCAGTGATACACAGTAGTTTTAGATGGGGCTTCATCACCAAAAGTTGAAGTTAGTTGATCTATGCACTGTTGTTGCGTTAAACCACGCCGAAAATCATAATAAATCATAGCACGAATATTTTCACGAGTGAGTTCCATTCTTGCTGCGAGATGACATTTAAAACCCGTCAAAAACAAAACACGAGCGTTAATAAGGAAGAAAAAATATACCTTATATACTTAAAAAAGTTCAAATTTTACCATGGCGGTCAAATATGCTATTTAAGAAGATTGTAATCCCGGTTTCCGGATATATAAATAGCAGCCCTCGTAGAATGGTCCTGAATGCTGGAAAATGTTTTAAAATTAATTTTACAACAAAGCTGAATTCTGCTTCGGTAGCATATTCCACTAACTGATGAGCTATCGGCGATATTATCGCCCAAGAAACGAACAAAAGATAATCGCTCCCGTGTGAATAAAAAAGAGAGATAGATCGCCGGCAGTGTGAACAGCCAGCGATGAACTATAAATATATCTCTCTTTTATTTACATGGCAGCGATTATCTTTTGTTCGGTTCTTTGGCGATAAAATCGCCGATAGCTCATCGCTTACTTGCTGGCGGTGGAACAAGTGCCTAAACTTACTGAGGTAAACACCATTCGCGATTTTGGAGTTAACTAGATACTAAATTATCGAAAACAAAAAATATAGAATATTATAAAAAAAGTTGTTCAATAGCCTATTAAGAGATAAATTTAGGCGTAACTTTGCGGAATTCCATATTACATTATTGGATTATAGTTCCTTCGCTTTTCAACACCGTTTGGACATCTCACTTCTCGGGTGGATGAAGGACCGTCAACATCTGCATCTCCTGATGATGCCTCGTAGAGGCGAAACACGTGACGAGGATTATATGGTCTGGTGGTGGTTTGTTGTATTTGCATGCGTATTTTTTTTTGTTTGAACAATATGATAATATGGGTATGTGAGCACAATTTCTTATCGCAGATAACCTAGACACTGGTTCGCGGAAAAGCAAAGGGACTATATATATAATCCATTAATCAAATAGCCTATTGTTTCGCTTGTTTCTTAGTTAAATCTTCTCCGATTTGTATGCCTTCTGCATTTTCTTCGAAAGTATATACCTATATCTTCACATCTCAAGTTTTGTTGGATGGCGCAAGAGGCGTTATCACTTTTTCTATTCGGTTGCGGACTGATTTTTCTTCCTGTAATTCTTCTTGGCGTAAAATCCGAGTGACAGATCTATCCTTTAAGGTTAATTAATGTTCCGTTCTGAAAATTTAATCATGGCATTATGGTGCACTAAGAAATCACTACCTATTATGTTTTGGTCACAGTCAAGTTCAATTATATTAAAAGTATGACTATACACTACGTTTTCTATAATTAGGTTCAGTTTGACAGAATCTTCTGTCTACGTACAGATTGCCTTCAATGCAATGCGATTACTATGTTCAAGTTTTATCTGTAAATCCTTTAGTATAGACAAACTGACACAAGACACACACGGTCCCTGTATCGACTAATACTTGATACTGTTTATTAATTTGTATGAGATGCATCGGAGCGCAGCATAATCAGCGACGTGGAGCTCCGGAACCTCGACGCTGGTTGTAGTTTGGGGATCGCTCCGCATCTCGGTAGATATTCATTGGACTTGCTCTTCCACTGGGAGACCCTCTTTCGTCATATGACTGAATCTCAGTCATATGACGAAAGAGGGTCTTCGGATATATACGAGGGCTGCTATTTATATATCCGGAAACCGGGATTACAATCTTCTTAAATAGCATATTTGACCGCCATGGTAAAATTTGAACTTTTTTAAGTATATAAGGTATATTTTTTCTTCCTTATTAACGCTCGTGTTTTGTTTTTGACGGGTTTTAAATGTCATCTCGCAGCAAGAATGGAACTCACTCGTGAAAATATTCGTGCTATGATTTATTATGATTTTCGGCGTGGTTTAACGCAACAACAGTGCATAGATCAACTAACTTCAACTTTTGGTGATGAAGCCCCATCTAAAACTACTGTGTATCACTGGTTTAGTGAGTTCAATCGTGGACGTAGTATGCTTACGGACGAAGTTAAGGCAGTTCGCCCGAAATCGGTCGTTGTACAACAAAATATCGAGGCTGTGCGAAAACTTATAATGGACGACCGACATGTTACGTACCGCGAGATAGAGGCGACTCTGGGTATTTCTATGACCAGCATTAATAGCATATTACATAATTATTTGGCTGTAAAAAAAATTTGTTCGCGTTGGATACCCCACAACTTAACAAATGAGCAAAAACATGCTCGCGTCGAATGGTGCAATAAAATGTTAAAAAAATATAACCGTGGTGACTCAAAAGCCGTTTATAACATCTATACAGGTGACGAATCCTGGATCTATGCATACGATCCCGAAACGAAGCAACAATCAACGGTATGGGTGTTTCAAAATGAGCCGAACCCTACGAAAGTTACTCGTGCAAAAAGTACATTGAAACAAATGGTGGCCTGCTTCTTCGGTATTAATGGCCATGTAGCTACAGTGCCACTAGAAAACCGTAGAACGGTTAATTCAGAGTGGTACACGACCATTTGCTTACCGGAAGTATTTGAACAAATTCGTAAAACTAACCAGCGACGAAGAATCATTCTTCATCATGACAATGCCAGCTGTCATACGTCACGCGAAACAACTCTATTTTTGGAGGGTCAAAATGTGGAATTAACGGGTCATCCGCCGTACAGCCCTGACTTGGCACCCAACGATTTTTATTTATTTCCAAATATAAAGAATAAATTACGCGGTCAACGATTTTCGACCGCTGAAGATGCTGTCGACGCATTCAAACAACACGTTATGGAGGTACCTCAGGCGGAGTGGCAGAAGTGCTTTAAAAATTGGTTCACGCGAATGCAAAAGTGCATAGATCATCAAGGGGAATACTTTGAAAAACAATAAAACTATTTTCAGCCGTGTACGTTTGTTTGTTTTTTTTGTTTCCGGATATATAAGTAGCAACCCTCGTAATATTGTTGTGGATAGCTCAGAAATCGCAACGTGCGTAAGCGTGGTTCACGGGTGTGACATTTTTGGTTTACCGCCCGCTCGTTGAAGATCGCAGCTGCTATCGGCACCGGTGTGTTGTAGGCTGATGGGGGCGTCGTAAATGGACCCGCGTCGACAATAGACATGCGCGAAACAGTACTTCGCTAAGTAATACCATATCATATAACAATTCTCGAAACGTAACATCACAATGAGATATCACATCACTTGAAACTTTAAACGCAACGCGTGGCCGTGGCGTGGCGTTGCGTGGCCTGCAATAAGGCAATGTTTCGAGTGATGTGATATCTCACTGTGATGTTACATTTCGATACCGATCGCCGACTCCGGCCGGTATGATGCCGAGTGCCGAGTGCGAGCGAGACAAGACATTCCTAATAGAGCTGCGATCAGGTGCCGCGCCAGCGTTTGAGTAATATCCTATCGAGTGATGTTTGGTGTGATGCTCGTCTCTATCGAGTGATGCGTATTATGGTATCACGCGCTCGAGGAATATTACGTTTATGATATCGGTCGCATTACTTTACACATGTCTAGTCGACAACTGTCTGAGGGGTTGATATCATTGTTGCCCACATTTGTTGGCCGTAGATTTCAGGTTCCGTGAATTCCTCTAGTGGTAAATTCACCGATGGTACATTATCTAATTCAAAAATATCCATGTAACTGTGGATGGCCGACTTTAGGCCTTCTTTGGGGGTTGTGTTTGCTGCTGCGAAATGTGTTTATAACTTATCATTTAAGTGTTTGATGTAATGGGTGATGAATGCCATCTCTTCATTTTTTTTTGCTTTAGTTGCCAGTGTTTTAAATGCGAAGTAATACAGAATTGGCGTTTCTTGTGAAGCTTGTTGGCGATAGTAAAACGCTAGCGTCATCGTTTAGTGATGTTAATGAGTTGAAATTTGCTTTATAAAATTGTAACACTGTGTGAGAGCGCGTAGAACAAATGGTCTGACATGCTAGTGCGCGACTGTAAACTGTTTATTACGGACAAACTGTTATTATTATGGCCTCTAAATTATAACGAAATGCTAGTATCGTGAATTTTTACATATATATTAATAGGCTAAAGACATAAATCTTCCGATTTTATAGAGAGCGAGACAAGATATTTCTAATAGAGCTGCCATCGGTTGCCGCGCCAGCGCTAGAGTAATATGCTATCTAGTGATGTTTGGTGTGATGCATGTCTCTTTCGAGTGATGCGTAATATGGTATCACGCGCTCGAGTCATATTATGTTTGTGATATCAGTCACATCCCTTACAAATGTCCAGTCGACATTTGTGGAGACACTACTGTATGAGGGGTTGATATTGATGCGCCGTGGGTTCCGTGAGTGGTAAATTCACCAATGGTACCTTATCGAATTCAAAAATATCCATGTAACTGTGGATGGCCGACTTTAGGCCTTCTTTGGGGTTAATGTTTGCTGCTGCGAAATGTAATTTGAACTTATCATTTATTTTTTTGATGTAATGGGTGATGAATGCCATCTCTTCAATATTTCCCGCTTTAGTAGCCAGTGCTTTTAATGCGAAGTAATGCAGAATTTGCGTTTCTTGTGAAGCTTGTTGGCGATAGTAAAACGCTTGTGCATAATTCACACGACAGGCGAATTCTCATTTTAAATTTTTTCGCGACATCGTTTATTGATGTAATTGAGTTGAAATTAGCTTTGTAAAATTGTAACGCCGTGTGGGAGCGCGTAGAACAACCGGTCGCAAATGCGAGTGCGCGATAGTAAACTATTTATTACAGACAAACCGTTATTATTAAACCTCTAAATCATAACGAAATGCTAGTATAGTGAATTTTCAGATATATATTAATAGGTTAAATAGATTTGTCTTCCCATTTTATAGTGAGCGAGACAAGACATTTCTAATAGAGCTGCAATCGGTTGTCGCGCCCCCGCTAGAATAATATCCTATTGAGTGATGTTTGTCTCATTCGAGTGATGCGTATCATGGTATCGCGCGCTCGAGTCATATTACGTTTGTGATATCAGTCGCATCACTTACACGTTACTATTCGACATTTGCGGAGAAGCCACTGTCTGAGAGGTTGATACCATTGTGGGCCACATTTTTCTGGCCATAGATTGCAGGCGCCTTGGGTTCCGTGAGTGATAAATTCACCGATGGTACGGTACGGTACTGTGGATGGCCGACTTTAGGCCTTTTTTGGGTGTTGTGTTTGCTTCTGCGAAATGTGTTTTGAATTTATCATTTAATTGTTTGATATAATGGGTCATGAATGCCATCTCTTCAATATTTCCCGCTTTAGTAGTCAGTGCTTTTAATGCGTAGTAATACAGAATTGGCGTTTCTTGTGAATTTTGTTGTCGATAATAAAACGCTTGTGCATAATTTACACGTCAGGGGAATTCTCTAATAAATGAGTTGAGATTCGCTTCGTAAAATTGTAACGCCATGTGGAAGCGCGTAGAACAACTGATCGGACATGCGAGTGCGCGATAGTAAACTATTTATTACAGACAAACTGTTATTATTATGGCCTCTAAATTATAACGAAATGCTAGTATAGTGAATTTTTAGATATATCGTAAGAATTTTGGCAGCATTTTATTGTGATCGCATGAAAATATCCCTTTGACACCTTTTTATTGGTCCTGTGCTAAGTGTTCACTTAAAAAATGCATTTTTCTTTATAACACCTACAATTTAATGACACCATCAAAAGAGATTGATATTAAATTACACCTGGCGCACTGTAAAATAGTATTGGATACTATTGTTATAATAAGTTTACGTTACCCTCCTGTATAATAATGATGGAGTATTTAATGTGGTCGGTTGACTAGAAAAAAGTAGTATTCAATTAATAAATATTTACTTATTTATTAATTGAATATTACTTTTTTCTAGTTACACAATCACTTCACGGACTATGTTAAAACTGCATTTCTATTCGGCTGCCTAAACACATTTGAGAAACAAATTGCTATTTATTTTAAATGGGCGATTTCGAAAAGTTACCTTAATTGCAAATATTTCTGAAAATCGCTCAGATATTAACTGGAGCGTATTAAAATTGTTCCTCACTTATAATATAACTGTGCTTATTACAATACTTATAGAATCTTGGAATTGCTTGGCACATTTTTTATAATCGTGATTTTCTAGTTTGATTACACATGAATGATAAAACAGCTTGATATAATTTGTTATGGCTATACTCAAACGTATTATCTGTGTAAAAAAACCAAAAGAAGAACCTCATCTACTACACAGCAGTTAAAATAGTACGTAGAAGTATGGCCGAGATTTACGGGTTTTTCGAATAGTGATGTTTGCTCCATCTCCATAGTCACCGACAAGGAAAATAATTGAAAAAATAGTTATAAGACATCATAGTCTATGCGTTAAAGTTTACAAATAAAATAATTTGACAGCAAGAAAGCGAAACATTTCTTTTTTGATTGTGTCCGACCGTTTGTTCTACGCGCCACAGTGCGCTGGTCCTTTTTGGTACCCAGCAATCGCAAATTTACTCTGTTCTTCATTGTATTTATTTACTTGTGTCAGAATTCGATATTGGAAGACAAAGTCGTCAACATCTGACGTGCCGTCAAAATTTGCTTCCATTTTATGATTTTTTTTGCACAGCTGTCTTGCATAAAATTATGATAGATGTGGTGATATGATTTAATGAAATTTACAAAACGTATATAACATCACCGTATAATGTTGTGGTGTGCTGGCGCCGCTCTGCTTCAATTTCTTTACTTTTAAACTAGCTTGTTACTCCTTGCGATAGATATTGGGCGACCGTGGTTACCATAAGCCTCACACAGTCTCCACCAAATGTGGGGCTATACACCAAATGCACCACTACAAAATGTGAGGGTGTAGCTCCACCAAATGTCAGGGTTTTAGCTTCAGGAAGCAGTAAAAACTGACTTAAGAGTTTAAGGTAGATGTTTATTCAATCACGGTCAGATTCAAACTCTTACAAATGTCTCAAATACAAAAGACAGGTAAGACGAATGATGTTCGACAGTAATTTAAAATATACTTTTTCTACTCTTGTACTATATCTGTGAATAAGAACGAATTGGGCTCATTACGTCTCAAATTCATTTTACCCTTTTACTAACACTCCTAGATCTCAGAAGGACTTAGTGTCAAAATACCTAAATCACAGAATGCCTAACTTTTTTTCTCATAACACCTCATTTTTAAAATGGCTGAATTTTAAAATGTCCCAATCTCATAATGGACAAGCTTCACAACACCTTTATCGCAGAAGACCGTATATTATATAGAACCAGGTGCCAGAATACCTAAATTTCAAAAAGGCCAGTTAACTTTCATGTATAATTTGCTTTACTATCTTCTTTAGTACTGGCCACTTACATTGGAGTACCAATATTATGAAGATAATTTGTGTGAACTTAATATGTCAGGTAAACTACATCGTCGTATAATTGAATTAAAAAAAAATTAGGCATTTTGAAACTGTGACATTTTGCATTTCTGGTGTTTTCAGTTTAAGTCATCTTGAAATTTTGTCGTATCCGTGATTGGGAATTTTAAGGACATGTACATTCAATATTTAAGCATTTTGGACATGAGGCGTTTTAGGTCAAAGTCATTATGACATTTGTTTATTTTAGGAATAAGACAATTTGATAATTAGGTATTATGAGCCCATGGCAATTTGAAATTTAGTGAAACTAGTAAATTAGGCAATATGCAAATTAGGTGGAATAAGCCCTACTCATAAGAACTCCGCGAATCATACTAATTAGGCATACTTTTTAGATTCGAACATCACTCCATACTCTGTGGTTTATAATATATGACATTGAAATATAATTAATTTCAAAATAAACCGGTCAAGTGCGAGTCTGACTCGCGCACCGAGGGTCCCGTACAAACTTTCACTTATTCCGACTTAACTTGCCGCTTGAGTTAAGTTTGCCTCTGGTATCTATGGCGTTACATACAAATGAGAGGCAAAATTAACCCGGGTTATTCATAATTGATTTTTGGTGATTAAAAAAAGTAAGACAGATAGATATATGGTTATAATTTTCGTGTAATATTCATATAAAATTAGGTACATAATTCCAGAAAATTGCAGATTTTTCGTTTGGTAAACTTCGGAGATAAGGGGTGAGGGGGGGGAGGGTATGGTAATGGTATTTTATTCACATATGGATTATAGTTCCTTTGCTGTTCCGCGAACTAGTGTCTTTGTTAGATGTGACAATAAATTGTGCTCACATGCGCATATTTATAGCAGTTTCCATTAAAAAAAATACGCATGCAAATACAACAAACCAACACCAAACAGTATAATCCTCGACACGTGTTTCGCCTCTCTACGAGGCATCATCAGGAGATGCAGGAGATGTTGACGGTCCGGCGTCCACCCGAGAAATGAGTTCTCCAAAACGGTCGGCCCTATTTATACCCTGAATAGGATTTCTAGAAAGAGATGGAAAACACGTAACAAAGGTGATGACGTAACATTAAGTTGTTCATTAATGATCAAACCTCTATTGCTGTACCTGACTATCTCCAACTGTTCAAGCACACTAAGATGTAATCCTTTTCCGCAAACATGTAAGGTGTTAAAAGAATGATTGTCTGACAAAGAATGGCTGTTTTCTAATAAATGTTTTGCGAAATTGGATTTTTCCGGGTGGTTATGTCTATAAGAAGAGACATGTTCTTTATACCTAGTGTTAAAACTGCGACCCGTTTGTCCCACATACACCTTGTCACAACTATCACATGTAAGTTTATAAACGCCTGACTTCTTCCCACCTTCTACTTTATCCTTTCCATCGCAAAGTATAGAGTGCAAAGTGTTATTTGTTTTAAAGGCCACGTTAATATCATAAGATCGTAATATTTTATAAATTTTATCTGATCTGATCTGATATAATCCGGTCAAAAGAAGGTGCAGCATACAGTAAATTGTTAACCGTCCGTATTTCTTTATGATGATGCCATCCACGAGAGACTTACTATATCCATTTGAAACTGCTAAATGATACATTTTATTCAATTCCATCTGGAAATTTGCATCAGAAAGAGGGACTGTCAACAACCTATGCACGTTAGAGTGGAAAGCCGCTAACTTGTGTTGCCATGGATGTGTAGAAGAAGCCGGGATAATTGTATCTGTGTGCGTGGGCTTACGATAAATTTGAAACTGGTGTCTATTATTTACTTTAGTAATTGTCAAGTCCAGGAAATGAAGTGAGTTATTTTGTTCCAATTCTCTCTTACACTTTATTTTCGGGTGCTTGACATCGAGATTGGTAATAAAAACATCCAATTGGCTCATACTCCCCGTCCAACAAAGAATCAAGTCATCAAGATATCTATAATAGTATAGAATATGAGTATTACCCGCAATGTGCTGGTTCTCAAAATGGTCCATGAAAATATCTGCCATTAAAGGACTAAGAGGTGAACCCATTGCTAAACCATCGCGTTGCAAGTAATAATTATGTTTGGTGGACAATATTACTAATAATATTACGCCCGTAGTTTCCGGGATTTACAGAAGAATCTAGTATTCGACATATGGGCGAGCATGTGCATGTTGATCTAACACCGGTGGCCGGTAGAGCAGAAAAGCTCTCTATTGGCGACTACGTACCAAAAGACGTCCCAACGAAAAGGACTGACAATCGGGTCAAAAACGTAGGAAACCGTGGGATAAGGGCAGTAAATTGGTCGCTGAAGTGATCTTTCTAGCCCACGCTCCAGTCCCCGATAACGGACAAATTCGTCTATAGGGAATGTGTGTTTACATAAGTTAAATGTTATACATAGATGTTTATGTAGATAGCTTGATTCACTTAATATAAAGTATTCTGGTTTGGGGCAAAGCAGCTGACATACAGACTATATTTATGTTACAAAAAAGAGCGATTCGTTCTATATATAACTTGTACTCCCGTGACTCCTTAAGAGAACTTTTAAAGACATCAACATATTAACTGTAGCGTCACAATATATTTATGAGAATATTATTTATGTTATTAAGAACCTAGAGTCTTAAACTAAGAATTCAGATATCCACAATTTTAATACTAGAAATAAAAACAAAATCACTATTAGAAAGTTCCGCGTTCGTAAAGTAGCCAAATCATTCGTAGGCCAATGTATACATTTTTATAATAAGCTACCAGATGATGCTTTGAAATTATCGTTTCCAGCTCTCAAAAAGTACTTAAAAGAGTCCCTAATGGCAAAGGCTTATTATAGGGTAGAGGACTATTTAACAGACAAAAATGCATGGCCCAAAACAGAAACCAAATAATTTACTTTTACCGGGACACGGTTCTTATAAGGTGGCATATCAAAGGTATGTAAGTTGTTTTAAATAAAAATCATTATTTTGCATTTTTATACTCTAGTTTTTTTTAACTTTTATAAGTTTTGATATGTTTCCTTGAAGAACTACGCATTGAGTTTATACTCAAAACATATATTTAGGTTAGGCTAAGCACAAATATTGTAATAGATATAAGAGTTATTTCGATAAAATGACTGACTGTTGAGTTTGTTTCGGCTTTCTTCTCTTCAGTGGTCTCCTCTTGGGAAACGCCGTAGAGTCAGACTTGTAAAAGTGCCCTTGTTGCCTACTTACAGAATAAAGATCATTATTTCATTATTTCATTAATAATAGTGTCGACAATACTTGTGTAATTTTGTCTCCCCTTATGTTTTACTTATTTATTTAACAAACGAGTGTATATCTATTTACATTAATGAAAGCTAATGCTCCAGACAAGCGTTTTATGACATAGTATGCAGTAACAACTCAAAAAGACCAGGGCCTGTGCTGGGGCTAGTTACGTATTGTGTAAAAGATTTCTCAGAGAGCGATCGACGTTTTAGATGGTAAAATATGTGGCAAAATTAGATTTATTTTAACTTTTAACTTAATTTAACTAAGCTTAGCTAATCAATATATAACTTTCATTAGCATCCACACAGTTCCCTCACATATAGACGTAATGCTATATTGGAAATATAAATATGTATAAATGTATAGATATGTATAAAAGTGTATATTGTATACAATACAGTATATGGGTAAATATATGCGCGCTTAAACATAAAATATATGTATCCATTTTGTAATCTGAAGGGAGTTTAATCAATATGTAGGGAATAAGACTCGAATAAAATAGAATTTTATGCAACTGTTGTATAATAGACGAGTGGCGTGGGTCGCAAGTAAAGACGCCACGAGTGTTTTTTGACACAATTATACAACGTTGCATACAATAGTTTTTCTACGACAAAAGGACCGTTCAATAATTACGTAAGGACAATAGCGAGTATCGCAAAGAAAATACGCCACGAGCGTTTTAGACCGAATTATACAACGTTGCAAACAACAGTTTTTCTACGACTAAAGACCATTCTTTAATTACGTAAGGACAATCGCAAGTATCGCAAAGGAAGACGCCACAGCTTTAGAATGAAATTTTGTACTCTGTGGCCTCAAGGAATACAATAATAGCGACATTGCAACACGCTTAGCAGTGCTTTTTTGGGAAACAGACTATAGAGTTTTGCTAGTCTTAAGTTATGTATGTCTTTATATTAGAGTTGGTAACCATTTAAATGACAGAAAGAAGTACAGGAGTAGAAAAAGTATTAAACTCTGTAACCGAAGATTTTGTGTACTGTTTTTGTTTAAGCTATTTATGATCGCCTTATTTGATATAGACTCATTCGGACATTCGTTGTGATTCTAATAGTTCTAGCAATTCACTGAGCAACTCATTGAACAGCCTAGGCCCAATATATGAGAAATGCTTCCGAGCGGCTTTACTGTTCCTAACTGGCATCTTATACTGCGTATATTTTGGAGGTTTACATTTAATACTAAACGTATGTAGGTACGAAAATATATTATTACTTGCCATATATATAGTTCCCGTGGCGTCGATACCTGACTGAGGTTATAAATTGCGTCCGTTGAAAACCTTTTTTTAATTATTTTTAAAACGAATTTCTGAGCTATTTTTAATTTAGATATAAGTTGTGCCCTGCAGCCACCCCATGGTATAATTCAGTATAATAAAATAGTCTGGGTTAACGCATAGTACACGGTCTCAAGCGTTTTCTGATCGACCACATTCCGGAGTTCTAAAAACACATGAGCGGCTTGTGTTATTCTATAGTCGCAATGTCAATTCCAATACCAAAGTATTTTAGCGAATGTACTTGGTTTATTTTTGCATGTGCTAGAACAGTGGTATCTGAACATTTGTGCATTTCTAAGCCAATGTTTTGCTTAAGTTGTCCTGCTTTAGTGAATGAAAAGCATAGGCTGAACATTTAAGGATACCAAATTCCTGTCGTACCAATCTTGCGCTATTCTTATACCTTCTGACGCACAAGTAACCGCTGCATCCCAAGATTCCCCAACAAAACTCATCACTGTGTCATCAGCAAAACATAAACACTGACATGTTTGTGGCTGCAGTACGGAACAAAAGTCATTTAAATTTATATTGAATAGAATTGAGTGCAAAAACACTGCCATGTGGCAGGCCGAACTCTATATGTTTTACTTCCTTCCACTTGGGTCGTATCAGACCAATGGCTTTCAAACTATTTCAGCATCTTAATAACAATACCATAAGTTTTTAAGTTTTCAAATAGCCTTTTGTCTGAAATGGTATCGAATGCTTTGGCCACATTAACATTATTTTTAGAATTTTCGGACCACTAATTTAAAAATAATGGATATTATTAGCAAATGGTAATCTGTCGGCGGTAACATTAACTTGCCTCCTTAAAGTTACTTACAGTAATGTATTCATATCATTATTAGTACATTATTGCCGAAGCCCGGAAAGTAGGGGGATGCCTGACGAGCTGGTTTGCAAGCCGAGCATCGCGAGGCTTGCATAAGATGCGATTCAGGTAATCCCAGTTTCCGCCGAGGTATAGAGCTTTTCTCAAATGATGCGAGGAAATAATAAAAATACGTTTAAACAATAACAAGTAATTTATGTTGACATTGTGTTTGATATGAACTGTACACTTCAGCATGGAATAAACAGCCCATAACGTAGGTGGCTTCTTGGTTTTGGATTGCTCACTGAAATATGCTAAAAACACACTTTCAGAAAATGAATTTGTATGTTTGCTTTCTTTCCATAACATAAATTGGTCGTACACTCGATTATATTTATCTGTTGATTTAACAGGAAGCAAGTTCTCCATAACTAAATTCGCTTCTGCTTTTAAATTAGGCGGTGTGCCATCAAGACTACTCTCATCATTCGAACTCATTGTTTAAAAAATATGGCCAAAACATTCCCGTGAAAATTATTTACGCACATGCGCTAATAAAAAAAAAACTTGCACGAACTCATAAGCTGCTGACTAATCGGTCGCTACATGGTCAGAAATGAATGCCAATCTGATCAGATCGGCGAAATTTTCGAGTGTCTAACTGACGAAGCTACGCTTAATTAAACGTGTGGTTGTCGTCGCTGTATGGGTTTTGTCCTATTTCCATTGAATTTATGTACACTAAGAAATTTAAAAAAGTTATTGTAGTTATGGTAGTTATATTAAGTATAATTTGCAAAAATGAGGCTCTGCGTATTCTATTTTCACAAAGAAAGCTAAATATTTCCGAGCATCTTTGAGAAAAACAATTTACTGTGATTTTATCACACTTGTTGCTCGTCGAGAGTAACAAAATCACAGTGGTTTTTTTACAACTGGTACGAGATTCACGGTTATTACGAGGGTCACAGTGAAAGTATGTTGAACTGGGCACTGAGAGATTGTGCATAAAAAAAATATATTTGATTTTTAAAAATGGAACTATTTATCTATGCATTGTGGTACTTTTTATTCAATTGACACTCGTTTTTAAAAATTGGCGTCAATTTAAAAATTGTGTTCACAACGTCGATATGAATTTAACCCGTGAAAATTATCGAGTCATGATTTTCTACGACTTTCGCTGCGGTCTAAGTCAGCAACAAAGTTACGATAGGCTTCGATTGGCATTTAATGATTAAGCCCCGTCTCGTGCCACCATTTACAACTGGTTTAACGAATTTAAACGCGGTCGTACTACTCTCACGGACGATTGTCGCGGAGGCCGTCCTTCAACGGCGACTCCTGAAGAGAACATCGAGACTAAGCCGTACTTATAATAGACGCTGACAAAAGAGTTACGTATCAGCAGATCCGGACAGCCGTAGGGATTGGTATGAGTCAAGTGCAAAAAATCCTGCATGAATATTTTTGCGTAAGAAAACTTTGTGCTCGATGGATACCCCACGATTTGACCAAGGCCCAAAAACGCCTTCGAGTCGACTAGTGCAAAAAAATGATAAAAAGATTCGACGGCGGAGACTCTAATGCTATATTCGACATTATCACTGGTGACGAAAGCTGGATTTACAGTTACGATCCCGAAACAAACAGACAGTCCACTCAGTGGGTGTTCCCGTTTGAAGAGTTGCCTACAAAAATAAAGAAGGGACGCAGCGTGGGAAAGAATGTGGTTGCCTCGTTCTTTGGTCGGACAGGACATTACGCTACAATTGTTCTCGAAAATAATAGAACAGTTACTGCAGAGTGGTACAGTACCACATGTTTGCCAATTGTCATTGGAAAAGTACGAGAACAGCGACCTCGCAGTAGGATCCCCCTCCACCACGACAACGCGTCGTCGCACACTGCTAAGCGAACGATCGCGTATTTGGAGGCTTTAGGTGTTGAAATATTGGGTCATCCGCCATACAGTCCAGACCTCGCACCGTGCGATTTTCATTTATTCCCTAAAATAAAAGAAAAACTACGAGGCATACAGTTTCCGGATGCTAAAAAGGCTGTGTCAGCGTACGAAAAGGCCGTGGCGGAGGTGCACAAGGAAGAATGGGCCTTGTGCTTTTCTAATTGGTTCCAACGCATGGAAAAATGTGTACAGAGCGACGGAAACTTTTTTGCAAAGCAATAAAAAGAAATGTTTTTACCTAGTTTGTATATTAATAATAATAATATAAATTTATTTATTCGGACAACATAGGATCCATATTTTGTTAGTAATTGCTTATAACTATGTTAGTATACATATTTAACTAAGGACATGGTATTATTAACTAAGTGTTGCATTATAGTGCACTCACTTCTTACGGCTATTGTCATCAGAAGGCTGTTAGTGCTGCCACGTATTCTAGATAACAATGACGCCATCTTTTTACGTAAAACAGCACTAAAACTGTCAACTCGTGCTTCGGCAAACATGGTTGACGCGCTGCAGAACCGTGGCAGCCTCAACAGCGCCCTGAAAGAGTTGTTGTACTGGACTCGCAGGGCGCCGAGCGCGCGCTGCGAACAGCTGGCCCACAGGGCACTCGAGTACAGTGAAGTGCAGTATGCTCTAAAAAGAGTTATTTTAACTGGAGTTGTACACCGAGCGAACCTGCGAGCAAGCATATTCGCGCGCATGGCTAGCGCCCTGCGTTCCCGTTCAACATCTAAATCGTCTTTCAAATCATCACTTAAACAGTGACCTAAGTACTTAAAAGTGACTGACTCTGCTAATCGGATTTCCATTTAACAACACAGGGATTGTCGTGTCCGGAGCTTTCCTGCCCGGGGCCTTAAAAACCATATATACTGTTTTTTTTAAATTATACACAAGTCCGTGAGAGACAGCATATCTTTCACATATGCTAAGTAATTTGTTGAGTGCCCCAACAGATGGAGCTAGCAGCGCCATGTCGTCGGCATAACTTATGTTGTTTACGCTGATTCCGTCTATAAAACAACCCGCATGGGTGCCGCTCAGCTCCTCGATTAGTGCATTAATATACAAATTAAATAGCTTAGGTGATGAAAGTCCTCCTTGTCTTACTCCACATTCCAGTATATACGGCGACGAAAGTGCATTACCCCATTTTACAACATTCACTTGATTTCCGTACCAAAACTGAAAAATGTTTAAAAGATCATGTGGCATTCCAGTCTTTTTTAATTTCCTCCACAGGATATCGTAACTGACCAGGTCGAAGGCCTTGGAAAGGTCTAGAAAGCAGCCAAAAACCGCAGTCTTTCTATCAGTATAGTATTTGACAGCATGTTTCAACACGACGATGGCGCTCTCAGTGGATAACCCAGGTCGAAACCCGAACTGGGCATCGTGTAATCGCATGTGTTCGTCAAGGTGGCAGTTAAGCACGCTGTCAAGCATTTTGGCTAGGATAGTCGCCAGAGAAATGGGCCTATAATTCGACCTGTCAGATACGTCACGTGTTCGGCTTTTAACTATAGGTACCACTAGAGTGCTCATGAGTGATGGCGGTAAGTATGAATGTCCCAAACATAAGTTATAGAGTAAAGCTAGTACTCTGGGCAAATGCATTATTGATATTCTAAAAACTATCAGTGTGACCCTCGTATAATTGAATTGTAACGCTTTTCACCATCTCTAGTTATTACACTAATTTGTCACAATGAACCCACAGATGCAGAATAGTTTTTACTTTTTAAATTTATTCTTCTTCGAATTGCACTTAAGTCCTTATAGAATGAGGTACTTTTGCTATTTTAAGTCGGATAGTATTTAAACGCACATAAAAAAAAAACCTTTATCTATGCAAAAATAATCCAAATTTATATCAAAATTACTGATTGCACAGCAAATATTGCATTCAAAATGTTACTAAATATACAACAATTTATATTTGTGGCGTGCATCTATTTATTTAAAAGTAAAGCATATTTAAGTAATGCGTAGCTGATAATGACTACCGCCCATTATGTGTATTATATCTTTTTTGTTTTAAATACACCTTTTATTTTTATATAACGTACAGTAGTTTACCAAAATGAAACGACATTTTATTTGGCAAATAATCATATTTTTTATTGATTGAAACATAATGAGATCAGCACAATAAAATAATAAATGCACATCAAAACATCACTGATGTTTATTAGGTAAATAATGGATTACTAATCTTTGGCACAAAACGTTCCCCAAAGTAATCACATCGCAAACTTAGTTTCCCAAATTTTCATTTGGCAAAAACTCAATTGTCAAAACTACTTACCGCAAATTTTACAGTGGGCAAACCTCTTTTTTGGCAAATGATTATTTAGAAAATAATTACATGGTCAAGTTCTATTTTCCCAAAACAATTTTTGGCAACTGTATCGTTTGGCATAACATGCCATCCCAAAATATTGCACGGTTCAGGTAACCACCCACCCCACCACACCCAAAAACACTTCCAAAAAGTGTTTTTTTCAATAGTTTTTTGTTTATGCAATGGCTCTGTCGCTGCGGGCAGTGCAGCCCCACCGCCCTTGCGTGACAAAGCACGGTCGCCCGTACTCCGCTCCGCAGCTTCGGCTTGTTGGTCGCCGTCGGCGACCAGCCTCGGCCGCTCCGCTTCGCGCGGCTCCCGAGCTCTGTCACAGCGGGCGAGGCCTGCCCTCCATCCGCGCCTCCGGGTTTGCAAAAACACTCTAGGGTGCTCTGTGTCGGCACGCGTCCTAACCAGCGAGAGCCCTATATTCGGACTTTCGCAGCCTAATATTTTTGCGCGAACTGTACAGTTAACTCAATCTCACTTGCTCGCGCCAATCTGCATAGACAGGTACAATTTACTCAATGGCCAAAAAGGGCGGCAAAAAAGTTTTCAATGTATTGGCTCTGCTTTTAGATATAATGCTATGAAAAAATCTATTGTTCCTATGATAAGTATTAAATTTGCTGAGCATGTGTTCTACAAAAATGATGAACATGTTTTGAGGTGCTTATTACGATATGCTCCTAGAATAGTTTATTTGCCATGAGAATGAGTATTTTACGTGCACTCTAGTTAATTTGCTGTGCAGTCAGTATTAATGATAAGACTGTCGTATTTTTGTCTTGCGTTCGAGGGAAAAAGTAATGTCGTGCTATTATGTATTTTCTAATTATACAATTACAATTTTACAATTTTTACAATTTTTGCTGGGCATTTATTTTATTTGCTGTACAATAATTAATTTGATGTAAAAAGTATATAATTGATGAAAATAAATTGATAGACGATTATTTGTTTGCTGTGCCATTAATAATATCCCTTTTAAATTAGTGGCTAAATTTAAAAATACAAAATACGATCCTCGTATTTTTTTCGACAAAATGAGAGTGTAAAAAAATTAAACGTTTACCATTGTTGACTACAAACTAACAAAATTTGATAATTGAGCTATGCCTCGCTGGTGTTTTATCCTTTTCTAAAACTGTATTGATATTTTGTAACTATATTACTTTTCTAGAAAAACAAGCAAAGTCACGCCTTTCTGAACTATTCGATTTTTTTAAATACTTGATAGAAGGGCTTATTGGACAGTAATTAGGTAAATATGTCGCATTCCCTTTTTTAAAGATGGGAATAATCGCAACTGTTTTTTGTTATTTGGGGAATATTCCTGGCTTTTAAGCTTAAGTTTATGATGTCTACCAATGTTTATATTCACCATCTTCACTATCCATATTTTAGTATCTGGAAATGTTTACGCTCCTCCGCTCCCCAAAGGTTGTCTGGAAGAAATCGTTATTTAGCGATAAGACCGCCTGTTGTTTAACTCTGCTTATTCAAATGTTACTGTCATGTTCCGTATTCTTGTGTATCTGAGGTGTGCAATAAAGAGTATTTGTATTGTATTGTCTACTACTGAGACCTTACCCCACGAGTTTAGCCGGGTTTCACAACCGTGATATTTATTGTCTGTGTGTTGCAGCGATCCCTTCGCCGACGCCGTTGTCGGCACCGAAGCAGAACGGCGCGGCGTCGGCGCGCGACGATCCCGAAGCCAAGCCCAACAATAACTCCACCGAGAAGACGCCGGTTAGTGTCTGTACATATTTATTGTAAACTCTGGGAAACAAGATAAGGACGACACGTTTGGATCAGTTGATTGCTTAACGGCCTACGTAGCTCCTGGGGTCGAATCCCGGTCATGGCAAATGTTTGTGCGATGGAGCAGGAATGTTTGTTCCTGGCAGGATCGCCATGTAGTGTTGGGAGTACGTAGGTAATGACAAAACGAGACGTGTAATAATGTTCGTTTGTTAGGTAAACTGAGGTGCTTATATACTAGGTTTATTACCATATACGGAGTAATACATGTTCTAATAGGCAATATGCGTCATACTACAAGGTCCAAGGTTTTTCTATAAAAGGAGTTGCTATTTTTATTAAAACTTTTGATCTATTAAATGTTAAATCATCCGTTCGAATCAGGTTTGAATCAGCTGAGACCTCACACACCGCACTTGAATGTTTTCTATGTATTTTTAAGTAAAGTCGGAGATCGAATTTGAGATCAAAATTGTAAACAAATGGGTTGCCACCATAAAAAATTTAACGCAAGCGTGTGGTTAATAAAATCATTGATATACTCATAAAAACTACCATATTCTGAGTTAAATAGAACCGTACGAGTGTATAAAAATATTTTTACGGAGATTTAATTTATACCACTGGTAATGATAAGAAGTTGTGAACATTTCGTATAGTAATAAAAATAAAAATAATAACCAGTTTATTTGTAAATGAATTTTCAAATATACAGTGACAACATGCAGAAAAGGCAGCGTTCAAGTATTACGTAACGAATAGGTTGGGGGGGGGGGGGGGGGGACAGGGACGGGAAGGGGTGTTTGCTCGCGCATCTTTTCTCAAAATTTCAAATGGAATGACCACTTGAAAATTTTAGGTAAAATGGTCCCTACTCGGTGGCATAGCCAGGGGCCATTTTAGTTTCTTGGTCAGTCCATCACACGTCATTCGTAATTCGTTGTCTGAACTCCAATCAGTGGGGAGAAAAAAGAGGTTTTGCCCTACAAAAGGTGGTGTAGAAAATGTTTTAATTTGTATCGCTTAAGTATAGGCTACAAAATAGGTATACAAAGTTACAAGGGGGAGAAAATTTCATATTTGAATTTTTATAGTCTTTATACTTCTCATAGACATTTTTGTCATAAAGTCAACTGTTGAAGCATTATGTAAAAAAGAAACAAATTTGGCTTCTTCAATTCAAGATGGCGGCTAACGCTGTGACCCCACAAGGTCGAAAACTTGCATTTTTCATTCAATTCGTTGTCTGAACTCCAATCAGTGGGGAGAAAAAAGAGGTTTTGCCCTACAAAAGGTGCTGTAGAAAATGTTTTAATTTGTATCGCTTAAGTTATAGGCTACAAAATAGGTACAAAGTTACAAGGGGGCAGACCTTTAATAAACGTTATTTTCATGTAACGCTATCTTTTATATGGTTATAATTACACAAATAACGTTATAAATAACCCTTTTGACGCCGTATCCGTAGCGTACCCTTATAACGTTATTAAACTAACACCTATACATATATATATCGATACTTCGGCTAGCGATATAATAACGTTATAGACCTTCCCTTTCTTACACTCATATTCGCCCGCTCCTGCATTGCGGTTCACGGCGCATGGCATAGTTTTGCATTGCCGTTGCTACGTGCTTGATACGGATACCTACTTAGTGTACCTACAATCTACATAACTCGTTAGTTACTTGTAGTATCAGATCGGATTTTGTCGGCCACTCGGTGATTTGAAAATACGTTCTGATTTAATAAACCGAATACGTTCGATGCTGGGATTGGGAAATACGAATGCAACTAGTGGAGAGTAAAAAGGTTATAGCCCGAGAAAATTAGCAGAAATAAGCTAATCAGCGGAAATAATTCGTGTAGTTTTTAGAATTAGTGCAGGGTTTCCTTGAGGTGTCCTAATAAACCTCCTAAAAGTCCTCGGGTGTCAAAATCACTCTATCACTTACACATACCACTGAAAATGGGCGTCCCGGGCATAGCGGAAGTCACTTGTCGTACCAGGAACTCATAAAAGCGAGAAGCTTGCCAAAGATACTCGCACTGATGTCTCATTTCAACGTGTTGTACTTGTCGTGCCGTGATGGCGAATGCGATGGCTATGGCGATTGCGATGGTGATGACGATTGCGATGGCGATTGCGATGATTATGATGATGATGGATGACGATGATTATTATTATTATTTGTTAGAGTATAGTGATACAACAAACCAATGCGTGCCCGGACTTGGCCAAATCCATCCATACTTCCATACTATATCCATACTATCCATACTAATATCCATACTATACTATATACTATACTATATAATATTATAAATGCGAAAGTGTGTCTGTCTGTCTGTCTGTTACCTCTTCACGCTTAAACCGCTGAACCGATTTGGATGAAATGTGGTATGGAGATAGTTTGAGTCCCGGGGAAGGACATAGGCTACTTTTTATCCCGTAAAATACCTTTATCCGCGGTAAAGGAATTTAAGGCGGACGAAGTCGCGGGCAGAAGCTACTTTAGTTAGTATAAACTGAAAACGCGTAAAAAGTATTAAGGATACAGAATGGGCAATTCACTCAGGTAGGTGGGTAGGTAGGTAGGCGGGTAGGGTAGGAAGGTGGGTAGATAGGTAGGTAGGCAGGTAGGTAGATGGATAGGTAGGTAGATAGGCAGGTAGGTAGGTAGGTAGGCAGGTAGGTGGGTAGGTAGGTGGGTAGGTATGTAGGTGGATAGGCAGGTAGGTGGGTAGGTAGGTGGGTAGTTAGATAGGAAGGTAGGTGGGTAGGTAGGTAGATGGATAGGTAGGTGGATAGGTAGGTAGGTAGGTAGGTAGGTAGGCAGGTAGGTGGGTAAGTGGGTATGTAGGTAGTTGGGTAGGTAGGTAGGTTGGTTGGTGGGTAGGTAGGTGGATAGGTAGGTAGGGTAGGTAGGTGAGTAGGTAGATAGCTAACTAGGTAGGTAGGTAGGTAGGTGTAGGTACTACCGGATAGGTGGGTAGGTAGGTAGGTAGGAGGGTAGGTGGGTGGGTAGGTAGGTAGATTGGTAGGCAGGTTGGTTGTTAGGTAGGTAGGGGGTAGGTAGGTAGGATACACGGTCAACGGTCATCGGTAATTTTATATTGGTTATTGACATAGACAGACAGACATTAAAATATTCTGTTTTGACGTAATAACGTAATGGATAAATCGATGAACGCCGGCTGCACGCACAAAAAAGCATAACTCATTGTCACGCACCGCTGTCACGTTTCGCGTGCAAGCGAGATCGCGGAAAAAGCGATAGCGGTGCGATCTGCCTAAGCATTCGGCTTCTCTTCCACGTTATCACGTAAAATTATCGTCCGTAAACCGATCTTACAGACAACCAATTTTTTTTTCATAACGTTTTTAAAGGTCTGCAAGGGGGAGAAAATTTCATATTTGAAATTTTATCGTCTTTATACTTCTCATAGACATTTTTGTCATAAAGTCAACTGTTGAAGCATTATGTAAAAAAGAAACAAATTTGGCCTCTTCAATTCAAGATGGCGGCTAACGCTGTGACCCCACAAGGTCGAAAACTTGCATTTTTCATGGCTAGCCTATACTTAAGCAATACAAATTAAAACATTTTCTACACCACCTTTTGTAGTGCAAAAATACGTGTTGACTGAGCTATTTGTCGAACGAATATGCTTCTCGTTGTTTGTAGTTTGTTATTGTTGCATTTAAACAAACATGTGGTCAATAAAGTACGGATATAAAAAAAATAAGAAAAAAGAGATGATTTACCCCTGGCACGTTACTTTGACTTTGACAGTTGTTTGTTTATATTTTTGATCTCGAATTCGATCTCTGACTTTAGTATAATTTACTTATACAGGGTGTGGTGTATGGCAGATTGTCCGCCAAAAGACTAGGGTAGGTAGGTAGGGTCACTAGCAACACATTTTGGGCCAATTAACACTTCCTGCTGACGGTGTTTTTTTTATCATTTATTTTTATTTTATATCGGCATTTGCTAAAAATTCTCAATTTCGCTTACCTATCTTTTTTTCTAAACGTGACAGCACAAAACTGTTTCTTTTTTTAAATCTCCAATGTATATGTATCGTATTGAAATTTTATTTTCATTTAGAAAGGAAATAAAAAAAAGTTGTGTGTCGACAAAGTGTAAAGGACAGACAATAAAAATCATCGAGCTCAACTTTATGGTACAAGTAAAAAAAAAGTTGATACTCCTCATATCTTCCAATACCATTAAAACTTCTTCAGTCCATGACTATTCTGACGGTATACCACATGACTAGAATCACTTTCAATTTTCCGGCGAAAAATGGTTTTTGTCTAAAATGGTGGTTTTACTCGGTTAGTAGGTCCAGTCAGTTAAATGAGCTGAATGCATAAGACACGACGTAACTTGGTAAAAAAACGTATCTTTTTTATTAATAATTATTTAATTAATAAATTTTAACAATTACTTTAAATTTTGTTCAAGTTTTCTTCCTTCACAATTAATACATTCGCGACATCTTTTTCGTATTTCTACAGTTGTGCTGCGTGTCATTTCTTGTCGCATTATCGCGAACGCGTCATTTATTTTTGCGATCAAATGCTCTTTATTTTCTACTTCTGTCGCGTATACCAGTTCCTTGGCCCTACCCCAAACGTAGAAGTCAATCGGAGTAAGGTCTGGGGATCGAGCTGGCCATTGAATAGGCCCATCTCACCCAATCCATGCGTTTGGGAAAGCCATGTTCATGTGTTCCCTAGCCGTCAATCTCCAGTGCGCTGGGCAGCCGTCCTTTTAGAATACTATCGGCCGGTCTTGTTCCCATATTGGCAAATCGTTTATTAAAAATTTATGATGGTTATCACCGTTTAGGTTCTCTGGCAAATAGTGTGGCCCAATCAGCCAGCGCCTAATGTCGCCTGCCAAGACGTTGACATTAAATTTCCGTTGAAAAGACATCGGCCGGTTTAACATTGGATTTAAATCTTTGTCTGACCAGCTGTGTAAGTTAACTATACCCTCCCTGGTAAACTTTGACTCGTCAGTCCAAAGAATACTTATTAAAAATTACTTGTGATCAATATCAGTATGAAGTAAAAACCGACAAAACTGCACACGTTTGGCATAATCACCATCTTCAAGACCTTAAAACAAATTGAAAAAAGTCGATGTCTAAAAATTGATATTGAAAATGCATTCGCAATGTTGTTTGGTTGATATGTGTTGTATTGCTAAATCCAAAAGTAAACATTCAAAACCAGCGCTTGTGCTGTTCAGGTTACCAACACTTGTTTAAGCTTAGCATAATAAAAATAAACCCAAAAAAGAACAATACCTTGTGATGGAGTGTGATGGAAAGCATGCTTTCCTTCCTTTCTTAAAACTGCCAACACTTTCCAAATGCTATAATCCTCAGCGTTTCAGCTACTTTTCGTATGCTGGTCGTAGGATCATCATCAAGCGCAGCAAGAATAAGTGCCTCAACAGCAACGTCGTGCTGTCTGACGTTAATTCTAGCTGCTTGACGATTTAAATTTCCTGTCTCCGAAAACGTCGCTATTTGTTGGGAATAACGTCACGTCTAGGTTACCGTCTGACAAGATACAACTGCTGGTAAATTCTTGAGCTTCGCGAGCCACGCCATTCGCACGGCCGTATGTCATTAAAATGTCAGCATATTGCTCATTACTGTAAGTAGCCACGTTAACAACAACAATAAAGTTATCGTTATATTAATAAACAACCGACACAACTTTAGAGCCAACTAAAATAATGCCTCTATTTCTTTATTCAAATTAATGTTTTCCCGCGCAGTTAACTTTTTATGTTTCTTATTACCGGTTTGAATACTTTGAATTGGGTAAGTTATCATGCAAATAAATTAGGTTATTTTTGGTCGTAACTTTAATATTGGATATGGATAAGGGATTATACAAATAAATAAATATATAATAACTTTAGGTTTATTTATTATTTTAGATGACATTTTTACGATTTAATTATCATTAGTCGAATAAATTTGATTTATTTAATGCATAATAAATAAATTAACACTAAGTTAATTTATTTATTTTATCAAATCTTATTTTTATGTAGTTTCTAATAGGTAATTTACGTCACCATTTTATACAAAAATCATTTTATGGCCGGAAAATTTAAAGTGATTCTAGTCATGTGGTATACCGTTAGAATAGTCATGAACTGAAGAAGTTTTAAGGATATTGGAAGATCTGAGGAACTTTTTTTTATTGTGCCATAAAGTTGAGTTCGATGATTTCTATTTACTGTCCTTCACACTTTGTCGGCTCATAACTTTTTTTTTATTTCCTTTCTAAATGATAATAAAATTTCAATAGGATACGCATACATTAGAGATTTGAAAAATACAAACACTTTGTGCTGTCACTTTAAAAAAAAAAGATAGGCAAGCAAAATTGTTATTTTTTGGCAAGTGCCGAAATACAATAAAAAATAATAATTATAAAAACACCGTGGGTAGGATGAGTGTTATAGTTCAAAATATGTTCATTGAAATAAAACAATTTAACGGATTATATCGCGTATATTATCTCATTTTAGTTCCCGACGTTTCGGAAGCTTTCCAGCTTTCCATGGTCACGGGAGGACTGAGAAAAGATGTATTTTCCTCTGTCAAAGTTACAATTTGTGCAAACTACCCATTTTTTGAAAAAACACAAATAAAGGTGTACATACATGCCAGATGGGCCTAAGCTGTAAAGACAGTTACACATGTGCCAGAAGGGCTTAATTATTTTATTCTAATAATTTACCAAGCAGCATTTCACAAATGAGGCGTACTGAGGAGAAAAAAAAACGCTGTAAAGAAAAACTCCCAGGCTACCTCATTACTAATTATAATATTTAAAAACAGAGACTATTAAACTACTTTTAAACAGATAAGATATTTTACACCGTTCGGAAATTAAGGTTTTGCAGTCCTGTGTCTCGCTTGTTCCTTGATGAGATGTATTACAGGATCCCAAGCTGGTGGTAGTGACAATCCATCTTCTCTATTGAAATTAGGATGCTTTTTAATCTCAATAGCCTCGCGTAGCATCCTGGGAAAATATCTTTTTTCTTTGGCAAGGATAGAAGGTTTATCAAACTTAATTGAGTGGTTTGGTTTGTCAATGACATGTTCACAAACTGCAGACCTATTACACCGACGGTGCTTGACATCTGCTATGTCAAAATATGTTGCCACTGACCCTACCTACCCACCCTAGTCTTTTGGCAGACGATCTGCCATACATCGTGTATATTATTTTTATTGTCACCTAGTACCAATAGTATAAGCTTTGCTTAGTTGGGGGACTAGGTGGATTTGTGTGAAAATTGTTTTATGACTTGACCGATTTTAACAACAAAATAGTAACTATCAGCTAAAACTTTTTTTTGGGATGCCTAAAATGCTTTACTGTACGCTACACTTTGGCACCTTTATTAATGAACGTAAATGTTTACAAAATAAAAGCGGAATGTGCATAATTGAATATTAATCTAAAGCCTATCATACCGGCTTCTTTTATCAAGTCAACCTATAGTCCTGTACAGGCTATTGAATATTGTACAAAAACCTTATTTATACACTTGTGACGATCATTTTCTGAAATTTATACGATCGTGAAATGTCGGTACCTAGACATTCGTTATCGCAAAGAGGTTGGTTAATTAATTAAATGTTTACACTCCAGCCGCGGCAGCCGCCGGTAGCCCCAGCGCCGGCGGAGCCGCGCAGCGCGAAGGACCGTGAGCGCGAACGCGGTGACCGTGGCGACCGCGATGAGCGCCACGAGCGCGGCGAGCGCCCCGACCACCCACCCGCGCAGCGCGACCATCTAGCCTACAGCAAAGCCGTCAGTACCCACTCTTACAGTACGCAGCACGAAGGATGGTGAGCGCGAACGCGGCGACCGTGGCGACCGCGATGAGCGTCGCGAGCGTGGCGAGCGCCCCGACCGCCCGCCCGCGCAGCGCGACCATCTAGCCTACAACAAAGCCGTCAGTACCCGCTCTTACAGTACGCAGCACAAAGGACCGTGACCGCGAACGCGACCGCTACGAGTGCCACGAGCGCGGTAAGCGCCCCGACCGCTCGCGCGCGCAGCGCTACAACAATGCCGCCAGTATCAATGCTGTATAGGGGCATTCTATCCGAATTTCCTCTTCTATCGCAAACGTGTCGAATGAACTAAATAAGCCAAAATAGCTCAACCCAATACAAAAGCTTTGTAAAATGTTATTTACATTTACTACTCAATTTCGGCTTCCTAGTTTCAATACAATAATATCACGATAGTAGAAGGCTCCTGTAGATGCTAACAAGGACGATTGAAACCAGAAGACTTTCAACCGCCATACAGGAAGTCGTTCCCCGTAGTCGATAAATCCAGGCTTTTGTTAGACGACGGCGAGGTCGTAGCCAGCTAATCAAATAATAACGTATGTATAGATTGATAACGGAATTATAAGGTTACTACCTGGCTAGATATTACTCATCAATTTATGTAGATGGCGCTAAAGAAAATTAATGAACATTTCGCCAACCTAATACTTATTATATATATTATAATATTATTTTTACAAGAGAACGACTAAACAAACGTGCACTGAACCATCGAAATATAATAAATGTACAAGCATAACATCAAACAAAACCAAGGTTGATTCACAGAGTACTTAATCACTACGTTTTAAGAGGCGGCACTTTCAAAGAAGCCTCTAATCGAATTATAAACATACTCACAAATACTTGCCAATACTACCAACACAAAAAATGCAACGCTAGGGCTTGACTCTTCCAGTATTTATTGTTTATCGATATCGATAAATGAGCGTTGCATACTGCTGCACTATACCAGGAATAAGTGTTTAGTATGAGTGGGTATTAATAAAAATAATAACTATAAACATAATGTATTAATCATTTTCAGAACATTATCAACTTCATGTATGTACAAGGAATGCAACTTATAACAAATTAAAGATATTGTACAAACATACATTACTTTGTGGCACCTCTCAGTTGAGCTACCTTGGAAGCATTCGCAGGAATTTTCTCTGTTTTAATAATATTCGAATTTAGTATTTAGCACTGTCTTCTAATAAAAAAAATTGCCATCTTCCAATATAATTGTTTTGTCATAATATCTTCTTGATTCTTGCATTTCCACCAGTTTACGTCAGTATTTTACCGCACAAAGAGTGCAACACATTGGCCTACAATTTCTTCATGTAATATCTGAAATAAGAGGATTATCGATAGGTGTTCGCACACCATTCGTGTTTTAGGTTACTGGTTTTTTTCACAAGAGTAACTTTAGTCAAAGAATAAATAAATAAATATCAGGGACAATCTTACACAAATCGACCTAGTCCCAAACTAAGCAAAGCTTGTACTATGGGTACTAGGCGACGATATACATAATATATAGATAAATTATAATACTTAAATACATAGAAAACATCCAAGACCCAAGAACAAACATTCGTGCTCATCACACAAACACTTGCCCTGGCCGGGATTCGAACCCGGGACCGCCGGCTTCGTAAGCCGTTGTGCAACCCACTGAGCCAAACGTGTCGTCAAATTGAATTGAATGTTTGTACAATTCATAATTAAATCTCCTTCGAATGAATTAAATTAGTAACTGTCCCAGACTCAAAGTCAAGAATGATTGAAAATATCACATTATCAAATCTGGCCAAAAGTACGTCAGAAGTTAATCGTCTCACACGCCTCACATCACAAACTTTACATTATCTTAAAGATTAGCCCTCCATTCAAATAAAATTTAAAGTTATTTTATCTAAAACACAATAAATAACAAATTCGGCCCACCGCATCCACGAGAAATAATCTGACGCATATCAGACGTTTAACCAATCATACTAACATAATGAAAAGTATAATACGTCTATGTTTGAAAGCAATTATGGTATTTGCTAACAAAATGCATCAGCAGTCATTTTAATTCGATAATATTATTTCTGTACCGCAACGTTGGTACAAAGTACGTACATAATTTATCATATTATGTGGTGTCGATGGGCTGGGTTGATTATCAGTCTCATCACGCCCACTTTTCGAAACCAAAACGGCTTATTTCCGATTGATTTTGATTTTGTTTTTATAACGAACTCAATGTTCATTATGGTAGAGTCTGTAAGGAAAGAGAAGAGTCGTGGCAGAAACGAGAACTAAAATTATGATATGGCAATCGTACCTTAGATACCTGCCTTATAAAAAATAAACAAACTTCTGTCCTTTATAATTTCATTGTTTATTTTTATATACAAAAACCGCAAGGTTTATGTGTACAATAATGTTGCAACGTGGTAAAACCGTGCATAGTTCAACAAGGGAAATTATATTGAATATTATTTGATTTTGTCGGCAGGCAAAAGCGACTTAAAGCCCTAACTATCGACTTGCAAAGAGTCACAGAATGAGTGTCTGCTATGACGGGTATTTGTTGTATTTAATATAAACTTTTTATCTTTTTAATAGTACCCCTAAGTAATTAGTCTTCTCCGACATATAGTCCGTAAGTATATTGAATCAAAATATATTTTTTTACATAAATATACAGGTCATTCATGATCTTAATGTAACTGACAAACTATAATACGTGACAGTGTTGTCAGCATAGCAAAAAACATAATACAGCATTGGCACGCCTTCAAATCCTACGACTCTCTTTCCGAACAGACTCAATGAGCCAAAAAGCAAAAGTCAATGGTGTCAAATATTGGTATTAAGGTATTAATTTTGGTAAACACTATTTTTGCAAAGGTTGTATATATTATTTTCCGTTCACCAATCAAAACAGTTAGTACAATTGGGTACTTTCCTGTAGTGAACATAAATGATGTCACGCTTGCAGTTGAATGTTATTTCTAGAAATACGTAGAAAACATTCATGAATACTTCCTTTCAAGCTTATGGCAATTTTAAAATGACCAAAAACTAAAAATAAGGATGCAATTTGACGATATAAAATGATGACGTCATAAACCTTTTTCTCTTTCAGATTTCATACTCACTGAACGTTTTGACACTTCATAAAAAGGAACTGAAAACATTGATCTGTCAGTCAAGTACCCTATTATGATTGATTATAAACCGTTGACAGTTGAATTTTATTGCTCAAAAGTTTCTCACAAAGCTTCTTCTAAAAACGCACGGTGAAGAAGGTGTGTTTTGGGTTTGACGTGGATGGTTTAATAATGGAATGATCCAGTAGTACGTAGAAAAATGGATCAATATATTATAGTTTTTGACGTGCAACAAAAACAGATAACGGTTGAAGTTGTACATATCTTTAATACATTAATTTAATCTTTTATCATTGTAAAAATTTACATCATTCATTTTTTTTTCTTCATTTATATCTGAGTACATTAAGTACATTTGTATTATATAGTATTCTACAAATTCTTATGGAGAGGTGAAAACGGAGTAGGCTCTAGTTTAGAAAAACGTCATCCATTATTAACAGATGGGTCAGGTTAATTAAAAAAATATTAAATATAAATCATAACGACGCAGACTGCATCCACCGAATCCCCGCGACCATCCCGTGGTCATTCGTCCACCTAGTCGGGGGCGCCCCTCTTTTTGGGGAGCCATAGGGAGGCCTATGTTCAGCAATGGATGTCCGTGACTGATAAAAATTATAACGCGAATATTGATCTATACTATTATAAAGTTGTATAAATGAAATGTCTGTAAGTACAGTCGCGGAATGAAAAGGTTGACCAGTTTCCAAACAAAGTCATTTACGCGTTGCAAGTACGTGTTACCTTTTTCAACTGTGTAACGCACAATGGATCAAAATGAATAAAAATTGGACATTCGCATTTTTTTCCAAAAATCGTATTTAAAAAAATGCTTTTTGGTTGTAAATGATGTAAGCCATAAAAAATGTTATATAAAATTTTTCAAAATGGGGCTTATTTTAACAGAATTTTTTTGTATGAAACTGAAAAATAGGTATCTTATTGTAAGAAAACTGTAACCTATCCTCCTTTCAAACCTTAAGAATATCATTGTCGTACTTCAGAACAGTGGAAAACAGTAAACAGTTTATCTCAGTAGGTGCCCGTTTTTTTTTATAGTCCAATCAAAAGTCAGTAAATACAACATTTTTCTTATTTCTTTATTTTTTTATTTCCATTAAAAATACGGTACATTCACGACAATTTAGTATAAAAACAGCATATATTTGATATTTTGATAAAGATAAAAACAATTTTTTACAAGGAAATAGTTAAAAATTGCATTGAAATAGAAACATTTATTGCGGTGTTTTTATTGATAGTAACAAAAAGTTAAAATGTACTTGAAATCAACACTAACGATAAAAGTAAATAAAAAAACGCATTTTAAAAATCTATATTATTCACTACCTTCTTCTACGCTTCAAAACATGGATATTAGTGAGCACGTTCACTATGTGCTAATAAATAATGATGTGTCGTTAAAATATGAAAGTTCCACTAATTTATAACTTCGAAATACTAACATTTACAATAATATGTAATTAAGTAATAGGTACATTAGCAACTTCGCTATAATGCAAGTTATGCATTTATACTAATTGCTCAAATCATCTTAGTTATTTACATATCATTAATGAGGGTACGTACCGTAAAGGGTTAATCCACAGAGTAAGTGTTTAAGTGGGGGTTCAATAAGCTATAAAATGAAGATTTACTTAACAAATAAGTAGTTTCTAGAAAACAAAGCATTGATTGATTGATACATGGAAAAGTTTGTGAACAATATTGATCTGTTTTACGCATTAAAAAATTTAGGTTCTCTAACTGATAGTACAAAGTTATGTGAATATTTAAAACAAAATATAAATTTTCGAGAAGAAGATACATCCAAATTTTCGAAGTTTTGCCAAAGGTTTTTGAACAAAACCAAAAGGTACATAAAAAATGGAAAGATTCTAATCGAACACTTGATAATTTTTTGAAGACTAACAGTAACTGGCTTAACATGGCCATAGTGTGGCCAAACGAAACTTTCGCCCAAGAAGTAGATTTTCAAGAGCATGAAACTAATACTAAAAATATTGAACCAGCAGAAACCACCGAAGAACTTACGTTTCAATATTCGACACCCTCAAGTTCTCGCAAACTTTTTGAAGACCTTTCTTCGAGACAAAAAAAAGACGATTAGAGCGGATAAACAAATCCTTATCACGAGGAATTGATTGCAGCTACTTCTCGTAGATTAAAGAACGGTGGAAATGTGGACATAAGCAAAATGATTGATCATTTACTGAATCATTCGGAAGACATAGATAAGGTAAACCGTTGCATACAAAATAATAAAATAGACAAGTTAATGTCTCCATCAAAGGCTCTAGCCCTAATGACTTCTCTAAAACTTTCAAAGTTGTAGTACATTACTTTACGCGATACAGCAAGTGACAAAGGAGTGAATTTATATCCTTCATATTACGCTATCCAGCAAGCAAAAGAGGAGTGCTATCCTTCAAAAGAGAATGTTGAAATAACTGAAAATGGTGTTAGAATAAAACTACAGGCCTTATTAGATTTGACGGCAAAAAGACTTTTAAAGGCGATTGGAGGTGAATTTGAAGGCCAAACATTAAAGCTACATAGCAAATGGGGCTTTGATGGAGCTTCTGGACAGAGTAACTATAAAATGACATCAGAAACCGTATTCGATGAATCAAGCATTTTTATGGCTAGCCTGGTACCATTGAAACTGACTTGTGACGGCGAAACCATATGGGATAATGATAAACCCTCTTCAACTCATTTTTGTCGCCCGATCTTGTTCCAGTTTGTAAAAGAAACACAAGTTACAGTAAAAAATCAGGAATCGGAAATAAAAGCTGAGATTAATGCCCTCAATTGCACAGAAATCGTCGAATCTAACACAAAAGTAGAACACGAACTTCATATGACAATGATAGATGGTAAAATATCCTCATATTTATCGGGAACTTCAACAGCCTCCTGCGATATTTGCCATGCTAAGCCAACTGAAGTAAATAAACTCGAAACATTAAGTAGCAAAGTTATTCACGAGGAAGTGTACCAATATGGATTGTCATCACTACATGATTGGATAAGATGCATGGAATATATACTTCATATAGGTAATTTAACTATGTACTTATTACAATATTTAATTGTTTTTTTAATAATTTATTTTTTACTAATTAAAAAACAAACGAAGACATATTGCACAATTTTTTGGTGTCATCTGACCCAAGATTGTCTTTTTTGAGGCCACCGCTAAGTAAAGCTACTAAAAAGACCCCCACTTCTAAAGCTTTGGAATTATTAATAATAGAAAACATAAGCACTGATGACGCTGAAAATAAAGAAATGTTTGAAAATGTAGAAGAAGATTTTTACAATGCATTTTTTTATTAACTTATATTGTTATTGTTGATTTCAAGTATATTTTAACTTTATCTTAGTATCATGGTTACTAAAAACACCGCAATAAATGTTTCTATTTCAATGTAATTTTTAACTATTTTCTTGTAAAAAATTGTTTTTATCTTTATCAAAATATCAAATTTATGTTGTTTTTATACGGTTTTTTTAATGAAAATAAAAAAAGAACTAAGAAAAATGTTGTATTTACTGTCTTTTGATTGGACTATAAAAAAAAACGGGCACTTACAGAGATAAACTGTTTACTATTTTCCACTGCTCTGAAGTACTCTTATAATAAAATACCTATTTTTCAGTTTCATACAAAAAAACACACTATTTTTTTCTGCTTAAAATAAGCCCCATTTAGAAAAATTTTATATAACCTTTTTTATGGCTTACATTATTTACAATCGAAAAGCATTTTTTAAAATACGATTTTTGGAAAAACATGCGTTTGTCCAATTTTTATTCATTTGGATCCACTGTGTAACGTACGAGAGTGAAGCATTGCAAATTATGTTTGACAGTTTGACAAAAAAGTTCAGTTTAGCTTAGGTGAACTTTCCTTGAGTATTATTAGTTGAACTTTTATTAAATTGATCTTGCCTTTACGCTGTTTCAAGTTTGATAACATTTGATTACATCCTCTTCGAATCTTATAATGATTAAAACTATTAAATGTGACTAACTATTCCTGTCAATGTCATCATTTGTATTTCTTGTTTTTGTGTTAATATTTTACAATGCCGAGAAATTTAAATATTCAAGAAAGGGCTCCCAAAACCAAAGTTCGAATATGTGCGGTTCTCTTTTCTCCTAAAATGACCGAAGAATGAAACAGATTATAGTTTAATTTTAATTCGGCTTTCTAAAAAGCAAAGAGGTCAATTCTTTAGGTTCACTATGTCTGAAATGCATTATGACGGAATGTGTCATACCTACTCGGTTGATAAAGCAGTTACTGATAATTTATACTGAGCAAGCAAAAACAGATCTTAAGGTGGGTCAACCTTTTCATTCCGCGACTGTACATTGAAGATATTTTCAAAAAATATTGATGCGGAGTATTTGGGGATCACTGAATCGAAAAACATTTTGTATTTTATTTTTTGTAAGTTCATATGTGTCGTTGTGGCTTCATCGCGACAAATCGGCTAAACAGATTTCTACTGTTTTTGGGACACGGGTAGCTTGGCATTTACTGATGGTTATATTGTACGCATAGTAGAGTAATTATATGTTTGTAGCCAAACAAATTAATAAAAGTTTTCAAACCTGGGTGATATATCTAGGTGTAATGTGTCAAGTTATCTTGATATTCGCCAACAAACTGCCTTGCTGTTTGGCGATTTTTTTTATGTAAAAACACTGTATATTTTGTGTTAATAATAATAAAAATAAAAAAAAATCACCACTCCCCCTCCCCCCACCTGACGCTCGACCCCCCCATTACCGTGAAATGTGTCCCCGTTCGTAGTTTTTGACATTCAAAGGAAAACTATAATAGATGCCAAAAAAGTATCAAGGACAGAATTAATCCTCATTAAATTTGGAACAAAAAAAAATATTTTTTATAGGTGGGATGGTATTCCAGCTACAGGTACTTGCATAACCAGTGACCGTAGAATATATAGACATCGCCCTCAGTAAAAAATGGCTTCAAAAAACGGTCCTAATTGACAACTGACTGACTGATTGACAACTGTTCCCTCCGGAATAATTTGTCCTGCCAACAGTTTTAAATATTAGCCTATGCGAAATCCTCCCTCCTTTTAACAATAGTTGTGATTGATTAGTTAAAGTTTTCATTGGCTGAAATCTGGCTGAAATAGACTTTTAATTATCAAAATCTATGTGCGGAGATGCGCGGCGCAAGTAAGTCGGTTGTTGTCAAATCTAATATGGCTGGTGTAACCGAAAGGGGCCTAGTTTACTTAACATAATGTTCTTGCTCTTAATTATTCATGAAATTTAAAATGTTTTGAAATAATTTTATTTTTGTGATTTACTACTAAATGTGAAAACGACGTACAAATTCTTTGATAATCCCTGAATGAAATTTAATGGTCGTAAAATCTCAAGCCAAAGTAAATTTTGATTTTAGATACTTATATGTAAATAAGTAGGTATGTATCCGCATTACGTTAAAATGAGTAAGTTCCAATATTGAGATATGCCTATGCAATGATGTCTTGAGCCATACGTTACGAACACCTTTTACATGCATTGTATTGTTGTGTATTGTTTGTTTTTAAATTGAATTCTTGGTTTAAAGACATGAATTATAAGCGATATAATTTTAAAGTACTTATATCACCACAAATATTATCGACTTACCAAAGAAAAAAATAAATAAGAAAGAAAATTTTCTGTTCCAATATTATTCCACTTCAACCACTTTCACCGAAGTGCCCATAACTCGGAAACTAAAAGCGACACAACACCTTAAGTAAAGAACTAAAGACACCTACATTGTCTTCATTCTACAATTTTAGCGGATTATGTAGGTGTAAATCTTAATACCTGTACGTAAAATATAAATACCTTAGAAGGTATTGCATAAAAACATTCCCATGCAAATGTCTTTTAAAAATATTTTATATTTTTAAAATGCAAAGAACGTTACTTACACAAACCAATGGATGCCGCGTTTTTTATTATTATTGCTTCATTGGTTTCGATACCATTTCACTGCTCATGAAGGCATTTTAATTAAAATGCAGATGTATATATTCTTGGTGTTATGATGTGTTGGGGGAGTGGCGGCAAGTATTTCTTTCGTTTTCTTCTTGCAGTCCTGTGTCAAATCCTGCATTCCGGATATTTGCTGGCTTTTGCGCAGTGAGTGGGGGATATTCGTGCTTTTGTCTTCGATGTTATTGGTGTGTGCTATGAAATCATAGGTGTTTTTTCCTTAGCATTTTTTTAAAGATATCTAATTGTTTTTGTTGTTCCTCGATGGTACTCTTTATTTTGATAACTTGAAAATGAAGCTCTTCGATTTCTTGATGGTCGCTCTGTTACTCAAATTGAGGCCCGGCAATGATTCCTAGGTGCGTTTGATTTATTGGTGACATATTGGGTAAACTTCGACATGCGTCTTGCCCAAAAGTATAAAGATTCAATAATATAATTCAATTATCGTGATTGGAAACAAAGGATTAGGAGAATTTTTGGCCACGTTATCATTGGGAGAACAATGCCTGTAGATCATCGTCATCCTATTATGTCATCCGCTTTCGGACATACGTTTCCATCAAAGTCTTCCATGAATGCCGGACCCATGAAACTAACATTCAATTGAGACTAGCATCACCATTACGGCGACTTTAAATAAGGAAAATAAGGTTTTTTGGTATAAGCGAGAGATGTAAAAGAACAATGAAATAGGTGATATTATTATGTTTTGTTAACATTTAAGTTAATCACGTAAAAGATAAAGGGAACAATGATATTTTTACATAATTAAGCCGTTTATCAATTTGTCGTTTGTACAAACTAGTCAAAAAGCGGAAAATCAAGACGCGTTTTGCATAACTTTTCTATCTAGGTAATTTTCAACAAACTTGTTTTCGCCTTAATCTTTGAATAGGTTATATAACCTGTTTTAGGACAAAAAAATACGCTAAAATATAGCTTAAATTTTCGATGCATCCCCTTAATCACACTTGAAAATGCTAATAATGAAACGTCATATTAGGTTATTTAATTAATACCTTTTTACGAGAGTCTAGTTTCAACTTTTACATTATATTCGTTTTAATTTCGGTTGCAGGCTTTGGACCATAGAGGAACCAACAGCGAGGAAAAAGTCAAGAAGCACCAGGCATATTTGCACCAGCTTATTTACCCGCTATTAAATGAGGTTAGTAATTACAAAATACCAAATAGTATATGTTATTTTTAATAATAACTCTATTCGGCGGGATCTTCAGTGCATGTATTAGGGTGTTTCATTTTCAACATTTTTAATTTGGATTTCGCTTTGATTGAATTCTCTTTCCCGTTTACCTAAGAGGTCACTGTGCAACATTTCAGTTTAATTGAATATAATCTAGAGGTTGCACATTTTAATTCTATGTAATGTTTGCATACAAATTTCATCGTTTATGAGTTGTTAAATATAAGAATAACCAATGGCGGCTGATCAGATATTTCGATATAAGTAAATGTGTATCTAACGAATTTCTAAAAGCTCAACATCATCGAATATGTACTTTTAGCATTTACACACTCTGATAAAACTTTAAATAAAAATCCCTTGGGATTCAGCATGTACTAATTGCTTCATGTTTCGAATGTACGCAATATCACTGTAATAAAGAAAGGTAATAAGTACATCTCTGTGTTAAATTTATGTGTCTTGACGTTACGCGACTTGCTGATAAAATCACGCGATGTCCTTTTTGCGATATGAGGAATGTTTTCTTTTTTTTTATATACTATTTAGGATTAAATTATGCATAAATAATAGTAAACTCTACCAGGACATACATTTTCAGTCCGTTCTACTTATAAATATTGTATTTACAGTATACACCGTGTTTTTTTTTAATTTCCGTTAAATTCGACACATTGTTCGGTACATTAACAGGAGCTACCTGGTATACCTTTTTGTTAAAATCGAAAAAAAATTTTTTTTGCTGTTTTCATACATAATAAATCAATATTGCAGTGTAAAGGTCACAAAAGTTCATGTCAAGTATGACGAAGTTTAAATTTCATCCATCACAGCACATGCCAACACAAAGCTTAGTGGTAGATAGTTTGCTTATGGAGTGTGGGGTCCTAGGTTCAAATCCCAATAACTTATTTATTTTTCTTTTTCTTTGTTTTCTTTATTTACCTCTGATAGATTAGTGGGAAGTGAGATTATTATTTGAAAGTAATTTCTAATAATTTCCCATTTCTGAAAGTAACTTGACGTTAATATTAAAGTTTCCAAAACATTCGGGTGTTGTCGGGGATGCCGAGATAACAAAACGACCGATAACAGATCTAGCAACTGTAAACGAGTAGTAGGAGAGCGGACCGCAAAATTTCGAACCGACTTGATACCGCGATGATATGCACAATGGTTTCCCATAAAAGTGATGCTTGATCCGGATTTGTTAGTCTGCCACGGCGGAACTTGCCGAAAGTAAGAAAAAGAAAGCCATTTCCGGTGCGAAAACGGGGGTGTCACTTAACCCATCTGATACCGTAATAATAGTTATGGCATCAGTTAGAAATTCACTGCCAGTATTTTTTTCCGGAAGTGCTCGGCAGACGCTGTCATAGGTGACCATCGGGATCCCTAAATAAACCCATCTGATACCATCATGAAACCAATTCCAGTCGGTAGGTATGAACCATCATTTCAGGAATATATAAGTCTGCCAAAGCTTTTCCTGCCGAAATACCTTGGCAGACGAGATTATGTATGCAACATCCGTGGAACCCGTATTTTGAAATTATACCGATAACGGACATTTTTATTACTTATTGCTTATATTTGTACATGTATATGTAAATAATAAAATATTTTAATAATTTATTATTATTTACAATACCTATTGCGCTCGGCAGCGAAGTATATAAGTGACGTTTATGTGTATAGCAAGCCAGTTAGGACACGTCATGTCACGTCACTTGTCACCCCTCTCGTACCGCTCGCATACCTCAGGAGCAGGCTCAAATAAGCATCCGACCTGTAATTACTTGCTTACCGTTTTGTTGAACTCTGGTTTGCCTTAAATAATATAAATAATAAAATAATTTGAAGTTACAATAAATCCTTTATTTACCTACACGAAGAAAATATTATTATTGCACAATACAAATTATACAATAATCACCTCAAGAGCTTAAATAATCATTTTCACTTCTCCTGCTCAAAAATACGTTATATTAGCTTCGCGAAGCGAGACTAAAATAGTATATTACTAGAAGATGCCCGTAACTTCGTTCGCGGAGGAGAAAAAGTCCTAACCCGTCGTTTTTTCTTCAGCGTTGTCGGGTAAAAAGTATCCTATAACCATCTGGAGATACCCAGCTACCCATGTACCTAAAATTGTAGAAATCTGTTTAGCCGATTTTGCGTGATGAAGCCACAACGACACATAAAAACATACATAAAATCCAAAAAAAATATTTTTCGTTTTAGTGTCCTCCAAATAGTCCGTAACATTCATTTTTTTGAAAATATATTCAATGTACATACATTTCATTTTAACAACTTTATAATAGTATAGATTTCATTATTTCAAAATTTCTGATAGAATAGCTCAAAGGGTACTTTTAGTTTTTCATGAAATATACAATTTTAATGTTAAGTCTTTTTTATTTTCTCGCAGTCGAAGTGAAAAGCAGAGTGTTTAACACGTGGCTAAAAGCCATTATGACACTCAGACATATTTGTCCTCGCTCAGTTCGTGTCATAATGGCTTATATTAGCCCCTTGTCAAACAATCTACTATTTAATCATCGTCGGAGGTAAAATCATCACTGCCTTCGTCTTCACTATTAATGACTATATCATCGACATGTAAAGGATTAGGCTCCCCGTCGAACCAAAAGGGTTCGTATTGCTCGTTATTTAACGTCCAACCATACTCGGTGGCACTAAGTTTCACACAATATTTTTGGGTCGCACTAGGCCACATGGAGGCAACATATGCTGTTCTCAGAATTCTCTGTTTAATTGTCATGGTATTCGAACTATAAGTTTTTACTTTATTTAAAAAATGTTTTGTATTGTGCGAGATTGCAACTGTGGAATGTGCTACTCGAAATGGGAGCTCCTGAACACCTTGTTGCTGTAATTTTGAGTCTGTACATCAAAAACCGTTCTTTCATCAGGGTAGGCACTGAATGCTCCGATATGTTCCAAACTAAAAAAGGAATGAGACAGGGTTGTATCCTGTCCCCTGCACTTTTTAACATTTATGGAGAATACATTATTCGGAGGACCATCGAAAATTGGAAGAAGAGTTTCCCTATAGATGGAATGAGACTATCAAATCACCGATATGCCGACGACACAGTTCTTCTAGCAACATCCATGAAAGATATGAGTGAGCTATTCCAAAGACTCGAGTTAGAAAGCGGCAATATCGGTCAAAAAATGTTTTTTGTCTGAGTACATTAGTATCTAGCAGTATTATTAATGTGCACATGCATATAAAGGAAACACAAATATTGTTTATTGCCACTTCAGTATGCTTACCCGGTTTGCTATGTCGGTGAATTTGGTTCGTCTACGAATCTCCTCATTTCTGATTAGATCTCGTAGAGAGATCCCGAGCATAGCATAACTCTTTCCATAGCTCGCTGAATGACTCTGAGCTTCCTTAAGTGGTCCATAGTTCACCACGTCTCGGCTCTTTAGGTCATCATAATAATCTTCTATGCAGTTATGATTTTACCTCCGACGATGATGAAAATTATTATTTAAGCTCTTGAGATGATTATTGTGTAATGCGTATTGTTTAATAATAATATTTTGTACGAGTAGGTAAATAAAGGATACCTATTGTAATTTGAAATTATTTTATTAATTTTATTATAAGGAAAACCAGAGTTCAACAAAGCGGTAAGCAAGTAAATACAGGTCTGACGCTTAACTGAGCCTGCTCCTGAGGCAGGAACAGGTTCAGTCATGCTTTAGGACTATAATACCTTCGCTGCGGAGTCCAATAGGTATTGTAAATAATAATAATATTTTTAAAATATTTTATTATTAACATATACATATACAAATATAATCGTAAAGTAATAAAAATTACCGTTATCGGTATAATTTCAAAATACGGGTTCCACGGATGTTGCATACACAATCTCGTCTGCCAAGGTGTTTCGGCAGGAAAAGCCTTGGCAGACTTATATATCCTAAAATGAGGGTTCATACCTACCGACTGGAATTGGTTTCATGATGGTATCAGATGGGGTTATTTAGGGGTCCCGATGGTCACCTTTGACAGCGTCTGCCGAGCACTTCCGGCAAAAAAAATACTGGCAGACTTCGCTTTTCTGTATCTACCAGTAAATTACTAACTGATGCCATAACTATTATTTCGGTATCAGATGGGTTAAGTGACGACCCCTTTTTCGCACCGGAAATGACTATCTTTTTCTTACTTTCGGCAAGTTCCGCCGTGGCAGACTATCAGATTCGGACTAAGCATCACTTTTATGGGAAACCATTGTGCATTTCATCGCGGTATCAAGTCAGTTCGAAATTTTGCGGTCTGCTCTCCTACTAGAGCGATCATTGTTATAACGTGACTATGGCAACGCCCTCGATTGGAATTTAATTGGTCGTTTGATATAACAGACAGTTCGGAAAAAGGCGGAGCCAATCCGGACACCCATCGTCTTTCGGTTATACTCGTATGAGGAAGACATCGGGCGAACTCGTCACCAAGACTTAATGACATTGATGTGACACATAATAAAAAAATAAGTATGTAATGTTGAACGAACTCGCCTCCTTGTAGCGAATAGCTACGAATTGAAAACTCTTTACAACCGAAATTCAAAACATAATAGTAGTACGACGTAACGGAGGACCTTTTACACTGGTTAAGCCATTACATTTATTTATTTAATATCTCAAAAATAGTAAGAGTTAGAACACTAGTTTCTTCAAGAAAGTAACTCTATTTGACCTGCAGAATCTTCCCTTAAAGTTAACGGAAGTCAAAAAAACACGGTGTATGTACTGAACGAAATATCGTATTTGTTGATCTAGCTGCTCTTGAAAGAGTTTGCTTTATTTATTTATCATAGAGTACAAATACGAGAATTGCATGTTTTTTTCCCAAGGCTCTCACTTTTTTGAATTTTTTTAAGTAGGTAATTAATGGTTTTTATAGCTTTATTATTTATCAACGGTTATTATTATTTTCTTAAACATGCAATGAAATGTCGTCATTACATGCGTTAAAGCAGGCTTCGAAGTATCACGTTTCGGGCGCCACAACCTAAAAGAACTTAAAAGGAATTTCATACAAAATTTAAGGCCTAGGCAGGGAAGTGTTTCTTTTTTTTAATTTTAATGAAAACATGGCGTCTGTGTCATGAACTGGACAAACAGCTGAATTATATGTTTTGAACTTTTTTCTAGTAGCGCGGATATTAACGCGGGTATTACCTGAATGGTTATCGGACCAAAAATATCCGCGTTAATGTTCATATGTTGATGAATAAATTTAAAATATTACAATTTAACGGATTATATCGCGTATATTATCTCATTTTCGACGTTTCGGAAGCTTTTCAGCTTTCCATGGTAAAAAGGGTCGACTTAAAATATTGTTTATACGTAAGTTACCAGAGACCATAGACAATATTTAAAATCCTCTGCATTTATTTTATTTATTATTAGAAATTAAGATTCTTATTATCAGGTTGTGTGTAATGTAACTAATGTATAACGGCTCAAATAGGGTCTACTCGAATACTACACACGCGAAATACGGACGACTTCCTTGAAAAAAAAAAAAAACATTATGGAGGGATTGCAGGGAAAATTTGAAAAAAAAACATCTGTGTTGTAGTTTTTTGAGTAGTGTATTTTTTCATTTTATTGCATATGTTTGAGAAAAGCACTATTCATGCCTCTGGCCGTGAAAAGTACTTGCCGGCTTCGTATCACTATCCGTAATCTCAAATATAAAAATATGGTAGTCCAAAATATTAAAATATGGTAGGTGTCGCTAACTTGCAAGTAAAAAAAAGTTAAACTTAAACTGACAAAAATGTTGACTTTAAATGAAGCTAGGACTTTATTTTTTTTTGTTTAATGTGTCTTATATACATATATAAAATATCCGAAGGACGTGTCAATCGATAAAGAAGTCTGGCCAATAAAAAATAAAAACTGAATTTGTTTTTTTTTAATTATTCCACTAACCGTGAGTATTTAAGGCTTAATATTCAGTAAAATTATATTTGATAATAAGGCAAATAAACGTGCATATTTAGTTTTCAAATTCAGCCAGGGGCAATTCTACTATAGCAGTCCGGCCAGACCCTTTAAAAAAGTGGCATTACTTCCCGAAAATGCCCGGGAAGAGTACATTATTGTGCAGATTTTTAGGGTTCCGTAGCCAAAATGACAAAAACGGAACCGATATACTTTCATGTCCGTTCGTCCGTCCGTATGTCACAGGCATTTTACTCAAAAACTATAAGATGTGCATTCATGAAATTTGGAGCATAGGTGTCTTGTGTAAGCCGTTACTTAGTTTGATAGTTATATATATATATATATATATATATACATATATATATACATATATATTTCTAGGGGTGGGCACACTCCATACATAACCGAAACGGCAAAAAAGCATATCTTTTAAAAACACTTTGAGTGTTAAAAATATATAATAAAACTTTATGAATACTTTCAACGAAAATTATTTTCAACATGATCGGACACACCGTTTTTAAGTTATTGCCAAAAAACTGCGCTTTTCAGCAAAAGGACGTAAGTGCCGGGGAGATACTCTCTTTTGTTAGTGTTTATTTTTTCATATTTTTTTTTTTAATCTGTACTAGTGCATTTTTTTGTATACACGGCTGCAGAACCCTACATTGAGCATGGTCCGACATGCTCTTGGCCGGTTTTTTACTTTTATCAAGAGTTTGAAAATTCACTATACAGCAAATTGATTGACCCATAGTCATGGTCAAAAACCGAGATAAAAAAAATTTTCATTGTTTTCTGCGTTTATTTAATGCCAATAATAATAGAGAAAAAACAATAATGATTGTGTCCAAATCATGATACAGTTTATTTAGACTTAATGCTCTTCTCGGACTGATACATATTTTGTACCAAGTAGCACAACTTAGGTTAAATAGGTCGTATATCAAATCTATTTAGATACTTAAGTGAAATATACAGCCATTACTAAGTTCTATATAGGTGGAAAGAACCCTTAAGCAACCAATATAGAACAAAAAGGAGAAAAATTGCAGCCTATCTTTGGTTCGAAATTAAATCCACAAGAGATCTCACAAGTACCTTAAGTGGCAATTACAACTATAGGTGAAAGATATGAGTTATAAACGATTCATTCACTCATTGACCGAATGAATAAAAGCAAACGTCAAGGTTCCTTTGAGTGGTGCGGTAACAAGTTGGGTTTTTTAATCTGATCTGCCATTTTAGTTTTGGATAACATCTGTTTGGTAAATGATTAAAACCTCACGATAAGCATTGAGATAAGCACGAAATTCTTGCGAATGTTTTTTTTACCGTAAAACTATAGTACGGTTTCTTTGTAAGTTTTGATGCGCCTTTGATTTGATCAGGAATATTTAAAAAGAGAGTGCTAAATCAAATAAGGAATTGATACTGGTAAAACATAAATATGTTAAAACCTGACCTAATGATTGTATGTTACGTGCAATGTTAAAATAACATCGTCACAACTATCGAAAGTCTGTGATTATGCGTAAGAGTGATTTAATTTTTTTTAAGGACTCCATTTTGTTAACATGTCGGAACAAAAAAGATCTTACAGTGTTTATTTTCACTTATTTGTTCTCTATTTGGAACTATTAGGTCTAAAAATCACTTATTTGTATCTTGCGAGTGGCAAAGCAGTGAATGCTATTACTAATACCAACTAATACTAATTATTTGCTTTTTTGTATTAATTTGTGATGAGTTTAATGTCTGGAACTTTATATCAACAGAAACAAATTTGTATCAATAGAGTGACGCACGACGAATAATATTTTGACAGAGGCAATAGGAACATAAAATATTAAATGTCCTAATTTTGGTACTGTCAGTGGTTTGAAATAAGTGAAAATAGGTGCTTTTGGTTTCAAGAACCTCCTATTGAGACTTAATTAGGCGTTGGAGTGGCAATAAGGTACTTCTAGGCCTCAAAAGTTGCAATATTTTTAGGTTCCAAAAGGGCCGTAAAATTATCTCTTTAGCCTCTGTTGGTGATATACTGCTCCTTTATACTAGTCCTTTGGAATTAAAAGTTCCAAATAAGGGCATGTTCCCACTTATTTCTAAAAGTTGCTTATAAGTGACTTTAGGGCCTTATATAGCACCATTGCTTCTTATTCAGTGACAATTAAATCCTGCATGCAAATTTAAGTACCAAAATCGACTTTACCCAGCTATCCATACTAATATTATAAATGCGAAAGTGTGTCTGTCTGTCTGTCTGTCTGTCTGTCTGTCTGTCTGTTACCTCTTCACGCTTAAACCGCTGAAGCTTTTTGGATGAAATTTGAGTTTGAATGGTATGGAGATAGTTTGAGTCCCGGGGAAGGACATAGGCTATTCTTTAACCCGGAAAAATACCCTTATCCGCGATAAACGAATTTAAGGCGGACGAAGTCGCGGGCAGAAGCTAGTAAGTAATAAAGTAGAAACAAAAAAAGTTTCTAAGCAACTAGAAGTGACAGGATGAACTCGTATACAATTTTTAGTTGTGTTTAAAGCTATAAGTTTTATCGAACACTGTTGTACCACTCATTTAGTACATAAAGCTATAAGATAAGCTGCAAAATTCACTAATGTGCTGCTTGGGAAGGTATGTTTCTTTTATGTTTTGCGTTTAGCAATTGCCGATTTAACTGAAAGTAATAATAGTATCTTGTGTTTTTTTTATTTTTTTTCTTTACTATATTTTGTGTGGAACCGAGTATACAATTCGGACCTAAAAATTTGAACTTTAATATTGTTAAAAAAAATTAGGCAACGTGAATATAATTTGTCAAAGATTTTCTGCCGTGTTATTTTTACGAAAAAAGTTATAGTAGCATGCGTCAAATAAATAAAACGGTTTAAGATTTCGTTCTGTTTCCTCGCATATTTGGAGAAAAGCAGTATACAGGCCTCGGCAGGAATGTCATTTCGTGGATTCATATCTATTGAAGGACTCGGCTATGCCTCGTTCAAAACCATACTCGTGCACGAAATGACTTTTCCCGCCCTTTGCAGTAATATACTATTATTTCTTGCAAGTCACTTTTATGTTTACCCACCCATACAATGAACATTTTTTTCGTGCCTCCTAATTTGATCGAACTATCTAATAATATTTGGAAAATTACGAGGACCGTATTTTGTATTTATAAACTACTTATTTTAATTTTACCCACTGATTTTAATGAAATAAAACTACCTCATTTTATAAGGGCCCACGCGCAATTCGAGGAGGAATAAACTTAAAAAGTAAAAAAAAAATATTCTGCATCTGTGGGCTCATTGTCCTAACCAGAGATGGTGAAAAGCGTTACAATTCGATTACAATCACCGTGACCCTCGTACTAGTTGTAAAAACCGGCCAAGTGCATGTCAGACCATGCTCAGTGTAGGGTTCCCTAGCCGTTCATACGAAAAAATGGATTTAGGGTCGTAAGGACTAGTTTGAAGAATGACTAAGTAAGAAAAAGGTCTAATTTGAATCAGGTCACGGTGGTAAAATGTCCAAGCATGTAAAATGCCTTAGTATTAAAAGGACTGGGTATACAATTTGACTTAGTTGTACAACGTCTTGTTTGCAAAACGGCTGAATAATCAAAATAATACCTAGCAATCGATAAAGTAGCAGAACATACTGAGAGTAAAATAACAGAATAGGCATATAGCCAGATATTTATAAAGTCTCAGTTGCAAAACGCCTACATAGTCGAATGACAAGGAAATCACAGAGAGGTTCTAAGTGCCACGAAGATACGCTATTCTGCTGGTGCACTTTTTTACATCAATTTTTTTTTATCTGTTGTGGATTTCTTTGTAGTAACGGCTAGGGGACCCTACACTGAGCATGCGATATGGTCCGACTGCTATGCTCTTTTACAGACATTCAATTCATCAGTTATAACTTGGTTGTTATGAGATCACGACGTTTTGCTACCTAGACATTTTGAATCCAGGACGTTGTAATATCTGGACAAAATACATAATGTGTCATTATACAACCAAGGCATAATAGAATATGGCCCCAAATCTACCTAGTCATTCTGCCACTACGGCGTTCTGCTTTAATTGACGATCGTGCAACCAAGACATACTGCTTACTGGTCATTGTTCAAAAAAGTCATTGTGTTTACTGAGGAAATATATAATTACGACGTTTTGGGGACATAGACATTCTTCAAACTTAGTCCTTAGTGCATTTCTTGGGTTAGGGTCACCTTAACCAAAAAATGCACACTACAAAGGAATAAAATGCGAAATGAAAAAGTGCACTAGCAAAAGAACGTATCTCCACGGCACTTATGTCCTTTTGTTGAGAAGCGCCGTTTTTCAGAAACAACTCAAAAACGGTATATCCGATCAGATCATGTTGAAAACAATTTTCGTTGAAAGTATTTATGAGGCTTCTTCTTTGTAATCTTTTTCATATTTTTTGGACATACCTTGCTACACATAGATATTTGCTTATTTTTTTTCAGTTTCGGTTACATGTATGGAGTGCCACCCCTAGATAATTTTTATTTTATTATTTAACCATCAAACTAAGTAGCGGCTTACACAAGACTCTTATACTCCAAATTTATTACTGTACATCTTATAGTTTTTGAGTAAAATGCCTGTGACATACGGACGGTCGGGCGGACGGACATGACGAAACTATAAGGGTTCCTTTTTTGCCATTTTGGCTACGGAACCCTAAATATCACTGTGATTTTGTTACCAACGACTAATCTTGACTTACCACGTTAAAGTTACTTAGTATAATGTATTCAGATCATTATAATAATTTTACAGTGATTTTATCACACTTGTTGCTCACATAACCTACGTGATTTTGTAACGTTCCCTCGTGAGCAGTCACAGTTATACTTTTCTAATTGCCAAACAAAACATCATGCTAAGGAATTACCTTTGTACCGCCTACAAATCACCATTTGCAAATAATATCAATTTTTAGGGTTCCGTAGCTAGAATGGCAAAAACGGAACCCTTATAGTTTCGTCATGTCCGTTCCTCTGTCCGTATGTCACAGGGATTTTACTCAAAAACTACTGCATGTATATTAGTGAAGTTTAGTGGATAGATGTCTTGTATAAGCCACTACTTAGTTTGAAAATTAAATAATAATAAATAAATAAAATACAAACTATCGAACATATAACCTCCTCCTTTTTTGGAAGTCGGTTAAAAATATATTTGTAAGAGGGGCACTCCATACATGTAACTGAAAGTGAAAAAAAATTTGATTAGCAAATATCAACGTTTGGCACATATTGCGACAGTTCCATTAAAAACATTTTGGGGTTTCTCCAAGAAATTTTTGATTTAGTGAATTTTTTCGGAAATAATCGCTACGAAAGTAGCATAAATCGTGTCCCCCCCCCCACTCTATTTTCTAAACCAGATGTTCAAAAAATATGAAATAAAATCACAAAGATAAAACTTAATAAATACTTTCAACGAAATTTTTTTTCAACATGATCGGATATATACCGTTTTTGAGTTATTGCCGTAAAACTGTGCTTCTCAGCTAAAGGACGTAAGTGCCGCGGAGATACGCTCTTTTGCTACAGTAGGTACACTTTTTCATATCGTATTTTTACTTCAGTAGTGCATTTTTTTGTAGGTACGGCTGCGGAACCCTAAACTGAGCATGTTCAGACATGCTAATGGCCGGTTTTTAAAATATTTGTGATCTAAAAATTCCAAAAATAATGTTATAATATGTTCAGCGATCCCAAATCTATCCGTGACATTTCAATTGTAGTCACTTTCAAATAATTAAATGTTGTGTAATTTAAATACCGCACTTGAGTACTTATACTTACTAATTAAAAATTTGAATGTTTGTTGCAAAAGTGGTAAATTCGGTGCAACTTCTAAATGACCTCTAATCTTCATGAAATGATATCATGAATATATTATATAAAATCCGACCACAAGAGAAGTCGTCGAAAAAATCACAAATAAAAAGAATGTCTTACAAAATTAAACACTATCTATACTATCCATGTATATATTAAACGATTTAAAACACTTACTACTTTTTAAGGGGCATGCGGTCAAACTTATTGAATGGTAAGCTAGCGTTGATTTTCTTACGTTTTGATTGACAAGGAAATTAGGCTCGTGCTCACGGACATGAAATGAATGAATGAAATGGAATGTACAGATTTTCAGTTTTACAACTTTACATCTATACCTACCATTCTAAAGTTGTAAAACTGAAAATCTGTACATTGAAGATATAAAAAATCTTTACATTGAAAATATTATGAACTAGTTCAGGGATCGGTAACCTGCGGCTCGCGTGCCACATGCGACTCTTTGGATGTGAAGTTGCGTTGGTTCAATAAATTCATTTTGTCATCAAAAAGTACTATTTATTGTTAAAACTTTGAAATTTTGTAAATTGTAATTTTTGGCTCTTTCGACTCAAAAGGTTGTCGACCCCTGGACTAGTTGGAGGTCACTTTGAGCTAACCCGACTCTTTGGATGTGAAGTTGCGTTGGTTCAATAAATTCATTTTGTCATCAAAAAGTACTATTTATTGTTAAAAACTTTGAAATTTTGTAAATTGTAATTTTTCGCTCTTCCCACTCAAAAGGTTGTCGACCCCTGGACTAGTTGGAGGTCACTTTGAGCCAAAAATATTTTGTTGTATTTTTTTGTATGTTCTTATGTGTCGCTGTGGCTTCGTCACGCTCTCTCCTATCTTGAACGAAGTTCCAAAATGAGAATGGTGACACACACCTACACTTGCAAAAAGCACATGATTGATTAGTGAGGAAGAAGACAGTCATAGTGAGCTGGAATAGCAATTTCTTTCCGATAGTTTTCATCTCTAATGTATGCTAGAATTGCAAGAGAGACGAGATCATTGTAAGATCTGGTTTCCTCTTGCACTATGTGCGAGGAATTACTTTTAAGTGAGGGCGATCCAGGGCTCGGAATCTTGTTCCCGCCTGTATTAGATCGGTATCATCGGTGACGAACACCTGCGACAGGCGAGGTGCAGCAAAAATACCTATCGGCAACCTCAGTCCTGAGGCTGTTGGTGATTGAAGCACGTCGTGAATATTTCCGCTGTTGTGCTCTCGCTTCCACGCTGTGACTCGCGGCATTCGTTATGAGCTTTGTAATTGGAAAATTGGAAGCTTTGTAATAGGTACCCGATTAGGATATGTGATATGTAGTAATATAATGCATGTTTATATCGTTTATTGTGTCGTTGCAGCTGTCGCGCAAGCACGGGTCGGGCAGCGTGGCGGCCATCGAGGAGCTGCGGCGCGCCTTCGAGCAGGCCGAGCGCAGCGCGCCGCATCTCACTCGCGCCTTCGTGCAGCAGGTACAACACACTACATACACAATATCCATCGAGGAGCTGCGGCGCGCCTTCGAGCAGGCCGAGCGCAGCGCGCCGCATCTCACTCGCGCCTTCGTGCAGCAGGTACAACACACTACATACACAATATCCATCGAGGAGCTGCGGCGCGCCTTCGAGCAGGCCGAGCGCAGCGCGCCGCATCTCACTCGCGCCTTCGTGCAGCAGGTACAACACACTACATACACAATATCCATCGAGGAGCTGCGGCGCGCCTTCGAGCAGGCCGAGCGCAGCGCGCCGCATCTCACTCGCGCCTTCGTGCAGCAGGTACAACACACTACATACACAATATCCATCGAGGAGCTGCGGCGCGCCTTCGAGCAGGCCGAGCGCAGCGCGCCGCATCTCACTCGCGCCTTCGTGCAGCAGGTACAACACACTACATACACAATATCCATCGAGGAGCTGCGGCGCGCCTTCGAGCAGGCCGAGCGCAGCGCGCCGCATCTCACTCGCGCCTTCGTGCAGCAGGTACAACACACTACATACACAATATCCATCGAGGAGCTGCGGCGCGCCTTCGAGCAGGCCGCGCGCAGCGCGCCGCATCTCACTCGCGCCTTCGTGCAGCAGGTACAACACACTACATACACAATATCCATCGAGGAGCTGCGGCGCGCCTTCAAGCAGGCCGAGCGCAGCGCGCCGCATCTCACTCGCGCCTTCGTGCAGCAGGTACAACACACTACATACACAATATCCATCGAGGAGCTGCGGCGCGCCTTCGAGCAGGCCGAGCGCAGCGCGCCGCATCTCACTCGCGCCTTCGTGCAGCAGGTACAACACACTACATACACAATATCCATCGAGGAGCTGCGGCGCGCCTTCGAGCAGGCCGAGCGCAGCGCGCCGCATCTCACTCGCGCCTTCGTGCAGCAGGTACAACACACTACATACACAATATCCATCGAGGAGCTGCGGCGCGCCTTCGAGCAGGCCGAGCGCAGCGCGCCCCATCTCACTCGCGCCTTCGTGCAGCAGGTACAACACACTACATACACAATATCCCTCGTCACCATAACGGAACCGGCTCACTGCTTGACAAACGTCTCTGAGGATCGTCGAACGCTTCCAACCAACTAGCTTTTTTCGATCTAGCCAAGGGGCACTTTTTCTCTAGCAAGTGTATTGTTTTACATTCTTGTGTAGACAAACTATAGTTTCGTAGGAAGTCATAAATAAAATAAGACGAGGTCCAAAAAAAAATAGCATCCTTTGGCATTTATGTCTGACTTATTTATAATAAACACTTCGTACGATCACTTAATAAAATCCAACGGGTCTTGATCATATTAAAAAAGAACCCTAATTTCATCAAAAATAATATATTTCCATAATAAACTGTTCTTCATTTGATATTGTGTTTTACTCCGATCTTGGCAAGGTGACACACGGGGAACATACCGGCAGTGTATCGTGTGTGGTATATACATAAGTTTTCCGGAAAACTGGTGGAGGACATAAAAGTCACCCAATATAAAAATTTGTGCCTTGTCAATTTTAAGGGTAAAGCAAAAAAAAACCCGTCTAGGAGCATGTCGGACCGTGCTCAGCGTAGGGTTTCGTAGCCGTTACTATAAAGAATTACACTACACATGAAAAAAAATACGACGAGAAAAAGTGCGACCGCAAAAGAGCATATCTTCATGGCACTTACGTCGTTGAGAAGCGCAGTTTTTCGGAAATAAATCACATACGGTATCATGTTGAAAATAACTTTCGTTGAAAGTATTTATTAAGCGATACCTTGGTGATTTTTGTTTAGTTTTTGTACAATTTAATGCTATTTTCGGAGTGATTATTTCCGAAAATATTGAATGAATCCAAATAATTGCTTAGAAACTTTGTGTTTTTAAATGAACTGTCGAAATATGTGCCTCACGTTGATGTTCGATGAAAAAAAATAGCTTTTCTTCAGTGAACTAAAAAAACATAGAACGCGAGCTTGATACAAAATTGCAGTACAGAACGGGGCAAATATTCTAAATCCACATGCGCGTTGTGTGACTACTAAGAGTTGGCCAAAGTATCAGTCTACTTTCTATTACCCAAAACAAATAATTGTGATTGCCAATTTCATAATAACTGGCTGTGATTGGCTTCTAGAAAACGCATACCTAGTAATGTATAAAGTAATTTTGTAGGCAGAATTTTGTCGTATTATTTAAATTAAATTATTAGTTTTATTTTATTTTTAATAATCATAGAATAACGTTACGCAAATGAAACTAGTCTCCAATTAAGATTTAGCAGACTTATACTGTAAATACTAGATGACCATAAGAGTATGCATATTTTATAGCTTGCTAAATACTTAAATACAAACAGACAATCAGACACTGGCAATTATAACTTTTGTAGTACGTTAAGGCAACGCAAAAATGGAATTGCGTACTTTTATTGTTGCCGTGTTAGTATGGTTGGGTCAAATCATAGAAGCTAAATTAGGACCACTAGCCCGTTTCTGATTGTACTAAATATTTGCACGTTTTTGTAAGTTTGATGACAATGCAATATTATGATAATATCGAGCTGATATGACGATGGAGACGGAAGGTGGGTATAGGAACTCTGTAATAAGTTACCGCAATCCTACCGAGTTTGAGCTATTTATAATCAACTCGATGAGTAATTTATGGATGTTTAAAGAAAAGTTCCGTCCCCAATAAAAGCTTGTCACAAAAAAGTTTTTAAAAAGAAACTTATGAACGTTAAATAGATCTATCTAGATAACTCGCGCTATAGGTATAGCAATAAATATTTATATGCATTATTTTACTATGCAGATCAGGTGCCTACCGTCCGGCTTCATCATCAAATCAGATCGATGGTACCATTCTCATCAGGACCATTTAAATTTGTGACTATGAAGTCGCTTAACTATCTTAATGGAGATATCTTCTCACCACCTATAAATCACTTATCTTATCATTGAGGAGTTTCGGTGGCCTTCTGTGGTCTTTTTCATCAGTTTACTATACCAATGCATATTTTTGAAAGCAAATGCTCGACTTGTTACTTTAAATATCAAAATCGCTATAAAGATAATTTCAATACTTGTGAAGTTCTGTCGATTCCTCACGGATCTGATCATCAGATCTTCACCAAAATTATATGAGACTAAGTAATTTGAAGATACCACTTTTTAAATCTAAAATCGATCAAAGCCGTTTTCAAATGATCAGGGAACACATACTCGTACATGAAATAAAAGCAAGAAGCATTACGACGAATTGAAAACTCTCCGTCTTTTTTGGAGTCGGTTAAAAGACTTAAAAGTAGATATGCCCGAGATCCCGTACTCATATAGTTTTTTAGTCTAATCAAAATCAAAAGTCTAGTTAGGATGACCCAAATCAGATGCAATAACTAAATAATAGTAACATCATATTTCTAAAATTTATGATATGATAACTTTTAAATCAAATTGCGACTTTTTCGGACACTGTATATAAAATAGTTATGTGCAAAAAAGTGTTTTCAATATAATTGTATTATTTTCAATATATGTGTAGTTGTCATAATTTTTAATACCTTTTCATCGACATATTAATTTTTTGATGATGTAATGTGGCACACGGTGGGAAACACCAGCACAAAATCTCTTCAGAATAAAAAAAATAATTATTATGTTTACGGTATATTGTCCATGTGAAAATTGATTACACCTTTTTTGTGTTTTCTAGAATGATTACTACACTATTTTACAGACTAATACGGCATATATTTTCACTTTGAGAAGTGAAAAAATACGGCAGTCATGCAGCGCCGCCATATGCAACTGACAGCCCGTTTGACCCAGTTTAGACGCCCCACCTTTTTCAAAACAGTTTTCGTGGGGTCATTTTACGACTCTACTACATTTATGGAGTTTTATGGAATGCATCAAATCACAAGATGGTCCTCGATTCAAAAGAATACTGAAAGAATGGCTAATTTTCAAATGTTTTTATAATCTTAATGAATATTTTATGTAGAAAACTGTTAATTATTACTATTTTCCTAATGTAATGCAAATCAATGTTGTACGTCCGAAATGGGCAAACTGTTGACACTCAACCATAATAATATGTAAGACCTTTTGTACACAGTTTTGACAATAAACGTTTATCTTATCTTATCTTATCTTATCTTATCTTTTTTCTTTTGACAATGTAGTATTAATCATAAGTTATTTATCATTTGTATGTGGTTTTACAGGTGGTGCAGAGGGTGGCAACGCAGGCGCACCAGCCGTCGACCCCGGCGCACCACAACCAGCAGCAGTGGATGAGGTAGGTGAGGTAAACAAACACTTCTCATACAACTCCGTTGTAATGGCACACGGGGAAACACATGTTAACAGTTAACATCCTGCGGATATTGTAAAAAGTACATATTTACTAACTTACAGTTACACCACAATTTCACCTTTAAGTATAATATGAATCACATCATTTTATTACTTACAATATATTACTAGCAAATTGTGATCTCTACTACTACCACTGCGGTACAAAGTTAATTCTTTTGCTTTATATTTTTAGGAAATTATAAAAAAAAAAGTGTTAACGTATTGGCAGTTTACGTTTGTGTAATAAACTCATAACTAGTAGCGGGTAATAATAACGACACAATAAACAATCACAGTGATCTAGGAAAGTATAACGGTGACTGGTCAGGACGGAAGGTTACAAATTCACGTTTGTTATGTGAGCAACAAGGGTGATAAAATCACGGTAAAATTGTTATAATAATCTGAATACAGTAAGAAACTTTAACGTACGTAACAAAATCACAGTGTTTTTTTTTACAGCTGTTACGGTGATTGAAATTGAATTGCAACGCTTTTCACCATCTCAAGTTATGACACTTGTCACAATGAGCCCACGGATACAGAATATTTTAACTTTATAAATTTACTTAATCTTCCTCGAATTGCGCTTAGGCCCTTATAGAATGAGGTAGTTTTGTTTTATTAATATCAGTGACTAAAATTAAAAAATATCAAATACGTTTTTCGTAATTTTGCAAATTTTATTAGATTGTTCGATAAAATTAGGGGGTAAAAAAATGAAACGTTGTTCATTATTAACCAAACTCACGCATACTTAGCATGGTATGTTGGGCAAAAATAGGATTCGAATTCAATATTTGTTATTAATTATTATTTCATTAATTTATTATTTTTTTATTAAACTTTGATGAAAAAAAGATCAGCTGCATAATTTTTTGTAGGAAGCAATTTACTTTGATATATGGTCAGTTTTTTGCATTATGTGTTCAGGCCGTGCATGAGTAATATTGTTTTCTCAAACATGCAATGAAATGTCGTCATTACGTGCGTTAAAACAGGCTTCAAAGTAAGTTTCGGGCGGAACAACTTGAGAGAACTGTAAAGGAATTTCATACAAAATTTAAGGCCTAGGCCGGGAAGTTTTTTTTTTAATTTTAGTGTAAATATGGCGTCTGTGTTCATGAACAGCCTAAATAGCTGAATTATATTTTTTTAATTTTCTCCTTGGCTGAATGGCTATCGGATTAAAAATATCCGCGTTAATGCCATAGATAATATTTAAAATCCTCTGCATTTATTTTATTTATTATAGAAATTAAGTTTCTTATTATAAAGGAAGATTAAGATTCTTAATATAACGGCCCTAATAGGGTCTACTCGAACACCACACACGTGAAATACGAACAAAAAAACAACATTATGGAGGGATTGGAGGGAAAAATTCAAAAACTTTTGTCGTGTAGTTTTTTGAGTGGTGTATTTTTTTATTTCATTGCATATGTTTGAGAAAAGCACTATACATGCCTCTGGTCGTGAAAAGTGCTTGCCGGCTTCGTATTACTATCCGTCTATACCTACTCACCGGGCAAGCCCTTCTTTCCCGGCGTCTGCAGTAATGTACTATTCTATTAATGTTTAAGCTTGCGTGTGTAACGCTCAGTTTTATGTCCCTGAAATAAAAACAATATTACTTTCTTGTAGCGGGCTATGAGCAATTTTAAGAAAAGGCTGATCTCCAGGCACAAGGCGTGTCACAGTTTATGGCATCTGTTCCACCGTTGACGAGAAGCGCCTAGTTATCAACAACCACTGTCTCACTTAATAAACGTATATAAAGTTGTAGAAATGAAATGTTTGTATGTGTCGTTGTGGCTTCATCACGCTAAATGGGCGAAACGGATTTCAACTATTTTTGGTACACGGGTAGCTGGGTATCTCCAGATGGTTGTAAGATACTTTTACCCCACTATGCTGAAGAAAAAAAGAGTGGTTATGACTTTTTCTCCTCCGCGAACGAAGTTGCGGGCACCTTCTAGTATATATATAGATCCTATGTCAATAAAATATCGATACCTATCAATCGGTGGTTACGTAAACAGTCAGTGCCCGACCGGTCAAGCCGCCGCATGATTTCGGCCCGTGGAGTTTTAAGTTAAAAACTTTCAGACATCACAATACCCAATACGAATATATTAGCTATACGAATATACTAGCATAGACGGAGGACAGTAAGTAAACTCATAAATTATATCAATCTTTACTTTACACTAAATAAAGTGTAGTTTTGCTTCCAGGGATCTATAATATACCGCTGTGGCCGGGGTGGCCTCGTCCCTGTCCCGCGGCGCCGGCGCCCGCGCCGCTCTCACCCCGAGCACAGCTCGCGTGGGACGTTCCCGGCGTACAACTCGCGCGGTCCCTACACCGCGCACAGTTCGCGCGATAAGCACTCGGCGCACGGCTCACGCGCCTTCTGCTCGGATGCTGCGTACCGCGCCGTGTGCGACGCCCGCTACGACAAATGGTTCCTGGTGCGCCTGCCCTCGAGGAATTCGGTGCCGTTCATCAACCGCCTCTACTACGCCGTTAACTTCCATATCACCTCTAACTGGTAGTCCCGGATGCTTACGTGAACCTCCGTGCGATCCCTACGGATCAGTATAAGTGAGGGTTCAAATATAAAACGGGGTAAACGGGGTATTTGTTCTCAAGAGCTCGTTGATTTTAAAGAATCACCGTACAATTAATAGTTTGAACACGACAAGGTGTTCAACCTGAAAGTGTTTTATGACCTAAAATTTTATTTTATGTTTCAACTTCAAGTAATCGAACTTTTAACTATTGGGAACAAATTTTTGCACCGTTCATACTGATCTTTTTAGCTTGCTCTGCTGTTACAATATAATATTTGAGTGACCGGGACATCACGAAACGAGAATAGAACGAAGAGCTCCGGAGTCTATCCAGTTGCATGTGGGCATGCCGCAGTACCGAACCCATACCCGTTGACTCGCGGGTTTGCTTGCGAACTCGGTCGTACCCGGTCCGGCCGCGATCGAGTCACACACTTGCAATGCCATAGTGAAATAGATAATAGTGCATTACTGCAGAGGCTGCGAAGTAGGGGATCGCCGGCCGAGTAGTTATAGATGGCCGAGAGTTAACGAGGCCATCTAGAGATACGAGGCCGACAATCCCTGTTCGCACCGAGGCTTGTATAGTGTTTTTCTCAAACATGCAATGAAATAAAAACCGATATTTTTTATGTAATAAATATTTTTTTCCCACTAAAACATGCGCACGGCGCACGGCGCGCGGCTATCCAGCAGCGCTGGGAGCGAATTGGAACAAAAGACGGTGAACGTTGTAATAGACCCCGAAATGTGAGACTTCGGGGTCTATTACAACGTCAATATTTCATTGCATGTTTGAGAAAAATATAAAACTTGATAGTTATGTCTTAAATATTTTATATTCCTGCGCATTTTTTATGTAAATATCGAACTTCCCTCACGTTTACCTCTGTTTATATGTGAAATAGGTAAGATTTGTCTGTAGGCCGGGTGCCAATGCCGGGCGCAGGGAGTTAGCCGAAGAGCGAGAGTGCCGCTAAATATATGTATAAATTCAAAGTAAACCCGTCGTGTTTTGCATACAGACGTATCATAGTGTTCTCCTATCTATATTGATTGTATTGTCACTGTTTTCTTTGTTAATCGTAAACATAGAGCACACGTTTTAGTTTTCATTGTGGTTCGTTTGTATGATAGTGACTACTCGTAGTATAATTTTCTCGCGGCTGATTGTTGGATGCTTGTGTTTGTTGTACTGGTAGTGGCCCTTTTAACTTATAAATATTCGTGGAGAGCTGATTCGATACACTTCGCCAATATTTTGCCATAATTTTTCTAAATTTAATATATTTTTACTAACACGAGTTGATTTTATAACCGACTTCCAAAAAAAGGAGGAGGTTCTCAATTCGACGGAATGTTTTTTTTGAGAAAATCTGATTTATTGTGATCAGTTATCAAAATTCTAACATATTTATATGCTTTAGGAAGTAATGTTTTAAAACTTGGTGTAGAACATTTCCTTAGTGTCATTCCAGACAAAAGACAATGTTGTCAGCATTTATAGATTACGTTCGAGTGATTCGAGTTTCGATTCTTCTTGAGCACTTGATTCATTTCTCAATCTTTATTCTCGAAAATGGTTATTAAAATTCGGTAGTTTAGTTTTGGATGTTAGCTCTTAGTTGTGTACTTGGTTACTTAACGATTTGGGATTAAAATAGTGACTAATATGGTGTTTAAAGAAGCGCGTAGAACCTCTGTAGCGGTCTACTTGTAACGGTGGGGCATAGTGTCGAGGAATTTTGAGAAAATAAAGTATTCAGACACCAATGACCATGCGGTGTCCACATAAAATGTAAAAAAAAAATGCTTAATATGCGACAATATTTAGCAATTGGGATTATATAGAATATATAATGAAGACTACAAAACAATTATTATTGCTGTGTAAAAATGTAAACCTATGAATAATATGTAAATTGTGTAGTATAATATAAAGAAAGCTGTTTTATGAAGTGTTCTTATAAGCATATGGAGAGTAGTTAATGTCTTTCCACTTACCACTTCGCAGTCGGCAGTTATGCTCTCGGGGCGGCTTACCGCGGTTGTGCTAAGAGCGCATCTGGTTATCAGTATAGCAAAATTGCATGCTGATGTATATAAACTAGAGTTGTAGAACGAGTCGTTGGCCCCGCGGCCTCACTGCTGGCGAGCGTTCGCCTTGTATTATTTTGTTTTGCCATGTAAGAGGAGCATGGGGTGCGTTGATTTCGACGGCGGAGGATCAAAAATTATTTTTCCACTTGATTGTATAATGTAAAACGAGTAGTGTTAGAGTTGGGCGATAATTGTTGATTATTGATTAAAATTAGATGTTCATGGCAATGGATCGTAGTACTGACGCGGCCAACATCTCGAGGAGGGGCTGATGTGAACAGATAATTCAATTTCCGTGTCTCTAGACTGTTCTCCGTGCTTATTTGCCAAGCCTCGATCGTCCAGCCTCGAAGCCATTAGCGGAGTGTAGTTATTGTTAAAAGGTTGCAGAATGTTAAGATCGTGTCGTTTGGTTCATGGGTATTTGTGATCTTTATTGCATAGTTAATAAAATTAAATCTACATTATTATAGTATAACGAAAATTCTGTAATAAAACCGGCAGTAGTTAACTTTGTAGTCGCGCGGTCGCGTCGCGCTTCAGGCGAAATCGGCACATGTGAAGCCTTTGTATTTAACGGAGTCTGAAAAACTGCCACGCTTTAAAGTGAGTGATATATTTGAAGGCCAAAAGATTCAGATTGTGCAAGGTTGATATGCAGGCTGGGGTGCTTGCGCGCAAAGAAATCGAGCCATTTCAATAATTTTGCATTTCGGTTTGTATATAATTCGTGGATTCATTGATTGGAACTAATTCTTACGCAACGTTACCGCGTTTCACGTAATATCTTGATTACTTACCGAATTGAAGTAGAGACTCCGAGGAATTTTGAGTCGTACCATCCTTTTCAAGTGTTACTTAACACGAGAGCGAGAGTGATGGTACGATGTGCAACTGTTTTCTAAGTAGGTTTACTTATACATGTGCCTAGACTCGGAGAACACGACGCGGCCACGATGCCGGCCCTCCATTCTAGCACCAAGTTCAAGTAACGCGGTACCATTAGTGTAATGGTCAATTAATGTTACTGCGCCTGTCATTCTAACACGTTTATGTAGAAAGTAAATTTGACTCTGAAAATAAAAGAAGTTATTTAATTTTGGAAGAGTTTGTTTTATTTTTTGGTCCATTATGCACCGTAAAACCCCTGGACGTCCTAAACAGAATACTATCCGTTCGAGCAAAGTTTGAACATTGATGAATTCCACAACTTCAGTCCCACGCCAGCCTTTCTTGGACGTGTTGATAGAAAGAGACGAATTCTTTGACTTCATGCTAACTCATTAGTTAGATGTAAACTTAGCTTAGCCTTGAACATCACGTACTGTGAATTTATATAAATCTGCCAAGTTGCACATTAAATCCATACTAATCCATACTAATATTATAAATGCGAAAGTATGTCTGTCTGTCTGTCTGTCTGTCTGTCTGTCTGTCTGTCTGTCTGTCTGTCTGTCTGTCTGTCTGTCAGTCTGTTACCTTTTCACGCTTAAACCGCTGAACCGATTTGGATGAAATTTGGTATGGAAATATTTGAGTCTCGGGGAAGGACATAGGCTACTTTTTATCCCGGAAAAATACCCTTATCCCCGATAAACGAATTTAAGGCGGACGAAGTCGTGGGCAGGAGCTAGTACTTAATAAGTAATATTTGCCCCGGGTATCTACCCAGACTACATTCTAATTCGTGGATTATTATTTAAAATGAAAAATCATGATTTAATTTTTTGGTTAGGAATAAGTTCTTTTCATAAAAAAAAACATTCCAGTTGAAATCATTCAAATAATGTCATCGGGAATGCAATCGACATGACTTTATTCTTACGAATTTTTATTCAAATAATGATTTATTTCTTGAGTGTCCGACATTGTGGTAACTTACATAATTCATCGCGTGGTGTTTTAACTGAATCGTGATCCCTTTTGAGCTATGCCAACTCAAATTATTTCTTTGGATTATTATGAACATGCCTGGGTCAATTTTGGTCTTTATATGTGGAACTGGAATTTAAAAATGTGCGAATTAATTTTTATTTAAAGGGACGTGCCGCAATTATATTAAAAATATGTTTTGTTGCTTATTACACTGCTTTAAAATAATAGTGGGCATATTAAAAAAAAATACTGAAGTAATTTTGTTTAAATAAAGAGCAGTGTGTACTGTCGACATATAAAAAAAAATACTTTTTCCCCAACTTGCTCGGAAATGTTCCCATTAATGTAGTAAAAACACACCGTGAAGTCCATCGTTATATACGTTGATACGATAATTCATAAAAAAACAGTGATCACTACTTCGAAACAAATGTCTAGCTAAGTACACTCGTAATCCGAAGGAATTTCTGCGGTGTTTTGTAACTGTACATGAAACGTGGATTCACAACTATAGCCCGGAAAGTAAAGAATAGTCGAAGCAGTGGATTATAGCAGGTGAATCGGCTACAAAAAAAGTAAAGACCGTCCCATCGGCTGGAAAGGTGATGGCGACCGTGTTGTGGGACTCGCAAAGCATCACACATATTGATTACTTACAAACAGGAAGAACTGTAACAGGGGATTACTATGCTCATTTATTGAGCGTATTTGATGATATTTTAAGGAATAAACGCCCCCATTTAGCTAAGAAATAAATATCTTCCACTATTAAATAAATAAATAAATATTACGGGACAATTTTACACAAATCGAACTAGTCCCATGATAAGCTTAAAATAAGGCTTGCGTTATGGGTACTAGACGACGATATATTTAATAGATATATTACTTATATACATAGAAAACATCCAAGACTCAGGAACAAATATTTATGCGCATCACACAAATATTTGCCCTTACCGGGATTTGAACCCAGGACCTCAGCTTCGCAGGCAACGTTACTCCCACTGAGCCAAACCGGTCGTCACATTACAACGCACCAGCTCACTTGTCGAAGATGGTAGCGTCAAAATTAAAATAATTAAGGTATGAATTGCTGCCTCATCCACCATATTTGCCAGAATAAGCTCCGTGTGACTATTTTCTGTTTCCAAACTGAAAAAATGGCTCCGTGGAAAGAAATTTCTATTCTAACAAACGAAGAGGTCATTGCCGCTACAGAGGCCTGTTTTGACGACTTTCCGAAGTGTTACTTTTTGGATGGCTTATTAAAGCTAGAATACCGCTGGAATAAGTGTATACAGTTAAATGGTGACTATGTTGGAAAATAAAGTTACATCACTAAAAATATAAGTTACATTTTTCTAATCACGGGTACTTATCAAACAGCCCTCGTATATATATAGATATTATAGGACCAAGTGATGAATAGGTAAATTTATATAATGCATTATGAAAAATTACCAATATGAGATGGCAATTTGATAATAACTTTTCGAATAATGAAATAGCCCGGGTATTATACCTATTGGGCAGAGTAATAAAAAAAACGGCCAAATGCGAGTCGGACTCGCGCACCGAGGGTTCCGTACAAATTTTACTTACCCTAACTTTATTACCCGGTGCCGGTTGAGTTAAGTTTGCACCTGATAGCTATAGCATTGCACACAAATCAGGGGGATGGTGTTTTTTTTCACATTTTCCTTAATAAAACAAAAACAAATCACAATAAAAAAAATAAAAAAATGTTCGAAAATGTGCAGGTTAAGCCCTTTCATATGATACCCCATTTAACCCAGTAGCTAGACTTAATTTTTACCCCCCCTCATATTTGTCGTTTTTTTAGGAAATAATAATATATTTTTAAATATTTCCTGTGCAATACACGTGGGCTGACCATGATTATAAATATTCCAAATTTTAAATAGTTAGCGTAAGTCGTTTTTGAGATATGGCGCTTTAATAGTCGGTCAGACAGAAAGACAGACAGACAGACAAACAGAGTCGCGCCATAAGGGTTCCTTTTGTACCTTTTTGGTACGGAACCCTAAAAACGTGTTTCATTACTATTCGTTTTCATTTTTGACATTAAACCTAAATTGAAAACGTAAATAACATAAAATTTCACCAAATCGGCCCCTAGCGGAAATCGACCAATTTCTGGCTGAGGTTGGCGCTCTGGTCGGTGGAAGACCCCCTAGCTATGTGCTTGTCGCCGGAGATCTAAATGCCAAATCGGAAGCCTGGGGATCACTGCTAGAGTTGGCAGTGGCTGCGGATCTCGGCGTCCTTAACTAGGGAACGGCCCACACGTGCGTGCGACATCAGGGTGGGTCAATCATTGATGTTACTTTTGCTGACCCGGGCCTCGCACGCCGAATCTGGAACGGGGAATGCAAGAGGACGTAGAGACGCTTCCTGATCACCAGTACATTCGATTTAGCAGGTTAATGATTTCTGGTGGAGATGGCCCGCGCTGGTCCTTTAGATGCCTGGAAAAGGATTTATTGGAAGAGGCGGTCAATATGCAGCCCTGGGCAGCTGGGCCTCAAGAGCAATTGGATGTGGAGCAGGAAGCAAGGAGGCAATGCTATGGTTCGTATTAGTAATATATGGCTACGTTATATAATTATGATGACATCATGTCCTTATAATATTTTTAGGGCTTGCTACCGGATGTGGCACATGGTTTAACTGAATTAAACATCATTGCTTTTCTGTTTATAGCCAGGAAAATAGAATTTATATTGCAGTACCTAAATAAAACCTATGAATGGTGCTAAGCAGAGATGAATATGAATTTAGGTGCTATTATTATTATTATACACTTATTTATTTTCAATCTTAGGTAGGTTTTTTACATTATTTATATATATATAAAGTAAAATACAAAAGCAAATACAAAATATAAACACATTGTAAAAAACCTAACCTAGGGTGCCGCCGGCAGCGGGGCAGGGCTCAAGCTACCGGTGGTTAGGGCTGCACACAGAGGAACCTCCTGACAATGCGGGCCGTGTCCAGGATCACTGCCTTCTGTATCTGACCCTTGATCCAGCCATCTAGCGAGAGTCTCTTAAGATGTTCGTCGAGACTCTTCGCTATAAGACCGTTTACCGAAACGACTATCGGCACAATGATCGTCGAATCAACATCCCACATGGCGGTCACCTCGTGAGCCAAGTCAAGGTACTTGCTGAGTTTGTCCTTCTCGGCCTTCACGAGGTTCTCGTCATGTGGGATGGTAATGTCGACGAGCATTGCCCGGCGCTTAGATCAATCTACCAGCACGATATCAGGCTTATTGGCTACAATAGTCCTGTTCGTGATGATAGATCGATCCCAATACAGCGTGGCACGACCATTTTCGAGAACTGGCATCGGTACATACTTATAGTATGGCACCTCAGACCCCACAAGACCGTATTTAACAGCAAGTTGCTGGTGAATAATCCTGGCTACTTGGTTATGTCTGTGCAAGTACTCGCCGTTAGCAAGATGAGAACAACCGGACATGATATGCCTGGGTGACTCTCCGAGACGGCGGCATGCCCGACAAATGTCGACCGTACCGTCCTTCAGGATATACCTCCGGTAGTTGTTCGTCATGATAACTTCGTCCGCAATTGCACAGGCAAAACCTTCGGTTTCTCCGAAGAGATCGCCGAAACGTAGCCAGTTCACCGACGCGAGCAGATCTACATCGGGCCCTGTAAGGGCCTTGTAGAACCGCCCGTGTAGCTCCTTACTCTTCCATACGTCTTTGCGGTCTACGGTACTAAGCACCGTTGGTCTGCGCCAGTTCTCGTTTGCCAAGAATAGAGGGGTGAGGCCTTTGTCTACTGCCACTACATCGCGATGTATTCCACAATACTCCCTGAGACTGCACACCTCGCGATTATAGAGGTCCTTGGCGTTTAAAAAACCACGGCCCCCACACTTAAGCGGGATGTACAGTCTCATAACTGACGAGCGTGGGCGTAGCATGCGGTGTGTAGCGAGCAGCAGACGGACCCTCCTATCCAGGGCGTCCAGCTCAGTTTGGGTCCACCTTAGGATGCCAAAGGAGTAAGTGAGCAGGGGCATCACCCAAGCGTTGAAGGCGCGCGCCTTGTTGCCACCCGACAAAAGACTGTTAAGTACTTTTGTCAGGCAACAGAAAAAGCGCTCCTTCACTGCCTGCCTAATGTCCCCATCCGCAATACTAAATGCCTGTGACATACCAAGGTATTCAGTTTTGGAGAGAGATCTAAGAGACATTGTCTCGGAAAGCTCTAAATTTGTGGAATTTACAACTTGCCCCCGCTGTACATGCATGACCGCACACTTGTCTACACGAAACTCCATTTTGATGGCGCTACTGAAAGTATCTGTGACTTTCAGTAGCTCCACCAGTAACGGTCGTTTTGGTGCAAACAGCTTGAGGTCGTCCATGTACATCACATGAGAAATGATCTCACCCCCTCTCCGAAGCCGGCAACCTAGTCCTGAATCCTTCAGCAGAGTACTGAGTGGATTCAGGGCTAGGCAGAACCACAGTGGACTCAAACTGTCGCCCTGAAAAATACCCCTCTTGATCCTCATAAAGTCCTGCGGAGCAGGGCGGGCGTCTCGGCCGCCTGATTAACGAAGGACTGTGGTCCACTGTCTCATACATGCGCCTAAGAAGGATCTTAGAGCTGTATCGACTTTATATAGCTCCAAAATCCTCTCGAGCCATGAATGAGGCACCGAATCATAGGCCTTCTTGTAGTCAATCCAAGCGGCCGAGAGAGACCCTTTGTTCCGCCGAACTTATTGACAAATGGTCGTGTCAATGAGGAGGAGCTCCTTAGTACCACGGGACCCAACCCTACATCCATTTTGAGAGAAGGCCAAAACGTTGTTCGCAACAATGTGCGTGTAAATTTTTGCTCTCGAAATAGATGTTGACACGTGATGGGTCGGTAGTTTTCCCCTTCCGTGGTACTACCGGACTTGTAGAGCAAGAAGGTAACACCAGTTGTTAAGAAAGATGGCAGAGAACCAAGCTCGAGGGCTTGTTGGAATTGTGTTGCCAGCCGTTCGTGTGAGCATCGAAACCACTTAACCCAGAAGTTGTGCAACCCGTCCGGCCCAGGACTTTTCCAGTTCTGAGTCGTACGAGCCGCACAACTCACGTCATCGGGGCTGATAGTAACAGCCCCCATGGCTTTGATGGGCTCACACTCGCGCTCGACAACAGTCATCCACTCGCCCTCTGAGTGATCGACTAGCACAGACCGGTTAGGTGTAATAAATTCCAGGGCCCCACGTTGGGCGCCACTTGTAACGTTAGGTATTATAGGTATCTAGGCAGTGATAGACAAAAGGTTAACACCAATACTGGGTCAATTACTTTTTATCCCGCGGCTTGGGTACGTGGGTTGTAGCCTACTGAGGTGCGTTAATCTTATTGGATCGAAGCGTAGCTGTGGCAGGTACTATCCTGGAGTCGAAGCCGGCACAACAGTGGTGGCGCGTGGGCTGTCCAGCAGCGACGATTGTATGGCAGTATTAGCCCCGTAACTCGGACCCTGGAATTGCATTCCATTTTGTTAGGACACCGTTAATACTGGTTCCGTTTGACGTCCGCCTTGTTATGTTTTATTACGCGGTTAGGTGTAATAAATAAATTTACAAGATTATGCCAAATTTCTAGTTTGTTTGCGGTGGTCGGTACACGGAAATTCAGAACGGAGTAACTAAATGCATGTTTAGCGAAATAGCAAGAGTGATGCATGGATTATAACTAGTAGTAGCAGCATATGACAATGAAGGTGAAAGGAAAACATAGCATACAATTGGTATCAGCTACTAAGTAGTGCTACAACGAAAAATTTACATAATAATATAATGTTATATTAAAATCTTACTGGCTATTATTTATATTATGCTGTAAAAACTCATCAGTACAAAGTAATTGGGTTTGAGCAGACAATGATCATTCACAATCATAGATCGCTATTTTGTTAGTACACTAAGCGGCGAGCGTTAGGCAGCATGATGCAATAAGCGAGATATATGAAGAAATCCTTAAAACTATAATAATGTTTGTTCACGCTTACCCAAAGCGGGGGAACAGATGCACTTATTAATAACTTAGACACTTGTCACAACGATTCAGTTGGTCAGCAGTTGTCATAATAATGATTTAATTAAAACTCGTCGACGTAGCGAGACGAAGAGCGGCCATTAGATAACGCACCGGCGAGCGGTATGCGTTCGGTCCGGAGTCCAATCGAGAGTGGCCGGGCGCGCGCCGCGAAGCGGTAAGATGGCGGCATCGTATGCGCCTGCGCAAACCGCGAGCCAAGGGTCAGTAAAAGTTGATAATTCTATAGAATCGATATCGATATCGATACTGAATTAGTATTTAGAACATTTAGCGATATAATTAAGTTATTTATTTGAAATTTTAGTTTAATAGTTTAAGATTTATTTTAAAGCATTAATGTTTATTTTTTTCTTTTTTAATCTTCTCTTCTCAATTCGAAAAAATGTTTTTTTTTTTTTATGGATGTTCACCGCTTACTCAAAGACCGATTTCAAAATTTGTTTTTTGGTTTTATAGAAGGTACTTTCTAGTTGGTCCCATTTAATTTTGGTGAAGATCTGATGATGGAATCTATGAGGAATTGAAGGAACAGGCATTTGCATTCAGAAAGTGTAAATTGGTGAAGTGGAACTCATGCAGAAGACCACAGAATGCCATCGGAACTCCTCAATGATAAATGATTTACGGATGGCGACAAAATATCTTGATTAATTTAGCTAAGCAACTTCATAGTCACAAATTTAAATGTTCCTGATGAGAATGGTACCATCGAATTGATTCGATGATGGAGCCGGAAGGTAGGCACCAGATCTATGTAATAAAATAATGTATCCTAGCCGTGTTTGGGCTTATTCGAATCGTCACGAGATACACTTTTAGGTAACGATTAACTAAAAAGTGTGAAATAAATAAACTTTTAAACAAAAAAATAAAACCGACTCCAAAAAAACTAAAAAGTAAAACATAACGCCATAATTCCGTTTCTTCAAATTACTTACAAGTAACCGTTTGTATACTCAATCTATACAGTATATACAATTAATGTTATTTTGGAGTCGGTGCCATCGTGTCACAACTTACTAAAATCGTCAATTTTCAATATTTTACACATTCTTTATATGGCACCGACGCCAAAATAAGATTAATTGTATATACTGTATAGATTGAGTATACAAACGGTTACTTGTAAGCAATTTGAAGATACTGAATTATGGCGTTATTTTTTACTTTTTAGTTTTTTTGGAGTCGGTTTTATTTTTTTGTTTAAAAGTTTTATAGTATAATAAGTAGGTATATAGTATGTTAAAATTAGGTAAAGGATTAATTAACGCTACAACTACGCCAGAAATTAATCATAGCAGTAGGATTCGGTAGCTGCCCGTCGGTCACACGTTGGTCGGTTTCCTCCCACTTTCGGTATACCTTCCTTTGATCGCTCTGGAAGAGGCGATTCTGCTGGAATCGATCCACACGTTCTCTGTAGCGACGGATACGGCTTGCCCACGCATAGACTTTCTGCTTCAGGAAGTCGATGCGCTCCGTGACACAGGCCATGTAGTCATGGGAACTGACATCAATCCCCGCAAAGGCCTGCGCTACGTAGCGCATGACACGAGGTCGGTTGTTACCCCCCCTGAAGCAGATTAGCTTTGCAATGAGAGTCCTGAACGTGCTGATACTCCGCTCGATCCGTACTTGCCAGGCGGGGACACCACCGGAAGTCCGCGTTGCTCGATCAGCGTCCTGGAACTTGACACGAGCAACGCGGCACGCCGCGATGACCCCGCAGTACATGATCGAGTGGGTATCAACTAGATCTTCGCTAGCTCGCAGATACGGGTCTAGCAAAGCGTTCAAGGCTCCCACTAGCGCTAGGTTACGTTTATTCGCGGGCAAGCGTGGTAATCGCGGCCTAGAGTCAGGTGCGAATCGATACCGCTCAATCGTCTCTTCCAGAGTCTTCCTCAATTGCTCATTGGCCTGGGTACTTACGCTACTCGCGCAATGCTCCTCGTCAGAGTCGGGATCGACCCGCGGCGCCCCCGGCACCAGGTCGAGTGCTGGCGCCATAACCGGCGACGTAGCAGGTGGATTCCGAGACGACGTGGAGGCAGCGCGGGCAGCCAGTACTTCCAGGCGCAGTCGATCAAGCGTCGCATCGTCCAACAACTTACGCCGTTGAATGGCGCGCACTTGATCCGATAGCCGCTGCGCAGATACGGCGATGGCCGGTTCGATGGTCTGGAACAGAAGGAGCATCCTGTCCCAGTACGCAGACAGGTGGGTTCCCCCCTCTGTAGCCCCGTAGTATGCGCGCATGACGTTCTCGTTATTGGCTTGAGACCATCGCATGCGACGCACTATACCACCGGTAGCGGGAGCCGTGGGCGGAGCAGAGTGCCCCGCAGGCCCCAAGCGTGCCGGCAGCGGTGGCCGTCCTCGTCGCGCAGGCGGTCGTGGCGGCGGAGGCGGCGGCTCGCGCTCATCGCTCGACTCACTGCTTTCGTCCGGGGCGGTGGCGTATTCATCGCCCGACGATGATGCAGCGGAGCTGGCGGAGGCGGGCGAGGGTGGTGGGCGTGCGCTAGTATCCGCTAGACGTGTTTTGCATCTCGTTTGCATGTATAAGTTGCGAGATATAAATTTTCCGTGTTGTTGACAAAGTTGTAATTTTTTGTCAGTTCGGGTTCAGTTTCAATATGGGGCTTTATTCAAATGTATACTTAGCAGAAATTTAAAATACATATATCAAATGAGCCCACTAGTTGTAAAACACGTAAAACAATCCAAACATGGCGATAAAATTATTTGTAAACGATTTTCCAAAATTTATTATTATTCTCTTATTTATTTAAAATCTTAGGGTAGGTTTTTTACAATATATATATATAAAAAGTAAAATACAAAGTGCAAATACAAAATATAAACACATTATAAAAAACCTAACCTAGGGTGCCGCCGGCAGCGGGGCAGGGCTCAAGCTACCGGTGGTTAGGGCTGCACAGAGAGGAATCTCCTGACAATGCGGGCCGTGTCCAGGATTACTGCCTTCTGTATCTGACCCTTGACCCAGCCATCTAGCGAGAGTCTCTTAAGATGTTCGTTGAGACTCTTCGCTATAAGACCGTTTGCCGAAACCACTATCGGGACAATAATCGTCGAATCAACATCCCACATGGCGGTCACCTCGTGAGCCAAGTCGAGGTACTTGCTGAGTTTGTCCTTCTCAGCCTTCACGAGGTTCTCGTCATGTGGAATGGTGATGTCGATGAGTATTGCCCGGTGCTTATTATTATTATTATTATTTTGCTTAGGAGCAGTGCTCTGCTAACACTAGTTTTTCATAGACTCTGAGGACTGGCTCTATGACGGATAGAAATCATTGCAAGGTATCTTCCACGGTGTCATACTAAATCTAAAATTTATAAATGTTCTGTTATTAACATATTATCTAGTCTAGATATATTATTTACGTGGTTGACTATCTGGTTGAATATACACACAATTTTTCTGTCGTATGAGTTCCTGTTCATGTAGCGATACCCTAAGAACATAATATTATTATTATTATTAATATTCTAATAGATACATAACCAACAGTAGGATTATTTCCGAAAGTATTCAAAAAGTCACTTAGAAACCTTTATATTAATTTCAATTACCTACCTATAATATACTATATAGATTTTTTTTTAGAGAGATATACATATATGTCGAAGGCGGTCATGAGTATGGAAGCTCAACGGAACAAGCGCGCCACCGGAAGGCTCTCACCACCACCCACCAACCCCACCATTGAACCCGTTTGGCGCGCTCGACAGTCTTGGCGGTCACTCGGCGGGGACAACCGCTCACTTCGCTTTCGGTCATCATCAAGTGCACTACTGCTTTGGAACTGTCCTAAGTTTCGTTTTGCCTAAGTTAATTAGATTTAGTGATCGAATTATAACCGTGATTAAGTAATATTAAAATTATTCTGAACTGCATTCGTGATCCATTTGCCTCGATACCCACAAGCAAGCCAACAAGATGTCTGACAACCCTTTGGAGCCACCCAATACTCTGGATGGTTCCTCAAATCAATCTGTTCCGCCGCCATATATATATATATAGAAAAGAAATAAAAATTATATCATCCCGGGGTCAAGTTTTTTTTCAAATCTTTATATTTAAGTGGGTCTTTGTAAACCTAGAAATTTGAAATTCAAATTATAAAAAAACCGGTCAAATGTGAGTCTGACTTGCACACCGAGGGATCCGTACAAACTTTCACTTATTCCGACTTAAACTTAACCAAACCGGGTTATTCAAATTGTTTTTGGATGATTAAAAAAAAATTGCACTCACAGATATATGGTTATAATTTTCGTGTAATATTCATATTAAACGATATTATTCCAGAAAATTTGTGATTTTCCCCTTTTTTGGATTTTTTCCACATTTTCCTTAATAAAACGAAATTTAAGCACAGTAACAATATCGTTAGAAAATGTGCAGGTTAAGCATATGATAGCCTACTTAACCTAGTAGCAAGACTTTAAATATTTGCCCCACCCCCCTCTTATTTGTGGTATTATTTTAAATAAAAATATATTTTAAAATGTTTCCAGTATTTAGCGAACTAATTGATCTAGTATGACAAAAGTCTCACCAGATCCATATGGTGTCAGAGCAAATGGATCTAGCGAGATTATGTTCTCAGTAGATCCACTATCGAGAGCATCAATGGATCTAATGGAAAAATATTCTCAACAGATCCAGTATTCCGAAAAGTAATGGATGTAGTGGGAAAATATTCTCAACAGATCCATTATCTAGCGATCTCATGGATCTAGTAAGACAAAAGTCTCACCAGATCTATATGGGGCCAGAGCAAATGGATCTAGCGAGATTATGTTCTCAGTAGATCCACTATCGAGAGCATTAATGGATCTAATGAGATAAAAGTCTCACCAGGTCCATAATGGATTTTATAAAATGTATCTAGCGAGAAAGGTGATCTCATTGATACATTAACAAATGAATAAATGGATCTATGGAAGGGGGGTATTTTTTCCACATTTTCCTTAATGAAACGAAATTTAAGCACAATAAAAAAATCGTTCGAAAGTGTGCAGATCAAGGCCTTTCATATAATATTCAGCTTGACCTCGTGGCTAGACTTATTATTTTTGCATCTTTGTTTATTGACCGAGCGTGCGAAGCAGAGATCTTCAGCTTGTACGAAAAATCGTTTTTCCTGTTGTCCGGATGTTCTCGCCTAGAGCTCACTGATTCTCATGGGGCATATACCGTGGGAGAGCCAAGCTTCGGCACAAATGGGCCGGCTGGACCGGAGAGATACCACGGCCTTGCAGAAAACTGGCGTGAAGCATCACTTGCGTTTCGACAAATGAGTGAGGGTACCGGAGGTCCAACCCCCCCACCCTAATGATAGCGCAGTTGACAAATAGGATACCCCAGGAGGGTACCAGCTGCACTAGCGCTGGATAATCCCTCTCCGGGCTTCTATGCTCAGGAAAAAACATTCCTGAGCGTGGACGCCCGGACTGCCCCTCGTACTCTGGTGGGGCAAAACCGCGCTCTGTCATTCTACACCTGCTCGGGGCAAGAGCAAAGTAGCCATGGCAACCCCTGCCATGCTGGCCGTGGGCTTCTGCAACATAAGGGGCTTACATTCGAACCTCCATGCTGTTCACCATCATCTCGAGACAGCAAAGCCGGCCATGCTCTTTTTAACCGTGACGCAGATATCGTCTCCGGCGGACACATCCTAATAACCGCATCCTATCAGACTGTATTGAACATTACTCCCAGCTAATTAAGTTTGAATCACTTCGAGCGCGACAAACATACATTGAAAGGAAAATAGTCGATAGTAATAATCCTTCTAAAGAAATGTGGCGGGTGATTAATGATGAAATAGGCATAAAAACAAAACCTCAAAATTTCTGTCTCAAGTTTCGAACATTTTGGTAGTTTTAGTTAATAACATGTTTCGTACTGGTATATACTCTAACGTGCTGAAAAGTAATAGGGTATATCCAGTATTTAAGGGAAAAGGAGACAGAACTGACGTACACAATTACAGACCAATCACCATTGTGCCTACTGTCTCAAAGTTAGTGGAGTCAATTTTATCATCGTACCTAATGACCCACTTTGAATGTAATGAATTACTTAACGATAACCGATATGCCTACAGACATAACAGGTCAACTTCAGCGGTGGCACATAAAATCACCGATTGCTTAGTGAGTGGTCTGGATGATAGGTACAAAATGGCAGGTACATTCTGCGACTTATCCAAGGCATTCGATGTCATAAGTCACAGACTATTGTTAAATAAGCTGGGACTTTATGGCATTGATGGTTCTGCCCTTAAATTGTTCACGTCATTCCTGTCTAACCACAAGCAAGTCGTGAAGGTGACCACAACTGGCAAAACCACAACTGGAAAAAGGTTCAGCCCTTGGAAATACATTATTTATTATATTTGTTAACGACCTACCATCAGCAATCACAACTGGCCTATCGGTGCTATTTGCGGATGACTCCACCATCATAGTCAGTGCTAAAACCTATGAACAACTTACTACGAAAATAAATGAGACATGCGGCCAACTGCACAGCTGGTTTTCATCAAATGGCGTACTATTAAATGTCTCCAAGTCAAATGTAATGGTTTTCTCAGGCCGAAACACCACACTACCCCAGTGCATCACCAGCGGCCAAATGCCGTTAACCAGTGAGTGCAAGTTCCTGGGTTTTATGCTGGATTTCAACTTGAACTGGAAGTGCCATGTTGACCGGCTGTGTGATAAGTTGAGTAGTGCTGTCTTTGCATTTAAAAAACTAAAGCCATTAATATCACAAAATGCTTTAAAGGCTGTATATTTTTCACATTTCCACTCATTTATGTCATACGGTATAATTATCTGGGGTAACTCCACAGACGCCAAGAGAGTCCTAATTCTCCAAAAACCTTCAATTAGATTACTGGCTGGAGTGAATCCTCGACATTCTTGCAGGGATTTGTTCGTAACGCACAACATTATGACGCACTACTCACTTTACATATTTGAAGTATTAATGTACGTCAGAAAAAATATGCCAACGTTTAGACGCGTTGAAGTGTCAGGCAAGCAGATCCGGTCAACAGGAAGACCAAGAACAGTCCCGCGTCGCATGGCACTTGCAGGTAAAAACCCGCGCGTCATCGGCCCCACCTACTACGAACGTCTACCCGCCGAACTGCGAACTGAACCATCTGACGAAACATTTAAACGACAATTGAGAAACTTTTTATTGAAAAGTCCTTTATATTCCGTGAAGGAATATATGGATATATAAATTGTTTATATTTAGTATTGTTTTATTTAATGTTAGTATTTTTCTGACGATCCCATGTAGATGATATTGTCATTTTTATGTAATTAAGTTATTAGCATATCTTTAATGTCTATCATAAATAATTAATAGATAATGACATGTTACCTTTTTCATCTGTGACATTTTCATTTTGTATAGCTATTATGATTTTATTTTTATTTTATTATTTCTTTGTATTTGACGATCATAATTTAAATTCGTGTAAATTGAGTAAATGTAATTTATATTGTAATTTATTTTATGAAATAAAGTAATCTAATCTAATCTAATCTAATCAGGAATCTTCCCTGTTGTACCTTCTGCTGACTTCTCATCCGGCTGGCTACAAAACATCTGTCAAAGCCCCACTTAGCTCCTCGGATCATTGCCTGGTCCGGAGTATGGTGCCACTAACATGCCCGCCGCGCCGGCGAGCAGCTTGTAACCGCCGTGTGTGGTACTACAGGTCAGAAGATTGGGATGGGATGCGCTCTTTCTTTGCATCCTACCCTTGGAGGCAGGTTTGCTTCACGCTGGATGATCCTAGCGTTGCTGCTGATTCTATTGCTGACGTGGTGTTTCAGGAAATGGAACTTTTCATTCCATCCTCTGCAGTCCCCGTTGGTGATAAATCCCAACCTTCGTTTGGTCAATCCTGCAAAAAGGCTTCTCGCCGAAAGCAGGAATACCAGAAACCAAGCCTGGGTAAATGCAGAGACAATAGGGGATGAAAAAACCAGCGTGTTAAAAAAGAAGTTTAACTTTGCCTCCAGATCCTTCAAAAAGGATATTGCCAAGGCGAAGTCGTTGCACATTGGCAGAATTGGCGAGAAACTAGAGCGCCTCCCTTCGGGACCTCGTGCGTTCTGGTCTCTTGCCAAGGCTGTCCAAGGAAATTTCTGCACGCCGTCTTTTCCACCTTTAGATATCGTAAATTCATTTATTTACTTATTATTTAAAAAAAATACACAGCATTACAGTACAAACCAAGGCACTGTGAGCTACTAAAAAAAGAAAAAGAAATAGAAAAACTTAAAACTAGTTTGATTTAGGCGACGTAACTCCGTGGCCCCGTTGCGTCGTCTGATCTGGTGTAGGATTCGGCAGATTGCCCCGGAACTGTCTAAACACTACACCCTTCGGCCAGAAGTCTGCAGCGGCCGCGGCACGCGCACCACAAACGAGCTGAAGTGCACGTAGTGGCGGGACTGCAGCTGGTGCACCCTCAGCGAGAAACCAGTCTTCTGGCGGACGAACGCCAGCCACGGCGGAGTGATGCAAGCGCGACACGTAGAGCGCCTTACTTGGTGTAGCAATCCGAAGACCAGAACCAACCGGCTCGGCGTTTTGCGAGGTGCCCTGCGCGCCTTGCTCTTCCTTTCCACCAGTGTGAATCCCTCCTTATCCACATCAGTGCGGGAGGACTTTTCCTTATCAGGAACCCGTACTACACTTGCCTTAGAAGGCAAGGAGGCCCAGTTAGCTGCGACAGGCTGACCGGCACCTTTTACAGTGTCAGCAATACGCGAACAAACAGCAAGCTGGTCATCGGTTTTGAAATTTGATGCCACCGACCGTGTTGGAGCACTATTTCGCAAACTATAAACTTCGTTGCGTAACTCGGCAATAGTGACTTTGGCCGCTTCAAACTTCAAAATAACTTCTGCTAAACTTGATTTTAGGGCCACGATATCCTTAAACAAGGAGCCAACGTCGATATTATCCGGAACCTGAGACGGCAGGATAGAGGTATCCGTCACCACAAACTCCGGAATCCGGTCCTGGTTCTCCCTCAAGATCTTCTTAATATCTGCAAGGGTCTTATTTCCGGTTTCATCCCGTTTCCGGTGAGGTATATATGTACCCATGAACAGCGGTACTGGACAGCGGTTTCCACATCCATCTTGCCTTCCAGCAGCAACTTCTCCTTTTGTTGCAGAAAGGCAAGGAAATCATTCACGACGGGTTGAATCTGATTGGAGGCACTCATAGCGTTGATTCACTAGCAGCGGCTGGGCCACGCTAAACTCACAATTCATATTTAATTATTACGTACTCATTAATGCGTCTACGTCGCATGGCGCATTAGCGCGGACGGAAATGATTCGATGGCCAACAACGCAAAGGAGAAAGCCGCTCTCTTGGGCAAACTATTTGCGTCTAGCTCGACTTTGGATAACGGGGACACGAGCCGCCGACTATACCGCGGCTCGATAGCTGTATGCCGGATGTCCGGTTCCAACATAGATCAGTGCGTAAAGCAATTCTTTCCCTGGATGTCCATAAGTAGAGTGGGCCCGATGGAATTCCCCCTATTGTGTTGAAGTCGTGCGCTCCAGAGTTGGAACCGGTTTTAACGCGTCTTTTTCGGCTCTCTTACTCTTCTGGTGTAGTCCCGATCTTATGGAAGTCTCAGTGCTTTGGTGTACTCCATCTCTAAAAAAACTGACCGCTCAAACCCATACAACTACAGGCCGATAGCTATAACCTCCCTGTTCTCAAAGATAATGGAGTCCATTATCAACAGCCAGCTCCTTCGCTACCTAGCAATTGCTTAGTGACTGACAATATGATTTCCGTAGAGGTTGCTCAGCTGGTGACCTTCTGGTTTACCTGACACATCGTTGTGTACAGGCGATCGAGACTTAGGGTGAAGCATTGGTGGTTAGCTTGGACATGGACAAGGCCTTTGATCGGGTTTGGCACTAAGCACTTCTTTCGAAGCTTCCATCTTATAGGCTTCCCGAGAAATTATGCGACTTGGTCAGTAGCTTTCTAGCAGACAGATGCATAAAGGTCGTAGTTGACGGTGCGTGCTGTGAAGGTCCTTCACCATTAATAAGAGACAGGCCGTATGTAAAAGTAGTTTATATTCCAATTTAAGAACGACAGCTGTCTCGAACCAGTTTTATGTCATTAGGTTTAAGTCTTAAGACAGACGTTGAATACAAAACATCAAACCCGTACCAGCTCACTTTTATTTTATACCACCACTGCTACATCCCCACATATACCCCGCGCCTCCACCAATATGATATTAATTATTAATGGTGAAGGATCAACACCTTCACAGTGCTCTGAATCCATGTCTGTGAATGCTGGTGTCCGTCAAGGCTGTGTGTTATCGCCCACGCTGTTCCTGCTGCATATCAACGATATGCTGCAAATTTGTGGCATTCACTGTTATACGGATGATAGCACGGGTGATGCCTTCTACACTGGCCGCGCCAATATTTCTCGGGATAACGTCATCGAGAGCCGTAACAAACTTGTGTCTGAAGTTTCAGAATGGGGTCGACTTAATCTAATCCATTTTAACCCTACAAAGACACAGGTATGCGCTTTCACCGCTAAAAAGTCTGCGTTTGTTGCATCACCTCGTTTTAGAATACTCCCCTAACTACCCCAGCCACTATCGGAATCCTTGGCGCCGATATATCGAGTGAATTCCAGTTCCGCGACCATCTAGAGGGTAAGGTCAAATTAGCCTCTAAGATGCTCGGCGTGCTCAACATATCGAGACAGTATTATACTCCGGCCCACCTCCAACAGCTTTACAAGGCACAGGTCCGCCCACACATGGAATACTGTTCTCATCTGGGGGCTGGGGCTCCCCAGTACCAGCTTCTCCCTCTAGACCGTATACAATGGAGAGCGACTCGTATCGTCGGTTGCCAGCGTATTCCAGCTCAGCTTGACTCCTTGGCACTGCGTAGAGATGTAGCCTCGCTCTGCATTTTCTATCGCTTGTATAACGGGGAGTGCTAAGAGGAATTGTTCGGGTTGATCCCAGCTGCATCTTTCCGCCATGACGAGCCAGTTTTTCGAAAAAAAAATGGCGGATATATGGGTTGAATACGTAAAAATTGGTGGGGGAAATGGTGGAAATGGGGAATAATGGGAAATGAAAGACGTCGAAACGTTGAGGTAATTAAATAAACACCTTTTTGAACTCGATTAAGTCCAGTTTCGTTGTAATAAAATGGCCACGATTTCAATTCAACCCCCATGTGTTAAATAGGTATAAAATTACAAAATTCAACCATTTTGAAACAAAGTCGTAGTTTTTTTTTACCTTTTTGGTATGGAACCCTAAAAATCGACAGAGATCAAGACGGAAACAGAATTTACCATTGACCCACCCTGTAACCCTAAAAAGGGTTTTTGAAGAAAAAGGAAAATAAATTGGAAACTCTTAGCTTTCATACATATGTATTAAATAATAGGTTGTTCTATTAACATTTTCATTATAAAAGTTTACAAGAATACAAAATTGTATTTATTAAATAGACGTCGTTTCTAAGATATTATGTTAAAAGATTCACTTGTAGATTGTTTATACATCTGTGAATACGTGCCTATATTTAGATTGTGTGATGTTCATGTACCTACTTATGTGGCTGTACCACTAGAGTTAGTCACTAGTTATTTACATAAACTATTCTATTACTTAATGGCTTATTAAAAAGCAAAAATATACACGATTTATTGATATATGAATCAAAGCCGACATAAACATTTGTAAATCTTTAATACATGTTGGACAACTTATACAAGGTGACTGACTGGTGATGAGCATCACTTAGTATGAGACCAACATAGAAGTCATTGAAAAATAACAGACCTCCCATACTAACCGACTACGATTAGCCTCAAGCTTCAATATTTATTTTACAACTTCGAAATTGTCTCATTCCAAAAGTTGATGGTTAATGTGATAAGCCTCGGAAAGTATCATCTTGTATCTTGTCTTAGAAGTCACCTTGTAGAATTCGTACACAAATAAGGTAAACAGAAAATAAAAACGAAACTTTTTGTTTTAGTACAATTACTCTTCAATACAATCAATGTTCCCTAATTGGGATGGCAATTAATTCGGCTACTTTTATTAAATCATATTTTGAATCGAAAATTTCTACTAGTCTCTGATTAATCAATAATAATACTTATCTACTTTGCCAATAAATAATTGTCTGAATAAAATACTCTTATGTTGTGTAAGCAAATCTCAGTCGCGTCATGGTGACTCACACCTAACCGATCGACTCTCACCATTAAATCCTAATAATACCTATCGCTAAGTCCTTAGGAACTCGGTATTATAACATACAATTATTTATATATCGATACCTTAGTTCACACTCGTGCTAATTACAATAGTTTTGCTCATGGAATTTTAACTTTACGTATTTGTGCACTAACGTACTAATTACAAGCATTTTTTTCAAACAGTACGATTGTGCTCTAAGGTATCGATATGTTAGGTTGATATCTACCCTTTTTATGAATCAAATGTTATCACCAGATTTGATCCAATACAAACTTATAAAATTTGTGACTTATATTAAACAAGGATAAATATTTAGTAATGACGGGATAGGTACATAATGAAATCATGAAGCTTAAGGCATATGAAGTAAAGTCAATCAATATAGAGGTAGGTGTATTCGATTCCAATTAGCTAGTAACTTGTATATTTTCCTTATTATTTAGTAGTTTGGATAGAAAACAAATAAGTCATTCCATAGACTCATTCTGCAGTTAAATATATCATCCCGCAGAATGACGGTTAAAACCCGTTAGTCATGTGCCGTTAATGTGGCTCTCGGCCCACGGCTACACCTACGCATCTATAAAATTGTATCCAACTTTCTCAGTGGTTGTTCTATGCAACCAGATGTAATGCACCAAGAAATGAACTTGATTTGATTGGGGCCGAACAATTTCAACTGGGATTCGAACCGCATATAGAGCAGTCACAGCCGTATGACTGTAGCATGCTCAGGGAAAACTTTGTTTACTGAAACTCGTAACGTATTGACTTATTGGACAAATATCGGCGTTTACCTCGGCGTTATTTCAGTGCAGTTTGTCGAATATTAGCAGCATCATGATTGGTACGTGTACTAGGGAACAACGTTTGATCCACTTTTACTCTGTTCCATTGTGCATGTTTTCTTAAATATTACCTTTATTAGGGTTCCGTAGCCAAAATGGCAAAAATGAAACCCTCCGTATGTCACAGGCATTTTACTCGATGGAGATTGATGATATTTCGAGTATACGAGTAGGTGTCTTGTAAAAGCCGCTAATTAGTAGTTAAATAGGAAAAATAAATATTTTCATATAGACGCATGTAAGACGTAACATAAGCTGAAAATTTTAAACCATAATTCCAAAAATATGAAAAAATATCAAGGTAAAGTTTAATAAATATTTTCAACGAAAACTATTTTCAGCCTGATCGGATACACCGTTTTTGGCTTTTTGCCGAAAAACTGCGTTTCTCAACAAAAGGCCCTAAAAATACGCTCTTTTGCACTTTTCTTATTATATATGTTCTTCTTTAACTATAAAGTAGCCGTGGGTAATAACTAAACAGTATAGATTTAAACTACACGGTTTTCACACATTATCATAACAAACCCAATTAAGGTCCCAATTGTTGTGATAATAATTAGAGTATTTTATTTAACTACATAAGTATATACGACATATATTACCTTCTTGTAGAGCCTAAGACACATTGAATATTATTAACGATCTATCTGACACTAGATTGCAAGTCAATACTGCCATTTGTATGAATCAAGACACGAAGAAAGTTGGCTTGTAGCTCAGTATTGTCGTTATTTACGTAGAGACCTTACCTAACCATCTTAACATTACTTAGGTTGTAAAAATAAAATATTGTTATTCTATTCGTTACTATAACTTAATATATTTACATCAATTGCGAATAGATAAGTACGTAACGGACAATCATTTTTTAATAGCACTACGAGCAGTTGCCGAAGCATGTTTCTTTATTGTTCCAATAGGATTAGGTAGAACTATATATTATGTTACGGTGTCTTGTCTGTGTTTATCCGTTGCTTTTAAAGATAGACTGTTATTAACGCTCGCCACACATGGTTGCGAGATTATCATGTACTCATCTTAGTTACCGGACCTTGGTCACTTGGCCCTTATATACATACTTAACCGCAATTTAGTAATATATCTACACTGAATCCGAATAATGTACTGTGTATACCCTGAATACTGGGTATACACAGTACATTATTAACTTTCAAAAACATAAAGGCATTCAATACAAAATTGTACCTAACGTTTGTTCCAAGGATTGATTGTCTCATGTTTATTTATAGTCCATGCCGCACATTATAACATTATAACATGCCGTACGTAACTATTATTTGCGGACTAAAAAGGAACCCTAAAATTGAAAATATTTTTTCATGATTTCTGCATCGTTTATATATTAATTGAAGCAATTATAATCGGTTCTCATAAGTTCCGATGAGGAAACTTTTGATGACCTATCCGGTGTTTACGTATTGCAAACCATGGTGACTTAACCCATCTTACTTAAAATATCACAGAAACATAAATTATAGCATGTACTTAGTACTACGTTACACAGAAAAGATCTAGCGTTATAACATACCAATACGTTACTTCACCTGTAACAATGCTGCGGTGGCAACATCAATTATTATCACGTTATACACTAAATATGAGCACATTTGTGACTCGAACACCGGACGAGTTCATTTATTTTATTATAGCGTCGATCACAGGCAGTGGAATTGCTATGAGGGTCAGATCGAGACGCTGACCTCACAGGAGATCTTAACATGGCTTTATTTAGTTGGAAAGCTATGAAATAATTGTTAGCGATGCTCAGATCCGGATCCTCAGGCCCCTCGGTCGATGATTCAAGCAGGTAACACCTATGGCAAAGAAAAGAAAACATTAATATATATGAGAGAAGCGCGTGCCTTCATGACTCAGAGAGGTTGTATGGTACGTGACGCGGCGTGACTCAACTCGGTAGAGGTCGCACTGAATGGCTACTGTTTGTCTTTGCGTTTGGAACATGACGAAGTTATCTGTTCACCGATATATACATGCAACGAACAACTTTCTCTTTCAATTATTTGATTCCAATCGAGGATATGAATTGGTGCGTCTGTTTACTCTCCACGGACTGGTCTCTGTATCAAAATCGGTATTTTACTGTGAATAACGGGGTCGATGTTTTGCGAACGGGTTACAAAAAACTCGTTCAGCCAATTCGATACTATTGTTTTACTGAGCGCAGATAAAGTCTATCGAGTTATTCAGATATGAAAGGAACGTGACAAAAAGAGCTACGATAGAATAACATTCTAATCATCGGAGCATGTGCGAATGGTTTATAGTGAGATTGATGAACTATACATATAAACACGTGTCCAGTTGGCTTTGTGAATAACCGGCGACTGATGAGTCAAGCTAGGGCTACGGATTGGGTAAACTCCAGGGCAAAAATTGCGAGTCACCCTAATTTGAATAACAGCGATAGATTTTTATTTTTATTAAAACTAGTTTTATTTAGATAATATAATATTATTTGCAATAACCAACTGTATAAGCAATTTCCGCGATCTTATCATATAGGTAACAATTTTTTTTACTGTTAGTTTTGTAGTTTTGATGTAAAATTTAATACACTGATAGAATTAAAAAACTGTACAACCCTGCACTATTCTAGGAAATATGACGGTATTTTACCGACCCGAAATTTTTGCAGGAATTTTTAATTCGATCCCCAAATAAGTGTGAATTGAAATCCCATTGGGCACGCAGCTCATCAATCTGTTTAACGTGATCCTCAAACAAAAGTGACGTGAAATGTTTTGGCTGTTGGAGTCAGTGTTTGTTCCAAGTCGTTCTACATTCAGGCTAGTTTCGTTCGTTAGCATACTGCCTCGGAAATAATTGACTGCGAACGGGACAGGCATTCCATTATAATACATCCTGCGCTCACGCTCGTGACCTTTTATCGCGGTACTAATGCGCATCCACATCAAGTGGCCGATACGCAGACGAAAGTGGATCTTAATTGCGTGTGCAGTGAAACAAGGAAACATTAACATAAATTTTAACTTGGGTTGTTCGGGGTTAGGATAATTTTAGTCTTCATTTCTATTGCAACTTATTACATTTCGATATTGAACACAGGTTTGTGAAAGATTTCTGTTTTCATGGATTATTTTTTGCTCGCATATACCTTTTTTGGCGTCTGAGGTTTAAACTTGACTCTATTATTTGAAATTCATAAGAGATCAAATTGCAAGTCGTCCGTCAAAATAAGTAGGTATTAACATGATATGGATTTGCGAAAAGGTAATGGTAATGTATCCGATAGTTAACCCATTTCAGCCGCTTCTTGACTATTCTAACACGTTCACTGTCCCCCTACTAAACGATTTGACAGTGTCATAAGTCAAAATTCGTATCCAGTATGGAGAAGTGACTCCAGGCCCCTATTTCATAAACGTGACAGGTGACAGTTGACAACGACAATTCGGCATACATTACTTCTCCATCATGATGCCAGGCATACACTTACTCGGCGACACAGCAATGTACGTCGAATTGTCGTTGTCAAGTGTCACCTGTCACGTTTATGAAATAGGGGCCCACAGTGGAGGCATGGGCTTCTGAAAAGCAATTGCGTTACCCAATCTATTGGGGGCACCCGGACAGGGAACGTTGTTAAGAACATTTAGTTTAGAGAGATAAGTTATTTAAATTTGTTAGTACTAGTATATTATATGTATAAGTATTTTTAAAGGCATATATTACTCTTACCCATAACTCATAAGGCGTAAGATACACATCAGATCTTTAATTTCCACTTAAACTTACAGGACTACGTATGTCATTAAAATATGTCTGTATTCAAAAGACACATCCTACTGGTACTTATATTTAAATCACGCCTTTTGCCTGATTTATTATTATCAAACGTAAAGCTACAAAAAACGTAAATGGACTCAATTATTGCACGGAATAATCAAATACAGAAGAAGGTTAAATAAGGTCAAGTAGAGATCAAGCCGCAGCTTAAATACTAGGAAAACTTGCAAAAAAACGGGAAAACGCAGCAGAATTAATTTATATTCTGTTTTCCTTGCTTGTAACGAAAGTAATGGATGCGAGGAAATACTTGTTAATGTTTCCCGCTTTTGATGAGTGATCGTTTTTAGGAATTAACTTTAGTAAATTACCAAATTCAATGCGATTGTTCTGCTATCGGTTTTGGAGATACATTCTTTCAAAAGTTATTACGTGTAAATTGAAGCGGACATGTTTTGTTTAGCCTTGTGTTTTTACATTTCTATCTTTAACGGGGGCAATATGTTTTATTGAATAACATGCACTACGGACCGTTACTAGCTATCTCATCCACCGAAAACAATTTAAGAATAAAATAACGATGTGTGTAATATATATGGTTGTAAAAATACTTCAGTAATTCGTGCCAACGTCCATATTGGCGATTGATTTTGCATGCCACGTAATAGTAAATAGCTTTTGGATTACCCCCGATGCCTTATGAGTCAGGTCATTGTTAGAATATAAATATAGTATTAGCGATGATGGGTATGCGAGAAATGTGTGCGTCAGGATGGCGGGTAGACTTCAGGAATTTCAAGGAAATGTTTACAGATATTCGGTAGCTTCTGTGTACCTTTGTGTACCTTTTCAAAATTCTTTGTACTCCTTCTTGAAAGGAGCTATATCCAAAAAAAGGTCCACCTGCCATCCTGACTTAAAAATGGCCGGTGGACCTATTAAATACTATGCACAATGGCTGCATTTCCTTTCACGGGTTGTATATAATAATTTGGTAACTCCTGTGTACCTGTGTAAAATCTAGCATCAGATGATCAATATTCGTCAACCCAGCAAAATAATGAAATAAACCGACTAAGAGCATGTCGGACCAAGCTCAGTATAGGGTTCCGTAGCACTACAGCTGAAAAAAAAATTGTGTGAAAAAGTACACCAGGAAAAAAACGTATTTTCGGGGCACTTACGTCCTTTTGCGGAGAGGTTTTATTTCGGAATAATATTCCATAATTCGTTAGTAACAAAGAAGCTTTACCCTATATAAGTAGTACATAACTTGCAATAGAACACGCATTACAAAAACTGATGTGGTACTTTAGATTACGAGTAGTAACTAACTAGTATATAGTAGTATATAGTTACGAGTAGTAACTAACTAGTATATACTAGTCCTATAACATTCTCATGGAAGAATAAGGATGGTGACAACATTTTAATAATATTTTTAACAAGAAAGTGTGGATGCAGTCCGCGAGCCAACCAGGTGATAGCACGTCAACAAACCATCCATGCTAAGTTTGCAACAAAACCTTTAAGACCCCAAGAGGTTTAAACATACATTTTACAAAATGCCACAAAAACCTTACTCAGAACCCGCTTACCATACTTCCGTTACCGCCCGTCGCTGCCCAGACAAGTATTCCTTTTCACATTTATATTAGCAATTTGAAAAACAATGTCTCCGTAGTTAAAAGAATCCCCCGAGGTGCCAGAATAACCGTCGCGACCCATCTATCACATCTGATACAAAAATACACCGACAATAACGAAATCGAAGACTGGCACAACCTTTTCCTATTTTCATACCGCACTCTCCATGTCCAGGCCGACGATCCAAACACATCTTCACATCCAACATCCCTCACTCAAAAGATTAAAAATAGTTGCTCTATCGATCGTCCGATACTACCCATAGTAAAAAGACAAAATATGTTTTTTTACCGCTCCAAAAAGATTGAAACTAAAGTCAGCGACGGCGATTTAAAAAGCGCCGCTCGTCTCCTCTTCTCTAGCGACGTGCTATCACCAAATACCCCTGACACTCTTTTGGCCCTACAGACTAAACACCCCCCAGCTCCAACCACTCCTTTATTTTTAGACCCACCAACGGCAAGCCAGGCCTGTCTACAAACTACTAGCAAGGACGTCCTTGAAGCGATCATTTCGTTTAAAACCGGGTCTGCTGCTGGCTTGGATGGTATCTCACCCCAGCACCTTAAAGATCTGACATCCTACTCCACAGGTGACGCAGGAGAACAACTGCTTAATTCGATTACAAAACTAATGAACACTATGTACTCTGGCAACATCAACCACGAGATACTACCTATACTGTACGGTGCTAATTTAATAGCTCTAACTAAAAAAGATGGCGGGGTGAGACCTATTGCCGTTGGTTCAACACTTCGCCGTCTCGCATCCAAAATTGCAGTGCGCCACATAATTAATGAAAATATTGTTTTTGAACCAATCCAACTAGGTTTCGGCACAAGAGGAGGGTGCGAAGCAGGGTTCCATTCTCTCCGCACCTACCTTTCCAGTGGATCAAAATTGACGTCAAAAATGCTTTCAATGCTGTAAATAGAGACACCCTTCTGGCCGAAATAAAACAGAACGTTCCAGAAATTTACAACTATTTTCTTCACTGCTATGCAGATCCAACAAAATTACTTTATCGTGAAAATTTAATATCTTCAGAAGTCGGTTGCCAACAGGGTGATCCTCTTGGGCCAGCAATTTTTAGTTTAGCCATAAAACCTATAATTCAAAATTTAAAATCAAAATTTATCGTGTGGTATTTGGACGACGGAACCCTAGGAGGCGACGTTGATACTGTCCTCTCGGACTTAGTAACAATAAAGACAAAATTCGAATCCATTGGTCTAGAGTTGAACTTCAGTAAGTGCGAACTGTATATTCCAAATTCAGGTGACAATTCCAGAGACATCAACATCAAACAACAATTTGACAGCCTGACGCCAAATATTAAAATAGTCACTAAAAGCTCCCTCCGTCTCCTAGGCTCTCCAATTTTATAAGAATCTTTTTCAGATTACGTTGCTAATTCTATTTCTAAATTCCAAAATTACGCCGACAGACTTCTCGAAATAAGTCCTTATTATGCTTTGTCAATACTTAAATTCTGCCTTTTCGTCCCAAAATTAACATATGTGCTTCGCTGCTGACCTCTCTGGAAATCCCAAATCCTTTTAACACCTTTAGACGACCTTATTAAGCTGAATTTGGAGGCTATTTTAAACACACAGCTAAGCGAAGAGTCCTGGAGTCAGGCATCTCTACCCATCCGACACGGTGGGATGGGGATCCGCAAAATTTCTAGTATTTCTTTACCAGCCTTTTTGTCTTCCGTCCACAGCTCGACTAGTCTCATAGGTAAAATCTTACGGGATTCCCCACAAAACTTACCCTGCGGGCCTGGAGGAAGGCAAACATGCATGGTCACTTGCTTGCCCGGAACAGGATTTTCCAGGCCACCTTAATTCGCAGAGGAGTTGGTATGACATACTATGTAAATTAATGTACGACAGTTTACTGAGCCGCAGTACAGGTCCTGAACGTGCCAGATTATTAGCGGTGGGAACCAAAGAAGCACGGTCTTGGTTACACGCCTACCCATCGCCAAAGACCGGGAGCTACTTAGATTCTGACACGCTCCGAATAGCGACCTGTCTCCGGCTCGGAGCCCGAATCTGCGCACCACACAGGTGCCCCTGCGGCAGCGAAGTAGATCAGACGGGACGCCACGGGCTATCTTGCCAGAAAAGCGCCGGCCGCTTCTTAAGGCACGCCGTGCTTAATGACATTATCCAACGAGCTCTTGCCACCGTCAACGTGCCGGCTCTACTCGAGCCAACTGGGATCGCGCGAGACGATGGCAAGAGACCGGACGGAATGTCTCTTATTCCGTGGAGGTTGGGGAGGATATTGGTGTGGGGCGCTACATGTGTAGATACACTGGCTCCCTCTCACCTTCACGGAACTTGCAATAAAGCAGGCGCAGCGGCTGAAGCGGCCGAAAAGATGAAGCGCTTTAAATACCGTGCTCTCGGCCCCGAATACAATTTCATCCCATTCGGAGTCGAGACCGTGGGTCCATGGGGCCTGGAGGCTCACAGACTCTTCAAAGAGCTGGCAAGAAGGCTTGTGGACTCCACTGGGGATCGCAAAGCCGGCAGCTTCCTTGCCCAAAGAATTGGTCTTGCTATTCAGCGAGGGAATGCTGCCAGCATCCTCGGCACGATGCCAAAGGGGTCAACTTTTTTAAATATATTATAAGATTTTAATTTTTAGTTTATGTATGTAGTTTTTAGTAAATTCAGTAAATTTTTTGTGTAGGTAGTTTTAATTTGATATTTAAGTTCATTTTAAGTTTTATATGATCGTAAAGTGTATATTTATCGTTACTCTACTATATTTCTTTCTTCAATTATAACATAAATAAATGTTTTAATAATTAGTCCATCATGTACATTAATAAGAAATATTGGTCTCGTAGTTTTTTCTTTTTTTACATAATCGAAAAATAAACGCAATACATTGAGTCAAAATATCGCGTGACTTCACTCCTAGGTACAAATTTTACTTAGGTGTGATGTCACGAGCCCTAAACTTTAATGCGATTTATCTGAGTATTTTTTTATTATTTTGGAAAAGAAAAAAAATACCACATTCTATTATCTAGCTGACGGACAAATTAGAATTTTGATTTTCATTCCAGTCATCATGCCTATTGTATATTGAATTTTTGCAGGCATTATGCAAATAAATTTACTAAAAAGGTTTAAACAGATTTATTTAGGTACTAGAAAGTGCCCGCTACTGCATCCGCGGAGGAAAAAAAAATCATAACCCTCTTTTAAATATATAATTTTTCAGTCAACCCGTGACCATGGAAAGCTGAAAGGTTCCCAAAACGTCGGGAACTGAAATGAGATAATATACGCGATATAATCCGTTAAATTGTTTTATTTAAATGAGTAATAATCGCGGAAACAAGAAAATATTATAACCCTTTTTTGTTCTAGAGCGTAGTCGGATAAAAAGTATCCTATAACCATTTGGAGACACCTAGTTACCCGTGTGCCAAAAATGGTTAACATCCATTTAGCCGATTTCGCGTGATGAACCCACTACGACACATACAAACACACCAAAAATCCAAAAATGTATATTTCGATTCAGAATAGTTCGTTACAATATATTTTTGAAATATGTTCAATGTACATACATTTCATTTTGACAACTTTATAGTATAGATAATTTTCGCTGCGGCTGACAGGTAAGCAAATTTTTGAATTTTCGAGATTATAATGTAGCCATATAGTAGTTACAAGTTACGGCCCGACCCTGGGGTAGGCTCGCTACAAACAGTTTACAAATGGCAACGATGTAATGTCTTTATAGTCAATACAGTGTGAATTGGCTTCATGTAAATGTTTGCAAAACCAATGTCTTTTTACAAAACAGTAAACAGGGTTTTGAAAGTGTACTTTTTTTCGCAGCAGATTTGTCAAAGTCGATTTTAGTAATTTTATTTTTTGTAGAGACTTTTTCTATAGCGGCGGGATTGAATATAGCAGCTCATTATTTTATATTAAGCATTATATATACCTTAAGCAAGAGAAAACATAGTTAAACCCAAACGTACTAACCATTCAATGCGACTGCATTATAAAATGTTATATCGGTCAAGTCAAATAAAGGATTAAGTAATCCTTTGTTTTTTTCTGATGCTTATATTTAATTGTATTTAAATTGGTTTTTCTTGCATCAAGCTGGATGTTTTTTCTTATTATTGTAGTTTCTTTTACAATCGTGAAATGATTAGTCTTGATTTCTCGTTGTTTACGTTGGTGACATTCAATGACTTCTAACGTCTGTTATCAAAGATCCTTGCTATTAAAATAAATTGGTACAACTGAAATTCCGCAACATTGGCGAGGACCGTAAAGTAACTCGTATACAATACATTTTTATTTTAACACCATATACAAATATGCGCGACTTCCAGCACGCCCAGAATGTCACTTTCGTGATTGAACTTGCGCGCTACGGATGAGCATAAAATATATGTAAGGTTTCTCGCATAGAACACACAACAAAAATAGTTTTAAAAGTTCGCTCAGCAGGGCAGGATAAAAACGACAGAAATTCGCTATATTATGGCACTATAAATAGCACAGCCACAAGTTTGCATCACCAGTTCTTTCATCTGGTACAAGAACACCAAATGCTGCATACCTATTATAAAACTCTGGCACGGCCAAGTCATTAATTGATTTCCAGATTGATTGATTGATTTTCAGGTTCTTACAGGAACACCTAAAAATGCTTGCTTAAGCTTCACGAAACTCACCCAAGGTATGTATCGGTTACGTGGAGCGTTCAAGGAAACAGCCAAGAACTAAGCATTAATAATGGGTTCTGCACTCCTAAAACATAGCTCCGTCCAACCAACCAACCAAGGATAACTGTGTTAATTTTTAAACGGGAAAATCATAATCTTAAGGGATCGCTTCAAATATCTCTTCTTTTCTTCTGCCCAAGCAGGAATGGCACTCCATGTCAATAAAAAAAAGATCAAGATTCCTTTTTTTAATTTCACCACTATTCAATAAAAAAAATATACAGATTCCTATTTTTAAATTTATATTACTTAATACAAAATACACACTCTCTGGGGACACATTAAAATCTTCATCTTAAAACTAATCAAGTAGCATTATTTTACACCGCTCCGGCAACGAATCTACCGACTGCCCAATGCTCCCCTACCTCCCCTAAAATATATTTATTCATTATTTTGCTTAGTTAACGGATATTTAAATATCCGGATGCTAGTTTTTACAGGTACAGGAGGTACCAAATTATTACATACAATTCATGAAATGAAATGTAGGAATTGTAAGGCAGTGGGACATTTTAGATGATAAACTTAAAAAAATATATCGCGTATAACTAGTTCCCTAACTCAAATGAGATCAAATGAGATATAACGCGATTTCATATAATTGAATTAAAATATTGAAATTAGTGACAATTGCGGTTATCTTAGACATAGTAACATTTTTCGCAGACGTTTTGCGCACGACCCATATTGAACAACATATTTTTTAATAATCAAATCACAATTGATTCACTCAATCATTTGAATTGAACAGCATTAGTTTTCTACAGAATTAGCAGAGTTAATTACCAGTAGGTAATTCAATAATCGCTGACCCTATTGAGTCAGTCACGATCACTTCGAATGCGGTCAATATTATACGCTGTGGCTCGTTTGTTCAGTGCTTAAACAATTAGGGTATATTCCCTACTAAGGTAAAAACAAATATATAAGGAACGATTATTTGTTAATATTAGGTGGTAGGTTTTTGTTTTTACAATATTTAGCAACAATTTTAACGTTTAAATTTACGTTTAAGTCGATCTAAACCAATTATACTTCGCGCCTCGTCCTCGAGATTAGTAACTGAAGATATATAATACACAATGTAGTAACGCTTAGGTGTCACCACTCTGCACTTAGTTTGGAGTAATGTTTTTTTTTTTTTTTTTTTAATGTGGGTAAGTCTAGATCGCTTGTCTATCCCTCCCGTAGCTCCGACCGTTCATTACGCAATTAAGTGCTCGACCACTCCAGTCACTTCATTTAATTTAAAAGTTCTTGTTCGTGATTTTTCGCAACAATGCCTAAACGTAAACGTACTAAGAACTACGAAGATGATTTGGATCATTTAATGCATAAAGTTCGAAAACTAGAACGTAAGCTACGAAGTCATAGTGAAAGTGTATCGTCACGCAGTGATTCCATACGTGAGGACTTAGTACTACAAGAAACAGGTAAATCATTATAATTTAGTTTGCCCAATATTGAGTACAATTAATTATACCCATATTAAAATTGCAATCAGATTAGCCGTTGGGGCTATATTGACGCATACATTGGTGGTTTGCGATCAATTCATTGGGGATTGACACCTTACCAAACCATTACCGATTTAAGCAAAAATCGATGTCATCCATTATACGGGTATACATAACTACATGTGCAACCAGATCTAGCCATTGGGACTATTTCAGCGCAAGACTTGACGGTTGGCGTACAATTCATTGGGGATTGTTACGTAACCATTTGTAAATGATAACGGTCATTCGTTCTCTCAGTAGTACACTGATATAGTTAAATATATATACGTATAAATTAACGTTTGATCTCTAAAACAAATAATAGTACTATTATGGGTGTTTTCGGTTGTTTCTTATTTTCCCGTAAAAAATAAAATTTGCGCGCAATTTTTTCGCCGCTATAAAATTATTCACTAGCAGGATGTTGTTGCTGTATTTGTCATACGTAAAAGCAAAACATTGCTACTTGTTCTCAGCATCACCTCTTCTGCGACCAGATGACTGGTTTCCGGAATTCCCGGATGAGGGGCCAGTCCAAGATCGACTTAATCATGATATGGACCAGTTCAGTAATATTGGGGACCGAGACAATTCTGTCCACGATCAACACTGCCCTGTTGAGGAACCGCACAGCTCAGCTGAGGCCGCACAGCCAGGGCCCATTGAGGCTCAACCAAGCGCTGAGTGTACACTGACCGGCACTCAGGTTGTCAGTCCAAAAACCAATGCCATTGCACCTTGTTGTACTTCCGCCGATGAACCCAATGTTGATGAGCCCAATGTCGACAGTGAAATATCTGGCGAAGGTATAATTGACTTAGGCGAAGATATTTTGCAAATATTAGGCGATGATCCCTCATCTGCCACTAAATATGGCAAAGAAATACGCTCAGAAATAGCCACTCGCTTTATTCACGCAGCTACTGAAGGAATAACGAAAGAAAATCGTAAGGATCTTTTGACTAAATATCCGGTACCGGCTAACTGTGTGCATATAGGCGCTCCAAAACTAAACGCTGAAATTAAAGCTGCTATATCGGAAAACTTTGCCAAGCGCGATAGGGGCATTGAGTCTAAACAGAAAGAAATGGCAAGCGCGATAGCGTGCCTCGCTGAAATTATCACATCACAATTAAACTCGAAACAAAAAAATAACGACTTGTTACAACTCATTGACCTCAGTCGTGTTTTATGTGACTTACAATACGCAGACAGCGTAACAAGACGAAATTTCATACTCTTTACTCTAAAGAAAGATTTAAAGGATCACTTAGTGAATACTAAGATAGACACTTTTTTGTTCGGCGAAAACTTGACAGAGACGCTTAACACAGCGAGGGCCGTAATCAAATCTGGCGTAGAGATGAAGGCCGCCGCTCCTAAACAGGTCCCATATCAACACAAGAGACTTAAGTCTGTCGTGTCGCGGCCTTTAAAACGCAGGGGCACAGCGCCGCGCAGGCCGCCGCCGGGCCCGCCGCCGGCTGCGGCACTAGCTGCGGCTCCGAGGAGCCGCGCGCCTGCTCGTCGCGCGCCGCTTCCCCCGGCCCCGGCCCCGCCGCCGCCCGCGCACTACTACAGACCGTCGTACGCGCACCAGCCGCAGCCACCTTACCAGTACCCGCAGCGCCGCTACTAGACACAGTTAAGTACGCAGGCCGCCTGTCACTATTTATTGAACAGTGGTCGCTCATCACCAATGATCGCACTATCCTGTCATGGATCGAGGGCTATAAAATTAGGTTCATGAGTCCTGTCATGCAACAGTATTCACCATCGGCGCCTGAGTACTCTAATGAGGCGCGAGCAAATTATGTAGCAGCTATAAATAATTTACTAGAGATAGGTGCTATATCTGAGTGTACGCCTTGCGTTGATCAGTTTGTATCAAGTATTTTTCTGGTACCGAAACCGAACGGCAAAATGCGCTTTATACTCAACCTTAAAAAATTAAATAAATTCATAAAAACAGATCATTTCAAGCTCGAAGACTGGCGGACAGCTGTAAAGCTTTTATCTCCAGAATGCTATATGGCCACCCTCGACTTGAAAGATGCATACTTTTTGGTAAAAATTCACGAGGAATCCAGAAAGTATCTTCGTTTTGTCTTTGAGGAAAAAATGTACGAGTTACCGTTTTACCGTTCGGTCTCAGTACTTCGCCATACGTATTTACAAAGATAACAAAATTGTAAAATTATTGCGCTCTGCCGGCCTGCTCTCCACGCTATACCTTGATGACTGGCTCCTTTTTGGTCAAAATTATGAACAATGTTTAAAAAACATTGAATTAACAAAGCAATTGTTAATCTCATTAGGATTCATTATTAATGAAGAAAAGAGTGTCCTTAAACCTATGACCTCATGTAAATTCCTAGGTATGATTTTAGATTCACATCATCTTCGACTGAGCTTACCTTTTGAAAAAAGAGCACGTATTAGATCGGAATTAGAACGATTTTTAAACATTAAGCGATGCAAAATTCGAGAACTAGCACGACTAACCGGCTTGCTAGTTTCGGCTTGCCCAGCAGTAGAATACGGATGGCTTTATACGAAGGAGTTAGAACGCTGTAAATTTTTAAACCTACAGGGCCACGATAATTTTAATCGTACAATGACCGTGCCAGAATCCGTTCTCCCTGATATCCATTGGTGGTTAATGAACATCGACATTTCCCATCATTGTATTCGCACTGATGATTACCGTATTCATATATATTCTGACGCCTCAACTACAGGGTGGGGAGCGGCTTGTGGAAGCGATACGGCAAGCGGTCAGTGGTCTAACACCGAACGAGAAAAACATATTAATTATCTGGAGTTGCTCGCAGCTTTTATTGCGCTTAAAATCTTTGCACGCAATTTGCAAGACTGCCAGATACTCCTTCGGTTAGACAACTCGACTGCAATAGCATATATCAACCGAATGGGTGGTATACAGTACCCTCACCTTACTCAAATTACGCGAGACATTTGGCAATGGTGTGAGCAGAGGCGGTTGTTCGTATTCGCAACGTACATTAGATCTCGCGACAATATTGTTGCCGACTTTGAATCACGTAAATCTCACCCTGACATAGAATGGGAATTAGCAGACTGGGCTTTTGACTCTCTAGTGCGTTCCTTTGGTTATCCGGAGATAGATATTTTTGCAAGCCGCATAAATAAAAAATGTACAAAATATATTTCATGGCACAAGGATCCTGATGCCTACGCGATAAATTCTTTTACTGTATCTTGGACAAATATTTTCTTCTACGCTTTCCCGCCATTTTCAGTTATACTGAAAGCGCTCCGTAAGATAATTTCTGAACAAGCTACGGGTATCATGGTCGTGCCTCAGTGGCCAACGCAACCATGGTATCCCGTCTTTAACCGCCTTCTTGTTAGTGAAACCGTAACTTTTCAACCTCATAGCAATGCTTTAATTTCTCATTCCAGCTCCCGTCGAATGCACAACTCGATTATCCTGGTTGCAGGAATATTGTGCGGGTCACATTGTCAAGAAGAAGCTTACCACCATCATCATTAGACATAATGACTGCATCATTATCAAAAAATACAGTAAAACAATACGATGTTTGCCTTAAAAAGTGGTGGATCTTTTGCCAAAATAATTCAATTAACGTGTACGACGCGTCTGTACCTACCGTGGTTTATTTTTTGACCAGCTTATACAATGAAGGATGCCAATACGGGACACTAAATTCGTGTAGATCAGCGCTATCTCTGGTATTAGGACCAACCATATCTAAGAACGACAGGCTGCAGAGATTTTTTAAAGGCGTTTTTCGTTTACGGCCTCCAAAGCCTAAATACAACACAACTTGGGATACTAATATTGTCTTAAACCATTTGAGCAACTGGCCTTCTAACAACGACTTAACCCTTGAAAAACTTTCTAATAAAACTGTTACTTTACTTGCGCTTACAACAGCTCATAGATTTCAAACATTGTCCAAAATCAACATAAAGAATATTAGCATTTCTACTGATCGAATAATAATAAAAATACCTGATATCTTGAAAACTTCTAGGCCCGGTTGTAAACAGCCTATCATATTCAATGAAAATCCTACTACTCGTATATGTCCAGCGAAGGCGCTCACGTGCTATTTAGACAAAACTGCACCCTTAAGAATATCGGACTACCTGTTTATCGGTAACAAAAAGCCACATAAACCAGTGGGTTCCCAGACACTCAGTAGATGGATCAAGCGTACTTTGAGTGAGTGCGGGATCGACGTGACGGTGTACAGCACGCACAGCACGCGGCACGCCGCCGTGTCGCACGCGCACGCCCGCGGAATCAGCGTAGATGCCATCCGCAACACCGCGGGATGGAGCAAACAGTCTAACACTTTTGCCAAATTTTATCAAAGGCCCATAATTAATAGCGAAAACATTTCTTTAGCACTTTCTGTTTTGAATCAATAATTTAGAAGATAATTTCCTTCTGTTAAACTGCTCATTAAACCCCTAAAAACGTAATGCAAGTACGACAAAAATCTTTAAAAAGGTACCTACTTTCTGTTTTGTACAGTATAATTCTCTTAAATGTGATTCTCTTTTGATTATCTTTATCTACCGCAAATATAATGATTAGATAAGCGTTTGTATAGATAATTTTTCTGACATAATCTGGTTAGTTATGGTTGTTTTATTACTATTCTATATGTTATGAAATATATATACCTAATACTTACCGTGTTATTGTAACAATTATTATAATTAATAATTAAGTTTTCAGTTTACACATAAAATGACTTTGTTACAAAGTCTGTCATGTTATTTAGTTATATTATTGTATGACATATATGTCAATACAAGTTCTACTACGTAGTCTTATGGTTATTCTTAATAACATTATCTGTATTCCAGTGTATAACAATTTGAATCAATATAGAATGATCTGGCATTACACATAGTGATTTTGTTTATACTCATTGTCATTAATTATTGATTGATGATATTTCAGAAACGTATTAATACTATTACCTACTCTCAAAGTCTACATTGTGTATTATATATCTTCAGTTACTAATCTCGAGGACGAGGCGCGAAGTATAATTTATGATTAAACGAACTTACCTGTAAGTGAAGTTCTATCAAAATTATACGAAGCGCCTCGTCCGAAGAGATTAGTAACATACTTCCCACCCACCCAATGCTTGGCGCATATACCCCATCAGACGTCTAACTTAACTATACTATATATGTTTAGAAATATACATCAATCAATTACCTTCTCTCAACTTAATGAACGGTCGGAGCTACGGGAGGGATAGACAAGCGATCTAGACTTACCCACATTAAAAAAAAAAAAAAAAAAACATTACTCAAACTAAGTGCAGAGTGGTGACACCTAAGCGTTACTACATTGTGTATTATATATCTTCAGTTACTAATCTCTTCGGACGAGGCGCTTCGTATAATTTTGATAGAACTTCACTTACAGGTAAGTTCGTTTAATCATAAATTATTAAAGTATTACGACGTTATAAAGGTTATGTTTGTGTATAAAGTATCGAAGCATTATGCATGTTGTCGTTGAAATTTCAAGAAAATACACCTAATCTATACTACTCGACGTTTCGCCTAACATGCTACTACCACCACTAGACATCGTCTAACCTCACACTTACGAAACTGACGCTGCCTTCGCCGCACAAGAAAAGCCTACCCACATTGCTTCAACTTTTGTGCCAGTTAAACTTGTCTTTGTTCATTAAAACCGCCAATTATTGGGGGCCTTTGATTAAACACACTCGCGATAAGGCCTTACGAAGCCAGATTGGGAACTACACATGATAGCAATAAATCAACACAGTCGGTAAATAAATTCTTATTATTATCGGCTACCACACTCGTTGAGTAATAAAGTTATGTATTCAATTACAAAAACAACGGTATGATTAATCGTTTTCACCGGCTTTTGTAAACTTTACAAGTGCTACCCGTATCGAAATTCAATCTTAGTCTTGAGGGATAAAATTGCTTCTTAATATAATCCTTTTGTATCCGCTATAGCCCATAACATAACTTCGACGTCTTAGATGTTGGATTGGTTGAATATTTAGGCTTGCATGCGAAACACGGCCTTGTACCAGCAATTAATAAACCTACGAGATTGAACGCCTGTCTAGACCACATTTTCCTTAAATCCAAACTCCCAACAATAGGTGTTTTCTGTGACTTTGATATTAAGGATCATAAAATGCCAATTATGGGTCTTTCATTAAAACACAAACCTATAAAGACTAAGCGTACTCGCATGGTAACTGGTTTTCATAACGTCTGTAACGAACTAAAAGCAGTCAACTGAAATACAATTACTAGTTCACCAGATGCGAATTTTGCAGCGAACAATAATATATATAATAAACATATATATTCTGAATAATATATATGTTTTAAAAAAGTCAATAGAAAAGAATTCGAATTCTGTTAAGTTATCTTAACGGATCTAAATTCACCATTCAGCTAATGGATTAAATGACGCCGGCCCCCGTATTGCCTAACGTGTTTGACGCTCGCAATTAGAATCAAGTGTCATGATGTTGTATGGACTATGACAGTCGATTTGGATACCAAGTGTCACAATTTCGTTGGACAATAACCCCCTAGATTTGCAGTGCACACGCCAAAGTGATAGTCTTCATGGGAAAGCCGGACAACAGCCCAATGACGTGCCTGGCACGTTTATTTACTCAAGATACAGAAATTTCTATAACGATTTAGTTAGAAAACTCAAAAATAATTAGAGTTGCAAAACCATTGTAAACAGACTAAACTTCTTAAAATTAACCCTAAAGATTATCTCAACATTTGTAATAAATACTTTTCATCGGTGAGTCAGATGTTAGCAAACAATATACTCCAAAAAAATAGCTATTCAAAAGGAAATCTTGCCTCCAAAATAAACACTGGTAATGCGCCTATGAAGTCCTTCTTTTTGGAGCCGACTAGCCAGTAAGAAGTGCGTAACATCATAACGCAAGTAAGATCGAACTGGACACCTGTAATAGATTGCATAAATACAAATCTAATCAAATATGTTACAGATGTTAAATGTAAACCATTATCAGACATTTTAATTTAAGTCTAGCTTTCCTGGCATGTTTTTCAGATTTGCGGAAAATAGCCTCGATTACCCCAATTCACAAAGATGGTTCAATAACATGGGAAACTATAGACCCATCTCTTTGCTCGGGATTTTCTCCAAGATGCTCAAAAAAGTAATTTTCATCACACTTGTTCGTAAACGGTGTCATTACAAGCAGGCAAAACGAGCGACAAGGTTTTAATTAAAACCGTGGGCTTTTTATAAGCCATGGGCGTAATGACTTTTTTTTTAAATTTTATGACTGCATTCACTTTTCTAATATGCCAGGTTTAGAACAGAACCAAACGGAACTAGTCAAAAACAGCGAATTTGAATTATACACCGTTTAATATCAATAAATACACGTCAACGCTATAGTTAAATACGTTAAAAAAGCTTGTTTATACTATTTTACAATTATTAATTTTAGTAAAAGATTGTATGCAACAAAATTAAAAAATAGTTACGAAACGAAACCTTTGTTTGACGAACGAAAAAAAAACGAAACTTTTGTTTATGTTATCTATGGAATGAGATTCTGACAAATGACACTTTATGACACAATGTTGCAACTTGTGACACTTGAATGTAACAAGCACAGAACTATATCAAGATAGAAGGAAAGAGTTCGTCGATTTATATGAGAACCGAGCGTGTAACATTTTGTGTAGGTACTTTGATGCCACGAATGTAATTTAGTGATGGGAAACATAAGCCGCGCGAAAACAATTCTAAAGCATCGATTCACAGATCGATTAGAACACGGCATGTCCATTTTTTTTAATATCGATAAGAACCGATAGAGGGAATGATAATTATTTTCGACATAGGAAAAGAAAGAAACCTCAGAATTTCAAATCGAAAAATATAAATGTAGGTAGGTTAGGTAACCTGCCTAACTAATAATTTGCGTTACATTAGTCAGTACCTACTATCTACTCTACCTATTATCTGTTGCACAAATTGTAATATTATTAAGATAATATACCACGCACGCACGTACGCACATTTTTTAAAATAATATTTAGCCTTATGTAAATGTGTACCTTTTCATCATTTCACATCATCACTACATCAATAGTCGGATTAGCTGCACTGATTATTCGTCGGTACTTTGATGGGCCAGTAAAGTGGAAATGTATAGAACAAATCCGGCAGATTTTTGTAGGAAACAATTTTTTACGACCAGTTGCTTCACTTCAATACATTAATTTTTAATACGAGGATCATTCGGAAAACTGAAATGAAATTGCAATATAGAAGTAACCATAACCTGCTTGTTAATAATATTTGCTTTGCACTACGTACCTACATTATATAGTTACATAATAATATAAAAACGTAATTATCATTTTGTCTGCTTTTAAAATGGATTTTAACCGACTAAAAAAATCGCAGTCTACAGCACTGGGGTACAGCACTATTCTTACTTTTGACAGAAAAAATGAGAAATCGACCTTGAACGTAACTCGACAATTTGAATAGCATATTTTTACATCGCTGGTTTTGAACGCACGCGAAGTCTAGCTTGTCAAATTAAAGCCGGAATGGAAAAGTAGCGTTGGAAACACAATCGCCCGCTACTGTTTTGACGAAAATAATAAAATAGATTGTTTTTTAATTAACCACACATATTTTGGGACAAATTGTACTTACCGATGAAAGGAAATACCACGATTAACAACTTCAACTTTATTGGTAGTATTTGAACAGTTAACTAATGAACAACGAGTCATTTTGTTTTTTAGACCTGACGTCGCACTCAGACCGCGGTCGGAAGCAGACTGATGTTCGCGGCGAGCAAGTCCGCTGTCGCGGCGAATTTTCGCCACGCGAGGTACATACACTCTTTCCTTCTATCTTGATATATTTCTATGGTAACAAGCTTTTTTTGACTTAATCATTTATTCGTTTCCTCACAAGTGTGATGAAAAACATTATGTGTTACTCGGGCGGTACCGGATTTACAAACTCGAGTCATTGAAGCCCTCAGCCTGTGGCTGCGGCCTTCAATGTACTCTCGTTTGTAATTCCTTCTCTACCGTCCACGGTGCACAATGTTTAATGAATTTCATTGAGTCTCATGGTTTTCTATCAAAAAGACAACTTGCATTTAGGCGAGATAAATCAACTGAAGAAGCTGTAACCCTTTTGATGACTTTCATAGCGGAAAACCTTGACAAAAACCAAAACTGCGTTGGGAAGGGGAATTATTTGACTGCCGTAATTTCATCCACTGAGGCTGGATTGCCGAATCAAACGTTGACTGTTTGGCTCATAAATAACCTGCTAACACGGAACGCTAAAAAATCTTTCTTTGTCTGCTTTCATAATACAGAGGCTTCAGCTCCGACAAACATTACCCGAATTAAAATTTTACCTGATAATATATCAACGCACTATCATCTATCAAATTATATTAATCCAAATTCCGACCACAACTCTCTTTCTACACAGCGCTCCGTTGTAGCCAAATATCTTAGTTGTGATAGACCAAAATCACAATTTGTAATTGCACATTTTAATTCTGTCAAAAAAAGTTTCAGCTATTTTAAAAAGAATTAGGAATGTGTTAAACTTATTTTTACTAATTTACCCCCCAAAAGTTGCCCCTTTGCTTAAAATTAATTTATTTACGTTACACGGCCGTCTTTAGGTCACCAACTTACATATGTGTGTCAAATTTCAACTCAATTGGTCCAGTAGTTTCGGAGCAAACTGATTGTGACAGACGGGCGGACAGACATACGAGTGATCCTATAAGGGTTCCGTTTTTTCCTTCAAGGGACGAAACCCTAAAATATGTTTACAAGATGGTTAATATTTCTGGAATAATAGCTAAGTTTCTTTCTTTTGATAATTAGGACTATCTGTAGAGTTTTTATAAGTACCTATTGTTTTGTTTTTTTGTTACATAGAGAATGTAGATTAAGAATATGAAAATACTGTTTTACATTACATTTATCTTTTCTCGCAAGATTGAGAGCATTGCCTAGTTTGGGGACCCCTGCTTATTTCAGGCAGCCTTATCTCTGTGCACTAAAATATGTGTATATTTATGTATATTTCAAATATACATTGTATTTCTTGTATATTTTGTGCCATAAATAGACTTTTTACTTTACTTTCACTTATGTACTATATTATATTAAAATTTAAATTATGGCTTTTGTGTTGTGTTGACATAAAAGATAAATAAAATTTCGAATCGCAGCCTGATCTCTTATAAACTCGAAACTTTATATACTAGTGCACATTTTCTTTTATTAACCGAGGCTAGAGCGCAAAAAATGTTCCAAGGGCATTTAATATTATTATTTGTTACAAGCTACACCACAACGAATTATGGTTAGCTGATTCTAGTTAAATACATGATTTTCTACTTAGAAACTAAAGGACATTCGAACCAATGCATTCTTCCAAAACGGGCAGGCAAACATAACTAGGTAGATGCACAAAATGTACCCCCTACTGCGCCATGTGGGGTCATAGCCAGACCCATAAGCCGTAAGCTTTCAGATAGAATAATCACGTGTCCACACCTTACAGACCGATTAACATAGATCAGTGTCCATACATTATGCGGACATTGTGTTCAATATGAAATGCTCATCGAGAGTACGAGTAGTTTTTCTCGTGATAAAACTAAAAAATATATACTATTATAAAGTTGTAAAAATAAAATGTTTGTATGTGTCGTTGGGGCTTCGTCACGCTAAATCGGTTAAATGGATATAAACTATTTTTTGCTACACGGGTAGCTGGGTATCTCCAGATGGTTATAGGATACTTTTTACCCGAAAATGTTAAAGAAAAATAGAGGGGTTTCTCCTCCGCGAACGAAATTGTGGGCGCCTTCTAGTAAAGAATAAAGTTCGTATGTAACAGGTATATTGGTATCAATGTACTTAAATGAGATTCCTCTATAAAAGTAATCGTATTCGATTAGCAGTGCCTTTAACAAACAATAATCATTTGATTATTCATGAGTAGAGTTCAAGTTTAACAATTGGTTGAAATGTATAGAAAAGAGGAGAAATAAATACAATGTCTTATAATTATTTTTTTCTTACGCTACTATATATGTAGATACGTTATATACTCGACTTTGCTTATAATTATGAAACCTAAAATCTGTATTGTGAAAGTAGGCCTCATGTTTGAACATAATTGAACTAATAATATAACCCCAGTTATACTACTTGTGCGGTGTGGCATAAACTTTCCTCAGTTAGCATGACATCACAGGAATTACGCGAAAGGTGACAAAGCAAAGCGGGCTTCTTATAGCGACGCGATGATTCATTACTCCTCGGTATATAAACATCAATATCCATTTATTTATTTAACGTATAAAATGTCTTCGTATATACGCTGTACTTTGCCTGTAAATGTGTGCCAATATTTGTATGAAAAGATAACTGACCTGACAGACACGAAGTCAGATTTATAACCGTCTTAAAATGGTATACCATATAGTAAGTGGTCTTGAAATCTTCAATGCCTATCTTATATTTTATTTACTTAAGCTTTATTTATTCATGCCAAAACTTATTCTTTATCAGTCAGAAATAGAGCCATACAATGTATTATCCTAGATGAGATTACATCCCATAGATAGCTTGTATAAAATGTAATAAACTCAAACCACGAGATCCCTTAGGCCAGATAATTTGGTGTTAAATATTTGGTTGGCTAGCTTGATGTAAGAGCTCCTCTTGTTGCCAGTATCCAGTTTGAAATAGGTGATACCCTCAGTATGAATCTCTTAGTAGTTGTGAAATTAGGTAATAATACGGCACCAGTAATCTCGCGGCCTCGACTAGCTCTGTGCGGTCCGACAAAATTTACTTTCACGTTTTATTTGCTGTTGTTTGGCTCAATTTTGTCCACAAACGCAAATGTGCAGCAGATGAGATATAAACAAACTATCACTCTTTAATCATTGGTTGAGGCTTCAAAAAGGGCCTTGGCTGGGTTTTATATACATACTCTGCAGATCTATGCATATACACAAAGAATTAATACCCATAGCAAATTCATACATTTAAACTAGCACGGTAAAATGATTGAAATGTTTGCAGCCGTAGCCGTTTAGATTGTTTTACATAAATGAATTACTATTTCAACCGTTGCTTTGACCGAAGTTACAAACAACTTTTATTATACATTATCAACCAGTAAAGAAATCGTTCAAGTACAAGTGTATTAAGTTGAAGTTTCGCGACCTCCGCGAATAACAAAGCATATAACGGTTGCCAATAACGGCGATTCCTAAGATGGTATAAATAATACCATACATGTATTTAAGACGTAAACGAACCAGGAAAATGCATGTTATTCATTATTGTGTCGCCATGTATGTGGAATCCCCCGCAGAGACGTTTGCCAATAGCTTGATTTATAAGTTTTTATTCACAATTTGTTACGACTTATTTTAGTATTGAATTGTCACGGATTTATGTTTACAGACCAAATACCTGCAAAAAATCGAAGAAATTTAGATGTGCTAAGGAAGGTATTCCAAAATTAAAATTTTACGTTGTTGCAGTCGAGGGAAAAATCCTACTCTGATGAATGCGAAAGTCATTAGGGGATGAAACTCATTAACTGCCTTTCGTAATAAAGTAACTTAATTACCTCAATAACTACTTAGTTGGAAGTTAGAGCTAGAACTGATTACGTAAAGTAATTAATTAGTAAGATAAGGTATTCGTATAAAAAACACCTTAAATATAACAAAAACGTTTACGGTTTTTACTTGATTTACCATGCTTCGCCACTGATTTTGCCTTATCATAAGGTTGGATCAATTACCTACAATAGTAAATTAAAATTAGAGTAATTTTTACCATTCATCTAACTCAGGGGTAGGTATCTGGATCATAAATACCTCAGCAGATGACCAAAAACCTATAAGTACTAAGTATCAGTTATGGATTTAGAAGCCAGAACATTTAGAGCTGTCCCTATTTAACTGTTTGATTCTTTGTAAGCATAGAACAAATTAATCATTATGTCTATAAAATTAAAGGCAAGTGCCCATCCCTGGTGAAAAAATCGCGATACCTAATACCACAAAGGTAAAATTGCGACATTACAGCTTTAACACGTTGACTGCGGGACTGATTTACATGTTTCTTATTCTGGTGCGTTAAGGTGCGTTCGACTAAGATCGGACACCGGGTAAGAACGTATGGCTTAAATATACGCTTATTGCGGGTTTTTTTTTTAAAGCTGGCAAGATGATGTGATGCGCTATTTTGTCCTGCTCCTCACTTTAGTTCGCACTTGTTGCTGCGACCAGCGAGTCGTGCTTTATGCGCAATAAAGTAAAATTACTTAAAAAATGCAGTTTTGTGTTATGTCCGAAATTACCCTTTGAAGAGTTTTTGGAAATAGCTGGTAAGTAGAAGTATTTTTAAAATTTTATAGGACCAATTTGGATATACCTACTCATGAACAAAAAAATAATTTATTGATATAAAACAATTTAACGGATTATATCGCGTATATTATCTCATTTTAGTTCCCGACGTTTCGGAAGCTTTCCAGCTTTCCATGGTCACGGGTGGACTGAGAAAAGATGTATTTTCCTCTGTCAAAGTTACAATTTGTGCAAACTACCCATTTTTTTTTAAACACAAATAAAGGTGTACATACATGCCAGATGGGCCTAATTTGTAAAGACAGTTACAGATTTGATTTGATTTGATTTGATTTTGTGCCAGAAGGGCTTAATTATTTTATTCTTTACCAAGCAGCATTTCACAAATGAGGCGTACTGAGGAGGAAAGAAACGCTGCAAAGAAAAACTCCCAGGCTACCACATTACTAATTATAATATTTAAAAACAGAGACTATTAAACTACTTTTAAACAGATAAGATATTTTACACCGTTCGGAAATTAAGGTTTTGCAGTCCTGTGTTTCGCTTGTTCCTTGATGAGATGTATTACAGGATCCCAAGCTGGTGGTAGTGACAATCCATCTTCTCTATTGAAATTAGGATGCTTATTAATCTCAATAGCCTCGCGTAGCATCCTGGGAAAATATCTTTTTTCTTTGGCAAGGATAGAAAGTTTATCAAACTTAATTGAGTGGTTTGGTTTGTCAATGACATGTTCACAGACTGCAGACCTATTACACCGACGGTGCTTGACATCTGCTATGTGCTCCTTCACCCGGGTTGATACACTGCGTTTCGTTTGACCAATGTATGAAAGACCACACTCGCAGTCCAGCTTATAAAAATTTATATTAAATTGTTTTATTTACGTTAAATTGTTTTATTTCAATGAGTAATAATCGCGGAAACAGAAGAAAATGTTAAAAAAATAATTTTCCAAATCGTCGTGTAAATGACGGAGTCTGAGACAACAAACATAAAAAAAATACAACTGAATTGAGAACCCCCTCCTTTTTTGAAGTCGGTTAAAAATCTACCAGCAAAAGAGCATGTCTCGTCACTCTCGTCACATACGTCCTTTTCCTGTGAAGCGCAGTTTTTCGGCAATAACTCATAAACGGTTTATCCGATCATGTTGAAAATAATTTTGCGTTTTTAATTATTTATTTTATTTTTTTGGACGTATATAGAAAATAGAGGGGTAGGAGACAATTTATGCTACTTTCGGAGCGATTATTTCTGAAAATATTCCCCAAATCAAAAAAAATGTAGACACACCTCAATATGTTTATAAAGCAACTGTGAATTGAAATATGTGCCACACAATGATATTTGCTGATTATTTTTTCAGTTACGGTTACATGTATGGATGAAGTGATGAATATATTTTTTTTGATATTTAACTATCGTAAGTAACGGCTTATAAAAGACATATATACTCCAAATTATCTGATAGGTTTAGAGTATTTCTATGATGATGAGCACAAAGTGGCTAAAAATAACAGAATTAATACTAGAAGTGTTACACAGAGAAAATTAATACAACCGAGTGTAAAAAACTACTACGGTGAAAGGACCTCAAAATATTTAGTACCAAAAATTTTTAATAAGATTCATTTACTTAGACACGACTGTAAAATAAGTAAAACTGTTTTAAAATCAAAACTGAAGGACTTCCTCCTCGAAGATAAGCCAGTGTCATCGTAAACACACTGACGCGCTGTCCTCGAGGACGAAGTACCTACATAATAAATATGATGCGTGTGCAGATTTTTGTAACTGGCTCATTTGTATATCATGTAGTTATATAATTCAGTTATATTAAGTGTTTGAAATCTGAGCGCTTCTCGCCATTAAACGTCACAGTTTGGCGAGTAATAATTACTTTGTAAAATGTTATTTTTATAAGTTAAATAAATAAAAAAAAAAAAAAAAAAAAAAAAATTTCATTAGTATATACATTTAATTTTTCGAGTAAAAGGCCTGTGACAACATACGGACGGACGGACATGACAAAACTATAAGGGTTCCGGTTCCGTTTTTGACATTTTGGCTACGGAACTGTAAAATAAGGTACGTGTTGCAGTTAACCTTACTGTACAATATGTTCATCGTGTTTTGTTTTTAACTAGGTACATTCGGAAATGCAGGAACGTTTTTAATTCGACTTTTTAGTGTCGTAATCTGACTAAGGGAACATTTGATTTTTAATGAAAATGATGATGAAATATATAAAGAACGTAACTGCACTGCGTGCCAAATCACAGGCAATTATTGAAAATAATTTATAGAAATACTACCAATTTCCAATTTTTTTCGTCATGTATAGGAAAGTAGAGTTGTTATAGGGCAGCCAGTATTTCGGGTTCCGAACACGTGGAAAGGTTAATTGCCCAACATCTTGATGTCAATCTACTGTTTCATCATTATCAGGCCCTATAAAGTGATGGAGCATTTGAATTTTATGTAAATTAAGTTTGATATGATCGGTAGCGGTAGTTCATCAAAGAAGAACTTCCTTCATCGATCAAGAACTCTTTTCTATTAATTTAAAAACTACATCACCGCCTTTTTTATAGATCACTATTTCTTCGAGCTTGGGGTTTTTTGGGAGCTAAAAAAGTGTTGCGTTTTTTCTCATCTTACTTTAGGGACAATAGGAAAGATCTCATTGTTTATAGCATGATCTGCAAGGACCTCAAAGATCTATACATATAATAAAGCTGAAGAGGGTCGAAAATCTGTACATGGAAGATATTCGAAAAAAATTGGGCCGGGGATACTTAAAATCGATAACAGAATACGTTCCAACAGTTTATAGAATTTTTGTCTGTTTATCTGTTTGTCTGTTTATTTGTACGCGCATCACGTGAAAACGGCTGAACAGATTTTGATGCAAACTTATCTAATATGTTGAGAAAATTCCCGGCCAGGTTATAAGCTATAAAAATTCAATTCTTAAAAGCGGGGGTAGCCACTACATTTGATTGAGTTAAGTATGCACCTGAATCTTATCGCGCTACTTAGGAAGAAGGTGCAAACTTTTATCAAACATGTGCCTGGGAGTATCGAGTACCTTGCTAAACTAACAGATGGCGCTAAAATTAATACCTTATTGCCAAATCCATACTAATATTATAAATGCGAAAAGTGTGTCTGTCTGTCTGTCTGTCTGTCTGTCTCTCTGTCTGTCTATTACCTTCTGTCTTCACGCTTAAACCGCTGAACTGTTTTGGATGAAATTTGGTATGGAGATAGTTTGAGTCCCGGGAAGGCTACTTTTTATCCCGGAAAAATACCCTTACCCGCTATAAACGAAGTTAAGGCGGACGAAGTCGCGGGCAGAAGCTAGTAAGCAATAATTTTAAAAATATGTATAGTAAAAATAAGGAAAATGCGTTGTAATATAACGGTATTTTTTTTTAACTGTTTATATCTACTACGCAGAGGTTCAAAGCATTCTCATACTTTGAAGTTAAGTAATGTATAGTTATAGTTTTATGTAAATAAATAAATCAAACTTTGTATCCAATCCAATATGTTGTAGTTTTGTTGACGCATCTTCTGTGACGGCCCGGCAGCTTTTTCACATTTTGATAAAGATTTTATAAACATTGTGGCGCCTGAATAAGTCAGCCCAATGGCTGTGACGTGTGCGATAATAAGTGTATTACTGTATTATCTCTTTAGCTGCATAATATGCTAGTAGTTATACTTAATTGCATAGTTACGCAATGTCCGTGCGTATATCGCCTTATCGGCTCGGACAAGTCTTGCTCTATTAAAAGTCATGAGCCTATTGCTTATTATAACTTCTAATAGGTACCTATAGTTGTGGAATTACTTACAAAAACGATTCTAACGCTTTACTTGTCAATAACTTATAGATTAATAGCAACCAAACGATCGTACTATCCCGTGGCCGTGGAAGTATAACTATTGACCTAGTTAGGTAAGTTTGTATTCTACATATGTAGACTTACACCGAATTTCATCATGCTTAATTAGTGATAACGGCTGATTAAGCATCTATGTCATACATTCCAAAGATGAAATAAACCGTTACTTAGGATTTAACGACAAACGAGCATGGCGAAGTAAGCAGATCTAAGTACTTAGATACCTACGTGGATAATAGAGTAACTCTCTTTACGAGTATACAAAATAAGTGTGCTATTCAATTGATGTACGAGTACCTAATCGGCTTCAGAAAATCACTACCTAATCACATTTTTGATGCAGCGATCATGGTATTGCGCTATAGATGTGGAAAATACCAATTTAAACGATTAAATATGGTTAATATCGCTTCATCCATCATTTCGCTTGAAACTTGCCGCACCTATGGCACTCTACCATGAACGCTGCACCAAAAAAGGTATCAAATTTACGTTACTGCTATAATCACGTAACTTATTATGCGTTTTTTTATCATACCCTAGTGCATTAAATTTCTAAAGGAATTTGTGTTTCAAAATTCTCTTTATTATCTTCTGGTGTGATTACGTGCGTTGTCTGTCAAAGTCACTAATATGTCACGTTACCGTTTTATAGGCATAGATTAACTATATTTATCTTTCGCTTAGGTGTTTGTGCTTTATCACATGAATAAAGACCGCATGGTAGGCCACATATTTAAGCGCTATGAATAAGGGGTTTAATGTGTTTAAAAACGATAACAAAACAGGTAATTGCTAATTAATGCAATTTTAATGTTTTTTAAACGGTCTATAAGTAGATGGGTTATTAAGTTGTGGAAAAACCAAGATAAAGTTTTGCTTTTTAAGTTGTTACAGTTACTTAGCCATCATTTTGTATAGGAAATAAAAACATAATTTAACCGTAAAATAATATACATTTGTTGAAGTGCCAATAATCGTCAATTAATATGCCTGTCATACTGGGTTTACTTTGTTCTTATGAATATAGCAAATCAAAATAAATATGTTTACATTTTTTGACTTGTAACTGATTCGATAATCAGTCGACAGTATAAATTGATCAATGTGTGCACTGAGTGTATTTATAAGGCTGCCTTATTGCAGTGTTTGATCCGTCTTTATTTATATCCTTTGTCTAGAATGGGTGACGTACGTGCCTTTTCGATGTAGCCCCTCTCTACGGTTGTGATAGTGTCAATTGTGATGCAACATCAAATAATAACATAATGGATGTGTGTGTGAGACTACTACGTTACATACATATAATAGCTCCCGATGGACTTGTTATTACTATTACGTTCTGTACACTACACGTTGTTAGTATCCTCGTATGGTACTTTAAATTATCAATGGTATTTGTTAGCAGTTTTGAATGAGAAAATGAATAAAATGCAAGCCAACTTTAAGTTTCATTATAGTTAGGCAAAGAGCATCGTATATCGTATATCAATGTAAGTTTTATATGTATAATCGTTATAATATTACAATTACGAAAATTTGTCTTATTCGTCTCTCCGGATTATATCCTGTGTCTCGGGCAAAGTCGCTGCTATTTTGTAATAAACAACTATTCACTAATATGAATAATAATATCTATAAGGTTGTAAAAATAAAATGTCTGTACATTGAAGTTATTTTCGAAAAATAAGTGTATGTAAATAACAAAATACTAAAATCTTCTTAAAAAGGTCGTTTATCCTATACTAAAATATACTCAGGTCAGGTCAAGTCTTAAATTTACATCAAAGTCTATGCTATCAATGTACCCGGCATTTGTCCTTATTCTTGATTGACAAATCACTTTATTTCTGAGCGTATCGGTTAACTTTATCGCGGAAGTAACACTTAGGGTTTAAGGTCAATTTTCGACGGCAGGTCACTGAACCTAAGGCCACTAATGATATAAGGCGACAGTTATTCGGTCGTTGGTAAACACTTGCATTGTACAAATAGGCTGGAAGGTCAAAAAGTGTTTTATAATTATAATGTCCCAATAATATAAGTTCTTAAGAGATTCTTAATCTTAAGAGATTTCAGTTATGTTTGGTAATATCATAGTAATTACACTAATAACTAACAAATAAAATAAATCAACGAATGAGGTGTCATACAATTCGATGATTTTATGGGTTTTATAGTACTAATGATCAGAGCCCGGAAAATCCATAGCAAAACAAAAGACTGTCGCAATCAAACTAGTGTTAGAAACATTTTTTATTGATATCGATAGTTGTGTAATATGAAAAAAAACGGCCCACCAAATGAAAAAATAAAATCAATACAAAATTTCACATAGGTTTGTATAATTATACAGATACAAATGCAATTTCTTCCTCGAAATCCACGTCAGTACACACAGCAGCACATGACATCTTATTGGGTTTGTTATAGTGATAGGAGTAGATAATCATTAATTTTTCAACATTCACTGGGAGAAGACTCTTTCGTTTATAATAATGATTATCTACTCCTATCACTATAACAAACCCAATAAGATGTCATGTGCTGCTGTGTGTACTGACGTGGATTTCGAGGAAGAAATTGCATCTGTATCTGTATAATTATACAAACCTATGTGAAATTTTGTATCATTTTTTTTTCATTTGGTGGGCTGTTTTTTTCTCATATTACACAACTATCGATATCGATAAAAAAATGTTTCTAACAATAGTTTGATTGCCACAGTCTTTTGTTTTGCTATGTATTTTCCGGGCCCTGCTAATGATATATTTGTTGGTTACTTTTCCCCGGTCCGGTTAAATCTAGACTACATAGATTACCTAAATCGTTATACAGGACTTATTATTATTTTATATTCCGATACCGACGTTATTGACATTTATGGCGAACCTAAATACTCGATTGTGCTTATAAGTACATTGGTCCGGTCATTTTGCACCTGCATTTACTTTTTTAGGGAACCGGCCTAATTCCCCAACTCGAGCGTCAGTTTTATGCATTACATTTTGAATTATTTTTACAACACAATGTTATTAAGTTTCAGAAAATCAAGGATATTTAATAATCATTTGCTTACTCATAACTAACTACCAGTTTAATAAACACAGACACCTATTTAGATTTCAAAGTTCCAACCTAAAAATAAGACAATGAGGGTTAACTTGTTTGCGAACATTTATTTTCATTTTTTGGATTTCACATAAATAAAAAAACTATATTTTTATTGCGTAAGAGCCTGCAATGTACGTCTTTCCGTTTAGCTCAAACACAAAGGACTGCATCGATTTTTATGTGGTTTTTCGATTAAATACATGGTAGATAATTATTTAATTACTCGAGACAAAAGCTATGCAGCGTTTCTATTTCTACAACCCCTAAATCGCGGGTAAATCGACGATTAGATCACGTGACCTTTCGTTATCAGATTTCAATTCCATACATTTCTTTTTTCATATTCTAATTTGGTGTGTTAGTGTAATTACATAACTATAAAGTGTACCTAATTTTCGAACACAATGCATATTGTTACCGATTAAATGACTATGACTGTGTGGGCGTTAAATTGCTAATGGACACAATTTAAGAGTACCTACCTACGAGTACGTATTCTGAAACTAAAACAATTTCAAATTTGAAGTAAACTTGCTTTTTATAAATGGGCACAATATTTGAGTGAGCGAGTATTAAATTAACTTCGAACGAAGGGTACCGGATCGGAGTATAGGGCCAATAGCCTGTACTTCTCTGTCAAGTCGAGCATTTCACTTCTATGTTTATCGTAGATATTAGTCTGTGAGCTCGAAACAGTTGTACCGCAGTATTGACATTTAGGCCTTATCGATGCGTCTACGTTAAATTGATTTATAACGCGTTATAAATTAAACCGATAGCGAGGTACGCACGGTGCGTAGTTCTTGGAAATTACAGTTGTATACGATTATGTGCTACAATTGCGAGATTGCTATCCTATGTTTGATACACGAAAAAGGTTGTTGGATATTATGGATATTATTTTTCACGTTTTATTCCTTTTTTGGCGTATTCCTGATAGGAAATATTATTTTTTCGGCTCATTATTGTTCAGACAGATTCCGTTTTCGGCGAGTTCGTTTTTGACCAAAATCCATTTAAAATATTAAATTACATATAGTAGTCGGTCTATCGCGCGACTATTAATAATATTTTTATTTTTTTAAATTTTGTGTTTGAAATTGATAATTCCTACATGTCCAAGCAAAAACATACCGAAAAAGGAATCAAAGTTGAATATGTTCAGTTTTACAGCAAAATTATTTGTTAGCGTGCACATTGTCATCAGATCTAAATAATATGTAGATATACATATTATACACACTTAATTTAAATTTAAACCGACCACTAGAAATGGGTGAAAAGTAATTTGCGTGGTTGGAAGACCATAAACAGATACTTACGAGAATGTGATGTGAAGCTAAATGAAAGGTAATAAAAAGCAAATGCAATCGCTCTCAACTTTATACTTAATGTACGAGTCCAGTGAAGGGTTTACGCTCACGACTCACAGAGCCGGCAAGGCCGTGCTGCGATGGCGTACGATCATTTCGTTCGTTTGATAACAGATATCCCTGTGTACACTGTACACAGGCCATTCGTTGGCCTCGCTCGTAAAGTTTTAACTGTATCTGTATACTAAAAAACTATTTAATTATTGAGAAGAGAAAGTCGTAGACGATTGTCGTTAAAATTATGAAGGTAATCATATTTAAATAATTAACAGATTAAAAGATCTAAAAGCGTGAGTATTTGCGGTTTAAACTTCAAAAATACGTTTTTAAAGGCATTTAAGGCCTTTCAGGCCTCGTCTGTAGACAGGAAAATAAAAAGTTTTCTTTTTTTGTAATTGTTGCACTAGAAGTGTTGAAGTTGCGTGAATAAGGAACGTACACAGTGGATGTTGACTGTACTCAAATAATAATACCATTTTGATTCGCAATGGTAGGTTTTATGACGAAACTCCGAAAAAAGAACTTTCAGTTCGATAGCTTACGCGTTACTTGTTTTATGAGCCTTTAAAAATAGGTGAAAAAGTCAATTTTTCACGTATTAAAATATTAATAAATAATAATACCATTGATGAAATGTATGGTAACTTTTTTATTGAAACTGTTGCGGTAAACGCAGGTTTTAACATAGCTGCAGAACAACGTTCTTAATTTCCCCATATAAGGTAGGAAGGTGTGACGGCACGCCTTCGGTTTAGTATGGAGCGTTTTTGGAAAAGTCCAAAAATGCGATTCTAACATGGAGTTATTATGAAATTGATATGAAAGTAGATTTTTCACCAGTATTTCTATTATTGAAAGGTCGATCTGTAACATACCAGAGAAAAGGAATATTGACAACTATATTCCTATTAAAGTTGGGCAATTATTCTGGTGGTGCTTCAATCCATACATTGCAATTCACGCAGCTTTACGGATATTGGACAGCTAAAGTGATTGCTTGTAATATTTGCGTCAAACAATAGTTACGCATGTTTAGTAATACTATGTGTTATGTATGGGAACATGTTAGTGGCTAGTTTGCTCACTTGCTACGTAGAATTATAAGACACTGACCATGCTTAAGACTTTCCAAACATCGGATTCTTGAAGGACGATGTCGGGCACTTGTACAGCGGGTTCTCGATGACGGCGTTGTCGGCTTCGATGTTGGAGTAGTTGGAGCCCGTCATGGGTAGCGCGCCCTTGCCCTTCCACATGACGTAGCCGGCGGCCGCCGCCACCATTGCTGCCAGCGCGGCGAGCACGCCGATCACCACGGGAATTGTTGCTAAGAAATATAAACATGAATTTACGCACTGCTTAAATACCTTTACACATAACATTATTTCATGCGCTTACGAAAACGAAAGATTCGCGATTGCAAAAATACCTACTAGGGCTAGCGGTGTAAAACTCAGTCCCTTGCCACGGACAGACTTACAGATATCGGACAGATGTAGGACCATTTTAAGAGTGGACATTTATATATTCATATGTACATATATTTAAAATATATATAAATAAAAACATCAATCACATAATAAAAATTGAGCACTGAGCGTCTAGAGCAATATTAATAGGACTCTAACTCCTACTTTCAGAAAAATGTGAGAGTGACGGATGCTTAACCATTTATTTATCACTTGCATAAACGAGCATCATAGACCAGCTGCTGCAAAAAAATATGTACCTACATTGATTCTATTCAATATTTTATAAGTTAGAATCTATTAAACCATCGTATTTTCAAGATATTAACATATGCTAAAATAATCGAAGGCAATCGCTCAATGTTGTTTTAGGATTTACAAGACAATAGGTTAATTGTTTATTTGGTATCTGATAATTATGACGAACCGCAGCTGCTTCTACATATGCAAAGAACGAACGGACGGCGGAGTACGATACAACTGTACAAACGGATGGAACATTATTTTACCCTGTACTTTTCAATGACCATCGCTTAGAGTTTATCAAAATAAGTAAAGTCGGTACGCTGTGTACAGAAATCACATATACCTTAGACACATTAGAAGTGACGTGGCGTCAAACAAACTCTTGAAAAGCATGAACAATTTGAAACAAAATTGGCTTACGTTTTCCTCAAGAGCAATACAAAACGGTGCCAAAGCCTGTACACCAATAGAGAAGCTACGAGAAGCAGAACCGTATTCTTCATTTAGACGCATAGCTGTTGAGTCCTTTTTCTTGTTTATTAATACGGATGACTATAAGAAAACCTTTTATGGCGTGAATAATCAAACAAAACCATATATCAATAATATGATGCAAATTGTATGACAATAGGGAAAAACAATTTCAAATGAGGTAAGATTTATGCATCGTGCGACACAAGTATCAATTGCGTGGCTTACATACTGACTTATCAAATGAGGTAAGATTTATGCATCGTGCGACACAAGTATCAATTGCGTGGCTTACATACTGACTTATCAAATCAGAAAATGCTCAGTAACGTTCATTTCAAAACTTTGGTAATTAAATCTTGTTCGTGCAAGTTAGCTCTTCTATAAATGCATGATCACAATAGCAGGATTTTATTTTTGTATAACGTCGGAACAAACAGCTTATACTGGACTTTAATTCGATTCGAAGAAGAGGAAAGTAATTGTGAAACATATCATGTGGATACTCTGACTGTAGTCATTAGTTACAATAATTACAATGTTACGTGCTCAGTATGTGCAAGATATAAACGACGATATGCACCCTACTTAAATGATGGCACTCTTCTTAGAACGAACGAGTGAAAGGTCTAAAAATAGTCTGGTGAGGCAGTGGGTGCCAGATGCGATGGTAAATATGTATAATTAAACAATTTTAGTCATTAAAGTTGCGATTGGATTGGACTTGACAGTAGTTTACAAAACCAGTAAGTAAACTCGTTACTTGGAACAATACATCTACTATTGATGCATCGGTTGCATTGTTTTAAAACATTTTTTCCTAATAGCTAGGATGAAATCATCGATCATCTTATCTCATGGAATCACAAGATCGTTTTTTGTGATAATACCAGGCGGTATTGCACATAAAAAATGCCTACCTTACGGTATGTAAAATTGTCTAAAAAAAATTGTATTATAATTGTAACTATTGCGTCATTAAAAATCGATTCACTTTGTATAAAATTACCTCCATTGCCTGGACCAGCTATGTACGCCCCGGAAGTGCCAACGTCTTTCCGCATCATGTGAATGACTCCTACAATCTTCGTAGCAGAATACTCCACCACCTCAGATTCCACAGTCATGCTGCAGTTCACCCACAACTTCCTATAAGAATCATATTGATCTTCCAGCAAACTTTGATTCCATTTCTGGATTAGTCCATTGTGGCAAAGACCTGGGGATGTATAATAATAATAATAATATACCGTGTATTTAGCTCGAATTCAATACAAATTTAAAATTTTGAGATTTTTAGTTACAATAAGCTCTCTCCTGACCACACGACGTTATCGTTTCTTAGTCCTCGGTTTCAGTGCGCTCTCCGTCACTACTACAAGGCGTATAGTAATAATGGAGGACAATGACGTCACACCACCGACCAAATATTAAGATAAAGTCAATGATTAAAAAAAACAGTAATACCGTTCAAAGGGTCAGTTTCGCATGGTCCCTCTTTGTGATTCTTCAGGCAGTCAAAGAGGCAATCGGTGTCCTTTATCAGCGAGCAAAGGTCTATGCAATCGTTTTCTGGGTCAAAGTATTGGGTTCCTTGTATTTGAACATTGTCGTTGCACCGACATTTGTGGCATTCATCGCATTTGCCGTTGCCCCAACACTGCTGACAAAATTATTATAAAAAAATACCATTCTTTCATTCAGTTCCAAATAAGTATTTACTGGAGTACCTACATACACATAAATAAATATTATTAATATTGCATGTGATGTACTTAGAATTTTTCATAGGTAACATATTTAAAATAGGTACCTACTTTAAGCATGTAATCTTTTATTTCATGTAATCTAAGGAGTTGGGACTATGTTTTAAAAAAGTATGAAGGGAAGGGTAAGGTAAACGCCCCAATGTTTGACACCCAAGTTCCCATAGTTGACACCCTGTTCTTCATCTCTATTGCAAAATTGATGGTGGAAAGTGCCAGGTATAAAGGTAGTGGCGACCCTTGGGACATTGACTTGTATACCTATCCAGCGTGTGAGCCTAGAGACTTACTTCGTTAGATGAAGAATTGACACACGACTGCGACACGTCACCACGTGGCGGGCAATACTTTTTCTCACAAAAACTCCCGTGCCTGTTAACAATAATTCAATCTTAAATCATAATTTTATAAATAACAAGTGGATATTATTTGACAAATGGATATTTGTTTTGTTTGTAATGGCTGTATTATGCTCTTATGGTATAAAAAACGTTTATTCTTTTAATTGGATATTGACGGAAATTCCCCGTTTAAGATCATTCAAAATCTAACTTTGACTTTACACAAAATATTAATTACGAGAAGAAACACATGTATATGTTATGATAAACTTGTTACCTGACATACATTGTATCTATCTAACATCGAAAGGGTTGGTTACCGTTAAAATGGCGCTAACGGCCGTCAGCACAACGTCAAATTCCCCATACTATGGGATTTAACGTACGCATCCTACGATTACAAATGGTTCGAATCCCTTATTTATAAATTCCTAAATAATAAAGTTATGAATACTTACATTTCATCATTGCACTGACACGAGCCGCAGGTGAAATTTCCGAACTCGTTACAAGTGACTGAATCGACCTGCACTTCGTCAGAACAGTCACAGGCACAGACCACGTGATACTTCAGTGTGACACTTTCATCAGTCCCGCTTATTCCAATTCTGACGTATACATCTTCGGATTTTGATTTCGTTGAGCAAACGTCAGGGTCTATTGTTGCGGTGACGTCTAGCATGTATTTGCCGGCGTCTTGATGAAGGTTGAGATTTATTTTGAAGTTATTAGGTGAACTCTTGTTCGAAAATTCAAATGTTGGCTGTGGACAAAGCAATTATTATCTTTTACTGACGACATGCGAGTGACAATTAAAATTACATTTCGTGCGGGTATAATTTGTCTTTTTGTGTATAATTTGTATAATTATTATCTACTTTAAATTGCGTCGTCAGTATTAATGATGCAAGACGATATTAAAGCCAGATTAGCTTATGATTTCGTATAAGAGTTTTAATACACACCAAATCTATAATAGTTCTCAAAATATTTCATTTGTCTTTTTTCATTGGGCAAACATTTGATGTTGGGAAGTCGTCGGAGCGCGAGGACTCGCACTTGATCAGTTTACAAATATTACAAAAACTTTATTCTAGGTGGTGAGTATACAGAGGTATCCCGTCTTTTCGCGTAACTGTATTTCCCAAACTATTTTATTTCCCAGCTCGAACTTTCCTCCAAAATATTGTTTCAAATTCAGTAGGTTAGGTTAGGTTTGCCTTATAAAAAATCTAAAAGACTGTACAGCTTCAAAGAAAAACTGCCATGTTAGTTACTGATGGCTTAATAAAAACTGATTTCGCCCGTTAAATGGTTGCCATTTACAAGCTGGTCGACGGAATGTTTAATATTTCAGCCGTTATGATAACAGTGCATGTTGACTTGGGATACTTTGTAGTAATTTACCCTTAGAACACCCTTTATTGCCGGGGGTCGGAGAAGTTGCAGTTGCACGAGAGGTGGATTCAAAGATGGCTGAGCCGTTTTTTCCACGTACGTGTCCTTGAATACGTGGCCCGGCTGGGAATAGGACTCCTCATTTGTAATTTCATATCTATCTTCGGGACACCAACCATCTTTGGCACCCATTTCACTTTTGCATTGTTTCTCCTGAAACAAAGAAAATTCATATAGTTTAACAATGGCTTTGAACAAAATTGTTAATTTTTATAATAATCCTGGAAAGTTACATCTTAGAATTATAATATTTAGCTAAACGAAAGTTCTGAAAAACATTACAGTAAGACCTTCCATTTTATGGCAGTCGTAGGGCTAAGTATTTCTTATAGCTCTATAAGAAATTTTGTATTTTGTCATTGTTTATGTCATGTCAAAGAAATGTCCAGGTCAGCTGCACGCCAGACACCAGTATACAACCACGATCACTTTGAAAAGCGAGTACAACTTGGAAGGAAATATTTATGCAGCAATTGATGCATCCGTAGCCAAGAGGATTAGATGTGACCGGAAACAAAGCATCCACCAGTTACCGAACGGTGTGTTCGCAGCGCCTGAGAATGTGCACGACGTGTGAAGGTGTTTCTACGTGGGCATGTGCGGTACACAGTACACAATATGATGTCAATGATTTTATAAAATACAAAATAGAAATATCATCAACATCAATTAAACAATACGACGGTACATGGAAGAGTAGACATTAAGTAATCTTCTTTTTAGAAGTGGGCAAAAACATATGTAGATAGATGTATGTCAAAAATATCTAAACATTTGTCATCTCATTGCATGTTACACAATGTTGAGTATTTAGAAAACCCCGACTGAAAAATATAATAACCTCGTGTCACTCGCAAATTTTAGACGAATCTCACGAAACCTCGTATGTTATCAAGTTGTTAGGTAGCAGAGCGTGCAAAAAAATTAACTTATACAAATTTACACTAAATTTGAAAAACATAACCCTTTTTCGACATAGTAAGGGTAAAAATGTAGAGCTGACGTCTAGCATCCTGTAATAATTTTCAAGAATGCTCTGTAAGTTGCACGTCGCTCCTTGTATGGCACTGGCTCGTATCCTAGACGAGTATTTATACAAATAGGAGTGCTAATGAAGCCGAGATTGAAATTGGTTGAAATCGTTTACATTGACCATCGCTGGATATCTGGATCAGGCTAGCATTATTTAAAAGAAATGAAACCTTTTGTTTGTTTTCACTTATCTATAGTATCCAAACTAATCCATACTAATATTATAAATGCGAAAGTGTGTCTGTCTGTCTGTATGTCTGTCTGTTACCTCTTCACGCTTAAACCGCTGAACCGATTTGGATGAAATTTGGTATGGAGATAGTTTGAGTCCCGGGGAAGGACATAGGCTACTTTTAATCCCGGAAAAATCCTCTTATTCGCGATAAACGAATTTAAGGCAGACGAAGTCGCGGGCAGAAGCTAGTGTATAATAAAATTAATAAAAATGCCTGTACGTACATTGAAAGTATAGTTTCAGAACAATTAGTGAAAACGGCTACTTGAAGATCGTAATCGAAAACTTTTTTATTTTGATTTTTTTTGTATATTTTTAAAAAGTAGCCTATGTCCTCCCGGACATAGGCTACTTTTTATCCCGGAAAAATACTCTTATCCGCGATAAACGAATTTAAGGCAGACGAAGTCGCGGGCAGAAGCTAGTGTATAATAAAATTAATAAAAATGCCTGTACGTACATTGAAAGTATAGTTTCAGAACAATTAGTGAAAACGGCTACTTGAAGATCGTAATCGAAAACTTTTTTATTTTGATTTTTTTTGTATATTTTTATGTAGGTATGTGTCTCTGCGGCTTCAATGCACTACTACGGCTAAAATATTTGAAATACTTTAGGTGCACAAGTAACTGCACACGATATGGATACTCTTTACCCTGTATGCTGGAATAAAAAAGAGGGTTGTAACTTGTACTCCTCTGCAAACGAAGTTCTAGAAAGCAAAAACTTTAAATTGGATGCTTATGTTCAATAAAAGAAGTGAAATGATAAAAATACCACGACATATTGAACCGATTACCTTGAAACATAGAAATTAATTTCGATGAAATTTCCTTTCAGACAAAAAAAAGAGGCACAGACGCCTTCGCATAACTTCTAGTAGTCTCGTAAATCAATTAAGTACATACATAAATATATAGTTATGTAAATCAGTGTCACTTTTATGATGCTTTATATCTTTGGAATGTCGTACGGCGCCACCGAGCTGGTTTCAGTATAATGATTGGCTCGCTTAAGGCGGACATGCACTTAATGCTTTGTGCATATTGCATATCTGCACATTACTGTTCCCTTTAGTATCATGACCGTTTATTGTATTACTTTGTCGACCTATTTCTTTTAGGCGTTGTTTCGAAATGTAAAAGTGTTAACTTGATTTTAAGTCTAAATAGGAAAATATATCTAATTTAGGGCAGACTCAACCAATCTGGAGTAAGGCATATTCTGAAATTTAGTAACAAAGTCACATAGTGTAACATTGACTCTAGGAACGTACATTATCTCATGTTGGTCGAATATAACTTCAGCAAGTATTCTAAACAGAGACAGTTCGACATTTCGTTAACTGCAGATTTCTTGTATGATTTTATGGACATTGTTTGTGAGAATTTAATAATGAACGTAAGTAAGCCGAATCCAAATATATGTTTCATATTAAAATAGTTTTTGATATATGAGAAGTGAACGAAAAAAATAAAAACTGGGCAAGTGCATGTCGGACCATGCTCAGTGTAAGGTTCCGCAGCCGTTCATACCAAAAAATTCACAGTACAGATGAAAAACATGCAATATGAAAAAGTACACTAGCAAAAGAGCGCATCTCCACGGCACTTTTTTGTTGAGAAGCACCGTTTTTCGGCAATAACACAAAAACGGTATATTCGATCATGTTCAAAACAATTTTCGTTGAAAGTATTTATTAAACTCTATCTTTGTAATTTTTTTCATATTTTTTAGACATACCGTATAAAAAATAGAGGGGGTTTAATAGGGGGCAATTTATTAGCATTCATTTCAGAGCGATAATTTCCGAAAATATCCGCAATATCAAAAAAAAATTAGAAATATCAATATGACTTTAAAAGATGTGCTAACATTTTTTCAGTTTCGGTTACAGGCATGGAGTGCCCCCCTAGATTTTCCAAATTGTATTATTTAACCATTTAACTTGTACAAGACATCTATACTCCAAATTTCATCAATGCACATCTTGTAGTTTTTGAATAAAATGCCTGTGACATTCAGACGGACGGACGGACGGACAGACAGATGGACATGACGAATCTATAAGAATTTCGTTTTGCCATTTTGGCTACGGAACCCTAATAAGAGAGCGGTCATCTCTAACCTTTGGACATCTTGTTGTAGTAGTGCTTTCCAGATTGCTTCTTAGAGAATTGAAAGCTTTGGTAAAGTCGATAATACCTATGTAGAGCTCCTTCCTATATTCCTTTGTTTTCACTATTATTTTTGATACTACGTGAAAGTGTGGTGTGTTATGGACTTATGGTCGAGAATTTCTTCGGAATCTAGCCAGTTTTAGTAGTTGGTTCTCATCTACGATTTTTTCCAGTGTATTTAAAATTACTTCTGTGTAAACGTTGTATAGCCCGGCTAACTGAGTCGGTAGAGTGTGAGACGCTAAAAACGTAGTATGTTCTAAAATGAAATCTCCACCATTACATATTATATCGTACGACGACTAAAAATTGAATAAGAACTGAACTCGAATCATTCTAATGTTGCACAACTCTTTGTCGTTTTATAATAATTTGCTTTACTTAATTATTCATGTGACACATGATTTATTCATCGGTGGGAACTGCTAATAGGACAAAGGTAACTTGTTGTTTGTATCATTAGCATGGTTGTAAATAAACATAGTTTAACAAGTCTTATACTGTGAAATGATGATGTTATTGCTTACATTAGTATGATATAATAGTTACTATTTAAAAATATATTCGGTCTTTTTATTTCATATCATGCTATGATACAGAAATATCACATACCTACTGAAATTGTAGTGTTTTTTTTTATTGTGGATTTTTGTTCTCCTTAGGTTTTCAAAAACCTGCTGACATTTTAATAATAATATTAATAATAATTATTTTTCAATTCATTACAATAATTATTACTAATAATAATAAACTAACACATACATACAATAAGGATTTTAAAACCCTAGATTAAGAAGTTGGACAAGTGTTAAATCAACCACGGTTTTAAGCAACTCATCTGTCTTTACTTTTAATGGAACTAAATTCAAGAGTAAACATACTGACATTTTATTTATACTGTGAAATATAAGTATGTGATACTGAAAGGTTTTATTATCGTCGTATCTAAGCACAATTAAAAGGGCAATATACCCTAGAAGTGCGGTTCGCGTTCCGTGGGTGTGCAATAGAAATGTCGGTGATTGTGCTTCCGTCCCTATTCCGATACCATCTGGACCGTACAGCCTTTCTTATTTGCTGCGTTTTGGTTTGCTCTCGCTTGCAGTGAAAAGGATAAAGTGAGTGAAAGGCAGCTGGGTCGTTTCGAATAGGCCGGTTGTGTGGGCGGCAGGGTGCGTACTTCTACCCACAGAGCACGCGCCTCCCGCGTTACGACATCCTATACCTAGGAGTAAACTATCCGTAGAAATGAAATTGCAGTTAGACAAGATGAAAGACTTTAACAGGTTATCTTGCGTAGTTGGTGTTGTCTGCGTGCTGTTAATTTATCTATCTATCCCTTTAATAAAAAGTACTCGTCAAGATATTTATGTAATTCTTGTAACATGTTTACAATACCTCATAGACAACAAAAAGGCTAATAATAACAAAATATACATACAGTGGAACATATACAACCCTACCCTTTTTTTGGAACGGGTAATAACAAAAATTAAACCTAGTGTAGTTTAAAATTTACCGTATTAAGTTTCGAGATAGGGATATAATAGAATTAATGAAGGATAGATTATAAACCGATTGTGTTCACGAATATACAAAGGCATATATCACCTCAATGGTACAGGAAAGCGAATGTGGGACGCAAGTCGTTGATCTGCCTTGAGAACCGAACAGGAGAGCGATGACCGATGAGTATTCGAGTATGGACTGTCCAATTATTTGTTCCATAAATAATATTTTTTCGAGTGCCCAGATTTTTTGGAATGTAGTTTTTACGGATATTTATGTAACAAACATATATCAGAAGTGGATTGAGTGACACTCAAATAAATCAATGCGTCATCGACTTGGCTATGGAATTCAAAAATTCCCTAGTAGTGATGTGCCGCTAGGGAATATTCTCGGGCATTTCCTTCCTTCCCGGAAATATTCCTCAAACCGGAGACCATTACAAGTAGTATAACATAATAAATTAAATATTAAATTACTTCGTTTTGACGTATCATATTCGGCAGAAATAACATGTTGAAATAAAAAAAAACTGTTATTAGTTATTTAATATGTATTTTCCAGTCCGGTTCCTTATTATTTTTTCATTAATATTCAACAGATGAAGAAAATTGTTTGTGTCAGTGAGGCATACTGAATAAAACAAACCTTATCGAATGTTACATTGCATATTTTAATGAGTATAATACATTTACAATATGATTAAAATAATAAAATGACACAACCATGTAAAACAAAATATTTAAATAGTATTTTGCGACGTACATTGAATGTTTGTCTGAGCGTTATGTGCTTGCGTCTCTTTCCCCAATCCCAACACGTTTGCTGTCCATTTTCCTCCTGTATGAAGCAGAACTCCAATTGTAATAGCTCGGCTCAGTCGTACTTCGTAAACAATGAAACTGAAAAGTAAAGTGTTTGCCCATTTTTCTTCAATGATTTATTGTTGCAATACTTGCAATGTCGTGTATACATTTAAAATGCCACGAAGTTCGCCGGTCATTTAACTTGATTTCCGAAAACACCCAGTGATGTGCACGGTTATGACAGTTCGTAGTAACTCATTACTCATTAGATAATGAAAAAATATTAAAATCAACCTTTTATTTTTATTCTCGAGACCAATTGAAAACTCCTCAGAAACAGGGGAACATTGGAAATATGAATGAATTAATGAATGATTTATTGCGTAATAATATTGGGCTATATGAGCAGTTGAACATACTTGACAATTGTTTCTCCAAGATTCTACCTTTGCAGGTGTACACGCACTAAGTACTTATTCTTAAAATACCCATGCTCCCGGGGAATTCACATTTACAGGTGATTATTTACTGTGCTTGGGTAAGTTTTAACTAGTTAAATATCCGCTTTTGTGTGAGAAAGCATAAAACATGTTTTACATAAACAAATATAAAATTCCCCTATATCCCCCATACTTGGAATACTCCCGGGAACGGCACATCACTATTTCCGAGGAGTTAGGAAACTCCCAAAAACAATAAACGAATTATTTCTTTGTCTCATATTAAACAGCTACAATTATTTGTGAAGTAGGCATTTAATAATGGAGTAGCAAGCACGTTGTGAAACCGTAGTTAATATTTGTAATAGAAATAGAGCTAAAAACATAGAAAGGGAATATGTCCAACAATAATGTAAAACATGAATTTAATCGAGATTGTTGAGTACACGTTACTGGGGGCACCTGATGCCAATAGTGGGTTAATCACATGTTTTCTGTTTTTGTTGTACCCCTTTTATCAAAAAATCCCGATTTAGGAGGTTAGGTTTCCGAATTCTGCAAAATAAACCTTAAGCTCTATAAAATACCCCGAGCTCCTGCTCTAATAATAGAGCAGGAGCTCGGGGTCCCCATACCAATGAACCTTTCATCCGATATTATAACGATATTGTAGGGATTCCTCACACAAGTCAATGACCTATAAGGAGACTACAGACTTCTAAAATATGTGACTAATACTGGCAGCTATACATACGTAGTCTGGCGGAAAAATCGACGCTATTCTCTTGGCTCTACTCCAACGTTGGCAATTTAGTTTAAAAGTTCTCCGTATAACAGAGATGCATTAATCTTTAAAATTTTAGACAGAAAACAATCAGTTCCTCGCACTTTTCCTACTCTTTAATAGACAAACTTAAAGCCAATACTTATATGAGAACTCTGTTTGGTCCTATCCTTTTTGTCAAATTAGTTTATAAGTTCTTATTTAACTTCATTAATTCTTTCGTATATTAATGTACATGTAGTTTGGATGACGTAGTAGGATTTTGTGGATATGTTGGTTATCTAGGCAGTTTTTTATTTTTATTCATCACTAGAAGGTGCACGCAACTTCTTTCGCGGAGGAGAAAAAGTCATTACTACTCTTTTTTTGATCAGCGTAGTCGGGTAAAAAGTATCCTATAACTATCTGAAGATACTCAGCTACCCGTGTACTAAAAATAGTTGAAAGCCGTTGAGCTCATCTTGCGTGATGAAGCCACAACAATACATACAAAAATCAAAAAATCCAAAAAAAAAGATTTTTTGCTTTAGTGATATCCAAATATTCCGTTACAATATATTTTTTGAAAATATCTTCAATGTACTGGCATTTTATTTGTAAAACTTTTTAATATATTCTGACCTACATATTGGTATCTAAGTATAAATATCGGAGTAATTTAGTAGTTATGAATAATGGTGGCAAGTTTAATGAATGACACGGAAAATAAATAAAAATAAAATATTGCAGTTTTTATTTTAAAAGTATCCTCAATCAATCTCATATAATACTTACCTAAAATTGTATCAAAGAGCAATGGATTGTTGTTCGCTCATAAATTTTGAAACAAACTTGTCCCCAGAGTTGAGGGAATGTCGATAAGAAAGTATTACCTGTATGAGTTGTATGTAGGTAAATCCTAAATCAAGTTTTGTTAACAAGAGTAAATGCACATGTGTTACGTGACAGTATCAATTGAACTTCCTCCTAATTACTAGTATACGGTACTCATATCATATCAGTGATAACCAACGTTTATTACAGCAGCTTGCTGCCGTAACACAGATGTCGGTACAAAATAAAAAGCTGTACCGTTAAGAGGGAGATCAGATTCCTCCGATTGCGAAGCTGACCCACAAACTGGCAGATAACGCCCTTTGTGATCTTTATGATTTTTGTAAAGGTAAAGGCAAGTTACGCAACGTGTTAACTCTCCAGTGTTTACGCGGCACTAAATAATGTTAATAGGTGAACGTTTCGACGCCTTAATTGCATTGATTGATGTGCAACTGAAGCAGAGTCTTTCCTTTTATAGTTGAATCTTTCACTTTTACTGTAAAAAGACTAAAACAACCCAGTTAAGAGATTACTTGACACAAATAAAACATGACGGTAGACAAAATAATACCGCAAGCATTGCACAAAAAAACAATGCACACTCTGTGAATCAAGCCATTTTTAATCCTAATAGTAACCGGGACAACACTGATGAAAACACCAACCCTCATACACGTAAAAATAAAACCAGTATGACATTTATATCACCGAATTATATTTTAATGATACCCACTAGCCCCCACGACATTCAAATTATCATTATTCATTATACATAAAAAAATACTAACAGTACTGGTTACGTCGGCATATCTTGCAAAATTGTAAAAAAGTAGCACTCATTACATCACCACTAATTTGCTATACTCGTATTAGAATACGAACTTCTGCATTCAAAAAGGGAAGTTCTTTAAAAAAGGTGACGAGGAATACATGAATAACTATAGACCAATAGCTATTTTACCAGTTTTCTCCAAAATAATAGAAAAAGATATATTAAATCAATACTTTTAATCTAAATATTTGACTTGATTGTGGCTGAGCAAAAAGGTTTTTGGAAAAACAAGTCCATTAACATGGCAATTATTGAACTATTACAAAAAATATGGCTGACACTGACAAAAAGAGACCGGTGTGTGATGGATATGAAGAATTTTTGCACAATGTTTGACTAAGCAAGCTATATAATTATGGAATACGCGGTAATATCCATGATGTAATAAATTCATTTTTAACTGGAAGGAAACAAATTGTTACACTTGATAAAAAAGGTTTAAAATCAAACACAGAAATTACTGTAGCATCTGACTACAAATCAATTTTCCACCCTCAATAGTGCTCGTCAGCGTGATAAAATATATACAGGACTATTTAAAACCGCATGACACCAAAAAATTTACGATAACTACCTAATCACATACCTACGCTAGAAGATTTAATAACTTTTAAAAAGAAGCTGTATAACTTTTTAGTACAAAATTCATATATATCACATATACCAGAATGCCTAGCGGGCACTATGTGAACTTTGTTTTATTAAATTTATAGTACATTACTGCAGACGCCGGGAAAGAAGGGCTTGCCGGGTGAGTAGGTATAGACGGCCGACCGTAGGGAGGATAGTGATATTCGTATCACTATCCGACCTCCCTACAGTCAGCCGTATTCGTACAGCCGGCTTCGGCCGGCAAGCACTTTTCACGGCCAGAGGCATGTATAGTGCTTTTCTCAAACATATGCAATGAAATAAAAAAATACACCACTCAAAAACTACACGATAAAAGTTTTTGAAATTTTCCCTTCAATCCCTCCATAATGTTTTTTTTTTTACTGAAGTCGTCTGTATTTCGCGTGTGTAGTGTTCGAGTAGACCCTTAGGGCCGTTATACACAACCTTTATAATAAGAATCGTAATTTGTATAATAAATAAAATAATTGCAGAGGATTTTAAATATTGTCTATGGTCTCTGGTGACTTACTTATATATAGACAATATTTTAAATTTATTCATCAACATAATGAATCATACAGATTTGTGTTCTTAATATCAGTTCGTGTGTAATAGGCATATTTTTGCGGATATTTTTGGTCCGACAACCATCCAGCCACTGGAAAAAAAACAGCAGTTGAGCCTTGGTTTTTTTTTTTTTTTTTTTTATGATTATAGCTGTTTAGCCTGTTCATGAACACTGACGCCATGTTTAAATAAAAATTAAAAAATATTACTTCGCGGCCTAGGCCTTCAATTTTGTATGAAATTCATTTACAGTTCTTTCGAGTCGTTCCGCCCGAAACGTGATATTGACGTGACGACATTTCAGTGCATGTTTGAGAAAAATCATTTTATTAAGTTTTCTTTCAACAATGCATGCGCCATCCTGACCACAGCTGGTAATCTTCGTATAACAAAACGCGTACGTTAGCGCCATGTTGTTTTAATGTTGACTGACGTTTTTCTCTGCTGTGATTAGCTGTTGCTTTGTCAATACACTCGTCTTGTCATCTATATATTATTTGTCGAAATTCATTCTGTCACTGTCACAGTAATGTGTTATCGAGTGATGTCCTTGTGTTTATCCTGTCTTGCTTTTTGCAAAATATTTTAAGAGTGCTGTGTTTGTAGAACTTTGCGAAAGGACGCTCTTTTACACCATTTCCCGTGCTCTGAGAAAAGACTTAGTGGTTGAAGTGTTTAAATCGTGATGATCTTGCAAAATTATCGCCCGCAGAACTAGCAAACATTATGGCCAAGAATTCATTTTGTTTATTTGACTGCGCCGAGCACGAAACTATTCTCAGTCATTTCATTTCATTGCTCTGACTGTCCGCTTTACAATTATGAATTGGTGCAACACAACCAACAAAATATTAAAGGGGACACAGAAGGGGACGCAATACAGAAGAAAGCTTACGACAAATTTAAAAAGAAATTAAAAAATAAATCTTTTAACAATTAATGTGATAAAACACACATTTTTTGCCACTGAGGTTATAATTCTCAACATATAATTTGATCACGTAAATACAATTACTGAAGTTACGTGTTCAAATTTACGTGCTGGGAACTATTCATTAGACCTCATTCAATGAACCTAGACCACTTTGGCTGAATACGTTACGATCCCTTGCCATATTGCAATCTCGAATAGAAAAAAAAATTAACGTCAGTCAACACTAATCGTACAGATTAAATATAGTTGTCTAGTGCAAATAATATTTGTTTCTAAGTTGGCAGTCTGATACGTAGTATCTCTTATTAGTCTGTGATCCTGACTCAAAATATACGTATGCCTTGTGGCGAGACATGGAGATACATTTATATGATTAAATGTAACACCTACAAACCTAAATATCTTTACAAATAAATTATTTGAATTTGACTCTGGTCTGACTTCTTTCTTATCATCTGTATTGTGCAACACAAAAATGGATCCATTTCTAAGCATACGATGGGTTAATCCTATTATCCTACCTCAATCCCCATATAGATAAAAAACAGGGTGGAGTTTATTAGTAAAATAAGGCTGTCAAGGATTGGGACGTATATCATACCTACAACTTCATAAGAATTGGTTATATAAAACAATGAATTCATTATAACTCTCTCTTAGTGGTTAATTTATTTAATGATCACTTGGTCGCATTTTTCGCATTCTCTCCGCTATACCTATTTAGTTAAGAAAACCGTACATTTAAGTAGACTGTAGCAAATTTTAATTGTCTTTAAACGAGTTTGCTTTCATTTCAATTACAAGCGGTGTTTTTGAAGACTTTTTGCAGATCTATTGTGAAACAGATTTGCAACCACGGTCGGAACCCATCATGCATTTTTAACCTTCATTAATGTGACGCTTTTTGTTGATAGCTGATTAGAAAGTCAATTAAAGTAGGTCGAGAGTCATTCTTTAGTGTCTTAGCTATTAGCCATGTAGTCTATTAAGTTGTATCCTATCCTACTATAAAAAAGTGAATGTTTGTGAAGATGTTAGGATATTCGTAACTCGCTGCAGGTATATGTTAGTAAGTAGCAACTAGGTTTTTCAATGTATGACGTGCAGTTTCAGAATGATATGGGACAATATTTCAGGGAATGGCGTATCAGTAATTATATGGCACAATTACATGAACCCGGTAGCCTTTTACACATTTCGTGACCGGATAAGTGTAATTGTGCCATTTCAGTTAGGAAATACGTAATAATTGGTAGCAAATTAACATTGAATTGTTGTGAACTAAAATACCTATATATCTCTCTGCCATAGTTTATCAGAAAGAAGAAGTTTGAAATTAATTATGCTGTAAGGTAGTCTTCTAAACGTGCTTCACGGTGATGTCAGTCACTAAGGTACGAAATTTACAAGTATCAACTATTAAGTACACAATTCGCAGACGTTGAGACTTGTGGAAGCGACAGCCCAATAAAACGATAATAATTACCATTGTCGTCGTTAATTGTCTGTCGTTAAGCAAGTTGAGAATAAATGATGCATTAAGAAGGCTGGTAATTAAACTTTATAATCGAACCAGCCATCATCGTGACATTCGCTGACCCTGTTTCATCAACGAAGCCCCGAAATAATGCTCCCGATCAAAATGCCAATGTCGTAGGTGAAAATGAATGACTCGCGACTCTGTCACATGGAGTGACATTAATTTCACGGCATAAATGGGTGGTAATAGGTACATTCACGCTTGTTTACGAAATATGGGTTCGTCATACCATCGCTATATCGAATGTCACTGCGTCTGACATTTATTTTTATTAAAAACCCATTACCTTGAAATCTGCTTACTGATATTGCGTGTGATAGCAATGGTTATGGGTGTGATTTAATTAGCTAGAGGTCCTAATTAAGAGGCGACATGCACAAGCGTAGAAGATAATTTAAAACATGATTGATAACACCCGTGGCCGTATCGTCAGTATGCTATAGCGATCATGTAAGTGTTCCAACGATTACACTTGCTGACATTAAAAATTGTGTAACGTTTTTTTATGTCCAAACATGAAATTAGGTCGAGTTGTATTTATAATTTCTCGGAATGGTGTGCGCGGATGTTTCCACGTTTCGTGTGTACCTACACTTGGATGCCTGTTTATAGGACGCTAACTGGAAGTAAACGTAACGATTACTTTGTTAACTGTTTGATAAACTTTTGTTTTTCGACAGAAAGACGTTGAAAAGTTAACGAACTTTCCATTTTTGGTGTTCACAATTCAACTATTTTTTTTACAATATAATATCATACTAGCTTTTGCCCGCAACTTCGACCGCATATTACTCGAATTTCAAAAAAATCCTTCCTTAGTGCGCCTTTACATACATCTCTATCGGAATACGTGTTTCAATTCTCGTATTCCTACCGTCGGTAGATTAGGCTAATGCATTGTATGTCAATAGTTATAAGTCACGTTACTTTTTTATATACTTGAACAATGAAAAAAAAAGTAATAATTGGACAAATTGAGATTAAACTATTGACAATATTGAACATTAGGTAGTTTTTATAAATACTGAAAAAAATATTGCTATACTTCTTTATATACCATATAAAAAATAAATAAAAATAACCCCCCCTCCCCCCACTTCCCATTTAAACCATTTAGGGAACGAAATTAGCTGTTTTAGTTTTAAATGTACAGTACAGTCCCTCAAGTCCCTTATTTCACCCCTTTCAGGGATGAATTTCCAAAAACGTTGAAATTGTTTTTTCTAGGTTTTTAATGAAGAGTAAATACGCGAAATATTATACCAGTTACCTTTTCAAATGTTCACAGGTTTTACATACAAAATGTTAACTTCTATTCTATTTAACCCCTTTTTAGGAATGAATTTCCAAGAATGCTGAAATTATTTTTCTTACTTTTAAATGAAGACTAGTGTCTACTACTAGTCTTCATTTAAAAGCGATAGCTATATGCGAAATATTATAACAGTTAATCAAATAATTACATAATAATATGTTCTCTATACAAACTTTCAACTCCAATTTATCCCCGTTAGTGCATGAATTTCCACAAATGCTGTAATTAGTTTTCTTATTTTTAAATGAAGAGTCTATACGCGAAATATTATAAGAGTTACTCAAATAATTACAGGTTTTGCATTCAAACTTTCAATTCCAATTTAATCCCGTTAGAGGATGATTTCCAAAAATCCTTTCTGAATCCTTGCCTACGTTATAAATAGTGTTTACTGTGAAAATTTATATATATATATATATAGGTTGTCTGGAAGAGATCGCTCTTTAGCGATAAGACCGCCTATTGTCTACCGTATTTTATGTTAAGGCTCTATTGTACTGTTTCTGTTGTTGGTGTGCAATAAAGAATTGTTGTATTATATTGTATATACAGTAGATAGATTTACTGTATTACTTTTTCTATCATCGGGCTAGTAGCCTCTGGCTATGTCTCAATAAAATTATGGTAAAATTGACAATGACGGCAGTCTTTTGTTCTTCGTAATGAGTGATCCATCTCATTCTTCATGATAAGTGTTTGTTCGGAAGTGGATATTTTGTACGAGTATTAACTAATTCAATCATATTTAAGTATTACAGACTTGACGCAAGAGCAACCGGATATGCTTATCAAAAATGTATTAACATAGATTTGTGGTTTATTTCAGCCTACCAATACTGTAGTAAAACAATATGTAGTTAGTACGTATGAACCCATTTTCAATTTTAGGGTTCGTACCAAAAGGTAAAAAAGGATGACATTACAGACAGAGACGATGTCAGTCTGTAAGATTATTACAGCGCTACATATCTCAGGAACTACTTATCTTATATATTTACAATTTAGAATAACTATAAACATGGCAAGCTGAAATGTATTGCAAATGATAAATTTTAAAATATACTTTTGTTTTCTAAGAGAAATTACCAAAATGAGAGTCGGAAAATTAAAAGTCTTGGCACTGGGTACTGGGTCAAGTAGGATATCATTTAAAAAGGCTTGACTTGCACATTCTTGAAACATTTTTTTTTATAGTTCGGTAGTCAACAAGGACCCGTTATAGTTTTGTCACGTCTGTCCGCAGCTTAGCTATTAGGACTAGAAAGCTGTAGGTAATTTGGCATGGATATACATATGAATCACGCCGATAATAGTAAAATAAATTTTAGAAAAAGTTACCATTTTTCGACTACCCAGAGTTTGGGATAGGTCTTTCACTAACTTTTAACAAAAAAGAAACCGACTTCAAAAAGATAAAAACCGGCCAAGAGCATGTCGCATTAGGCTCAGCGTAGGGTTCTGCAGCCGTTCATACGAAAAAATGCACAGTATCGATGATGCGATATGAAAAAGTGCTCTAGCAAAAGAGCGTATATACTTTTGTTGAGAAGCGCCGTTTTTCAGCAATAACTCAAAAACGGTATATCCGATCATACGTTATGTGGTCTTTTTCATCAGTTCCACTTCACCAATGTACATGTTCTCATACCAAAATTGCTATATTTATGCCTATAATATTCGAAGAGTTCCTTCAATAGGGAACATGCATGAAATTTTTCATCGCTTTTTTTAACAAAATATCAAATTACCGCAAAAAGTGAAATTTAAATTAAAATCGGTCAAGAAATACGCATGGTATAGGCATTTTAAATTACTAATTAGATAGCGAGGCATTTTAAATTACTAATTAGATAGCGATTTGACAGAGAGGTCCGACATGTTCCATGTGTTACGTCACAGTCTACTACAGTCATATAAACTCCATATTAAATTCTGTTTTGCTAGAAATAGATAGAATGAAATGTTTGATAGCTTATATCCTGGTTATTTTTATAGTTATTCGAAAAATATTTTTTCTCCACTGTTTGTTACTTGATTGAGATTTTAATAAATCACAAAGAAAAGACTATGCATATTCCCTATTCTTCCTGGATCCCATCATCGGATCTTCACTAAAATTAAATGGGGCCAATCTGGAGGCAACTCCTTTAAAACAAAAATAAATCTAAATCGGTTTATAAATGACGGAGTTCTGAGGTAACAAACATGAATTAACAAGAAACTTAAAAGCGAATTGATAACCACCATCTTTATGTATATATTGTGGGATTTGTGGGTAAGTAAAACATTTTTTGGATAATATGTTCTACTTATGAGTAATTAAGCTTCAAATGCAAATGTTTGTTTCAGTGAAGTGTCGTCACTCCCTGTCAGCTAAATGGTTGTTTTCAGATATGTGAAAAAAATCATAATAGTAGTATATATAACGAAATTAAAAGGATAAGTATCAGAGCTATGTAGGTATTCACAGTTTACGAGTAATAGCCGACCGAACTTATTATAGCATGTACTTGGAGGAGAAAAAGAATTCATACAAACTCCATTATATACAGTTAGATAACGTTATTATTTGTATAAAACAGGTCGTAAACATTCGTTTATGAACCACCACAAAATAGCTATACCTACTATTATAAAGTGTTTATATACTGAAAATATTTTCGAAAAATAAGTAAAAAGGACTATTTATTGGTCACTGAATTGAAAATTATTTTTGGATCTTTTTGTATGTGTAGTGGTGGCTTCATCACGTCAAACAGCTAAACAGATTTCAAATATTTTTCGTACACGAGTAGCTGGGCATCCACAGATATTTATAGGATGCTTTTTATCCGTTATTTTTTTATTTAAAGAGAGGGTTTTGATGCTTTTTCGCCTCCGTGAAAAAGGTTGCGGCCGCCTTCTTGTACAAAAACAAAATCATACTATCCTTAATGACACAGGGCCCTATGAACCGCCGGTGAAACAAGTATCTTTGTCCGCGTTCTATTACTTTGTTGGGCAAAGTACGCACGCACTTGGTCGGTGTTGTTACTGTGGTTTAATTTCGTTTTATTAAGAATGCGGAATTAAGTACCCCCAAAAATATCCGAAGTATAACCAAGCAAAAATATTAAAAACAATTGTAGTGCTTTTAAGCTCTATATGAGTGTCATTTATTCGCAATTGAGATCTTCAAAAAGTGTCATCGTTATATTAGACTCTTCAGGTATTAGACATTTTGATAATATTTAATTGTATAGGTTACGTAGGCAGTAGACTATAGACATAAAAGTAAGGAAAACAACGTTGCTGATTATGATATATATTTATGATTACATGACGTAACATAAAAGTTTAAGTTGCTTCGAAGATAATATTTATCTAAAGGTTAAGCACCAAACCCAATCACTTCCAAAACACGAATGTAATGTTATAATACTTGTTTATTTTAATCCCTCGTGACCGGCAATCTTTATTGGACATGCAAGACTTTTGTTTTATAACGTACCGGTACCCTCCCCAACGCAGGCGGATATTGGAAAAAGGGGTCGCTCAGGAAATTTAGAAGGTAGGTAGTTACCCCCCAAAACACTTCAACAGATTGGGTGACGTCACCAAAACTAGTGTTAAGGTCTGCACATAACGAGAACGCTTTGGGCAAGTATTAGTGTGGTGATCACAAATATATCCTTCTAGCTCTTGGATGTTTTAATTTAAGTACCAATTTAAGAAAGTTCAAAGGATTGTCATGGAATAAGATTTCATGAATCGTATGATTCCGATGATAAATAAACCAATAAATGTGCTTGCATAAATTAAGGGGCGAAAAAACTGCAGCTAAACAATAATATTACAACCCCAATGGAAATGTATCACCTAATTTAGCACATCAGGGATTATGAGAATTTTTTAATAATTAGTCCGTCATGTAGATTAATAAAAAATATTGGACACGTATTTGTTTAACGCAATCAAAAAAGGCAATACATTGAGTCAAAATGTCGCGTGACGTCACTCCTAAGTACAAATTGTACCTAGAATTGACGCCGCGAGCCTCCACTCCTAAACTTCAATGCGATTTGTCTGAGTATTTTTTTTTATTTGGAAAAAGCAGAAAAGACGTGTTCAATTTATTTTAATCTAATTGACGGACTAATTAGAATATTTATGTTGCTACCCAGTCATCGTGCCTACTGTTAATATTGCGACCCAGTCATCGTGCATACAGTTAATACTGCTACCCAGTCATCGTGCCTACTGTTAATATTGCTACCCAGTCATTGTGCCTACTGTTAATATTGCTACCCAGTCATCGTGCCTACTGTTAATATTGCTACCCAGTCATCGTGCCTACTGTTAATATTGCTACCCAGTCATCGTGCCTACTGTTAATATTGCTACCCAGTCATCGTGCCTACTATTAATCCCACACACAATTACAATAGTTTTATTTAAACGACAGTGTTTCGCCTGTGGCCATAGGTTTATCAGAATGGCACAACTTGGACATTATAGGGCACTATATCCTCTTTATTTCAATTCTACTTCTTCTAATTTACTTGTTTGTTTGCTTGATACCAATATCAACGTTATTTCCTTCACAAACTTCGTTAACTAATTTGGCGCTGTTGAGAATAAACTAATTTGAATGTCCGTGTGATGGACGCTGTCACAGAAATGCGTTGACTGTCGCATTGTTTGCGTGTCGGAATAAGGCCAGAAAGGCGTGATTTACTGGCGAGACCACAAGCTTTCTCACTGGCAAGCTTGGTACTTCATGCCAGTCAAAATGTTTAAGAAGTGGCTTAAGATTTATGTTATAAGTTTATATTACATTCGGGTTTATCTAAATTGCTTTTTTTTACGGGTGCCGTTCATTTTTATATTTTTTTGGCATAATTTCATTTAACTACCATTAAAACTCATAATAAACATTATGTATGCATTCGACAGACGTCAAAGATCTAGTCCCTCTTTAGCAGAAGATATAATCCATATAAATAGTAATTTTCTTTTCAGTTTCATGTAGTGTGGATGCTAGTATCAGTAGAGCAGGCGCACGCAGGTAACCCAGTCAATGCTTGAGTTGAGCAATAATTTGACCAATTAGCGACAATCTGCCGGCAGGCTGGTCAAGTATTATAATAATAAACGGGTGCGCCAAAGTTCACGAAATTTCTCAACTCCGATTATTGAACTCCGAAAATGTTTCTCATACAATTATCCATCATAATAGTCACGATTAATACTGACTAATAACTCACTATTACTACCAATCGTAATTCCGAATGATTTATAACCATAATGTCAGTTATCATAAATATCACTAATAATACTTTTTATTAGGCATACATTTATTAATCATAACGGTTTTTGATTTTATTTTACATTGTCATGCATTTTTCGGAGAAGCGGTAGAACCAAACTGCTACCAGTAAAGTAGATTAATGGGTCAGGTTAGGTTAGAACTGAGACCACAACAGCGCGTGAGCCGAGCGAGCGAAGCGAGCGTGCCGCGGTAGCGGTCGGGGAACCGCCAGAACCGAACTGGCTACCAAAGCCTGGCTAGCAAAGTAGATGAAATGTATGGTTCTGAATGAAAGAAACATGAAAATCAACATTATGAGTACAAACACAATCTTGACACGACATTATGAATTATGATGTTCTGAAAACTGTCTATTAAGAACTCGATTGATAGGTAGTAGTACAAATCTATCACAGACAGAAGTATGAAGTAAAAAATTTGAGAGAGTGATGATTTTGGCTACAAATCGATAACAGATGAAAATATCGGAGGATCGATTTTATGTGAGTCAATATGGATCCATAATAAACACATTGGCCTACTGACAGTTTAGCAAGCTGTATTAATTTGTAGTGAACCGTAAAATTACTAATGACTAATCTTATAAAACCTTGGTTAGAACAATCCATCACAATAATATACTAATACAATATATGTCCATGGTTACACGAAATAAAGATAAATAAATAAAAATATAATTGAGTTGATATGCAGAAAGGTTTCTTGGATCTACTTATTAAATATACATCGTCTTGATTGTAGAGTGTCACTTATAAAGGATATATGTAGAAGAGAATCATTACGGGATACCTACCTGTTCCGGTGCAACCTTATCCTCAAGGCGAATCCTAAAAGAAAAGATTGAAGGAACAGACAAGAAAGACTAAGAAGAATTTACTTAAAGGCCTGAGCCTTTCCCTAACGAATAAATACGAAGGAATTGATGAATAATAACTAATGGAGATTACTCCACCGACAAGTGGGACTCAATTGAAAGAAGACATTGACTTTTGTCGGTAATTCTATCCGTTGAAAAATAGTGGCCATTCTTAGTATGTCTAATGGCAGTATGGGTCTATTTGGCTGACCTTACACAAAGCGATCGAAAACGTCGTAAGTATTTAAATAAGAGCTCAATGGGCGCATCCTCCTTTACGCTACAGAAGCAGTGAAGATTTGTGCTGATTGGAAAAGCGGGTGGTCTATTAGGTCGACTCAAGTCGAGACACCTAGCCTACCCTATCCCACTGACCAAATTTTGGTGAAATCGTAACGTTATAGAGTCGAACATTACATCAGTGAGGGAGGAGAATAATCGTCTAGTCAGGAAGGCAGTCCCTACTATAATGTAAATGTTAATTTGAAAAGGATGTACCTACGTGCAGCCAACTGCTGAGACATAATTTTTTTGTCCTACATAAATGTACCTATAGGTAGGTATGAGGTACTAACACAGACTTATGAAAAAATACAATCTTTGTTAGTTTTACTTTAAAGCGCGCATTACAGTATAGTAGAAATATTATTTTCTCCTATGAATCGTATCGCATGGAAGGCCTATATCTTTTATCTTTCAGTAGGGCAATATCACCATTAACGCTTTTTATAGAGGGTTACCTGCACTGGATGAACTAAACCCGCAAAGTAGTGATACATGATCAGTCACAGGTCAAAATGTAAATTTTATGTGATAATGAAATGAGATTTCTATTTTTTGTATTTTAGTGCTTAATAGACGTAATGGTTGTGCGTATAGTTTAACTTAATATTAAAAACTAACATGGTGGTATGATTGAGATCCTGATTGAGATTGGCTCTTTATTATGATTTAATTCGTAAATGAACAATAATAAATAAAATAGAGCCAAGCGCGGGCATATATTTAGATAGTCTAGACTGACGGTTAGGATATTGCGGCGACGAGCCTGGCAGCACTGCGCTCAGCGCTGATGGCGCATTTGTGAATATAGCAAAAAACCCTTAACAAATCCCGTCCTGGCATGTGGAACTGATATGGGACTTATGTAATTTTTCTAATATCGAACGTCCAATTGTATAAGGACACCTCAATTAAACTAAAACTCAAAAGAAGTATAAAAAAAGGTGCTCTCCTTCGGCACGATCCCGAAGATGCAGGCAGCATTTCCTCGCGGTATAGCAATGCTAATTAATACATACGTGGAGCGAGGAAGCTGCCAGCTCACCTCACTAAGACATACAAAAAGGTACTTCCTCAAAGATTTTACCCATATAAAATCTTAACCATACGAAGTCGCCCCTTTCTGTGTATACAAGGCCCTATACTTTCATAAACCAATTATTGGACACATCCGGTACTTGTTTCTTTTCTCTTGTTTCGCTGTTAAAAGCATCTTTGCGCATTCATGTTACAGTGTAATTTAATACTACAAATATAAACGTTAGCTATATGAATTAGGGTTGTTTGTATGACTGAACTAAACCATTCCACAGTGCAGAAAGGGGTGTAACTCGGTCGAAGTGCATTTTTTTAATATATAGTTAATCTCATTGTATAATTTATAATAATTACATGCCAGAACATATTAGTTAATACGTAAATTAGGTAAGTTGCGTTGTTTTTATTAAAGAAAATGATTAAAAATTGAATCTTTTGTTCTTTTTGTTTTTATTTTTCATTTATTTTAATAAATTTCGCTCAATTAAGTACCTACAACAAAAGCACACTTCACAGTAGGTAGGTAATGAGACTGTCATCAGAACAATAAACGTGTAATTATGATAACTTACCTATCTAAAAATGTGTATAAAATATATATAGGCGTCGGCACCAAAGTACCTACCTAAAGTAACTTTTTTCTGTCGCGTAAAATATGAGGGTAAGTTTCTGCACGAGAAACAGAGAATTAAATAGCTAAAAAGCTCGTGCAGCACGATTAATATAAGTTTGCACCTTATTTGTATGCAACATTTCTGAAGACTAGTGCAAACAATTCAATCGGCTCATGTTTTATTTAGAAGTTACTAGAAAGTTCTTGCAACTTCGTCAGCAGAGGAGAAAAAAATATAACCCATTTTTTTTCTTTAGCGTAGTGGAATAAAAAAGTATCCTATAACCATATGGAGATGCCCAGCTACTCGTGTATCAAAAATAGTTGAAATCCGTTTAGCCGTTTTGGCGTGGTGAGGCCACGACACATACTAACATAGAAAATATCCAAAAAGTATTTTTCGATTCAGTGACCTTCAAATAGTCTGTATCACTTATATTTTTGGAAATATCTTCAATGTACCGACATTTCATTTTTACATTTTTGTATTAATAGCAGGTAAAAGAACTTGCTTATGATAAACCATAAACTATCACAAATCCAAAATTTACATACCTCTTTAGGATCCTGGCACCATATTCCTCCACATCTGATGCATTCATCACATGTTGTTTTATCAACGCTAAAAACATTATGGCACTCTAGTGCAAAACCCGCGTGAATCATAAGCATAAACGCCAAAAAACACCGTATACCCATTATGGTATTGCTATTCCAAGAACACTACCAATAAACAAATGCAGCAAAAACGAATGAAAAACTTAAAAAAAATACAATCGATCTCAAATACGTTACGTTTTGGCGGCGAGCGTAAAAAAGAAAGCGATCGTTCTGCTTCGAAGCCAAGACGATACTGGCTGAATTGGTACGCGGGAGCGCCAGACAGCCGCTCAAATGAGCGCGATCGAGATGAATCACTCTTTACATACGTAATTTCCGCAAAATAAGGACAAAAAATTCTTGGAATTCTGTATGCAATGAGATACTGTGTAACTTTTATATAGAGATGATAAAATTACATAATTAACGCCTTTTTAAATAGAGAAAAAATCTTCGCACCTCTAAAGAATTTATAGTAAATGAAATTTGGCAAAGTATGGCTGTAATAAAATAACCATTATTTTGAGAAGGAATGCTGTCAGCTGTCTGGTCTCCATTGGTGTCTATTAGTCTTTTGAGCATTTCTGTGTAAAGTCTGTGGGCGCCGGGACCCCACGGGCCCCCGAAAGCTACAAAATTGTATCCCTGGCCGAGTCCGTTATATTGAACCATTTCTCTGCCCCCTTTGCTGCCGCTCCCGCTCTGCAGGATGTTCCGCGGAGGAGCGACGGTGCCAGTGTGTCGACGCCGGCGGCATCCCACACCAGCACCCGTCCCAGCACCTCTTACGGCGATGCCCGGAGGCTCGATTACCGCCGGCACGTTGATGGTGGCAAGAGAGCGGAGGATGATGTCAATGACAATTTTTCAGACCATTGCTTTTTATTATGCAGTTCTAAAGAGGGTTTTTTTTTAAGTTAAACGTAATTTAAAAGTATTTATTTCATATTTTGAGACATACCGTTTAGTAAGTCGTCGGGCAGCGACGACTCATCCCCATTCCACATATGCTGAAAAGTTTTCTTTTCAGTTTCGGTTACAAGTATGGAGTGCTCCCACTACAAATATATTTTATTATTATAGGCATTTTTCTATACTTTGGTGACAATTTAGGGCTATGGTCAAATGAAATCTTGTCAATTGAGAACGGCGGCCCGCGCTTTTTAGGCAAATACTTACCAACATAAAAGCTAAAATGTGTTTAGTGGTTGGCTTTTCTTTCACAGAACACGTATTTCAAGTAAAGTCTACCTATTAGAAGTTGTATGTACCTACCAGTCCTACCATGCCCCGCCATAACTTTAATTTTACCCAACTACACTGAAGTAAAAAAGAAGTTTATGACGTTTTACTTGTCCACAAAAGAAGTTGCGGGTACCTTCTAGTCCAGGGGTCGCCAAACTACGGCCCTTCTAATCCGGCCCGCGGAAACAAAGCGGGGGAGCCCACGGTCCGGGCCGCGGTGGCGTTTTGTAATTAGTTACAAATGAGACCGCCTCACTGGGATTTATTATTGAGAATTCGAAATAAAACAAACCTTTAATTATTTTTTACTGTATAATTTGTTTACAAGCTGAAGTTAATTGGTCGTAATCATAGCCACTCATGAACATAATCAACACCAAATGCGACTACTTAACTAATGTAATACCCCAAGACCAGCCATAAAACCAAAGTCTTGGCTCGCATGAATTTATATAAAGTACAGTGTGGCCCTTGAATCAAAAAGTTTAAAGACCCCTGTTCTAATCCATGAATAAGTTGGCATTATATTCGTATATGTATAATGTATTGACATGCGAGGCTTATGAGTAGTTAGCCCACAATATTTTGTATGAAGGTCTGCTCCGTTTCCATCAGGAGGCAAGTTTAACTTTGTTGTGATAAGAAAATACAATACTACCAAATAAATACATGTGTAGTTTAAAAGAAAAACCATTTCAAGACCATACCAAGACCATAACAAGCCTAAGCACATTACACTCACGGTCAAATAATACAGGCCAACGAGGAAAATACCTGTAACTTGTTAATAATATATGGTACATATTACATTACAGTCGAGTTCATAAATTAATATGTGACCTTTCTCAAGGGTTCAGAAATAAATGTACATAGAAGAGTACTAATATATCTGTTAGGTGCGGGCTATAGCAGGCAGGAGAGCTTCGTTACCGGAAATTACCAGGAACCAGGTTACCAGGATACCAGAGGGATGATGTAAATAATAACTCTTATTTAAAAAACTGTGTAGAGTGTGAGTAGTCTGAGATGGAATGAAACGTATGGGACTTGGCCGCCATTATATTCCGTCGTTCCATCGCACACTTAGTGGGGGGGGGGGTATGGTCAAGTGTATAATTTATTGAATAAACAGGTTTAGAGCGAGACAAAACAATAACAAACAATAATCTTACAATACTAACTTATCCTAAACACAATACAAATTTTATAATTAATTAACATAAAATGGTTACACATATATGACCGAACAATATTTGTTTATTCCTAAGCTAAGTGTATGAAATTACGGTATATAAAAATTATAATGCTATATGCGAAAGTTATGTACAATTATAAGCTATATGAGATAAATTATTTACAATTATAAGCTATATGAGATAAATTATTTACAATTATAAGCTATATGCGACATTCCCCTCCACGTGCGACAGCACCATCTCCTTCTGTGGAGCATATGAGGATAAGGCGGGAGGCTGGGCGGCGAACGGTTCCGGCGCGTGTCTGTACATCGGCTACTCTAATATGGCCATCAGGACCGGGATAGAGTTGTACAATAATGCCTCTAGGCCAAGTACCACGCGGCATAGTATTGTCAGCAACTATGACCACATCTCCTATCTGTAGGTTCTTTGCCTTGGAATGCGCACTGGATCTAGGCAATAAGTTTGGGCGATATTCTTTTAGCCATCTAGTCCAAAAATGATCTGCCAGCGCTTGTGCTGTTTTCCAGGATTTCAGGTCGAGCGACTTGTCCGAGAAGGAGCCAAGGGGCGAGAGGGCGCTGGACCGGCCGATCAGAAAGTGATTTGGCGTCAATGCTTCTGCTTCTAAGTCAGGATTCACGGGTGTCAACGGGCGAGAATTGACGACATGCTCGGCTTCCAGCAGTAGGGTGTGTAAGACCTCTTCATGGGGTGCTCTGTCTTTTAGAGTGACCTTGAGCGCGGTCTTGACGCTGCCCACGAGTCGCTCCCACGCGCCGCCGGCGGAAGGGTTGCCTGGCGGGATCTTCTCCACACTACTTGTCGGTCGGAGGTGAACTGTTTCATGGTGTCAGGTAGTGAGTTCATGGCTTCTGATAGTTCACGTTCGGATCCATAAAAGTTCGTAGCATTTTCCGAGTAAATAGTGGTGGGGGTGCCACGCCGAGCCATCATTCTGCGAAGTGATAGGATCATGGAGGATGCCGATAGAGAGGCAGCAAGCTCTAGATGGACGGCTCGGGTGGTGAGGCAAGTGTATAAAACACCCCATCGTTTCTCGTGTCTGCGGCCTATAGTGACGTTCATCGGCCCGAAGAGATCGACAGCTGTTGCGGTAAATGGGGCTTGATTCGCTAAGAGCCTCTCTTTTGGCAAGTCGCCTACAGGGGCCTTGAGTGTGGCCACCTTATAGGTCCGACACCATTGGCACTTGTTTGTTATGTAGCGAATAGTGCCGCGCAACCCGACGATAAAATAGCGTTGTTTTAGCTCGTTGATTACTGTAGCGTGATTGCCGTGATTGTATTTTTCTTGAAAGTGGTGGACCAACAATTTGGTGAAGTCTTCTTTGGCATGTAATACTGGTATGTATTCTTCATTTCGGCCAGTTCTCGCGTCCAGTACGACGACTCCGCCCTTGGCTAGTTTCACTGCAATCTTGTGTAACGGTGATTTCTTCGGTAGTGGCCGCCCAGCCTCTAGGTGCTTAATCTCCTCGTAGTATGACATATTTTGACTTCTTCTTATAAGCAGGATAGTCGCCAGCTTAATATGCTCGTTATTCATTTCTTTATCATGATTTCTACATAGCGATTTGGCTTTGAATACCTCGGCAGCAACCATGACCCGAGCAGAGGCGCGAATTAAACGTTCGTATTTCGAAAACCTATTTACTTCGGGTAAGTAATCGAATTTATTATTTACGGTTTGAACGGAGCTGACGCGGTTAACCCGTTCCTCGCCTGAGGGGCCGACGGGTACGGTGGACTTTTCTATGGGCCATTTTTCCCTAAAAACCAACGGTGGTTGGGGCCGAACTTGTTTGGTACTCCTTTCGTGGCGTCGTCCGCGACGTTCAAAGCACTCGGTACCCAGTTCCAATCGGATGGAGTGGTAGAGTCCTCTATCTCAGCTAACCTATGGGCCACGAAACTTTTAAAGGTGCGCGGATCTGAACGTATCCATGCCAGTACGGTACGCGAATCACTCCAATAATATTTGTTAGTTATTACGTAATCGGATTCTTTAATAACTGATTCGGCCAATCTAGCTCCTAATACGCACGCTTGTAACTCGAGTCTCGGGACGCTAATGATTTTCAGGGGCGCGACGCGTGCCTTGGCGGCTACTAGGTTAGACGTCGTGTGCCCCTCCGCGCGAGCGCTCACTAGATAAATTGCGCAAGCGTATATTTTGTCGCTTGCGTCACAAAAAATGTGCATGCTAGCCTCTCTGTTACATGCCGGTACGTAGCGCGGGATTTTTAAATGTTTCAATTGTTGTATGTTTTCTATAAATGACCTCCATATGGGCTGGCGCGGAGCTAACTATTTTTTCCGCATAACCTTTTTCCAACAAATTGTTTATTTGTTTCGCATACTCGGTTTTTAAATTTGGATCTCGGTCTAGCTTCCGTTCCAAACTGTATAACCATCGCAGCGCGTGAGCACGGTTATCCGGTAGCTCTTCGTTATCCGTTCGCCACAATAGCCCCGCGCGGTACCTATTTTCCCCGACTATTTTTTCGCACGTGGCGTCTAATAGGTTCAATGCACGTTTATCTGGGTCGTCTCGCGGTAATTTGCTTTGTACGCCTAACGATTCTATGTCGAAATGCTTTTTCATCAAAGTCAGGGCCTCATCTTCGTCAGTTTTGGGTCTTACGTGGTTTACTAGAGCTAGGACTGGTCTATGAGTTAAATATTGACCATGTTAAACCCAGCCGAGCTTCGTGAGGCTTGCTGCTGGATGATTTTTATTACCGCTCAACGTTTGCAACGAAACTATTAGGTGCCAATTATCCTGTCCGATAAGGATAGTTGGTGTCGCGCGTTCATAGCACAATTCGTCTAAAATATCCGTTAAATGATCGCATTGACCTACAATTTCGCGCGGCACTTCCTGCGGCGCGATGCTTACTTTGTTTATTGTATACGCGTTGATAGTTTCCATGTTCCGACTACATAAACCGCGAACATTTAATTTCAATCTACATGATTCCGTATCATTGATCACGTGACCGCCTATACCCTCTATAGCGAGCGTTTCTCCTGCCGTGCGCGGCGCGACCCTATCGGCTGTTTCACGCTCGATGAGAGTCATCGTGCTCCCATCGTCTAGAAGCGCGTGAGTCTGTATGGTGCCTGAAGGGCCTGACACTTCTATCGGGATAACCTTGAGAAAAGTATTGGCGCTATTTATAGCGTTAACTTGGCCCGAGTTACTGCGTGTTGCCGCGGCGACGGTTACGGAATTTAATCCATGTAGCAATTTATGATGCCCGGCCTCGCATTGGTTTACCCCGCACGGTACATATTTACATTTAGTTGTCCGTCTATGCGCAGAGTTCAGACAGCGGAAACAGATTTTCGCGTTTTTCGCCATTTCCCAACGTTCCGCTATCGATGCCGACAGAAATTTGGTACACGAGCCGACTTTATGTTCGTTAGAGCTATCACAAATTGCGCATTTTGATCGACTCGATTTTCGATACTGCGGCGGCGGCGGCGGTTGTCGAGGCTTAAAATTATATGGCTTTTTATTTTCCCGATACTTTATTTGCGCTACCGTGCGTGGCCGATTATCGTATTTATTTGGCCGATCATCGAAATCGCTATCTGAATCGCTGTCACGCTCGTTTCTGTACGGTGGGGGGCGTGGCCTAGTGCCAGCCAGGCGCGTGAGACCTGGGTCGTTGTAAACCGCGTTCACCATATTTCGTGGTTTAAAAGATTTTGAGCGTGTCGTCCGTTTCGCGGCGTAACTTATTTCATTCAGAAAACTCGACATCGCAATTAAATCCGGCAAATCCATATTTGCTTGTTTATATTTTGACCACTCGTAACGCACGAGGATATTTAATTTATCTATGATTTTATTTACTAGCTCGGGCGCGTGCAAATATTTATCCTGTCGTAACGATTTGATTGTGGCCACCGCGTTCGCGACGTGTGCGGCAAAACTGACTATATTTGAATTATCCTCTGCCAATCGAGGCATCCGTTTTACGTTATGAATTTCGGTCAAAACAATTTCCTCTGGATCCCCGAAATGTCTCTCAAGAGCCTCCATTATTTCGTAGGGGTCCTGAACCGTATACATGATCGATTTGACCGCGGTGCCCGTCTCGCCTTTTAACGCACGCCGAATGCGACTGACGTTGTTCACCGAGCTGAATATGGGCGCGGCGTCTTCGAATTCGGCGCGGAAAGCTATCCATTCGGTAATATTTCCGTCGAAATGGGGCAATTCCGGCGCGGGCCGTTGAATTATTGGAGCGTATTTATGGGGGTTCTCTAACGCGTGTACTGGCATAGAACGATTCCGCAGTTGTTCCGGTCGCGGGGGACATTTATCCTCTTCGGCGCCAGACTTTCGTATCGACTGTTGTCTTACCCAGCTACGGACTCGGTCGTTTTCATCAACGTCGGAGGTCGTACCACCGCTGTTAGATCGCACCCTACACTGGGCGATCTGCAGCTTACACTCAGCGGTATCGGCCTCCTTACGAGCGAGTTCGAGCTTGGCTTTACAAACTTCCAGTTCGGCCATTAATTTCGAAAGTTTGGCGTCGCGTTCCCTATTGCGACGCGGTTCTATCTCGCGGAGAGATGCGCGATCTCTGCTACGTTCGCGCACGTTTTCTAACACTGTACCCGACGTACTTTTGTTTGCAATTAACGTGTTATCGAGATTTACGGGGTTTTCGGCACTATTCACTCGCGTTTCCCTATTCACTCGCGGGTCCCTACTGTGCGCGCGCGGTTCCCTATCCTGCGGGCGCGGTTCCCTACTGAGCGGACGCGGTTCCCTACTCTGATCACGGTTGCTACTGGTGCCATCGCTTCCTTCATTGGACGCCATTGGTGTGGGTCGGTGTTGATACCCTCCCGGTGCGGCAGATGTGGTATCGCGCGGCTTGCGTGACCGCAGCGATCTTCCTTGTTCCGACATCTTCTTGCTGGCGCACGTGGGGTTCCCTAACCTTACCTACCTAACACCTATTTGTAGACGCCACTGAGTGCGACGTCTACGGGTCTGATCCCTACAGACTTAACTCGATGGCGTGGATCCCTCGGTGCACTGAATCTCCCGCCATAGCCTAAGTGCTATGGCCAGGGAGTTTGAAAGCAGTGTGATGATGTCGACCATGCGACATATGCAGCGAAAGTTGCCAGACACCCCACGGAGCGAGCTCAACGTGTTCGGCCTTGACTTCAAACGGAGCGAGCTCAACGTAATCCGTCCTTCCGCGAAAGCGGGCGAGTGCGTGAGGCGGTTAAACCCTGGCACTTTGGTCCCTAACCTGAGCCGAGTGACCTTCAAGCTCAGCACGTACTTGTTTCTTTTTTCTTTCTTCTGCCCGAAGTCCACTTGATTTGTCGTTGATCTTCTTTCTTGATCCGACGCCGAAGGACCACTGTTAGGTGCGGGCTATAGCAGGCAGGAGAGCTTTGTTACCGGGAATTACCAGGAACCAGGTTACCAGGATACCAGAGGGATGATGTAAATAATAACTCTTATTTAAAAAACTGTGTAGAGTGTGGGTAGTCCGAGATGGAATGAAACGTATCAATCAATGGTCGTCTTCTCACACCTTTCTGGTGTGGGGAATGTGGGGATGCCATAACAGGGCAGAGCCCTTTTTGGCGGTTCTCTTCCCCGCCCGTTACAACGGGCGTGTCTTTTGTGCCATATTTACTGGCTTGGCTTCACTGTTACGGGGAGGCCTATGTTCTCGGTCATTGTCGGGAACGACTTGACGTTGATTAAGCCTCTTCCGCGGCTTGTTGTGGTCGGGTTTCGCTTGGTGATGTTGGTGTAGTGTGTTGGCCTGTCTGCGGCGTTGCGGACGGTGGCCTCTCAGCGGCTTTGTGGTTTCCTGGATTTACAGGGGACTCTGCTGGTGGTATGAGCTCTCTCGGTAGAGCTCGATACCGCTTGTCCGGGGGACGGGTGTGAAGCGGCGCAATTCCCACCAGCGATGGGATGGTGGAGTTGTCCGCACGACGAAACATGGCACCGGTGAGCTGTCCGATGAAGTCGTTCAGTCCTTGCCACTTTATGTCGCGGCTTATCAGGTCGTTGCGCATGTAGCACGGGGCCGCGACTATAGTGCGCAGGGCTTGGGTCTCCTGCGCACGCAGCCTCTTCCTGCTGGTTTCCGATGTTAAGGCGTACCATGCGGGAGCCGCGTATGTGAGACGGGACCGCAGGTACGTCTTATAAATCCCCAACTTGGTGCGGATGGGGAGGCTGCTGGCTAGGACCGGAGGGAGTTGTGTGCGTGCTAACTTCGTCCGTCGTGCGGTGGCTTCTGCGTGTTGCTTCATTGTGAGTTCCCTGTCGATGGTGATTCCCAGGTACTTTACGGTGTGCTGCCAGGGTATCTCTTGTCCGAGCATCTGGAGGGGGGGGGGCTGCATACATCTGCCGGTCACTATGGCCTGCGTCTTCGCCACGTTGGCCGACAACCGCCAACGGGCTAGCCATTCTGGGATGACGTCAAGTGAGCGCTGGAGCTTCTTTGCTGCGTGCTTGGGATTCATGGACGTCGCATACAGCGCCGCGTCGTCCGCGTAGAGGCCCAGCTTGACGTCGCCCAGTACCGGAAAGTCGTCGGTATATCGTGCGTAGCAGGCCGGTGATAGGCAGCTTCCCTGCGGGACGCCCGCGAGGATCGGGCGCTCCGTTGAAGTGGCGTCTTCCACCGCCACTTGGAATCTCCGCTCGGACAAGAATGACGCGATGACTCGCACCACACGCCGAGGAGCTGGGGACGTCGACAGTTTGTACAGCAGGCCCTCGTGCCATACCCAGTCGAACGCCTTCTCCATGTCGAGGAGTGCTGCGACAGTGACCTCCTTCCTGTTCATGGCGTTAGCCATGTGGTGCAGCACTCTCGTTAGCTGCAGAGCCGTAGAGTGACCAGCGCGAAATCCAAACTGCTCTTCTCTGGGCTCGATGTGGGGCTGGAGCTGGTTCTGCAGGAGTCGTTCGAACACCTTGGAGATGGTGCTCAGTAGGGTGATCGGGCGGTAGCTCTCCGGTTTCCGATGATTTTTCCACCCTTTCGGCAGCATTATCACTCGGCCAAGTTTCCAGGATGACGGGAAGTGTCCGGAGCGCAGGATCCCGTTGAACAGGTGCGTCACCGCTGCGATTGCTCGCGGCGGCAGGTGGTGGAGCGCCCTGTTCGGGATCTCATCGGCGCCCGGTGCCTTTCTTGGCTTTGCGCGTCTGAGTGTTCGCTGGACTTGGACGGGGCTGAAAAAGATGGGGTCTTCTTCCGCCTCGATCGGTGCCGCGAAGTAGCTCTCAAGTTGTGTCTCTACTGCTAATACGTGCTCCACATCGTCAGTTAGATTCGGCTGGAATTGCCTCTCAAGGCAGTTGGCGAAGAGTTCCGCCCTGTCCTCCGCCTTGTACCTCGGGAGGCCGTCTTCGTCTTGTAGTGGGAGTGTGGCCGTGGGCGTCATGCCGAGACTTCGGCAGAGACGATGGACAGAGGGCATGTTTTCGTCGATGGACGCCAGGTGGCTCTCCCAGGATTCTGCAGCGTGGCTTTCCAGCTCCTCCTTCACTCTCTCGACTAGTGCGTTAAGCGACGTCTTTAGAGTGGGGCATCGGGTTCTCTGCCACTCCAGCCTCATTCAGCGTTTGCGCACTATAAGCTCCTGGATCCTCGCAGGTAGGGGTTTGCGCCTCTCTCTGGTTAGAAAGGTGTGCGCCGCGGAGTTGAGCGCCGATTGGATGCTGGAGGTGATGCTGGCGGTGGCGTGCTCGACGTCTTCTGCTGTTGAGACCGGCATGGTGTGGGATTGCTCCTCCATGGCCGCCGAGCAGATCCGTCGACCCGGTGGTTTCATCGGTGTAAGTGTTGGCAAGTCTCTGATGACGAGTAGGACCGGGCGGTGGTCCGACGGGAGGTCTGGAAGGGCCTCATGCGTCATCATGGCGTTCACGTTTTTGTGGACCGTGAAGTCTAGTACATCTCCGGAGTTGTAGGAGCTGGAGTAGTGTGTCGGATCTTGAGGTCCGGAGATGTCAAAATCATGGTCCACGGCTGCCTGTGCTAGCTGCTGTCCCGCACAGTTCGTGGTTATCGCGTTCCAGTTGGGGTGCTTCGCGTTGAAGTCCCCCGCCAGGATGGTCGGCATGGGGGACTGCAGGAGCTGACACACGTTGGACACGAAGTTGCCTGGCGGTCCGGGGGGGCGGTATATGGCGAAAAGTCGAATGTCGTGATTTGGGGTTCGACGCCCAGCGCGTAGATGGACGTGTGTTGCGTGTATGGGACTTGTTGGTGGACTATTCTTCTCTTCACCAATACCGCGAGGCCTCTGTAAGCAATCCCTTGCGGGGAGACTTCATCTCGGCGGTAAACGACGTAGCCGCTCACCTTCAAAGGAACGCCCTCTCTCAGGTGTGTTTCGCTGACCAGCATGATGTCGACCTCCTGCTCCGTGAGGAAGTTGCGGAGCAGGCCGAGTTTGCCGGTCAGCGATTGGGCGTTCCAGTAAACCACTCTCAAACCGTTACGGTGCTGGTTGAATGTTAGGCTTGAGGGCGGTGGCGGCTTTTAGGACGGCGCTTGTGACGGCGGGGTCCTGGGAGGTGGCGAGGCTCAGCAGCTGAGTGATAAGCGTCAGCATGTCGGCGGCGGCATTTGGAGCCGCTTTCTGCACTGCCGGTTTGTGTGGCTGCGCAGCTTTGGTTGAGGTTGTCGGTTGCGTAGGTGGCAACTGTGCTGCGGGCTTCTTCTTCTTCTTTTTGTTTTTCTTCTTCTTAGCGATGTAGCCTTCGGTCGCCTTTGGTTCGGCTCGAGCCGAGGGCGGACCCCTGGGTTGGGGGTCGTTGACCGGGGCCATCAAGTTCGACGGCGCCGACTCAGCCACCGTGGGCACTTCCATGGCCGCTCGGGTCTCGGGTCCGGGGCGGGCGGGCTTCGTTAGTGCGTAGAGGCCTGCCTTCTTGTTCCTAGCCTCCCTACGGAACACTTGGCAGCCAGTGTGGTTGGCCGGATGTGGGCCCCCGCAGTTTGCGCAGGTGGCGGGCGTTTCTCTAGGTCAGCTGCAGTCCTTGGCTTTGTGCGGGCCTGCGCAGCGCACGCAGCGAGGTGGTCGGTGGCAGCTTTCCGAAAAGTGCCGGAACCCCTGGCAGTTGTGGCACTGGGGCGGGCCTCTTTTGCTCTTCCAAGGTTCTATCTTCACGCCGGGCATGTTGAGCAGCTCTGCTATCCCATATATTCCGCTGCTCTGCGCCGCCGTGGTGTTCAGTTGCGTGAAATATACGCAGCCGGGCCGCCCGTTGCGTGCGACGATGGGTTTTATATATTGCACGTCATAGCCCTTTTTGCGGAGGGCTAGCTTGATTTCTTCCGGTGGTGTATGGATGGGCAGCCCTCTGATGGCCACCTTCATCTTCTGGGCTTCCACGGAGTTGTAAACGTGGAAGGGGGCCTCCGCCTGACCCACCTCATCTTGGAGGTTGATGAGGAAGGCCTGGACGATGCGGAATTCATCGTCCGTTTTGGGCGAGAAACGCACCCCTTCCCCCGCGGGGGCGGCGTTTGGTGGGTGGCCAAGTTTTTCGGCCAGGGTGCCGAAGTGCTTGGTCCAGTTCGGCATCTTTTCGACCAAGATAGGCCTATATTTGGTTCTCTTGGGTTCTTCGGGTTGTTGTTGTTGTGGTTGCTGCTGACTTGTTGCAGGCTTGGCGGCGGGTCCCTGAGGCGTAGGTCGCTTTGGGGCTGTATTTTTCGCTGCTGCGACGTAGCTTGTTGCTTTGGGTTGCGGCGGCGGTTGTTCGGCGGAGGCGATTTTTTCCGTCGGTAGATGTGAACCGACGTTTTCTCTACTACCGACGGAATTGTGCGGCTTTTGCGGGGGGCGAGGGGGGTCGCTTGTGGATAGCGTAGGTAGACCTATGCCTTGCGGCGCAGGCCTACCCTCCCTGTTTCCCTTCGGGGCGGCAGCCCTCTCAGTATGCGCCGTCTGGGTGGGCAGATTTTGGCGACTTTGGTTTTCGGCTTCTGTATTTTCTTTGTTTTTAGCGCCCGCCGATCTGGAGCGGCGGCGCAGTCTCGGGTCGGTTGGCGGCGATATTTGTCTGCAGGCTCGCTTCCCTTCTTCTTCCTCCTCTGGTGCGGAGGGGCTGGTGGCAAGTTTCCGCTTGGCGGCGGTCGTGATTTAGGTGCTGGTGGTGTCGTAAGGGTGCTGTGTAAGTAGCATTTGGAAGCGCCGGTCGCTGGGGGGCAGGTCCTCTTCGTCCTCCCCCAGTTCGTGAGCTTTGATGCGGATGAATACGGCCATCCAAGCCATTAGCGCCGGTGAAGCTATGCCCATTTCTACTAGGCGGGCAACCAGGATCCGGTCAGGGTCCAGGCATTCCTGTGGTGAAGCGGGCGGGTCGATGCCGGCGATTGACGGCAGTGAGATGCCGAAGGCCGCGGCCGTGGAGCGCCGTTTTGACGGCGTTTCTTCGGTTTGGCGGGGTTTCAGAGGTCGGCCTGGGGTTCTGGAGTCTTCCTCGTATTCCTCAGCGTCAGCGTAGTCGTCTGCGCTGGTTTCGGCGGCGATGATTTTTTCTGTCGATAGATGTGAACCGACATTTTCACATCTACCGACGATAAAGTGCGGCTCCTGCGGGGGGTTGGGGGGGTCGCCTGAGCTCGGCGTAGGTAGACTGGCGCCTCGCGGCGCCGATCTACCCTCCCTTCTTCCCTTGGAAGCGGCAGCGGCTTGGTCCATTTTGAAATTTTTCAAAAAACGGACGAAATTTTGGATCCTGCGACGTTTATTCCCGTTCGGCTATGCCGGACTCCACATGGCTTTCCCCGGGGCATCCGTTTGAGCGGGACCGGGTTCCACCAGGCGGCGAGGGCACCGAACAGGAAGGCAGCGCGTGAGCAGGTATCCCCTCCCAACGGCGAGCGGTGGGGCGCTGTTCGCACGGCGAGTCTTCACAGAAGGCGACGGTGAGCAGCAGAGAGCGGTGTTGAACGTCCGTACACTTGGAGATCCGTAGGCAGTCCATGAAACGTATGGGACTTGGCCGCCATTATATTCCGTCGTTCCATCGCACACTTAGTGGGGGTATGGTCAAGTGTATAATTTATTGAATAAACAGGTTTAGAGCGAGACAAAACAATAACAAACAATAATCTTACAATACTAACTTATCCTAAACACAATACAAATTTTATAATTAATTAACATAAAATGGTTACACATATATGACCAAACAATATTTATTTATTCCTAAGCTAAGTGTATGAAATTACGGTATATAATGCTATATGCGAAAGTTATGTACAATTATAAGCTATATGAGATAAATTATTTACAATTATAAGCTATAGGCGACATTTGTACAGATTGAACAGTCAAAAATATATAAACGTTTCACCTGCCATATTTATCTGAACAAGGCTCTCAATAATAAGAAGCAACTGAAAAGTAATAAATATTTGTCCAGTCAGCGTCAAACAGTCTGTAGAATCCAAAGTGCTAAAAATATCGCAACACATCGTTATTCTTATGGGCATAAAGTTGTGTGACGATATATTTCGTTTCAAAATTATTTAAACAAGTGGAAGAGGATAAATGGCAGCTCAAAGGATTTTTTTTTTAAGATTTATAAACAGGTAGTGGCACAAAAATATCTGTAGTAACGTTTTCCAAATATATGTGAACAAATAAAGCTCATAGATATCTGTACAAACAAAACAATAACAATTTTCAAAGACGACAATCACTGCCATGTGTGATGACAAGATATCAGAAGAAGTAAGCAAAAACCAAAGACTAATGGCACATCTATGACGTCAAACTCAAACTGAAAGAGACAAATGTGTCATTTGACAGTAGGTACTACGGTACCTATAACGGGGGTCAATATAAACGATTTTTAACTTACAGAGCGATTTTAAAAATGAATCCAGCCTATAAAGCTAATAATGTTGGATTTATTTTTTGAGTCTTAGTTAGTTCTACAGGTGTGAATTTGAAGAATTAGCTTTTATCCGTCTAATTTAGAGAAAACACAAAAATACTACACGATCTCTCCATATCCGAGAAACGGGGTTAATAGACACGGGTAAGGGGTGAATCGAAAAATCCGTCAGGGTTGTCACAATTCACAAATTTAATTTGTAGGTGTTACCCAGGTGGGTAGGTAGGTACTATGTATATACGAGTATATTACTGAGGGGTAATATGCATGCCTATGTGATGATGTGATCCCAGTGCTAAGTAAAGTCGCTGGACCTCCCAAGGGTGCCCTATGTTGAGAGTGAGGGATATACGTTTATCTTAACATATCAACACAACGAAGTTTTAGATCAATAATGGATCTAACGTGCATGTGACCACAACATAACAGCAGACAGGTTGTTTGTTTATTTGCCACCGACGTAGTATAAAAAATACGCATTTCAAATTGATAACACCCCTATTTATACCGGTGGTTACGTGTGAAACACTAGGAAAAAATTGATACTTACAAATGTATATTTGGGTAAAAATCAGAATAAAGTGTAGATTACATAAAAAAAGTGTTTTTTAGAATATAGTTTTTTTTGGGCTTATCTTACTCAAAATCGTTAATACATTCGAACCTCATACAAGAAAAAGTGTCCAAATTTTGTATGTAAATATATTTCTTAGTTTGATTACGTCCATGATATAAATCATACTAAAGCGTTAAGCGTAATGAAACTGACATGGAGATTATATACACTTTTTTAGTAAGATAAGCCTAAAAAAACAATATTAAGATTAAAAGACAATTAAACATTATATTCATATATTTGTTAATTTAATTCAAAGCATGATTTTGAAAACACTAACACAATTTTTTTTATTGCCCTATTTAAAGGGGCACTTTCGTTCTTATCGACCGCTCAGTCATGTCCTTGTGCCCCAAAGAGGCATGTCTATAAACCCCATACGACGCATCGATTGACCTATCATGTCTATATACCCCTTTTGAATAATAATACTTTATGAATATCCTTATCCTTACTATATTATAAACGTGAAAGTATGTATGTACGTTCCACTTAATCTCAAAAACTACTGGACGATTTTTTATGAAACTTTCCAGTTATCTACCTTATGTATCGGAATAGGACATAGGCTATAATGAATGTCAAATTTTAATCTTTTAGGGACGAAAAAGGGGATGAAAATTTGTATGGACAGTAAATATTTTTTTACGCTATGAACTTCAAATCTTGGTAATATCCTTCACATTTAAATTAGATTTAAAATATTATAAATGCGAAACCGTCTATCTGTCTGTTACCTTTTCACGCTTAAAATGCTCAACTGATATCAATAAAATTTGGTACAGATATTTTCAAAACAAAGATTCATTATATCTACAGTTACATTCTCCAAAGGTAGGTAAAGTATATTTACATAACATTGATATTTTACAATATTTTTTTGTACAACACATTGTGAGTCTTCCCGACGGGCATCAGCACCAACAGCTCCGTATAGCTGCCGAAGCGCGAGCACGCCACTTAGCGAGCTGCTGCCCGTGCGAGAAGCAGCCCGTGCGCAGGTCCACGCCGGCGGCGCGCAGCGTCTGCCCCTGCGACTTGTTGATGTTCATGGCGAAACAGACGCTCACGGAGAACTGTAGGCGCTTGAAGCGGAACGGGAAGTAGCTCGGGATGAGGGGGGTGCGGTGGATGAACACGGCTTCTCCGTCGCTGCACCCCATCAGGATTTGCGCCTCGATGAGGTTTCGCTGCAGCTGCACTACTTTTAGCCGGGTTCCGTTGCATAACTTTGGAGGTGACAAATTCCGAAGAAGCATGATCGGAACTCCAACTTTCAGGGTTAATGTGTGTGCTGGGAGTCCTGAAGCGCTCATTGAGTTAAGGAACTTCATCGGGTATGTTGTGACGTTACCTTCATCCAAGATAGTGTTAATGGAATTATGTACTTGCCTGTTCACCTTTTTCGCCAATATCCGCGCATTAAATGCCGCTGCCTGTTCAATTTTCGGCGTGAGTATGTCTCTCTTATAAACCCAAGAGTTGTCACGTCGCGTCACCTGGCTCAGGTCTTCGTATACGCTCCGAATGTGGTATTCAACGGACGGAACGATCCTGCATAACGTCTCTGGTAATCGAACCAGCCACCCGAGGCACTTATCTCAATTATGCAATTAAATTTCTTGATATCAGTATTTTCTAAACTTCGAGTTAATTTGGCAAAATGGTATTAATTTTAGCGCCACCTGTTAGTTTCGCAAGGTACTCGAAACTCGTAGGCTCCTAGCACATGTTTGAGAAAAGCTTGCACCTCTTTCCTAAGTAGCGCCATAAGATTCAGGTGCAAACTTAACTCAATCAAATGTAGTAGCTACCTCCCCATTTAAGGGTTGAATTTTTATAGCCTATAACCTGGCCGGGAATTTTCTCGACAGATTAGTAAAGTTTGTATCAAAACCTGTTCAGCCGTTTTCACGTGATGCGCGTACAAATAAACAGACAGACAGATAAACAGATAAACAGACAAACAGACAAAAATTCTAAAAACTGTTGGAACGTATTCTGTTATCGATTTTAAGTATACCCGGCCAACTTTTTTTCGAATATCTTCCATGTACAGACTTTCAACCCTCTTCAGCTTTATTATATGTATAGATACAAGCAAAAATCTTGAAAATTGTAATCTATGCAAAACTATGAAAGACAGTGACACTCCCGTTTTGGCGCGTAATTGAAACTGTAATATAACAGGATTCTTTTGCAATAAATTATATTTTTTTTTTCTTATGATCTATTCCGCACTGAGACGTATCTTTCTCCGTTTTGACTTGCGGCTCCATCATCAGATCAGCTTGATGATACCATTTTATTGTACGGTCATCGAAACGTTTCATGATAATGCCTCAACTGGTGGGTGAAATTACTTTCTTAAGATTCCATTACTTTGTTACTGAATTAATTGTTTTTACATATATATTACATGTGTTACACATGATGTGTACATAACGTTGATCTAATAAAAGCTTGTTAAACTGAGCTTCCGTCTCTTAACTATAGTTTGAATACTCGTTTGATTCAGTGATCCTTTTCCTTGAACGCCCATTCTCGGTGAAACCTGTTCTAAAGCCAGAATTACAAGTTCTTAGACGGGGGTCCTCCCATGTTTGAGATTAATAACAATAAAGGCACTAAAAAAAATATCACTGTGACTCATTAATAAGGAACAACTTTACAAAATCATGAAGGTTGTTCCTCCGGTTTGTAATGATTCCTCCCGTCGTGGCAATGCAGTCACTATTCAGTGCATTTATAGTTAAAAATGTCAAAGCAATTACATACATTTAGCCACGTGAGAAACAAGTGTAACAAAATAATTATATCATTATAAAATCTAATAATATTACTTGACAAAGTCACAGTGATGTTACTATTATATTTTTTGGAACTGGAACGACAGTCACGGTGACTGAAATGTAACGCTTTTCCACATCTCTATTCCATGGTTTTTGTCAACTCATCGTCGTATTTGAAAATACAATAGATAGCCTGGAATAAAAATAAAGAAGCGATAAATCGTGTTCCCGATAAAAACATTTATACAGGAATACCAAAAAAAAACCGACTGCAAAAATAAAAAGTAAAATAATAACTTCAGTTTTTTCTTTTTTCTTAAAAAGTTATTTTTATTTTACACTTTTTAGTTAATCATTACTTAATCTTCATCTGCGGGCCTATGATGGTTGCGTTTGTCACGCGATAAATATATGACATAGCTGCCGTCACCTTCTGACACGTATGTGAGTGCGAGAGTGACAGACGCTTTATCGTGTCATTTATCGCGTGATAAACGCGACCACCATAGGCCACTTCACCAATATACACTTTTTGAGTGCAAATGCTTATTATGTTTCTTATAAGATCAAAATTGCCATATGTATGTACGCCTACAATATTTGAGGAGTTACTTCAATTCCTTATAAATCCCACCATCAGATCTTCACTAAAATTAAATGGGCCTAATCTGGAGGCATCTCCTTTCAAACAAAAACAAATCTAAATCAGTTTACAAAATAACGGTGTTCTACGATAACAATCATTAACAAACAAAAAATACAACTGAATTGATAACCACCTCCTTTTTTGGGAGTCAGTTAAAAATAATAATATATCAATAATTTTTATGTAATGTAAAACTTAAATGACAGTGACACAAACGAACGTAAAAACAAAATTTACAATGTGTGACGGGTACTGATGTTTTGCGATAGGGTGTTTTTTATTTATTTAAACATAGCATTGTGAGACCTAGCGCCTGGTTAAAATGTTGTAGCACTCTTGTTTATGAATAAAATTGCAAAGAGCATTCCATAATAAATTACGATTTTGGATTTTATAATTTTTATATATTTTACATAGCCTTATCCCTTGTCAAAGCTTAATACTTCCAGTTTTTTTTATTAAAATGATCGTATAAGTTTTACTACTACAACTAATTTTATCAATACTTGAATAGGTATTGTAAATGTTTTTCATTACGTGTCATTGTGTACAACTTGAAATAAATAATTTTCATGGTATACAAAAAATAATATAAGGTAACAAAGACGGTGCAATTGCTTATAAACAATATAATTTCATATAAAGAAATATCTGTATAAATCAGTAGTTTCTAAAATCAATAAAGGATGGCGCGACTGTTGCCGGTGTTGTTATCACGCTTGTCGCCGTCTTTATCATTCGGACTAAACTTGTCTAGCGCTATCCCTTACTAAGGGCGCATTCATATTTTACTATCTTCCTATTGCTTTTATTTCAACTTATTTTCTTGTAGAATGAATAGAAAACATTTAAAAAAATTACTAACTTTTGTTACAATACGTGCAGGGAGTATAATAGTCGCAGTATCAATACCATGTTCTGAATCGCGCTATTGAAGTTTTTAAGTTCGGTTGTATAAATACAGAAATATGCTATGATGCAGTGGGGAGTCCGTTTCTACACAGTAAGACAGTGACGTGAGGGAAGAGCTGTTCTAATTCTACCTCACTCGTTGAAGCAGTACTACTGACTCGAATCTTCGTCAGCTATTGTGGATCGCAAACGACGCCATGTCGTCTTTTCGGGCTGGAACAATGCCTCTCATCGGAGCACACGCTCTCATAAGCAAGCAACCTAGCAACCAGGGCAAACATTCCCTTAGCTATATGTATCGACGCGCAAATCGCATCGCAATTCATTCCGGAGCATCCCCGACTCACTGAGGGACTCTGAGAAATCGCAACAAGCAAACAATGATTCACTGAATCAACGAGGAACGTTCCTCAACCCCACTGTAGTAGAACATTTGACTCTCTTTTGCTAGAAGAATTAATATAAAGTAGGTAGCTTCTCAATGAGTTACAACTTGATTCCAACAATTCTGTCATCCTGTTTGAGACCTCTTATTGCAATGAAATAAGGTAACATAAATAATAAAGATACCTTTGATTATTGGTGTGATTAAATGTTTTCTAAAAGTCTCTTTCTAGTCAATGTTTCTAATAGATGAACTGTTTTTGTTAGTTTTATTTCATATTTATATCATTCCAGCGATTACTTATTGTTTAGTCTGTTTTAGGAATCTAAACTAAAATACCTAACTTGTATTGTGGATGTACTTTTTTTGTGAAAATTCTTGCCAGTTGGTAATCGACGATGAAACCGACGATGGAGTATGCTTACTTTAACCCAAATCCGTAATAATAAGTGCAAATAATTTTTATTCTGTGGGTCAAAAAGCATTTGCAGCAGCATCTCTATGGATTGATCTATAGGGACAAATGCGATTTTTAAATATTTCTTAAGATCCGAACATTTTAAATTGCCTACACTTTGTGACTTACACGAAGAGGCCAAGGGAAGTTTTAAAGGGTTGCGTTTCTATGATATCATCAAAAGACGCACTTTTCCCTATACACGCATAAATAGTTCAAGAAATCCATAATCTCTGACAAGTGAGGGGAACACTTTTAAAAGCCCGTATATACTCGTTAATATGTTACGGAATTGGTTTCTCGAAAACGGCTCTAACGAGTTGGTTGAAATTTGAAGTGTGAAACCATCTCTGCTTTTCAAGTGGGCTTATATAGGTTTCGAACTCGAGAACCAAAAAAGTTCAAGCAAAGTACAGTCACTCAGGTTCTTATACTTAAAAACTATAACAAAACTTAAATGATATCGGGTGCTTTTTATTTTAGTGGACAGGTAAATAAATGACAAATAATATAAGCAATGGGTACACTTTTATACACGTTTGTTATTTACATTACTACATTGCGACATCCCACCGACATCCTACTCGCGTTGCAAGTAGCTTCCGTCTATGAGGCCGGAATTGCGCAACAGAATTAGGACATCTCGACATAAATACCTGGACGAAAAACGCCACTTCTGGAAGACTCCACCCAAACTTATCTTTGCATACGAGAATACCTTTATTAAGCAAGGGCAGCTTTACTATGCAAAGCGGTGCGAGGCGCGTTCATTTGCACAATAAATCAGTAAGATCCATACTTGACAGTCTTTCGAGCTAGTAAGTAGGTGCATATATTTTCTTAATTATATAAGTGAATCAACAAAATATAAACAATTAAATATGCGATAAATGGTGTACAAACTGTTTTAACATAATCCAGAAATAGGAGATAGGTTAATTATTTTCAAGTTAGGAGGTAGATTTTTTACATTACGAGTGTAATTGGAGTACCATCTACGCTTACGAATAGCTGTGTGTTTTCTCCCTTATTAAAGTGCGACCCTCGATAGAGTGGAGCAGCTTGCTAGTAAATAAAAAAACGGACCAAGAGCATGTCGGACCATGCACAGTAGTAGGGTTCCGCAGCCGTTCACACCAAAAAATGCACAAATAGATGATAAAATACGATATGAAACAGTGCACTAGCAAAAGAGCGTTATCTCCAAGGCACTTACATCGTTTTGCTGAAAAGCGTTGTTTTTTGGCATTCACTCAAACACGGTGTATCCGATCAAGATCATGGTTATTAAGTTTTGTCTTTGTAAATAATTTTTGGCCGCACCGTTTCGAAAATAGAGATGGGACATAATTTATGCTAGGTAGGTACTTTCGGAGCAATTATATCTGAAAATATTCACTATATCATGAGAAATCATGTTTTGTGTTGTAGGAACCTGCATGTGTTTTTAAAAGAACTGTCATAATATGTGCCACACATTGATATTTCTTTTTTTCGGTTTCCGTTACATGTAAGGCGTGCCCCCCTAAAAATATTTTTCTTAGTAACTAAACTATCAAACCAAGTAGCGGCTTATACAAGACACCTATACTCTAAATTTAATTTATATACATCATGCAGTTTTTGAGCAAAATGCCTATGACATACGGACGGACGGACGGACAGACGGACGGACGGACATGACGAAACTATAAGGGTTCCGTTTTTGCCATTTTGGCTACGGAACTCTAAAAAACGACAGCCCATATATAACAGCTGCGACATAATTTGATCGTTTCGCTGGTGCATGGACAAGGCTTATTTATTTATTTATTTAGGCAACAGACAGTCACAATTAATAACTTGCATGGCTATTATTATTATTATTACGGTAAATGATCTGGAGTGCCATAACTATTTTATTCCGGATAAGCGCTAAATCGACGATTTAACACATTTTCGGGGTCGATTATAGTATACTAGCTTCTGCCCGCGACTTCGTCCGCCTTAAGTTCGTTTATCGCGGATAAGGGTATTTTTCCGGGATAAAAAGTAGCCTATGTCCTTCCCCGGGACTCAAACTATCTCCATACCAAATTTCATCCAAATCGGTTCCGCGGTTTAAGCGTGAAGAGGTAACAGATCTGTCTGTCAGTCAGACAGACAGACAGACAGACTTTCGCATTTATAATATTAAGTATGGATAATTAGATTGATTGTTAACCCTGAAAAATAGTAAGTAAATTGCCGATGCCATGCACGTCTCTCGCAAACAAACTGCTAATTTTTATAATCCTATCGTAATATCGAAGATAAACCAAATATAAAACTTAAAGGCTTGGAAAGAACAAAGACTACTTAAATTCATATCTCCGAAAATACTTTGATCCCAAAACGAATCTAAGGCGGTCAGCCGCGGGCAGAAGCTAGTTTCTTATATTACAATGGGACATAATTGCGTTTGGGGGAAGAAGACGGAGGGTTGATATTCATGAGGGATCAACATGCTTAACATACACATGACGGTTAAAAATAGTTCTGCTATTTATATTTTTACATTTTAAAAACTTTTACTAACTGATCGGCGGTGACTTTTAAGTAATTTAATGCTTTTCAACTTTGTCATGCAATGTGTAGGTAACCAAATGTAAACACGAAATTTGTGCTATTTTCGGATCGATTATTTCCAAAAATATCCTTTAGAAACATTAAATGATTTTAAAAGATCTCTCGATGTGTTACATTGACATTAGCTGAAAAACATTATTTTCAGTTTCGTTAAAGTGTAGGTATGGAGTGCCTCTCTAGTTTTTTTGTCTTATTATTTGACTATGTAACTAAGTAGCTGTTTATACAAGACACCTATACTCCAAATTTCATCTATGTACATCTTGTAGTTTTTGAGTAAAATGCCTCTGACATACGGATGGACAGACGGACAGACATGATGAAATTATAGCGGTTCCGTTTTTACCATTTTGGCTACGGAACCCTAAAAACGATACTGTCACGCCTCGGTACAGTTTGTACCTTTATCTGAGTATTTTTATATTAAATAGAAAAAAAACAGAAAAATCATGTCCAATATTTTTTTATTATCTCTATTTTTTATTTTATTTTTAATTAACTCATTAGAATTTTGATTTTCATACCCAGTCATAATGCCTAATTGAGTTACCGTACCTAATATGTTAATTATACATACGCGATTTTCTGTTAAACAATGGGTTAGAGAAAGTGACCGTCGGTGCTTTATAGATGACGTTGATGTTTTCCATGTCCCCAGCTTCGTCGAGCAGCTTGTTGAATCGGTCGTACTCTCGCTTGTCGTATATGTCCACGAGGATCTTCCACGCGAGTACGCTCAGGAGGCCTATGAGTAGGATGCCACCGATGGCGCTGCCAATGGCGACTGGAATGACATACAAATTTTATTAATACAGGGTGGGAACGAGTATCCCAACAGGCTTTAACCATCGAGTTTAGTGCCTCATTGGAGTACATTGGTATAACGTTCAGTTGAAAAAAATTAAACTTTTTTTTTTCTCTTATAATGAAAATGTGACTTAAAGATGCCAGATACCATTACCATTACGATTCGAAACGAAATTACCGTCAATAAAGAAAAAAAATGTAATTCGATACACGACGTATTGTAGAACTTAGTACAAACTAGCCAAAAAGCACGCAGGTACTGATTATGTGTATAAAAGTAGGTATTCAATAAGTGGCTATATCACATCATTAGGACGTAATTGTCATGAGATTTTGAGATTTATGAATTTATAAAAATAATATCTCAGAAATTAAGCGTTTTCGGATTATATGTTATAACCATTTTTTATGCTCCAATTAGGCTCTACATTCGATGGTTAAAGTCTGTCAGTGTATTCGTTCCCAGCCGTATAAATAGACGGTGTCCGCAACTTCGTCTGTGCGGAAGAAAAAACTAACGTCAAAAAGAGGTTAGTTTTTTTCATCCGGATCCTTCGCTTGTCGGATAAACAGTATCCACTAACTTCGATGACCTAACGCCATAGATGTATTGATGATTGGTTTCGCTCCAGCGCGCTGGATAAAGCTCTCAACGATCTGACGACTCAACTGGCGTGAAGTGCCGCAGAAAAGGAAAGAGTAACGTTCTCTCGTCTCAAAGGCGAAGACCCCCTTTGGGTTGTTACCCAAATAAATAATTTACTTACTCCACATATTCGCTCGATCGGGCTCCTCCAATTCCTTTTGAATGATAATATGCAATTCTCCGTTTTTGCGGTCATATTTATGTTTAAATACGATTTTATTTTCATTCCATAGTACTTGGCAGCTTTTAGCAAGATGATATTTCGGCGAATTTATTTCTGTTTTGTTAACCATTGAAACTATAGTCTTCGTGGAATTATACTTTTCATCGCATTCTGCTTTCGTTGTTTCGTTGGAATACACGCATTTCACATATTCTTCGAGTTCTTTGCATCTTATGTCATCACAACCGTAGCAGTTTTCGCAAAAATCTCCGAAGTAGGTGGTGTTTTTGGAGTCGACCTTGGTGCAAGCGCAGCGACCGCAATTGCAATCTCCGTTGCCAGAGCAAATCTGAAATTATCGTAAGTACGAGTACTCATAAATATCGGTACAAAAATCACAAACGATATATTCAATACGAGTCACTACAATGTAAGCAGGACTTGAACTCGCGCTCCCTGTTTTACGCGATAGTGCTCTGCGAGTATCTCGTCGTCACGAGTGCCTACGTCAACCCCATTTAGTATTCTTACCTCATAATTCGGCACTGCACAGTGCCCTCTGCATCTTTCTGTGTAAAATCAAAACTTAATGTGATATTTTCACATTTTGTAGAAATCTGTATCAAAATATAGTCTTGATTCTGATTTAAAAAACTTTGGGAAGCATTATCAACTTTTGACGTTGTTCGCGACACGTTATCAATGAAATGGAATCACAGACAACAAGACAAACACAAAAAGACACGTTATCAATGGAATGTTTCACTTCATAGATAATTTTTCCCTGTAACCGGAATAGTTTCGTGATTGATAACGTTCCGTACAAAACATGTAAAAAAGGAACCTCTATGATGGAACTCTGTCCGTCTGTCTGTCTGGTCTGTTCGTCCGATTATTACAGCGCTATATCTCACGAAATATATTGGCCGGGTGCAGGGATCGTGTACGGAAAGTGAAAACGATCGCAGCGCTTGATGTGGCCAAAAGTGGTAACTTTTCCGGCTCTGTTTCTGTGAAATCATACTTCTCAGTCTCATTCTTACGATTTGTGAAATAATATAATTAACTGAAAAAAAAGGGGTCACGATAGCTATTGTGTGGTAAACTGCAATAATACAGGACGAAACAGCAATTGCAAATTTTAAAGCTTTCCTACACCGACTTTTCCAACTGGAAACAAGACCAGAGAATGAAATGGATAGTTGCTGTTAGAAGAATAATGTAAGTGTATTAAACTGAAATCGAAAATATAAAACGTAGAATAACGTATAATCTGTAATTGTTTTAGTACTGATGGATCTAACTAACAGCTTTCCTTTACTCTGGGTTTGAGGCTGAAACCAAAGTTTTGGTTGAAAGTTTTGGGCTGAAAGTTTTGATAATAGTAGTCATTTTTCAATTATCTTGAAATAAAAATAAAATATAACATTGTTTTTATTTTTTAATTTGTGAGGAAACTAAACAGAAGTAAATCGACATAATAATACTAAACACACGTATAATAGTTACTTTCTTCAATAAAGCTAAAAACCTAATGTATTTCACGTTAAAATCGAACAGTTTTTGCACTTGTTAGGTGCTCTACAATCAATGTTTTCAATTATTTCGCTATATTTTGTTGCGTCTATTATTTAACACTTTTGACAAATCCAGTGAAGTTGCGAACGCTAGGTGGCGCTGACGTCGTGCACCCGGCCAATACTATTTGAAACCTTACCCGTGAAAAATTTAAAACATATATTTATTTTCTATAAAAAATAACCAATAAGAGAGGGGCAAAACTTAAAAGTTGACCTAGTAGCTAGCTACTAGGTCAACTGAAAAAATTCAAGAAAATCAAAAGGAAAAATATCCTATTTTTTAATCTTTAAAAAAAGTTTTGTATCAACTGGTTTCGTTAAGTTTGCCCCTCATTTGTATCGTTGTACCACCGACTGAGCCAAAGGTGTCGTCAAAATAAAGGAAAGCTTGTAGGTACGAAACCCTTGGTGGGCGAGTCAGACTTACACTTAGCCGTTATTTTTGATGGGCATCAAAGGCTTTTTGCTATATGGCTAGGTTAGGTTAATTTTTAAAAAAAACCTTAAAAAACAGATTCAGAGTACAAATACTTTATATGCAATAATATTTTCTGTCAAAAAAAAATCATTGTATGAAATAATTGTTTTAGTGTAGTTGTAAAAGTTCCTTTATCGTCACATACATATTTGGCACTCTGGCTGTTACTAATACATAGAGCACTTGCGTGTAGTTTGAAACTTACTGTGCTCGAATAAGGGGCACGGCACATATCCTGGCTAATGGGGCAGTGGCAGTCGTTGCCCGTCCAGCCCGGGCGGCAGTTGCAGCGACCTCGGGAACATATGCCGTTGTCAGCACACATTACACCCAACTCCTGGTCCTTGGGGCACATTTTCGTGTCGTGAAACTCGCAGTAGTCACCCGAGTAGTCTTGTAAGCAGCTGCATAGGCCGCAGCTGAGAAATGGAAGGGAGTTCTTATACAGTATTCTGTACGTTTCTTTAACAGATAAATATGTACAAATATCCAAACAAAATGCCGAAAACTAACAGTCGTGAGCGTAATACGCGTGTTTACTACACGAAAAATTGACATGGAAAGAAAGCATTCCATTATAATTTCATTAAAGGGTCAATTTCTCAAGCCGTATTTATTTATGGCAAAACTGAAAATGCAGGCTTGGAAGGGTTTTACAATAAAGTATCATTTTTTTCGGAAACAGCCTCCGATTATCTACCTCGGGCAACAGCTAAAATCAAAATATTAATATATATATTAATAAAAAAATATATATTTAGAACGAAATTTACATCAAGATGGGTTGTCCGGCAGCCGATTTGGTTTGGAAAATGCTGCGTAGTTCAAATACCACGCAGGATAAAGAAAATATTTTACCACATAAACAGGTACTTAATAAAAAAAGCACATCATTTGTTTTATAACATATAATAAAGCTGAAGAGGGTCAAAAGAATTCGAATATCTTCCATGTACAGAACATGGAAGTAATTCGAAAAAAAATTGGCCGGGGATACTTAAAATCGATAACAGAACACGTTCCAACAGTTTTTAGAATTTTTGTCTGTTTATTTGTACGCGCATCATGTGAAAACGGCTGAGCAAATTATGATGCAAACTTTACTTAATCTGTTAAGAAACTTCCCGGCCAGGTTATAGGCTATAAAAAATCAACCCTTAAAAGGGGGAGTAGCCACTACACTTGATTGAATTAAGTTTGCTCCTGAATCTTATGGCGCAACTTAGGAAGAAGATGCAAACTTTTCTCAAATATGTGCTACACGAGCCTACGACTACTATTGAGTACCTTGCTAAACTAACAGGTGGTGCTAAAATTAATACCTTGGCATTTTGCCAAATTAACTCTAAGTTTAGAAGATGGGGTACGGATTTCAACAAATTGAATTGAATATAATTGATTTAATAATACAACAAAATACGAGATAAGTGGCTCAGTAGTATCAACAAGGAGGAGTCTCACATGAGCAAGAATTTGCCTAGGTACTGCTTCAGGTTGGAGAAGGGCTTCTGGAGGAAACCAACGGTCTGATTCGATTACCTGAGAGACGTTATGCAAGATCGTTCTGTCCGTTGAAGACCACATTCGCAGCGTATACGGAGACCTGAGCCAGGTGACTCGACGTGAGAACTCTTCGGTTTGTGAGAGAGCCGTTAATGCGCGGATATTGGCGGAAATGGAAGGTGAACAGGCAGTATATAATTCCATTAACACTATCTTGGATGAACGCTTCGTCACAAAATACTTGATGGAGTTCCTAAACTCATTGTGGCTTCAGGACTCCCAGCACACACATTAACCCTGAAAGTTGGAGTTCCGATCATGCTTCTTCGGAATTTGTCACCTCCAAAGTTATGCAACGGAACTAGGCTAAAAGTAGTGCAGCTGCAGCGAAACCTCATGGAGGCGCAAATCCCGATTGGGGTGCGGCGCCGGAGAAGCCGTGTTCATCGCCCGCGCCCCCTCATTCCGAGCAACTTCTCGCTCCGCTTCAAGCACCTACAGTTCCCCGTGAGCGTCTGCTTCGCCATGACCATCAACAAGTCGCAAGGGCAGACGCTGCGCGCTGCTGGCGTGGACCTGCGCTCGGGCTGCTTCTCGCACGGGTAGCTCTACGTGCCGCGCTCGCGCGTCACCAGCTGCGTGGAGCTGTTCGTGCTGATGCCCAGGGGGACGAAAAATGTCAATGTTATGTAAATATACTTTACATACCTTATGGAGTATGGAACTGTAATTATATGTACATATTTAGTTGTGCATATATAAACATAACTGTAAATAAAATATAAATACTTGGCCTCAATATCTATATTCACCTTTTCTCTAATCTTACTTAATATTAGACCTAAATTCGAAAGGTTCTTAGGAAGTATGGATTTCCATGAGTAGGTATATTTCTTACCTTTTCATGCTTAGACTGATTTGACTGGAGGACCGATTTGGGTGATATTTGCCATGGACTTGATTTAGATAGTACTACAGACAACGACGTAAAAATAGAAAAGTGGTACTGTATCGTCCGATATACACCTCTAAGTGTATACTCTATGTCTTTTAAATCACGTCAAAAATTTAAATAAGTGCGAAAAACGATTGATTTTGGAGTGTAGTTTTATTTAGTAGTATTTGTTTAACATTTTATCTGGACTTTACTTCAAGTTTCGTCTCCAGGGGAGAGGGGTGAATTAGCTGCTTACTGACACAGACCGAATTCCACGCGGGCGGAGCCGTGGGCACAGCTAGTTCCTGAATATGTGCAGACATGTTTGTCCGGCGAAGCGGGATTAATTCCATCGACAAAATCTGTAATAGATTTATTCGAAAAGTTTGTTTCCTTATACCCCCCGTCTCCTGGACACTTGGAGCAACAGTCAAGCCGCGTCGCTCGGCAAGAAAGCACAGTGCGTAGTGGCTTTACGCTGTCCTGCACAAACGTTAGTTTATTATCACGGTGGTGGGGACAAAAAACTTTTCATTACCGAGTTAGATGTATCTTATTTATTTTTTAACGGTTTTGTTTGAAATGTATATATTTCATGTAAAATATAAACATGGTTTCTGGAGTTGTATTAGTTTAGGGGTCTAGGGCTTTCTTTTCTTTAATGCTCTTTTTTACGTCCTTTTCTCACTCCGCCATTCTCATTCCGGTGTTTCCGGTGGATTTTATCGACTTTAATATCCACCGGGATGAGGTTTCACCGGAATAACGTCAAATGTAGCTTCACTTCTCACAAATGTTGAAATAATAATATTTTTATACATATTTATTTATTGATATATTAGTTAAGTATGTTTTATAACGCGATACATATAACGCGAAAGTAAGTTGATCCGAGTATCAAAATTACAGAGGTCGTATGGTGATGTAAACGATAAATAAAGGCAAAACATGACTGACTAAGAAATTAACATTCGATGTCGTTATTTTGTGTGGGTACAAATTGAACTAAATAAAAGATTTGATTATTACAAACCTTTTTTTATTTTAATCCCGGTGGGTACATTTCATTCCGGTGGGCTGATTTTATCATACCGGTGTATATTATTCATTCCGGTGCGACTTACCTTTCATTCCGGTGTGATTAATAATTCCGATGGAAGCTAAGATTTTGATCCCTAATATCTCGAAAACTATATAAGTTTTTATGTTTCCTTTTAGATATGTTTAATAATAAAGTCTAAATTACATACCTAAATTTAAGATTCTCAAAAAGAAACAGAAATAAATATTTACACCGGAATGATACAAAAAATGCGATCTGTTGAAATTGACCCTTAAATGATATTACAGATGTAGTGCATAATTAGCTTCCATCGTATTTGATCGCAAAATATCGTATTTATCGTGCCCTCTTAATTAACTTCAGTACCCATCATACCACCGTAGGGGTAGGTCGCATTCAGCAGCCAATTCATATAGAGTGGCTATGTCTACGGTTTACGTATAATAAAGTCTGTATTATCATGCCGAAACCTCAAGATAGAAGAAAACGCTTAGGTCCTCCAATCCAGTAAATTATATTTAACATTATATTCTCAATATTTTGGCATAGTTCAACAACAGCGCAACGGTAATTTTTCGGCCAACAATAAGAAAACTAATAAAGAAGGAAGAAGATAACAAAAAAGCAAAAATTCAAATTTAGGTAAATAATGTTAAGTTAGGTAGACTACGCAAAACGTTATGTCTAGATCTTTATAAATTTGATTACGCAGTAAAACGACCACTTGTTTTATTTATAAACGGGTTCCTACGATCCAAGCCCTAAAGTCCAAATTTCTGAAAACGATTAATTTTAAAGGCTGTGATTTTAGATTAAGTACGTACGCCAAATCGGTTTTCGATTCAAGACAACTACAATCAATAGAAGGATGCTGATGGAAAAGGATGACGTACGAGTAAGACTAAAAAGACTAAAGTCTCTGGACTTAATAAGAAAGTAGAGATCTGAAGGGACAGATATTGTGTACACGGACGAAACATACGTTCATACATCCCATTTAACAGGAAAATACTGGGCGGATTCCACGAATAAAGGAGTGAAACTTATAATTTCAAAAGGCCAACGTCTTATTATATAGTACATGCAGGTAGTACTAAAGGATCGCTCCGAAAGTAGCATAAACTGTGTCTTTTTGCCAAACGTTGTCCAAAAAAAAGGAAAAATTACAAAGATTAAGCTAACTTTCAACGGAAATTGTTTTCAACATGACCAAATTTACCGTTTTCGAGCTATTGCCGAAAAACGGCGCTTCTCAACAAAAGGAAGTAAGTGCCGTGGAGATACGCTTTTTTGCTAGTGCACTTTTTCATATCGCATGTTTTTCATCTGTAGTGTGTATTCTTTCGTTTGAACAGCTGCGGTACCCTTCACTGCGCTTGGTCTGACTTGCTTTTTTTTAAGGTATAGGTATGTTTGTTATCGCTTTCGCAGTTGCATTAAAAATATACATGAAATCACTTTGTATCCCCACTCCCCCATCATGATCAGTCGCAATGTTTTCGTAAGAATTCATGGTTCAACAGGTCTTCAAAAACCCCTTGGCGATTCTGCCACCCAATTAGTCAAGTAGTGTACCTACCGCAAAAAATAATTGTATATAATCGTTTGGGACACGATCTTTCGATTATTTTCTATTTCCTTCTGGTGAACCATATTCATCTTCATCATTACATAAACTGGCTTTTTCTCCGACAAGTTCTTTGCATCGTTGATTGTAGTTTGATGATACTGTGATGAGACATGCTTATTGTAGTATTCATGGATATTTTTAAAAGGACTGAAAGATATACTCGCAAATGAACCCAAGACGCTGGCTTCAATTGTTGGAGAAAACAAAACCCGATATAAACATAGTGCCCCTCTTATATGTATAAGATAAAAAAAACCGGGGTGCATAAGTTTGCAGCCAAGAGGGGTTGAATTTTCTTTTACAATTGAGTGTGATTGTAGTTTTCAGGAAGTACCCAATAGTGTTTTAGTATATTCAATTTTCGACTTCCTTCAAAGAAGCTCGCCATACCCATTTGCCTAAATCATTGTCACAAATGTTCTCAGGTAGAATACTAGTTTCTACCTAATAGGGGCCATATACGCCTGCGATAAACACTCGACTCTCTTTTCTCCTTCATTTTCACTTCACAACTACTGTCTTCTTAATGCATAAAAAGTAACATAAAATTATGAAATACGTTCCGATTCCAAGTTCTGCGGAGGTGCGTGAATGGACCAGTCCAACCCGACTCCAGGCGCGGGAGAGAGAGCGCAAGAGTCGGGCGTAGGGATGAGAGTGAATCCATGGACTGGTCGCCCCGTACCGTATGCTTTCACTAAGGAGTCATGTCCCCATACTGGATTCACAGTAGGACTTGTGACATCGTCAGATCGTTTGGTATGGATATAGTGAACGTCTTAAATGACACAAACTGCTCAGAAGCTCACCTGCACGCACCGTGTCCGTTACACGTGATTAAGTCAGCTGGATTCGCTTTACATTCATTCAGATGGGTCTTTGTCGATGTTTCGTTGCAGTTGCACTTCACGCCATAGCTGTGGAATAAGAAGAAAGTTTTAAGAGACGATGAAGCCTTTTCTATCATTCATTCATATTTAGATATCGTTTAAGAGCCCTTTCGTCTTTTTTTGTAAATAAAGCATCAGAAACGATTTTTTTTTGTTTTGTATATCTTTCAAATTTTGATTAGCTGTTTAAATAAGTCAGTTCCTTATTTTTTATGTAGCGGGTTCATATTTGAGTAGAACCAAATATTTTAACTACATGTACCCGATTGATAGGTAGTTTTCTGAAGAGCGCGCGAAGTGAGAAGTCATACGCATAAGTTTGAGTCCTTGTAACATTATGATGTGATGTTATATGGAAACCCAGTTGTTTAATTGTTAATAAATGATGTTTCGGCATAATTTGTTCCTCAAAGTATCACATCGCAAACCATTTATTCCGAAATATAATTTCACCTCATAATCAGATGACATTGCAATGCAACGTTTCGCACGTTTGACGTTAGCAAAAACATGTTTAACAAATACATCACTTGGTCATGTTCATTCTGAAATTTATCTTTTCGTCGCATGTATCGTTTGGAATAACAATTTTTTTGCAAATTATTGCACGGCGTAGATTTATATCGGTTTACTGATGCTTCGGCAAAAAATGTTTTTCAAAGTAAAATAATGCATATTGGTTTTAAAAACTAGTATTTTAATTCTACGATCCAATTTTGAATATGATACGCTGCAAGGATACTTGTTATATTTTCTTATTGATAGCGGTTTGTTTCTGTGAGGGTCAGATTACCAGTTTTAACTTTACTGGATTGTTTCTATGTGTGGGATGGCATAGTTTTATGTTAATGCAGACGTCTGAGAGGAAGGCGAAGAAGCGGGGCTTCTTCGACTCGCTCTCGAGCAATGATTTCTTTCGCGATTTTTTTTTAAAGTAAATCCTTTTCTTAAAAACTCATTTCATAAATTAAACTTGGTAAACTATATATTGTTGAGTAATAATTCGAACAAATAAAAATAATGCGAAATGTAAAGCTGAAATGATAGTTGGGAAGTGAAATAAGACGAAAAATATTTGGCTGAAAAGGCAATATGCCCTTTTTAGAGTTCCGTAGCCTAAAAACTCTACCCTTATAGATTCGTCATGTCTGTCTGTTTGTCTGTCTGTCCGGCCGTATGTCACAGGCATTTTACTCAAAAACAATGTCGTGTGTCAACCGCTACTTAGTTTGATAGTTAAATAAAATATATATATATTTCTAGGGGGGGCACTCCATACATGTAACCAAAACGAAAAAAAAATTCAGCAAATATGAAGGTGTGGCACATATTTCAACAGTACTTCTAAAAACACTTTAATAATAATAATAATAGGTTTCTAAAAATAATTTTGGTTCAGTGATTATTTTACGAAATATTCGCTACGAAAGTAGCAAAAATTGTCTCTATTTTCTAAACGGTGAGTTCAAAAAATATGAAAAATTTACACATATAAAGCTTGATAAATACTTCCAATGAAAATTGTTTTCAAGATGATCGGACATACTGTTTTTAAGTTATTGCTAAAAAACTGCGCTTCTCAGCAAAAGGACGTAAGTGCCGGGGAGATACTCTCTTTCGTTAGTGTTTTTTTTCATCTGTAGTGCATTTTTTTGTATAAACGGCTACGGAACCCTTCATGGGCGAGTCCGACTCGCACTTGGCCGCTTTTTTTTATACTCATGCCTCAAATTTTTGTTATTCTGTACATACATATACATCTGTAAATCGTTCTTATTAATGTCATACTGTTCAACGAAATCACACGAAAACTGTTTTCCTCATTATCGTTTAATTATTAATACTATGCATAGTACATTCCAATGAAGCTCATATTTAATAATAAAACATTTTGCATAAATATACCGCTGCAGGCGCGGAAAAGGGCCTCAGTACCGCGCGAGTGTTATTTGTGAAGCCCATGATGGGCTCTTAAATCCAGATGCAACGTGTCCACCGCCATATAAATATCCTCCGACCGACCCATATATTACTTCAAAATACTCTCACTCCCTTTTACTCTTGTACACTTCTTTCCATGCTCCATAATACTCGTATATGGGACACAAACTGTATAGTGTATGTGTCCAGCATAATTATTATACTTTGGTCAATGGGACACCAACCGTGAAGTTTGTGTCGGAGTTCGGATTTTTTTTCATCATTGAGATCTTTGTATTTAAAAAATATAGTTTCTTAGTGAAGAAATTCACTTTAAAAATCCCGAAGACCGTGATGGTAAAACATCAAAATTGTCGTAAAAAATCAATGTTTGTGTCCCATATTGAAGTGGAGTAATTTATGAACTTATTGAAGTATGACATATTCTATCTTCCTCCTTTAAGAAATGGTTCTGTATCATTCTTGTATAAGTGACAAAGAGTACGATTACGATACTAGTACCCTACTTATATTATAAACTGAAAAGTCTATGTAGATTTTCTCAATCAAGCGTAAACTATCAAACCGATTAAGATGGACTTGGCATCCAGACAGACCAAGTCATGAAATACGAGTACATTATCTATTCCTGATAACGGGGACGAAGCTGCAGGTATATGCTAGTGCTTCTGATATTTTCAAAAACTATAAGAGCACACTCACTGTTTTAGATTGCAAATGCAAATCCCACATTCCAAGTTTCCATTGCCACTGCACTCCACCGCATTAGTTATTGGCGTGTTCTCGCATGCACATGTGCAAATGGTTTCAACGTTGATCTTCATTGTCTCGCCCAACTCAACTGGCTTTATTACGACCGTGTTCATCTTATTAGAACATGCATCATTATTCCCTGTGTCATCGACAGTTATAGAAACAGAGACGTCGATACTACTGTTATGTATAACTTGACAGGTTTTGGGGATAGTACAATCTGGAGTCAGTGTGACTCGGACATAGTCAGGTGCGGCGACGGTCATGTGGAGTTGATTCAGCTTTTTCTGTGAAGCAAACATAATAAAAAAAGTGTCGTGGTTCTCGTCAACAAAGTGTATGTAGGTATGTATAAATATTCATGCTCGTTAGACAGACACAAGAGTAAAACCAAATTTTGAATATTTTTTTTTTTAAAAAATTAACAATAAATGTATCATAATATGTTACTTAGAATAGGCTTTAAATAATACATGGTTTTAAACTTATAAGCTTTGGACTCGGACCGAAGGAAGTAACTAATTTAAGCGAAAAGGAATACTCGACGGAAGATTACAGGACCAATAAGGGATAAGGACGAAATATCCAACGATAGGTGGCTCTGAATCAGCTAGATTACAGATATAGTTTTTAATTTATCGCCGCAATAATAATTGTGAATTTGCGTTTTGACATTTTACTAGGTTGAGAAAGGGCAGAAAACTTTCATCGTCAACAAAATACCAATCTGGCGGTAAGTGGCACAGATAGCAATGATTTACGTATATGGGAGGCTAAAACGGGGTCGGGGTATGAATTTAATGTGGTAAGTGATGGATAATAATAATCAACAGTTAATTACCGTATATACGTCAGTTATAATTTTCACAATATCGGAATCTTCTTTCAACTCAACATACTCAGCCCCGCTTTCAATCGTATTTATCAATTTCATATAATCTGTTTTAGCATGTTCGCGCACATTGAATATAATGATGATGCTTTTTTCTTCGGCAATTTTCCGAATTTGGTTTACGGAAGGGTAGTCTTGTTCCAGTTCTAAACTGTAGTTCCCATCGGCTGTGAGGTGGCATTTCATGTCGTTGAGTTTGGCAGCTCCTGCTATTTTGCCGTCCCCGGCGCTGTGATAAGTGGAGTCAGTACACAGCACTATGATCTTCCTTGAGTGGTTCCTCCAGCCTATTTCATCCCTGCAGACCATGACTTGCATCAAAGCGTCGAGGCCAGATTCCGGATCATCCCAGTTTGAGCCGTCATCAATCCTTTCAAGTATTCCTCTGAAGCTGCCCTTGTCCGTAGTTAGATTAAGACGATGTTTAAATGCGTACGCCTTGTTTGGACTAAAAGAAAAAAACAATTACTTAACCTATTTAAATAAAACAATTTAACGGATTTTATCGCGTTTATTATCTCATTTCTGTTCCCGACGTTTCGGAAGCTTTTCAGCTTTCCATGGTTGTCTGATAAAAGATATATTTTCCTCTGTCCAAGTTACAATTTTTTAATCTAATTGTTAGAGATTTTCTATACGAACTTAGCGTTTCATTCAATGCTCTTTTTTATTTGTGTGATAAACTGAAATATTTTTTGCTGAGTGAGTGGGAGAAACTAAGAATTAAATTTCATTTATTTTATACTAGCGGCCGCCCGCGACTTCGTCCGCGTAGATTTTAGGTAAAACCAGAGGATAAATGAAGAAAACTTTTTTCGGTCAGTTGTCCGATGCTGTTAATGTTTAAAAAAATACTCATAATATATTCAGTGACCAACGGATTTAGAATGAGAAAATGGGGATATTGAACATTATTCCATAAGAAGGCAACACTGGCACTTTTAATTTGAACGCCTGCTGGACTATGAGAAGAAAAGACAGGCGAAGTCCCCGACACTGGCCAAAATAAAATGTTCTACAAGGTCCCTCGGCGTTTCAAAAGGATAGTATTTTAAGGCAGTCGGTTTACGAACGATAATTTTACATTCTACCGTCACGTCATAAGAAAACCGACTTCATAATTTTACTACGACACCCATCCTCCCTCTCTCTCGCTCTCTCTCTATCTCCCTACCTCCCTCCCCCTCTTTCTCTCTCACTCTCTCTCCCTCTCTCCCTCTTTCGCTCCCTCCCTTCCTCTCTCTCTTTATCTCCCTCTATCCCGCCCTAACTCCCTCTTACCCTCCCTTCCGCCCTCTCTTCGTCCCTCTCTCCCTCCCTCTCTCTCTGTCTCTCCCTCCATCTCTCTTTTGCTCTCTCTGACTCTCCCCCCCTCTCTCTCCCTCTGTCCCTCTTTTCCTCTCACTCTCTTTCTATCCCTCTCTCTCTCTCCCTCGTCTCCTTATCTCGTCCTCCCTCACTCTCCCGCCCTCTCCCTCTCTCGCTCTTCGTGTTTTTCTTTAATAATTCATTAAAGACATATTTCTGGATAGCTCTACATATTATAAAAGAAACCTGCTGTCCTGCTGTCATGTTTCTAGCCACAGTTTAACATTAAATGGGATGAATTGGAAAAGATGCCCTTACCAATGTTTTTCACTGTACATTAGGAGGTTGTGACCGAAGTTTTAAGCGTCTAACTTTAATAACGACATGCTTCCCATACAAACTTACACCTTTTTTTTACCTGGGATGATTTTGATAGAAATGCTAAATCATTTGTTATTTTTTTGTAAGAAAGCTTTATACAAAGTTTCAAGTTTATCACTTTCCAAATGAACGATTTCCATACAACGGTTCAACCCCTATTTCCCTCCCTTAAGGGTTGAATTTCGAAAAATCCTTTCTTAGTACACGTACACGTACTATAAAAAGTATACGTTCCACATGCTTGTATCTTTAGCGGTGTAGGCTGTGCATTGTCTGTCAATAGGTCAGTAACGCAAGAGTTTTATAATATGTATAGATAATTCTTCGGAATAAAAAAATCAAAGTTAACAAAATGTGATGACTATTTATTGTTGAAAAGAACCCGTTTTATGTTTAAATCGTACTTTTAAACCATACTTTCGTAACGAAATGTTTATCATTCAGAGATGATCGTCCAAAATGTAGGTACAACGGGCTATTATCCGGCTATATTCAGATATACTCTTATTTGTATGATATGTCATATACGGAAGGTGTGTTCTTTGCTTAATCGTGTAGGTAGTATTACTGTTGCTAGGTTACCAATTGTTTATTCGTTGAAATGAAAATGTCACAATGTGCAAAAGGTCAAGTTTTTCCATTTATTGTAAAAAATAAGCCTTTTATGAATGAATACCCTCAAAAGTTGTATCCTATGTCCTATTCTGATGTCTAAGCTGCATTACTGCAGAATTTTACGCAAATCTGAATAGATAGTAACGTGTCAAATTGGTTTCCTAGCAACTGTTTGTTGATATAATTCTTCGCAATAGAAATGTCACAATGAACAAAACTCGGGGTTTTCTAAGGCTTTTCCATTTATTGTAAATAAAACCATTTTATGAATGAATAACCTCGAAAATTGTAGCCTATGTCCTATTCTGATATCTAAGCTATATTACTGAAGAGTTTTACGCAAATCTGATGTGTAGTTTTTGCGCAATAGTGGAACGTACATACATACTTTCACGTTTATAATATAGGAAGGATAAGGATATGGATGCATATGCATACAGTACACGAAAGGTTAAGTAAGGTCACGTGATATGCGTTTTATATAACCGGGTTTCGTACTATTGTATAACGTCGCTCACAGCAGCCATTTGTCCACATGATTGTGATATTGGTAAACGTCCCTACACCACAGACCACACTAGGATATTGACGCGCTGCAGCCGCACACATGGTCACGTCGTGCAAGGTGGCGGACCATTATCTATTCGGTGTCGGTGTCAGCTTAACGACGGCGGTCGACGATACGAGCGAAAATTGTAAACAAAAACGTGAAGTGCATGTAATTAGTGATAGTTTAGTGAAAAAGGGAACTAGAAAAAATGGACTGGTCGGAAATATGTCGCACTGACTGTCCTAAAGAAAGGAGGCTTTATTCCATTTACAGCATTTAAAAGTCAAAAACTACGAACTTCCCCCCCCCCCCCCCCCCAGTCTTGGCCACCAAATTAAGATGAAATGATTTTGGTGGAAACTCATTTCTTTTTGTAAGGTTCCGTGTAGTTTTATTTTTTACGAGTGTAGCGTTTCTTGAGCGTCAGATACTCCTTTTTTCGTCGTCCACTGTCTATCTTTGCCCCATTTTCTTGTTGGCTTATTATTATCATATTATTTATATATTTATTTGCGATTTGTGATAAAATATTTAGGTACCTAAACTTTGGCGGCGGCGTCTATGTTGAACGGTATGGAGACGGACTCAATTTAATTTTTCTAATAATCTTCTAAATGTTTTATGAAAAACAATGTAATGTAATGTTACATATACTTTGAAATTAAATCAATTCAATAATACTTACATTATTACATTACCTATATACGCATAACAACGTAAGCACGTATGCACTAAAATAGTCATAAATAGCCATAAGTTAAACATGTTTGTGTACTTTCTTCTTTACTTCGTTTTATGCAATCCCGGAATCCCGGAACTTATATTATAAAAATAATGTTAGAAGCGGACTCCATATTTGTTCAACTTTTGCCGGCTTTTTGGCAACATTAATACCGGATAGATTATCCGATGCCTGATGATAAATCAGTGCGCTATTTAGTTATTAAGTGATTATATCCTACAGCTGACTGTTGTGCCTTTATACTACCACTAGCTTCTGCCCGAGACTTCGTCCGCCTTAAATTCGTTTATCGCGGATAAGGGTATTTTTCCGGGAGAAAAAGTAGCCTATGTCCTTCCCCGGGACTCAAACTATCTCCATACCAAATTTCATCCAAATCGGTTCAGCGGTTTAAGCGTGAAGAAGTAACAGACAGACAGACAGATAGACAGACAGACACACTTTCGCATTTATAATATTAGTATGGATAATCAAAGTTTAAACTTGACGAATGCCCCATATGCACTTTTTTTCCCTATTATGGGAAAACTATACAAACTTCTATTCCCTCATTTAAAGGTGGGGAATTACTAAAAATCTATAAAAAATACTAATGTTCATTATTGGGTCAATTTTTATTTTATTGTAGTTTTTTTTTTTATTTCGTCCGATTGGGTGAAAATTGGTACTTACTTACATAGAGTAAATCATTCTGTATTGAGTTACAAATTATGTTTTTCGTATACAGAATGATGAACTCTATTTAAGTACCAATTTTCACCCAAATCGGACGAAAGAAAAATAAACTACAACGAAATAAAAATTAGCCCAATTATAAAAACAAGGAGTCCCTATGTACATTTTTAGACCTCTAGCATAAAAAATTGCGGAAGTCTCGTACAAATTTCCATCCACAAGTTTAAAGGGTTGGGGGTAATAGTTCCAAGTTTAAGAATAAATTTGTTTTTTGTTTATTTATACTAGCTTACATACCAAAAAATAAATAAATAAATAAAACCAAGAGTGAGTGGCAAAATCTGCGTGTTTTAGGTACAAATAAAACCTAAAGTGTAAAAGCTAGATCGATTAAATTTAGTGCATTTCATGTGTTCTCTAACTGCATCTTAAAATGTGAATTTGGGCGCTCTGGTATTAACTGGGGCGAAGCTGAGGGTTTGAAAATGAGATGAAACGGTACGAGAACTGGTAGGTAGTGCCTCGCTTTTTTTTATCGTCTTAGAAATATAAATACGTACGTTGCAAACGGCAAAGCTCCCTTTTCTACAAAACTTCCAAGCCCTAACCTCACATTGTTCGTGTACACGTTTAACTCTTCATAGATTTTCGTCGCTTGCTCTTTGAGCAAGTTTATAGTTTTATTCATTGTGAATGAAAAATCCATGAGATAATATATATCTAATGGGTAATCTTTTGCAGGTTTGTATGTGAATGTGAAATTGGTGGTCTGTCCGCGACGAACAGTTATATTAAGAGCTTGAGGCCTCAGCTGGACTACAGGTTCGTTTGAACGGATTGGCGAATCTCTGACTGTGATCTTAATGGGTTCTTCATGTGGATTATGCACTTTTCCGAGGCACCAGGATGAATCGCTACTGGTTTTCATTTGACATCTTGATCCCGTATGCTTAGCCTGAAATTTCAAATAAGAACTTGAAAATGTTTATTGTTGGCATGATTTTAAAGCTATAATAATTTTAAATAAATTACATTTTTAAAATAAGATAGGTGTGAAAACTTACTCGCATTATAATGTTTTACTTGCTTTTTCACTTGTAGTGTCTTAACAAAACTTGACAGGGACTACTTGTTATCTGGTGACGTCATTATAAAATATATAGTAGAAAGTAAAATGGACAACGCGCCATATAGGTTTTTGGTTTGCGAAGTCAGGGAGCTATTTAAACAGGATTCTATATCCATAAATAATAATAATGTTATTCATTAATATTGATTACAATAATAATCGATATTATGTTCTACCGTTTTGAGGTGACATAACTAAAAAAATACACACCAATATAAACTATTCAGCGACACTGGAATAAAATACGAATCAAATGGAATCCCCCTTTTAATCAATTAATATACCTATGTAACATAAAATTAGTAATAAAGAAATCTGACTCAGAAACAAGTATGTATCACACACACGTATAAATATCCTCAGACCTATACACGTACATACATACAGACATACTTTCGAAAAACATAACCCTCTTTCTGATTCTGGCGCAGTGGCAAAAGACAAAAGTAGAAACATTTACCGTAATTATAAAGAATACTTTCTTTTTAAATAGGAAAGTTCGAAAGATGGATTTTCAACGCCTTTGAGAGCACTTTCGGTAAAATTTCAGTCCTCCGGTCTTCCGTCTTGCCCCAACGCACCTTAATAATCGACAGTTTGACTTTCGATATTAGAAAAATTACATAAATTCAATATCAACTATGTACACATATGCAAGAAGGAGATTTGCTAAGTTTTTTAGCTAATTATAACTACTTTGAAAAAAAAACTCATTTCCAAAATATGGCATGCCACACCCACAAACAACATGAATCTAACGACACGTCACTTTTCAGAATCTATAAAACCAATTAGGCTCCAGAGCGTGCCAAAGGAAATAGACACACACACCTATTCATACAATTAATGTTCATACTTACATTACATACATTTGAAAAATAATTACGGAGCCTAAGGTCGTGTAGTCGATAAACTGCGGAATAAAAAGTAAAGTTACGTATACTCACATCGTCACACCAGACACAGGCGACAGACTGGCCGATACATTGCCCACATGTTTTAGCGGTCATGCATTTTCTTTCTTCACAAGCCACATTTGCCAAAATTGTAATTATCGCTACCCTTATTAAAATCATGGTAATTAAATGTATTAATTATTGAGTTTTTATTAACATGACCGGATTCGTAGTGATGCCGACAGAAAATAACTTACAGGAGGAAACATTCTGGCATATTTCTGATCATAATGTCATACGTGGCAGTAGGAGGAAAAACAGCTTAAATCCACCATGGTCCACAAGTTAGTCTTTGCGCGTGTGGCAAAAGACCTTAAATTCGTTAGTCGATAATTGTTGATTACGCCATTTATGCCGCTTGACCTTGTTGTCAGTACATTAATTATGTTTTCCTGATGGGATTTTTCATACTCATAAAAGTGATGTTCGTAAATTAGATGAATACACTAATTCTTGGTAACTCTATATATACCTACTTTCTGAAAGATATAAGCTCGTTTTAACGGCTCATTTTTTTTTATTCGTGTTCAAAATTATGATCAGTTCAAAAAATCGACCAAGTCAGAGCCGGACTTGCGTCCCGAAGGTTCTGTACAAAATTTCAGATAACTATGTAAAGCCTTTACTTTTTTTTTACAAATATCATGATAATAATCACAATTTTTGCAATTTATTAGTGGATCACTCCACTAGCGTTATTATTATAAACAAAGATCGGCTAGAGAGTCGGATGCACCATACAGAGATCCATAAGCAAGAACTACTGGTATGGACGATTAGCTTAGAGCGTGCTGCCCGGTCTGGCTCAAGGCACTGGTTCAAGTCCAGTATCGTCGAAAAAAAGTTTTTTTTCATTTGTTTCTGATCTTTGTTTATAATATGTAAAGCCTTGTTCATAGAAATAGACAGACAAGCATAAAAACTGTTCAGGCTTTGTTCATTGATTGTACTTTAATACTATAAAATGATAGTTTTTGTTTTTGACGACCGGTTTGGCTCAGTGGGAGTAACGTTGCCTGCGAAGCTGAGGTCCTGGGTTCAAATCCCGGTTAGGGCAAATATTTGTGTGATGAGCATAAATACTTGTTCCTGAGTCTTGGATGTTTTCTATCTATATATATAAATGTATATATCTAATTACAGTGGAAACTGGATAAGTGGAACCTGGGCTAGTGGAAAACCTCTTTAAGTGGACCAAAGTTCTCGGTTCCAGTCCCTTAGCAACGAAATACCTCTATAAGTGGAATTTTGGGACTTCTATAAGCGGAATCCATTTTATCGAAAATTTCTTATTTTTACCTCTGTAACTGGAAGCAGCCGTCTCCGATACCTCTATGAGTGGAATAACTCGGCGTTATAAAATTTGTATTTTTAATAAACCGTCACAAGGAGGGTAGTTTGTTTCGTTAACATTATGGTTTGTGTTTTAACTACGTATTTTGTATGAGATCACACATCGTTAAGCTTAGTTTTAAAGGCAGGAATACATACCTATTTTTTGTTAATTCATATCTGGGTCGGGCCGCGAAGCGTTTCGACCGCGTCTACTTTTATGTAACAAATTACTGGCGAATAAAATGACAAACGCATAAGAGTTTTAGGAATAAGGTAGACGCAAGGCATCATTTTCTATTTTTATTAAAAAATATATCGAATTTACATGTACGATGTAAAAAATTCCTTACATAAAAGTGCAGTGGTTGAAACGCTCCGCGGCCCGATCCATCTACATACATATTTAATAGAAGATGATTAATTTGACCATATACGTGACCTCTATAAGCGACATTACTAGCATCCTCAACCTCTGTTAGCGAGGGCCTCTGTAAGTGAGAAAACGTTTCATTTGAACCTGGTTAAGTGGAAAACTGGATAAATGGAAAACCTTGATAAGCGCAACTAAACAGCCGGTCCCTTGCGATTCCACTTATCCAGTTTCCACTGTATATCGTCGTCTAGTACCCATAAAGCTTACCATGGGACTAGAGCGATTTGTGTAAAATTGTCTCGTAATATTTATTTATTATATTTATTTAAAGCTACCTTCATATAAAATTTCGAGTTCTAGGAAAACTGGAAGTATCGTATAGGTTATTCAATGGCAATTTGTATGGAAACACCTTTTTAATATAACTGTATCAGTAGCTTTTGATTAAGATGACTTCAATTATCAAATTACTTGCGGAATAATTTCCTTTTTAACATAAAATATATTTTTACTGTAAAAATAAAATGATGTTCATCAATTTGAACTAAATATATTTTTTTAATCGGATTTTTTTATTTAATTTGACATATTTCTAACCGCACTCTAAAAAATGTATAATAATTGGTTTGGTTGTCTATATAGCCGGTTTACGGAGGATAATTTTACGTGATAAGGTCATTAGAATTTATTGACAGAAAGAAAGACAGAAAGAGAGGAGAACGAAAGAAAGAGCAGCACATGGCATGAAGCTACTTTTCTTCTGCGTGTAACGCTTACAGCACGAGGTGCACATAACTGCCAGGAGCCACTCACTGACGGGCGTGTCGGCGCCCATAAAGCACACTCAATTATTTTGTGTAATCAGTAGCTTAGGACCCGCAGCACATTAAAGTGGAAGCTTACCCGTGAAGGCTGACTCGACCGATTCTGTGTTTGTGGTACCAGGAGTACATTACAGCGCGAAGCTAGTTACTTTAGGAATTAGAACAACTCTTTCCGTTCCTAGAAGTGGACGTCGTCTGACCAACTCCTACAGCACCAGAAAGAAGCACATGACAGTCAGGAGCCACTCACTTCTTGCTATCGGCTTGGGTGTAAAGAAAGATACTCGCACTGATGATTTCTTACATACCTACAGACTGGTGGTACTGCGTTTACGGTGAAATATGTTTCGCCAAATTTTACTTCGCAACCAACTGCGAAAAAGTTTGTAAAAAAATTTACAAACTTTTTCGCCGAAGTTTCATTTGGCAAACCAATCTTTGGCATAACATTACTTCCCACTTTTCCAACATTTTTATATTGCTTTTTCTTTCAATTAACTTTTATATGGGAATTTCATAATGAAGCAAATAATTTGCTTAGGCAAATAACAAATCACCAAATGTCATTTGGGCAAATACTAACTTTGCAGAATTATTTAATGCATACTGCTTGTGTTTACCATTACACCATTAACCATTGGTATTCCCTTGACTGTATTTTTTTACTTTAGACAAATAATTAACTATACTAAAAGGGGTTAGACAAACTGAAATTAGACATTTCGCCGGTGTACTGGAACATGGGTCAAAAACTGAAAACTGTAGGTTAGGTTGGGTTTGTAGTCATTTGCCTAACAGTCAATTACTTGGTGAAATAATATCAGTGCGGAACGTTGAGTTAGGAAATAAAACTTCGCCACAATAATAAAAATGGGATAAATATTTTGTGAGTTAAAACTTTGCTAAATTATTTTCGGCGATATATTAGAGAACCCTACAAACTTTGTCCATACAGTTACAGACACAACTAAAAAGGATAGAGCCAAGTAGGTGCCAGCGCTTCTAAAGTGATGCGCAAACATACATTTCTTTAATTGATTTATTTATAGAAAGATAAAAAAAGAAGACAGAAAAAGATGATAGAAGATTTTGGTATAGATGTTTTCAGGCTTTCGTTCTAGTCTATCCAGTCTCTACATATATGTCTAGTCTGTATACATTGAAAAGAAAAAGAAGTGAAACCAGCTATAAGGTATTTGAATTGGGAACATTCAGTTTTTCAGAGGTGAGCATTTAATATTTTTTCTCGATAATACATGTTATGTGAGCTTAGAATCTACAAATAGTTTATGTTTACATTGTATTGTTTTTTAGAATTATTTTTTTCAACACTCGGCGTGATTTTTCTCCTGTTCGCTCGTATGAAAACATTTTTACTTCGGTCTACATAGATTAGTACGAAATATTAAAAAAAAAACACGTCATTAACATCTAACATTTGTATTTTCATACGAGGGAAATTAGAGGAGTTATTTCAATTCCGCATGGATCCCATCATGAAATCTTCACCAAAATAATATGGGACCAATTTAGATAAACCTTAAATTCGTTTATCGCGGATAAGGGTATTTTTCCGAGATAAAAAGTAACCTATGTTCTTCCCCAGGACTCAAACTATCTCCATACTGTAGTGTATGCATGCATAGGTAGGTAGACGTAAGTACAGACGGTGGCTGCGCCTATCGTAGGCTAGGAATAAAAACCAGTTCGTTGACAGCTACCCTGCGTGTTGTTTGTTTCTGCCCCGCTCCCGTATCTATCAGTGGCGACGACGCATTAATCTCACGCGACAATAACCGTTCACAATGGCATCCTCCAACTCGGTCGGCTTATTTTCTAATTTCAATCACCAACAGCAAGACTGGTGTACTTATAGGAATAGGCTCAATCAGTGGTTTATCGCAAATAGCATAGATGATGAAAATGACAAAGCGGGTATAAAACGACGCGCCATCTTGCTAAGTGCATTTAGTGAGAACACGTATCAGTTAGCAAGTAATCTTGCATTACCTAGTGCGATTGAAAGAAAAAGTTATACCGAAGTAGTGGCGTTACTGGATGCACATTTTACTCCGAAGCGCTGCGTATTTGCGGAGCGGTATAATTTTTATGCCGCTGCGCAGCAGGTAGAGCTCGGCGCAGTCGGCCGCGCGGCTGCGCGGGCTTGCAGCGCATTGCCAGTTCAAGAACATTGGGGAGGCGCTTCTGGATAAGTTCATTATGGGTATGCAACCAGGTCCAGAACGCGAGAAGCTGTTTACGAAAAATGTCGACGAGCTCACACTGGCGAAGGCAATAGACACGGCGGAGAGCGTGCGATGCGCGCGCGCCGCAGCCAGCGCGACCTCGGCGCCCACCGCCACGGCGGCGGCGGCGCTCGGCGCTGAGAACGTTTACAAGATCGGCGGGGCTACGGCGGATCTCGGGAATAAGTGTTCTGTGTGCGGTCTAAGTAGTCATAAAGCGGAGATGTGCCGTTTCGTAAATTACAAGTGCAAAAAATGCCACAAGAAAGGGCATTTGCGTAAAATGTGTAACCTCAAATATGTGGAGTCAGGGGAGGTGAGCGAGGACGATGATGGTAAGTTTTTTAATATTCGTTCCGTGAAAGGTGCGCCGATGACTGAAACCGTTCTGGTTAACGGGACTCCGTTACAATTTGAGATAGACAGCGGCTCGGCCGTGTCAGCGGTATCCAAAAAAACTTACGACTCTTTTTTCAAAGCTGTGCCATTATCCCCTAGCAACAAAAGGTTAATCGGTTATACTGGGAGTGCCATACAGACCACGGGTATGGTAAAAGTACCTATTTCATATGAAGGTCGGACCGGTGTGCTAAATATCCACGTTATTCCTAACGGTGGTCCAGCGATTCTTGGACGGGACTTTATTTCTATATTCAACTTCGAACTTGCGCCTATTTTCTATTGTTCTAAATCGGACTTGGATGCGCATGACATAAATAATATCATGACGCATTACCCGGAATTGTTTACAGATAAATTAGGTCGGTTTAAGAAATATAAAATTAAATTATCTTTGAAAGAAAACGCTAAACCAGTTTTTTTTAAGGCTCGACCGGTAGCGTTCGCCTTAAAAGATAAAGTTGATAAGGAAATTAGTCGATTAGTAGATTTAGGTATTCTCGAACAGATAGAGCATTCCGAATACGCGTCGCCGATTGTACCAGTTTTGAAACGTGACGGGTCGGTCAGGATCTGTGCTGATTATTCGCAAACAATAAATAAACAATTATTGACAGAGAAATACCCGTTACCGACAATCGACGAGCTTTTTTCAAGATTGTACGGAGGCGTGCAGTTTTCTAAACTGGATATGTCAATGGCATATAACCAGTTTGAGATTGAGGACCCTGACAATAAAACCTGCATTAACACTAATCGTGGTCTTTTCAAATATCGGCGTTTAATTTTTGGATTATCCAGTTCACCAGCTGCCTTTCAAAGGGCTCTCAGCAACATCCTTGGTGATTTAGAAGGTGTGCTATGCTTCTTAGACGACGTGCTCATCACCGGCAGGAGCCGGCAGGAGCACGTGGCGCGGCTGCACCAAGTTCTGCAGCGGTTCAGGGAGGCAGGCCTTACACTACAGAAGAACAAGTGCTCGTTTTTCCAAAACGAAATAACGTACTTAGGTCACGTTATTAACAAAGATGGCATAAGCAAGTCGAAATCAAAGGTAAAAGCTATAATCGAGGCTCCGGTTCCGAAAAATTTAAATCAATTACAATCGTTTCTCGGGTTGATAAACTATTATAGGAGCTTTGTTCCGGGTGCTTCTGTCATCTTAAGCCCCCTTTATGAACTACTAAGAAAAGGCGTAAAGTGGCAGTGGAAAACGGAGCACGACAAGGCGTTTCTAGAAATTAAGAAACAGCTGGCGTCAGATCAAGTTCTGACACATTATAATCCAAACGCTAAACTTTTTCTTACAGTCGACGCTTCGCCCAATGGCTTGGGCGCAATTTTATCGCAGGTCGGGGAGGATGGTTCCGAACGTCCGATCTCTTTTGCTTCGAGAACTTTAACTTCTGCGGAAATTAAATATGCTCAAATTCAGAAGGAAGCCACCGCAATCATTTTCGGTGTTAAAAAATATCATCAATATTTGTATGCACTCTCGGAACCATTTATTTTACGCACTGATCACCGGCATCTACTCTCGATCTTGGGCCCAGGCCGCGGGGTACCGGAGGTAACAGCAAACAGACTGCAAAGGTATGCGATATTTTTATCTGCATATAACTACAAAATAGAATATGTACGAAGTGCAAATAACAGCGCCGATTTCTTATCACGAGCCTCGCTGCCGGACGAGCCGCTCGTGGCGGGGGGGGGGCGACGACGGCGCGGCATACGTACATTTTGTTTTGGAAGGTAGTTGTTTACCTGTTACGCTCGAAGGGTTACAGCAAGAAACGCTTAGAGATGCGATTTTGTGCAAAGTAATGCAATATGTCATAAATGGATGGCCCCGAAAAACAAATGACATTGATATTAAGCCATATCACCAATGTCGAGTTCATCTGTCGGTTGAAAATGGGTGTTTAATGCGGGGCCATAAGGTTGTTATTCCATCGTCATTACAAAATCAAGTACTAGCAGAACTTCACAGTTCGCATTTCGGAATTGTGAAGAGTAAGCCAGAGGCACGGTCACGAATGTGGTTCCCGGGTATAGATACCGCTATTGAGAACTTGATAGGGGCTTGCGAGGTGTGCATGCGCATGCGGCCCACACCTCCGCGCGTGCCGCTGTCGCCATGGAAACCTCCAGCGCACGTATTCCAAAGGATTCATGTAGATTTTGTAGGTCGAATAAACGAACACTGGTACTTAGTCATAGTGGACGCTTATAGTAAATGGGTGGAGTGCTATGATATGAAAACAAATTTAACTTCTATTTGTGTGGTTGAAAAATTGTACGACTTCATGTCTAGGTATGGCATTCCCAGTACTATAGTAAGTGATAATGGCACTTCGTTCGTTAGTCAATACTTTGAACAATTTTGTACCTTAAATGGCATACAACATTTAACTTTACCCGTTTACCATCCGTCTAGCAACGGCATGGCCGAGTCGTATGTAAAAATCATCAAAAAAGGTCTAAAAGCAGCACTCATAATAAATAAAAATAGTAGGTATATTAATAACCATTTGCTTAAATATTTATTTGACTACCGGAATTCTAAGCACACTACGACCGGGCAATCCCCGGCACAGTTGGTGTTCGGCAGACAATTGCGTTCGCGATTAGATTTGTTACGTGTTCAATCGGCAACCCTATCGACCTCGGCTACCGCCCTTGACTCGCATGTAAAAAAACAAACAGTGCTCGCAGATTAAACACTACGGAGGAGTGAAAAGATCTCATTTTAGCCTGAATGACATCATTTTATTTAAAATCTTCACGAATAAGAATCACTATACTTGGACCCTAGGTACTATATTGAAACGTTTAGGAAAAGTGCTATTAGGGATACTAAAACGGACAAAATAGTGAAAAGACACATTAACCAAATAGTTAAGTATAAGGGCCAAAGTGGTCCAACCATGGCTCGTTCCATGGTCCAAGAAGATAGACCGGTAAATCCCGATGAATCGTCACCTTCGATTACCCCTCCAGTTTTTAACTTTGTGATGCACCCTGTTTCATCGAGCAGTTCCACAACGATATCGAACGAGGTAATTGAGCCAGAAGTGCATGTTCATCGGGCCCCGACAAATGAGCAAATGTGTCAACACGATGGAGAAGAACCGGAGGGGGTGGAAAGAAACGTTAGACCTCCAGAGGTAGCAGCGGTCGCATCCGCAGTGGCTACGCCGAGTACATCGCCAGCGCCGGCGCCGACGTCACCCGCCGAGAGCGCGCCGCACCCCGCCGCTGCGACGGGCAGCGTGCCGACCGCAGCATCTGACAGCATGCCCGATGACGTCGCGAGCCTAGCCACCACATTATAAGCAATATTTCTAATCTTAATTTAGTGTACTTAGTATAAGAAGCTAAGGGGAAGGGATTGTAGTGTATGCATGCATAGGTAGACGTAAGTACAGACGGTGGCTGCGCCTATCGTAGGCTAGGAATAAAAACCAGTTCGTTGACAGCTACCCTGCGTGTTGTTTGTTTCTGCCCCGCTCCCGTATCTATCAAATTTCATCCAAATCGGTTCAGCGGTTTAAGCGTGACCAGGTAACAGACAGACAGACGAGACACACTTTCGCATTTATAATATTAGTATGGATAGTATGGATAATTATATTTTAGGTGAGATAATTACGAATGCTAATTACCACTGTTTGATTTTTATTTCATTATGATGATTAAAAACGCAAACTGCATCAAATGGTCGTATTTATTTTAGATAGTCTCGACTAGGGCGTGCAGTACCGGGTCCGGTTCCAAGAATTTAAATTGCCGGTTCTAGGCAAGACCAGAACCGGGATTCCCGGTTCTTCCCGGTTCCTCGATACCATTTATGTTTTTTTTAAGGAATTGCTCATTACATAATGAAATCCAAATAAACCGTAATGCAGTACCTATATATAACAAAAAATATGCAATGTTTGTTATATGTTTGCTCAAGATATTAATTGAAAATAACTTTAGGGGTCGTTTCTTAAAACTGAGATCTTCTTAGTCGCTATACTCTTGCCAGAGTGGTCGTGGTTGTCATGTAATACCCTCGGCAGCTGACAGGACTCGTCGCAGCACTTCCCGCCACCTCTGCCTGCTTACAGTCAACCGGGTGCACTCATGTAGCGGCCCACCAACAGCCACCTTTGGTCTGTCCATCGCGTTGGTGATCTGCCTCTCGACCTTTTTCCCTCCACCTTCACTTGCACGACGAGGCGTTCTATGGACTCATTATCGCACCAATTCACGTGACCGAAATATTTGAGGATTTGCCTTTGCACCATACTGCCGTGCTAAGGTAAAAGGCGACCGGGGTACCGGTTCTTGTGAGAACCGGTACCAAAGATTCCGGGAATTTGAGAACCGGTATTTGCCGGGAGGACGCCCTAGTCTCCACAATACTTTAAAATAATTGGTCTACTAGATCCTCGTAAACATGTCCAAAAACCATAGGTAACGACTAACGACCAGCTTTTCAATACAAAACGTGGGTAAACATAGTTCTTACCCGTGGTTAATAACGAGATAACCAATGGTTGCACTTGGAACTCATGAAAGAGGATTTAATATATGAATATAGATAAACTAGCAGTGGCGTGGCGTCCATATAAACTGATTCCCACAAGGTTGCCCAAGAAGGCTTATAACCACCTTTTTCCTTAAACATGAGTATGCTTCGGCTACCCTTGTAATTTTCCTGACGCCACGTGTCACACAAACTAGTGCAAGTATACATAATTAGGTCTTAATACACTCGTGTGATCTTATTATAAAACTCGCCTCGTGTTTTAATATCCCTCATTATTTATCAGTTGCATAAACTACTTGGAAATTGGATTCATTAACCCCACTATAATTTCATTAACCCCAAGATAAGTTCATTAACCTCCAGTCAAAAGTTTGAGATACACAATTTCTTTAATTTTAGGCGCGTGGTGTAAGATCGGACAGAAAAAAATACGGTTAGTAATACTATCTGGCCAATTCTACTAATATGTTTTTCAGAGGGTAAAATCTGATATTTCTCTATAGTAAACTCTTCGCTAGCGGCAATATAGACGATTTTAGAGCCTCGTCCGTTCTTACCCCTCTGCGTAGAAATTGACCAAGTCGAAAAATTTTTTTTCTTAATTTTAACACTCGTTACGGACTCACCTTCACGTCTAGGAAGATAAAATATATATATATAGAGTATTTTATTGTTATCATTTTGACATTTTAATTGTTTACGTATATGAAGTTTATCATATGAAAATTTAAAATGTTAAATTTGAAAATTCATATTGATTTACGAGTTTGTTACCTATGAAAAGTAACACTGAGTTTTTCCTCACTGCGGAGTGAGGAACTTAATTTTGTGGTTCCGACAACATTGGACAGTGCAAGACGGCATATTTCAATTATATTGTGTCCAGTCCACCTGTAAGATGTGTATTTGACGGAGTCTCGTTTAGTTATGGCGGCCGACTGACTTACTATGGTTTGAATGTGTGTGTGTCTCTTGTAAGGACAAGCGATTTGACAGATACTGACTTACTATGGTTGCTTCACTTGAATGTTCTAAAGACTCCGTCCGTTTATTTTATAGGTCCATGCACACATCTAAACGGCTGGATAGATTTCAACCATATTCAGTACAAGGATAGCTGCACATCCGAAGATGGTGAGTAGTGTAATTTCTACCGGAGGACTTCTTTCTCTTTCGGTAAGTTACGGGCACCTTCAAACATGATTCGCCTGTCAATGTTAGGCACATATTTATGTATATACGAGTAGTATAAGTTTTCCAAAGAGAATTGTAGCAAAACATATTATTGTATTAATGTATAATACAGAATAATTGAAAAGAAACTTTGACATACATAACAGGAAAAATATTTCCTGTTTCCTTGTTACTCCTAATTATAACACTAGGTATTAAGTGGAAGTTTTTATTAGAGAGATTATGGATACTAAGTACGAAAATAAATTATCAGAGCAGTATCAGCAAATATTATAGGTTATAATTATAACGAGTATAGTATGCTACAAAAGCTATAATTTAATCGCATAGGAATTGTTATAAACGGATCTGACTGTAAATATTAAAACAGTATTTTTATAGTGTAGCTTTTTACAGAATTACAAAATCTATACTCGATCCATCGTAAATTTTAAAAATAGAACGTCTATACCATTACATTAGCCACACACTTATGTGACCATTGGTAGACCTTATTGGAATTACTTGAGGCCAGAGATGGTCACATAAGCGTGTATTTGTTCGTACAGTCAGCACCAAATAGTCTGTAACAGCCAAAGCGCCAAATATATCGTCAATTCGTCACACATCTTTGTCTATAGTAATAAAGATGTCTTGCAATATATTTGGCGCTTTGTATGTTACAGAGTATTTGAAGTTGACAGCACCTAAATTAAAATCATTTTCATAAAAGTAAGTAAAACGAGGTATTTAGTGGTCACTGAATGGAAAAGCATTTATTCTTTGTATGTTTGAGATCTATGTGTCTTTGTAGCTTCATTACGTCAACGCGGCTGAATGGGTTACAACCATATTGATACACGAGTACCTAGTTGGTTATCCACAGATGGTTATACGTTAAATTTTCCTGACAACGTGAAGAAAAAAGAGGATTATGATTTTTTTCTCCTCAGCTGACGAAGTTGCGGGTTTTTAATAGTAGTATTTTCCTCTTCCAATAAAATACCTATCTATAAGTAACACTTCCTCTTAACTTACATACCTATGTGCCACGACAATGCTGTGTAGTTATAATGTAAACTCGCCACCCACAATCGGCAGAAGATGCATAAAATAGTCTTATTTCTTTTATTTTGCTGTTGCTATTTACATAGTGCATTCAACGATGAGTTGTATGGAAATTGCAAGCATAAAAAAAATTGTCATGAGTGCATCACAGATTCCGCTTTGTGTTCGTGGTGTTCTGCTGATGTAAGTATTTGTTAGCAGAATAGTTGTTTCTTGTGTATATGTGCTGTGTTTTTATGTGTATGTGCAGATTAGGCCAAATGTTTCCAAACATTCAGTTTACCAGAGGTACACATTTTTACGTCATAGTAGATGTTATATGGACATAATCTACAAGGACTTTATTTCTATGTCATATAGTTTTTTAGATATTTCTTAAAACCTCAATTAGACATTTAGTCTCTACAATCGACATTACATATTTTTATGCTTTGGTCTATATGCTTTAGTTAAAAAAAAAGTTACGACATTGACAACTTACTTTTTTATTTTATTTGTTAATCTAGACGGAACAAAATAAAACTGTATACAGCCGATTGTCGTGAATAAATTTCACTTCCCGGACCTAAAAAAAAATGTCTAAAAAACAATACGTCACACAAAAAAAATAACCTATCCTGGCTTTGTTAACGTTAACAGCTGATTATGTCTGTCAAATGGTCGTCATGACAGGCGTAACCGGCCCTTAACTAACAAAGCATGCTGAAATTAGAACTTGCTTTGACAAGTTTGATATGTTTGTTTTGTTTATTTAAAATGCGGTATTTATTGACAGTTCAAATAGGCTTTTTTTCAAAGTGTCGAAACTCTCCATTATAAACAGAGCTCGGACAGGTATGCTGTTGTATGGATTTTTGTCCTCGGGTAACTCTGAAGTACAGAGTCCTTCATGAGCTCATACCACTCCGTCCTATTCTCAGCAACACTTTTGGCCTTGCTCCAGCTCAGTCCAACGGCTCGCAGCTCGCTCGCGACAATGCGCCGCCGTGAGTGTACAGGACATCCGTGTTTTTGCTTTCTGTCCTGCAGTTCCACTCAAAAGCGATATTTTCATTGTTTGTCTCTCCTGTACGAATCGTGTGGGCCTACCCACCTCCATTTACGTGTTGCAATGTTTACGCTAATCGACGACTGGCGGCATATGGTCCACAAGTCCTCGGTACGTATCGTTTTTGGCCGTAATACGTGAAAGCTCGACCTCAGATACTTGCTGACGAAGACTTGTAATTTGTTGGTCAGGCTTTTTGTCAGTTTTCAGACGTTTTGCAGCCAAAAAGTAATACCGACTTGACGTTCGACTCGGCACATCTGCCTCCCTAACACGTTTGAGATGGACGGACATAGCATTAAAAAAAAAAGTGCGTCGGCTAGAACACAAATTTTCGTCATCGTCGAAAACGAAGCCTAAGGCGAGAATTAACGAATAGTTCTCAAATAGTAGACTTTTCACAGCTTTCATAAATCGAACCTAACCTACGAGTATCCTAAGAGAGTAACCTAAGAGTACATTGGGTTCTACACAACTATAAATAACACTTTTTGTAAATTGGAAATTAATTTAAGGCAAATAGCCAGCAAATTAAGCATAGCAAATTTGGTTAACTCCTAAATTCAGGAGGTCGTGAAAAAATATGTAATCCACAAACAACTTGCTCAATATGGGTATCAAATGAAAAGGCTTGACTAGTAGAATACTCTACACTATTATTTATTTATTTATTTATTTATTAAAGAAATACATGCAAATTTACAGTTATCATACCAAAGCATTTACAAATTCCACAAGACAAAGCAATATAACAAGAACACAACAAAGTAAAAAGTAAATAACAATAAGAACATAATCTATAACAGTGTCGGGTTCCGTAGCCGTTACTACAAAGAAATGCACTATAGATAAAAATAATACGACGTGAATGAGTAAACCAGCGAAACAACGTATCTTTGTGGCAGTTAATTTTGCTGAGAAGCCCCGTTTTTCACCAATAACTCCAACACGGTATATAAGATTATTTCCGATAATAATGACTTAATAAAATTTAGAATTCTCAGTGTTTTTAGAAGAACTTTCGAAATATGTGCCACACGTTGATCTTTGCTAGAAAAAAAACCGGCCAAGTGCGAGTCCGGCTCGCGCACCGAGGGTTCCGTACAAATTTTTACTTATCCTAACTTTATTACCCGGTGTACCGGTTGAATTAAGTTTGCACCTGATATCTATAGCATTGCATACAAAATTGTTGCAAACTTAACGCAACCAGGTTGCTCAAATAGGTTTTTTGCGATATTAAAAAAATAGCTAGTTAGAGACATGGCTATAATTTTCGTGTCATATTTATGTTTATTAATACAAATTGTGAAAATTTCAAAATTTTCGATTGGTAAACTTCGGAGATAAAGGGGAGGGAATGGTGTTTTTTTCACATTTTCCTTAATAAAAAAAGAGCTTAACACAATAAAACAATTTAAAAAATTGTTCAAAAATGTGCAGATTAAGCCTTTTCATATGATACCCCATTTGACCCAGTAGCTAGACTTTTAATTCTTACCCCCCTCATATTCGTCGTTTTTTTAGAAAATTTAAATATATTTTTAAATATTTCCTGTACAATACATGTGGGCTGACCATGTGTATAAATATTCCAAATTGCAAATACTTAGCATAAGTAGTTTTTAAGATATCGCGCTTTAATAGTCGGACAGACGGACAGACAGACAGACACAGTCGCACCATAAGGGTTCCTTTTGTACCTTTTTGGTACGGAACCCTAAAAACAGCGTAGGTTACCTTCATGTATGGAACTGACCAATATACTTATACTGTGATAATGATAAATATGGAGTGTCCCCCACCAAAAAATATTTATTTTTGTTATTAAACTATCAAATTAAGTAGCGGCTATCACTACACCTATCCTCCACATGAATGAATATACATCTTGTAGTTATTGAGTATAATGCATGTGACATACGGACGGATGAACGTACGGACAAACGGACGGACATAACGAGACTATATAAGGCTTCCTTAATTGCCATTTTGGCTACGGAACCCTAAAAACTTGAAAGTAAAACAAGTAAAAAAAAAAACATTTTTGAGTAAAAGATTTATTGAAAATAAAGTGTTTAGTGATAAAGATAATGTAGCACTCGTAGATCTCGTATTCAGGTATTTTATTTTTATCTCTGATCAATGCCCTCGACAGTGTGGTGTGATGTACCTATTGTACCTACGAGTATAACCTACCAAATTATCTTTTAAGCTTTTAGTACATTATCTACATCATTATTCACAATAAAACCGTTTAAGTTAAAAACGTACTGTGTTTAGCGTGCGGAAAGTTGGTTTTCGCGAACTAGTGCTTTTCACTTTTCCAGTTTTTTCAATGACTACTTATTGATGATGATGGTAATGATGATGATGGTGATGCTTACTTGTTGCATTTCTTATTTTTTCGCAACTGTATTAAAAAACCACGTTCGATACACGTGCGAAAATGTCTTTCTTCACTCGTCCCGAGTCTTTCCACTCGCCTACGGCTCGTGGCAAGATATCTCAGTACTCGTCGACTAATGACATACTTTCTGCACTAGCATCTAAATGCACTATTTTTAATTATTTATTAACTACAGCTAATCGGTGTAAACGAATAATAATTATAACGTTGATAGAATATATATGTCTCTTAAATTGATCTTATGGTTTAAATTGATCAGACGTAGCACCAATTTTAAATCGCATAGTTTTATAAGTCATTAATAATGATTAATATTTACATTCACAGAATTTAAAACTTGAAGATAGATGCCATCCAGAAAATTCGGAACAAGCTAGAGAATGTTCAACTGAATATTCCTTCAATCCAAAGAGTAATACATTTGCAGAACGCAACGATGACTTTACTTCAGTGAAAGAACACGTCATACAACTAAAACCTCAAGAAATAAAATTAAAACTTAGAGTTGCAGAGCAAATTAAGTTTGAATTTCATTATAAGGCAGTTGAAAACTATCCAGTGGACTTATATTTCCTTCTTGATGCATCTGACTCTATGAAGAACATAAGAGATGACCTGTTTAGCAAAAGTAAAGACATATATGAAGCAATGTATAATTTAACAACTAACATCTATTTGGGATACGGGGCGTTTGTAGATAAAAATGTGTTTCCATTCATTAAGTAAGTAATTCTTTTGAAATATTAGCATTAGACCACAAAATTTGATTTAGTAAGCTTAATGAAACAGAAGAAGAGACCCAGCCAAGTGCAAGAAGGATCCATATTTGTTATAGCGCCTATTCTGTTATTTTTTCATGGCCTACCAACAGTTGCTAATACTAAGACATGTACATATTGATGTGGTTGTCACAACCACTACTTATATAACACCAACACTACTTTTATAAACACAACATAGCGGCTTCCAGCTCCAGGAGGCATAAACGTAACTAGATTAATGGATTATAATTCCTTTTTGGTTAGATATGACAGTAAATTGTGCTCCCATGCGTATATTTTCATGCAGTTTCCACAAAAAAATACGGATGCAAATACAACAAATCACCACCAGACAGTATAATCCTCGACACGTATTTCGCCTCTCTGCGAGGCATCATCAGGAGATACAGGGGACGTAGACGGTCCGGCGTCCACCCGAGAAGTGAGTTGTCTAAAACGATCGGGCTTACTTATACCCTGAATATGATGTCTACAAAGATATGGAAAAACACTTGACAACGTTGATGACGAAACGGGTCAGTTTCAGAGCGTTTCAAACGTACTCATTAGTGTCACCGCATTAACGGTGCCTTCTATTACAGATTTTAATGAGATACTATATGTATATACCTCCTGTGTAGAGGTACTGTACCTCTTCTCAATATCTCAAAATCCCATTCGAATCTGTAATAATTAATGCTGTGACACTAATGAATGCGGTTGAAACGCTCTGAAATTGACCCAAACATTAAGTTGTTTATTAATGATCAAAGCTCTATTGCTGTACCTAACTATCTCTATCTGTTCAAGCACACTAAGACGTAATCCTTTTTCGCCATCACCTAAGGTGATAAAAGAATGATTATCTGTCAAGAAATGGCTGTTATCTAATAAATGTTTTGCGAAATTGGATTTTTCCTGTCTCTAAGACATGGTCTTTATATCTAGTGTTAAAACTAAAACCCATTTGACCCACATACACCTTGTCACATGTAAGTTAATAAACTCCTGACTCCTTCCTACTTTCTACTTTATCTTTACCATTGCGAAGTCTAGTGCAAAGAGTTAATCACTCCTTGGCTGCAATAGGGATACAATAAAAAATTGTATGATTTTTAGATTTTGGCAAATTCGTATTCAGGGCAGCTAGATTTATTACCTTAATTAAAAAAAAAAACCAGCCAAGTGCGAGTCGGACTCGCGTACGCTACAAATGGCCGTATCTATGAAAATCCAGTGTTAAGAGATCCCTATTCCAAAGCAAAATGTACGCGGTACTCGATCATTTTATATTGGTTACTGATATAGACAGACATAAAAAAAATAGTTTCTCAGTTTTATGTTCTATATTGAAGGGGCACAAATCCAAATACCTATTTGTAACGCTTAAGGGGGACTCTAGCAAGGTCTGTCCTTCATACAATCGTACTTTCTCTCTCATTTTAAAACGACTAGCTAGTTTGTTCTGAAACTTTGTACTTAGAATAAGTTAAGGTATATCCAGGTCTGTAATTAGTTTATATAGCTTCAGATACCATAGTAAAAACAAAAATGCGCCGAATTTAATTTCATACAAAACTTGTTTTTACTGTTTGGTTTTTCTTATAAACTGGAGCCAAGTAAACTAAATACAGACCAACATGTACTTCATGTCATTGTTTATGAAAAGTTTCGTCGCAAGTAGTTTTAAAATGAGAACGAAACTCCGTTAGTATGCGAAGGTGAAATTCGGCCGAGCTTGCGTGACGCCTAATACAATGTAGACTATTTGTTTTTAATAAATCGATAATTGGCCACAAATTTAGACACATTTTACTGTTAATCATCCATGATACGAAACTTAGTTCATAGTTCATAGTTCATTCATTTTCTCATGTAGGTATACAAAGATACACTTATGTTCGTCAATATGTACATTAAATATAATCGTGAGAACTAATTATTATTATTATTCATTAGGTGTCATTGTAACATCACAAATATATTGGTTCCAAACATCTTTATCTGTTGTATAATCTGACACTCTATAGTACGACTTCCGAGTTAATATAAGTTTAACAACTTTCTTGAACTTATGGTCTGGAAGGTTCGTTATAGTATTAGGTATTTTATTATAAAAATGTATTGATTGCCCAATAAATGATTTCCTAAATTTTGCAAGTCGGATTCGACGTACGGCTAGCTTATCTTTGTTTCTTGTACTGAACTTATGCAGGTGACAATTTTTTGGCAAGTTTTGATAATTTTTTCTTACGTACATGATTGCCTCGTAAATAAACAATGATGGCAGCGTAATTATGTTGACTTCTCTAAACAAATCCCTTAAAGGAGTTTGTAGTTTTAAATTGTAGATCGCGCGCACTGCTCGTTTTTGAATAACAAATATTTTGTCTACATTAGTAGATCTTCCCCACAATAAGATGCCGTAAGACATCGGACTATGGAAATAGCTATAATAGATCAATTTGGCTGTATCTATGTCAGTAATTTGTCTTATTTTCCTAACAGCATAGACAGCTGAGCATAATTTGCTACCCAAGGAAGTGAGGTGAGACTCCCACTGCAATTTAGAATCAACAGTTAAACCGAGAAAGACTGTGTGGTCTGAAAAATCGAGAACGTCTTCCCCCAGAATCAATTTTAGTCTAGGATGTTTGTTCGGGGAACAAGTAGAGAAACGGATACATTTGGATTTTTTGGGATTCAAAAGCAAATTGTTGACTGAAAACCAATGCAAAGTTTTTTGCAAAATAGAATTAACAGTGGTTTCAGCATTAGGATTATTTGTTTGCACTTTAAACAAAAGAGACGTATCATCCGCGAATAAAACCGTATTTGTCAAACCTTCCAGCTCATAACGCAAATCATTAATGTAGCTTAAAAATAAGAATGGACCCAATATAGACCCTTGAGGGACTCCCATTTCGATGGCTAATTCCTCCGACTTACATCACATCGACACATTGAGTTCTGTTGCTTAAATATGAGCTAAGGACACCCAAAGCCTTTCCCTTAATCCCATAATGTTTCAGTTTTGCGAGCAATGTTGATTGATCCACACAATCAAAGGCTTTGGATAAGTCGCAAAAAACACCAATGGCGTCATGAAAATCCTCAAAGGCATTGAAAATGTATTTATAAGACCAACTGTGGCATCCGTCGTGGAACGGCCTTTAGTGAAACCAAACTGCTGGGTATGAAAGAGATTATTGAAGTTGAAGTGAGACAATAGCTGATTCAAAATAATTTTCTCGAATACCTTAGTCAATGCGGGCAAAATTGATATGGGTCGAAAATTAGTACGGTTTTTAGGGTCACCGGATTTTAACAGCGGGATTATTTTACTACATTTCATAAGATCAGGGAATGAACCATTATCAACACATAAATTAAAAATCATACATAAGTCAGGTGCTATAATATCAATAACTGTATCGAGTAATTTCACAGATCTATTATTGAATTATGAGTGTAGCGAGTGATGCAACTGCACGAGATGGAAATAGCTTTGGTCTCGTGTAGCATATACACCTAAGCAGTGAGAACATACAATTATACAAAATTGGAAACATTAAGCTTCCAGGGTTGTTCATATTATAACTTTTCTTGGTAGTACGCGTTATGGTGACTCAGAATCAATGGATGGTTTATTTTTATGACCGTATGTCACAGGCATTTTATTCAAAAACTACAGGATGTATATTGGTGGTGGTGTCTTGTATAAGTCGCTACTTAGTTTAGTAGTTAAATAGCAAAAATATATATTTCTAGGGGGGGGGGGGGGGGCACTCCATACATGTAAAAGAAACTAAAAAAAAAACAGCAAATATCAATGCGTGTCACATATTTGAACAGTATTTTTAAAACGGCTAATTTTTCTATATTTTTTTTGAGATAGTGAATATTTTCGGAAGTAATCGTCTGTCGAATCGACTGAGAAACAAATACGAAATCTATGTTGTAAGAGCGAGACCGAGTACATAATATCATGATTGACTAGAACCAATTAAGCCAGAGTCCCTCGTGAATGTTTTGACTAACATAAAAAGTTATTATCATCCTTTTTAAAACAACCAAATTTATAACATCACCACTGCCGTTGCGGCGCGTGGCAACAGCCTGCTAGGTACGCCTCTATCAAATGACGACACGTTTGGCTAGGTTGGTTAGACAACGAAGCTGGGGGTCCCGGGTTCGAATCCCGGCCAGGGCAAGTGTTTGTGTGATGGGCACGAATGTTCGATATGTTCTATATTATATTAAGGTATTATTCTTATTTGCGTAAGTATGTATATCGTCGCCTGGTATCCATGGTACAAGATTAGAGACTAGTTCGATTTGTGTAAGATTGTCCTTGATGTTTATTTCTTTATAATAGTCTGTACCATCCAAAGTGCCCAATATATCGTTATACATCTAAATGTCTATAGTAATCGAGGTGTGTTAAGATATATTTGGCGCTTTGGGTGTTAGAATAAGCGTAATCCACAGGTTATGCCTCGTAAATAAACAATGATGGCAGCGTAATTATGTTGACTTCTCTAAACAAATCCCTTAAAGGAGTTTGTAGTTTTAAATTGTAGATCGCGCGCACTGCTCGTTTTTGAATAACAAATATTTTGTCTACATTAGTAGATCTTCCCCACAATAAGATGCCGTAAGACATCGGACTATGGAAATAGCTATAATAGATCAATTTGGCTGTATCTATGTCAGTAATTTGTCTTATTTTCCTAACAGCATAGACAGCTGAGCATAATTTGCTACCCAAGGAAGTGAGGTGAGACTCCCACTGCAATTTAGAATCAACAGTTAAACCGAGAAAGACTGTGTGGTCTGAAAAATCGAGAACGTCTTCCCCCAGAATCAATTTTAGTCTAGGATGTTTGTTCGGGGAACAAGTAGAGAAACGGATACATTTGGATTTTTTGGGATTCAAAAGCAAATTGTTGACTGAAAACCAATGCAAAGTTTTTTGCAAAATAGAATTAACAGTGGTTTCAGCATTAGGATTATTTGTTTGCACTTTAAACAAAAGAGACGTATCATCCGCGAATAAAACCGTATTTGTCAAACCTTCCAGCTCATAACGCAAATCATTAATGTAGCTTAAAAATAAGAATGGACCCAATATAGACCCTTGAGGGACTCCCATTTCGATGGCTAATTCCTCCGACTTACAACCGTCAACATCGACACATTGAGTTCTGTTGCTTAAATATGAGCTAAGGACACCCAAAGCCTTTCCCTTAATCCCATAATGTTTCAGTTTTGCGAGCAATGTTGATTGATCCACACAATCAAAGGCTTTGGATAAGTCGCAAAAAACACCAATGGCGTCATGAAAATCCTCAAAGGCATTGAAAATGTATTTATAAGACCAACTGTGGCATCCGTCGTGGAACGGCCTTTAGTGAAACCAAACTGCTGGGTATGAAAGAGATTATTAAAGTTGAAGTGAGACAATAGCTGATTCAAAATAATTTTCTCGAATACCTTAGTCAATGCGGGCAAAATTGATATGGGTCGAAAATTAGTACGGTTTTTAGGGTCACCGGATTTTAACAGCGGGATTATTTTACTACATTTCATAAGATCAGGGAATGAACCATTATCAACACATAAATTAAAAATCATACATAAGTCAGGTGCTATAATATCAATAACTGTATCGAGTAATTTCACAGATAGTCCAAAAATATCCTGAGTGTGTTTCATATTTAAGGATTTGTATGTTTTTATTAAGTTCACTTCAGTGATGTGATGGAAACCAAAAGTAGGCCCTTCTGCATCATTCTCCTTTAACATGTGTTCAGCTACGGTAGCATTTGAATCCAGGCATTTAGTAATTTGTACAGGAATGTTTGCAAAAAAGTCCACAAAAGAGTTTGCGACATCATTACTACTAGTTCTTCTTATCATCAACTACTAGTTGTAATTTCGTTTTGGATGATTTTGTTTTTCCCAATTCTGCATTAATAATGGTCCAGGTTGTTTTGATCTTATTGCTTGAAGATTCAATCCTGTTGCCTATATACATTGACTTGGCTTTTACGCAGACCTTTTTAAATAGTTTAGAGTATTGTTTAACAAATTCAGCCAACGAGTCATTATTATTACTAATATATACTTTATATATTAATACAAGAATATACTTAGACAAGAGATATCTCAAAATATTGTTTTTATACGATGCAATTTTTGTGATTATGTATTGCAGTCAAGGGCTAAGGGGCGTTATTTGTTTTAAAGGCTACGTTAATATCATAAGATCGTAATATTTTATAAATTTTATCTGATAAGGGGCCAACATAAGTTATGCTTGCTTTTTATTTCTCAATCCGGTCAGAATAATGTGCAGCGTACAGTCAATTGTTAACCGTCCGAAACATGTGTCGAGGATTATACTGTCTGGTGGTGGTTTATTGTATTTGCATGCGTATTTTTTGTGGAAACTGCATGAAAATATGCGCATGTGAGCACTATTGTTACATCTAACCAAAACATTATTTCGCGCAGTAACGCCTGAATCTATCAATTATAAACGTAACTTAAACTGCAGTGAGGTACTAAATGGATTTTATGTTTCAGTTCCAACAAACAAGAATGCTACTCTTTCAAACATTATCTGAACCTAACACATGATCTAGAGGAATTTAAAAAAGCGTTGAATAAAACTGAATTTCGAGGAAACGTTGATCCACCGGAGAGCGGCCTTGATGGTCTTGGACAAGTTATGGCTTGTAACAATGAAGTTGGATTTCGTAATCAGTCACGAAAAGTAATCATATTTATAACAGACAATTATTCGCACTACGCAGGCGATGGTCATGTAGCAGGAATTATCAATCCATATGACGGCAAATGTTATTTAGACAAAGATGGATATTATATTAATGAAAAAAAAATGGACTATCCGTCCGTTGGAATGATCAGTTATCTAGCTGCTAACGACCAGTTCACCATTTTCTTTATTGTGACTCGGTATAAAGAAGCATACGAAGTGTTAGCCGATGCAATATCTGGTGCTATGGTTTCGACGTATGATGGTGCTAGTGTGTCGGAGCAATTGAAGCATTTCTATAAGGTTAATGCTTTAATTAATAATGTACTTTAAAAAAAATACCATATTTTTTTCTCAGAATTTTGACATTTTGGGCTTATCTTACTCAGAATTGTTTGCATATTTCAAACAAGAAAAATGTTCTGCGAGTGGCAATGTTGATCCCGGGCAAGCGAAGGACTCTATTATTGAATTATGAGTGTAGCGAGTGATGCAACTGCACGAGATGGAAATAGCTTTGGTCTCGTGTAGCATGTACACCTAAGCAGTGAGAACATACAATTATACAAAATTGGAAACATTAAGCTTCCAGGGTTGTTCATATTATAACTTTTCTTGGTAGTACGCGTTATGGTGACTCAGAATCAATGGATGGTTTATTTTTATGACCGTATGTCACAGGCATTTTATTCAAAAACTACAGGATGTATATTGGTGGTGGTGTCTTGTATAAGTCGCTACTTAGTTTAGTAGTTAAATAGCAAAAATATATATTTCTAGGGGGGGGGGGGGGGGGGGCACTCCATACATGTAAAAGAAACTAAAAAAAAAAACAGCAAATATCAATGCGTGTCACATATTTGAACAGTATTTTTAAAACGGCTAATTTTTCTATATTTTTTTTGAGATAGTGAATATTTTCGGAAGTAATCGTCTGTCGAATCGACTGAGAAACAAATACGAAATCTATGTTGTAAGAGCGAGACCGAGTACATAATATCATGATTGACTAGAACCAATTAAGCCAGAGTCCCTCGTGAATGTTTTGACTAATATAAAAAGTTATTATCATCCTTTTTAAAACAACCAAATTTATAACATCACCACTGCCGTTGCGGCGCGTGGCAACAGCCTGCTAGGTACGCCTCTATCAAATGACGACACGTTTGGCTAGGTTGGTTAGACAACGAAGCTGGGGGTCCCGGGTTCGAATCCCGGCCAGGGCAAGTGTTTGTGTGATGGGCACGAATGTTCGATATGTTCTATATTATATTAAGGTATTATTCTTATTTGCGTAAGTATGTATATCGTCGCCTGGTATCCATGGTACAAGATTAGAGACTAGTTCGATTTGTGTAAGATTGTCCTTGATGTTTATTTCTTTATAATAGTCTGTACCATCCAAAGTGCCCAATATATCGTTATACATCTAAATGTCTATAGTAATCGAGGTGTGTTAAGATATATTTGGCGCTTTGGGTGTTAGAATAAGCGTAATCCACAGGTTATGTAGTCCGTGTTCAGTATAAACGCTTGTGAGCAAGATAAAAACAAGAAATAAATATTCTGAAGAAATAAGTTGGAGTACATTATTTTGAAAACGGATCCACTTTATTTTCTGATGAAAATAATTAAATATTTATTATACAAAAAGTTGTAATAGCCTCGGAAAGTTCTGGAAACTTTCAGAAGAATTTTATAAACGTATCTATTTAGGGAAATTCCACCGGTATATCAGTTGTAACGTTTCATAAAAGAATTATACCAGTATTGCAGTACTTATTTAAACAGTACCAACGGCAGTGCCCATGACAAACGATCAGACATTGATTTAATTTATTCGATGAAACGTTTTAGTAAGATTTATATAATATGTACCTATGCGTGGTGTTTTATTTCAGAATATAAGCAACAATATCCAATTAGATATTAATATCGCAGCAGAAGACAAGGATCATTTTGAAATTACTTTTGATCCTGACTGTAATCAAAAGAACAATTGTGCAGTAGTCATAGGTGAAGAAATACACATCAAAGGATTCATAAAACTCAAGGAATATTACCAGACAGATGAAATCAAAATACCTATTGTGCAAAAAGGCTTAAATGAGAAGCTAACTTTGAACATCGAAATTATTTCCAAATGTGATTGTGAACTGAAGGGTAACTTTGAAATCAATTCAAGAGATTGCAATGAAGAAGGGGATTTACAATGTGGAATTTGTAATTGCCGTAATGACAGGTAATCTTACTTGACTAATAATGAGCTTACAAATTTTATGAATTTAGTATTACGTCTTATATTCAATTTAAAAATAAAATAATATAACAAGGAAAATTCCTTTAATTTTGTTTCTGAGTACTTATATCAATCGTCGTCTTTAAACTTACGTAGGCCTAATGAAAGAACATAGTTTCCAAATTTTGCTTATTTAATGCATTTCAACTTTTCAACATATATACATTTTGAAGGTAATTAGTACTTAGATAATTATGAGAAAGTGTATCTCAATTGTTTTCTCTTGGAAAAAGCTGGGCCCAGATGACCAACGTCATCCTGAGATCTGATAATGAGATCCTAAATCAACGGAACTCTTCAAATGTCATGCACACGTCTAGCTATGTATCTGTACACACTTTTTTGCTCATCTTTTTATATTTATAAGTTGTAAGTGGATTTCCTTTTGGTTTTCAGAAGCGGGCCTACTTGTGCGTGCGCTATAAACAACACCACTATATCGCCTGAAACAAATTCTTGTGTAAAAGCTGGTGTTGAGTGTAGTAAACATGGGATTTGTATTTGCGGAAGCTGTTCGTGTAGGCCAGGGTGAGAATTGTTTTTATACTACTTTTAACGATGACGTCTTCCATCTTTTCTTTCTAGTTAATTATAAAACATGTTCTATACTTATCGGTTTGTAATACAAGGAGTTACTTACTTGTGATAAAATTACCATTAATTATTTAATTAAGGCGTCAGAGTCCGATTTTTATTGGTATATAATTAATCATACTACGATTATCAGCATGCGCGTGGGAGCCAATGAAGGGCCAAAATTGCTGTCTCCGACCTCTTGAGACCCTTGCTCACAGAACTGATTAGTACTTCCGTAAATATCGGATTTATGCGAAAATCACGATGATTTACTTTTTTCGGGACTCACGACCATCGCGATTTTACATTGAATTTCTTCACGTAGGTATTAATATTATATTCTTATCGCTCCGATTGACCTCGTCATTTTCTTCTTGACATTTCCCTAACTTGTTAATTTTTTTTCTCGGCTTCTTCTTACTTGGTAGTTTTGAAACTTGACTCTTTGATACGATATTTACTAATACGCTTTTATTAGGTCGACCTGTATGTAATGTTAATAATAAAATGTATAGTTTATAGTATTGTTTATATTTCACAACTAATCGCAAGACCAAGTTGCCTTGTCCGTCGCGTTATCCTCCTGCAAAGTTGATCCTGAAACTAAAACTAATCTATGTGAGAGGGGGTTATGGCCCTCACTCATCTGCCTGACCATTAGTCAGAAATTTGTTCTGCCGGCCAATTCCTCATATTCTCGAAAGTAACCGTCACTCTATGAGTGCTGCCGTTGGGTCTAGTTCCCAACACTTCAAAACGGTCATTCGGTAATACTTTCGTTACTTTGTATGGGATACTCCGGAATCGCCTGGGAAATCTTATAGCCTGGATTCCCTTTACTGATACGGATCAGAACTATATCGCCAACATTGTATGGAGGTTTAACGTATCTCTTGGCATTGAAACGCTTCATCTGCCGCTTCTGGTCTTCATCCAAAAGCTCCCGTGCCTTCGCACGTGTGATCCTCAGATCCAGCCTCTCACCAGCCTGCGTGAGATGATTCACTAATAGTGCTTCACACAGCGCCGTTGGTTTATAGCCCAACAATAACTCATTTGGAGTTCGACCAGTGACTTTATTCACTGCATTATTAAGCGCCTGCTGTGTGGCAGCCAGAGCCTCACTCCAATGCTCTTCGGGCTTATCTCTGATAATAGCGTTCAACGTATTTAATATCGTCCTGTTGAGACGCTCTACCTGCCCATTAGCTCTCAGCAGATTAAGGGAATTTATCACCAATTGTATGCCATTTTCGTTACAGAAAGCTTTCATTGCTCTCGACGTAAATGCTGTCCCTCGGTCACAAACAAGTCTCCTCGGCACACCAAACAGATATGCCATGGCTTTTAATGCCTTCAAAGCACCTTTCGTGCTGGTGTCCGCCACCGCTTCTAAAAAGCAGTATTTCGTAAAACCATCTTGCAGAGCAATTACGTATTGGTATCCTTCCTTACTTTTCACAAACGGACCCAGATGATCAGCATGTACCAGTGCAAATGGAGTTTCACCCTTTGGTATTGGATGTAACAGCCCTGGCTTCCGGCCAGTATCACTCTTGCCAACCAAGCACTTGAAACAATTCTGGACATACTTTGTTACGACCTTCCTCATTCGGGGAAACCAATATTTATCCCGGATGGCAGCCAGTGTCCTGTCGACACCTTGATGTCCGCTTTCGTCATGCATAATTTTCAACACCCCCCATCTTGCATTTCGTGGTACGACCCATTTAGGTCCTGCCTCGGTCTTCCTGTAAAGATGGCCCTCTTTTATCTCATAGTCAATGCAATATTGTTCTCTATCTCCGTCCCGGACATTGTCTTTGAGAATACTAATAATTCTCGATATTTCCTCATCCGACATCTGACATTGAAGTAAATTTTTAGCTCTTGTGAATTGTATGTCAGACAAACTGGATTACGGCTCAAATAATCGACATGAGCGACTCGTTTACCCGGGCGATATTCAATTTCAAAATTGTAGTCCTGTAGGTCATAAAAGAGGAGGAAAAATGGAAAAAAATCTAGATCGACGCAAATCTTCCCAACAATGGGTCCCGACTGTTTAAAATCGCTATGTTATTAATTTAATATAATTAGAAATTATTATTTGTTATATTGTGAGTATCGATCATGAATCATGAAAGATTTCCATTATAACTTAACAAATTTCTAGGGCAGTGGACTTGTTTTTTTCTTTTTAGTTTTTTACGCAGTCGGGTTTTTTGTTTTCTTTTTATTATTATTTTTTATTTTATACTTTTTAGTTAAAACTATAAAAGTCAGACAATTTCTCAATCTTTATCGTGGGGGTTATTGAGAAGCTTGCACAGATTTATTATAATGCAATTAAATGAAAATTTAGTGAGAACGGCTTGCTAACCTAATTGTAATCGTTATAGTTCCTAACTGGTAATTCCAAATTAAAAATGATAACAGAAACCTACTAATGATTTTTAAATCCCTATTCATTGATACCCCACTCGATATATACGTCGATGTTCATTTTTTCTTTTTCACAATATGGCGTCTCATTATCGCCATTTTGAGTTTTCATCATTTTCATGTCTTCAGTGACATTTGGACAGTTAAGACAAATCGATTGACGTAAGAATTATCAAAATCGGTCCACGCGTTTGGTCTCTAGAGTGCCAGATAGGAACAAACATACATACATACATACATACATAGACTGATAAACACATTACCACTCCTTTGCGTCGCGCAGTCGGGTAAAAAATAGACGGGATTCCCGACACCGTCATAGATAATGCGGTCTATAGATAATCACATAGCCTTTCACTATCACAGTCACTGATGATGACACTTCGGAGGGGACAGTGGAAGTATTTGAAAATAAATATCTCTCCGATAATTGCAAATAGAATATATTTTATTCAAATAATTTTAAATTTAATCGCCCATTGTCTTTTCTCCTGTATTAACTACTACTTTTGGGAAGCCATGAGGCTATTTAGCACATACTTCGATAACTAAATAAACGTCAAATTACTTGAACAAAATTTTGTCTATGGTTGGGTAAAGACTGATAGAGGAAACACTAAATAAATAATACCTACATATTTATTTAGTGTTCCTTCCAGTTCGTAAGTATTTCACGAAGGATATTTTTTAGTCGATGAATGTTAATACTATTCTTATCACTATTTTCATAGACAACAAAATGCAATTGATAGTCAGCCATATTTAAATTTTAAAAGTTATTAGATTGGAAGTGGTAAATTATACGTAGTTTACAAAGAAATTACAGAACTTGCGTTGTATATGATTGCTTGTTGTATGATTTTCGTTAGAAACTGACATTTACCTGCGATGTCATTACTGGATAAAATTGCAATAACATCTTGGTCATAGGTCATAACTAGCGTACGGACCTGAACAGAGAGGAAAATGGAGTCGAAACGAAAGTCGAAACAATTTATGATTAAATGAATAAATTCAATTGTTGTATAACATCTATACAGTTATAAAAATGAAATGTCTGTACATTAAAGATATTTAAAAAAAATTGTAACGGACAACTTGGAGGACACTAATAAATCGAAAAAATTTTTTATTTTTTGTATGTCTGTATGTGACATTGTGGCTTCATCACGCCAAAACGGCTAAACGGATTTCAGCAAGTCTTGATACACGAGTAGTTAAGCATCTCCAAATGGTTATAGGATACTTTTTACTCGACTAAGCTTAATAAAAAAAGAGCGTTATGATTTTTTTCTCCTCTGCTGACGAAGTTCAAATCACCTTCTAGTTACTTATAAAATCAAATAGTATGACGGAAATGTTACGTTACATACATTCTATTTTATAATTCTCACACTTAGACGATATACTTTCTAACCATATACAATCGAATTTAAATCCAGAAATAATATGAAAAATATATTCATCTAAAAAGGTTGGCATTATTTGAATAAGAAGTGTATGTTTTAAAGACAGCGTTATATAGGTTATATTGACATACGATACTGCGAGGCAGGTATTATACAATGGGCATCATGAGAAAGTTCAAAGTGTAAGTGTAAGTGGTAATGAAGCGAGCTATGTTCGGTGTTCCGTTGCGGGACCGACTATTGCATAAGGAGACCCCAGGAGAAATAAGATCCTAGAAATAGCTCAGAGTTATTTGACTTAAGGCGAAGGGGTGGTCAAATCACTGAAATCGATCTGTTTTTGTGCAATTTTTTTGATATTATATGTAGCATATAGAGATGTGAAAAGTAACTATTCAGGACACATATATACTTAATTATGAGTTGATACGGTAAGTTCGTTCGTATCTGATGTAACTAGGCCTAGAAACTATTTTTAAGAAGCAGGTTTTTGAAAATATTCTACATCTTTTTTTCCGCCTGTGTGCAATTCTACATTACCAAATTTTGCACATGTACTTTAAAAACCTTGATCTACTAACTGATAGGAAGAAACTTAGTGTAATTTGTGTAATACGGAGTTTAAACCCAAAATCAACTTTCGCCTACGACATTTCTACGAAGTCAACGTACTAAATATTTGATCACTGTAAATCGTAGGCGCTTTAGCAGTTAAAGCGACGTTGCATGCTCGTGCATGTTTTTGAATTCATTCCGTCAACTGATTGAGTTTGTTTTGTTTTGATGTGTTCTATTCTACGATTAAGTACCAGTATAATAGGGATGATGACTAAATTTTAAAAATTAGTTCTTCTTGTAGACGAATAAAAATATTGGACACGTATTTTTTCTTTTTTTACCAACCCGAAAAATAAAGGCGATACATTGAGTCAAAATGTCGCGTGACGTCACTCTTGAGTACAAATTTTATTTAGGAGTGACGTCACGAGCCCCCACTCTGAAAGTTAAACGCGATTTATCAGAGTATTTTTTTATAATTATGTAAAAACGAAAAATACGTGTCCAATATTTTTGTATTACCTAACTGACGGACTAATTAGAATTTTGATGTTCATACCCCGTCATCACGCCTTTATATCAAGGTGCTCTGTGTTTATTATTATTACGAACCGGTAGTCTTTGAGGCGTTGTTTATTTCGGAGATTTGTTATGTTGTTTTGTATGTTATTGTTTGTGTTATTAGACATTTTATCTTGGTGTTTTGTGCGGCGTGAGTCGCTCCGGGCGACGTAATTACTTGGAGATTCTTGAGTCCCTAAAACTGGGGAACAAGAACGGTGGCGGTGATGGTAATGATAGTGATGGTGGTGATGATGGTGGTGGTGGTGACGGTGGTGATGATGGTAGTGATGGTGGTGGTAGTGGTGGTGTTGATGGTGATGATGGTGGTGATCGTGGTGGTGGTGGTGATGGTGGTGATGATGGTAGTGATGGTGGTCGTATGGTAGTGGTGGTCGTATGATAGTGGTGGTGTTGATGGTGATGATGGTGGTGGTTCTGGTGGTGGTGATGGCGATGATGGTGATGGTGGTGGATGGTAGTGGATGATGGTGGTGGATGGTAGTGGATGATGGTGGTGGTGGGGATGGTGGTGGTGGTGGTGATGATGGTGGTGACGGTGTTGATGGTGGTGACGGTGATGATGGTGGTACCATCACCATCGCCACCATTATCACCATCAATACCACCATCATCATCATCATCATCATCACCATCACCACCATCACTTCCACCACCACCACCACCACCATCATCCACTACCATACACCACCGTCACATCACATCACAAGCATCCCAATAATCACCATCACCACCATTACCACCACCATCATCATCATCACCATCATCACCATCAACGCCACCACCACCATCATCATCATCACCGCCGTCACCACCACCACCATCATCCACTACCATTCACCACCGTCACATCACATCACAAGCATCCCAATCATCACCATCACAACCATCATCACCACCATCCCAATCATCACCATTACCACCATCACCATCAACGCCACCACCACCATCATCATCATCACCGCCGTCACCACCACCACCATCATCCACTACCATTCACCACCGTCACATCACATCACAAGCATCCCAATCATCACCATCACAACCATCATCACCACCATCCCAATCATCACCATTACCACCATCACCATCATCACCACCATCACCACCATCACCATCGTCACCACCATCACCACCACCACCATCCACCACCACCATGCACCAATGATCATCCAATCCTGAATACCAGTAGAAACCCCCAGGGTCCATCAGAATCTGGAAAATGGTTGACAGTTCGGAAGCTCTTTATATCCTTCCGAATCCATAATTTTAAATAGGCACAAACAAAAATCTTTCTATCGACACAACACATAATTTCAGCAAGCAGCAAGGTCAAAAAAATAAACTGGAATAAAGTAGCCTCAAAACAAGCGCCACCATACTGCAAAAGGAGTCGATAGTTCACAACTAGTCAATGCACGATACGACGAGTCGAGAGAGAGCATCATGTACTAGATGGCGCGCGCGCTCGAAGTATTACGTTCGGGCCGAACGAGCAAGGCCATTTCCCCATCTCTTCGCCTTAAGTGGCAGTGGGTGGGGTAGTGCAACCGATGAGAGGCGTTCTTGAGTTACAATTACAATTCGTACTACTAACTGTCATGACTTTACCCTCCATTGTTTGTGTTACACTTTAACAAAAGCGAATTATATGTAGACTACAAACTTGCAATAATACATTTTATATTAGTAATTACTGTGGTACATCAATTTGTTTCCAATTTCACAATTTTGACGAATTGTACGCATTTAAAGTTTTATGGGATAGCCAACAGTGGTTTGTCAAAGAAATCTTGCGCAAACAGCGGAATTGTGCAAGAATTTAGACAGATGTTACCAACTGCGTCCTGGATAGAAATGAGGATTGTGAATTCATCCAACATATTCAAAGTTTGAATGTCAAACACGACACAAATCAATAATTTTTGGTTCAACAGATATGGCGGTGATTATTGCGAAGTACGTACAGACAACTGTCACAGAGACAAGACCACTGGATATCTCTGCTACGGCCATGGAAAATGCTTCAATGGGACGTGCTCGTGCAATAAAATGTGGGAGGGGGAGAAATGTGAATGTTCTACGTCAACCAGGCTGTGCATGACTAATGGCTATGTGAGTAATTTAAGTATATGTGAGTGAGTTTAGTAAAACGTCCCACTTTGTCGATTCTAGTTTCGGATTTACGGGCAGTTTAGTGAAATATGGCAAAACCTACCGAAAATCGACTTTCAATGAAAACTGATAGAACATACTGTAATAAACCTATGATATGGATGTCGAAAAATAAATATCTTATGATATAACTTAAGCCACTGAGGAAGCATTTTGCCAAATTAACTCTAAGCTTAGAATAGGAGGTAAGAATATCGACAAATTTAATTGAATAATTGATTTAATAATACAACAAAATACGAGATAAGTGGCTCGGTGGTATCAACAAGAAGGAGGCTCACATGTGCAGGAATTTGCCCAGGCACTGCTTCAGGTGGGAGAAGGACTTCTGGAGGAAACCAACGCCCTGGTTCGATTACCAGAGACGTTATGCAGGATCATTCCGTCCGATGAAGACCACTTTCGGAGCGTATAGGGAGACCTGAGCCAGGTGACGCGACGTGAGAACTCTTGGGTTTGTGAGAGAGCTGTTAATGCGCGGATATTGGCGGAAATCGAAGGTGAACAGGCAGTATATAATTCCATTAACACTGTCGTGAATGAAGGGAACCTCACAACATACCCGATGGAGTTCCTAAACTCATTGAGCGCTTCAGGACTCCCAGCACACACAATGGGGAATGGATGAACATTTTCAAAAATCTTGAATTTTTGTTTATAGGTAGTAATAAGCCTCCTTATTGTCAGAAAAAAAATACAGATTTTTCTGTGGCTTCGAAAAAAATAAAAAGATGAAAAGGTGTTGGTGGGCCTATATACCTGCAGCATTGATATTTACGATTAAAATTTTTATATAAAAAAAGAACCGACTTCAAAATAAACTAAAAAGCCAAAAATAATCTTTTATGTACGGTACGGATCACATTTGAATCACTTTTTTTAGTCGGTGCCAAACCATTAATTTATTACTATTAAGAACCGCGGCGGCGAGCCTTTAGTTATTATCTACCGACATATATATTTAGTCATAGTAATTCGTATTTTTGATGAATAAAGAACTTTATTTACATCAGGTTCGGCACCGACTTCAAAAGGTGATTCAAATGTGATCCGTACCGTACATAAAATATTATTTTTGGCTTTTTAGTTTATTTTGAAGTCGGTTCTTTTTTTATTTATACATTTTTATTTTTTGCTTTTTAGTAATGGATTTTGGTAGTGATATAAAGTATTTTGTAGAGCCCAGAATGGGAAGATTGAGGATGCCATTTGCACGCATCTCGAGTCTTTGGAACTAAGAAATGTAAAAGTTGGTTAGTTCGTTGTACCTTCAATCATCAGCTCAGCATGAAATGATGACAACCAGAGGAAAACAACTGATAACTTTAGAAAAATATATTCAAAACATTGCTAGTGCCTATAATATTTGAGGGTTTCTCTCGATTGCCCTGGTATTCCATCATCTGATCCTGACTTGGTGATAAAGAGACTACTTCAAGACACACTTTAAAGAATATGACTAACAGTCTTAACGTATCTACCTATAATAGATGATTTTTTTAAGAATTATCCTCTAACTCTTAACTATTACGAAGTTGTACCTTCCTCATCAGCTCAGCATGATGAGATGATGACTACCATATGCAAATACTTAAATAGCTTAAAAGAATATATGAAAAACGTTCTAAGTGCCTATAAAATTTGAGGATTGCCCTCGATTTCCCTAAGACCCCATCATCAGATCCCTACTTGGTGGCAATGGGACCAGCTCAGGAGTATATCCTTTCAAATATTTTTTTTTTTTAAATCGGTCCACTATTGGCGGAGTAATCGGTAAACATACATAAAAAAGAAATACAAACTGTCGAACATAGAACCTCCTCCTTTTTTGTAGTCAGTTAAAAATGGCTGTAAATGTACTGTTATTTTTGCCGTACCGTTTAAGACGGGCATATAGGCGCACCTACACCTTTTCATCTTTGTATTTTTTCTAAGCAACACAAAAATCTGTATTTTTTTCTGACAATAAGGAGGCTTATTAACTCAAGACGTATAAACAAAATTTCAAGATAATTTAAAATTTTCATCCATTCCCCATTGCCCTGAAAATTGGAGTTCTGATCATGCTTCTTCGGTATTTGTCACCTCCAAAGTTATGCAACGGGCTGCTTCTCGCACGGGCAGCTCTACGGGGCGTGCTCGCGCGTCACCAGCTGCACGGAGCTGTTCGTGCTGATGCCCACCGGGAAGACTCACAATGGGGTGTACAAAAAATATTGTAAAATGTCAACGTTATGTAAATATACTCTACATACCTACTTTTGGAGTATGTATGTACATATTTAGTTGTGCATACATAAACGTAACTTTAAATAAAATGTAAATACTTGGCCTCACATTTTTGATATCTATATTCACCTTTCCCCTAATCTTACTTCTAAATAATATTAGACCTAAATTCGGAAGTTTGTTAGAAAGTATGGATTTCTATGTGTTCTTACCTTTTCATGCTTACACCGATTTGACGGGAGAACCGTTTTGGATGATATTTGTCATGGACTTGATTTGGATAAGGACGTAAAAATAGAAAAGTGGTACTGTATCGCCCGATATATACCTACTAGGTATACCTATACTCCATGCCTTTTAAATCACGTCTAACATTTGAATAAGGGCGAAAAACTATTGATTTTGGTGTAGTTTTATTTAGTGGTAAGTGTATAATATTTTATCTACACTTTACTTCAAGTTACGCCACCAGGGGAGAGGGGCGATGTACCCGCTTACTGACACATACCGAATTCCACGCGGGTGGAGCCGCGGGCACAGCTAGTAGATAATAAACCCATATTCAGGATTGACATATTTTCGTTCTGTTTTTATATTCAAGCCTACGTAACATTCAAACTACTAAGGTTACGTACATGATTTTGACTAATTTGAAATCCTTAAATTATGCCAATTCATTTGGTAGTAAACCACTCCATAACTTCAAAGTACAGGTGTGTTTTTTGCTGTCCCAAACTTTAACCAACGTTTTCTGTTAGAGACATATATCTATCATCAAAAGATAGCTTATGCTTTGTTATATTACAAACTATTCATAACTCCATATCGACAAAGTGGGACCTTTTCCCAAAAACAGTCGCATATGTATTACTAGCTTCTGCCCGCGACCGCTTTAAATACGTTTATCGCGGATAAGGCTATTTTTCCAGGATAAAAAGTAACCGATGTCCTTCTCGGGGACTCAAATTACCTCCATACCAAATTTCATCCAAATCGGTTCCGTGGTTTAAGCGTGAAGAGGCAACAGACACAAAGACAGACAGACACTCTTTCGCATTTTTAATATTAGTATGGATTAGCGGTATTAGTTAAATCGCCACAAATATTCTGTAAATATTCACCAATATTTAGTAATCCATCCCGTTGTGAAATGTCATATATTATAATTATCGCGTGATAAACATTAATGTTAAGGTGTCCGTCACACTTGCAGACTTGCACTCACATACTTTATCAAATGTTTTGAAACGAATAATTACATGTAATCGCGTCATTTTCGCCACTTTCGCACAGCATCACGAAATTAATTAATTAAACAATATTTACAGTAGGTACATTTTTAAATGGTAATAATCATAATATTGAAAGAAAAGAAATAGAGCCTCTCACCATAACTATAAATGAATAATAAAGTGAATACTTGAAATTTCAGATATGCAACAACCGCGGTAAATGCAAATGCGAGAGTTGCCAATGCGACCCACTGCCCAAATGGGACGTCCGGGACTCTCTGGATAACTTCTGCAACCAGAGGTGTGACGACTGCCACACTCGGCAGTGCCGCGCGCTGACCGACTGTGTCATGTGTTACAACAACAACAACAACACAGAAGATTGTCGGGGTGTGTGTGGCGATGGACTTATTTTCAGACAAGATGTCATAGAAGATCTGAACAGCAATTTAAACATTTGCGTGAATGCTAGGGTGGCGTTTGGGTGCTACGCTGATTTTTCTTACGCTTACAACGACATGGCGCACGAAATTATTGTATATTGGATGTCGGAGCCAAATTGCATAGAGAGCTATTATAGTAAGTATCTGATAGTTATCTTTATTAGTAATTACCTTTCGTTGGTAATTCTTCGACGATTCGGATGTCGCATTACATTAACTGAAGAGGAGAATCAACGTCTTCTAGCCGCGCGAGTTTTTCGTTCTACCCGCGCGTGGTGTTGATTATTAGGTTGAACACTAAGGCCGCCAATAGACCGACACGCTACACTCACAACGGCAGGTGTTATTTGTTTTATGGTTTGTTATTAGGTTATATTTGTTGTGAAGATCGCGTAAGTTTAATTAAATCAATGATTGGCATATCAAAGTTAAAAAACAAAACAGACATGGCGACATATCATTGCGGTTTTGATATATTTGTTATCGTTAGATTGCAGCCATTCCTTAAGAGGCTATACTAGTGGCTGTTCTTCCATAAAAACGTAATCCCCCATTTTCTCTCTGGATAACTGTCTTAGAGCAATTTTTTTTATAAATAAATTGTATACTTGTGCTATGTTTATTTTTCTTAATAATTTGTTTATTAACACGCTTTTATTAGGTCGACCTGTATGTAACTTACTATGTAATGGAATCTAAGGTAACTAATTTAACCATCTTCCAAGGATCGTCATGAAAATTGGCAGCGTATGTAGTTCTGATGACATTACAATAATATGGTACTGTTGAACTGATCTGATGATGGAGCCGGAAGATATGAACTGGAACTTCATGATGGAACATTGTATCATAGCTGTGTTTGGATTTGTTAGAAAATTCTTGCAAAGCATGTTTTTCTAGTGTTTTTTAGACTGTTAATTTATTTTAAGAATTAGCCCTCTAAAACTGCAAAAAATGCCACCAGCCGGCGCCATAAGCACACGTTCAGTAAACAAATATAAAATATATAATATAAAAGAAAAACAGAAAACATAGAAGCATAGCAACATACATAGAACAAACAACAAACATAGAAGCCCAAGTCCTCGTTATAATAGATGTAAAAGAAAAACTAAAATTTGTCCAGTTTTGGAAGAGGAAATAGGGTACTACGAAACCCTGTTTTCGCCAAGTTCTTGTTGGTCAGATCGCTCCGAGCTGCAGTAGTCCCTTTTGCACTGTAATACGGGGGATTTGAGGCGATGCGATAGTATTAGTTTTTAATAGTACCTAATTTCCAAACGGCCTTTTGCTAGTATATCCTCTGAAGCAACTAACCGTTTATTAGGTTTAATTTATCACAGTCAATTTTTTCCTACAACTTTTACTCTGTATTAGCAATTTTCTTTTAACCTATGCGGCGCCATTGACTTGACGTAAAGTCGATTTAAAGATTGTTAGGGTTCTTATATAATATGAGTTTGAATTCCGTGCTATACCGTGTCACCGCTAGAAAGTATGACACCATGAAGAAACATAAGTGTCAGGAGGGCGTGTCATGTTATTAATCACTTTTTTGTGTGAAGCGCCTGCATGTTTTGTGTGTGGCTGAACTGCCTGCAATGAAGATGCAATAACGCTATTTCAAATAAACATGGAATAAGTTTATATATATATATACTCATTCAACCCAAACCGGTAATGCACACGGCAGCCAACGTGTTAATAAGAGTCTACTCCGAAACCCGAAGTTCGTATGGTGCTATCCATCTCACTTAAATACAGCATAACATGAGAGCGAGACGGACAGCCCGGACAGCACGTTACGAACTTAGATTTTTTAGTTTCGGAGTAACCCCTCTGGACTTGTATGTGCTTTTTGGAATTTACTTTTTATATTCATATTGTAAAAAAACCTACCTAAGACGTAATATAAATAAAGAATATAATACCAAGCTATATCTACAAGTATACTTCTATATGTATACTCCATACTAAACTATAAAAGTGTAAATATGAAATGTCTGTACATTAAAGATATTTCAAAAAAAATATTGCAATGGACTATTTGGAGGCAGGGATCGTTACCGTACCGGTATTCTTACTACCGGTTTAAAATAAGGTATAATCGATTATAGTTGCACTTCGCTACTTATATCGCTAAAGCTCTGATTAGCGGTATAAAAAAAAAGCGAAACAGCTAAAAATATTCAAATATATTTAGCTGTTTCGCTAATTAACACCAATAGGTACCTCTATTAGGCACTTTACCCCTAAAAACCATAACCGGTAATATGGCTGTCAGTGTCAATATACTCGATTATTTGTTTCTGTAAATATATATTACGCATATTGTTAAACATATTTTTTACATAACTTACGCCCATCATTCATTATTGGGAAGGAGAATATTAATCATTTTAAATCGGGTAAACACCTGTATCGATGATGTTATTATCTAGAACTGAAATTGGCTTCTATTCGGCTATATATACAGCCAAAAATGAACTTAAAGGTACGAGAAAGACCAATACCTCTGATTATATACAAATAATCGTCATGTACCTATTTAAAATAAAATAACTGCTAAACACATGAATAGATTGTAGAAATTAATTTAAATGTATGATTTCAGAAAACAAGAGATTTAAGTTATGTTTATGCTAAATGAATGTATACGAACTTTCATAGAGGTATTTATTGAAAAAAAATCGAAACTTATAAAATAGATCATTGATGGGAAGAGATAAATTACATATGGTCAAAATATACATCGACTGTGATGATTAAGGGTTAGTCCGTATTTCATAATTAGTTTTTTTATCATACCCACAAAATGGTAAAAAAACAATAACCTGTGTTCTCATTGTCTCCATATAACCATCACATAATATATTCTCATTTCACTTAAGAGGCTGCTAAAAGCTAAATGGGTTCACTTGAACATAATTTTAATAAAATCAATATGGGTGTTATTCAAAAGTACTAAGATTCGTTAATCTTGCCAGCCAAAGACTTAATGCAATGTAAACATTGCCGCTTTTCAGCGACAATCGCTTCTTGCTGTTGCTTTACAGCATCGAAGTTAATGATCGTGCGGAAAAGCATCCCGGTGACCACTTTTATATGGTTTTCCCATGGTTAAACCTTTATTTTTTTTAAAGCCAACGCACGTAAAGATAAATTGTTTCTTGAGACACATAAACAACTTGACGTCTGTGACAGATACAACACATTGCCATATTCAGTTTTTATATATTTGACAGTTCATTTGCTTGGAAGAGATAAAATGGTCCGACTCTAGCATCTCCAATGATTTTGGAAAAAGGAAGAGGTTTGAACGATGATAATTGGGTAGTAGTAATAGGGGAAATAAAAATCTCCCGTCTTATAACCAGAGCAGTTAGTTGTAACACGGGCAAAAAAATATACCAGTGTTACTACTGGTAGTAAGAGGTATGGAAGGAAAAAATATGCTGCGCCGACCCCAAGTAAATGGGATAACGATAAACGAATGATCATAACTACTGGTAGTATGATGGCTACTAACATGGGCAACGAAGGTAGGAATATAGGATACCTTTTACACGACTACGCTGAAGGAAAAAAGAGGGGTTATGATTTTTCTCCTCCGCGAACGAAACGGTCGGGCACCTAGTTTAAACTATTATAAAGTTGTACTCGTAAAAGTAAAATGTACCTGTATAATGAAGATATTTTAAAAAGTTATTGCTAGAAAAATTCAACTGACGTAATTACTTGTACTAGGGTACATAGATGATTTTTTTATCGCTTTTCTTAACTAAATATCAAAATACCGTAAAAACGATTTCAAAATGTGAAATTTAAATTTAAATCGGCCAAAAATTCGCGAGATATAGGCATTTTAAACTACAAATTAGACATTGAGGTCCGACGTGCACTGTTACGTCATAGTGCACTCCGGCCATATAAACTCCATATTAAATTCTGTTTTGCTAGAAAGAGACAGAATGAAATGTTTGATGGCTTATAGCTTGGTTATGATAATAGTTATTCGAAAAATTATTTTCGCCTACTGTTTGTTACATGAATGAGCTTTTAATAATGCAAATATTAAAATTCATGCATATTCCCTATTGGCTAACACCCGTTTGAGCAGGCCTTTATTCATACCCAAGTACCTGTTCACTTTATTAACTTGTAAATAACCTGTGGTATTCCAGGGTATGGCGCTATGTCTCTCCTGACGGCGATAATAGTGGGCGTGACCATCATGTGGGCGTTAAAGCTATTGACGGATGCGCACGACCGCGCCGAGTACAAGCGGTTCCTGGCTACGCCCGAAGACCTCGATGAGATCGAGAACCCCATATACAAGAAGCCCACCAACGTATTCCGGAACCCTAATTTTAAGAGGTCCTTCAATTTCCGCTGATGTGGAGGCTATACACCGTGACCGTTAATAACCCGAAAGATTTAAACCACATATTTTTGACGACTGTACGAGTAACTAATCTTATATCAACATGGGTCTAATTATGTGTCTTAATTAAATTACTATTTCAGTACGAATTAAATCTTATTAATTGCCCGCTTCTTTGTGAACAAGCCTTTAGGTGGGAATCTCAAGTTGTAGAACAGAGAGCGAGCATGACACTTCACGAATCGCTCCGAAATCATACGATGAAAGGCGAATAGCGTGACTTGTATTCCATGAATGACAAGAAGTGTCAAGTTATGTCTAGCACGATGTTTGTGTTGAAATTATTTTTTTTTATTGGCACCACAAAATACCACAAATACTTATGTATCCAGACTCTATTAGGTGCTACGACATTAAAGTGCTCTTACATTATTATTGAAACTTTGTGTCTTAGGTATCTTTTTTTTGACTAACCATCACAACCATAAATTGTTAGGCATGATAATATTCGAAGGAAATCATACTACTTATTTTTTTACATCATACTTACCTCTTACCTCATACAGGAAAGGGACTTTGTTGTAACAGCGATCATGCTAACCTGTACCTACAGTAAAATAAACAACAACATGAAACAGTTACGCATTTTTATTACGAGTAATTTAATGAATTCGATTTTCAAAATGTGTACCGCCGTTTTCAGCACAAATATTCAATCTTGAACGGATTTCATGATTCAAGTTAACATAAGTGTTCTTGATTTCTTCTGAAACCGTTTGAATTCTTATTAACAACTCTTCTCTGGAGTTCACAGGTGTTGAGTAAACCTTATCTTTCAGAGTTCCCCATAGAAAGAAATCTAGCGGAGTTAAATCCGGTGACCGGGCAGGCCATGCTAAAACTTTGCTCCCAGGGCCGATCCATCTCTCGGGGTATTATTGGTTCAGCCAATTACGAACATTCAAGCCGAAGTGGGCCGGGCATCCGTCGTGCTGGAACCACATAGTTCGTCGGGTTTCCAAATTGACATCTTCTAGCAGGTCGTTTAATTCATTATTTAGAAATAATGAATAGTTGTGAGAATTCAGTCTATTTGGAAATATGACGGGACCTATTATTTTATTCCCAATAATGCCAGCCCACAAGTTTACGGAAAATTTGTGCTGGTAAGAATTTTCCCTTTTCGCATGGGGATTTTCTTCTAACCACATATACTGATTATGGGAATTAAAAACTCCCTCTCTCGTGAACAACGATTCATCTGTCCATAATATCTTATTTAGAAATCCAGGATCTTCCACTAATTTCTGATTCATCTTTTGGTAAAAGGCAACTCTAGCTAGCCCGTCATTGTTAATTAATCCGTGTACTTTCCTGTAGTGAAAAGGATGCAGGCCGTACCTTTTCCATAGCCTTAATACGAGGTTATAGTTAACATTGACCATTGTTGCTACAGCTCTTGATGACAAAGTTGGGTCTTCTGTTATGATATTCATTATTCTGTTCTCTGCTTGTTCATCTAGATTAATAGCCCTTTCTCTGTGAACTTTTCCAAGCCCTTTTTCGCGAAACTGTCGATGGACATCCGCAAAAGTCGAATGGTGAGGTATACGACGGTTTGGGTATCGTCTTCGGTATTCGGCGACTGCCTGGAGCGAGTTCCCATCACAAAATCCGTACACAAAGTGGATATCTGCTAAATGAGCCGAAGGATAATGCGGCATAGCGAATATTATTTATTACAGTCAATAAAATGTTCAATGTTATTTTAGCTTGCGTGACAATTAGTTATCATTTGTAATGTGTCATTTTAGTGACAATCAATTTCAAACTAGCCAGTTAGAAGAAGAACCACTCTCGCGACTTAGAACAGAACAAACCTAATTATCTCTATTCTCAGTGATAACAAAAAAGCTTCTTGAGATTAAAGTGTGTAAGATAAGATATTATAATTATTCGGATTAATACACTACACTGTATTTTAGTTGCATGTTATATCTAGACCCCGTTATCTTGTCGCGCTGACATTACTTTTCACTAGAGCGTGAATGCTTTTTTATCGACTATCTAAATGTCGATAGTGTATGTCACTGATAATTTCAAAGAGGTGTCACTAGGTACTACTTATAAGTTTCTGAGCCACTGAAAAGCCTGAACGGGGTGAATAAGTAGGCCATACTGAACAACTTTCACTATGCGGCTAACCCTGAAATCTCAAAAACATTTTTGGACTTTTCATACATTACGAGTTTTACGAAAGACACAAGCAATAAAAGTCTAGAGTGTACGTTAGTTAGGATTAATCATATATTCTCCACAATAATTACAATAAATTTTACACAACTGTACATCGTCACCGTAACTATGGGTTAAATAGGGATTTTCGTGATGACAAGTTCCACATTGGGCGGCAACTGTAAATCCTGCGGAATGTTCATGCGAAAGATACACTGACCAGCCCCACAACACGTTAAAAAACAAAAGCTTTTTAAAAGCTGTTGGTAATGGTAATACAAAAATAGCTGTTATTGTACGTTCCACCTAAAAATAACAAATAGGTACTTTCAATCAACGTCAACAAAAATAAAATTTAACAATACAATTACAAATAAATACCACTTACAGCATTGAAGTTCCCGATTTGGAGATAACGAGGTACTTTTCGTTGTACATTTTTAACAATGCTACGCATAGTAAGGTTAAATAATGTTACATCTTTATTTACATAAATTCTATGGAATATTGATAATTCGTCAAAATTATCTGCCATTTTGAAAAGAAAGTACCTATTTTTGAAGTTTCTTGGAAATAAATTTGTGTGCGAAAAAAAATAAATAAAAAAAAGTAGCCAGTACGAAACAATTTCGAAAGTATGTAGAGGTATACATATATGGACTCATTGCTGTTTTAGCTCTGCAAAGCAAATTAAGATATGTTCTAAATTCTTTGAAGTCATGCTGCGTCTCCTATTTGAAAAGATCCATTTTAAGAATGAAAAACTTCTTTCCACTGCGACAGATGTGACAGGAGCGTACTTAAACAAAGAGAAGTATTGGAGGCTGGGTTTGCATGGATCTTCGTCCATTACTTCTACTTCTAAGCCTCTGTTAAGCATATCAATTTTTTGCAATGTATTATATCCAACATTCTTTTTTAATGTTAAAGATAGCTTTTTATAAATATGCCGTCCCTTTTCATGCAACACTAACTTCGATAACTGCTTCTTTACGTTGTTTACTACGGCAATTGATTCTGAAAGCTCAATTGATTGTCTTTCTAATTTTGTGATTGCTTGGGATAAAATTGACATGTTTTCCTTTATAAATAGCAATTCTTCTTGGATGTTATCTTTCAACAAGTTTCTTTTTGCTTCTTTAACTATTCCGTTTTGATCTGGCAGTGCATTGATAACATTTGCTACCTCATCAAAATTCTTCGAATAATAGAAACAGGCTTCTAACCATGTATTCCATCTAATTAAAATAGGTTCAGGGGGTAAAGCAAGATTTGGGAACATTTCTTTAAACTTGGCAATCCTAGATGGGGCTTTTAGGAATACTTTTTTGACATTTGTAATCAATTCATTGACATTTGGAAATTGCTTCTGCACAACATCAACTACTCTGTTTAGTCCGTGATCAACGCATGTTGAATGAATCATGTTTGTATATGTTTGTTTTAGTTCTCTTCCGTCTTTTAACATGTACGCAGCTCCGTCTGTACACAAAAGCAAAACTTTTTCTTGATAATTATTGACGCCTTTATAAAAACAGTCTAAGGAATCAGTTATCAGTTTAGAAATGGTCTTGCTGTCAGTTTTTTCTAGAACTTGGTTGGCAATAATGTGCGGCTTACTCTCTTTATTTTTGTACATACCGCCTATTATAACATTTGCTATTTTTCTTTTGATAGCGTCTTGTGTCTCATCAACAGAAATATAGATGTATGCGTCACGCAGTTCATCTTGGATTGCTTTGTATGTATTTTGATATACTTTGGGTAAGTACTGCAATCGGAGTGTAGATTCAGAAGGAACAGATACTGATTCTGCATATTTACCTTTCATGCAATTTTGGATAAACAATCGAAATTCTGTGTTATCCAATTTACTCCAATGGATATTGCAAGAAATCATAAACTTTGTCAGATCCATATTAAAATCTCCTTGGTTTGCTTTTCCGCCTACTGTCTCATTGTGTTTCTTGGAATTTAGATGTTTTCTTATGGTGTCTCTTTTTGGAGTGATTTGTAAATTTCACCATGTGCAAAACAATTCGTTTCCTACTTTTATCCAGCAGGGAAAATCTTGAGTGTATTTTGTTTTTAAATCTTCCATTGTAGCATATTATTATGTACGTACACACCAAGCAATTAAATAATTTCCACAATTAAACTAACACTATTCCAAAGAACTGCAAGTTAGTGTCTGTCAATGTGACATGCAATTCCAAGTAGGCAAATCATTTATCTAAGGTTATCGCTTCTCGTAAGGCCAATAAGGTTATGTACTTATTTGTAATCAAAAAGTTTTCATTGAAATTGAGTATACACTTAAAAGGCGAAAATTCAATTGCATTATATAAACATCGATATCAAGAAGGTCGATAAAAAAATCATTCACACTCTACTGAAAAACAATATTTATGCGACAAGATAACGGGGTCTAGTTATATCCTTTTATCTCGTGATGAAAATATTTTCGGTAGTAAAAACTTTTCGTAGATAGATACCAAACTTCTTTATGAAACTGGCTAACAACCATACAGTTAGTGCATCTACGTGTAAAAGAAGTAGGTGGCTACGTCGTGCTCACGCCGTTAAGGTGTGTTACACTGGAGATTTTTTAACTTTTAATTTGTTGTAAATAATTAATATCTCCTTAATTATGAGTTTTTGGACTATATGTTACATAACTTTATATACTCTAATTAGGCTCTTGTATCGTTAGCTTAAATCTTTCGGGTTATTAACGGTCACGGTGTATAACGCATGATTTATGAAGTCGCACCCATCCACAAACCAGGCGACTTTTTGCTCGGCTTGTAACATACATACACACTCGTATATAACGTTGTAAACAATAAAATCTCTACGGCCCAAGCCTTCAGGTCTCGCGAGTCTATGAGTCAAAAAATTTTAACTTTGTTTTTTTAAATTTACTAACTTTTTTCTTCGAAGGATGGAGAGGGGGAAGCAGGTGGACGTGATCTATACGGATTTCGAAAAAGAATTTGACCGTGTTGATCATGTCATCCTGCTTCGCAAGCTATTCTGGCTGGGACTTCGTGGCGATGTTTTTCGTTGGATATCGTCCTATATAGTTAACAGGTGGCAGGCTGTTGTGCTTGGTGGCTGCAGATCGGACTACGTAAGCGTTCCATCTGGTGTCCCCGAGGGCTCGCACCTGGGCCCTTTGCTGCATAATGTTTATTTATACGACATTTACGCGGTATTTCAACATTCTAACTTCCTAATGTACGCTGACGATAAAAAGGTTTTTGCTGATATAAATCAAGAGAGAGACTGCGACAAAATTCAAGCTGATTTGGATCGATTATCAATCTACTATAATACTAACAGGATAAATGTTAACGTAAATAAATGCGTTCAAATTTCTTTTACACGTAGTCGCTCTCCAATATTACGTCAGTACCATATAGAGGATAAGTTTATTCAAAGAGTAAATACAGTACAGGACCTAGGTGTGACTCTGGACACAAAATTAACTTTTGATCAACATATTGACAAAATAGTTACTAGAGCTTATCGTAATCTGGGTTTTGTTTTTAGCGTGTGTAGTGACTTTCACGACACCAGCTGCATTAAAGTTGTATACTTTGCCTATGTCACGGAGTATTTTGGAATACGCCAGTTGCATATGGTGCCCCCATTATGTGACACACAAAGAAAAAATCGAAAAACTTCAGCGCTCATTTGTACGTCATTTAAATTATAAAGTCAAAAAATGGGATGCAAACTACGAGTCCATGTGCAGCCGCCACCACTTTTGAGTGATGATGACTTTGGAGGACCGGCGCCTTTTGCTTGACGTCACTATACTACATGATATTCTGTCTGGTCGTATTGATGGCTCCTCACTCCTTGCCCAAATTGGTTTCTCAGTGCCAACCTTTAGAACACGGCACTCCCAGCGTCGACTTTTTAATCTTCCCAAGGTTCATACTAGGTACGCTCAAAATTCCCCAATTGTATATATAGATATACGTACGTATTTTGAGCGAATACAATTTAAGTTTTAATACTGTCGATCTATTTGACTGTTCCAAATTAGTACTGAAAAACCGCGTTCGAAAATTTATTTTGCAAGGTGGATGACGTGGCAGCGCGGAGTTGCATAGGTACTTAACATGCTTATAATTTACGTATACAAACCTATTTATTTATACATGCCTTCATACACATACACACACACATACACACACACACACACAAACATACCCACGGGGTGTATGCTTTGTGTTTTGTCTTGTTTTGGGTGTCTCATCTTTCTCGAATTTATATATATGGTCCTTATAAAATGCGAGGTTCCAATCTTAAACCACTAGTACCATTACCTATTTTTTATGGCTCGTTAACCGTTATGCTGTGAACATCTGTTATTGGCTTTATGTATTAGCTTTAAGCATTGTGTTTTTTTTCTGTATTGCTGTTGATGTTCCAAATAAATAAAAATAAAAAATTAAATAAAACACACAGCAGAACATGAAGTGTCATACTTTCCTTGTAAGTACGTGTAGTACATTTTTTTTTTCGTTAGCTTACAATTTAGTAAGTTTGAATTCCGTACGATACCGTGTCACCGCTAGAAAGTATGACACCATGAAGAAACATGAGTGTCAGAAGGGCGTGTCATGTTATTAATCACTTTTATGTGTAAAGCGCCTGAATGTTCTGTGTGTGGCTGAACTGCCTGCAATGAAGATGTGATTATCGCTATTTGAAATAAACATGGAAATGAATAAGTATATATACAGGGTGTCCCAAGAAGTAGTGCTATACTGAAGCTGGGAGGTAGAGGACCTAGAGGGCTATCTAAATCACCCCCATGTATGTTCCACGATTTTTCGTATTTTCGGAGTTATGACTTTTTTTTTAATTTTTCACCTATCGCCGAGTATGATGAGATTTTTATTTATGGTGACGTGAATTATTGCGGTAGATGCTTGATTTTTTTTGTGTGCTAAGCTGATAGATAGGCCAATTCAGTATGGTAACATTTACTACCGTTAGATCTTTGAATGGAATAAAAAATAAATTAGATGCCAAGAATGATAAAATTACCCAATATGTTTACAACTTCAAGGGGCTTTAAAAAGATAAAATCACATAAAAATAGTACTGTTTGGCTTTTAAAAACGTGCTTTATCTATCAGGTAGGTACCCTGAAAATTTCATTTTATTATTCATCAGGCTTCAATCAAGAAATTGAAATCTAAATGTGGTAAGTGCAAAATTTTAATTTACATGATGATTAATACAAACAAAGTAAAACCAATTACAAGGTGTTTAATTACAAGACATTTTCAAAATGGCCCCCCTGTTGCTCAATGCAAGTGCGACATCGCCGAAAAAAGTTGTCTTTTAAACGTCTGAATGCACTTCTATTATTTTTAATGGTTTCTTCTGCTACTCTCAATTTCCGGGTTAACTCGTCCAAATTGCGGCATTCTCTTGGGTAGACGAGGTCTTTGTAGTATCCCCATACAAAAAAATCAATGGGGTTTAGGTCGGGGGACCGTGGAGGCCAGGCTATAAGGCAGGCGTCACCCCGGCCGCAACGACAAATCCATCTTTCAGGGTACCTTTGATTGAAATAGTTTCTTACGTCCAAGGCAAAATGGCATGGTGCACCATCACACTGCAGTACTATGCTTCTGCGTGTCTCCAAGTCCACATCTTCTAACAGCAGGGGCAGATCGACGCGTAGAAAATTTCAAAAGTGATTGCCGCCCAAGCGGTCTGGCAGCTGAAAGGGCCCGATTAGCTGACTGTTAAGTATGCCAGACCAAAGGTTAACACTAAAGTGTTCTTGGAATGTCGATTCCCTTTTTAAATTTGGATTTTCAATTGCCCATGAGTGAGAATGGTGCATATTAAAAATCCTATTGCGTCTAAAGTGGGATTCATCTGTCCACAAGATTTGGTTAAAAAGTTTTCGTTTTCAGCTTGTCTCCTCAGCATTTCCTGACAGAATTCAATTCGCCGATTGTAATCTTCCGGTTTCAATTGTTGCACTTTTCTAATGTGAAACGGATGATATCCTACGCTCTATAGTGTACGGTGTACCTGAGATTTAGAAAGTCCGGTACGACGTTCCATAACTCTCACACTGGTCGACGGGTCTCTTTCTACTTCTTCAACCACTGCATCTACTACATCTGGATCTGGCATAGTGACCATACGGCTTGATCTGGTACCCGGTATGTAACCTTCCAAATACGCATTATGTACTCTTAAGATCATGCGATAGTCAGGAAACGTTTCAGGTTGAGGCCCGCCTCTTCGTTCCACATGTTCCCGGTACAGCCTTGAAGCTTCCGCCGCATTCCCCCTAGCATAACCGTAATAGTAATGCATTTCTGCGTAGTCACGTGAAGTAAACATGATCACTTACACGCAAAATCAAGTCCAGTTAAATAATGCCAAGTCGTCGATTCCAGGTAATAACACTAATCCAAATCGTAATGCAAGTCAAAGTCCATATGAATAGCCAAAATGATTAGAGAAACGAACAATTAGCAGTATTAAAACACAATTTTTAAATTATTGAAAAATACCAACGATGACCAAACAACGTGAAAATTTCCTCTTGCGTCAACCGTCTTTTGTTTTTTGTTCTTTTTCTATTGATGCCAGTACGTGATTTAGAACGAAATTTATTTAGAAAGTTAATTAATTTTGCACTTACCACATTTAGATTTCAATTTCTTGATTGAAGCCTGATGAATAATAAAATGATATTTTCAGGGTACCTACCTGATAGATACAGCAAGTTTTTAAAAGCCAAACGGTATTTTTATTTATGTGATTTTATCTTTTTAAAGCCCCTTGAAGTTGTGAACATATTGGATAATTTTATCATTCTTAGCTTTTTTTTTTTTTTTTTATTCCTTTCAAAGATCTAACGGTAGTAAATGTTACCATACTGAATTGGCCTATCTATCAGCGTAGCACACAAAAAAAATCAAGCATCTACCGCAATAATTCACGTCACCATAAATAAAAATCTCATCGTACTCGGCGATAGGTGAAAAAATTAAAAAAAAGTCAACTCCGAAAATACGAACAATCGCGGAACATACATGGGGGTGATTTAGATAGACCTCTTGGTCCTCTACCTCCCAGCTTCAGTATATCACTACTTCTTGGGACACCCTGTATATATACTTACTCTTTAACCACTCTCTGAATTAGATTGTGTTTCATACATGTGGAAGCACATTGTGAGCACTAACCTTAGACAGTACCTTCACTCTTGAGTAGGCAGCCATTAGCTAGAACTGGAACTGCACCCGCCAACCTGACGACAGGATGCCGAGCGTCATTTATTTCTTAAATATCTCTGGAGCTTCAAGAGCACATTGCTCCAATTTTGGCGCACATTTGGCTCTTTGCTAGCGCTAACTCCTGACGAATACCGCAGCTTTATTTGTTGATTTACACCTGCCATCCTGACACTCACAAAGAAACCAGTGATCAATTACACCACACCCGGGTATTCATTAACGTCAGATTACGTCGAGCTGATAACCAAGGCATTAGTAACTTACAGGTCATGGTGAAATACAAGCTAAACCTAGTAGCTAAAATATTTTTTCGAGCCGACTATTAGTTAGAAATAAAACTCACATAAGCTTTAGATGGTTACTTTTAAAATTTTCTGCGTATACAACGCAGTTTACAATAAATAACACACAATTACAAAAATATAATAATATAAGCAAGTACAAAATCTTCCTAATTTCGCATAACATTCATACCATACGTGGTTATAATACTGTATTGTTAAATGATTTTAAGATTTTGATATGCTTCAAAATAAATGGTTATTATATATCATTCCTGCATTTTTCGTCAGCTGTACCGTAACAGAAAAAGGATTTTTTAGAAATGGTAACAATATATATCCACATAAGGTTGCTAACTATGTTCAGAACCACTTTGAAATGAGTACATATATTTGAAAATGTAGGTAAACCCCGTTGCAACAACATGTTAATTAAACTTAATGCCCTTTTAAGCTACGTGGTCACTTTTTGGCTATTGGAAGCGACTGTATCTTAATGTGACATAAGCGTTCATGATCTTTTAAGCAATAGGATGCAAAAGGTGAAACGTTTAGTTTTGAGTATGTCGTTTTTTACCAACTGATCCATAGCTTCAGTGACTACAGATCCTTTTATTTATCCTTAATCGCACCGTTTTATGATTTTGACTATGTTAAGTTCGTAAGCTAACTTCAAATACCTAATAGGAGCCTCACAAACCGGACTTATTCTTATTTATGAATTCCTGATAACTTATAAATTTGAAACACATGTGATAGGATAATCTTGATAGGATAAAGAAAATTTTCTGTAGTCAAATTTTTACGACAGCATGCTCTACGTATTGGCTGGGTTTTCAGGGTTCAAAAATGTTAAAGAGGAACCCTTATTTTAGTGTAAGTATAAATGTGTCACTTCTTAGCCGGCCGCTGCGACGGGCGGTCGTGCTGCCGTCGCAGTCTGGTGGGGGGCTCGTCGGTGTACAATCTCCGATCTCGTCGCTCACCGACGTCCGTTCTCGTTAAAGCTCCCTGTAAAAAAAAACATCGGCACTACTTGAAAAAAGCTTGAAAAGTCAGCGTCAAATAGTGTATAACAGACAAAGTGCCAAATATATCCCTCACACGTCTTTGTGCCTATAGTAATAAATATCTGTTCCGATATACTGACTGCACCTGAGACCAACCTCGCGAAAATGGCAGTGAGTGCACAATAGCGTCATATATACAGAGTTACTACGTTCTAAACTCATTTGTTCCATTATAGGGAATATGCATGAATTTTATTTTTAGCTTTAAAAAAAGCTCATTCATGTAACGAACAGTAGACAAAAATATTTATCGAATAACTATAAAACTAACCAAGATATAAGCCATCAAACATTTCATTATATCTCTTGCAAAACAGAATTTGATATGGAGTTTTTATGGCCGGATACTGCACTATGACGTAACAGTGCATATCGGACCTCTCTATCTCATTAGCAGTTTAAAATGCCTATATCATGAGTATTTCTTGGCTTGACATTTTGAAAAAGTTTTTACGGTATTTTGATATTTAGTTAAATCAAAAAAAAAAATAAGAAAAGAACCGACTTCAAAATAACGTATACGGTACGGATCACATTTGAATCACCTTTTGAAGTCGGTGCAAACCATTCATTTATTACTATTAACACAGATGGCACGCAAGAACCGCGGCGGCGAGCCTTTAGTTATTACCTAGCTATATATTTAGTTTAATTCGTATTTTTTTTGAATACAGAACCTTACTTCAGGTCTTCACCGACTTCAAAAGGTGATTCAAATGTGATCCGTACCGTACATAAAAGATCCTGTAGTAAAAGATGCTTGAAACACTTAGCTTGATTCACCTGGGTAAATCAATTACACTAATAGTATCCTTTATTCACTTTGTGCACCCAGTGAGTGCATCAAGTTTACTAAAAGTTGACTTGATGCACTTGTCTGAGGGCGTGGGTGCATTAAGTTAACTTTTGGTGTACTTTACACACCCAGTGAGTGCATCAAGATTACTAAAAGTTGACTTGATGCACTTGTCTGCGGGCGTGGGTGCATTAAGTTAACTTTTGGTGTACTGTACACACCCAGTGAGTGCATCAAGATTACTAAAAGTTGACTTGATGCACTCATCTGCTGGCATGGGTGCATTACGTTGACTTTTGGTGTACTTTACACACCCAGTGAGTGCACCAAGTTTACTAAAAGTTGACTTGATGCACTCATCTGCCGGCATGGGTGCATTAAGTAAACTTTTGGTGTACTTTACACACCCAGTGAGTGCATCAAGATTACTAAAAGTTGACATGATGCACTCATCTGCGGGCATGGGTGCATTGAATTAACTTTTGGTAAACTTTTCACACCCAGTGAGTGCATCAAGATTACTAAAAGTTGACTTGATGCACTCATCTGCGGGCATGGGTGCATTAAATTAACTTTTGGTAAACTTTTCACACCCAGTGAGTGCATCAAGATTACTAAAAGTTGACTTGATGCACTCATCTGCGGGCATGGGTGCATTAAATTAACTTTTGGTATACTTTACACACCCAGTGAGTGCATCAAGATTACTAAAAGTTGACTTGATGCACTCATCTGCGGGCATGGGTGCATTGAATTAACTTATGGTAAACTTTTCACACCCAGTGAGTGCATCAAGATTACTAAAAGTTGACTTGATGCACTTGTCTGCGGGCGTGGGTGCATTAAGTTAACTTTTGGTGTACTGTACACACCCAGTGTGTGCATCAAGATTACTAAAAGTTGACTTGATGCACTCATCTGCGGGCATGGATGCATTAAATTAACTTTTGGTGTACTGTACACACCCAGTGTGTGCATCAAGATTACCTAAAAGTTGACTTGATGCACTCATCTGCGGGCATGGGTGCATTAAATTAACTTTCGGTATACTTTACACACCCGGTGAGTGCATCAAGTTTCCTAAAAGTTGGCTTGATGCACTCGTCTGCGGGTGTGGGTGCATAAAATTAACTTTTGGTGTACTTTACTCACCCAGTGAGTGCATCAAGTTTACTAAAAGTTGACTTGATGCACTCGTCTGCGAGTGTGGGTGCATTAAGTAAACTTTTAGTGTTATATTACACTAAAAGTTTACTTAAATGCATTAAGTTAACTTTTGGTGTACCTTACACACCCATTAAAAAAGATGGCAATACCATTCGCAAATTCACGAAAATGCAACAGTTTAATTAATGATCAGTTAATACGCGACACCCAACTGAGTCTGTTAGATGGACACATTTCCGTGGGACTTCCTTGAGATTATTCGTTGGCGAGACTTGAGATGAATACGAGTATTTTTTTTCTATCCTATAGCTTTCAGGTTATCCTCATATTTAATCAATGATTTTATTTTACAGCCGCAAATGGAAGAATAAGCTTTGTTTTTATGCATGTATTAAATACTTTCATCTTGCGTTGTATTAAAATATTGAAGCACACTAATATACTGTTTGTTTATAGTTATTTTAATAGTTTTGTTTCATTCACGGAAACAGATCAATGTGAGGAACTCAAGTTACTAGGTGCTATGCATTACGTATTTAAATAAAACAAGTGTGCTAAAAGTAGTTTGTTTGCATGTAAATTGTTTGTGTCTTAATTTTTTCTCACTCGATGATTGAACCTATAAGTCAATATCGTATTTACCAGACGAATTTTAAAGAACACATTTCACGGTTAGGAAATGGATCGCGGTAATAAAACGATATAGAAGTAACAGACCAAAAAAATTTATACTTTCTAATATTTTCGTCATATTGAGATCTTGACTGTACAGTCGCGTCCAGACATAAAACATTGAACGAGGTTCTCTAAAATATCGGACCTTTGTTCTCCTCTTGTCTAAGACGTAATATACCTATGTGGCGACATAGTCTAATTCGTACATTGTATAGAACGCAAACTTCCTAATTATTAAGTAATTATCATTATGCACACATCGCTGTTGAACTAATCCGTATTACGACTAAAACTGTTTAAGCTATATCGCCTCAAGACTTACGTGTCAGTTGAAAAATTAGACATTACACTAGTTAAATATGAAGAGAGATTTAGACAAAACGCAAAAATGTCATTTTGAGAATTAGGCACGCCAAGAAACAGGCAGTCTTTCTATAGGTATAGACGAACAACGAAATACTACTGAAGATTGAAGTAAGTCATATCACGTTTTAGGCAAGCGGAGAAGAAATGATATCGGAACATGACTATTTTCAAGGCGTTAGAGTGCATGTTCAGATATTTTTGAGCACCCTGTATAATTTAGATATTTGTGATGGTGACTGTACATTGACTTTAAGAATAATATCGACAGCGTTTTTGTTTTGTTTTATTTTCTTGGAGCGAAGAAACTAGTAATTATTAACTGAAGGCAAAGTCAGCATCATATTGTTTGTAGCAGCCAAGGCCGCGAAATAGATCGGAATAAATGCGTGTAACGATATATTTGGCGGCCTTCGCTGCTACGAACTATGTGACGCTGACTGTACCTATGGCAAAATCAAAATTCACATGTGGACCAACACCTCAGTGCACAAAATTATATTTCAGTAAACTTAATGTACCTACCGCCTAATCAGGTGCACAAAGTTTACTTGAAATATCTTTGAAATTTATTCTAATGCTGAAAGTCTATTAAATGTACTTTTAGTGTACTTGATTCACCTGGGTGAACCAAGCTAAGTGTTTCAAGTATACTACAGGTAAAAGATTATTTTTGGCTTTTGAGTTTATTTTGAAGTCGGCTTTTTGCATTTTAGTGATGTATTTTAGTGATATACAGTATTTTTTAGAGCCCACGATGGGAAGATTAAGGAGGATTTGATTGTAAATAAAAATCTAAATTATAAGAATTGGCTAGGTCAAAATGGTTAAGTCCACTAGCTTGCTGGTTAAAAAAGAATACGACTAAAAGTCGTACTTAGTCGTAGTCGTAACTTACCCATAATATTTAAAGAATTATCTCGCGACTATTGACCGTTAATAAGGACTCTCTCGGACTTCTCTCGATTTCCCTGGGACCCCATCATCAGATCCTTACTTGGTGATAAGGAGTCTACCTCAGGGACACGCTATAAAATATATATGACGAACAGTCTTAACGTACCTACCTAAAATACATGTATTTTTTAAGAATTATCCTCTTACTCTTTACCGTTAAGGAGTTGTACCTTTGTCATCAACTCAGTATGACGAGATGATGACTACTATATGCAAATACTATAATAATATATATATAATACTATAATAGCTTGGGGAAATATATGAAAAACATTATAAGTGCCTATAAAATTTGAGGGTTCCCTCGATTTCCCTAGGATCCCATCATCAGATCTCTAGAAGGTACCAACCTCGAGAAAGCTGTGATAGACCTTGGTAAAAAGAATTTCGCTAAAGGGCAAATATATGTTGCACTAAGCCGTGTCAAAACTTTGGAAAGCATAGCGTTGTTAGATTTGGACGCCAACAAATTATTAAATCGACCACATGATGAGATATCGTTAACTGAAATAACAAGACTACGACGGTCGAAGCCACCCATAGTACATGACTTTTATGACTTCTACGACTGTTATACGGCACTTACCAGTCATAATACATTCTAATGTCAATTGCTCACGACCTTTTAGCTGAACGTTGCTATTTCAGAAACGGGGCCGTTCGAAACAGCTCCAGTTTGCTACCCTGATCTTAACTAACTTCTGCCTCTAAGCAAAATAAGATAAAGAATTATATTGCGATTAGTGAATTAAATAACACTGGTTGAGCCCTTATTAGTGACTCGTGGCTTGTGTCTTCAACATCAGTTTATCTTCACCAAATGATGATTTTCGAGTGTATTGACACTTGCTTGTTCTTCTTAAACACCGAAATCGCTATAGGTGTGTCCTTAATATTTGAGGAATTCCTTCGATTCCTCATCGATCTCATCATCAGATCATCACCAAAATTTTATGGGACTAACTTGGAGATTTCTTCTCTTAACCGAAAAAATAATTTTCCAAATCGACTCGCGATCAGCGAATTAAATAGCACTGGTAGAGCCCTCAGTGGTTACTGATGGCTTGTGTCTTCATCATTGGTTTCTTTCCACTAAATGGTGATTATCAAATGTAAATGCTTAAACTACTGTAGTAAATACTGAAATCGCCATAGATGTGCTCATAATATTCGAGGAATTCCTTCGATTCCTCATGGATCCCGGCATCAGATCTTCACCAAAATTTTATGGGACCAATTTGGATATACCTACTCATGAACAAAAAAATAATTTTCCAAATCATCGTGTAAATGACGAATTTCTGAGATAACAAACATAAAAAAAAGAAAAAAAAAACATACAACCGAATTGAGAACCTCCTCCTTTTCTTGAAGTCGGTTATTTAAAAAAGCATGCATGTACCCTATTACCACTAATCCCGTCACGTCAAAAGCGAACGAGTTTTTTTTTCGCGCGTCGTTAGTAGGTTCAGTCAGCATAATCTGTAAACGGCCAAAGCGGCAAATACATCGCCACGCATCTTTGCGCCTATGATAATTAAGACGTGTTGCGACATATTTGGTGCTTTAGATAAGGTACAGTAAGGTACAGTACCTTAGATAGATAGTACAATCTGTGTACCTACTTAATGTTCACAGCAAAGACGCATAGTTGCAGTATCCTAGAGGTAGCCGAATGGCGCGCGGTATTTAAGGTCCCGAAGTGTTGTGAAACCGTCCTGTACCTACGACCCGAGCTGAGCCAACTTCGTTTGAGGCGGTAATAGGTTTATTTATCGCGAGGCAGATAATTTAAACAGCGGTTGCCTGAAGGTGTGTACTGTAAATGGGGGTCAATAGACATCACGGGGTGAAAAGACAAATGTTCGGGATTATTTTCATGTTGCTACGCTTGAGATATTCTCCACTACAATGACAATTATGTTTGGTTTACATTTATAGTAAAATATTCATTCTCTACGTTTGGTAACATTTGGATGACATGAAAATGGTCACAGATAATAAATATTCAAAATCTGAAATTTACGTCTGAGGATTCGATAATTATGAAACGGGGACAATATAAAAAAAAATGGGTTTGGGTTATCAAAACGTAATTTCAAATGATATTAATAGATTTAGTAGTAATGACAATTCGTAGTTTTTCACAGGTAACCACCGGTATGAGAAAAGGGGTTTTAAATTTAAAAAATTAAAAATGTACTGTAATCTTTTTAGTAAAATTCTTCCTAACCACTGACTGGAGATGCATAGCGTCATATCCATCCATTTTCGTTTACAAACGTATTTTAAACCGACGGCAGTCTTAAACTACTAAAATACAAGATTAGACTTTATTTTTAGACCCTAACTTTGAACAGGGCTGGTCTAGCTAGACCCCCTTACCATTAAAGATCATGCCGAACAACCAACGCCAAGATGGTGGGCCTGAGCCATGCAAAGCTATTCATAGATAGATTAAAATCAAATATGAAAATATAGTCAAAGCTGTCTTTGACTATATTTTACAGAGCCATAAGGAATAGAATAATCCAATTAAGTAATACCGCTAATCCATACTAATATTATAAATGCGAAAGTGTGTCTGTCTGTCTGTCTGTCTGTTACTTCTTCACGCTTAAATCGCTGAACCGCTTTGGATGAAATTTGGTATGGAGATAATTTGTGTCCCGGGGAAGGACATAGGCTACTTTTTATCCCGGAAAAATACCCTTATCCGCGATAAACGAATTTAAGGCGGACGAAGTTGCGGGCAGAAGCTGGTAGATAATATGGGTATTTATAAAAAAGAAGGAAGAATTGTGGAATCATTTTAAAATTATAGCTAAATACGTAACAGTTCTAACACAGTTTTTTAAGATTTAAAGTAAACTAATAAATAATGAGATCCTTGTTATCTTGTTGAAATACTGGGGTTATAATGGGGTATTAGCAGGTCACTACGGACTCTTTGCCAAGCTGGAACTTTCTGCCCACACGGATTGTAGAATATGCGGCAAGGAGGCAGAGATAATGAAGCAAAAATATGTTGCGTGAATGTCGTTTTCACGTCAGTCACCTGGGTCCCACTGGGTCCAATTTTATCCGTAGGGTATCCCCTATTATTAAGATAAGAAAGATAAGATCTCTTTACCAGTAATCTGGTTCAGTGGAAGACACAGACACCCAAACGGAAAATACCATACCCAGGGCTGCTAAAAAGAAAGGAGAGAACCGATGCGCACAGCACGAGGGCTTCGGGTTTAGGTTGAACCGGTGCAACCTGATTTGTGACGTGGCAGAGTATAAAAGCCTTCCTTTCAATGATCGCAATGATCAGAGCTAGTTCCTAGGACGCCGGGTAAACCGTCCTCTTAGTAAGGACTGACAATGTAAAATCGTACATTCATTCAGTACACAACGTACCCTGTTTTCAGCCTTCGCCTTCTTCAGCCGTGTGGGGCCTGTCGACCCTGCTGTCGCGATGTCTCCCGCTTCCGTAAGTTCATGGGGCACGATGTTACCGGCGCAACTGAATAAAGCACAAGTCAAAACTAACACGTACAAAATATAATATACATTTGTAATCAACAAACACGATAAAAAAAAACAAGGCAACCTAAGCTTTTTTGAACAAGTATATCATCAGTACGCGAAAACAAACGCGACCGCGCGGAGCAACATATTCAAGTCTAAGGCTCCATTCACACGGCACTGTCCTGCATGTTTTTTACAGTATGCGTTTTAACGAATAAAAAGTGGCACATACTTTGTGCATAGAATTGTACATCTATACTATTATGAAGTTGTAAAAATGAAATGTCTGTACATTGAAGATATTTTCAAAAAAATGATTGTTATGGACTATTTGGAGGTCACTAAACCGAAAAATATTTTTTTTTGGATTTTATGTATGTTTGTATGTGTCGTTGTGGCTTTTTCGCGCAAAATCAGCTAAACGGATTTCAACTATTTTTGGTACACGGGTAGCTGGGTATCTCCAGATGGTTATAGGATACTTTTTACCCGACTACGCTGAAGAAAAAACGAAGGGTTATGACTTTTTCTCCTCCGCGAACGAAGTTGCGGGCGCCTGCCTTCCAGTTGATTATACGTTTAAACGAATATTCAAGCAAAATCAAATAAATGTATTCGGTTTCCAGTGGCGAGTGGTATAGCTCTGCTTCATCACACGGCCCGATGTCATACGCTTTTTTATCGAATATTCGTTATTTCACGAATTTAAAAGTCTACCCTATGAACACCCGGTTGATTGTTACGTTTAAAATCGAATATGTGAATAAAACGTGCAGAGCAATACCGTGAGCACCTAGCCTAAACAACAAAGCTTAAAAAAACAGCTAAAACAAATCTAACGATACCGTATACGTTAAATTGTAGCTTATGTATACGGTCTCGTTCTGTAGAAGGCTGGAGAGCGTGCCTGAGAATGACAAGTCGGATAAAAGTCTAGTTTTCGGTTTCAGAGAACGTTATGTTAAAGGGTTGGGAATTAAGGCAGGTTGGCGGATCATAGTCATCTTGAAGACAAATTGTAATGGTACCTATTGTTGTACTTATTCTCCGCAGTCATACGGATGGGCACTGGCCTCGTCTCGAGCACGTTGGCAGGAGTACTTCTGCATACAGCCTCCCTCACTTCTTCGAGGCGCCGTTTCTCTTGAGCTACTTTGCGATCTAATTCTACCACTAAATAAAAAAACAGTTTTTAGACATCAATTTTTTAAACAAATTAAGTGCTAAATTTATGGTTAGTTCAATTACAAGTAGTTTGGTCTTTTGAACCAAACTGACACGGGCTCTGTGGGTTATATCGTCGGGTAACAAACAAAACTCCTTCAGTGCCGAAGTGACACAAAGGAGAAACATGTTTTGACATGTTTTTAATTTAATAATATAATATTGCATCCATCCTATATTATCAAATTATCATCTTATGTCTGTACATTACAAATAAGTTAAACGGACCAATTTTGAAGGTCACAGAAACGAAAAATATATCGTTGTATGTTTGTATATGTCGTTGTGGCGTCAAAACGCCATTTAAGTCACGCGATACTCGAGGGAAAAAGCATACATTACATAACGATTACATAAAATACTATTTAGTAGACTTTTAATCTATTCAACGCATTTTTAATGTTCCAAAACCTTAATGTTTTAGTTTTGTCATGTCCGTATGTTATAGGCATTTTACTCAAAAACTACCAAGATGTATATTGATGAAATTTGGGCTCTCCATACATGTAACCGAAACTGAAAATATATATTTTTTTAAATATCAAAAGGTATTTTCTGACCTTAGGGGCAACCGAGGTAACCGGAATAAGTACTTATTTGAATTATTAGGTTAATGTACATATTTAGTTAGCATGTGTCGGTAGTCGTTATGCATATACAGTGTAAGTGTGTATGTCGTTTTGAAATAAGCCACATTTTCCGTATTTTTTTATACAAAAAATTAAAATTTTATTTTTTTACCCCCTCATTCAATTTATCTTATGATATTTACAAAATTACGAGGAACGTCTTTGTATTTTTAAATTTTAGCCTCTGATTTTAATAAAACTAGACTACCTCATTCTATAAGGGCCTAAGCTCAAATCGAGGAAGAATAAATTTAAAAGATAAAAAATATTCTACATCTGTGGGCTCATTGCGACAAGTTTCATAGCTAGAGATGGTGAAAAGCGTTACAATTAAATTTCAATCACCGTGACTCTCGTACCAGTTGTAATATTATGTCATATTCACTGACGAAACAACTTTTAAATCTAGTCAACACGGATTTTTAAGCTTGTGGCGTGATCACGTAGTGCCCAATGTGGAATCTGGCCGCATTACAGTGAACATGTGGGGTTGGATGAGCGGGGCTGACCCGGGAGAACTCGTCAGAGTGCCCAGTCGGGCAAATGGTGCTCTGATTACATCAATGTGCCTACCGTTGCTACCTACCGTTCGAAACGTGTACCCGGAGGAAGAATTACCCATAATTTCACTTGTTCCGGATAATTGTCCCATATATAATGCCCAAAGTATGAGTGAGTGGTTTCGCCAATATAATAACATAAATATCGTTTCGTTGCCTGCTAGATTACCCGATTTAAATCCCATTGAAAACTTATTGGGTGTTATCTTCCAACGATGGGATCATCGAGATGAGCGTACTCCAGAAAAATTGGAGACACATTGTACTAGAATATGCGACAGTATTCGTGGTTCTGGTCTGTGTGAAATACCTTCTATGTCTTCCCCCGCTGGCAAGCTGTTATCGATGCTAACGGTGACTATACCGATTATTCGGGGCAAGAACAGAAGTAAGTGGAGATCGGGTTACACTGATATTTATTAGCATACGTCGCAGTCCAAGGGCATTTTGCGGGCACGTCATATGGTAAGGTTTACAAATAAGTCAATCAATTTTCGAGTCAGAATAAGGTATACTTAGTATTTGCCTTCCGGAACTTAATGTTGAATTCTCATAATGTTGAATTCTCGAAATGTTGAATTCTCGAAATGTTGAATCTCAAAATGTTGAATTTTCAAAATGTTGAACTGTAAATCTTGGAATGTTGAATTATTAAATTGTTGAATACTCGAAATATTGAATTTCCAGATTGTTGAATCTCAAAATGTTGAATTCTTAAAATGTTGAACAGTAATCTTGGAATGTTGAACTCTTAAATTTTTGAAATTGCAAAAAGAATGGGATGGGTCACTCTTTTCATTTCATTCTAGGTGTTATAGTAGATGACAATCTTAACTTTAAACGTCACATCTGCACGACTGCTGGTAGGGTTCGTAAACTTATTTACACAATAAAGTTACTAAGGGAAGCTGCTGATGCTCAACTCCTCAAAACCGTGTACCTGGCCCTGTGTCAGTCTATTTTGAGCTATTGCATACTTGCGCGGGGTGGTTCTGCTAAATCTAACTTAATATTGCTGGAGAGGGCACAAAGAGCGGTTTTAAAAGTGTCTTTGCGACGAACTCGTCGGTACCCTACCTCTAATCTTTTCAAAGAAACTCAAGTTCTGAGTGTCCGGAGACTCTTCTTATTGCGTGTCACTATGTATGTTCATAGTAAAACTCTAAGATCGCCAGAGTATTCTGACATTGCACTTAGGACAATCTATAAAATCCCTAAACCTTATGTTAATACTGCCTTTGCGAAACGATTTTCAGCATTTCTCTTCCCACACATATATAATAAGATGGTAAGATTTTGTGATATAAGGTATTTTCGGGTTAATGAGGCCAAAGCTTGTATACAGAACCTTTTGCTTTTGTGGGACTACGACACGTCCGAGAAAATACTTAATGTGTAGGAGGGTAAACGTAGTGATCGGCAATTTTGTCATCGATCCCAAGAAATGTTACCTCTCGTAGGGCTGCTGCTGTTTACCTTTCACACTTCTGCTTATTCACTGTGCACATACTTACATATACTAACTTACACACTACACACATATACAAACATGTCCACATCTTAAAATAATTAGTATAATACCTATGTATTTCTACCATATGTTTCTTACATTATAACAGCTATAAATAGCCGCATTATTATGGTAACTCTTTTGGTACTGAATTCCACGAAACAGGCCTTGCCTACTGTGGAAATCACTGTTCTTTCTTTGTCATTTGTAACTTATGGTAAATTAACTCTTTCTTTTTTTTTTTTTTTTATTTACCACTTAGGGATATAAAAAATACCCTAGGATCTATTCTCATAAAAAAAAATAACAATCGATCAAACCGTTTCAGAGGAGTTTGGTTACAGCAAACACTATTAAAGTGAAGTTTATATGTTAGAAGAAGATAACATCGCCTCGTACATTTTGCCCTTCATGTATGAAATCGCCCCAATTAATGCTGTACAAAAGATATATGAAAATGTGAAAATGACAAAGTGTTATCATCATTATAATAAAGCAATTTGGCAGAAGGCGAAAGAATTAGAGATAACCCAAAAGAAAAAGAAAACCACTAACAACTTAGTATGTCAATAAATCGGAAAGGAACATTGTCCGATTATGCTCTTATTTTGTGCTACTACCTCCCAGGCATATGCAAAACACCTGGCATGTGATTAAAGAATTAGCTCCAAATACACCGAAAATGCATTCGTTTCTGGATTATTTTGAAAATAACTGGTATAAATAAGGACCACAATTAATAACGCGTGCAGATGATGTCCACAGAACTACAAATTCGTGTGAAGGGTATCATCGTAAATTGAATTCCAGACTAAGTACCTCAACATTTCGAGAATTCAACATTATGAAAATTCAACCTTTTTCCGATTCAAAATTTCGAGAATTCAACATTTCAAAAATTCAACATTACAAGAATTCAACATTTTGAGATTCAACATTATGAGAATTCAACATTTAAAACCGGAAGGAGTATTTGTTACCTAGTATTTGGAATATGCCATTTCAAATTCTTTAGTAACATATGCTATCCCACCAAAAACATTCTGTAAAAAACTAGCCAAGGGTACAAAACAAGGTGCTCCATGACACCATTGCACCAATCTTTGACGGTCGGACGGTGTCATGGAGCACCTGGTTTTGTACCCTTGTGTACCCTTCAACGGCCAAGTCACACAACATTAACTATAATAATAAAAAAATCGCAGTAAAGAACCTTAGACTTGGCACGACTTTGTCTAGATTTCATTACTTTTTAGAGATAAACAAGCAGCTCCATCGAGACTTGGCTAGTTTTTAACAGAATGTTTTTGGTGGGATTTCACTTCTTTTTGTAGAACTGTGGGCATAACCCTTCGATTTTGAACATCACATGAAGCGGCCCACCAAGTTGAATATATTTTGTAAAGGCGGTATCTCGATCTCTAATAGTTTGGTTGGGCTCTTGTGTTTTCTAATCAGGCTCACCAGGTACTTCAGATCTTCGATTATCCTAGTTTTATAGTTTTATGTGGCCCTTTATGTGGCCATTAAACCCTAACTCTGTACCAAATTTCAGCTTTTTGGTATATGGGAAGTACTAGTTCTATTCTGATGATCATGAGTGAGTGAGTGAGTGTCATAAATGCGAGACTTTGCTTTCGCTTAACTTCGGAACTAAATGATCTACAGACATGAAATTTTGGATTTTAAGTATGTGGTTATAGCTTACTGGAAGACGAAAATTTCTGCGTTCTGGTCTTATCCAGAGGTTCTCAAATAAGGGCCTGAAAATGCGGCGAAATGGTTCCAGTAAAGGATGGTACGGCAGTGCTTCTTCGCGCTCGACTTGGCGGGGGCTCTGCCGTGCCCCCTGATACGTTAGGCAGGTACTTATAGTGGTAGCCGGAATAGCCGATTATTCTGACGACACAAATTGATGACACGCGCCACCAACAAATACTACTACAAACGACATAATGACGTATGCCAGCTATCTGTTTTCATTTGTTATGTGGCCACTTAAATAGGCTTATCGTTTTAAAGATTCTTTACACATTATGTAGTCAATTTAAGATTGATATATGATAACAGGAATGTTAACGAATACCAAGTACGTATACTAGTAAATTAATATGTTTTTTTGTAAACTTTACCGAATGACGTGCCCGCAAAATGCCCACTGGAGTGCGACGTATGTTTATTAGGAGTTAAACATGGCGTAATTGCGTTAATATAAATTTAATTTTTACATTTTAATAACTATATTTTATACTACAAAACGATATGATAAGTTAGTAAGCAGTAAAAACTAAATGTTACAGTGCGTTCGCCTGTTGTTGTTGTTTACTTAATTTTTAGTTGTAGTTTTACTACTACTAGAAAAAGAAGATAAAGCTACTATAATGGTTTCTTTCAATAATAATAAACATGTATACAATACTTTTTGTTTAACAAATATCATGGTAATTAATCACAATTTTTGCAATTTATTAGTGGATCACTCCACTCTAGCGTTATTATTATAAACAAAGACCAGAAACAAATGAATTTTTTTTCGACGATACTGGACTTGAACCAGTCTGGCTCAAGGCACTGGTTCAAGTCCGGTATCGTCGAATTTTTTTTTGATTTGTTTCTGGTCTTTGTTTATAATGTATATAACGGTTCCTGTATCGCAGTTGATACCTATATTAAATCTCATTTTCAGATTGAAATGAGTATTATTTTAAGGACGGGGTTTATTAAAATTAGGTAACCAAGTCTAAACAAATTACTTTGAGATATGACAGACGACAGCGCCAACATTATTTCTACTTTTGGCCACTATAAGCGCTGCGATCGATTATATTACCCCTACTCAACCAGCGAATAATACAGTTTTGGTGAAGAGGAGCTTCAATCCTCTTTCCGATTTTGGAAATGAATACTAAAACTATTTCACTTAAATTATCACCTATATTAATAAATTGAGTTTGTTATCGTTAATTTTCAGAGAACTTGTGACTAGTTTTTTTTTACCCTACCTTTTATGAATACACAGTTATTCGTAAATTTTCTGGTAATAACCATATACTAATATAATAACCATACTAAAGCTGAATCAGTATTTCGGTTGCCATAATTGTATTCATTCATAGTCAATATTCAGACAAAGATCCAGGCACAAACAATGATTATTGTTAGAGCCTAGATCTATGTATGAATATTGACGATCGGTTCATTATGAGAGCAGCCCAGAATTTTCATTGTGGTAGACCGAATACACCTATATCAATAGACTCGTAGGAATATGGTTTAAGTATATTATAATATTATACCATACAACAGAAGACTTGATTACACACAATCTCATTCAACTGTACACAAATCTAATTTAATATCTTCATTTAAGACTACCCGAATGTTTAGAGCAACTTCAGTCATAATCATAAGTAGGTACCATTGATTAATATCACAGATTATAAAATAGTTCTTCGAACAGATACTAATGTCTTAGTAAAAAAGCGCATACCTACCGCTTTACATGCCTTTATTTAACAATGGAGCAACCTTGCATGCGCGGGTCGTCGGTAGCACGTGCCTGCCTAATGACGCTAGGGTTGACCGCATAGAAACGATGTATAAACAGTTAAGTGAAATATAACACTGTTTATTTTTTTTTCATTATTTTAATAAATTATTTGCAGATTACTATTGTTTTACCTTCTTTAAATGTTCGGTTATTAAATTTAAGCGTCGCGAAAAATCTAAATCTGATAAATAGAAGTTTTAGTAAGTATTCGAACGAAATTGTGTTGTAGGTATAATTATCATTAATTTAAATATAAATCCCGATGACAGTACTACATAAAGTTTGGTAGGTTTACCTATCTCCATTATTTATAACATATATGTAAATAACGTAATATTGTATAATAGTGTAGAAGTAGCATTACAAACTTGGAATTAGTCACTCACTAGGCATAAGTTGTTTTAAAATATTCTGTTTACGCGTTTTATTCTCGTGAGTGCATTACAGCTCTTCCAAAAGGTCGTAAGTTCCTATAGCAACGACAATGTTTACGCCCTTTCTTAGGCCGTGCGTGCAATGCACCCTGCAAAACTTATTTTTTGTAGTTTTTATGGGCCCATTGTAGGCCGCGTCTACCAGTTTTGACCTATTGTGGCAATATCTTAGTAAGTAAACTATTAATTGCTAAACAGGGTTAATTTGGACATAATAGCAGTGGCAGAGTAAACTTGCCGGAGGCTCACGGTGCAACCAAGACTCAAGCAGACTTAAAAAAAGTAGAGAAAGATATAAATATTATATAAAGTAGGTAAGTTAGTAACCTTTCATCATCTGTCGACAGAGTAAAATAGGATAAGTGTGCACCGATTTTTTACGCGACGAAGTTATTTATTTCTATTCGGAACTTTTATTGTGCGAGTAGCGGCGTCCGGCCGTGAGCGCGTGTGGCGACCAACTAGCTCACGTACCTACCGCCGCCGGCGCGCAAAGCGTAGGTATAATTCTGGGTTCCCACGGTCCAGATTAAGAGCACTGTTAATATTTAATGGATAAGACGTAACTAGTAACTAACATACTAATTTTACCCAGTACCCCAAGGAACAGGCTTAGCCTAGTTTGGGCCGGTGTAATTTTTTAAATACGTGTGTAACTAAATGTCTGCCTACAGTAGCGTAGTGGATAACTAGTACCTAATTATTGCAACGATCAAGCTTCAATTGCTCTAATCCTGTATCTAAATGTAAGTCTGTCATAACTAAAGATTATTATTATTATTATTATTAATACATGTTCATCCTTGTTGACTTTTCAAACCACTAGCAACGCATGTTTTTTACGGAAATTTGCATCAAAAGTAAAATATTTTCCAAAGGGGGGTATTATAAAGTTCCACCTCACTATTATATATTTATTTTTAAAAGTATAGTGCCGTAATATTCATGTTATTACATATGTAATATGTATGTTATTGAAGTGTGGATGAAGTTATGTTTAAACACCTCGTAGTTTCATAAAGAAACCTAGTATAAATGGCGTTATATTTGTAATGAGTTCCTGTAGCAAAACAGACTCTGTTACGTATGATAGTAACAATGCACTTGAAAGATACATTTTAAAACAAGAGTAGATTATTATGTTATAGATCAATTTTAGTGGGTTTAAGACTCAAATATCAACAAACGAAGCGTTAAATTCAGTTGTTTTGCTAACAACACCATGTATTTAATTTTTTGTAATTTTCATGTAATGCTGAGAGCACGTAATCTTGAGTCGGCGATTATCGTCTTTGCGATGTCCATGCAATTATGATGTCCAGTGTACTAGGTATGCACATTGCACATTAGTTTAGTTTAAGTTCTAGTTGAGTATTAGTTCTTATGTACTGTTTCATGTTTTTTTTATTATCGGTTAATTGAATATACCTCTTTCTTCAGCTATAGTGCCATATGATGTGTTAAAACCGAATAGGCCTAATAGCGTATCGAACGGTACGCGTACATCACATTGCACACACAGTGCCTATACATACTTACTCGTATAAACTTAAATTTACTAATACAATAGTGAGTTGTCGAGAGTAGTTCCTTACTGTGTTGCTGCGCACTTCTCTGCTTGTTCATTAATTCAACTTCTAAAGAATCAATTTTCTTCTGAAGCGCCTCCTCCTTGTTGAGCTTCAACTTCCAAGTGCGGCACACTTTTAGATGCAAGAACGATAACTCTTGCGTATCCAGACTCTGGTGAAAACATAATATACACATTTATAAAGGGGTCATCTCAACATCCTTACTATATGATCACCGAAATATGTAGAACCTGTTTTTACCTCAATGTGGCCATTTGTGATCTTGTTAGCAATATACTTCAGGTAAGTCATCTCGGCCATTTTCCTCTGTTCAACGTCAACTTGTTCGAATATGTTTCGGATGGTATCAGATAAATTAATATCCAAAGAACATGTGCAGGGGCCGTGTAAACGCATTTTTGGTTTGACGTTGAAAGCTTCAATTGTAGTTTTGGTAAGGACTTTTGTATCAGACAGCAGCGTGTTCTTAGGTTTTTGTGCAGAAATACATTTAGTTGGCACCTGAAATTATTTCGAACTAGAAGTTTCCCGTATTTTCGTTTGCGGAGGAGAAAAAGTAATTACTCCTATTTTTTTCATCAACGTAGTCGGGTAAAAAGTATCCTATAACCATCTGTGGATACCCAGCTACCCGTGTACCAAAAATAGATGAAATCCGTTTAGTTGATTAGGCGTGTTGAAGCCAAAACAACTTATACAAACATAAAAAAAATATTTTTCGATTTAGTGACCTCTAAAATAGTTCGTTACAATCATTTATTTGCAAATATCTAAAAAAAAATCAAGATACTTTCAAAGAAATGATTTGATATTTAATTTTTACAACCTTATTATAGTATAGATGTGAGATCACTTATTCTTCTGAAATCCGTTTAGCCGTTTTGGCTTGATGAAGCCACAACACATGAAAACATTAAAAAAATTACATTCAGTGATCTTCAATGTACAGATATTTCATTTTTCATCTTTACACTAGTATAAAATGAAAAATATTGAATGAAGGAATATTGGAGTAATGGAACGGTATTATTTGATTTAAAGGTTAAAAAAACCTAGTCTTCATGCGTATCATATGGTCTCACTTTGAAGACCTTATACTAGTGATTACGTCACTTACCTCGTCAAGTAATTCATTGTTGTCGGCACTCACTCTAGACTTTAGCAATAAACATTCCTTTTCAAGCTTTTCAACTTTCCGCATTGCTTCTATACTCATCGACCTCAAATTTTCTACTTCATTTTCATGAACCCTCATCATATCAAGCAATGTATCTTCGTGAATACTTTGTATATTCTTAACACCCTGATTGTGTTCATTTATGATATTGTTTATGTTTTTGTTATACTGTATTTTTATAGCTTCCATCTGCATTTTATGGTCTTTTTCGACATCTTCTAAAGATTTCCTCAGAGTATCTATGACATGTTCGTAATATTTTGAACTTGTATCTAACTTTGCAAGTACGCTTTGATTAACATAGCTTGGAGGTCTTTCATCAACTTCATTAAGACTCTCCGGTTTAGTAATGTTTACCAATGACGGAGACTTTGTATTAGCATATCTTGCGTTACTATGATATTTCACTGAATTATTGTCAGACAGATCCTCAAAATCAGACTTAACTGAATCTAAAATATAGCTATATGCATAATTATTCCGTTGTTTTGTTTCATTATTTTTACTGTCATTGCCTTGTATATCTGTGCCACTTTTGATGACTTGGGGAAAAATAGCAGCTCCAATTTGAGCAAGATAACTCTCAGTTTTACTTCTTCTGTCATTTATAAAGTGGCCTATCAGAGTACTACTATCAGAGCCGATACTATCACTTTCTTGGTCAAACGCCAGCAAATGCGACATTTTATCAGTTTTCAGTTTGCTTTTTAAATACTTGCGTTTACTGTCTTTACTTACATCATCTCGTGACAGTTTACTAGTCTTTGCTTTGCTTTTGTCGTCGTATATGGAACAATGAGTTGGATCATACGATTTTTCATATCTTCCTAATCCAGCAAGATTAGGCTGTGATATCCTGTTAGCCTTTTCTTTATTTTCTGCATCGTTTACAAAATTACTTCTGATATCATCAGAATCATTGTCACTGCCCTGTGTCAAAAACTGTTGCGATAAAAAGTCAGCTATGGATTTGCTCGCGTTATCTGGTTCTAAGCGACCTGTATGATCATCAGCGATGTTATTTGTTTTTTCATTTTCTCTGTCATTTTGCGGTTGTATCTTGGTAGCGTCCATTTTGGTTTGAGCGTTGATAATGAACGGGCCGAACTGAATATTATTTAAACTACTGTGACTGGGATTCTGATGTGGTATGCTGTCAACACTTTTCTTTTGACTTTTTAAATTAGTTCTAAAGCCAGCTTCATCATCTAATTTTGGAACATTGTCAGCTAGAGATGAAAAAGGCTTTGATTTAATCGTTACTGTATGGTTAATATATTGGTCCTTTTTGCCGCCAAAATTATTAGTATGAACTTGATTCTTTGATTGGTAACCATCATCATTAGTAAATGATGTTTCTTTGGCAGGTAATTCAATAAAACTCCGTGATCCTAAATATCTGTTATCAGTATTTGAAATCGTTGGTAGAGAAGAAGTGCCAAAATTGAAAATATCCTCGTCAGATGATGGAGACATTACCGTTGTGTCTGATATGGTTTCTATTATCGGATGAGAATGAGTATATGAATCTAAAGAATGACTCTCATTGTCAGCAGTTGTTACGAATGAATGGCTATCAGCTTTTACTCGAGGCAAATTGATATTCAGTTTTACTTTATCTTTCTTATTTTTTTTTTCTTTTGTATGTTTTATGGTAGATTCCGGATAACTCCATTCCTTATCACAACTTTCCTGGACAATTTTATTTGCTCGCAAATTGGTTATTTTGTCAATTGATTTGCTTTTCTGCTTATCCGATTGTATATAGTTTTGTGGGTCTTGTTTTTCTTTCTGACTCTTTTCACCATCTTTGAAAATGACGACGACATCTGTCTTTGAAGATGATTTGTCTTGCTTGTCAACATGGTCTCCAGTAAAATTTTCACTAATTCGAATGTTATTGATTTTTGGACTAGCACTATTGCTTACTGTACCACCAGTTACTGACTTCTGCTTTTGGGTACTGACTTCTATGATTTGAGACGAATTATTTATATCGTTAGATGGGTTCTGGTAAATGTCAACCAATTCTTCAGTAATTAACTGAGTTTTGACATCTTGCAGCTCATAAGAATCGTTATCAACAGCACGTGGAAAGTTACAACTCGTCTCTGGTTTCTCATTATCAGAGTGTAACCCATCAATCAGAGAAGGAATAGAATGATGTTCTAAAGTTCCAGGACCGAGTCGTTTTATTTTGTAATTTAAATAACTACTTTTAACAAAATCAAATGTTGGCTGGAATTCAACTGGTAATATTTGAACCTCATTTAGTAAAAGAGGGTCGTAATCTGGTATCACGGACTCCCTATTCTGAGATTCACTTGTGTTTACCTTGTTTACTTTAGGGACTTGATCTGTACTTTTATGACCTTCAGTACAATCCGAAGATGTCTGCATTACAATATTATCGGTCTGTGAAGACATATTGTGGTTTATCGTTAGTTTTTGTTCTGCTTGTGCTGTGAATCTTTCGACTAAAGTAGCAATTTCCGATTGTAAATCTGTAGCTTCTTTGGATTTATTTGCTAGGTCTATCATAAGACTTTTAATTATTTCTTCTTTTTTATCCTTCTGCACCACACTTGACTTTAATACATCTTTTAAATCACTTATTTTTGAAAGTGAATTGTTGTACAAATCTTTAAAAGATTGTATCTCACCTTCTAATTGCATGGTGTGTGCTTTATTAGAAATATTAATTTCATCGATAATAAGTTTATTGTTCAAAATTTCAGCTTCTAAATCTTTGATGACATCTTTATCGTGAGAGATTTGTTTGCCTAATTCTCTTTTCAAGTCGTTTAACTGGCTTTCCATTCTTATTTTTTCTTGTAACGCGTTTTCTTTCTCATTTATTATCTTTTGTTTCTCGTTCTCGAAGTATTTTTTAGTTTGATCTGCTTTATTTAGGATTAATTGCGATGAATCATTAACTTTAGCTAATGTTTGTTCTAAATATGCAGTTTTTGTATGTTTCGCGTCGAAAGCCTCTCTTATTCTACGAAGTGAATCTTTAATATGATCTAGCTCACAATGATCTGGCCTTAGTGCACTGTCACCCGCGCTAAATAATTCGAGACGTTTAATATCTTCAACAATAATTACTCGTTCATTATTTAATTCATCAATTTTTGTCACGTACTTTTGCTTGTCTTTTGAAGACATTTCGTTAACTGATAATTGATCTTCTAATTTTGATTTAGTTTGCTGAAGCATTGCTAGTTCCAATTTTATATTGTGTGATGCTTTAGAATCTGTGAAAATAATAATAAAAGTTAAGATTATACAACTTTACGCACATAATTTGACCACACGTTGGGCACAGTGGGTTGTACAATCACCTACGAAGCTGGCAATCCCAGGTTCGAATCCCAGCCAAATGTTTGTTTCTGGCCTTTCGGTTTCTTAGGTCCAGTTCCTAGCTACGACGTCCAGTGTGTTTGGTACGACTATTTCTGCGAAATTATGCAAGTCCGTGTCCGCGAATGTCCATTCCTGTACGAGTCCATTTATTTGAACGTCCACTTTACCCCTTTTTTCATAAATACATTAAATTCATTGAAATAAAACAATTTAACGGATTATATCGCGTATATTATCTCATTTTAGTTCCCGACGTTTCGGAAGATTTTCAGCTTTCCAGGTCCAGCCGTGACCATGGATTTTAAAAATTACTGTAGTTTGTCATGTGAAGCGGCCAGTACTTTCTTTAGATAAAGAGGAAGTAAAACCTCTTTTGAAGATATCAGAAGGCCACTAGAAATAGTAGAAATACTAGAATACATTTATCCTTTTTCCATTTTAAAAACCAATGAATTCGACATAAAATCATTTCTAAAAAAATATATACTTACATGTGGCTCGAGCTCAAATCTAAGCGACGGCCCACAAAGAAGTACCCAGCCCATCGACACCTCATATTATGATAAATTATGTACGTAATTTGTACCAACGTTGCGGTACAGAAATAATATTATCGAATTAAAATGACTGCTAATGCATTTTGGTAGCAAATGCCATAATTGCTTTCAAACAAAGACGTACTCGTATTATACTTTTTATTATGTTGGTATGATTGGTTAAACGTCTGATATGCGTCAGATTATTTCTCGTGGATGCGGTGCCGGTGGGCCGAATTTGTTATTTATTGTGTTTTAGATAAAATAACTTTAGCTTTTATTTGAATGGGGGGCAAATCTTTGAGATAGTGTGAAGTTTGTGGTGTGAGGCGTGTGAGACGATCAACTTCTGACGTATTTTTGGTTCAGATTTCTATTTGAACCGGACAGGTCAGTAAGCTAATGTGATATTTTCAATTAATTCATTCGAAGGAGATTTAATTATGAATTGTACAAACATTCTGTGACTAAAAGTTACTATCGTGAAAAAACCGGTAACCTAAAACACGAATGGTGTGCACTTATCGATAATCCTCTTATTTCAGATAATACATGAAGAAATTGTTGGCCCAAGTTTTGCACTCTTTGTGCGGTTAAATATTAACGTAAACTGGTGGAAATGCAAAAATCAAGGAGATATTATGACGAAACAATTTTATTGGCTCACTGCAATTTTTTTTATTAAAAGACAGTTCCAAATATTAAGTTCAGATATTATAAAAACAGGAAATTCCTGCGAATGCTTCCAAGGTAGCTCAACTGAGAAGTGCCGCAAAGTAATGTATGTGTTTGTACAATATCTTTTATTTGTTATAAGTTGCATTCCTTGTACATACATGATGTTGATAATGTTGTGAAAATGATTAATAAATTATTTTTATAGTTATTATTTTTATTAATACCTACTCGTAATAATCAAAACTTATTACTGGTATAGTACCAGCAGTATGCAACGCACATTTATTGATATCGATAAACAGTAGATACTGAAAGTGTCAAGCCCTAGCGTTGCATTTTTTGTGTTGGTAGTATTGGCAAGTATTGGTTAGGTTAGCACAAAGTACGTTCATAATTCGAGTCGGGGCTTCTTTGAAAGTGCCGACTCTTAAAACGTAGTGATTAAGTACTGTGTGGAAGTACCTAACTTCTGTGTTATTATCGCCCTTTTATGTTATATATGAAGAAATAATGTTACTTTTTAAGTTGAACTGTTGTTAAATATTTTGTAATAATAAGATTGTAATGAATAAAGAATTGTAATGTAACTAGATAATTTAACTCTTTCTATACCATTCGACCATTGCACACTGGAACCTGCCCATACAATGCAATACTCAAAACTCAATTTGTAAAATGTGGGTATGAAGCGCTTGTATTGATTCGTTTTAGTATGAACAAGGAAATAGTTTAGTTTTCCTTAAGGTGTACTGTAGCATATTTAAAAGCCATTTAACATCTAATAGGTACCTACATGAGCTTTATAGTAGCTACAAAATTTCTTATGGTAATAGAAAAACCATGAAAAGTGTCGCTTGATAGCTAATAGAAGTATAGTTGAGTTAGTGGGCTCTGTTATACCACCGAGAGATTTAAAGGGCACTTTGGTCGATAAAGAGGTTAAAACGGAGTAAGATGCTTTTATAGCGCCTTCTAACATACAGAGGATTTCGTACAGCCTAATCTTTTTAAAAGGATTCTGTTACATTATATAAGCCATACCATATGGAACAATTTATGCAGCCGTTGGAATTGCAATAGAGTTTTAAATGCTCTAAGGTTATAACGTCATGCTTCTCCACCAACACCACTGTCTACTATATAAATATACATATATATCTTATCTTAATATGCATTCGAAAATACAGTTAACGCTTTACAGCGACCCCAAATTCATTTGACAGTATTTTCGAATTTGCTAAGGTATTTTTATCTAATTAAGTACCAATTTCATGAGTTTTTTTGGTCATTAAAAATACTAAAAGCGATAGTGGAGTAACATGGAGATGCTCTACATCATCCCCAAATCCATTTGACAGTTTATTTGAATTTATTAAAATACTTACGGTTTTCTCGAAACACGTACAAATTATGTACAAATTGCATGTAAATATTAATTATAATAATGATTTAATACATGCAAAAACATGTAGGGGATATGGGCCTTGCTAGGGCTCTACAGCAGCCCTACATTCACTTGACTGAATTTTCGAATCTATTGTGTAAAGCGCCTGCATGTTTTGTAAGTGCCTGAACAGCCTGCAATGAAGACATGATATCGCCATTGCAAATAAGCAGGCGGCAATATATATACTTATTCAATTCCATAGTACTCTTTAACCGCTCTCTGAATTTGATTGTGATTCACACATGTGGAAGCACATTGTGAGCACTAACCTTAGGCAGTACTTTCACTCTTGAGTAGGAAGCTATTAGCAAGAACTGGAAACTAGAAGTAGCACATTTGGCACATGCTAGCATTAACTCCTGACGTATCCGCAGCTCCATTTATTGATGTACACCCGCGATCCTGATACTCACTATTATTTGCTTGTCGGATCCATGTGATACTTAATCTTAGGTTTATTGACTACATAATTTAACTCTTATAAAATTTCCTTCCAAAGCTAATGGCACTTGACGTATTGTACGTTACTTCAATTTTAGGATACCCAAGTTTCCAGTGTTCTTAGATTTTATTGTGTTTTATCTTTCAATAAATTTAAAAGTTAGGTAATTGCGTGAGTCCTCGTCTATTAAGTTTAATTTTAGATAGGTATATATGAAGATTTTCCTACTCCTGATCACCGATTAAATATCATCAATTCATCATATATAGGTATACAGAACCTATTAATAATTGACACATGTCATTACTCCAAAAAAATGTACACAAATCCGTACTTACATAAACAAAAAAAATTACCGTTTCATGGAGATAGGGTAAGCGGTACAGTTATTGCTTACGATATCTAGACACGCGGCAGCGTGTCAAGCCAAGTTCAAGCAAAGGAACTGGCTGCCAGCACCGAGTGTAATATTACACGAACCACTTGGTGGCACTTTGACCCTTCTATAACTCATCAAAACCTCTAACGTAAACCAATAAAACTACGTGTGTTTAATTATATCCATAAGGACATCTAAAAGCCCAAATTTCATGAAGCTAGCTCAAACGGTTTTAAAGATATGAAGGTCAAAAAGTCGTAAATTTTAGCACTGACTGACTGACATATAGTACCTAAACCTAACCTACTTCCAGATTTCACTGTGTCTACTCTCACTTCCCTGTCTTTTGTAAATTGAAAAATGCCTAAAACTTCTGAATTAATAAAAATTTTGACTGGCCCTTTTAATTCTAGAATACTTTATTATATTTTATTATAATAGTTATCTTTAAAATTATTCACTATGAAAAAAAAACGATGGGTCGAAAATTACCCAATTTTATTCCCTTGTTTGTAGAACTAGCCATATCAGATAAAACCGGCCGAGAGCATGTAAGACCATACTCATTGTAAGGCTCCGCAGCAGTTAACACAAAAAAATGCACACTACAGGTGAAAAAAATGCTATATGATATAGTGCTTTAGCAAAAGAGCGTATCTCCACAGCACTTACGTCCTTTCGTTGAGAAGTGCCGTTTCGGCAATAATTAAAAAATATGAAACTAAATAGCCTCTCACACAAGACACCTATACTCCAAATTCCTTCAATGTATATCTTGTGGTTTTTGAGTAAAATGCCTGTGACATACGGACGGACAGACGAACGGAAATAGCGTAACTATAAGGATTTCGGCTACGGAACCCTAAAAGAAAAAGATAATACATTTATTGCAGTGAAAAGCTCATTACAAGAAGAAAGATTAAAGAGAGAATTAAATTAAAATTACCTTAAATGTAGATTGACAATAGCATTTAATATAAGGATACAAGGTACAATACAACACAATGGTGCTGCTATGTGCGCAACAAAAGGCCACCACTCAGTATGTGCTGTGACATCGGGATAATATCGCAGCGCTGGTCTTCCGTGGGAACCGACCTCGAAAGTGGTGAATTCTCGACCAAACTGAGACTATAAATTATATTTAAAAAAAACCGTGGGACCCGAGTGTAGAGAATGGGGTGAAAGTAAATGCAGTTTAGTGGTAGAAAAACGTAAGGGTAGTTGGATAGAGGGAAGCGAGTGTCTCAGCGCGTATCTCGTAACTGGACTGACTACGTTTTGGTCACCCTTACCGCGGGCCTCTTCGCTTCACTCCAACTTCCATCCACCCTCACTTTATTAAAATAACGAAATAATATTCATACTAATATGATAAATGCGAAAGTGTGTCTGTCTGTCTGTTACCTCTCCACGCTTAAACCACTGAACCGATTTGGATGAAATTCCGTATGGAGATAATTTGAGTCCCGGGGAAGGACATAGGCTACTTTTTATCCCGGAAAAATGCCCTTATCCGCGATAAACTAATTTAAGGCGGACGAAGTCGCGGGCACAAGTTAGTTTAATATAAATTACAAAAGGACGTCAACGCGTCGCCTACACCGAGTTAGGTAGGTAAAAAGCAACAGCAGTGAAGGATTTTTTTTGTATATGTATAGTGTAAATATGTATTTAATTAAAGTACCTATATATGAGTATTCATAGATAAATATATAAGCATAGGATGTCAGTTAAGGCTGTGTGGGAATGAGAGATAGATAAATGATAGGAGATGGTATACATTTTTTTCAGAAAACTATTCACTTAAATATAAGAATTAACTCGATGAAACGTTGGGTATTAACAAGGTATTGCCGATATTTTATTTTAAAAGTGCTCAAAGTTTGGGAATTTGGACATTATATTATAACCTTATTGCGTAAAACTCATTTATAAAGTAGAATTAGTTACTTGGGCTTCATAAAGGTATCAAGTATCCAAACGAAACCCAACCCAGGCTACCTAACTTGATGTACGTGAGTCGCTAACCCTTCTGCTTCTGCCATATTTGTATGAAGTTATTCATGTTCAGAGTGTAAGTGCCCTCCAATCTTTTTTGATAAACAATTTCATACATTAGTTGATTATACTGCCGCATCAATATCGAAATATGAAATTCCATGCTAGAGACATACGCCCAACAATGAGTTCATATATATGTATGTGGGAAGAAAATAGAGAACAGTAAAACTTACGATGTGCATCAATCTGCCTCCGCACTAGGTCAATACTGTGATTTGTACTCTGAACGTCGTTGCCGACTTCAATGGCGTGTTCCAGAAGTACTTGCAACTTTCGGACTTCATCTTCCAAATCATTGATCTGGTTCTGCATAATGGCTATCCTATGGTCCCGTGCTTGGACATCCTCTTTAAAATTTGTTATTTCTTGTTCCTGTATGTACCACGTAATAAGACTAGGTTTTAGATTTATTTTTACCTTTATATTTACGAATATAGAATGACCTTCACATATCCATTTACGCCATGAAATTTATTTTGTATGATTTTTAATACTAGAAGGTGGGCACCTCCTAACTTCGTTCGCGGAGGAGAAGGGTAAATAGTATGCCAAAACCATCCGGAGATACCCGGCTACCCGTGTACCAAAAATAGTTGAAATCCGTTTAGCCGATTTGTCGTGATGAAGTCACAACGACACATACAAACATACAAAAAATACAAAAAGAAAAAACCTCCCAAATAGTCCGTTACAATTTTTTTATATATCTTCAATGTACAGACATTTCATTTTTACAACATTATAATAGTATAGATAATAGTGGGTTGCCAAAAAAAATCTGTCGAGGCTATGATTAATTAAAAAACCAGTTTTAGCAAAGCCCTGCTTCTAATTAAAATGTACGCAGTATGGAGTCAATTTATATTGGTTACTGATATAGCCATACCGACAGACATTTAATGGGTGAAGGTTGTTTTATATTCAGATTTAGGACTATAACGGTATCTACGTGATGATGGTTTTCAATATCTTAAAAAAAATGCTGCTTCAGGAAAGAAACTCGTTTACGAAATTAAATTTCCGTGATATTAAATATTCCTTGAAATGTTTATTTGTGAAATGAACCAATATCATTAGGATCCATACAATCGGACAAAAATTCAGCTGCATTCCACCTTCAAAAATGCAGTTTGAATACTGTTCAGTTGCAGTTGACATAACTGCATCGCAGCTGCAAGCAAACTTGCTGTCGGTATGCATGTCTGATGACTGCAGACCAGCTGCATGGTTGTAATGCAGCTTTGTTGCAGTTACTACAACTACAAAAGCAATATTCAAATTAAAATACCCACTTTTTTACAGTCAAAAAGCCTGTTTGTGTATCTGCCTAACAGCGTAGCGCCCATACGGCTGAACCGATTTTGATTTAGTTTTTTTATTAGGGTTCCGTAGACAAAACGGCAAAAATGCAACCCTTGCAGTTTCGTCATGTCCGTCCGTCTGTCCGTATATCACAGGCATTTTACTCGAAAAATACATGATGTATATTGATGAAATTTGGATTATGGGTGTCTTGTATGATCCGCTACTTAGTTTGATAGTTACATAACAAAAATATATATTTCTTGGGGCACTCCATACATGTAACCGAAACATTGCTTTTTTTCAGGAAATATCAATGTGTGGCAAATGTTTGAACAGTTATTTTAAAAGGTCTTTAAAGGTTTCTAAAAAAGATTTTGTATATAATGAATTTTCAAAAGTACCTTGATTTGTGTCCCAAAAAATACGAAAAAAAAAATACAAAAATAAAGCTTCATAAATAAATGCTATCAAAGAAAATTGTTTTACGTTTGTAACTTTGACATATTTTCGGGCTTACAGTTTAGAAAATAGATGAAGGGGACGGGACACAATTTATGATACTTTCGGGGCGATTATTTCCTAAATCATTTACAAATATTTTTTTTTAACCATAATCTTTTTAAAAGTACTGTCAAAATACATTAATGTTTGCTGATACGTTACATGTATGGAGTGCCCTTCCAAGATATTTTTTTTTTGTTACTTAGCGGCTTTTATATAAGACACCTATACCCCAAATTGTATTACTATAGATCTTGTTTTTGAGTAAAACGCCTGTGACATACGGACGGACGGACATGACGAAACTAGAAGGGTTCCGTTTTTGCCATCTTGGCTACAGAACCCTAAAAACGAATTTATCAAAAAGCGATATAACAGGAGCCCGTTTCACAAAAGCTTATATTTCGTATAATAAGCGGAAATCTCTTTCCAACGATATTTATATATCAATATAATGTGTAGTTGGTTTCTCGAAAACGGCTCTAACTGAAAAGTAAATTAAGTTTGTAAATGAATGACTGAATAAGTAAATGAAATTTATTGTGAGCCAGTATTGCATGTACAAAAGAAACCCTTATGGTTCGATTCTGTCTGGCGCTCTAATAGTCGGACAGACAGGCAGAGTCGCACCATAAGGGTTCCTTTTTACCTTCTTGGTACGGAATCCTAAAAAGGCTGTTGGGCGTGGTGGAACTTTGACAACTATCAAAGTTTTCAAGGCATAGTTGTCGCTGGTGGGAAAAGTTGCAGAATTTTGTGATAACTGAATAGAGTTACCGATTCATCCAGCCTATCAAGAAGTTCCCTGATTTTATCTTGACCTGCAGCTTTTTCAAGCTTCATTTTGTTTATTTCTTCCGTTAAGTCAGCATAAGATATATTTTCTTGAGAAATTACTTGTGCAGATATTAGCTGAAATTGTATTTAGTTATTTTAGTCATCACATCATAGTCAAATCACCAACAGTAGGTAATTATATTTAAGCGTTCCAACCGCACTCATTAGTGTCACCGCATTAATGATGCCTTCTATTACCTACAGATTCGAATGGCATTTTTAGATATTGTGTAGACGTACTGTACCTCTACACAATATCTCAAAATGCCATACGAATCTGTAATAGAAGGCATCATTAATGCTGTAGGTTTAGTATCTCATTCTAATCTGTAATAGGAAGCACCATTAATGCGGTGACACTAAATAGTGCGTTTCAAACGCTCTGAAATTGACCCTCTAACGAAAACAAACTTAATTCAAATCGGTCCCTTCGCTGAGGAGCTAGGTACGATGCCACAGACAGAAACATACCACTTTCTTCGGTTTAAAAACAGGGCTGTTATAAGTTTAACATCGGTGTACAAACAGCACCACACATAAGTGACTATGTCAATGTCACAAAGGTCTACCAATAGTCAGTTAAGTGTGTGGCTGATGGTATATGTGTGTCTGTCTCAGGACGCTTAGCTCTTGAACATATATACCGATTTTGATTTAGTTCCTGTTTTCAGGTCGTTTCAGGACATCAGGCAGGAATTAATATAAAAAAAGTTGATAGATTATTTTGTCTAACGAGACTGACTAACTTTACAAAATATAAGAAATACCTTATTTTTAAACAATTTTAGATTAAGACTGTCTTAGCCATGATTTATAAAAATAATTCAACCATTTGAACAGTCTCTCTCACACTTGAAAAGTCGAAAAAACTATTGAAATTAGAAACTATGAACAGTCAACGTAAATCCTTGACTATAAGCACTTATAAAGCGCGTTTTAACAATTTATCTAATCTATTGAATTAGTTACGTCTTCTTTATTTACAGTAAAATCCATAATTAGGCAAACCAACTGGTATCCTGTCGTTTGACCAACTTGGCAACAGAGTTATCTGTAAAAATTACCATTAGTCTAAAACAATATGCTATAATGTATTACTTGACATACTTGGTTCGTTTGCTTGCCTGCCTGCCTGCTTGCATACATGCTTGCTTGGGTACTCCTTTCGTTCACCTCATATTTTTTTCCCTATGTTATTTGGCGTAATTGATTTTGCATAATAATACAGTCTTATAGTAATACTTTATTCTACTACTTGGCATATTTGTTTTCGACTAAAATTATGCATATTATTGTTTAGGCTACAAAAAAAGTATTTGATACAAGAAGATGCCCGCAACTTCACTAACGGAGGAGAAAAAGTCATAACCGGTCGTTTTTTCTTCAGCGTAGTCGGTTAAAAAGTATCCTATAACCATCTGGAGATACCCAGCTACCCGTGTACCAAAAATAGTGGAAATCTGATCAGCCGATTTTGCGTGATGAAGCCACAACGACACATACAAACATACATAAAATAAAAATAAAATATTCTTCGTTTTAGTGACCTCCTAATAGTCCGTAACAATCATTTTTTTGAAAATATCTTCAATGTACAGACATTTAATTTTTACAACTTTTAATTGTATAGATATCTTTCATTAACCTTAATTTCACATTACGGCCGGTCCGACGAGAAGCAGTGTTGGGATGACCTGCAGCCCTATCGAGCGAGCGAAGCGAGCGAGCCGCGGAGGTCTATCTATATCGAGTCTTGCCTTTTCCCTTTTGTACATTACAATTTCACATTACGGCCGGTCCGACGAGAAGCAGTGTTAGGATGACCTGCAGCCCTATCGAGCGAGCGAAACGAGCGAGCCGCGGAGGTCTATCTATATCGAGTCTTGCCTTTTCCCTTTTGTACATTACAATTTCACATTACGGCCGGTCCGACGAGAAGCAGTGTTAGGATGACCTGCAGCCCGCCCTATCGAGCGAGCGAAGCGAGCGAGCCGCGGAGGTCTATCTATATCGAGTCTTGCCTTTTCCCTTTTGTAAATTACAATTTCTTAGTTAGGTCCATACTTTTATGCACTTTTCGTACTTATGCTGTTTGATGTTAGTCTTAATGATGATTATGCTTTCTATGCTTATGCTTTTTAATTTTAGGCGCCAAAAATATATTTGTATATTATTACAAACCGACAGTGAACAACTTGCTTACAAGCTTTCATGCCTTGGTAACTAACTTGTAACTTAGGTACCTACCTGTAAATAATCTGCCCCAAATGAAAGCTGCAACCATGCAGAATTACTTTTGTTTGTTTGTTGGCAAATTAGAGATGGATGCGTTTTCAAAATCTAATATTAAAATGATAAGCAATAATGCACTTATCCTCAAATATCAGTGTAACAATAGTAGAGTGTTATACAAGGGTTGAAAGTGGCGCACTGGCGCTCGAACGAAATGAGAGCGTCAAATTGTTCGAGGGTATACTTAATTGGTAATTACACCCAAGTTAAACACTCGACTCGTCATTTCGACTGTGAGGAAAATGAAGTACTTCATGCAGACTCTATAAAACAGGCCAACTGAAACATTATTTTAAAAGAATCAAAATAGATCATAATAAACACGTCGTTTTATGTATAGCTGAGTTTAGATATATGAAAAGCTTTTGACTCTGTGGCTAATCGTCACCATAAAAAAAAAACTTTTCACCCTAGGGATGAAAAATCTATTTTCCACCCTGCTATCAACCCATGAAAATTAAACTTTCCGAACAGGAGAGATGAAATTTAATTTTCAAGGCGATAAGTAGGTAGCGGAATAAAACACCCAGCAGCCGAAACAATGGTGTTGTTATCGGATAAAAATTTGTTTGATGACATTTAGTTAATGTATTAATTTAATTTGCTTATGTTTAGTACTGTATGCTAGTACATGTTTCTTTTAAAAATAGAGATAATAAAGTTGTTAATATTAACTTCATCTGTTAACTGTAAATATTCTTTTGTATAACGTGTAACAATAAACACACGAATGGTTGAAACCATAACTACAGTTTCGTATAATATATGTTCTCACTGCTGAGGTGAAAAGTTGTATGTGCCACACGAGACCAAAGTGATTTGCATCTCGTACCGTTTGAATCACTCGCTACGCCCAGGATTCTAACTTAGAATAACATAGAATCCTTCGCTTGCTTGGGATTCAACAATCAGCACTCACAGCAAAAACAACTGTGCTCTTTTGTTGCACACAACTATTTTTACATTTCACATATATAACAGGAAAAACCACGGAATAGAAACAGAGCAAAATGTTGCAGTTATACCCACCTAGTAGACTCTGCAGCGAGTCACTTTGTAATAAATCTAAAAGACTTAGGTGACGACCACGAAATAACAGAGTTCGATACTCAATAAATATTTTACTAACAAATTCTTTTATTTTTTACTTTAAAGATGCATTAAGATTCAAGAAAGCCGAGGAACCACCTAGGATGTGGTTGCCATGGTCGCCCGTAGATATAACAGCACTTTTCTTTATTTTATGCCTATTCTGAGGAGCTAGTTTTGTATCAGATAAGAAGCGATCATCCTTATTTGGCAAGTATTTGTGTGCAAGAGGTAATTAAGTATTCGTAATGACTACGAATACCATATGGAATACAAATAAAAAAATAATCAGATTGGTAGTGGAATACAATGATTGAATCAGACAGGGTGCGCCAATGATAAATACAATTTTATAAATTAAAACACTTAATATTTTTTTGTGTAATATTATAAAAAGTGTATTTTTCATTTAAGATAATTAAATTAATTTTACTTTTTAAAAATTAAATCAAAATGCCTCCTTTTGCTCTAGTGGCACTCTTCCAATGTTGTTTCTATATTTTGGAAGACTTTCGTTAGAGTTTGCGGAAAGATTGATTGGATTTCTTGGCGAATATTCGCCTTCAACTCTTATATGGTTGACAAATTATTAGAGTTAAGATTTGAAATGTATAATTACGTTGTTTTCCTATGGAGCGTTATATTCGCAATAGCGAAAAAGCGCCTTAACTAAAGAAAAAAAATATATTAGAGTACACTTTCCTTTCAAGCAACACCACAAAAAGAAGTTTGCTGGAGTTAAGGAGCTTACAGCTCTGAATGACCTATGATATGTAGCTCTTCACTTTTCTGTGTTGTATATATCTCATTATGTTGACAGTCTTTACCAATATACTGTTTCAGTTTATCTTCCAGAGTCAACGAAACCAAGATAAATGCCATCAAAATTTGTTATTTTTACGGTAAAAACCAGTTTTTGCCACTTTCCTTAAAACATACACGCTTTTTAAAGAAAATGCTTGCATAGCAAGTTAGGTCTTTTCATTATGAACAGACCCCGTTATCAAGCGGGCAGTTTGGTTGCTGGTGACATTAGTGATGTAGCTACATTAGTGTCAATAAAAAAACTTTTTAATTTAATGAAATTTTCAGATATATATTTCTATTACGCATAAGTTTTGAGTCTAGCAAAGGTTTATTGAGAGGTTTATAGATACGCAATTTTTATGTTTCTAGACTTCTCTGTAAAAATCCGTAATTAACTATATAGAAATATATTCTAATTTAGGAATGCGAGAAAGTGTTAAATAGAAACTGAACCAACATACTCGTATAAACCATATTTCGGAAGTTAGTTTGGCCATTCCAGGGACTAGATACAAAATAAAAACCATGAAAAATCGTACATTTACCCTTGGAGCGCCTTAAGTCGGACTCCTTGGAGGGCAAGCAATATCAATATTGCAAACCATTTGTCCTGTATACCGTTTTGCCTTCTTAACGCGCATGCTTATTTGAGCAAATCTAGTTTGTGTCAATTTGCGTTTGTGCAAGCGATTTGTGCGGTATACCGTTTTGCCTTCTTAACAAACATGCTTGCTTGGGCAAATTGGAATTTGCGCAAGTATGATTGAGTGTGTAGCCGAACTCTAAAACAAGAGGACTGTCGATTACCATACTTGTTATCGCGGCCCAATCGCAAGAAGATATTCAGGCAAAAAAAGGATAGCGCTTTAAAACCTAACATTTTAACAATGTTATAATCGTACAAAGAAACATAGTACCATAACAGCTAATCTATACCATTATAAAGTTGTAAAACTAAAGCCTGTACATTCAGGATATTTTCAAATATATAATTGAAACTGTTATTTGGAGTTCACTGAATCGAAATGTGTTTGTATGGGTCAGGTAGCTGGGTATCTCCAGATGGTAATAGGATATTTTTTTCCGACTATGCTGAAAATAAAAAGACGGGTTGAGTTTTTCTCCTCCGCGAACGAAATTGAGGGCACATTCTAGTAATAAACTGTAAAATTTAAATCCTCACGCTTGCAAAGTTAAATATGTGTAAATAATATTTTTTATATATAAATAGCATTGTATATATTAGATGAATGAACGGTTCTTAGTATGGAGATTGCCATTCCCTTGTCTGGACATTGACATCTTGGTCCTTGCCTGTGACTAATATTTTTAACCTATGCCTGGTATCATTTGTAGCTGCCCATCTAGTTCGCCTCATAATGGAATTTACTGTAGTGGTTTAATAAATACGTAAATTTTGTAACACTAATTCTTAGTAAAAAAAGCAACTTGACATCGTTAAATAAAGTTTCACGTTACCTCATTCCTTGTAGTTGTTAAAGCTTTCTCTAAATCATTGTTGTGTGCTAGTAAATCATCAGTTTTGCTCTGCAGCTCTCTTTTTTCTCTTTCTAAAACTGATAACTGACCTTGTAGCTCTCTGTGCAGTCTTTCTTTTTCCAATTTAACAGTATCATGGTCTGATTTTAACTTATCAAATTTATTCTCTAAAGCGTTATTACGTTGTAACTTTTCGATCAATGCCGAAGTTTCTTCTTTGGCTGTGTTTAGTGCTATCATATTACGTTCATTTTCCTTTTCTAAACCCTTAAGACTGTTAATCGTTTCTAAGTGCTGAGAATGTAAAGTTTTAAGTTTGTCATTCAAAGAATGGTTTTCTCCTATTTTATCTTCTAAAGTCTTGCACAGATTACAACATTCTTGATTTTTGGTTTCTAAGCCTTGTTCTAATTCTTTCTTATCTTTCAGTAATTCATCAACAGCTCTCTTTAAATCCGATAATTCTTGTTCTTGAATAGACAATGTAGCACATTTATTTTTTAAGACCTGATTCTCTTCTCGTAAAAGCTGTATGTCATTTTTAAGGGATTTGTTGTCCATGGCATAGGTTTGGTTGACAAAATTGAGCGTCGCCAATTCATTTTTAATAGATTCAGACTGTTTTAAAAGTTCACCACTTTCTTTTCTGTTTAAGTTTATTGAGTATATAGCACTGTCTAGTTGGGATGCCTTTTTTCTTAATTCATTTTCAATCCCATTTTTTTCTGTTTTTAATCTCTCAAACGCATCTTTTAAATTCATGAATTGTTGAGCAACTGTTTCAAGTTCAGATAATTTTTGCTCCATAACAAGACTTTCTTTTCTAGCCATTTCAATAGACTGCTTATTTTGAGCATTTTCGTTTAGTAAAATGTTCAAATCACTTTTAAGCTTTTCATTTTCTTCCAACGTTTGCGTCAATTGCCCTTTCAAATCTTCATATTCCTGCACTTTTTCGTGTAGTACATTTGATAGGTCTTTTTGTTTTTCAACAATGGTGTCATAGTCATTAACTTTTCGAAGTAGTTCCTGGTTTTCAAGTTGTGACAAGTTTACCTGATTTTCATATTTTTCGCCTAATATCTCAAGTTGTTTGCTAAAATTATGATTTTCGTGTGTCAGTTTGTCTATTTCGATTGATTTTGTCTTAATAATATCCATTAGGTTATCCACCGCAGCTGATTTATCCCTAATCTTATGTATCAGTTCCATGTTCTCATTCAGAAGTCTTTCTTTTTCGTCTTTTTGATTAGTTATACAGTCTTCTAAGTAACTATTACGATCACTTACTTCTTTATACGCAGCTAGAAATAAGTTAACTTGCATTAATGCACCAATATAAAATGCTTTCTTCATATTCATAATCATAATATTATTTAGGTAAGGAATAGCGGAAAGGATTCGTACACTTTTTACTCCTAATCTTGTATAAAAATCACTCATTTATGTGTGATTTTTATAGAAGACTTTTTGTATCCATCCCTACACTAAATATGCCAATCAAGAAGTTAAGGTAGTTTTTCTGTTTAGCACAGAATACAGTAATTTCGCTAGCGCGTAACTGAACAAAGTGCGTAAAACACGAATACTGGCGATTGTGTCGCCTTGGCTTACATAAATTGCAACTTTAAATAAAGATGAAGATCTGTTAAGGTGCGTCCACACTTGCATCATTTGCTCGTATGCGATCACCGTGCCGTGGCATGACTGCGTATCGCTTTGCTTGGACGCTCACTGTCGGCGCGCCGATCATGCCGCACTCGTCCGATACAAGTGTGTGATACGCGTCGTAACACGGATTTCGAGCGATCGGATCGGCGCAACGTCCAAACGCGTGATCGTGACACGGAACGAAGATCTGATCGGGCAAATGATACAAATGTGGACGCACCTAAGTCTTTATAACCATAAACTCTTCAAAGAAACTGTATTTCAAACGATAGATACAAAGCAATTTGGTAAATCCACACTACACTACAGCTTAGCATGTTGTCGCGAAAAGTCTAAATTGCAACGCTGTATAGCTCCGTACACAATTGGGAACATTAAGTTTTCCAAACGATAGTAAACGTTATGTGGACTCAGAATCTACAGACGGTTTATTTTTATGCCGTGTTGGTTTTAAGATATATTATTTTAAATTCTCGATGTGACATTTGTTCAATCCAGTCGAACTTACAAATTTTTACTTTGGTCCAAAGATATAAAAAAAAGAAAATTGAAAAAATTAAATGTGACACTGTCATGTCATTGTCAAATGAATTAACGGATTTGTTTGTTAGTTACGTTTGCTTTTGTGTCCAACTTTTAACTTAAAAATAACCGTATGTAGATTCTGAGTCTACATAACGTATACTATCGGAAAAAATATAATATGAACACGTTTGGAAAACTTGATGTTCCCAATTACGTTGACCACAAGATTCGTTCCATTGTCGACAATTTTACCTATTTCAGATATATTTTTGGCATATTTTGGGGACTATATGCCAAAAATTAATCTGAAATAGGTAACATTGGACAAATCATTTTATGAAGGTCATCCGTAGAGTACGATGTGTGAAAGTTAACTCCCAAAAATAACTATTAATTACAGAAAGCCAAAATGATTGATTTTATAATGATCCCAAACATTTACTCGTATTTAGAAAGCATAGTATCTGATACTTTTCTCAAATATCCAAGGAAATGTCGTTTTTATCTTCGTGATAATAGAACGCCAGGAAGACGGTGCAGATTCGTTCCCATTTTAAATTAGAGGGCAGTAAAGGAATTTCATACAACATTGATGGCCATGGCCAACAAAGAGATTGTCTTCTGTTTCAGCGAGTTTTATTTCTTTTATTGACTACCTACTTATGTGGCATACTGCCATTAAAAAAAACATTGTTTGTAACTGTGTATTAACTTTTTAATTTCTTATTCAGCTAGATTGTTTAATTAGATTAAATCAGGTATTCAATAAAATATCAAAGATTGACGTTTATCGTTTATAATTTATTAAAATAACCAATTAATAAGGTTTTGTCATCTTTTAATACATAAAATCATCTTTAGATTTTGTGGCAAAAACAATAACTCGGAATAGCTTACAAGAAAAGAAATGAAAAAAATATTTTAGCGTGAAAACAAAAAAAAAACAATTTTTTACTTATATGAATATGTAAGTTGAACATTTGTATTATTTCCTTAGATTTATTTGTGAAAAGCACTATACAAGTCTCCGAGAGGGATTGTCGTCCTCGTATCTCTAGATCTAATGGCCTCGATAACACTCAGCCATCTATAACTACTCGTCCGGCAAACTCCTATTCCGTAGCCTCTGCAGTAAGGTATTATGTACTTATATTTGAGCTAAACTTTTAGGGACGCAAGCAAAGATCCAGTTGAAATGTCAAAACAGTTGAGGGTAGCTGGAAAATATTCCGAATTTATTGGAAATTTAGCAGAATGTTTGTGGATATACTAGATTTATATCTATTTCATATTTATAATATTACTATCTGACCCGGCAGACGCTGTCCTGCCCGAATGTTGACTTTCAAATAAAAGTACCAAATTAACCACAATTCAATTTTTTTTAATTGTTTATTTGCTGTTCTTCTCATCATCCATAAAGTAAATTGCAATAATTTTGGATTGGCATCAGGCATTGTGATCAGAGAACCGATTTGATTTACCGATTTCATGATACACAGGTCTTATGTCCGATCTGTCAGATCTTGAACGTCAGTTGGGAATTACGACCATCCATCCGTATTTAATAAGAAGTATTTTTGTTTCTCCAAACCCACTATGTGGACACTCTGGGCGTTAGTAAGTTTTTACGCGACTTGGTTGTGAAAGTGTTAAAAAAACTAGATTCCGACTGTAGAGCCACCTACCGGATCCAGTGGAAGAATTTCGTGTATTTTTTTTGTACGTGAAGCAATTTTCAGACGTTAATGACAACTTCTTGAGGTCCCGCTACTAATAAAACTTTCTAGATTCCGACTGCAGCCACCCCGGTAGATGGTCCAAAATCTAAACCATCCAGGCAGTCATTTGAATGCACAAAAATTTTTTAAATAGGGTGAAGTCTTTTAGAAAACGTTCAGCGATATACACATTAACATTGCACACGAACAGAAGAATTTTCACGCCTCAGTGCCACCTAGCGGGTCTTTGTAAATCTAAATTATCCAGGGTCCCACTTAAATGCACACAAAATATCATAAAATCCGTTATTTCATGAAAATGCGATCACGACGCCACGTACCTGGTTCAATGGTAGTTAGGTGACAGACTCACGTGCAGAGGGATCATATATATATATATATATGTCATAGCTTTCGTCCGCGTACTAGACGTTATTTTTAACCGTCTACAAAAAAAGGAGGTTCTCAGTTTGACCCGTATGTAGGAGTACGTTTGTTCGCGATTATCTCGCGTTCATTTGAACCGATTTAGATGCGATTTTCGAAAGAGTATTGTTACATTCTGGAGGTTTCGGTATAACATTTTGGTGAAGGCAGTTCCCTTATTGATTTAAAGAAATGATCGCTAGAATATAATAGTTACGCCGGCAACGACTTACTACTACTAACAAATTATGATGACTGCAAATTTCTACTCTTGAATAGAAGCTTTTGCCCGCTGCTTCGCTCGCATCAAATTCGGGGTAATTTTAAATTTAAAAACCGGCCAAGAGCATGTCGGCCCTTGCTCAGAGAACGGTTCCGCAGCCGTTACAACAAAAAGAAAGGCACTACAGATGCACCAGCAAAAGAGCGCGTGTTCATGCCCCGTGCTATTTATTTCGCATAATTTTTTTATGTCAGCAACTGATTTCGCCGAACAGGTTTCGAATCATTATTTGTCCGAATCTAAATAAATACGCATAATTTAGTATCGCCGAATTTTAGTTAGCTGCAAATTCAACCTCTACCAATGAAAAACTGCTACCAGTAAAGTAGGTTAGGTTAGAACTGCAATCCCGAACAGAAGATGACTTCTGCCAGAAAAGTAGATTTTCGGCATTAAAAAGTAATGCGTAAAGACTATTTGGCGAAAACAGCGGGCCTATGATGGTTACGTTTGTCACGCGATAAATAAATGACATAGCTGCCGTCACCTTCTGACACGTATGTGAGTGCGAGAGTGACAGCATTTATCGCGTGATAAACGCGACAATCATAGGCCCTCCGGATTCGGCGTTTATCGTTATGAAATTATGCTTATAGATCATTACGCCTATTGTTATTATGCGATATAGAATTATGACAAAAAAATATGCGTAAACAAGGGGAACCCCTCATGTGAATACGTCCTTTTGTTGAGAAGCGCAGTTTTTCAGCAATCTTCTATCTTCTATATACATATATATAAAGAAGTCCTGACTGACTGAATGACTGACTGACTCATCAACGCACAGCCGAATCTGCTAACGGTAGAGAATTGATTTTTCCACAGTCGGTTACATTTATAACGTAGGCTAGGGATAAGAAAGTATTTATCGAAATTCATCCCCTAAGTAGGTAAAATAAGGGATGAAAGTTTGTATGGAAAACGTAAAATATTTGGACTTTGAAACTTGAAATTTCGTAAATAGATTGTATGTTTCAAATCAAGAAACTAATATTCTTGATTTTTTAAAATTCATCCCCTAAGGGGGTCAAACAAAGGATGGAAGTTCGTATGTGCAACGTAAAATCTTTGGACTTAGGAACTTGAAATTGCAAAAAGATTGTGGGTTATGTGTTAATTAATGAATAATTAAAGTGAAACACGAAGAGGGAAGAGAGAGAGCGGGAGGGAGAGAGAGAGAGAGAGAGAAGAGGGAGAGAGGGAGGTAGGGAAAGAGAAAAAGAAAGGGAGGGAGGGAGAGAGAGAGAGATGGAGGTAAGGAGAGAGAGAGAAGAGGGAGGGAGAGAGAAAGAGAGAGATGGAGGTAAAGAGGGAGGGAGAGAACTAGATTGAGAGACGGAGGGGGAAAGGAGAGAGGGAAAGAGAGAAAGAGAGAATAACAGTGAGAGAGAGAGGGAGGGAGGGAGGGAGGGAGAGATGGAGGGAGAGAAAAAGAGGGAGAGACGGAGGGAGGGGGAGGGAGAGAGGAAGAGAAAGAGAGGGAAGGAGAGAGAGAGAGAACGAGAGAGAGGGAGGGAGGGAGACCAAAAAAAGGTGTCGTAGTAAAATTATGACACCGGTTTTCTTGTGACGTTAACACGTAAAATTATCCTTCGTAAACCGACTTTACAGAAAATAATTTTTTGCTACGCCTTAAAATATTATCCTTTTGAAACGCCGAGGTACCTTCTAGGATATTTTCATTTTGGCCAGTGTCGGGAACTTCGCCGGTCTCTTCTTTTCATAGTCTAGCAGGCGTTAAAATTAAAAGTGCCAGTGTTGCCTTCTTATGGAATAATTTTCAATATACCCATTTTCTTAATTCCGTTGGTCGCTGAATATCATCTGAGTATTTTTTTTCAAACATTAACAGCATTGAACTAGTGACAGAAAAAAGTTTTCCTCATTCATATCTCTGTTTTTACCTAAAATCTACGCGGACGAAGTCGCGGGCGGCTGCTAGTTACTCATATAACGGTATATTCGATCGTGTTGAAAACAATTTTTGTCGAAAGTATATATTAAGTTTTACGTTCGTTTTTTTTTTATTCCTTGGACTTATGGCTTAGAAACTAGAGGGGTGGAGGGAGGACACAATTTATGCTTCTTTCGGAGCGATTATTTCCGAAAATAATCCATAGCTCAATAAAAAATCTTATATCTCAGTGTTTTTAAAAAAATGTCGAAATTGCTAAAAAAACCGGCCAAGTGCGAGTCGGACTCGCGCACCGAGGGTTCCGTAAAAAATATACGCTACAAATAGCCGTATCTGTGAAAATCCAGTGTTAGCAGAGCCATACTCCTAAGCAAAAAGTACGCGGTGCTCGATTATTTTATATTGGTTACTGATCTATACAAGACAGAGATAAAATTATACTGTTTCAGTATTTGTTGTTATAGCGCCAACAGAAATACATCATCTGTGAATATTTCAACTGTATATCTATCACCTTTCATGAGATACAGCCTGGTGACAGACATACAGGCGGACAGCGAAGTCTTAGTGATTGAGTCCCGTTTTACCCTTTGGGTACGGAACCCTAAAAATCAGATTAAGTTACAAGTATAGAGTGCTCCCTAGATATTTTTATTTATTTAAACTTTATTGCACAATACAAATGGCGGACTTAATGGCATTCTCGACCAGTCAAGCTAAATAACCTAAAATATATTTTTATTTGTTATTTAACTATCAAACTAAGTAGCGGCCTATACAAGACATTTATTCTCCAAATTTCATCATTATACATTTTGTAGTTTTTAGAGTAAAATGCCTGTGACATCCTACAGACGGACGGAAGGATGGACGGACTTGACGAAACTATAAGATTTCCGTTTTTGCCTTTTGGCTACGGATCCCTAAAAGTTTTCCTTGCACAAGACACATACCAGTGCTCTATCACATACCAGTTTATCAAAATTTCACCCCAGTTGCCGTTGTCTTCAGACCACTGAAAAATGTTTTCAGTCCGTTTCATTCCACCCTCTATAAGATGATGATAACATAACCTGAAAACCCGTTTTTCCATTTCAGTATATAACGAAATTTTCAATAGGAGTGAAACGTTAACGTCCCAAAAAACCAATGTTTATAAAATCTTTCTTGTTTTCGTAATCAGCGACCCGATAAACGATATGTTTCTATAAACAATATTCATTTTGATTTTCAGGCATTGTCGTCACAGTTTCCCCTTTTAGGGGTAGGATTCTCAAAAAACCTGAAACACGTGTTTACTCATTTATCGTTAGGAATAAAATAAGGTGGTTTGGGTTCTGCGTTGATATGACGGTAAGTCAGTAAGTCAGTCAGTCAGTCAGCCAACCACGAAATCGCGATTTTTTTTATTTGTTCATACATTTAGGATAGTTAGTGAGCAATTAACTACCAATAAACGCTTAATTGGGTGGTTTTGTTTTCTCGATTTCGTTGGCCCCACAGTGAACGTTGCTCAGTGTGACCCTCTCCATCACCCTCTGGTACTCGAGATCACGACCTCAAAAACACCCAGTATAATTTAGATAACTCACACGAAAAACCCTAACGTTGTATACACAATTTCATGTCTCTGAAGAGTTGGCTGTTGGGTCCCGCTGATTGCGAGCTTGTTGTAATGTTGAAAATTCATGAAGTTCCATTAAATTCGGAATACTTTCCAGATAAAAAAAGTACATAACTTGTTGGGCTCTTAACCGCAAAATAACTTTCGAGTAATGAAAACAAATATCAGGGTAAGGCCGCGGGCATTTCAAGCACTGGTGTTTTTGTAATCATCATCTGCAATAAAATGCATTGATGACGAATGAATCAACCTTAAATGAGATCTTGACGTCTTGCTAACTGTTTAACTGCATCCTTAAAATTACACTATATGTATCATCTATACTGTGAATATTTTGTAACACAAAAGCAGCGGCGGTTGACACGCCTGCGGCTATTCCCATCAACCCTTTCTAAAGAAACCAGCCAAACAACGGGCAGTAAGTAAGGAATGGTAATAATAATAAATTGTATGATTAAAATCTTTACCTGTCCATTTAGCGGTTTTTGCTTCCAGGTCTTTCACAAGCGTGATTTTATCCTGAAATTCTTGTTCTATATCATGATAGTGTTTCAATTGCTCTTTTAATATTTCATTTTCCTGTGTCAAAAAAAGTGTACGTGTGATATCTTCATGAGGTATCTTGAAACAAAATAAAAACATACGTTTAGTCGTGACATGGTTATTAAACAATAGGAAGAATTATACAACAATTTTACTTTAGTACATTTTCGGGTTCCTGCTCGAGTAGTTTCACTATTTGAGTAGATAAACTTTTGATCTGCTGTTCTTGGCACATACATGTACATTCTGATTCTTGTATTTGACATTGTAGATTACTTTTCTCTTTTTCGAATGAAATGGATAAATCATTAATTTTTTTTTCAAGAGATAAATTTTGATCCCTTAATTCCTCAATAGCGTCAGTTTTTATATGATTGATTTCTGTTTCTGCCTTCAGTTTTGCTTCTAAACCAGACGATTCTTCCGCTAGTACTATATATTGATGTTTTAGACTATCGAGATCCTCCGAACGTTTTCTATAATGTTCTTTTTCATTCCATAATGCATTGCATTCTTTTAACTGATTGCGTAAGCGTTCTAATTCCAGTTCTAATTCCTCATACTTCGCACATTTTACCCGTAAACAATCAGTTTCATGTCTCGAGTTTTCGTAACAATTTAATAAATCATCGTAGCACTCTTGCAGGTCTTTAATTCGTTTTTGATTCTCTTCGTTTATAACTACAGCTGCATCTGACACTGTTTCCATTTCAAAATTATCGATCTTATCGGGCGTACTGTCTTTGCTAAGTATTTCTTTCATTTCCTCATGTGCCATAATATCAGCTACAAGTTGGGATCTTTTTGTGGAATGTGAACTCGTGCACTCTTCAGGTTCTATGTGATAGTCAAGCGCCATGCTTGATTTAACGTTAGCTCTGTAGCAGTAACAGTCATTAGCGTTTGTGCAGTTAAATTCTTTCGAACATGGTGCAACCAACGCGAGACAAAACTTCTCTAAAACCTTCATTTTGAATAGGATTTTTCCTTTAATGTCGATGCAACGTATGTCCTTCCCAGCTGTCTGCAAAAACGGTTTATAAATAAAATAACCAAATATAGATAAAAGAATCAACAATAAAGTATTTAACGGACCATAAGGTTAAGATATTGTTTGTACTTGGAGTTTTGGGAAAGGACGCCATAGATCTTTTCCAATGCCGTATAAATGTGCGCATAAATACCAAACGGTTCACAGATATCATTCTCCATAATCTGAAAAAGATATTAGAATTTAGAAATGATTTAAACAACTTTTAAATGGGTTATGGTTTCAAGCGTCCGCTTTTCTTTCGTGGACACATGTTTGTCAAGCTGTCTGTACGTTTTGTGCCGTTTTAAGTGCCATGCTATCCATTTTCATAGGAAGGTGATCCCAAGCTCCACATTTTCCATGTTAAAGTTCAAAAAGGACAGCGTCGCGGTCTTGTGTCTCATGCTTAAGGTCCTCGCGATGGACCGAAACATGTCGAACAGTATTCAGCTTTTACGACGTGATTAACCGCTAATGTAATTAAAATATAGTTTCTACTTACGGCTAATGAATTATGCATAGCATTCAACTTTGCATCTTTGGCTATAATTTCGTCTTGCATCTCCTCTATTCTCGGATCCTTCACAGCTAAAATATGAAATGATAGAAATGATAGTTATTCAAAATGACCAAGCTACAAAATATAATATTAAGCCCGGATACTTTCCTTCAGCAAATTTATTTTTCCCAAACTGCCTCAATTCCCAAATGTTTCATTCCCAAACTCGCGCTTTTCTCCGATACCGAAGAAAATCCAGATAGTTTTTTAAGCCATTGTGTAGAGCACTAATAGGTTAGATTAGGTTTTTTTTTATAGAAATTATGAAATTTTTACTGTATTCGAAAAAACCTAAGTATGGGAAATAAAATATTTGGGCAGTGAAATAGTTTGGGAAACATAATTTGCCAAACATTAGTAAACATATTAAGCACTGTATCGCTAATTATGGAAACGATTTTATCCAGCCGTATTCCTTTCGTAAATAATTTTATAGATTAAGATTGCCCTTTGTTTAATTAATGAGTGCCTTGTACACATGGAAGGAATATTCATGATTTTTTATTTTTGCTTTATTAAAAGCTCATTCATGTAACAAACAGTATACAAAAATAATTTATCGAATAGCTATAAAAATAACCAAGATATAAGCCATCAAACATTTCATTCTATCTCTTTCTTGCAAAACAGAATTTAATATGGATTTTATATGGACGGAGTGCACTGTGACGTAACAGATCGGACCTCTTTGTCTAATTACTAGTTTAAAATGCCTATATTATGCGTATTTCTTGGCCGATTTTAAATTTAATTTTACATTTTGAAATAGTTCTTACGGTGTTTTGATATTTAGTTAGGAAAAGCGATAAAACAAAATCATGCATGGACTCTATTAATTCGAGTAACGATATACCTCTTTCATTCCTCACCCAACGTCGCGTCGTCATGTTCGCAAACAGTACATGTTCTTTTAGTCTTTGTCGACATTCGGTATCATTATTCCAATTAATGTGTTCTTTGTTTAATTAATGTGTACAAGGCATTCATTAATTAAACAAAAGTCAATTTTAATCTAAAAAATACTTTACGAAAGGAATACGGTTGGGTAAAGCTGTTTCCAATTAGGGGTGTCTAATGAAAGGAATAAGTAGTTACTTTAGACATAACAATATTTTATATAATTTCATGGAATATAGTCACTGAAAGGGCATAATAAACTTTTGCTATAACAACAAAATTTATTATTTAATGGTGTAATAAGTATAAAAGATGTTTACCAAATATTATGATCGTATGTTATAATATAAGTATCGGTGAAAAACTTAAGTAAATCACCTGTTGTATGTCGTAATAGCGTATTCGTATTGGCAATTTGATGTTTCATATTAGAAAAATGACATAGGTTCCATATCAATTTTGTACACTACTACATACAAGAGGGGCTTAACTTAAGTTTTTTACCTATATTAATGGTATAATGTGTTGTAAGATGTAAAAATATAATATTATGTTATATTTTATTATAGAAGTAGGTATGTCAACAGTCAAGTTTTGTATGTTTCCATAATTAACGATGCGGTCCCTATGTAACGTTATAAAAATCAGTTAAGAAAAATAATAAATTTCATAATGTTTCGTTAATTCCTTCGCCTTTTCAGAAATTTTACAGATTTGTGTTCTTTTTGGATGTTAAATTACATAATTTTTAACAGGTTAGGCAAGATAACCATAACCATATCATATTGATTTTTTTTATTTTTCAGTTATTCCAATGTTGTATAAATATGCTGCAGCACGCGCGGGAAAAGCCCTCAGTACAGCACTTGCAGTTGCTAGCATAGCTTGCGTTTCCGCTAAGTAAGCGAATGTTGGTATCAGCGTTATCTGTCCCATTCGCTTTTCGTTCAATTCATATTTATTATTAGACTTCGTTCGCGGAGGAGAAAAAGACATTACCTTACATTTTTTCTTCAGCGTAGTCGGGTAAAAAGTATCCTATAACCATGTGGAGATACCCGTGTACCAAAAATAGTTAAAATCCGTTTAGCCGATTTTGCGTGATGAAGCCACTACGACACATTCAAACATAAATAAAATTAAAAAAAAAATTCGTTTTAATGACCTCCAAGTAGTCCATAACAATTTTTTTTTTATATCTTCAGTGTACAGACATTTCATTTTTACAACTTTATAATAGTATAGATAACATAATATACCTCGTGTGTTCATAAGTTTTGAGCCGGTGTTTGACAGCCCACAAAATAAAAGTAGCACTGGCAACCTGATAAAATTCTTCTTAAATTTTAAATTAAGAACGTTATAAATTTGAAAAAGTAAATTTGAAAAATACTTTTTATTCTTTGTTGAAATGGGGGGAACGAAAGGTTTGCCTTCAACAGTGATTTCTCTGCATAAAGCTGGAAAAATACCTATGGAGATTTTTAGGCAAATAAAATATCTTGGAGTCAGCCATAATTTTGTTTACTACACATTGAACCGGTACAGGGACACATGGTCTCTCGGTGACCGCCCGAGAAGTGGCCGCTCCCGCTCGGCTAGAACGGCAGCTAACATCAAGTTTATCAGGGAACGGCTTCGCCGAAATCCCCGTCGGACTCAAAAGAAGTTAGCTCTACAAACCAATATTCCAGAATATCGGTGAACAGAATATTGAAATATGATCTAAAGGTAAGGGCCTACAGTCGACGAAAAGTTCACTACTTAAATGATCGTTCAAGAAAATTAAGGCTCGCTCGATATCGACAGTTGCTGAAGAGACACGATCCCAAAAAGATTAAAAAGACAAAATTACCATACTGACATTTTGGAAGGTGTTGTGAAACCACTATCAAAAACCCTTTTTTTTAAATAACTACTGGATTTTTCAACAAGATTCCGCTCCGTCACACAAAGGTCAACACAGAAGTGGCTAAAGTATCATAGTTTAATAAACAAATTAAAATTTTGTAATTTACGGCTTTTGACGTAGTTTTAGGACACACCCGTGTCACTACGATATGACCGCTATTTTTAGAACTTTTATGCTAAAAAAATATTTAATAATGATAATTAATATTTAAGATTGACGGGAAAAGATAGTATTAGTAGTAGTTACTTTTGACAATTGGTATCCTAATCACTTGTCATAAGCCCATACAAAATCATGACACTTTATTCTGATTCCGAGCGACAAACGCGTTAGGCGATAGGGGTCTGCTCTATCCTACATATTTGAAATGGACTGTAGGTTATAACTACGACGTTAAATAAAAATAAAATTCATCTTATGTAAAAATGGTCAATGTAGGTATTTTGACATTTGGTTTTTTAAGCATATGTTGTTTTGCCATGAAAGTGTTTTGAAGTTTAGGCATTATGAGACTAAGCTATTTTGAAATTCGGCGATAAGAAGATACCGGTCTTTTAAGAAAAAAAAAACAGTTTTGAATTCTGGGAATATTGATAATGAGGTAAAATGCAATTTAGTAGTTATAAGCCCAAAGTAAAAATGTTGGCGAACTATTGAATGAGATCAAAATCGATAAGGAATAATGCAGAATTAGTCCTAGAAGACCGTGACGAAATACAATTCAGACTTATTAAGAATGAGACAAGTTACAGAATTAGGCTTAAGAAGATATAGAGACATATAGCGAACAAAAAGAATGTGTGACGAATATAGAATGAGACGAAATACGAATAGGACGAATTACGCTGATACCGCGACGTTTTATATAGTTGAATATATCTAGATGAGGTCCATCACTCACATACGCTCGCGTCACACGGACACACCAGCGAAGTTTGGTTGGCTTGCGACGTCACTTCTTTATCGTGCGACATCACGGTCCACTGTCGAGTGAAAGTAGAATATTAAAAATGTATATGTTTAACATCGTAATTATTGTAACCAACTAAACTTGCGCTCCGTTAAACCCTGCAGAGAAGCTTTACTTGTATCTATGTAACAGACTTACATGTAGAAACTATAAGTCTGTTATATATAATATACTTTCGGGGAAGATTTTCCCGTCACTATGGAAATGGTCAAATTACAATTCATTAAAAGGACATGAACCCGATAATATTGAGCCAGCAAAATGTAACTTTGTCGAGTAAAAAGTAGTACATACCATTAGTACTTATTAACAATCAGCAATGTGCTAGATGATGCCTTGGAGCTTCACAAAATGTAGTTTCATGCTCATGTAATTCCCGATTAGACAACAGCAGTCGGAAAATGAAAAGGTTGGTCACTTTTCGACTCTAATGTCGATCTGATTTTATTTATTTTGGAAGAAAGAATATTCTGACGGTTGATACGTCAGCAATGACATGACATTGTTTGTGTGAAATGATTTGACACTAACCCAACTAAATTTAACTTTACAGTCAACTTAGGAAATAAATTAATAGTTAAAAATACACTAGAAAAACACGCTTTACAAGACTTATCTAACAAATCCAAACACAGCTATAATACGATGTTCCATTATGAAGTTCCAGTTCATATCTTCCGGCTCCATCATCAGATCAGTTTGACAGTACCATATTATTGTATTGTCATCAGAACTACATACAGCGGCCAATTTTCATGACGCTACAATCCTTGGAAGATGGTTAAATTAGTTACCTTAGATTCCATTACATAGTTATTTACATACAGGTCGACCTAATAAAAGCGTGTTAATAAAAATGGGGAGGAATAATTTAACTTACCGCATCTCCACGAGATCTGTCAGACTCTGCACCCCGGGATTTAATAGACTAAAAAAAAGTATATTAGATTAATAAAAAGTATTCGATGGTCTAATGAAATAAGGTATGAAAACAAAATAAAATTACCGCGCTTATGCTGTATTGAGCCTGCAAAAATAAAAAAACAAAACAAGTGAGTAAAAAACAACAAAGTTGTACTATCAAAGTTAACCCCTTCGTATGCTTAGAATACGGATCGGTGCAGTGCATTCAAGCTCTATGTTAAGATTGTATTTAGCTTCAATTTTATTGGCATATTTCGGATATCGCATACGAGGAGTTCACCTGTTTAAAGAACCGTGATGATAATGATATAGATATAATTATAGTGTAGCTTTTTACTCACGGATGTTGACGCAGGTAACATGATTTTATCCCGGGACAAAATGCTTTTTATGACAATTTTAGAAGATCAGTCGAAAGTTATGTCAGTCCGTTCCAGTGTGAAAAATGGACTAAGGACTAAGGTACAGAAAGCGACTACCACTTGTAGTGGAAGTCTTCTGAGAACACTTACTAAGCAATGAACCTACATTGGTAGGAAAGGGATTACTTACCCAAACTTGAGATCAATTAACAGTTTTTTTTTTTATAAGAGCACAAACTGGTAACACTTACACTCCTCGATTTTCCAGTCTAAAAAAGAAAAAATATGTCTGATTTATATGCTATCACAAAATAAGAAAAAAAAATCTTCTGATGCCTGGATTACCACTCATTTAAATAAAACAATATAAACAGATTATAGAGTTCCCGACATTCTAAAAGCTTTGCAGGTTCTATGTACATAGGGTCGACTGAAAAGAAAAACTGTGTCAAAGTTACTATAATTAGAAATATATATATTTTCCTGTCGGCCCTGTGAACACCGCAGCTGTAAAGCTTCCGAAACCTCGGAAACTCAAATGAGATATAATATCGCTATATAAACCGTTTAAATTGTTTTATGTAACAAAAAATTATTAAACCAAGCCAATACATTTTATTTTTACATGTGTAATCATCATGAGAATACAAATAAATCTTTTAAAAAATGACGGAAGAGTAAAGAGCGGCTAAGTTAAACAGAAATGGTGAGTAAAAAAGGTGCTTGATATGCTTACCTCAAACGATTCCGTTTCGAATCCCTGAAACAATAATACGATATATTTTAGTAAAGTTATTTAAAATTAGTATTAAAACATGTATGTCATTCGTAGACACATCAGTACTTACATCTGTATATGTAGATGTATCCAGGTTCAAACACTGCAAAGTAAGAAATACTAATTAATTATATCAAACATTCCTGACTTGAGATACTGACAACGGGCTTTATAAAAAGGGTCAGTCACTCAAAGAGCAATGAAACAAGCCCTGCGCGAAATTTCCTTACGTGATCGAATTAGTAATAAGGGGATAAATACTTTCTAGCTATTCGTCGATATAACTCAGAGCTGTTAGACTTTGCTGGTAGAAGGGATGGCCGCAGGGGCAAAAGGTTCTCGAATGGCAACCGCGTACAGGCAGATGCAGCGATGGAAGGCTACCAACAAGATGCAACGACGATCTGGTCAGGATTGCAGGAAACCATTGGATAAGGATGGCGTAAGATTGGTCATTGTGGGGACCCTTGAAGGGGGGGGGGGGGGGGGGGGTTGGTTGGGGGGGGGGGGGGGCATTAGTCCATCTGTCTTTAGGCTGACATGATGACGATGATGATGAGAAATTAATTTTATCGTTGTGATTTGAATGCGATATAAAGAACGTAATTGTAACTTTTGATTAATCAGATTAGTATAGTTATGGTATTGCTTATTTCTGTATAAAAATACATACATTATAACAGAGACCATAAGCAACCAATTATATTAAAGGACACGAACATTTAATAGTTTGAAACGTTTTAAAACATACCAATTCATCGAGATCCTTATTAGCTGCTTTGATGGCCGCGTGCTGAAATATAGAATCTAATAAATAACATTCAGAACTGTCACTAAAGCCAAGCGGGAGCGGGACGATTGCGCATGTGAGGGACATTAGTATTTTGATCATATCATAGAACATCAATATTATGCAATGCAACCACCCCTCGTCTCTTTTTAACCCCAGGCAAAAAAGAGGGGTGTTATTAGTTTAACGTGTCTGTGACTTTGTGTATCTGTGTATATATATGTCTGTGGCATCGTAGCGCCCATAAGGATGGACCGATTTGAGTGCGGTTTCTTGTGTCATAGATAATTTTATCCCAAGTGTTCTTAGCTTTGTTTGATGAAAATCGGAGCACTCGTCTTCAAGATATTCAGCTTTTACTGGAACAAGTGACCGGATCTCAGCCAATATAGAAGCTAGGAACTCCAAATTATGTTGTTATGTTCATTTGTGTTCGGGGGTTTTTAATTTTTTAATTTTTCTATAGTTATTATACAAACAGTTTTTCAAACTTTAGGCGGAGGGTGTAGGGGGTAGTTTTAAAATATTCCGATTACTTGAAATCTTTAAAAGGTGCATTTGACCCAACAGGCGCAATTATCCCGGTTGACCTTTTATAATAAAGACTTCAATAGTTACGTAATCAATGCGTAAATCGGAGTTTTAATTACTCGGATGGTTATAAGTTCTGTTACTAGGTTTTTTTTGCAAAAAGCATAATTATGATATTTGTTTTGTATATTATCCATACATCAATTTGAAGCTTAGTTTTTGCCAGTTAGGAATATTTTTTTTTTTCAAAATTAGCATTCGCAATTTTCTTTACGTTACACCTGGCCACAATGTGACTCTTACCGAACGCTACGGGTACGGTAAAACTCGCATGATCGGTGAAGACGTAAACTTGTGTACTTACGAGCAGTAAAAAAGAAAGCCCTACTCTATCGCAAAATTACAACCCTCGCCTGCGGCTCGGGTCGCAATTACCTGCGATTTCGAGCTTTCTTTATTTATCAGCCCTTGGTAAATAATCTACTATTACCAACCTCTAAGCATTGAGACAACGTTACTATAAAAAATACGCATCAGAGTCAAGTGGATAAAACAAATCATCATCTTTATTTTAAGGTGCAATTTATGTCGCCAAGGTGACAGAATCTTCAGTATTCGTGTTTTACGTATTCAGTTCAGTTGCACCCTACCAAAATTGTATTTTCTGCTAAACTAATCAAACCTTAACGTCGTCATTGGAATATTTAGTGTAGGAACGGATAAGAAAAAATAATTGTTGTTGCGAAAGAAGCCCTCAAAATAGAGGTTTCAGAAAACTATAACATTCCCTTCCTTAACCAACCTAAATACTGGCTTTAGATCACCATCTTGAACACTGGTTTCAGATCACTTTTAACAAGAGATTTTCATCAAATCTTGTGCGTAATTCCAGCGGTAGTACCTATATCTCCAACTTTAAGTTGACAAATAAAATAAAGGGACTAAATTTAGGTAAATTGTACGTTTCCTCAGTGCGCAAAGACTGGGCTATAAATTTATGTACGGTAATATTATAAAAAATACTGTATTTTATATTATTTGCAAAAAAATCTAGTAATCGACCTTATCTTAACGAATCAGTGTGAACCAATCCAAAATTACTCATTAGATATGTTAGGAAACTTAAAACAAAAATTCTTAATCTAAATCAATTGTACTCAAAGTCTGTATTACTTTGCGATCGCAGCACATAGCTTTTAGTAGACAGGGGTTCACTAGGTGATGGTTGCTAGCCAGAAACCTCTAACCAAGAAAGAAAGATAGACGAATCATTTTCTGAGGAGATTTTGGTCTAAGGGAGAGGTGTGGACACGCGACACCATCATTCTCAAGTTCTAAATTTAAATAAGTCCTAATATTAATTGTAATCCTAATATTAAATCCTAACGTAGCACTACCTCAATGACAGAAAAATGTACTCACGGCTTTTGCAATTTCGCACTTCTGAGCGCAATCCAGTTCTAGCTCTTCATAGACTGCTAGCATTTGTTCAAACTCCTCAATCTTGCGTCTAAGCCGAGCTATCTCCAGGTTTTTAGACACCATGAGCGTGTCCACAATCACATTCGTAGGCACGTACTTAGCGGGGGTTGACACTTCGTTGTTTCGCTTGATAAGTTCCGTCAGATGTTCGGTCTTCGAGGAACCAAAGTGAGACCAGGCTCTCGCATCTGTGCATGACGCGTAAGCCTTCAGCTTACCCTCGTTCCTCGCTGGTAGATCATACAAGTCCAATTCATGAAAAACACGTTCTCTTTTTGTTATAAAAGACATCTTCCAGTCTAACCTTCTTCTCCACTTACAATTAATAATTTTTTTCTAAACATATACGTCTCTAATACCGTCCTATTTTAAGTTTAATTTCCATTCGTTTATATAAGGCATTTTTGAAAATATTTCACCGTCCTAATATATTTAGACTTATGGTAAAATGTATACGAAAATATCAAATGTTTTGAGCTGTCAAAGGAAATCCAGATGGAATGGCGGCCTGAAATGGAATGTGAATTTGAAAATTATAAGTTTTTTATTATTATTATGACACTTGGGTGCTTGACCAGTTTGAGAGACTTGAGAGGAAATGACATAATTGCGCCGTATATGACGTAAGCAGAGTTTAAAGAATAATGACTATGACTGGATGTCTGGTCTAAACCTATATAGGGTCAATTTCACCGACGTAGTATAAGCCTTATTCCAATAATAAATCATTAATTACACGTGAGTAAACTCATTTTACGTTTCACCAATAATTAACCTAAAGATAAAATGTCAGTCAGATGCGATGCACTCCGCGATTACGCCGCACCACAAGGAGTACTTACCGGCTGGCCTCATTAATGAGGCCTATTCATGGACTTAATAACTAAAGACTTAGTTATTAAATCCATGGACCTATTAGTGGTTGCCACACACTGGCACGGAACGGAATCGCGGCTCTACCGTGCAATGTCTGACATCCTCCTGACATCAAGTTAATGCTTCATATTTTTTTGAGATTGTACTCATAGTAACATCGAATAGTTCGTACAAAATGTAGAGCATTATGACCTTAGACGAAGAATAATAGTATTGTGCTGGTATTCTTCGTCTAAGATTATGACGTATATTTTGACAAATTGCCGTGCGTTGTACGTTCCTTTGAACGCTTAGGGCCGATTTCACCAACAATCAATTTACACGAGAGTGGCTAACCCAGTATAAACTAAATCTAACGATTTACTCAATGGTTAACTTCATTTCCATTTCACCACGCTAGTCTACGGATAACAATCTCTCGCATAGTTACTAAGTAACGAATGAATTGAATTAAATCGTAATGTACCCAAGTAAGATAGACAATTTGTCCAATGCTTGAGCAATGGTGCTGCGTATTTTTTAAATTTATTCGAGTAATACATAAATTGTAAAGTAAGTATTGAATTCACTTGACAGTGGAAATGACATTTTACTCAGCCGAAATTGGCGGTGTAAAATTATTCTCTAGTTTAGACATTTTATCTTTAGGTTAATTATGGCGAAACGTAAAATGAGTTTACTCACGTGTAATTAATGATTTATTATTGGAATAAGGCTTATGCTACGTCGGTGACATCGACCCTTACACCGGTAATATCGCAGTCACAGAGTACTTAATCACTACGTTTTAAGAATCGGCACCTTCTAAGAAGCCTCGAATCGAATTATGAACGTACTTTGTGCCAACCAAACCAATACTTGCTAATAGTACCAACACAAAACATGGAACGCTAGGGCTTGATACTTCCAGTATTTACTGTTTATCGATATCGATAAATGTGCGTTGCATGCTGCTGTGCTGTACTATACCAGTAATAAATTTTGAGTATTACGATTATGAGTGGGTAAATAAAAAAACTATAAAAATAATTTATTTTTTCATTTTCACAACATTATCCACATCATGAATGTACAAGGAATATAATGAAAAGTATAATACGTCTATGTTTGAATGCAATTATGGTATTTGCTACCAAAATGCATCAGCAGTCATTTTAATACAATAATATTATTTCTGTACCGCAACGTTGGTACAAAGTACGTACATAATTTATCATACTATAATGTGTCGATTTATTTATCGTATGGCTTATATTAAGTTCTTTATTAAGATTATTAAAAAGTTAGATTTAAGGTATGCAACTGCATCCGTCAAAAGAGTCAAGACCCGCCGTTTTCCCGCTACATTTGGCGATGGGGCACATGAAGACAATGTGGGGTACGTACTGTCTGCTGTCGGTGTCGATGGGCTGATCACAGTATCATTGTAAAAATACTGTAATATACAAACTTAACAAGAACGTATTTTCTGGATTTAATATTTTTACTGGATTTACACTTTGGGAAAAAATTATGAAGACAAGGCAGTGTGGCCTATGGTCTTAGCCTGCCCAGAAGGACGAACGAAAAAAATTTAACAAAAACGTGCCATCACAGCTGGTAATCTTCGTATAACAAAACGCGTACGTTAGCGCCATGTTGTTTTTAATGTTGACTGACGTTTTTCTCTGCTGTGATTAGCTGTTGCTTTGTCAATACACTCATCTTGTCATCTATTCTATATATTATTTGTCGAAATTCATTCTGTCACTGTCACAGTAAAGTGTTATCGAGTGATGTCCTTGTGTTTATAATGTCTCGCTTTTTGCAAAATGTTTTAAGAGTGCTGTGTTTGTAGAACTTTGCGGAAAGGACGCTATTTTACACCATTTCCCGTGCTTTACTTAAGTGGTTGAAGTGTTTAAATCGTGATGATCTTTCAAAATTATCGCCCGCAGAACTAGCAAACATTATGTCCAAGAATTCATTTTGTTTCTTTGACTGCGCCGAGCACAAAACTATTCTCAGTCATTTCATTGCTCTGACTGTCCGATTTACAATTATGAATTGGTGCAACACAACCAAGAAAATATCAAAGGGGACAGATGTAGTCCGATTAAAAAACCGCGTATTACTTGCAATACAGAAGAAAGCTTACGACAAATTTAAAAATAAATTGAAAAATAAATCATTTAACAAATTATGTGTTTTTATTTTTTTGCCACTGAGGTATAATTCTCAGCATAGAATTTGATCACGTAAATACAATTACTGAAGTTATGTGTTCAAATTTACGTGCCGGGAACTATTCATTCTAAATATTACACCTCGTTCAATGAACCTAGACCGCTTTGGCTGAATACGTTACGATCCCTTGCTATATAGCAATCTCGAATAGAAAAAAAAATTAACGTCAGTCAACACTAATCGTACAGTATAAATATAGTTGCCTAGTGCAAATAATATTTGTTTCTGAGTTGGCAGTTTGATACGTAGTATCTCTTATTAGTCTGTGCGTGCCATAGACATCCTGACATATCATAACTTGATTTCAAAATTTCTTGTCATCAAAATACATCAATTAAGATGTTAGATTGAAATTCAACGTTTCTCGTGTAATGAATATCTTACCTTACAACATACCTTACAGGTTTCAACTAATAGCTCGCAACGAAGGTAAAATCAAATCTTATGACTCGTGCATAGATGTTCGAGCATGGAGCCATGACGGTGAGACTAGGAGTGAATACCACAGAGCATGGATTAAGAGGGATATGCCCCTCTGTATCGTGCCGGTCTCAACTTTAGCTGGTTTTCTCAAAACAATGGGCTGCATCAAGCGGGAAAGAGTAAGTACATATTTATTGTAATTATTTCTGATATCTGATAACGTATCAAGTTTTTTACCAGTGACTTTCAATATTTTTCACTGTTGAAAATAAGAACCGAGATACGTATTTTGATATTATATTTTTATCATGTAGAGAAATAACACGAGGTGCTTTCGTGTAAATTCCATTCAAATTTAAGCCAGTAGTTTTAACCAAATTTTATTTATTCATGCATGTATTGTTTTGGCATTCTTAATTAATTATTCTTTTCATGTCGCTTAAAAACAGAGCTATTCACACACCTGGTTGGCAAGCAGTCTTTCTTGCCTCTCTAGGCGCTAAGATGATTAATATACAGTAAGATGAGATAACGTTATCATCTCATAGTCTTGGAAATGCTTTGAAATATTGAAATTGTATAATCGATTCCATTTAACCGCCGTTCCAGTCCGTTGAGAAATGTTGGCGATAGTAACTGGCAAATAACGATAACCAGTGACCTCTCAAATAAAGGCTATTTGTAATTTGTACTTGACTTCAAACAAAAGGGTTATTTGTTTGATAACACATGGGAACGGGCTGCTGAAACAGTCATTTATGCTATCATCCTTAAGCTTTATCTTGTAATGAACTTTAACTACGTTATCAGAAATGATCTATAATGAAAAGGGAAGTTATGCAAATAAGCAGCAACGGTCTCAAGGGATTTAGATTTATTCTTATCATTAATTTTCTAGCTCACTCCAAGATGTCATCCAAATTGTAGGTCAAAAGTGGTCCTGGAAAGTATTTGCACATCTTGCCATACAATTAAACAGTGTTTTCAGAATGATCCTAAATATGAAAAATATTTCGAAGAAGTAAGTAATTCGATCATTGCAATTATATATTTATTGCCTCTTATTGTTACTGTGACCCATATAGAAAGTTGAGTACATTTTTAATTATTGTAGGAGGAATTAGAAACAAGTCATTGGCCTTGTGAAAGATGCCTTGAAGCTTTGAAAAGTATAAAAATGTTTTGGAGAGTCATAATGGAAAAAGTTTTTCATATCAATTATCAAAAAAATGAAAAGGCGCCTCTTAATACGTGTTCCACTAATGTCAAAAATGTTGCTAGTACGTGGCAGACTGATATAGTCGAAGAAGCTGTATTTGCTAAGACCATTATGCCCTTTATAAAGACCGACAGTGTTAAAACAAATTCTTGTCAATGTAATGCCGGGGATTGCGTAACGAAAACTTCCCCCAACTCTTCCGCGAAAAATATTGCAAGTGATTCAGTTAATACTTTCAAAAGAAATGATACTTTACCAAAATCTGAGAAGTGTGGACTGTCAGAAGGGAAGAAATACAAACGAAGGAAAGTCAGTCGAAGCGTTTCGGTCAAAGTAAAGAGGTTTAATGTCAGCTGCGAAGCTCTTAGCTTGGAAGAAGGGGACATAGTATATAAGAATGATTTGAACGATTTACAACGACGCTTTAATGCACAAAAGGCTGACGTTGAAAGATTAAGGAAGGAGAACCTATCATTGAAAATTGAATTGCAAAATGCTTACAACGGACTGACAACGGATCCCCATGAGTGTACAGCAACACTTCCAACTCAAGATGCGTTAGCATACCTGCCAAAACCATACGATTATGAGCAGGCAGATCGTTTACTTGATGTTGAATCCGAAATGATTATAACAATGAAGAACTGCAGAAAATCGGTATAACTGAGGTCCAAATAGTGTTGTGAGTTAGAGCTAAATTTGTGTCTTAAAGGCTGGAGTCATAAAGACTTGCCTTTAATTTTCGAGTCTGAAATTTATTTTTATGCGAAATAGTATAAGCTCAAACCATTGAAATGTTTTTACGTCTCAATGGTTTTTTAGTCTCGCGAGCCAATAGAGGCTATCAATTCGCCATCGTGCAACATAGCATAACGTACATGTTATGCTATGTTATATAAAAAAGAAGGCTCAACGGTCCCAATCAAGGCTCGCGAATATTTATGTCGCAAACCTGTAATACTTGAATCAAGCTCTAATTTACAACACTAAATACTTATAAAAGTATCTGCGCTAATCGTCTCTGAAATTTTATAATGACAAATATTTTATTTTCTCACAGGGTTTTAAGCAAGTATCAATTTTACAAGTTTTACACAAATCAAACCAACCGTTTTATAGTGGTAGCCCTGACGCAAGCTGCAGAAACGAAGATCCGATTAATATACTGAGGAAAAGTAATAATTAATTAGCAATTTTATTATTACCATCATTATCAACTTCATTCTCATTATTATAAATTTATGGCATGCTATAAGTATGTCCAATGTTGATGTGTCTTCCTACGATTAAAACGACCTTTATTCTGAGGAATGAAGCGACTACACCACTTCTTAAATTACGCTGACGCACTACAAGCGCAACGACTCGTGACGCATTCCCTTCATCACGTCCGAACCAAAAAGTTAAAAAAGGAACTCTTATGGTGTGACACTGTCTGTCTCTTAATCCGACTATTACAGCGCTGTACCTCAGGAACTACTCATGCTAAGTATTTTTGAACTTTGGAGAACGGAAACAAATGTATTACAAAAAAAATTAAATGATTGTATATTTTATTATATTTTTTTTTTATCCATGTTGGTCCCGTAAAATTTTGGTGAAGATCTGATGCCGGAATCCATGAGGAATCGAAGGAATTCCTCGAATATTATGAGCACATCTATGCCGATATCGGTATTTATTACAGTAGTTTAAGCATTTACATTTGAAAATCACCATTTGGTGAAGAGAAACCGATGATGAAGATACAAGCCATCAGTTACCACTGAGGGCTCTACCAGTGTTATTTAATTCGCAGACGCAAGTCGATTTAGAAAATTATTTTTTCGGTTAAGAGTAGGAATCTCCAAGTTGATCCCATAAATTTTTGGTGAAGATCTGATGATGAGATCGATGAGGAATCGAAGGAATTCCTCGAATATTATGAGCACATCTATGGCGATTTCGGTATTTATTACAGTAGTTTAAGCATTTACATTTGAAAATCGCCATTTAGTGAAGAGAAACCAATGATGAAGACACAAGCCATCAGTTACCACTGTGGGCTCAACTAGTGTTATTTAATTCGCGGATCGCAAGTCGATTTAGAAAATTATTTTTTCGGTTAAGAGTAGGAATCTCCAAGTTGATCCCATCAATTTTTATTTAATTCACTAATCGCAATATAACTATTTATCATATTTTGCTTGGAGGCAGAAGTTGGTAAAGATCAGGGTAGCAAAGTGGAGAACCAGAGAACTCCTCAACGGTTAACGGCCCCGAATCTGAAATAGCAATTTCAGCTGAAGGTCGTTAGCAATTGACATTAGATTGCATTATGGCTGTAAGTGCCGTATAAAAGTCTTAGAAGTCATAAAAGTCGTGTATTATGTGTGGCTTCGATCGTCAGAAGGCAGATTTCGTAGTCTTGTTATTTCCGTTAACGATATCTTATCATGTGGTCGATTTAATAATTTGTTGGCGTCCAAATCTAACAACGCTATGCTTTCCAAAGTTTTGACACGGCTTAGTGCAACATATATATTTGCCCTTTAGCGAAATTCTTTTTATCAAGGTCTATCACAGCTTTCTCTAGGGTGGTACTTTGTAGCTTATGTATATGACGCTCCACATCTCCGTATCCCCTTGTCGCTTGAAACGTAGTACATGATGGAGGTATGAGTATGCAACCGTCACTATCTTTTAACCTAAGACCAACAGTTTCATCGTCAAATTTTACGTACACGGCTTCCGGGAGCTCCCCGTCCTCCAGCTGATCTCGTCTTAGGGCCGGCCATTTAAGTTTTTTTATTATGCCCATAAATCTATCAGAGACGGAAATACTCCGTCTCAACATCACTTAAGATTCGACGCCAATTTGAGTTGCGAGATAATTCTTTAAATATTATGGGTCAGTTGAGACTGTTAGTTGTATTCTTTTTTAACCAGCAAGCTACTGGACTTAACCATTTTGACCTAGCCAATTCTTATAATTCAGGTTTTATTTACAATAGTCGTATCTACCATTGGTCTTATTTATTTACCCATTTTGAGCTCTAAAAATACTTTATATCACTAAAATCCATCAATAAAAAGCAAAAAAAATAAAATGAAAAAAGAACCGACTTCAAATTAAACTAATTTGATTTGTAGACGGTGGCAAACCTGAAGTAAAGTCCTTTATCCAACAAAAATACGGATTACTATAACTAAATTTAGGTAATAAATAAAGGCTCGTCGCCGCGGCTCTTGCGTGTCATTTGTGTTACTAGTAATAAATGAATGGTTCGGCACCGAATTCAAAAGGTGATTCAAATGTGATCCGTACCGTACATAAAATATTAGTTTTGGCTTTTTAGTTTAATTTGAAGTCGGTTCTTTTTTTATTTAAAAAAGAATTGAACTATATGATTCACTATGAATGGTAAATTATAATCATATATTTAAGTTTTTTTTTTTCGTCTCTAAAATTATCTTCGAATAAGCCGGTTTGGATAAGTTTGCCCCTCATTTGTATGCGGCGCCATAGATACCTGAAGCAAACCTAACTCAATCGGCCAGTTCTGGCGAAAAAGGTGAAAGTTTGTATGTAACCTTCGGTGCAAGAGGGAGACTTGCACTTGGCCGGTTTTTTTAGCTCGCCGGTGTGGAAAGTCTGCGTAAAATCGTGACGAACAAGATTGCATTTACGGTGCAATAGTGTCGATTGGACTGGATTACCTACGGTGCGATTTTACGCAGCGGCGGTGTAGCAGATCTTAAATTGGCTTTACTTTTTAGTACAAACTACTTTTGGAGCTATGGTGCAACGGGAAGTAACCCTGACAAGCGATTCTAAGCGCAGTGAGAACCCACCGTCTGATATAAACGCGTCGTACTATACTGCTGATGTTTCGGAATCCAAATTGTTGGACGTCTCATAAACTGTAAGTTTTCAATTATTTTATTGTATCACGTATAAACAAGCTTACTGGCCACTTAATAAAAACGAAAAGCCGCATGAAACTTAAAACCTATGGCGGTACCACAGTGCTATTTGCTGGATATTTGTGCTTAATTGCACTTTTCTTTTGTTTATTTCGTCAAATGAACAGGACGCAAGACAAACAGGATAATTCAGACTCACCCATTGTAATACCAAATACGTATGTAAATTGTAATCACCCTGGCTCTTAAGGTACTATTCAAACTTGAATACCTGTGTACCAGCAAAGCTATTTTGAGGCACGAATAAAAATAAGGATGGAAACATGGGGAAGGATCTAGTGCTTTTTTGTTGGCGTTCCTGTGTGTTATTTTGGCGGCTCTAACCTTTTTTTTGAAGTGCTTTACTGGTGCCTAATAATATTAATTTGCTCACAATGCATATGCTCGGAACTCTAGCACTTTACGTGCTTATGTCGGCCCATACATGCATAGAAAATTTAATATACACTGCACGTGTGCTGTAACTGACAACATTTATTTTTTCTCATTTCCCTAAATCGAAAACCATTTGGAGAAAAACTACCAAAATAGCTAAAACGGAAAGTGACGTCACAAAGCTGATCCAATATTGCCACTATAAAAATAGTCTTCTTCCGGTTATCCGTTTGACATCTTTCGACGCATGACACTATTGACAGTTATTTAATTTCACTCGAATATCGTCTTGTGCTTCTCGTATGTTTCCTGGCTTTGATTTCGAGCTTTTCAACGATTCGGCATTGACACGGGACCGACGGACACCTGCTCTCTCTCTAATGACGACTGGCAACCAGTTGGACAATTTCTTTAACAACGACTCCACTTGTCAGCTTTGATTTGACCGAACATGCGAAACGCGAAGGATTTGGACAAGCTGAGAACACTAATAATCCTCGAGTGGAGACTAAATATACCTAATGATGATGGAGTTTATGGAAACCTCGAATAAGTATAATTTGGCCGGCAGCAGAGGTGCCAGGACTTCACTGCCTTTGCGGACGTCTTATGTTGCAAATAAAAGATGCTATGGGCTGTATGCACTTAACAAAAGATATATTATTTTGACATAGAAATAAAGCGTCAAAATGATATATTTTTTGTTAAATGCCGCATAATGCCGGAGCTCAGCGTGCCCATCAAAATGTACGCAGTACATCGGCACAAGTAGATATAAGAGAATAGGCGATATAAGAGTTTTGTTCATTCAAGTTTTCTGAAAACAATATTTAATGCGTGGCATTTTCTACATAATTATTAAATTAATCACACCACTGCGTATTGCTTTCAAGTTTTGAATCTTTTATCTTGACACCGTGACAACTGCGGTCACTGTAAAACTGTTTGAGTGCAATGATATGTCAAAGTTTGCATTAAATTGTGTTTTTATTTCCGACGTTTTTTAAGTCTGTGGAACAGAGCTGTGACGTCATTTAGCTGATAGACGTTTGTTACATACAACCTTTTTCATCAAACTTATAATATTCATGAAATTTTGCATTAAAAAATAAGATTTATTTTGAGTTGAAAAATAAAAAGTATCACTCAAAAATATGAAATATTGGCAATTAGAACTTTACTTGCCTATATTAGCTCATACAAAGAGGCACCTTCTGAGCATACGCATTGTAAAACTTTGTACAATGTGCAGATAGGTAATTTAAAATTTGTGTCGGTGTAAAATAACTGCCACTCCTTAAGAATAACATACTTCCTGCACTTGGATCGTAAATAACTATATTGTTGTGTTGTGTGGGCAAGGCGGCTGAAACGCTCCTGAGCCTTCGGTGCGTGGCGCTCGGGTACTTAAAACAGTTCCAGCATATAGGTACGTTATTTATTGCATATTCATGTAAACTTAATTTCATTGAAAAACAATAGTAACAATATAAATTCATTTGTATGTTACTATAGCGAGTGTAGCGGTGCTATTACACATGGGCGCGAGTGGATACGAATGGCAAAATACATTGACATTTTTGAATACGTGAAGGTTTGAATCACTATCAGAATAACGTCAATGTACCCCAGCCTCGCCTCAACTCGTCCAGTCTGTAGAGCATCAGTACACGACTCCACCAGCGACTTCATGATGAACTAAATCACCAGCAGAGGGGCTAGGACTCTGAAATTCGAAGTTCGCATGGCAAATACAGTTTAACATGAGAGCGAGAGGGAAGGCACGTTACGAACTTCGAATTTCGAGATTCGGAGTAACACCTCTGACAACTAAAACTCACTCTATTATCTGTAACAACTCTCCAAAACCTCGTATATTGGTAGGAAATCGATACTGAGATACGAGCTTTATTGCAAGTAGCTATTTGTTTGTGAGTTCAGCGGGCCTATGATGGTCGCGTTTATCACGCGATAACTCACATACGTGTCAGAAGGTGACAGCAGCTATGTCACTTATTTATCGCGTGACACACGCAACCATCATAGGCCCGCTCTGGTTGTTTAATATTCGTTTGCTTACCTATCCATACCGTATCGTATCTATCTTTTCAGAATTGTTACAAGGATGTAAAAAATTGAAACGTGCTCGTCTGGAATTTGCGGCTGTATTAAAAATAAACGCAAGCAATATTTATGGTTTACTTTTATTTACACAAATTGTTCCATAATTTTTATGACACGGTCGTATATGAGTTTCTTAGCGTCTATAGCGAAAACGAAGTCTAAATGGTTGAATTTCGGCAAAGGTACTTTGTATTTTCCAACAGCGGATTTCACTTCTTTCAGAAGCTTATCAACGTCGTTCGGCGTCGAAAGCCAGTCGTTGTCACCATAGTGGAGGAACACTGGGGTGCGAATGTGGGATAGGTTATATGGGGGTGGCTTGAAGGTGCCGTATTTCCGCTTGTTGGTGAACAAACCGTGGTCGAATTGGGTGAATTTGCTGGATTTGTAGAGCTGTCCGTAGTGGATTAGCTGACGGGTTGCGGCGCCGGCCGGCGTATGGCCTAGTACTATTGGCAGCATGGTCTGTAAAAATAGTATACTTAATTCACTATGATCTTACATCGGAGGAATTGATAACACTTGTTTGCAATCGTGACAATATCATAATTACAATAGTTTCTGGGATAATTTTCACTCGTCCTGAAAACTTCCCGGGATTTCTGAAAGTAATAAATGATATTATTTTGGATTTCCCATGGGATGGTGGGTGTTTAATAAACCAGAGTAATACGAGTCCTGTTTTGTTGTAAGAATACGTGAAAATCTTCTACGTAAGTTTAAATTACTTCTTCGCCATTTTCTTGAAAAAAGAGTAACCCGAATCTGTGCATGAGGCATTCGTGTTATATTACTACCTAAATGATCAGTGGTTACAGATATTTTTGTTTTTCGAGCATAAAACGTATCTAAACAGTCTTGAAAGGCAAAAGTCCACACATATGTAATATTGTAAGTAAAATATAACGACTACTACAAAACTTGTAAAAAGCTCCACCGTGTCGGGGCTTTAACTCCCGATCCTCATCATCCAGATTCTATTTCTACGTAATTTCTCCTGGACCATCAACGAATTGACAACGTTTAATTTTTTCAACCAAGCTTTTTCGACGAAATCAAATAAAGAAAAATATATATATACAAGTTTTATAATTTTCGAAAATTTCCCAATTTTATATACGTATTTAAAAAATAATAATTTCTAAGGTTCATCACTCTAAAAGAGCGTAGGTGAAGCCACAGCGTAAAAAACATACAGAAGCGCCAGCGAACTGTAGACGTTGTACTGTTGTTCTTCTTGTGAGCTGTGACTAATGTCAACATATCATATTCAATTATTCACCTAGTGTTATCACTTAAGAGTATCGTATGTGTCCTACACATTTTCCCAAATACGAGTATCTTTAAAACTAATTGTTATAAAAAAAAGTTTAAGTTAAAATATATTATTGGGTTCCTCGATACTAATTGATAAAATGTGCGTCGATTTAATATTACTTGGAAATTTGAAATATTAGCATTTAACATGATATACGAAATAGGTAATCTTTCACAGTCAAATAGTTCTTAATGTCAAATGTCAATCTTTACTACAACATTGCCTATTAAAGAGAATATACAAGAGGCCGTTCCTCCATATAACCGTAATCCCCCGTTTCCTCCATAGATTCTTAGTCTTAGAGCAAATTTTCAAAAATCTCAATAGTCCAATTACCTACATCTGTTTTTTTTCAATTACAAAGTAATACGAGAATTGGAACACATACTCGTATTCCTTTAGAGATGTATGTATTGTATTTAGAGGCGCACTTAAGAAGGATTCTTTGAAATTCGAGCTATACGCGGAAAAAGTCGCGGCGGGCAAAAGCTTGTCTATTTTAACGAACATGACAGATGACGCGACAATCCTTGTTAATCGATCATAATTTGTTAAATAATGGGCATTTAACATGATTTGATGACTTCTACCTAGCAGTTAAAAAATCACTTTTAGAGGACTTCCGGTCAAATATGGCTAGGCAGACTTATTTATTCTTAAATACACTATTATTTCAAAACGTTTATAATAATTTTCGGCAAGATGTCACATGACGTAGGAAGGGGTATCCAGAGCCCATCTTTGGCACCGTCTGTCAAGTACTTCCGGCCATTTCAGAACTGACAGACTTATGTTTCCTGTCTCTACGGTTAAAGGGCTAAATGATGCCACGTGTTTCGTACTGCTGTCACATGACGTAAATATAGCCTTAAAATTTGGACCGGAAGTGAAGGATTTTTACAAACTTTCGGCCAATTTTAAGTGCGATATTCTTTTGATTCTCGCTCAGCACAACTTTTCTAAGGGTGTGCCATGCGTTTTATCGTGATGTCATATTATGTAGGCAATTTTGGACCGGGCTCCTGGACTAAAAGTACCTAATTTCCAAAAGGCCTTTTCCTAGTATATCCTCTTAAAGTTCCATATTAATGAGCATATGCACGTCGATAATTTAATACGATAATTGATTGACTTTTCGGGATTTGTCGTATATCCGAGTTTTTCCGATGGCGATAGTAATGATAATCCATAGTAATATTATAAATGAAAGTGTGTCTGTCTGTCTGTCTGTTACCTCTTCATGCTTAAACCACTAAACCGATTTGGATGAAATTTGGTATGGAGATAGTTTGAGGCCGGGGAAGGACATAGGCTACTTTTTATCCCGGAAAAATACGACAAAGTCGCGAGCAGACACTAGTGAAGTATATTTGTACTGTTCTATACTTTACTACTGAGCAAGAAAGACTTTAGGGGTTGCCGGTTTATAAAGATTTTGGTTACCGTTATATAAATGTAACCTCATATAAAGGTAACAGAAATCGTACCTGTAACCCCTATTTTGCTATACCCGTACCGTAATGAATAGGGGATTTCGCTCCCTGGTATTATAACGATGTAAAAATTAAATGTCTGTAGAACGAAGATATTAAAAAAAATAGGGTAACGGGCTAAGGTCACTGAATTGAAAAATATTTTTTTGATTATTTGTGTGTATGTATATAAAGTTGTCGCTTCATCACGCCAAAACGGCTCGAAAGATTTCAACCATTTCTAGGACCTATACTCGTACGGGTAGCAGCGTATCCATAGATGCTTATCGAATACTTTTTGTCCGACACGACAACTGAAGTCAAAACAGGGACACGAACTTTTTCTCGTTCGCGAACAAAGTTGGGCACCTTCAAGTACTCGGTTGGTTAATAATAATAAGTGCTGGTGCGAAATTTTATGCAAATAACATAAAATTACGGTATTTTTTTTAATATCAATGTACTTCAATTTAAAACCTAGTTTATGCCAACTAAAAAAAGATACAATCTACTTAAATTTAGTCCGTCTACTTTTTTTGCCAACTCTTCAACTTTGAGATATACCGCCGCTAAAATTACGCACAAGAGTTGATAAAAATCTCTTGTTAAAAGTGATCTGAAGACTGTGTTCAAGACGGTTAAGAAAGGAAATGTTTTAGCTTTCTGAACCCTCTATTTTAGGGCTTCATTTCCAATAGCAATTATTTTTTCTTATCCGTCGCTACACTAAATATTCCAATCAATAAGTTAAGGTAGATTTTCAGTTTAGCACCAAATACAATAATTTCGCTAGCGCGCAACGGAACTCTAAGTACGCAAAACACGAATACTGGCGATTGTGTCGCCTTGGCTTACATAAATTGCACCGTAAAATAAAGATGAAGGTCTGTTTAAAGTCTTTCGTAACTCTACAAAAAAACTGTATTTAAAATCAGGGACAGATTATCCACTTGACTCCTGTGCATATCTTTATAGTATGTATGTCTCAAGGTTCAGAGGCTGGTAAAGAAAATTGCGACGCAAAATTGGCAAAAACTAAGCTTTGAACAGATGTAAGGGTAGCATACAAAAAACACCGTAATTTTATTTGCAAAATACCCTGTAACAGAACTTATTAACCAACCAAGTACTTCTCAACTAAATATTATAAAGTTGTAAAAATGAAATGTCTGTACATTGAAGATATTAAAAAAAACTATTGCAACGGACTATTTGGAGGCCACAAAATGATTTGATTTGATTTCAAGTATTTTTGGGTACATCTGTGTGGCTGGGTATCTCCAGATGGTTATAGGATAATTTTTACTCGACTACGCTGAAGATGTGATTATGACTTTTTCTCTTCCGCGAACGAAGTAGCGGGCACCTTCTAGTATAGGTTTTGCACGGGTAGCAGAGCATAATATACATAAATATATCATCGTCATCATCATCATCATCATTAACCTGTTGCAGTGGTAACAGGTAATTTTGGTACTAATGTCTAAATGTTGTTCTAAATGTCTTATTATCAAAATGTACAACGGTTAAAAAGTATGTAAATGTAAACATATTATAATGAACTAAAGACAAAACAATTAAATGTCGCAAAAACTTAAGAGCCTAATTGTATGAGAGACATAACGTACAAAAAGATAAATGGTCTAGATCCCAAAATATTCAATGGGTTTGAAAATTTCTTCGTCAAATTATACAAAAGTCAAAAAGTATATTAATGTCAACATGTTTGTAAGAAAAAACGACAAAATGGTAATGGGTAACGTTGGTACAAGTGCCGGAATGTTCAATGGGTCAAAATGTACAACGGTCAAAAAGTACATGAATGTAAACATGATATAATGAACAAATGACAAATATAATTTAACACTGTTTTGTTATTATTGTTTCGTGTATTAAGAAAGTAGTCCCATAATAAACAGTTATAAATAAATAAACAACATAATTAATTCTATCGTGAAAATATTTCAAGTAGAGCACATTTAGTCAATCGCGTTTTGTACATTTTGGCGACAGAGTATTCTGTCCTGAAAACTTTCTGACAAACTGACATTTAGGCCGTAATTAATTCTATCGTGAAAACATTTCAAGTACAGCACATTTAGACAATCGCGTTTTGTACATTATGGCCACAGAGTATTCTGCCCTGAAAATTTTTAGACAAACTGACATTTTGGCCGTAATTAATTTTATCGATTAAACATTTTGACTAAAAGGCACGTTGTCCATCGCATATTTTGCCTTTAAAATATTCAGACAAAATGACCTGGCGGCACAAACATTTTGTACTTTTTGACAAAATTACATCTCAACCTTATATGCATTTTGGCATTTGTACTAAAATGACCTGTTACCGCCGCCGCCAGCCGCCCTGCTAATATCATTGTTCCACCTTGCCTGAGGCCGCCCTACGCTTCATTTTGCCGTAACTCGGTCTCCACTCGAGAACACGTCTACTCCAACAGTTGTCGTTCTTCTGGCAAATATGACCAGCCCACTGCCATTTCAGTTTACTAGTTATTTGAGCTACTCGTATATATATATATACTTTAGTGCATAGAGCATATATGCCAACTTTTTTTTTTTAAATATAGTGTCGTATCAGCCTGGGCGAATCACGCACTGTCAATGTAGCAGCGCAGCGTGTTTTGCTTTCAAACTATTTGTCAAAATTACATAGTGCAAAGGACAAAGTTTTTAAATACCTAAAACGATAAAAAGGGTTTGTTTTTGATAAGAATCAAATGAATACTAAAAAATGTGAATAATAAATAGAGCATTTAAATGTGACTTGTAAATAGAGCATTGTAGATATTAGGAGTTCGCTCTTTTGTATATCGGTAGAATATGTAGACCAATTAAAGAGTAACCATCCCACCATTTCTGTGTAACTAACGGTTTCCACAGCGCACCGATTGAATTCAAACAGTACGACATTTTCCAACTTTTTCAACTATTATCGTCATATTTCAACCAATTTACACATAACCTCAACGAAATATACACTTAAACCTTCCGCATAAATCACTCCATCCATTGGTAATAAAAAAACCCTTAAGTAGTTATTTAGCTTAAGCGAACAGTCGGACAGACGCGCCAGGGCACTTTATTTTATAATATGTATAAGGGAAGGGATACAAGACTAGGCGTAATGACGGAGTATGAAAATCTAAATTCTAATTAGTCCGTCAGTTAGATACCAAAAATATATTGGATAAGTATTTTTTTTATTTTTTTTAATAATACAAATATACTCAGATAAATCGAGTTAAAGTTCAGGAGTGGGGGCTCGTGACGTCACTCCTAGGTAAAATTTGTACCTAGGAGTGACATCACGCGACATTTTGACTCAATGTATCTGGGAATCCATCATTTTACCGAAAATCGTTTCATCGATTATCGTTTCCCATAACACTATTCGCAGAATTTTATTATTACTTAGGAATCATTCATCGAACTACGTTAGATAGCACATACATTTGCTCGAATTACCTTTTACATAAGAATCAACTCATCGAATTTTACTTCATTATTTTTTTTGTCCCTCGACATAGTCGTTCAACGAATTGCCTTTACTATAATTTTAACTTAACGTATGTTGCAGTTACCAAAATTCTTAGTGTTACTATACTTGATAATATACGTTTCAACAACAGTACAAGTCACCAGGGATCCTGCCGTTAAAACTGTAGGTACATACTCGTAGGTTAGGTTTGTATTGTGACCATGTAAATGGATCAAAAACCGGAAACTTTAGGTTAGGTTAGGTTTGTATTGTGACCATGTGTAGCAGATCGTCAAAATGGATCAAAAACCGAAAACTGTACGTTAGCTTAGGTTTGTATTATGACCATGTATAGCGGAGCGAGCGAAGCGAGGGGAGAATCAAAAACCTAAAACTGTAGGTTAGGTTAAGGTGCGTCCACACTTGTATCATTTGCTGGTATCCGATCACCGTGACGTGGCATGACTGCGTATCGCGCTGCTTGGACGCTCACTGTCGGCGCGCCGATCATGCCGCACTCTTCCGATATAAGTGTGTGATACGCGTAGCAAATGGATTTCGAGCGATCGGATCGGCGCAACGTCCAAACGCGTGATCGTGACACGCGATCATGCCACGCGACTATGATCTGATACGGGCAAATGATACAAATGTGGACGCACCTTCAGGTTTGTATTGTGACCATGTATAGCTGAGCGTCAAAATGGGTCAAAAACAATGTGGCAATAATAATAATATGGAACGTACCATCTGCGAGTCATGTTTCGATGATAGGTAAATTCGATGAATCGTTACGCTACGATTTGAGACAAATTCGGAACGATTAACAATAAGAAGTTGTTCGATTATATAAAAAAAAATGAATTGATGATTATGTGGTTTGAAAAAAAAAATGTAATGATGTTGGTGGAATAGTTTTCCGTGAAATGAAAATCGACGTAAGAAAATTTGATAAAATGATAGCTACCCGTCCGCAAGAGCGGCTTATTTTGTACTTACACCATTCAGTTGTTCGTCATTGTACCCGCAGATAAGGAACAGCAGGTTGGTGCACAAAACCTGAGTAATCGATTCCTCTAAGCAGAAAGTCTGGCCAGCTAACTCGTTAATCTTTCCATTGGGCAGGAATTCATTGGCTCCGATAATCTTCATGACCACCTGTTAATGTAAAAAAATTATAATTATAAAGGACAGATAAATAAGGACTTAAAATATCCATGATCCAGAAACAAAACATTTGTAATAGGTATTGGCATCAGAGTTGAGATGAATAAATTAGGTACACTCACAGCATCACTGCATAGCATACGAAATTAATAAAGCTAATAGCAAAACGTAGGGAATTCATGAATGAAAGAGTGAATGAGATTTATGTATACGACATATGTTTTCGGAAAGTAGTCAATATACTCGTACACTCGCGGTGAAATAATACGGGTCAATGACAAAATCTTTATCATTACGATTAATAATGGTAAATGCATGAAACTGTTTGTTATACTTGTACTTGGATTTACTTGTTTGTAAAATGCTTGAATTTGGTAATAAATTCAAATCATGCTTGTTTTACTTTTGCTTATTTTCTCACTTTTGTTTTCAATCTGTCAAATCAAATTGATAAAAGACAGTCAGTGTAGTCTTTCACAGTAACTATTGAATTAGTATCATGCCGCTAACAAGATATAAATGTTTTCGTATCATTCATTACTATGCTAGAGGATGGAAGAAGTCAGAAAAGAACAGCGGAAGTAACAGGGCGTGTCACTTTCTACGGTGCAAAGAGTTGTCCAACGTTTCTGACAAACTGGGCAGAACATTAGAAGACCAGGAACCGCGAGACCGAGATATACTACGGCTCGAGAGGATCGATTTATTGTTACGACTATGCTCTGAAATTGGCACCTCATGGCAGTTGAAGTAACAAATCAACTACGAGAGACCCGAAAAGACGATGTAAGCGAACGGAATGTAAAGGTGCGTCCACACTTGTATCATTTGCTCGTATCCGATCACCGTGCCGTGGCATGACTGCGTATCGCGCTGCTTGGACGCTCACTCTCGGCGCGCCGATCATGCCGCACTCCGTGCCGTGGCATGACTACGTATCGCGCTGCTTGGACGCTCACTGTCGGCGCGCCGATCATGCCGCACTCTTCCGATATAAGTGTGTGATACGCGTAGCAAATGGATTTCGAGCGATCGGATCGGCGCAACGTCCAAACGCGTGATCGTGACACGCGATTATGCCACTCGACGATGATCTGATACGGGCAAATGATACAAATGTGGACACACCTTAAGGCGGCGGCTCCAAGAAGCTAATTTGACCCCACATAAACCGGCAAATGGCCCAAAACTTCAAAGGGAACACCGAATAACAAGATTTCGCTACGCCCGCGAACATGCACAATGGGGAGACGAAGAATGGGCATGAGTAATGTTTTCTGACGAATCCAGATGTATGCTCTATACATACGATGGGCGGCGAAGAGTTAACCGACGGCCAGGGGAACTTTTTATATAAGCTTGTTTTCAGGAGAAAGTATCGTTCGGCGGTGGATTTGTTATAGTTTGGGCTGGAATGTCTTCAAAGAATTTCAAGGAGTTAGTGGTGATAGAAAATGACTACTAACTAGAGCAAGATATGTAGAAGAGATCCTTGATGAGCATGTCGGGCCATACTTATTTTACATGGGTGAAAATTATATTTTCATACATGACAACGCTAGGCCATATGTGAGGGAGTTTAGTAAAACGTCCCACTTTGTCGATTCTAGTTTCGGAGTTACGGGCAGTTTAGTGTAATATGGCAATACCTACCGAAAATCGACTTTCAATGAAAACTGATAGAACATACTGAAATAAACCTATGATTTTGATGTAGATCCATAAATGACCAATTTAAGCACCTTTTTAAGGCCTCAAAGTTTAGTGCCCAGCGTCCCACTTTGTCGAATACCGAAAAAAATCGTCGATATCATATTTGTGCCTGTTATAGGGAAACATTTCTACTTTGTCGATATGGAGCTATGAGTAGTTGGTAATATAAGAAAGCATAAGCTATCTTTCGAATTATTCCGATGATCCATAGAATTATTTCTGTCTTTTTTAGCATGAGCATACATTTATAAATACAACTTTAATGATGAATCTGCGGGTTGTGTTATAAATATAGGACATAAACCCATATTCAGGATTGACATATTTTCGTTCTGTTTTTATGTTCAAGCCTCCGTAACATTCAAACTACTAAGGTTACGTAGGTACATGATTTTGATTAATTTAAAACCTTAAAGTATGCCAATTCATTTGATACTAACCACTCCATAACTTCAAAGTTCAAGTGTGTTTTTTGCCGTCCCAAACTTTAACCAACGTTTTCTCAATTGTCGCTTTTTCACTTTTGCAAATTTGAAGAATTAAAAAAAAAATAACTAAAGCACACAGAGACATATATCTTTCACCAAAAGATAGCGTATGATCTGTAGTATTAGGAACAACTCATAACTCCATATCGACAAAGTGGGACCTTTTCCCAAAAACTGTCACATATACAGATCAAACTGTAAATGAGTATTTTCAGAACGTTGGCATCAATTGCACTCGTAGTCATAACACCATAGTAGCAAAATACTAAATTGCCGCATACACCAGATTCATTTAATATCGCATTCCCATAATACCACATTTAGTTTTTACCGGAAATTGTTTATTACCAGATTTTCAGAAAACCATATTCTCAATGCAAATGCTTCCGTTAATACTACATTTCAATAATATTTATCAGAAAACAAAATACTTGATACACCAGTTAATCAATATAGCAGATAAATTAATTACCAGATTGCCAGGTCGCCGTAATTCCGACACACAGGAAATTCAACGTATAAAATTCTTGTATGTCTAGATTCCCAAAATACCGGAGTTTTACTTTGGTGGATTTTTAAAGGCTTAAGTACCATCAGGCAAAAAAAACATTATTAATATAAATCTTTAATACACAAATGTATTGTATTAATAAACATCACAAAAATAACAAAACAAATGAAGCATTCTGATATTTCTGAAGTTAAATATATCTGTTTTTTTATTCAACATTTAAAAAATCAACATGTATCTTTACAAATTAGGGAAATAAATATTAAAAAGTTTTCTCTTTAATCATCATACTCGTGTCTCAATACACTTATGCGTTCCAGACACATTTCTACTAGCCAAAGGAAATTAGCATCAATGAAGACTATCAGCGGAAATAATTCGGGTAATTCTCAAAATTGGTAGAGGGCTTCCTTGAGGTGTTCTGATACCCTACTAAAAGTCCTCGGGTGTGGGAGCTGTGCTGACGTTGGGATTTTGGTTTAAATGTCACTTTTTAGTTATTTACTTTAATGTCGAAAACATTAAAAAATACTGACACAGTTGCTTAATTACAAAAATAAACAACAGTACATTTACTACAAATTTGGTTGTACATATTAATTTTTATAGTAGTTTCGGAGAAAAAGAGTGTTGGATTGTATAAAACCTCCAAAACTTGGCGTGCTCTTTGATCTGCTATATTTGTCATGCACTTTAAGATCTGGAGTTGAGTTTTGGTCAAGTTATTTATCAGATAGTTAAGAGTAGATTAACACTGGATAACCATCGAGGACCATCGCGCGGGTACTGGGGTGAGGGGAGTGAAGCCCGATTAGGATGTGCATTATTTACAGCCATGTAGTGTGCAGCGTAACGCACACACACTCATCTCTCTTTTCCTATATATCCTTGTATTCTAGTGTAAGTTATTAGTAATAAATCACACTTAGAACCAAACACTTGTTTGCATCAACGCCCATCCTTACATGGCGACCCTGCCAGTGCTCCTTATATGGGGGCACTGGCGGGCATCGAATTGCCCACCAGTGTTGTGAACCAAGGACATCTCAATAAATATGTATTTTAAATAAAATAGAATTTGTGAAGAACTTAAGTGAAAAAAAAATGGATTGTGGTGAAAAAAAAAACATAAGAAACGTGTTTCTGTTTTTCTAAAATTAAAGGACGCCTGAGTGCATTAAGAACTGTTTTTGCTATCTAGCAAATTATAAATATTGACTATATACCGTCTAGCTGACACGTAACTTTTAAAGTTTGTGGCGCAAATCCAATCGTCATTGTACCAACCCAATTGGTACCCAGGAGGCTACGGAGATCTACGAGTAAGCAGGTGTTAGTGCTGCTGCTGGAAGTATGGCGAGTGTCGGGACATCCGATGTCCGCGACAAAGTTGAGCGTAGTGAGTGTTAGTGAAACCGAAAACTAGCAAAAAACGGTGTTAATGAAGTGCAGTGTTCCAAAGTGCCAGTTTAAATACTCGTAATCTTTAATTCAAATAATTATAGGTAAGAAATTAAAAATGAGCGAAATGTTTTCACATATGATTTAGATGAACGTGGGTGGCCAGCATGCTTCCGAAAAAGGAATGGCACGCAGGCATCTGTAATTACGTGTCATGTTGCGCGACAAATTGTCAGCTCCGTGCACTAGTTTTATCGTCTTTAATAATTAACGTAGTAAAATCAATGTTAGTGGTTTTTTTTTATTGCCTTATTTTGGATACATATAGTTAAACATAATTTACTAGTTGTTATGGCTAAGTAAATCGTTAGTAATGTATACGGGAATTGACATTATTTTTCAAGGATTTTGCGTTTTTATAGGAGACTCGGAATTTACAAATGATTTTAAATCTATAAGAATCTAGAGCTTGTGAATGTTATCGGCATGGCCCGTGCTACACCGCTGGTGTCGTAGTGCCGATCTGAATTTAATAAGAATAATAAAAGTTTTAGATAAATTGAAATAAATGAATATTGATAGTGGAAATAAAGAAACGTTGACATTAGGATGGTATTAACTTGGAGTAGGAAATAGTTTGTTTGGGATGGCGATATAAACATGTTTGGGAAAGCTGACGTAAATAAGTTTTTTTGACTAGCAGTTAGCCTGATCACCTAATTGTTGTTGAAACTCTTATTTACTGAAGTTTTCATGGTGTACGAGAATTTGAAAGATATAATGAATGGGTTTAATAAGACAAGGTTACTTTTATAATAATGACGACACACCTTTCGTGATCAGCGGTGACCCGAGAGGCGCCTTTGAACGAATAGGTATTTAGCAAGGTACACCAGGGTACAAGACAGGTAGGGAATCCTTGAGATCTGATCATGATAATTCGGTCGAGCATCAATCGTGAAGATCCTTGGACACATGGTAAGTTTTAGTGAAGGACGTGTTAAAAGAACTGCCGGAATGTATGATGAATAAAAATTAAATGTTTGTGCGCGCACTTAATAAATAAATTTCTTGTACCCTGAACTGTTAATAAATGTACAAGGTCGGCCGACCACAAAATAAAGTGTTGTGTACCCTTGAAATGCGAGTAAAGTGATGCCACAGTCGCACACTTAGTTAATAAAATATTGTAAAGGACAAAATAAAAATTATATAAATGAGAAAGAAATAAATAAATAATTATGCACTTTTGACAAGTAATAAATATAATAATATGACGTCATGGACACGACTTTCCGAATGTAGTTCGAGGACACGGACATATACTAAATGTAATGTAATGTAAATGTAATTTAAAACACCAGTGATAAATGAGTAAAGTAGACTCTAGGTACCTAGGCCTAGAGAGAAGCCCTGATTCATGGCAGTGAGTACTTATTTCGCCGTTTTCATGTGCTAAGTAATTAAATGAAACTATCGTTTATAGGTTGATAAAATTTACTTAAAAGTGTAATTTAAAGGTAGGTCGTGTAATCATATAATTATGTTTGTCTATTTCTAAATAATATACTACTTGTTTTATTCGGATATTGATTTAATTATGACCTTTGTAGCTTAAGGAATGGTTTTTATATAATAAGGACGTAGATACTATAAAGTTAGGAAAGTAGTTAGTATGGTAAACTGTAATAAGATTTCTTTACTCCAAAACTCCAAGCAAAAAAGCTCAGAGGACATTGCCGATTAATTTAAGATCGACCTATTTACTTCTTTCACGTCTTTAAACGTTTTCGAGATAAAAGTACATAACTGATAAATGTGACATTTAAACCAATATCCTGACGTCAGCACAGCCCCCACACCCGAGGACTTTTAGTAGGTTTATCAAAACACCTCAAGGAAGCCCTCTTCCGATTTTAAAAACTACACCAATCATTTCCGCTGATTTTTAAAATTTTCACAGGATATACAGGTATCTCATTCATTACGCATGTGTTGTTTATTAGTAAATCTTTGGCGATATATTTTTTTATTCCTCATTTCTAAATTGTTTATTAAATATATCCTTAGTTTTTCTATTTTAAAATTTGGAGAGTTGGTATTTTGAAAGCGTGGGATACAGAAAATCTGGTTTTATGTTAATCTGTTAAGGATCCTTCTGTCTTAAGTTATTACGGAATTAGTTAACATAAGAACATCTTATAGTGACCTTATCAATATTAACAATCTTTTATGTTTTAAATAACCAGATTGACTTGGCCATTACACTAAACAATCTAATTTAATATAATATGTATTACTTATGAGGTACATTATGTTTTCATGCAATGGCCAATCAATCTATTTATTTACAACATACAAGATTGTTAATATTCATATGGTCACTATACGATGTTGTTAGGGTAACTAATTACGTAATAAGATAGAAGGACCCTTAAGTAGGTACTGACTAAATAAACCGGCTTGGTATTTATCTCACTTTTTTTACGGTAGAAGAACTGAGTTGCGAGTCTTTTTCTTCTTTACAAGTTATGTTTTTTATGCGATGTCATTTATTTTTTGTAGGTAGTGCTCCTTTTTAGGGTTCCGTACCAAAGATAGTAAAAAAGAAACCCTTATGGTGAGACTCTGTCTGTCCGTCTGTGCGACTATTAAATCGCCTTATCTCAAAAAGTACCTCCTTGTGATATCTATTTCAAATTTGAAATATTTATAAACATGATCACTTGATCAGCCCACATGTATTGAAAAGGAAATATTCAAAAACATATTTTAATTTCCTAGGCAAAAATTAAAAGTCTAGCTACTAGGTCAAGTAGTGTATATGAAAGGGCTCGATCCGTACATTTTTAAATTTTCAAAACATTTATTTAATTGTGATTAATATCGAACACACCATTATTATGAGCATTTTACGTTTTGTTATCAGTCAAAAGCTACTTATATATGTTCCAAGGTCAAATTACTTTCCCCATTAGTGGATAAAATGCGTTATTGAATCCATAAGCGGACTTCTGATGTACCCGACATGAAAAAAGTTACGTCAGCCCAGCTCTACACAAAATTTTCTTACCAAATTACACGGTATAATTACTTAAAGAGAATTTGTAAACGGTGGGAACGCCTTTATTAGTGGGCTCCTGATGTTTCCGACACACAAAACAAAATCAGCCACGAAGGCTTACTTCAACCGCATTAGTAAACATTGCGATCGCATTATCGACGGATTTCGGAGAAGAATTAGCCCAGCTCTAAAATAAATTTTTTTACCAACTTACACGATATACTTACTTCAAGAGAATTTGTAAACGGTGCGATCGCCTTTATAAGCGGACTTCTGATGTTCCCAACGTACGCCACTGGCGCCAGAGCCTGCATTGCGCTGATCTTGTCGTTGTACTCTGGTCTCGTGGACGCCATGACCCAGAACGCGGTGGTGCCTTGGGAGAACCCGACGTACTGGAGCTTGGGTACCCCTGATTAGATTCGATGGAATTGATTTATTCTATAAGGGAACGTACCCATACTACGTGACCCGTTCGGGGGTGGGAGGGGATATTCAAAATACCACGCTTGGTCACAAGGTTGGGGAAGGGCTTCGGTTTTCGTCATATAGTCAATATCCTCTAGGGAAGTTTTCCACTTTTTACAGCTATATTCAAATATGGCCCGCAGCATTTAGCAGTCACAGGTGGCACGTATACCAGGGGCCCGTTTCTCAAAAGCTTGTAACTTGTATTACAAGTTGAAGTCTCTTTTTAATACATATTGTTAGATAGATATTTCCGCTTGTTATTTGTTATACAAGTTACAAGCGTTTATGAAACGGACCCCAGGACGGCAAGCTGGTTATGGTAATTAATTTCACTTGTAATTATAAATAAGCATGACATCACGCATCAAGCACCGTATTAATAAAGACAAATATGAGCCAATTTCTTTTTTATCTTTCCGTTAGGAAGAAATGATTTAGAACCTAATTATTAACTATATGACAACAAGGGGAGCAGCGGCGTGAAAAACTGTAAAGAATCAATGGGTCACGTAGTATGGGTACGTTCCCTAACTACTAGTAGCATGTACCCGCTGCTACGCCCAGACCCAGTTCTACCACTTGAACCGGGGCAAAAGTATGTTCGTTTTTTACTTTTGTTAAAAAAGATCTTCAAATTTATGAATCAGGCGCTTTCTGAAAATACGACCCGGGGCAAATGCTCCCGGGATCTGGGTCTGGCTTTTCCCGCGTTATAGAAAGCATAGTTACGTAGCCTATGTTTTAATGATTGATTCCCCATACGAAACTTCCACCCCCTTTTCCCTCCTTCCCATCCTTTAATTAAGGGGAAAGGATGATATCAGGGGATTATTTTCCCAAGGTCTCAAACTATCTCAATTTCATCTAAATCGGTTCAGCGGTTTAAGCGCGAAAGGGACAGCAGATAGACAAGACTTTACGAGAGTTCGAATAAGATTGTGTACCACACTATTCGGTGACTTTGGATATCACTATCTATTTGATGCTGACTGTGGGTAATAAACCAGTGACAATAAAAGCCCATGTGAGTTGATAAATATCAAATTCAAGGATTGGTAACGGAATTTGATTTTTATTCTTGCTCGAACAATATTCAAATTCCGATATCAGATGCAATTTCACGACAGTACACGTCATACTAGACTTTGATACTTATCGACTCATTTATACGAGTATATACTATTTTACCTGTATTTTTTATGACGTAATCTATCATGGCCGGGAGATCATAGTACCCGATTTCATGCCAGCTGAACTTCCAGAATGAGGAGGAGGTCGGTTTCAAGGAGACATGGCGTTTCGAGTACGTGTTGCCGCGGGAGTTGCCCATCCATACGTCGTAACCGGCTTCCGATAGGATGTAAGCTAAAATAATAATTCACTTTAAAATTATCGTTTGAAGACATGGAGATTTTGATAGAGGCTTTGAAGACTAGATTCTTGATAGAAGCGCATAGTATCGTTCGAATAAATAGAGTAAATCAGCCACATGTTTTTTTTATGACGCAGAGTAGAGGAGACCAAGGATGGTAGTGACAAAGTCTTATTGTTTTAGGCTCATTTGTTTGAGCATCCGAAATTGTATTTGATAAAGCTAACGTTACTTGGCAACAGTGTACTAATATTTTAGTACATTGGTGCCACTCTGTCATATTTTTTTGGACTGCTTCTGCCCCTTGCCGGCCCAATTTTATTTGAGCAGTAGAATAGTGTCAGAAAAGATGTTAGATTTTGCCTACAGGTGGAATCACATAAGCACTGACTTCGCAAAGGACAAGAATATACCATGGTACTTCGGCTTAAGCCCCGTAGTGTTGTTTTCCCTGTCATTTGGGACCCGAAAAATCTCCATAATTTACCCATCCTAATAACTAATAAATATCTTAAAAGACCTAGCTCAACCTAAACAAAGCTTGTTCTATATACTGCCAGCTGCATAGGACGTTGAGCAACCAACTGAGCCAAAGGTGTCGTCTTAATTAGCAGTAAATAAGGAGAACCGTGGCCTACATACGGAAACACCCGGAAAAAAATCATCTGTTCGCAGATACATACCAAAACCTTTTCCAGGCATCATCAGCACCCACTCCGCAGAGGACGAGAGTAGCCCGTGCTGTAGGAACACCACAGGCTTCGGGCCTGTAGTGACGTTGTCCCTGCCATTTGGGATGCGATGCATCTCAATTATGTACCCATCTTCCGTGTACGCGCGGTGGATTTCGCAAGGGTACCCATATTTTCGTACTAGGGAAAACTGGTAGCAAATATAATGGTTAGTTAAGTAGGATTCCATACATAATATTTGTTGGGGAATGGGGAGGTTAGTAGCTATTATAGTAAACATTCGCTTTACATAACAATTATTCTGTGAGTTACTAAGATAAAAAGATTGCACCGCAATTACAATAAAACTTAGTCAACATTCAACACACGCTCCTCATTAAACAAGCTTAAGAATTTTCGCACGGAAACCAGCTAAATATACAATTAACGAAAACGCATTCAACACGAATGAAATCTATAAAGTAGCTACCACTTTAATTTGAGAAGACTTCAAATTTATGTAGTACAGCACTCCTTGTTTTTTTCGGAAGTCAGAGATTACACAAATCTTATTTAAAAAAACCGGCTAAGTGCGAGTCGGACCGCGCACTCGGTTTCGGACAAATTTTTACGTGCCCTAACTTTATTACCCGGTACCGGTTGAGTTAAGTTTGCACGTGATATCTATAGCATTGCATACAAATCAGATGCAAGCTTAACGCAACCGGGTTGTTCAAATAGGTTTTAAGCAAATAAAAAAAAATGGTAGTTGTATAATATGTATGTTTATTAATAAAAATTGTGAAAATTTTAAAAAAAATCGATTGGTAATTTTCGCAGTGAAGCCATTTCATATGAAACCCCATTTGACCCAGTAGCTAGACTATTAATTTTTACTCACCCTCATATTCGTCGTTTTTTTAGAAAATAAAAATATATTTTCCTGTGCAATACCTTTGGGCTGACCATGTTTATAATTAATATATTCCGAATTTCTAAAAGTTAGCATAAGTACTTTTTGAGATATGGCGCTTTAACAGTCGGACAGACAGACGAACAGAGCCGCACCATAAGGGTTCCTTTTGCACCTTTTTGGTACGGAACCCAAAAACCGGTCAAGTCTGCCGCCCTATTGCCTAAAGCGTTTGACGCTTGCAATCGGAATTAAGTGTCATGATTTTATATACCAATTGACAAAAAAACCGGTCAAGTGCGAGTCTGACTCGCGCACCGAGTGTCCCGTACAAACTTTCACTTATTCCGACTTTGCGTGCCGGTTGAATTCAGTTTGCCTCTGGTATCTAACGCGTCACATACCTACATATAATTAACCAAACCGGGTTAAATTATTTTATTATACCTAATATTATGGGCGAGATAAAAGCCACACGACTCCGCTGGCTGGATCACCTGGAGAGGATGGGAGACGATCGGGCCGTAAAGAGAGCGTATCAGGGGCGACCGAGTGGAAGATGTCCGGTCGGTCGGCCCAGATACCGCTGGAAAGACGAGGTGCAAAAGGACCTATGCGCACTAAATACCCCCAACTGGCAGGGAATGGCGCAAAACAGAGAAGAATGGCGTTCTCTTGTGTCAGAGGCCAAGATCCTCTTCGGGTCACTGAGCCAGAGTAGTAAGTAAGTAATATAAAATTATAATTCCAGAAATTTTCAGATTTTCCGATTGGTAAACTTTAGAGATAAGGGGGGGGGGGGGGGGGGGGGGGGGGATTGGTATTTTTTTCCACATTTTCCTAAATAAAATGAAATTTACGCACAATTAAAAAAAACGGTCAATAGCATGTCGGACCATACAAAAGCATGCACTACAGATTTGCTGAGTAGCGCAGTTTTTTAAAACAATTGTCGTTGAAAGTATTCATTAAGTTTTATCTTTGTAATTTTTTTTCATATTTTTTGGAAATACCGTTTAGAAAATAGAGGGGGCGGACTCAATTTTTGGTACTTTCGGAGCGATTATTTCCGAAAATATCCACTAAATTTATTTTTGTTTAGAAACCACAAAGTTTTTTTAAAAGTTAGTAATATGTGCCCCACACATTGATATATTTTGATGATATAAAAATTGATTTAGTGAATATTTTCGGAAATAATCGCTCCGAAAGTAGCAAAAATGGTGTGAGGGACACCATTTTTGCTACTTTCGGAGCGATATTTCCGAAAATATTCACTGAATCAAATTTTTCTTAGAAACCACAATGTTTTTTTAAAAGAACTATCGTAATATGTGCCGCACATTGATATTTGCTGTTCAGTTTCGGTTACATGTATGGAGTGGCACCCCCTATATACTCCAAATTTCATCAATCTACGTCATGTAGTTTTTGAGTAAAATATATGCCTGTGACATACGGACGGACGGACGAACATGACGAAAGTATACCTTTAAAATGGTAGGAAATGTGCAGATTTTCATATGATACCCAACTTGACCTAGTGGCTAGCCACTTTTAATTTTGCCCCCCCCCCCCCCCCTCTTATATTGGTCGTTTTTTTAAAAAAAAAAATCTTTTTATAATGTTTCCTTTGCAATACATGTGGGCTGACCATGTTTAGAAATATTCCAAATTTCAAATAGATGGCATAAGTAGTTTTTGAGATATGGCGCTCTAATTAATAGTCGGATAGACAGACAGACAAAGGGTTCCTTTTTACCTTTTTGCAACGGATCCAAAATAATTGCAATGCGATACAATTTTCACGTGGAGTCGAAATACTATCAGCAGTATGGAACAAAGCATCGATACAAATATTTTTTATTTTGTTAAAATTACCAATCGGAGTTTTCATCGCACGTTATAATACAGACAGCATAATCTAATACAGTTACCATTAATATTTTAAATTCAATTCATACTCATTTATAATAAAAAATACATCAACTATTTTATCACATAATTAATACGTACTGTTTCCAAACTAGCATCCTCCAAAATATCGGGATCTGTTCTATATCGGCTGACTTCAGTGTCATCGCCATTAACTTTGATTAACAATAAAAACAAAACAAAACTTAGGTGTAGAACCATAGCGGAGTTAATCGTTATGAACTAAAGAGTCAACCACTCTTGAGAAGATTTGTAGTTGACTGAAGAGTTAGTAGTTAAATAAGTAATTGATTAATTGATTATCGATAAGTGCAAGGGCACTGGCCGTTCAATTGTTTCGCAATAAAATTAAATTCCTAAAACACAATAAGTATGTTTATGTTGTATACACAGTTACTGCCTTTTTGGATAGGGTTGCAGATAAGTAACTACGTCATTAAGTCTATTGTGTGTTTTATACAGTTTTTTGTTTTGGTAGAGCTTAATTAAAAATGTTGTTTCTTAGAATACCAACTGGGAATGTCGTATATACCTAAGCATTGATTCTTTCCTGTTGATCTATTTTTGCTGAGTTTCGCTGTCTATTACACATTACCTGAAAGCTAGAGAGTAATAGTTAAAGCGTGATTATGTATACAGCACTTCTAGTGCCGCAGGTTAAAACATGTAGTAGGTACTTAAATTAATAAGTTCGTGTCTGTTAATTACTTGTAACTGGCACTTATCCGCATCGTGGCATGGTTACCGATATTGTCCATTCAAAGATCCTCACTAATTTTCACCCTCTTGAGGGATGTTTTCCGGGATAAAATTATCCTATACCCTTTACGGATTCTCGGATTATCTCTAAATCCATACCAACTTTCATCTGAATCGATTCAGCGGTTCAAGCGTGAAAACAGGCAGGCAGACCGAGTTATTATGTTATAAGTACGGATTTCCCATTAATACGACACATATGTTTCCCATTTTTAGCGTTCCGTACTAAAAATGATAATAAAAGAACCCTTATGGTGCGACTTTGTTTGTATTTCTGTCTGTCTGTCCGACTATTAGAGCGCCATATCACAAAACCTACTTATGTTATCTATTTGAAATTCAGAAAATTTATAAACATGGCCAGCCCACATGTATTGCAAAGGAAACATTATAAAATAGTTTTTTTTTCTAAAAACTACTACGTCAAATAGGGTATTATATGAAAGGGCTTAATCTGTACATTTTTGATACTTTTTTATCGTGATTAGATTTAGTTTGATTAAGGAAAATGTAAAGAAACACCATTCCTCCCACCCTTTATCTCCGAACTTTACTGGAAGAAAATTTTGTTTTTTTTACAATTTGTATAAATAAACATTCCAAAACTAGAACCATGTGTCTAACTAGCTATTTTTTTTAAATTTCAAAAACCGATTTGAACGACCCAGTTGAGTTAAGTTTGCACCTCACTTGTATGCAATGCTATAGATATCAGGTGCAAACTTAACCCAAACGGAACCAGGTAATATAATAATGTTAGGGTAAGTGAAAGTATGTTCGGAACCCGCGGTGCGCGAGTCCGACTCGCACTGGGCCAGGTTTTTGAATGAAACTGAGTATTGCCTTCGTCTCTCATCTCTCTCTCTCTCTGTCTCTATCTCTCTCCTCTTCACAGATGACGAGCGATGCAGTGGCTTTTATAACAGTTTAGTTTATACTATACTTACAACTCGTGTTATAAATTTATACTCTTACAGTGGTAATAAATTAAAGGAAAAATTTAACAGCGCAATCTACAAAATGTCTTAAACGGTACAGTACGATTACTTTGAGTTTAGCTCTGACTTATGCTTTTATTCCATGGGATATTCGATTTTAACACTAATCTAAAAAAGTTTATATTACTTACACACTGTCTAAATGTCGTTTGTTTGTAATAGAAACTCTTTTGTATTAGTGTTAAAGTCCAATGGAATAAAAGCATATGTCAGTGGAAAACTCAAAGTGAGATTCATAGACTCAGATCATAGATCCCTATTGCTATGGCATGAACGTTAATAACAGCATCTCTCGGTTCGAAAGTCTTTATCACAGCCTCATCCATCGACCGGCTGGACTGAGCTCAGAGCGATTTTTGGTACAAAGCTAACTAAACATCGGGTTATGAGATCCGTGATTATAGGAAACTTTTTGAGACTTCTAGGACATGCAGGGAAGCTGTCGTCGGCACTGAGAAGCTGCTGATGTTGGACGGGTTGTAAAATAAATTAAGTGCGATGAGGAGTACCTACCACTAAGGTTACAATTTACTTAAAGTTTATATGCCATAACAGGTTGCGAATATAATAAAAATATAAAATATATAAATATTCAAATCCCATACAAAAACTTGATGACGTCATTACTCCCCCCCCCCCCCCCCCCCAGTATTGGTCTAAGGTACCTGCGTGCCAAAGATGTAGATAAGTATGCGGCAATTTTAGGCGTAGCACATGCACTATCAGTGCACTGCAATGCTTGCCCACTGATGCTCAAATCCGAATTGTTACATTCCCAGTCAAATGCCCCGATTGATGAGAAGAAATTGTATAGGTACCATAATTTTGTATGACTGGGTATGTGTATTATTTAAGCAGAATGATAAAGTACCTATCTTTGTTGATTTTTGGATGACAACGTATAATGGTTCATAAATATTTAAATCAGTACCTGGTAGTTATCATTAACTTTTTAGAACTACAAACATTGTTCATATTAAATCAAATAACAATTATATTTTCCCGTGTTTGACATGTTGTTCGGTAGAAAGATCTTTATTTCAACTCCTACTGTATACACCACACTTCTGCTTATCATTTCGTCAGTGTGACTCAATACTAACTGATAAAATCCATATATTTTCTTTCACAGTTACCGTTTCGAAATACTTTACAAGATATTCTAGTTATAATCACTAATTAACATTGAGAACATCAACAAGGCCGTAGATAATGTTTGAGTAGGTTATATTCGATCAGAATCAACAAGTTGAACACAATCTTATCACACCCAAACTAATCAGAAAGTCTAATTCATCACTTTTGTTATACTGATTTCAGCGTAAACTACATTTAAACGATTCAGACCAGCAGGATCCCCTAGCCTAAGGGATCCTGGTGAACTCCGGAGTTCATCAGAATCCCCTTGTGAAAAAAGTATGTAAAGTTGCATTCACAGTGCTGCGGTAATAAACATCTATTGTTAAGGGTTTTCATGTTGTTTTCATATACATTATATTACCTGTATTGACCTGGCTACCGGTAGCGACTGGCCGAAAAGGCCAAGAAAACACGCAGAGGAAATGAAATCGTTAACGATAGACTTATTAAAGCGGACTTGCTAAAGTCCTGGGATGCACCCGTACCTGATCCTGATCCAAGCAATTCAAGCGTGATAGGAGCGTGCCATACAAGATTACGTAAGCTACGATCAAGTGGTAAAAATATTATAAGATTATAACTTGATTGATCGTTCCTTACCGGGATCTAAATATGCGTGGTGTTTTTCGATAGCGTTTAGATCGCTAGGATCAGGCTCAGGTGCGGACGCGTCTATACATTGTAATGGCGAATGGATGAAAATTATCAAAAATCTTGAGATTTTCTTTATAGATATGAATAAACCCTGATAGGAATTCTCAGAAAAAAATACAGAATTTTCTGTAGCTTAAATTATTTTTAAAAGATGAAGGTGTCGGTGGGCCTGTAAACTAGCCTGGTACGGGACGACTAGGTCAACATTGATATTTTGGCAGAAATGACTATAAAAGTACTGTTATTCTTCGAGTTTTCAAATGAAATTGTCACCTGGTCTAATAAAATACCAAAAATTTAAGAATAACAGTACTTTTATAGCTTATTTCATTATCTTCCTAGACTGTGGAATAGTTAGTAAAAACCCATAAAAATAGTTACTAGAAATAAAAAACAAATAGTCTTGAAATAACTGCTTAAGGTTAAAAGCAAGCATGCTACATTATTGAATTCAAATATTAGTTTGCTTGCTTTTATATTTTTGCATTTAGATAGATAGAAACAAAACAATTGTAGTATTGTTACACACAAATATGTAAATGGGATGATTATATTTGCATTCATTATTATTACTTATTAGTCTGTACTTTTATAATTTCATACATAACTTGTTATTTACCTCATAGTAATATTATCGATAACACATATCGACTATTACACTACATACTAAGTATAGTACTACTACTGAACACCAGAGGGCGCTTTTATTAGGTACTATAAGTATAGGGACATTTTCTAGAATCATCTATTGACGATTTTGTTTTATTCAAATTATTAAATAAATATACTTTTAGGGAACTGGTGTTAAAATAAGAACTCAAATTTACAAGTACAAGTATTTTTATGAAAACTATCTACGAACATAATTTTAAAATCAAATCGAAATCACTGATACACCGACAATCGACTTAATCTAACAACACGTCCGTTCGCTTTGAAGCCCAGTGCCAAAGTGTGTCTCCCCTTGTCGCTGCTGCTTTAGGTCTGGTAATAAGATGGCCGGTGTGAAGTTATCGGCATACCGTGCGACAGAGGGCGCCTTGGTAACAACTTCACGCTAACAATACTGCCGTCGTAAGGAAAAAGGATGCATCTAACATTTTTGTCAAAAATGAGTTAAATATATATTCGGAATCAGCAAAAAAAGACGCATCTACTACTATTTTTAAATTAGATTAAAAATGATCAGAACCCTATGAAACATACAATCAAAAAGGACGTATCTGCGAAATATGATACGAAATTAAAAGTCGTTTCTGATTTTTACTAAACTGAAAAGACACATCTAAGTAAAAGCGTTTTATTTACTTACAGGTACGAGTAGTGGAGGTAACAAACATTAAAAAAACATACAACCGAATTGAAACCCCCTCCTTTTTTTTAAGTCGGTTAAAAATACCCTTATTTCTCATTCACCTCCATGCCAAGATCGTTTTCATATCATTTTAGTCACCTAGTAAGCCAGACCTGTTAAGGATAATAGTTCCATTTAGCATTAATTCGAGTATTGGGTTCACCACGCATCTACAAGTTAATTTGGAAGACTAATGCTCCCGCTACTATAAAATTAAAGATTACTTAATGTTTATCACCAATAATTGCATCATTACCCGCGCGAGAAATGATTTTACCTAAAGATCGATTGTTATACATGCTTCGTTCGTTTACGGCCGAGTAAAATTACACCAATTATGCCAATGCCTCCCCTATTGAGAAAGCATGCGTTTTTTAAATGACTGACAACATCTGTGTAAGGTAAAGCAACATCAAGATCTCTTTCGTTGTGCTGCAGAAGCTGTATTAACAATAGTTCGAGCTAAAAAGTCTACAGTCTCATTACCTGAGACTCCTTTATGGGATGGAACCCATATAAAATTTACTTTGACATCCAATAGGAATAATTCTAACCTCAATCAAACATTTGTTTGATGTCTAAAATTAGATAGTTAGTGTCTGCCTTGACTTTGTTATTTGACAATTTTTTAAGCACACTCATGCTATCACTGACTATTACCCATTCCTTGCAATTTTGATTTTGCTCCTTGATATGTTTCAGAGCGAATAAGATGGCAACAGCTTCAGCTGTAAAGATACTAGCATGTTTACTGATCTTAAAACCAATCTCCTTATTAAGATCAGGCTGATAGATAGCAAAAGAAGTTGCATCATTATTTTTTGAGCCATCTGTATATAGAAATTTACAATTAGACCATTCTGATAATAATATGTACACATCCTCCTTAGGGGCTAAACTATGGTCTACCACAATATTAATTGCAGGATATTTACAATGAAAGGAGTCATTATAACATGGAAGTACAGAAGTACTACGATGTATTTTTTGCTCCCCAAGGAGCTGAAGAAATGAAGAAAAGTCCTGAAGAACATACATAGATCTTTCAAGAGAGACTGTTTGGAAAGCAATTAAGGTACGAAGCAATTGTTATTTGGTAAGCTGTAGGGCTTTAAAATAAACCTTTCTTTTAAGTAACGGAATCTAATATTAAGGGGAGGAAGATTCGATTCTATTTGCATTGCTGCAATTGGACTTGTTTTAAATGCACCCAGTATTGTACGCATACATTTGTTTTGTATTTTATCCAATTTATCCACAAGTTTGCTATCTCCAGCGAAACAAAGAAAACCATATTCAAAGTGACTACGAACAAGAGATTTATACATAGTCAGTAAGACTTTGGGATCTGCTCCCCATGTAGTTGCACATAAAGGTTTTAAGACATTGTTTGCTTTGTTGGCTTTACTTATTATGTTATCAATTTATGTGAGGGAGTTTAGTAAAACGTCCCACTTTGTCGATTCTAGTTTCGGAGTTACGGGCAGTTTAGTGTAGTATGGCAAAACCTACCGAAAATCGACTTTCAATGAAAACTGATAGAACATACATAAACCTATGATTTTGATGTAGATCCATAAATGATCAATTTAAGCACCTTTTTAAGGCCTCAAAGTTTAGTGCCCAGCGTCCCACTTTGTCCAATACCGAAAAAAATCGTCGATATCATATTTGTGCCTGTTATAGGGAAACATTTCTACTTTGTCAATATGGGGCTATGAGTAGTTTGTAATATAAGAAAGCATAAGCTATCTTTCGGTGAAAAAATTATGTCTCTAAGTGCTATAGTAATTTTTTTATATTTTTCAAACTTGAAACTAAAGGGATCCATAGAATTATTTCTGTCTTTTTAGCATGAGCATACATTTATAAATACAACTTTAATGATGAATCTGCGGGTTGTCTTATAAATATAGGAAATAAACCCATATTCAGGATTGACATATTTTCGTTCTCTTTTTATGTTCAAGCCTCCGTAACATTCAAACTACTAAGGTTACATACATGATTTTGACTAATTTGAAATCCTTAAAGTATGCCAATTCATTTGATACTAACCACTCCATAACTTCAAAGTTCAAGTGTGTTTTTTGCCGTCCCAAACTTTGACCAAAGTTTTCTCAATTGTCGCTTTTTCACTTTTGCAAATTTGAAGAATTAAAAAACAATAACTATAGCACCTAGAGACATATATCTTTCACCAAATGATAGCGTATGATCTGTAGTATTAGGGACTACTCATAACTCCATATCGACAAAGTGGGACCTTTTCCCAAAAACTGTCACATATGTTGCCCAAGAGAGCTATGGAGTGAATGTAACACCCAAAAATTTGATACTACTTGATATAGGCGATGGAATGCTGTTGTATAAAATAGTAGGCAAAACATTACATTTGCGTCCAAACACAAGAACTTTTGATTTAGATTGATTCACATCAAGATTAAGATAAGTAAAGATTTAAATCTCCTATTGCCTTGTTAATAGTAGCTGATAATTGAGTTATATCTGTTCCTGATGCATAGACAACCAAATCATCTGGAAATTTTAAGTTTCTCACATTAGGTCCTAGAGTGAGATTAAATCTTCTTATATACAAAATAAAAATTAATGGTGACAATATTCCTCCTTGACAAACCCCTGTGGAAGATAATCTTGGCCCATATAAATGATTATTATATTTTACAAATACTTTCCTATTTGTGAGAAATAATTCAATCCAATTTATTATTTTTCCAGAAATCCCTATAATGGATAATTCCTGACAAAAGACAGAAATATTTACACTGTTGAATGCACCAGCAATATCAAAAAAGACAGACAGAAGATATTGATTATTTGATGAACAATGCTGAACATCAAGTTGAAGTTGACAAATACTTTCACGAGAAGACCTACCTCTTCGGAACCCAAACTGATTGTAAAGTAAAATACAATTTTGTTCTACATAAAATTCCAAACGCTGTTTTATGAGTTGTCGCTTTTTCACTTTTGCAAATTTGAAGAATTAAAAAACAATAACTATAGCACCTAGAGACATATATCTTTCACCAAAAGATAGCGTATAAAAACTGTCCCTTCCCAATTCCCAACACATGATGTGATAATTTATTTTTATCAGGTTTTAATATGGGAACTAAACAATCAGTTTTCCATTCATCAGGTATATTATTTTCCTTCCAAAGACAATTTATAATGTGTAAAAATATTTTAAGACCACCTATACTTATTTTTTTAAGTAAAATGTAAGGGATACCTCAAGACCAAAGGTTGTGTCTCTTCTGGAAGATACTGTAGGCTAAATCTGGTGTCTATTTACACAAAAATTCGGCAATCCAACTATCATCGGATGACCTACTAGGAATATATGTTTTATTAAATTTACGCATATATTTCCATAATATTGAGAGAGGTGTACAGCGATAAAAAGAGTCACACAATTTCACCCAGCTATTATGACGTTCATTTCTAAGAGTAAGTTTTTTTAAAGCCCGTAATCTTTGAAATTCCACATAATTCTCCTTAGTAGGATCATTTTTAAAAATAATATAAGCTTGTTTAGAGTTTGAAACAGCTTCTGCGCACTTTTGATTCCACCATGGCATTCGAGGTCTATGTATTTTCAAACCAGATCTATTACAATCATTTACACCTGATGTGGGACTTTTAGAACTACTACCAGGAATAGACTGTTCAGCGGCAGTAAGAAGGATGTTACAAAATAGACTATAGGCATCCAATGATGAAAGTGCGTCGAAACCAATATCCCCCAGACAAGAGTCAACAATTTTAGCATACATTTGCCAATCCACCCTTTTGTAATTTGGGAAGATGGGCAAATGTACATTATTGCATGTGTTACTGTTAAAATTATCATAAGCATTACCAACAAACATATTTATGGTAGGTAGTAGTATAGATGATAACTGCTACCTAAAGATGAGACCAGAGTTAGGTCAAGAGCATTAGGTCGCCAAGTTAAAGATCCAATCGTAGTAGGTTTACCATTATTCAGAAGAACCAAATCATTGTCATCAATTACATCTAAAACATCTCTACCACGAGGCAGGGTATCAACACATCCCCACGACGTGTGATGAGCGTTGAAATCCCCCGGAAATTATCAAAGGCCCAGGGATTGACTTAATTAAAGAATTTAATTTATTTTTATCAAATATAGAACTAGCATGAGATGGACTATAAAAACTGACAATGCTTATATCTTTATTGTTGACTGTGATTTTAATGCAGATGTTCTGTAAAGTGTCGTCAAAATATGTATTAACCTTTGTATATGTAAGACTATTATGAATAAGTAACGCCACACCATTATGTCTATTTCCACTTATATTGCAACCTTTTATAGAGATTTTTTGAGTTGGCTTTAACCAAGTTTCAGAGATTATTGCAATGTGTATATGATTTTCATATAAGAAACGAGTTAAAATGAGCCCTTTGCTAAATATACTTTGAGCATTCCATTGCACTTTTACAAATCCATAATGTAAGTGTTATTTAGGTACCTATGTATTTACTGAACGTGTCATTCAGGATTTTTTTAATATTACCACTATTAATTGGCTTATCTTTATTGGTACATATTTGCATCATTGCTTTAACAATTAGATTCATGAATCTTTCAGATTTTACCAGATTACTTAAATGTGTATTGATTTTTCTATGTGCAAGCTGTGGGAATTCTTTTTTATTAAATAAATCAGAGTATTAAGCAGCCCTTGATTTTAATTTATTTTCCTCAATATTTTGTTTTTTTAAGGGGTAAATTGTAGATATGGCGATGTGATCACCACCACAATTTGCGCATTGGTTGATGTTTTGGGACATGTTTTGAAATTATGGTGACCAGCACATATCGAGCAAACTTCTTCATTCTTACAGAACTTCGCTATGTGACCAAAGCGCATACATATTAAGCACTATTTTACAGGGGGTATATATTGACCTACCTCATGCCTCCAATGGTCAAGACTGACATGTTCAAGCAATTGTGTTGATGCAAAGGTCACTGCGACTGTCTGCGTCGGAGTAAAGGTGACCAAGCCCTGATCATCCTTGACTCGTCGCATGAACCACCTCACTTGAATAATCTTTTTGCTAGAAGCTATTAACTGGTATATTTTTGTGTTTGATAAGTCAGTAGGTACCGAGGTAAGCAAGCCTGTTACTTCGATGCCCGACGCTGGGATGGAGGCTACCAAATCTAACTCATCCAAAAGCTTTTCATTTTTCAAAAAGACCTTGGCATTATTCGAAAGATCAAAAGTAATGCCTATTTTGTATCCATTAATGGCCTTAAGATGCATAACACCTGATACGCAATGTTTTCGTATGCCGCTAGAAAGGGCAAGCCTATCCTTATCAGAAAACCTTTTGTTTTCTTCTCTGTGAGTCAAGAAGTCCACACACTCGGATCTATTTGTGTTTTCGTCATATCTTCGACAGTAATTTTCAGCCCTGAAAGGTTTGTACTTATCCTTGCAATGGTCTACTTCTTCGTTATCTTCACCGCCGGACGGCGTACGTCTCGGTCGTTTTTCTGCACGCCCCCCCATGACGAATGGGGAAGCGTACCACTATTTTTAATAACTAACAACTATTTGCAGGATATTTTACAGCGAACATGAACAAAAAACAGGCAAATTTACAAAATTAAATTAAATTGAAAAAATATTTTTTACTAGCGCGCCTTATCTCTTCAAAGATTCCCGCCCCCGTCTTTTTTAATCATAGACAGTTGGTGATACCACAAAGAAATATCTGTCAACAAAATTTGGCTAGCCAGAGGGGTTACTCCGAAACTCCAAATTCGAAGTTCGTAACGTGCCGTCCCTCGCTCTCGTGTTACGCTGTATTTGAGTGAGCTGGATGGTGCCATACGAATTTCGGGTTTCGAAGTAGCCCCTCAGATTCTAGTACAAGAGACTCATCACCGGCTATCCGGCGCTTGCCAAGTTGCAACTCTACTCTCTAAAACCTAGTGATTAAGTACTCTGTGCTCTACGGTTTTTGATAACCGTCCGGCATGCCGACGATTGTCACTTCGCGAAAAAAAACAATATGGCGGCTGCTCAGACCAAGAACCTATGGACTTGACAGCCAAATAATAATATCACTGCCGAACGAGATGGTCGTATACAAATTATATTAAGTGACAGAGCGAAATATATTAATTTTATCTTTGTCAGTTTCACTTTTCCACTGCTGCTACAACCGAGTTCGTGGCAAACTTATAAACAAAACATAATTTGCAAAATTATCCGCCCAAATTACGTAGGTTCTTCATGGTAAGCTGTCGGCCATTTTGAAACTCAGAATAATAACTAAAGCAATAGAAACCTTACTAAAATAGCAGCAGAATACATCAGTTTGTACTATTTTGACTTACGGCATTGAAAATGTATCAGAAAGAGATGCAAATACATTAGTACATTCGATATTTAGAAGGATGTCACTAGCTCGTTACTAGCTTTCTTAAGATAGTGATATTGCTATTTCGACTTCAATATCGATAAAGAAAACAAAAAGTTTAATAAGTTACGATGAATTAAATTAAATAAAAATAACAAGCCCGTTGTAGGACTCTTTTTTGCGTATTTTAAAAATCGAGGTCTGCAATAAAATACGTTTTGAACTTATTCAACAAGTACAAATCGTATACTATTTTACCATCTTATATAGGGTACATCAGGTACGGTGCCGGTGGCAGGACGATAAAGGAGTAGAAAATAATAATACTTTTAAAGGCGATTTTTTATTATTTTAAAGTAGCTGTGAACGCGGCTCTACTCGTCTAGGCGACAAGACTAAAAAAAATTTACACAAATTTTTCAATGTTTGTAAAATTAGTCAATAATACAACAAAAACTTTGTTTCTCTATTATTAGGTCCTTACATATGAAATTGGCGTTTCATATGGCAGAAATGAAAACGATTTTTTTTATGAAATGATTTGTTTTATTTAGTCAAAGTATGTACCATGATTTATTTAAAAAAAAATGTGTGAGTGAGAATCAATAAAATCTTTGAAGCCCGTTTGGACAGCCTCGTTAGAATTGATTTTTTTTCCTTGAATGAAGTTGTCCAAATTCCGAAAAAAATGGTAAACAGTTGGAACAAGGTCCGGGGAGTATGGTGGGTGTCGAAGACATTCCAGTCGCAGCTCCCTTAGTTTTGCGGTCGTCAAACGTGCCGTATGTGGTCGAGCGTTGTCCTGAAGCAGCAGTAGGCTAGAGCGATTGACCCATCGTACAATTTTTTTCACTTTTCCTATTTGTTTCAAGTGAATCAAAATGGTTTTATAAAAACTAAACTTGAAACTGAAGATCTAATAAACTAATAAATTTTTTTCTTCTGTTTCCGCGATTATTACTCATTGAAATAAAACAATTTAACGGATTATATCGCGTATATTATCTCATTTTAGTTCCCGACGTTTCGGAAGCTTTCCAGCTTTCACTAGGACTCACTAGTCCTCCCGTGACCATGGAAAGCTGGAAAGCTTCCGAAACGTCGGGAACTAAAATGAGATAATATACGCGATATAATCCGTTAAATTGTTTTATTTCAATAATAATTTTTTGTAAAATTTCAGTGTAAATTTCATTTTATTAAGAATTTAATAAAGTTTTCATCACATTTATGATTTGTTTAATTTTTACTCGAACAGTAATTCTGATTATGAGTCGTGCTACAGTAACTTCGGTAATTACCGGATATGGTAAACCCTACTCTGTGCATAATCGGTTTTTCACTACACTACTTTTAAAATTGTGATGACATAGCAACATTTGATTTTTCTTATATTGGTGGAGCATTTACCCGATGGTAATACAAATCGTTCAGAAAAAAAATAGTATGAAGTTCCGTCTCTTAAAACGTAGTGATTATATTCTCTGGTTATGTCCGTCCCTTACGGGTGTACACAAGGTGTACACTGATGTCAGTCTATAGGATTCTTGGTGCGAGGGCCGCTACCACGGATGAAACATAAGGCCTTTAATATAGGTCTTTGGGTGGCTAAAAAATATCCAGACAGCCCCCCGTCAGCTCATATAGTCAAACGAAAATCAATCGTTCATATTTATCTTATATTTATACTCTTTATAGAAAATCATAAGTATCCTGATAACGTGATAACATTTCATAGAAATGTATTACTTTTTACTCATTGCATTTACTTGAACACGCGCCAACAGTTTTATTTTTTACATGGCTACAAAATCCATGTCTAAAAAAATCGAACACTCGGTTGATACTTGACTTACCTATACCTAGCAACACTGACATTGTTTTGTGTTTGCTTTGCTTTCTCTGGAAATTATTTGTACCTATTTCATAATATTTTATTTTTACCTTAATTTAATTGACTGGCAAACACAATCAGCCATATGCTGAGTTATTTTTAGTAATGGCGAATCAGGAAATCAGTTTAAAATGGAACGGGTATCAAAATAACATTTTGACGAATGTTAAGGGCTTGTTTGAAGATGAGGGGTTGTCGGACGTGACATTAGTTTCTGAGGGGCTGAGTTTTAAGGCCCACAAAGTCATTTTGTCGGCAAACAGTTCAGTGTTTAGGACGATTTTCCAGGTAAACTGCAGTTTTGTTACACATGTGATTTGTAGTAAGATTGCGTGACGCCTACGTGTTTTTTTTTGTAGCAAAACCCCCACAAAGATCCTATAATTGTGCTTCATGACATCAATACGGCGTCGCTTCGAAAGTTGCTGACGTTTATGTACAATGGTGAGGTGAATGTGACTGAGGAGCTTCTTCCTACACTGTTGAAAACTGCGGAGACACTGAGGATCTGTGGCTTGTCCACGGGTAGCGAGTGCCCGCAGGATGACGAGGTTTGTTTTTACGCAGATTTAATTTCATTATACCATTACCCAGGAATATTGATTATAAAAATAATATATCAGTCTGAACATTAAATAGATTAGATTAATAGTTGCAATCAAGCAAAAATTAAGTTTAAAGTTTAAATTAGTGCAGCTTAATTATATTGTACACCTAGGGCCTACTCCCGGGAAATACCGGTTCTCTCTCTTTCATTACCGGTTGAAAGAACCGGTATCAAAGATTCCATCCCGGTTCTCCCAGTTCTTTTTTTAACTACCAATGTGCGTTTTTTTGCCCAGCTGTGTGACAGCAAGCTAAGCGGGCTATATTTTGACACATATCTGTGTATTTTAGTGGTACTCTATAGCTTAATAATAATTAAAGATTTTAAATTTTATTGAATGAGGTGTTGTAATTGTAAGGAATTGGCAACTTAGTACCTGCAAGCTATTTAGCGAGAGCATAATTACATCTTCCTTGTCTTTGTTATATGTTGAGAATTGTGGACTTGTGATTGTGAATGTAAAGTGAGATAAAATGCAAAAAATAGCTCCAGAATCTAGTTACGGAGAGACTGATTACAGAAACTATGAGACCGAAATTATTTGTTTTATTATATATGAAATGAGGACAGAGACCTGTACAAAATCTGCTCTGTGATCAAAACTTTATCTCCCAACTCCTGGGCCATTGAGGATAGGGAAGGCAGAGTAAGCTGTGAGTTAGAAACATTTGGGAAACCTATTGCCAGACCTGGTTCTTCGATAAAGAATTAGAGAATTTTGCACTGAACCCAAGAATGACTGAATTAGAGCCAGATATTCTAGAATCTGAAGTCAGAGCAGCCATTAGGCATCTAAAAAATGGAAAAGCTTCTGGAAATGAAAAACAAAATTCAGATCGAAACCATACAATTTTTTGGAGAGTGGTGTTACCATTTTTCACAGACAGTAGCAAAAAAATTGCCCAAAAAAATGGACGCACATGGCATTCGTTCCGCTTCATAAAAAGGGCTCAACAATGAAATGCAACAACTACCGCCTTATTGCACTGATGAAATCTTGGCAGTTCAACAAGCCTACTACCATATGCTTTGTGGACTTCTCGAAAGCATTTGATTCCGTGACATGGCCTAAACTCTGGGACGTCTTGTTACAAATGGGTACTCCGAAACACGTAGTACATATGCTGAGACGCCTCGACAAAGATGGAACGGCGTCAGTGAGGGCAGATGAAGTCTTCTCAAACAACTTTCACTCTAGTGGTGGAGTGCGACAAGGGTGCATAATATCGCCGCTTTTGTTCAATCTGTACAATGAACTGATTATGCGCATAACCCTTGAAGACTGGTCAGACGGCGTTACTTTAGGCCGACCTACGCTATGCCGACGACAACACCTTGTTTGCCTCTAGCAAAAGGAGCATGGAAGAACTTCTCTTAAAAATGGAAAGTGTTAGTTTGGAGTTTGGTTTGAAGATTAACCGCAGCAAAACCAAGATGATGATTGTCGACAGAGCTAACAAAAACTTGCAAAACGTAACACAAATAGCTAACTGTGACGTCATGCAATCTTATGTGTACCTTGGGGCTGTAATCTCGAATCATGGAGACTGCATCTTAGAAGTCAAACAATACATGATTTTGGCTCGGCTGCAATGGAGAAGCTCAAGAAAATTATGGGGAAACCGAAACATAATGATGGCAACAAAGATCAGGCTCACAAGAACATTAGTTTTCTTGCCATTTTCTTGTACGCTGCTAAGACATGGACTCTGAGGCAGACCGAAACCAAAAATGTAGACAGATATGTGGTGCTGGAGGAAAATGCTTGGGGTTCCGCATAATCGCCTCCATCCTTGAAGAACTGGGCATCATTAGAATGTCTGTCTAGTATGGTGCAAAGGCGAATCCTCAAATATTTCGGTCACGTGAATTGGCGCGGAAATGGGGCCATAGAACGCCTCATCGTGCAAGGGAAGGTGGAGAGGAAAAAGCCGCGGGGCAGATCGCCAATGCGATGGACAGACAGGCGGCTGTTGGTGGGCCGCTACATGAGGGCACCTGGATGATTGCAAGCAGGCGGCAGGTGGCGGGAAGTGGTGCGACGAGTCCTGTCAGCTGCCGAGGGTGTTACATGATAACCACGACCATTCTGGCAAGAGCGTAACGACAAAGAAGATCCCAGTTTTAAGAATAGACTCCTAAATTTTTTTTTTATTTATGTGTAAAAACAAACATATTAATAAACACATTACCCTCCTTTGCGTCGCGCAGTCGGGTAAAAAATATGCATATTTTTTGTAATATAAGCTTTGCGTCATGGTTTATTTAGATTTCATTACGTAATGAGCAACATCTTAAAACAAACATACCTGGTACCGAGGAACCGGGAAGAACCGGGAATCCCGGTTCCGGTCCTGTGCCTAGAACCGGGAAATGAAATTCTTGGAACCTGACCTGGTACTGCCGGCCCTATGTACACCTCTAAAACTACCAAGAATAAGGAACATGAGAGTTACAGTAAAAAAAGACAAGCCTAGGTCTTATCGCCATAAAGTATGTATGGAGTTTAACATACAAATTTTAAGGTCTACTAGAGCAATGGCATTATTGAAAGGATTCAGTTAAAAACCTAGCTGCCAGATCCGAATACTTATGTATAAATAAAAAAGGCATTTTTGATGCTATAATACACAGAGATACAAGTAATCGGTCAATTTGTTCATGAGAAGATTAGAGACTAAGATACTACAGACAGACTAACAAATACTGAAACCTATAACGAGAGGTAGGACAAGTGGTCGTCACAACTCGCAATAATATGAACATGACTCCAAAGATTCATTAACTGATTTCTCACCTGATATTTAAATTCTATACTTTGTAAGACAGTAATAAATAAATTAAACAGACACTTATTACTGTGCAGATTTATTGAAGTTAATAAGAATTGATTTTTGAAAATTTTTCGTAGTCAGTTTATTCTTTTTCACATCTAAAATATACTTATAAGCTGAATAACTCAGTTCACAATCCACTGAAGTTAATGAAGCAAACTTAAGCAGTTTAGTGAGAATATTGTCATGCCAATAGGATTCAGAGTCTATTTTGTTTTGCAGTTCTCATTTGAATTGGAGAAGATAAGACCATGTTACATAAAACATGATTTAGACATACAATTTCCTTGTTGTATCCTATTTACTTCAATTTTCGCTATGACCTTACTGCTAAATTGAAATTATTCAATAGCGACAATATAAAAATACTGCCATTGCTTTATTTAGTATTGGTGTAATTTTCTTTGTGATATTACCTTATGAAAGATTCACAAATTAAGTGAATATATCACTAATTGGAAAGAATGCCAGCAAATGTAGTAAAGTCAAAGTTAAAAAAAAAATTTTAGAAGGAAATCAAAGAAATTCTAGAAGAAATCTCCTTTCTTCCATTATCCTGGCTTCCATGGGAGTGTAACTCGGTCTGTCTACTTGCTATGCTTTCACGCCTGAGGTAGTTTAAGTGACTGCGAAGGACCTAGGATGGACTTCATCCCGGAAAATTGCATATTTAACAAAGTTGTTCTTCTATTTTAAAGAATTGAAAATTGAAATCTTATACATTTTCACTACGAAATCAATTAATAAATAAATAAATTAATGTTTGGAGTCATATCCACATTATTGCGAGTAGTGACGGCCATTTGTCTGATCTCTGCTTATAACATAACAGCCTTTTTTATCGTTGAACTTTAAAAGTAAGGTCTAGGGAATGGCACAATACCTGAAAAATAAACTAAATACCCCTGCTATTACCAAGACCAAGTGAAAAACCTAGTTTTCATGTGTCCTGCCCTATTCACATTTACACCAATAATGTTTTTGAACAGATACAGCTTAAGAACCTGTGAAAGTAATCTTAGTTTTTTGTTATCATCCTTTAGTTTTCAGTACATGCTTAACTTCCTATTTTAAGGGTTCCGTAGCCAAAAGGACAGAAATGGAACCCTTAGAATTTCGTCATGTCTGTCCGTATATCCCAGACATTTTACTCAAAAAATGCAAACCGCTACTTAGTTTGGTATGTATAGGTAGTGCCACGAGAGTTGAGGTCAATGATTACACAGCTACATGAAGTACTGATTGCAAAAAGGGAGTGAATGAAGATATGGAATGAATGTAATGGTCAATAAAAACACTTAATGTATATTTTTTTAAGTATAAAAAACAATAACTATAGAAAAAAAAATATATATCACATGGTATAGAGTCGGACCATTTTATCTCTACCAAGCAAATGAACTGTCTTATATATAAAAACTGAATATGGCAATGTTTTGTATTTATCACAGACGTCAAGTTGTTTATGTGTCTTAAGAAACAATTTATATTTACGTGCGTTGGTTTAAAAAAAAAAAAATGTTTAACTGTGGGAAAACCATATAAAAGTGGTCAGGGGGAACTGCTTTTCCGCATGATCATTAACTTCGATGCCTTAAAGCAACAGCAAGAAGCGATTGTCGCTGAAAAGCGGCAATGTTTACATTGCATTGAGTCTTTGGCTGGTAAGATTAACCAATCTTAGTACTTTTGAATAACACCAATATGGTTTTTGTTAAAATAATGTTCAAGTGAAGCCATTTAGCTCTTAGCAGCCACTTAAGTGCACTGAGAATATATTATGTGGTGTTGTGACTTATTTATTATTCCTAAGACCATTTAGTACCCTATATTCAGTGTTGCCATATACCAAAGCACAGACAAAACAATTAAAATTGTTTGGGTTCCGTTAACATGTAACTTTCTTCTTTTTCTTGTTCTGAAAATATTGTGACAAGAGACCTTTGTTAAGTGCTTCAATTGCTTGCGCCTAATTTTCTCTTGACACTGTTAAATGTGAACTCAGTATTACTGCCTGCTCTTCCTGTTATGATTCCCCAACAAAGTTCTATAGGGTTGAGTTTAGGATCATATGGTGGCAGAAGTAGTACTGAGTGCCCATGTTTTCCAGCATTTCATCTAGAACATATTTCTTAGGTTGTGGCTTATAAAGTTGAATGATATGAATTAAAATGGACTACATGTCTTTTTCGAATGTTTTGATAAAATATTTAAATAAAATATTTTCTTCTCTTTTTTGATTGAATTCAATGTATTTTTGCGTGCTTTTATTTAACTTGCAATGTGACTATGTATGTTCGGGTGAAATCTTGTAAGATATATTTGACTTACTTCCCAGTTTCCTATTTAACTAAAATTTGGCATACTTTGTAAGTTTGGCAACAATGCAATAGTATGATACCATCGAGCTGATCTGATGATCGAGCAGGAAGGTGGTCATAGAAAATATTAACGTTTGGCACAATTTTTTACAGTTCTTTTTAAAACACTTAGGTTTCTAAGCATTGCGAAGGTAAAGGTTAATAATAATAAACATTTTCGAAAATTATTTTCAACATGATCCAATATATTTTTTCGAGTTATTGATAAAAAACTGCATTTCTCAACAAAAGGGCGTAACTGCCATGAAGATGCGCCCTTTTGCTGTTGCACTTTTTCACATCGTATTATCGGCTATGGAACCCTACACTAAGCATGGTCCGACATGCTCTTGGCCGGTTTTTTACTAGTATTAACTAATGATACCATATTGTTGCATGCTGTGAACAAAGAGGCCACTCCCTTTTATTGCCTATGCTTGCCTTTGTTAGTTGCAGTATTAATGTGCGATTACTGAAATTAAGTTTTTGCTTTACCCGATAATGACGATACCGTTTGTAATAATTAGCTGTGTACTGTATCGACGGTGGAAAAGCTAAATGGGTTAAGAGACAGAGCTTGGTGGCATTACGTAATGTACCCATTAAATCAATTTTATAAGGTATATATTTTTAATGTCTTAAAAATGTTGTTTGTTCCATTTCTTTTTTACACCGTCGATTTGTATATTCTTTAGTCATGTTTACTTTTATCCTAATCGTATTATAAACGTGAAAGTTTGTGCCTATGTAGGTATGTATTAAGGGACGTACGTTTCTCTAAATATTTAGTGCTGAATGAATCCCAGAGAAACCTTCCAGTAATGATGTTTAGACGTCAGAATAGAAAATAGGCTATAAATTGGTATTCTGCCTTTTCGGCGAAATATGTGTCGCCAAACTTCACTTCGCAACCAACTTTTCGCAGAAGTTTCATTTTGGCAAACCAATCGTTGGCATACTATACTTCGCACTTTTTTATTTGACAATAATTTTAAATGGCAAAATTTTACTGCAATAAACTTTTATGTGGCAAATAATTATAAAGCAAATGATTTGCTTAGGTCAATAACAAATCATGAAATGTTATTTGGACAACTATAAACTTCGCAGAATTATTTAAGACATACTGCTTGTGTCTAACATTACACCACCATTAACTATTCGAGAGATTTCCCCTTTATCTTGCATAACATCTACTCTCGGAAATATAGGTACCAGTGGCGTGCATTCCATATAGGCAAATAGGCACTGCCTACCCTAGCAGAAATGACTCCAGAACGCATATATTTCTCTTCTCTATAATAATACTATAATATTTCTTAAAAGAAAACCTACTTGCCACCTTCTATTACGGAACGCGCTGCGATTTAAATTTGCGCGCCAATCCAGGTAACCGAGCCTGAACCGCAAGTCAGGCAAGACAGTCCAGCGCCCTAACCCACAGCACACACGCTCACAATGCGCTTGTGTAATATCGTCCGTGAACTATGTACGAATTTTCTCTGCACACACACTTATACTCAAGTCACACGCACACATACTTACAAATCCGGCCGCCGGACCTGTCAGTGTTGCCAATTTAGCATAATTTATGCTAATTTTGCTAAATTTTATGGGTCTAGCACATTTGTTTGTCAAATAAAGTAAAATCATGATATTAGAAATTTTATTAGTAATTTGAAACGTATCCGGGAGGTTGATAAATAATTGACAATGAAAACGATGAGAGTAATCATGAAAATTCCATTTTTCGTTTCGATATTTTTTCGTTTTTGGTGTCGCTAAGTTTTTCTATTTTATAATACCCCATCTACAGGTAACGGGTGACAAAAATATAGACATATTATTTAAAAATTCAATCGAATAAAACGATTTCAGTTCAAATTTGCTTGATACAAAAAGATAAGTAGATGTAAAAATTAAGTGACGTTTTATTTGACATAGAAAACTGTTAGCAGAATATTCTGTTAGTAAATAGTAGTAAGCATAAATTTATCAAAAATCGAGCTGCAGCTTAGCAGATTTTATATTAGCCTTGTTGGCATCACTGGCAAAAGTTTGCGACCAATCAGATGCATTGATGCGGCAGATTAAAGAAGTCCCCCTTTTACTGTAATTTGTACGCGTAATGTAGGGCGTTTTAATTTGTTTCGTTTTAAGTTGTTTTGATTTTGCTATTCTGGTGCCATAATGGATTCTTTGTTGCTACAGTTGCGACCGAGTTGTGATAAAATGTAAATTTCTTGTATAGCTGTACTATATTAAATTTGCCGTGAAATACTGTTTATTGTAGTAGCTAACTCTTAAATATGTGTTTTAGCTGTGATCGGTGTTTTGATAGTGTTTGCGAAAGTTAACTTTCGTCGAATTTAGCATGTTAGCGTTCGATGATAAGGTAAAGGTACCTAGTTAATGAAGGTAGGTATGTTGCATCTAACTCAAACTCAGAGCAATATTACTCGTCAATTTCACATAAAGTATTACAAAAGTTTTAGCAGGTTGACTGGTTGTGCACACTTTGATGTCTGTGCATTTTATTCGGGAAGTCTCCAAATGTTTGGAATGACACAGGCAGGCTATGTCAAATTCTGCCTACCCTAAGTAAAAACCCTATGCACGCCACTGATAGGTATTTACTTCGCATAACAGGTATTACGGACATATTTTTAGCCGTTGTTTCGAATAAGTAATAGTAATTTTTCAGAAAATAAAATATCAAAACACTGTACCGCCGCATCTAGAGGTGCGTCCACATTTGTATCATTTGCCCGTATCAGATCATCGTCGCGTAGCATGATCGCGTGTCACGATCACGCGTTTGGACGTTGCGCCGATCCGATCACTCGAAATCCATTTGCAACGCGTATCACACACTTGTATCGGAAGAGTGCGGCATTATCGGCGCGCCGACAGTAAGCGTCCAAGCAGCGCGATACGCAGTCATGCTACGGCACGGTGATCGGATACGAGCAAATGATACAAGTGTGGACGCACCTTCGTTCTGCAAAATATTATGATATTTTTATATTTATCAGAATGTTGGTATCGCCGATTTTTATATATTGGGTTCATTAGGTAGGTACCTTGCGTCCCTCAGAGCAGAAGCCCCTATGGCTTTGTCGACACGCTCACATCCCCAGCGTAAAGATAAAATATTCCAAGCAAACATAAACGAACGGCTGCCTTGAAAATAGGTTAGGTTAGAACTGCGACCTTTTCCAGATACAATCGAATCTGATATAATGGGTTCTCTAATATATCGGCGGAAATTATTAAGCATATTTTTAACTCCCTAAACAATTTTTCCCATGTTTTTATTTGCGCGATTTTTTTATTTCCTAACTCAAAGTTTCGCACTGATGTGATTTCTTGAGATGCAGCGAATAATCGTTTGGCCGGATACCGAATGTTCGGCGTAGCCGTCGGCCGTAGGGCCGTATATTCGGCCGCCGAATGTTCGGCCACAGTATTACAATATATTCCCTACAGTAGTGAAACGCCTTTGATGTCGGGCGACGCCACCGCTCGTGTAAGTACTTACGCTGTCACGCGCGGATGTGCTAGGGTTGTCATAAAAAGGAAAATAAAATATACATCCTTATTATGCAAAGATTTATTTACAAGTGCGTAACAATTAGCTAGTATGTATTTACTGATGACACGGGTAACTGGGCTGGGCATCCACGATGGTTATAGGATACTTTTCATCCGACTACGTGAACGAAGTTGCAGGCACCTTTTAGTCATAAATAAATACAAACTATGAGGTGTTACATTAAAAGACAAGAATGAATGGTCAAGAACATAACGATTAATATTCATTCACACTGACACTTGACATACCTACATTATAATTATACCAACTGTGTTTAATTAATAAATAGCTACCTTAATATCGCTCGGTAAAGGTTCAATGACTACAGCTGACGCGGGTAGGTACCTACAAAGTTAAAGCATAAAGGAACTTAGGCCCGTATGAACAAACGACACTAGTTCCTAATTCCATACCCACTTATTATTTATTTATTATTATTTATTAAAAAAAAAAACCATAATGCGCTATACCCGGAACGCGACCAAACTACCAAAAAATTCGGTTTCAATGCCATCGCAATATCAATGTCGAGCCAAGCTACTTCAAAATAATAGTGCTTATTAGACGATATTAGTCCAAACATAGGTTATAGGTTGAAGTTAGGTATACCTACGTTATAACGTAATTATAAGATAAACAATCTTAACTCGCATCACGGGGATATCTATTCAATCTTAAATCCTTATTTAACGTGGTCGATGTACAGCCGTACACGGAACAGGTGCGCAACATTGTATTATAACAAAATCATTCACCGCTCACTCAAAAACATGTACGCGCCTGCCCTGAAAGTTTAAGAACGCCAACTAGGCGAGTTGGCGTCGGCGGCCCGCGCCGCCCGCTTCCCCGCGACACCCCGCACCGTTGCTCTGCGCAAGTACATTCGTTGCTCAACTGTATGAATATTGTTAAACTGTGACGTCAGCTAGCTAAGGCCGGCCACATACATACGGATTTTTCATTTGTTTTCTGTACATAATTGACGTGTGCAAGCGAGAGAGAACCCTGTCTCGCTTGCACACGTCGTTTCTGTACAGAAACCGTATGAAAATTCCGAATGTATATTGCCGGCCTAATATCTACACACCCAATGTCACATCCATGGACTTAATAACTAGAACTGGACTGAGCACTGCGAAAATAAAGTGTGTCCGACAGAGAAAGCAAAGCAGAGAATTGCATCTCGTTTTAATTAGGGCGACCAAGAACATCTATTGTTATTAGGATTATTTTGAAATATATCTGTGTAAATTCATATTCAGTAAGACATAATCGAAATTGGTAAATTAAATAAAAATATTTAAGTTTTAATATTATATTCTTTATTTATTTAACATCTTAAGCTGTTTTTTTTTACAAAATGAATATAAAAAGTAAAATACAAAAAGCAAACACAAAAGGGTGCACAGAGAGGAACCTCCTAACGATGCGGACCGTGTCCAGGATTACTGCCTGTACATGACCCTTGATCCAGCCATCTAGCAAGTCTCTTCAGATGTTGGTTATAATAAAGGTTCCTTACCTACCATGTTTTACCATTTGGTCGAGTTTTTGCGAGACTAACGCACGGCAATTTATGTTTATTTATGTAGATAAATAATAAATATTACGCGCTTATTACACCTTCAGAACACTGTTCAGCTGACAAAAGGACAAGTTAAAACAAACGTACCTTAACATTACTAGTTATGATTTTTGCGAAACCGTCCTAAATCTTAGCGACCTTAATAAGTTTGACATATGGTCTTGTTGTTTTATCGTAAAATAATAGTACTGCAGACGCCAGGAAAGAAGGGCTTGCCGGGTGAGTAGGTATAGACGGCCGAGCGTAGGGAGGCCGGATAGTGATACGAAGCCGGCAAGCACTTTTCACGGCCAGAGGCATGTAGTGCTTTTCTCAAACATATGCAATGAAATAAAATAATACACCACTAAAAAAATTACACGACTAAAGTTTTTGAAATTTTCCCTTCATCCCTCCATAATGTTTTTTTTACGGAAGTTTCCGTATTTCGCGTGTGTAGTGTTCGAGTAGAGTCTATAAGCCCTTATACACAACCTTTATAATAAGAATCTTCATTTCTAAAATAAATGCAGAGGATTTTAAATATTGTCTATGGTCTCTGGCCACTTACGTATAGACAATATTATAAATTTAGTCATCAATATATGAACCATACAGATTTGTGTTCTTAATAGCAGTTGGTGTGTAATAGACATTAACGCGGATATTTTTGGTCCAATAACCATTCAGCCACTAGAAAAAAAACCATACTATTATTATAAATGCGAAAATGTGTTTGTCTGTCTGTCTGTCTGTCTGTTACCTCTTCACGCTTAAACCGCTGAACCGATTTGGATGAAATTTGGTATGGAGATAGTTTGAGTCCCGAGGAAGGACATAGGCTACTTTTTATCCCGGAAAATACCCTTATCCACGATAAACGAATTTAACACGGACAAAGTCGCGGGCAAAAGCTAGTAAAAGTTATAATTCAGCTGTTCAGCCTGTGCATGACACAGACGCCATGTTTACATTAAAATTAAATAAAAATACTTCCCGGCCTAGCCCTTCCATTTTGTATGAAATTCCTTTACATTTCTCTCAGGTTGTTCCGCCCGAAACGGGATACTTTGAAGCCGGTTTTAACGCACGTAATGACGACATTTCATTGCATGTTTGAGAAAAACCAATTGTTCGTTACCTGTGAAATGTTATTCCGTAATTTGTGAAGCTTTCGCTTTTACATCCCTTCACACTACATATACTGACCATATTTAGCTTATTTCAAGTACCTTGATGCCATGAGACAATAATATTGTCTCCATTGACATACTATGTCAACGTTAAATTTACTACTATGTTTAATGCAATATCGTGTTTAATCAGTAAACAATGTTGATATCTTAAACATTTACAAATTAGCTAAAAGCTAACTTGTTCCTAATATAAATGTAGTCCTAGTTAGTATAAGTAGGTAATTATGTCCACTATACTTTAAATTATTTAATACCAGAATGTTACACTTTTTTACATTGGCAACTTGTGCGAGTGCGGAGTGAGACACCGTCCTCAGGTTTGATGCTCTTGCTCGGACCGCATTCTTTATTCTCTTACTACCACAGCATTGTAGACTGTCTTGCTTGGTGATATGTTTCAATTTTGATTGGCTAAGAAAAGTCAGTACTCAATCTAGTGTAGTTATTAAATCCATGATCACATCTTGAATTTTTAGTCTATGACAATTGACGCAACATGGCGTCCGCTAAATATTTTACTCGAAATTAAGTTATTATTAAGTTTTAAAGTGATGGGGCGGCGTCTTCTCTATACGTAGTAATAATAGCTCAATGCTCATTTACGTCAGTGCGGTTGAAATTTTGCTCGCGATAAGTAAACTGCGGCACCTCGCAAAAAAGAAATTAATGAATGCGTGAGTTTATAGTGATTTTTGTGTTGCTTCTAGTGAGAGCGACTCACAATTACGTAAACGTGTTCTTGCTGCACGTAGAAAAATTACCATTAAAAGATCTCCTATTTGGAAGTATTTTGATTTGGAAGGCGGTAAATATGCTGTATGCAAAGTTTGCCTCACAAAATTGTCGCGAGGGGGCGAAGGCAAAAAGGCAGGAAGAACAACATTGATAGGTCATCTGAAATCCATATATCCGGATAAACATTCCGAATTTTTTCTTTGAACACTTGTTAATTTACTATTCGGTATTCGGCGGAATACCGAATAGTGGCCGAATATTTGCTGCATCTCTAATTATTTCCCCAAATAATGATTAGGTAAATTATTACTTTTTGTTTTACAAATATCATGATAATAATCACAATTTTTGCAATTTATTAGTGGATCACTCCACTAGTGTTATTATTATAAACAAAGATCAGAAACAAATGAAAAAATTTTTCGACGATACTGGACTTGAACCAGTGCCTTGAGCCAGACCGGGGCAGCACGCTCTACCATCTGAGCTAATCGTCCACACCAGTAGTCGACGAATTTTGTCATCTGTTCTTGCTTACTACTGGTGTGGACGATTAGCTCAGATGGTAGAGCGTGCTGCCCCGGTCTGGCTCAAGGCACTGGTTCAAGTCCAGTATCGTCGAAAAATTTTTTCATTTGTTTCTGATCTTTGTTTATAATAATAACACTAGTGGAGTGATCCACTAATAAATTGCAAAAATTGTGATTATTATCATGATATTTGTAAAACAAAAAGTACAGTCTTGATAATAGCGCCACCTCTCGCCGAGCAATGGTACCTGTAAAGGTATCTGCTCGGGGTGAAAGTAACTTCATAGTTCTTCACTAGGCGGCGCTAACAGCTAAAGAGTCGGATGCACCATACAGAGATCCATAAGCAAGAACAGATGACAAAATTCGTCGACTACTGGTGTGGACGATTAGCTCAGATGGTAGAGCGTGCTGCCCCGGTCTGGCTCAAGGCACTGGTTCAAGTCCAGTATCGTTGAAATTTTTTTTCATTTGTTTCTGATCTTTGTTTATAATAATAACACTAGTGGAGTGATCCACTAATAAATTGCAAAAATTGTGATTATTATCATGATATTTGTAAAACAAAAAGTACAGTCTTGATAATAGCGCCACCTCTCGCCCAGCAATGGTACCTGTAAAGGTATCTGCTCGGGGTGAAAGTAACTTCATAGTTCTTCACTAGGCGGCGCTAACGGCTAAAGAGTCGGATGCACCATACAGAGATCCATAAGCAAGAACAGATGACAAAATTCGTCGACTACTGGTGTGGACGATTAGCTCAGATGGTAGAGCGTGCTGCCCCGGTCTGGCTCAAGGCACTGGTTCAAGTCCAGTATCGTCGAAAAATTTTTTCATTTGTTTCTGATCTTTGTTTATAATAATAACACTAGTGGAGTGATCCACTAATAAATTGCAAAAATTGTGATTATTATCATGATATTTGTAAAACAAAAAGTACAGTCTTGATAATAGCGCCACCTCTCGCCGAGCAATGGTACCTGTAAAGGTATCTGCTCGGGGTGAAAGTAACTTCATAGTTCTTCACTAGGCGGCGCTAACAGCTAAAGAGTCGGATGCACCATACAGAGATCCATAAGCAAGAACAGATGACAAAATTCGTCGACTACTGGTGTGGACGATTAGCTCAGATGGTAGAGCGTGCTGCCCCGGTCTGGCTCAAGGCACTGGTTCAAGTCCAGTATCGTTGAAAATTTTTTTCATTTGTTTCTGATCTTTGTTTATAATAATAACACTAGTGGAGTGATCCACTAATAAATTGCAAAAATTGTGATTATTATCATGATATTTGTAAAACAAAAAGTACTGTCTTGATAATAGCGCCACCTCTCGCCGAGCAATGGTACCTGTAAAGGTATCTGCTCGGGGTGAAAGTAACTTCATAGTTCTTCACTAGGCGGCGCTAACGGCTAAAGAGTCGGATGCACCATACAGAGATCCATAAGCAAGAACAGATGACAAAATTCGTCGACTACTGGTGTGGACGATTAGCTCAGATGGTAGAGCGTGCTGCCCCGGTCTGGCTCAAGGCACTGGTTCAAGTCCAGTATCGTCGAAAATTTTTTTCATTTGTTTCTGATCTTTGTTTATAATAGGTAAATTATTGTTATGCAAATTTTTACCTGGGATTTGCTTAAGATGACATTTATGTATTCGTCAATACCATACTTTTAGCAACATATTGAATGGCATTATAAAATCTAACCTCGTTCGTTAGAATGCAAGGTTCAACTTGTAGTATGATTGTATTTCATGATGTGGGCAGGCTGATGCATTGTATAGCCAAATTATGAGGGTATTACTTTTGTTTACATACCTATTTCGTTGCTCAGTACCTATAGCATTAGTCCAGTACGCGAAGTGTTTTGAACTTCAATAACATACAAGTGCGTGATTTTTTGTAGTCATTTAGAGTATATTGAGTACTGATGGACAAAAATATTTCTAACGGATCCTAAGTGTGCTTTAGGTATTAAAAAAGTTTTTGTAAGCAACCTCTGTAAATCCTAGAAAAAAATATCCAAATGTATTTTGTATGCACAAGGGCATCGCAAATTAACTGTTTTAACATTCTGTATTATTTTCTAACAGTTTTGTCGAGTGATTATGTCAGTGCAATACGAAACGAGTGAAAAGATTATAAAAGTATTTTCTTCTGTTTCCGCGATTATTCCTCATTGAAATAAAACAATTTAACGGATTATATTGCGTATGTTATCTCATTTTAGTTCCCGACGTTTCGGAAGCTTTCCAGCTTTCCATGGTCACGGGTGGACTGAGAAAAGATGTATTTTCCTCTGTCAAAGTTACAATTTGTGCAAACTACCCATTTTTTGAAAAAACACAAGTAAAGGTGTACATACATGCCAGATGGGCCTAAGCTGTAAAGACAGTTACACATGTGCCAGAAGGGCTTAATTATTTTATTCTAATAATTTACCAAGCAGCATTTCACAAATGAGGCGTACTGAGGAGAAAAGAAACGCTGCAAAGAAAAACTCCCAGGCTACCTCATTACTAATTATAATATTTAAAAAACAGAGACTATTAAACTACTTTTAAACAGATAAGATATTTTACACCGTTCGGAAATTAAGGTTTTGCAGTCCTGTGTCTCGCTTGTTCCTTGATGAGATGTATTACAGGATCCCAAGCTGGTGGTAGTGACAATCCATCTTCTCTATTGAAATCAGGATGCTTTTTAATCTCAATAGCCTCGCGTAGCATCCTGGGAAAATATCATTTTTCTTTGGCAAGGATTTGGCAAGGTTTATCAAACTTAATTGAGTGGTTTGGTTTGTCAATGACATGTTCACAGACTGCAGACCTATTACACCGACGGTGCTTGACATCTGCTATGTGCTCCTTCACCCGGGTTGATACACTGCGTTTCGTTTGACCAATGTATGAAAGACCACACTCGCAGTCCAGCTTATAAATGCCTGCACTCTGCAATGGGGTGCTACTCTTCATGGGTCTAAGGTATTGAGACACCTTCTTCAACGGCTTGAAATATGTTTTTATAGAAGCACGCTTTAAGATGTTTCCGATCTTGTCTGTGACCCCTTTCACATATGGTAATACGGCAGGTTTACGCTCGACTGTTGGTTTCTTCATACTGGGATTCTGCTTGGAACGTGGTATCTGGAGCTCGTGGGCTCGAAGCGCACTTTTGACATTCTGTAACTCAGCAGTCAGATGTTGATTGTCGCAGGGACCCCTGGCTCTCTGAAACAAAGATTTACCCACTGTAGCAAGTTGACAGGGATGGTGGTGAGATTTGCCATTCAAATACCTATCTGTATGCGTAGGTTTCCTATATACAGTATGACCTATGTCATTTTTAGGACCTCTAATTACTATCACATCTAAGAATGCAAGTGAATTTAGATTTTCCAACTCCATAGTGAATTTAATTTTACTATGCATGGAGTTCAGATGGTCTAGGAAAGCTGAAACACTAGATCTAGGTAAAATAGTAAAGGTATCATCTACGTATCTTTTAAAGATCCTCGGCTTGACAGGTGCCAGTGAAAGCGCTCTCTCCTCGAAGTCTTCCATGAAAATACCGGCGACGACAGGAGACACCGGAGACCCCATTGCCACACCATTGTATCGTTCAGTCGTACGAGGCAGGAAAATTCTAGAAAAACGCACAGTTGTGTACAGCCATCCATCTAAGTGGTGAGGATGGAAATATTGTCGCGTAGGACGAAGGCGGAAAGATGCAGCTGGGATCAACCCGAACAATTCCTCGGAACACTCTCCCGTTATACAAGCGATAAAAAATGGAGAGCGAGGCTACATCTCTACGCAGTGTCAAGGAGTCAAGCTGATCTGAAATACGCTGGCAACCGACGATACGAGTCGCTCTCCATTGAATGCGGTCTAGAGGGAGAAGCTGGTACTGTGGAGCCCCAGCCCACAGATGAGAATAGTATTCCATGTGCGGGCGGACCTGTGCCTTGTAAAGCTGTAGGAGGTGGGCCGGAGTAAAATACTGTCTCTGTATTGAATTCATTCCGTCAACTGATTGCGTTTGTTATGTTTTGATGTGTTCTATTTTACGATTTAGTACCAGTATAATAAGGAAGATGACTAAATTTTAAAAATAAGTCCATCTTGTAGATTAATAAAAATATTGGACACGTATTTTTTCTTTTTTTACTTACTCGAAAAATAAAGGCACACTGAGTCAACATGTCGCATGACGTCACTCTTAAGTACAAATTTTACTTAGGAGTGACGTCACGAGCCCCCACTCCTAAACTTAAACGCGATTTATCTGAGTATTTTTTTATTATTATGTAAAAACAAAAAAATACGTGTCCAATATTTTTGTATTATCTAACTGACGGACTAATTAGAATTGTGATTTTCATACCCAGTCATCACGCCTTTATATCAAGGTGCTCTGTGTTTATTATTATTACGAACCGGTAGTCTTTGAGGCGTTGTTTATTTCGGGGATTTGTTATTTTGTTTTGTATGTTATTGTTTGTGTTATTTGACATTGATCTCGGTGTTTTGGGCGGTGGCGATGATGGTGGTGGTATTTGGTGGTGTTAATGTTGATGATGGTGGTGATGTTGGTGGTGATGATGGTGGTGATGGTGATGATGGTAATGGTGGTGAGGAGTGATCACCACCATCATCACCACCACAACCATCACTACCATCATCACCGCCACCACCATCCACTACCATCCGCCACCATCACTATCACTATAACCATCACCATCGCCACCATTATCACCATCAACACCACCACTACCTCCATGATCATCATCATCATCATCATCATCATCATCATCACCATCAACACCATCACTATCACCACCACCATCATCCACTACCATCCACCACTGTCACCATCATCACCACCACCACCATCACCACCATCATCATCACCACCATCATCACCATTCACGCCACCACCACCACCATCATCATCATCACCATCAACACCGTCAGCACCACCACCATCATCCACCACCACCATATACCAATAATCATCCAATCCTGAATACCAGTAGATACCCCCGGGGTCCATCAGAATCTGGAAAATGGTTGACAGTCCGGAAGGTCTTTATATCCTTCTGAATCCATAATTTAAAATAGGCACAAACAAAAATCTTTCTATTGACACAACACATAATTTCAGCAAGCAGCAAGGACAAAAAACAAACTGGAATAAAGTAGCCTCAAAACAAGCGCCACCATACTGCAAAAGTTCACAACTAAACAATGCGCGATACGACGAGTCGAGAGAGAGCAACTAATATATGTATACTAGATGGCGCGCGCGCTCCAAGTATTACGTTCGGGCCGAACGAGCAAGGTCATTTCCCCATCTCTTCGCCTTAAACTACGCCAACACCGCCCAATTCTTAGAAATGATACAAAAGACAATGTTAATATTACCCTATCTTACTCTTGTACCCTATCTTGGTTCAATAATATTTCTGATTATTTGATTGTTCATACGGTGTATTATTAGTACTTTTATTAACGTAGCAACTTTTTAGGGTTCCCTAGTCAACTAGGAACTCCTATAGTTTCGCCATGCCCGTCTGTCCGTCCGCAGCTTAGCTCCGTGATCAGTATCTGTGTGTATCACGCTGACAAAACGGTAAAATAAAATTTTTTTTTTTTCTTTTTCGGGTACCTACCCTCTCTTACACCTTAAGTGGGGGTCAATTTTTTTTTCGTTTGAACACTAGTGTGTGGGGTGTTGTTGAACAGGTCTTTAAGAAATAATAGGGGTCTCCAAACATTACTTTTTGATAAAGACAGCAGTTTTGTAAATATTCGTTCCGGAAATCCTAAAAATAACGTCCCCTCTCTCTCCCCCTAGAGAGGCTTTTCAACCACGCGTCTAAAAATTATGAAAAAAATCATGAATATGTGGCTTAATAAATAAGTAATTTCAATTGAAACTATATTGAATAAAATCGGTCGAGCCGTTTTTGATTTATTGCCAAAAAACTGCGCATCTCAGCTAAAGGACGTAAGTGCCGTGGAGATACGCTCTTTTGCTAGTACACTTTTTTATATCGTATTTTGTTCATCTGCAGTGCTTTTTTTGTATGAACGGCTGCGGAACCCAACACTGAGCATGGTTCGACATACTCTTGGCCGTTTTTTTGTGTATTCTGCTAATTCCGAAAGGTTTTAAAAGAGTTGACATTGCGTCTTTTTTAATTTATCATACTAAAAATTAGGTTAATATTTAATTGACGAAATGAATTGGTTCTTGGATATATATAATCTAAACCATGACTTTATGGTTGTTTACAAATATTATCCCATAATGTAACTAAATAGGTTTGAAAAGTTTGTTTTATTCGCATTTCACCGGTTCAATTCCGAATTATATTTGGCTAATTCCGAACGTCATTCTAACGCGAGCTTTATTTGCTGTAGGTTAAGAAACATTCATTTTTCATTCGGATCTTCACTCCCAAAAATGTTTATTGTTATTGGTCATTAGTTATTTTAGACCTACGCGACAGGGAGTGGTGCTCCAAAATTACTAGGGTACTTAATTTGTGCAAATAATATGAGGGTCTTATCTCGACTGTAAACTTTCTTTTTTTTTGCCCGCTGAACCCCGATTTTTTTTTATCTACAGCAGAATCTCGCATCTATTATGCTCGCTTGTATATTATGACTTCGTGTATTAGCTTTTTTCAGGTTTGTATCCATTAAAATGTCATATACAAACTTTAGTTTGTAAGCGTTTTTTAAGTTTATATACTCATTAAAATTTCATATACAGGGTGTTCCAAATAGTGACCCAATTTTTAAAAAATATTTCTCGCACCTAGGTGTATCCGAAAATACCCCATGTATATTAAGCGATTTTTCATAGGTTAGAAGTTACATTTTTTAAAGGTGTAATTTTGAAATTTCTACCGGAGTGGCTGAAAAAATTATAACATTATTAAAAAAGATTTCCTTAACAAAATTCTGCAACGTGCTTCTTATATTACTCTCCAATACTTAAAATAATCAACAGCTTTTGATACAAATAAGTAAAAAAAAACCATTTTCAAAAAGGGAATTTTTGGATACACCTGGGTGCGAGAAATCTAAAAAATATATTGGGTCACTATTTGGACCTTCCTGTATACACCTTAGGTTGTAAACTTTTTTCAGGCTTATACACATTAAAAATATATACCTTAGTTTGCTGGCTTTTGAAAGGTTTTTTTTAACACATAAAAAAATCATATGTACAACTTAGTTTGTAAGTTTTGTGTCAGATATTGTATTTATGATATGTTTCCCTACACTACACAAAAAATACTACCCTTAAAACTTCGTTTATTTTGGTGCAGTTTTTATACACCTTAGGTTGTAAACTTTTTTCAGGCTTATACACATTAAAAATTTATATATATATATATATATATACACCTTAGTTTGCTGGCTTTTGAAAGGTTTTTTTTACACATAAAAAAATCATATGTACAACTTAGTTTGTAAGTTTTGTTTCAGATATTGTATTTATGATATGTTTCCCTACACTACACAAAAAATACTACCCTTAAAACTTCGTTTATTTTGGTGCAGGTTTTTAAGCTTACTTAAGTGAACATAGCAATCATATGGTACTCATGTAACTCATGCCATGTGGGTCCGGTAAAGTTTTGTTTTTATTTTGTAAAAAGTTTTTCTTTACAAAATAAAGACAAAAGTCCTAAATATTCAAAGGTGGCTATTTAAAATTTGGGAAGGCATTACATGTACCGTAAAATGTGGCAACGTTACCCGACCCGTGGCAAGATTACCGTATGATTGGTATATTAAGTTGGCTTTGGCTATCTTAAAAAACTGACCGAAAATAAACTAAGTTTTAATGTTTTTTTTTTTGTATAGTGTAGGTAGGACATTTCTTATTATTTAACGACACGTTTGGCTCAGTGGGTTGCACAACGGCCTACGAAGCTGGCGGTTCCGGGTTCGAATCCCGGCCAGGGCAAGTGTTTGTGTGATGAGCACGAATGTTTGTTGCTGGTTCTTTGATGTATTATATGTATTTGAGTATTATAATTTATCCATATATTATGTATACCATTGCCCAGAACCCATAGTACATGCTTTGCTTAGTTTGGGACTAGGTCGATTTGTGCAAGTGTCCCTGATATTTATTTATTATTTATTTATATATCGTTGTCTAGCACACATAACACAAGCCTTATTGAGCTTACCATGGGACTAGTTCGATTTGTATAAAAGCTAAGCAAGTATGGAGTGGGCTTCTTAAATAAATAAATAAATATTACGGGACAATTTACACAAATCGCTCTAGTCCCATGGTAAGCTCAATAAGGCTTGTGTTATGGGTACTAGACGACGATATATTTAATATATATATTACTTATATACATAGAAAAACATCCAAGACTCAGGAACAAATATTTATTGCTCATCACACAAATATTAGCCCTTACCGGGATTTGAACCCAGGACCTCAGCTTCGCAGGCAACGTTACTCCCACTGAGCCAAACCGGTCGTCGGTTCTTAAAAATAATATTTCAAGTTTTCAATTCCCGGGAACTCGGGATTTAAAAATTGATTTAGCTTCGAGTTATTAACTGGTTAGACCGATGTTCTTGCGAGCGTAACCTTTATTATGGGTTAGGCTCTCAGAGTGTGGCTTTAACCGGTACGGAAAATTAACCGGGTTACAAGCCCTGCTTGAGACAACTTTACACGGCCTCCCCAAATAAGTCTGCATATTATGTATATCGTCGCCTAGTACCCATAGTACAAGCTTTGCTTAGTTTGGGACTAGGTGGATTTGTGTAAGATTGTCCCCGTCCCCCCTAATAATTATTTATTTATTTTATATGAATCAACCGGCACAAAAACCATGAGAAATCGTACATTTTGCTTGGCGCCCCTTAAGCGACAAAGGATATTTGTACTAAAATACATATTAAGACGAGGGCTATAGGGTACGAGGGTACAGTAAATAGTATATACAAAAACTTGAACTTAATGTAGAATACAGAATGACTAAGTTTAATTCTTGTTTGTCTTTTAAGGAGTTCTGAAATTACCCCCTGTTGTGTTACTCTGGAACCGGGTAAGTTAAATGATTTTTTGATGGTTTTAACGTTTGATTGAAATTTTTAACGCGTTACTGAGCTGCGTATAAAGTTGTAACGATAGGTTTTAAGAAGCATCCGAATTTTTCCCACGACGAAAATTCGAATGAATATGTTTTCGAAATACTCCCAAATTATTTTTCATACTCAATTGGCAGATATTGGCAACCTACAAATATTCATTCTCTTGTTCTATTAATAGTTACTTTTCATTATTATAGGTATTTTACGTTAACTTGAATATCAAATAGTTATTAATGTACCTATTGATTTGCAGGCGTTCTTTGATTAACTTTATTTTACTTCAATGCAACACGAAGTAAATGCGTTATATTGATACGTATAAATTAACTTTTTACAAAAAAAAAAACAACAAAAAAGTTACTTCGAATTAAAAAAAATACTTACTATTACTTATAAGTAAGCTTTTTTGTACTCAATCTAGGTATACGATATAACTATACAGTTATTCTTATTTTGGTATCGTTATTTTTTGATTAAAAGTTCATCCATTGGTAATATTGGAATTTTCAGATTAAAAAAAATCACTCCACCTTAATAAGTACTTATAGTGCCTACCCTACTTGTATGAATTTAATTAAAATATTTTTTTTTATTACCTATATAATGTTAAGTAAACCTATTTCTTATCAAACCTAAAGATAGCCAATTAATTTCAATATTTTTTTCTGTTTGAACATGCTACGGACATAAATGAAAGAGAATTCAAAAATACTTACAAGAAAATTTAGAAAAAGCTATAAGAGAAGTACAAAATGACGGAGCAACAATCTACGCAGCTTGATTAAAGTACGGCATACCCACAACTACCTTATTTAACAAAGTAATGAAGAACACCAATTGACGAGCGGTCTTCGGGCAATGGAAAAATGGGGTTTTGGGCTCGAAAACAGAGACGTTGGAATCAGTTTCTGATTATGTTGACAAGAATAATTTGGTAATAATATGAAAACATGACTCCTTATTTAAGAAAAAAATGAGAATCACTTCTTTGTAAGGTAATATCGAAAAATAAAAAAAAATGCTGTCTGTTAGGTCGGTTTACGGACGATAATTTTAAGTAATAACGTGGAAGAGAAGCCGAATGCGTAGGCCGATCGTGCCTCTATCGCTTTTTCTGCGCTCTCGCTTGCACGTGGAACGTGACAGTGGAATGTGACAATGAGACATGCTTTTTCGTGCGCGCACAGAATAATTCTATGTCTATCTGTCTATGTCAATAACCAATATAAAATGACCCTCTAACCAACCTGCCTGACCACCTACCTATTTACCCACCTACCTGCCTACATATCTACCCACCTACCTGCATACCTATCTACCTACCTACCCGCCTACCTACCTATCCACCTACCTACCTATCTACCTACCCGCCTACCCACCTACCTGTCTACCCACCTACCGACCCACCTATCAACCTACCTACCTACCCACCTACCTATCTACCTACCTACCTACTCACTAATCGCAATCGCCAGTCCTAATAGAATCAAATTCAAAAAGGAAGGAAGCCGACCGCTCGGCTCATTGTAGGTATTGTAAAGTAACGAGCGGCTCGTGATACTTTTTCGTGCGTGCAGCCGGTGTTCATCGATTTACAAGACGTTATCACGTCAAAAAAATAACGTTATTGAACATGAACCAATAATATTTTTATAAGGGATAATGCAGAATAAAAAATAAATGTGAACGTTAAGCTCGTAGTACATTGATGAAATAATGATGATCTTTTATTCTGTAAGTAGGCCACAAGGGCACTTTTACAAGTCTGACTCTACGACGTTTCCCAAGACGATACTACTGAAGAGAAGAAAGCCGAAACAAACTCAACAGTCAGTCATTTTTTCGAAATAACTCATATCTATTACAATATTTGTACTTAGCCTATCCTAAATATATGTTTTGAGTATATAAACTCAATGCGTAGTTCTTCAAGAAAGCATATCAAAACTTATAAAAGTAAAAAAAAATATAGAATATAAAAAAGCAAAATAGTGATTTTTTATTTCAAACAACTTACATACGTTTGATATGCCACCATATAAGAACCGTGTCCCGGTAAAAGAAAATTATTTGATTTCTGTTTTGGGCCATGCATTTTTGCCATTAGGGACTCTTAAGTACTTTTTGAGAGCTGGAAACGATAATTTTAAAGCATCATCTGGTAGCTTATTATAAAAATGTATACATTGGCCTACGAATGATTTGGCTACTTTACGAACGCGGAACTTTCTAATAGCGATTTAGTTTTTATGTCTAGTTTTAAAATTGTGAATATTTGAATTCTTAGTAAAAGACTCTAGGTTCTTAATAACATAAATAATATTCTCATAAATATATTGGGACGCTACGGTTAATATGTTGATGTCTTTAAAAAGTTCTCTTAAGGAGTCACGGGAGTTCAAGTTATATATAGAACGAATCACTCTTTTTTGTAACACAAATATAGTCTGTATGTCAGCTGCTTTGTCCCAAACCAGAATACCGTATGACATGATACTATGAAAATAAATATGATATACTAAGCGAGCAGTATCAACATTGGTCAATTGTCTATTTTTTCTCATAGCGTAAGCTGCTGAACTTAGTTTACCTGCAAGTACTGCTAATTGGGGACTCCATTGCAAGTTCTTGTCCAGTGTTATACCTAAGAATAATGCCCTATCCACCATTTCTAAACATTCACTATTGAGCGATATAGTAGAATCCACTGCTCTAACATTCGGTAAAGCAAATCTAACACATTTCGTTTTCTTAGCATTCAATAGCAGATTATTAATATTAAACCAGTCAAGTACTTTAACAAGTACACCATTAATTTCGGCATAGTCTGTTGCTTCCCGGTCAACTTTGAAAATTAATGATGTATCATCAGCAAATAGTACTATATCACAAAGATTTCCTACTATAGATGGTATGTCATTGATATAAACCAAAAATAGAAATGGCCCTAAGATAGAGCCCTGTGGTACTCCTAGCTTAACTGCAGCTCCACTGGATTGGGTTCCATTTACAACAACTGTTTGTGTTCTATTGCTGAGATATGAAGACATAAGGCTTAAGGCATTTATAGACAGGCCATAATGTTCTAATTTCAAAATGAGTATTCCATGATCAACGCAATCAAATGCCTTATTAAGGTCACAAATAACTCCAATTGCATCACAAGATTTCTCCCAGATGTTGTAAATATGTTTAATGAGTACAGATGCTGCATCAGCCGTGGAACGTCCCCTTGTGAAACCGAACTGTTTACTACTAAGCAGTTTATTTCTATTGAAGTGTCCCAGCAGATCCATCAACATTAACTTTTCGAAAACTTTACTTAATTTTTGCAGTCATTCGGAATTTTCCCATAAGTTGACGAAATTGTCCGTTCATGTAAAAATAATATAATGTGAACAATACATAACAAAACACGTGTATTTTTTATCTAGCAATATTTGTAAACCGGAGTATCATAAAGTATTGACAAATATATCCAATTTCACAAAAATGGCCTCAATCGTAATTCGTAAGGAAAAAAACATAGATTGTGACTTTCAAGTCAAAACACGAACACACTTTCTACTCGCCCAAATCCCAATGCACCTTATGTAAAACAAAACTTACTGTAATTGAATATCATAAAACATTTTTTTTTACATTACACATTACCTAGAAGTAACTTGTTCAAACTGGAAATGGAAACTATCTGTTGCTTGTTGCTTTGGCATCGTTTCTTTGTGCACAACTACATCAAAATTTAATATTTGTTTACATACTCGTATAACTCATTTTTAAAGGGAACCGCGATGTTGAAGCCGCATTGTTTTGGTTACAATTTGCAAGACAGCAGAGGGGTTACTCCAAAACTCAAAAATCGAAGTTCGTAACGTGCTGTCCCTCGCTCTCAAGTTATGCTGTATTTGAGTGAGCGGGATGCCGCCATACGAACTTCGTTTTTCGGATTACGGAGTAGCCCCTCTGGAACTGCACGAACATAACGCAGCGACAAGCAACGGCGTGCCGTGATTGGGCCAGCCGCAGACATGGCCGGTGCGTACACTCCCGCGCAATTCAAATTACGTGTAAGACCTGATTAAGTATTATTATTTGTTTCCGTGGGTGAATTTGTTATAATTTCTGTTTATAGGTTACTGTTATGAAACTGAGTTCACTACGCCGACTTGACAATTTTGCGTAAAATTAGAAAATAAAAATGTCATTACTTTTCATAGTGATAAACACATTTTACTTGCCAAAAGTCACTTGTATATTTTTACACGGCTTTTATAATTTTTTCACTCGTTTCGTATTGCGCTGTCATAATCACTTGACAAAACTGTTAGAAAATAATACAGAATGTTAAAACAGTTAATTTGCGATGCCCTAGTGCAGAAGAAATACATTTGAATATTTTTTTGTAGGATTTACAGAGGTGGCTTACAAAAACTTTTCTATACCTAAAGCACACTGACGATCCGTTAGATAATATTTTTGCCCATTAGTACTCAATATATAACATAGCTGAATTAAAAAAATATATCATACTTTGCGAGTTATTTTAGTTTGAGGGGTAATTATACCGTTCCCGTACTGGACTACATTTCATTCTCGTGTAATCCATTCTTGACCCATGTTCAATTTTGTCAATTCTGTGCAACAAGCAAGTTTTATGACGCGCCGCTTGCTCCGCTATACTGTATAGCGGAGCAAGCGGCGCGATATAGCGCCTGTATATACATGGTCAGACTACAAACCTAACCTAACCTAAAATTTTCAGTTATTGATTCATGTTTTATTTTATCGTTCATTTCATCTTAACGTTGCCTGCGAAGCTGAGGGACGACTGGTTTGGCTCAGTGCGGGTAACGTTGCCTGCGAAGCTGAGGTCCTGGGTTCAAATCCGGGTAAGGGCATATCTTTGTTTGATGAGCATAAATATTTGTTCCTGAGTCTTGGATGTTTTCTATGTATATAAGTAATATATCTATTAAATATATCGTCGTCTAGTACCCATAACACAAGCCTTATTGAGCTTACCATGGAACTAGTTCGATTTGTGTAAAATTGTCCCGTAAGATTTATTTATTTTATTTATTTTATTTATTTATTTATCCATTGTGTACATGCAGGCAAGTATTTTGCCCTTCGGCCGGTTTTGAAACCACAGGTTCGAAACCAGTTTAGGCAACAGAATAATTTTTCTTTTTTAGAAACCTGGTTTCTAATGCAGAAAAATAATTCTGTTGCCTAAACTGGTTTTCAATACAGAATATAGACTCTTCGTTTGAAACTAATTCACTAATTTTTATATGTAACATACAAACTACTTCATCAGAAATAATTTAAGTTATGCTGCTACCACTTCAATCGATCATTATTGCGAAAGGCCAAAAAACTGAAAATACGTTCGCCTGTCAAGAAAAGACACGTGTCACGCTGTGTTGGGCTAGCACGCCTGCCTTCGATTTTCATAAATAAAGGATTATCCTACGTAATGAAAAAAAGCCCGATAGGCCCGGAAATGGAAAAAATTAATACAAATTTTAAGAAACAATGGTTTGACCAAAACGATTTTCGTAAAGTGTGTTGCTGTAGCGATGAGCAAAAAAGGACTACAAATAATCTCGAATGGTGGCACTCAAAAATTAATCGATTTATTGGCCAACGAAATCCTACACTAGCCCATGTTCTGGATGTTTTAAAGAATGAGAAACAGATAGGTAAACAAAACAACAAGAAAACTAAAATCTACGAAGAAATTGATGACGAAATCGACTCAACTATAGAACAGCTATTGCGAAAGAAGATTTCAGTTGGACACTGTATTGAAACAATATCGACATTTTCGTTTAATTTTTCAATAAGTATTTGCAGTAACAACCTTGTGTTATTAAGCTATTTCATTTAGTACCTTTTTATATAGGTACAGTCGGCATCAGAAATCGGTATACATTTCAGAAGTAATGTCTTTAATTTGTTTTTTCATGTATTCCTATTTTTGATGTTGATTGTACACGTTGAAACTGTAATTAGCACAAATGAAAAATAAAACTACCAGTAAGTATTTACTATATTATTTTATTTACAACAGTGAATAAAATGTATACGGTACGGGCGAATAGATAGGCAAATTCTAAATAAAACAAGATTAATTATTATCTCAGTTATTTATTTTATAGCTACTGTAATGCAGAAGACACTGTAAGTTGCACATGTTGTAATACACTTTTGAATATATTAACTACATCTTGCGTTACTTCATCATCAAAAACATCTGTAGGTATTGCACCGGTTGTAATGACATGACTCCATTCTTCTGTATCTATGTGATAGGAACAAGTTCGTGTTTGGCGGTAAATACAAATTATGTTTACACAACAACATCGCCCTATGAAAATCTGAAGGGCGGTGGAGATCTTCTTCATAACACCAGTTAAAGAGACATTTATGAATATTCTGTATCGGAAACCAGTTGAGGAAACAGAATTATTTTTCGTGATTCGAAACCAGATTTCTAAAGAAGAAAAATAATTCTGTTTCGTCAACTGGTTTCGAACCTGTGGTTTCAAAAACGGCCGAAAGGGCATTTTGCTATACATGGGCAGAATATAAACCTAACCTTACTGTTTTCAGTTTTTGAGCCATGTCCCATCTTGTCAATTGTGTACAGCATTTTGACGCTCCAGTGACCCGCCAAAATTTTGGGTAGTCCCTTAACTGGTTTAGTAACTTTTACTATAGTGATAAAGTTATTACATCCGTCAAGGGAATACCAATGGTTAATGGTGTAATGGTAAACACAATTAGTATACATTAAATAATTCTGCAAAGTTTATATTTGCCAAAATGACATTTTGACGATTTCTTATTTGCTTCATAATTATTTGCCATGAAAAAGTTAATTGAAATAAAAGTTTGAAATTTTAAAATGTTGCCGAATAAGAAAAGTGCGAAGTTAAGTTATGCCAACGATTGGTTTGCCAAATTAAACTTCGACGAAAAAGTTGGCTGTGACGTAAAATTTGGCGAAACATATTTCGCCGAAAACGCAGTAGGTACACCGATATTATGACAAAAAACTTAAATGGGCACAGGTTTTCTAATATATTGGCGAAAAATATTTTGCAATTTTTTAACGCCGGAACTATTTATCCCATATCTTTATTTGGGCGAAGTTTTATTTCCCAACTCAACGTTTCGCACTGATATTATTTCCCCGACTAATGATTGGATAAATTATTGCAGTATGATTGTGTTTCATTATGTAGGCAGGTTGATGCACCGTATAGCTAAAATAAACTTCGTTTTTTAATTCAATCGACTAAATTGACATTTCATCGAAGTCACATTTATACGATTAATGTAGTAACTTGTGAAATGTATTTTAAGTAAATATGCGTCAATATATCATATCAGTTTAGCTCATATTAAGTGTTTTACAAGCCTGTCAGCTGTCAAATTAGTCTATCGAATTAAAAAATGGACTTAATGCGGGTATTACTTTTTTTACATATTTTGTTGCTCAGTATAGCATTTCATTCTTTGTAAGCCATTGTTGACCCATTTTCCATTTTGTCAATTGTGTAGGTACATGCAAGAAAGCATTGTGGCGCTCCGCTCGTTTCGCTCGCTCTGCTATACAACATGGTCAGAATACAAACCTAACCTAACCTACAGTTTTCGGTTTTTGACTCATGTTCCATTTTGTCAATTGTGTAGGTACATGCAAGAAAGCATTGTGGCGCTCCGCGCGCTTCGCTCGCTATGCTATACAACATGGTCAAAATACAAACCTAACCTAACCTACAGTTTTCGGTTTTTGACTCATGTTCCATTTTGTCAATTGTGTAGGTACAATCGAACCAACTGAATCATGACCCACTTGCCTGATAATTCGTATGAAACTTTCAAACTTGTAAGATCTATCGCGTATAATGCACTTACGACGTTTTAGGTACTAATAAAATTACGTCAATACAGGTCGCAGACCTATGCAATTTTAACCTTTGTTATCATTGCCATAAAACCACATTTCACACATATACAGTCATTGTTTGAATCTCGAGCTAGTTCTCGCTTATTTAACCTAAACTTTTTGATGATGGAAAAATAAATTTAAAAAATGGGGTGTTCTACAAGTGTGTCATATTATGTCAAGTTGTCAGTCAATGTGAAAAAATAGAAATTAAATGCTTAATAATTTTTAATAATGGCTAATTTAGAAGAACAAAGAGCTCGGATTGTAGTCTTAAGTGAGGAAGGCTATGGCATACGGGAAATATCACGCGAATTGAATATTTCTCGGAATACAGTGAGGACCTGGATCAGACGGCACGCCGAAGAGGGCATCCTCGAGGACAGACGACGCCATAACCACGGCGTTCGCCGACTCACGAACGAACAAAGAGTGGACATGCAACACCATTACGAAGAACATCCTTTTACTCCCACCCGATATTTTGCGGCACAACATGACGTCTGTCTACAAACTATTAGAAATTATTTGCACGGCACTGGACTGCATTACAGACATTATGCTGAGAAAGTAGCCTTAACGGATGATCATAAAACAGCGAGAAGGAATTTTGCAAACGCTTATTTAGACTACGACTGGACTAACACTATATTTACAGACGAAAAAACATTTCGATCTTCTCAACACGGTCGCTTAACTTTGTGGCGTTACGATAACACCCGGTACACAGAAGATCACGTCGTGCCTAATCAGTTATCCGGTCGAATTTCAGCGAATATGTGGGCGTGGATGGGTATCGGAGGAGTAGGTGAGCTTGTCCATATTTCTTCTCGGCAAAACGCAATGAAGTATGTCGATCTATTAGAAGAATCTATGTTACCGACAGTGCGAACAGTTTACCCGCGTGAAGATGTGCCAGTATTTTCCTACGTTCATGACAACTGTCGAGTGCATACTGCCAGGATAGTCTCAAATTGGTTTGATCTGCATAATGATGAAGTTACTTTGATTCCATGGCCGAGTAGATCCCCAGACCTCAACCCAATAGAAAATTTGTGGGGTTTGATGGTCCAAATGTGGGATAACAGAAACGAGAGAACAAAGGAAGCAATTGAGCAACATTGTAACGAAATTTGGGATTACTTGAGGGACAGCGACATTTGCAGTCGTCTAATAGGGTCAATGCGTGACCGATTACAAGCCGTTATCGATAACCATGGTGCACACACTAGGTTTTAGATACTGAATCTTATAATTTAAATTAGTTCTGTTAAAGATTAAATAAAGTTTTTTTTCATTTCACAAATTTTATTACTGTTTTTACTTATATAGCTTGAAAGACCAACAATGGCAAGTTTCTGTCCTTAAAATAGTTATAGGAATGACGTGATTGAAACCTGTAATCTAAAGTTTATGCTGGCACTTCACTTGACTGCAAACATGACTGCATTATTTTTGATTTTATATTCTAGAGAAATAAATGCGACTAATAGTTGAGCAAATTTAATACGGCCAAGTGAAGTGGCACCATTACGTTCGTAGAAAACTTCCTATACTTACCTACGTAATACAGATAAAGACAGTAACATCATCTCTTCTTTTTCATATACGAGCATAGTCGATATTATCCGATTTATTTAACAGTGCACTCAGTAAATGTCAGTGTCTAATAAAATGATAACAAGTTCGTTACCAAGGAAATAATTCTTCAAGCGAATTTCGACCTACTTGCATTTAAGGGGTTTAGCAAAATAAGCTTATGGTGGGTCATGATTCAGTTGGTTCGATTGTACATGCAAGAAAGCATTGTGGCGCTCCGCGCGCTTCGCTCGCTATGCTATACAACATGGTCAGAATACAAACCTAACGTAACCTTAAGTTTTCAGTTTTTGATTCATGTGCCATTTTGTCCACCCAAGTAACAAAATGGTCATAAAATCTTACCATTATATGACTATTTCATCGTAAATACGTAAGTTTTAAAACGTGACGTTATACAAGTGTCATTTATACTGCATTTTAGTTTAAATGCAATATGATCATAAAACGCAGTTGTACAAACGTTTGTATGACATAGTAATACAGCAATTTTAACGTTGTCGTACAAAAGTTTTAGCCGTGACATTTACCCGGTTTTACAACTATAATATGACATTTTACAGCAGTTTGATCATAGAAAAGCTTTGAGTGACTACTGTACGACTAATCATAAATTAAAATGTTTACAACTTTTATACTGTTAAAATGCCATACAAGAGTCATATACACAACCGTCCTATGATAAAAACACAAAAATTTAGTGATGGCGTCGGCTAAGAGTTATTTTAAGTGATAATGCAGCGTTTTTAAGTATAATAAGTCTTATTTACACAGAGACAAACACCTAAATTATTTTAATTTATTAAAATATAATGAAATCAACTATATTTAAAGGGGGCTTTGAAAATGTACTCAAAAACCTTGCAAAATGATCGATAAAGTAATGTTCGCATTTCATAATGGCATCTGATTTTAAATTTTTCACACTTGTAGATCTGATGTCGAGTCAGTTACTTAAAACGGTAAGGACACATTAAAATTTAATACTTACTGTTGTATTACGTACTGCACTCACAATCTGGTTGTTAAGTATGTTGTTATAATTAAAACAGCTTGCTGTTGGATCTAACCGACTTATTTGTCGTACAAACGTCTGCGTTATGATACTTAACTGTACAACCAATTGCTCTTAGAAAGCAAGAACTTACGATACTTTTCTGACGAAATAGTTGTTTAATATCTATTTTATGACAGCCGTGTCACTAAATGTGTTTGCTTTGCGACGATTTAGTCTTACAAACTGCGCCAAAATCGCGTTTTATAAACGTTTGTATGACTTAAATTGCATACTAATAAGTTTTATCAAAAACGTTTGTAGAACACATATACAAGTTATTTTTGCTAGTTGGGCATTGTGTACATGCAAGCAAGAATTTCAACGCTCCGCTCGCTTCGCTCGCGCTGCTATGCGTGGGCAGAATACAAACCTAACCTATCCTACTGTTTTCAGTTTTTGACCCATGTTACATTTTGTCAATTGTGTACAGCATTTTGACGCTCCAGTGAACCGGCAAAATTTTGGGGTATTCCCTTGACTGGTCTAGTAACTCTTTGTCTAATTTCAGTTGATCTGACAACTTTTACTATAGTGAAAAGGTTATTAGACCAGTCAAGGTACCAATTTTGAGTGGTGTTATTAATGGTAAACACAGCGCAGCACTCTGTATGAACTAATTATGCAAAGTTTATATTTGCCCAAATGCCATTTGACGCTTTGTTATTTGCCGAGGCAAATCATTTGCATCATAATTATTTGCAACATAAAAGTGTATTGCAGTAAAAGTTTGACGATTTGTAATTTGCCGAGGCAAATCATTTGCATCAAAATTATTTGCCACATTTCTAGTGCCAAGTTAAAGCTATAAACAAAGTTTCATTGATGTACATATTTTGCCGCCAAAATATGCAATTTCTCATGTACTAATAGTACTATTATAAAAATTGTAATAATGAAATGTCTGTTTCTATTAAAAATATATATTGAGACGGACTATTTGGAGGTTACTGAATCGAAAAACGTTATCTTCTGATTATTTGTATGTTTGTACGTGTCGTTGTGACTTCTTCACACCAAATTGGATAAACAGATTCAACTATTTTTGGTACACGGGGGTGGCTGGGCATATACATTGGATGATACTTTACCCGACTATGCTGAAGAGAAAAAGAGGGGTTATGTTTTTTTCTCCTCCGCGGACAAAGTTAAAGCCACTTATAAAAATTGAATTATCAATTGTAATAAAAATTTATTATTTCCCTATTATAACTTGAAATTAGATACTCTATATTGGAGAAACCGGATTCGTTATTTCAATGGGATACTGAATTTAACATGTCTGGTTCTGTACTTACAGAAAACGGCCACAGCGCCAACGATAACGCAGCCAATTAAAAAACGTAAGAAAAGCGAAAATGAAGATAACAACAATAAAAGCAAGAAACCAACCCCGGCCCCACCAAGACCTGACACTGCCGCTAACCTGGTCAACCTGGACTCCTTCAAAAATAATGTAAGTAAATTGTATCCTAAAATATAATTTACATGGGAAAGTGTTTGTTGTTTTGTCTTGCTTTCACGCGATAACGAGGCAATGGACGGATGTGATTTAATGTATATAGATAGAATAGAGAATGGAGAGTGACATAAGTTTTTTATAGGTTATAAAATCCCAATACCTAATTCATCACCGTCAGCATAATCATCATCATCATGTCCCATGGATTTCCATAACGGCCGGTCGTGGGCCGCCACCCAACGGTTTCTTTAATCGCGCGATCATCACTAGATCATCAAGTAAACAAAGTTTAATAATAATAAACAATCTGGACCGATGGAAACTAGCCAAATATTGATTATCTGAGTATGTTTACCATTACCATAACCTTTTGCATTACAGAATATAGTGCCGAAATTGGAACCCACCGATTCTCCATTGACGGATTACTCTGGTGATACCAACGACACAGACATTGCACTCCTGGATGAAGATAAGAAATACTCCACAAGCCCCCAAAGTTTCTCCAACAAATCTATCTGCACGACCGCATCAGGAGATCGTAGCGTTAAAAAATGGATCAACGAAGTCAGTAGCACTCAGCCGTGTCTTAATATCAATGAAAAGGGCGTGGATTTGGATGAAGACAAGGAGAGCATCGAGATAGACAAGGAAGTGGAGACAGTGCTACAGAGTGGTACTATTGTGGAGTCTCTCAGCATAACCACTGAAAAACTCAATTCTGTGTCTAACGAAGTGCAGAATTGTAAAGGTTAGTTTTTACTGAGTTTCTTTGTTAACTTCAACGATTCTTAGAATTTAACGTTTGAGCCAGCTGGTATGCGTGTGTAATAAATGCTTTGTTTTCAGATAAAAACACTTGCTACGCTAACCCGTCGTTTCCTTGTCCGTTTTGCACGCGCGTGTACAACAGTTGGGGCTACAGAAGGCGACATGTCAAATCTCGACATATGACTAATAGGTATGTTTTGCTACAACCTACCCTAATTTAAATAATAACATGCTTCGTCATCTCTAATGCTATGAATTATAGTTGAAGGTGCCAACTAAACGGACTGTGTCGACCACTGGGTTATTTACCTTACTGATGCAAATGGATAAAGATTTTTTGACTTAATGATAATAACAGATAATAGGGGTTGGTTTTCACGATTAATGGATTACGCTTCACACGAAGTCATTAAAACTAGTTTGATTTTGTGTTGTACAAAGTGTAATACTGTTGTTTAATGTAATATAATCTATACTAATAGTATTTAAAGTTGTAAAAATGAAATGTCTGTACATTGAAAATATTCGAAAAAATAAGTAATGCGGTCCCATTTGAAGATCACTGAATCGTTTTTTTATCTGTCGTTGTGGTTTCATCACGCCAAAATGGCTAAACGGTTTTGAACTATTTCTGGTACACCGGTATGGGATACTTTTTACTCGACTACGCTGAAGAAAAAACAGGGTTATGATTTTTATCTCCTCCGCTGACGAAGCAAAAATTATATAGTTTATATTTGAGACAAAACAGATCATCTATTTAAGATAAAAACTGTTTTTTAAGTGATTTAATAGAAAATAATATTTTAAATTATATATATAATAATCTCCGCCATCTACAACGACAGAGGGCAATATACAAAGGATAATTCCAATTGAATTTTCATTACTTCATATTCATTATTCTATTACAATGGTCCGAGGTAAACCAGTGACTGAAAAAGTGCGGCAAATTATAATTTCCAGTGGCAATAACGGCAAATCTACGTCCCAAATATCAAAGGATCTTTCTATCTATAGTTCAAATGATCATTGAGCATTACCGAAAACACGGAACAGTCTCCTGTTTAAAGAAATGTGGCCGTCTACAAATAAGAAGTAAACAGATTTCCCTTCAGGCAGAAGATCATTAAGGAAATTCGTCGTGCCATTCTGAACTATGGCGTGACGTGAAGTAAAGTCATTCGAGAAAAAGGAGAGACATTTCAAAAATAGGTGGATCAACATTTCCTTATTATTCCGTCCCGTGACGCATGAGACAATATTGACAGAATTACTTAAGCCGGGTCCGCTGCGACATTTTTGTGTTTTTTTAACACCGAACATGTTATTCTAACATGAAAGGGGCGTGGACTAAATGTTTTGGTTAGCAAAAACACTCAGACATGTTTGCCGCGACGGATGGAAAACATTCCCCGCGTTCGCCTGCGGAGGGGGGTGCACCGTTTATTTCGTGTTTGACCGTTGTTGGGATAACACGTCTTCTTCGTCAGAATCAATTTTGACTTTTGTGCTTGAACAATGTGTTGGCTCACAAAAACGTTGTTACAACAGACGGGCATTTTTCTAACATGTCAGCAAAACATGTTAGAAAAATAAAGTTTTCTTAGATTTTCGAGGCAGCGGACTCGCCTTTAGAGATACGCCAATAATCTAGACTATTAACGTACTGACGAGATGGGCCTTTGGAAAATGGACCTATATTTGTTTCCAAAAAAATAAATGTACACGTTTATAATGTTTAAAATCGTAGTTTTAAAGAGTCACTCAGAAGACTTAACCATGGCAACGAGTTACAGAAAAAAGTTGATTGATCCAAATACTATCTTAAGCGAAAGGTGAAGTTTCCAGCATGCTTAATGATTTGGGGTTGTATGTCGGCACAGAGTGTGTGCTGTCTGCAACAGGAGTGTAGACTGATCACAATTTTTTTTTTAAATATTTAAGGTCCTGATGAAACATTTAAAATAAGCTATTAAAAAAAATATCGAAAATGCACTGGAAGCAATGGCGGAACTGTCATACAAGCCCAAAAGCCGGGCTTGCCCTACTTAAATCGATCACTAATAGTTATCGATCAAGAATATCGACACTAAAAAACTATTTTAAATTATATTATTTTATTTTATTTCTTAAAACTATGTGGAATTCGCGAATAGCGCTGTTCGAAAATTAACCGCACAACGCCTTGAGCGGTTAGAGGCGCCACCATCGCGTCCTCTATATAGCCTAGCCTCAAACCGTGTTGAGACCAGAGACCCTGGGTGTTATCTGTCTCGCTCGTACGCGGGCTTGCAAGCGGGCTTTGATTGCGACTAGTCCTTTCTCTTTCTAACCTATGAAAACTATACCATAATGCGACAAAACTATTTGTAGGTTCATATACACAATTAGTACGACAATTTAAAGCCGGCCTTTCGCAATGAAGTTGCACGCAAGTGCCTGTGTTGACAATTCGGATAATATGTACCAACTTCACTTATATTTAGTTTAGCAGATTACACGTAGTGTAGATATTGTTTTGTTAATCGTGATTGTGAATTTTAAAATATTTCTATTGGATTGATGACAATGTTACGGTGAAAGTAGTTTCCTCACGAGAGCTGTGTTAAAGTGTGCAGGCAAAGGTAAAGAATTTAAATTTTACTACGAATAAGCAACTGATGTTTTCGTAAAAATATAAATGTTTATTCATGAATGAGCGAGTCCGCGCTAATGCGCCAAGCGACGTAGACGCATTAATAAATATTAATTGTGAGTTTAGCGCGGCCCAGCCGCTGCTAGTGAATCGACGCGATGAGTGCCTCCAATCAGAGTCAAACCGTCGTGAATGATTTCCTCGCCTTTCTGCAAAAAAGGAGAAGCTGCTGCTGGAAGGCAAGATGGATGTGGAAACCGCTGTCCAGTTCAGTTTGCGTGCATCGGGTTTCACCGTCGAAGACATCTGTGAAGGTAAGCAGGTGTTGTGCCAGTCCCTGGGGGTCGTCGGTACATATATATCGCACCGGAAAGGGGATGAAACCGGAAATAAGACCCTTGCAGATATTAAGAAAATCTTGAGGGAGAACCAGGACCGGATTCCGGAGTTTGTGGCGACAGATGCCTCTATTCTGCCGTCCCAGGTTCTGGATAATATCGATGTTCGCTGCTTGTTTAAGGATATCGTGGCCCTAAAATCAAGTTTAGCAGAAGTTATTTTGAAGTTTAAAGCGGCCCAAGTCACTATTGCCGAGTTACGCAACGAAGTCTATACTTTGCGAAATAGCGCTCCAACACGGTCGGTGGCATCAAATTTTAAAACCGATGACCAACTTGCTGTTTGTTCGCGTGTTGCTGACACTGTAAAAGGTGCCGCACCCGCCGCTTCACCGCCCGCGCGCCCCCCGCGCGTGCGGCCGCCTGTTTCGAAGTCACGTCAGCGTGCTTATGCTGACGTCGCCGGTCAGCCTGTCGCAACTAACCGGGCCTCCTTGCCTTCTAAGGTAAGTGTAGTACGGGTTCCTGTTAAGGAAAAGTCCTCTCGCACTGATGTGGATAAGGAGGGATTCACACTGGTGGAAAGGAAGAGCAAGGCGCGCAGGGCACCTCGCAAAACTCTTTGTGGCATTACCGAGCCGGTTGGTTCTGGTCTTCGGACTGCTACACCGAGTAAGTCGCTCTACGTGTCGCGCTTGCATCACTCCGCCGTGGCTGATGACGTGGTGAAGTTCATCCGCCAGAAGACTGGTTTCTCGCTGAGGGTGCACCAGCTGCAGTCCCGCCACTACGTGCACTTCAGCTCGTTTGTGGTGCGCGTGTCGCGGCCGTTGCAGGACACCGTCGCAAGTGCAGACTTCTGGCCGAAGGGTGTAGTGTTTAGGCAGTTCCGGGGCAATCTGCCGAATCCTACACCAGATCAGACGACGCAACGGAGCCACGGAGTTAAATCCCCTAAATCAAAGTAGTTTTAAGTTTTTCTATTTGTTTTTCTTTTTTAGTAGTTCACAGTACCTTGGTTTGTACTGTAATGCTGTGTTACTTTTTTGAGTAATAATAAATAAATAATGAATTGTTTACGTCTAAGCTTACTGATTCGCATTAATGTGGAATATTACAATGGATTATAGTGAAAAACTGTACGTTAATAATTATTTTATTGACTACTTAATAACTTAAAAGTATTAATGGCGTGTATTTGACTTATAAAACGCTTTTATCAATATTTGTATCTGTTGGTATATTCCTTCGGATAACTAAAACGTTTGATTTTTAATTTACTATACTAGTGCCGTTCTAATCCTTAAAATATACATATACTCCCAAAAACACATTTTTTTTTATATATTATTTTGGTTAGACAAGGAATGTCTATCGCGAGAATTATCTGACAAATGGCAGTAGGTATGTTGAATAATTACAAAAACATATCTCTCGGCTTGCCCTTGTCTTCAACCCCCAGGCACGCCACTGGCTTGAAGATAAGCAAATTGCTCTCTCAGCTTTCCTTGATATTTAGCGTGCATTTGACAACACTCCGATTCCGACATTGGTTAGAGTACTGGTTGTAAAAGGCGTAAACTCCACCACTGTACGATGCGTGCAAAGGATGGTCTCAAGCACGGTCGTGAGACCAGAGCTTTTTAATACTACAATAGAAATGAACACAGAAAGAGGTTGACCAGAAGCTTGCCTGGAATCTGCATGTGAACGGAATCTTACAGAAGGTCAAATCAGACGTGGCGAACAATTGTCGGTTGGCAGGAAGCGGATGGGGATTAAAACCCAAAAAAGCCCTCTGGCTCATCCACAGTGAGGCTGATGGTGTCTTACGCCTCAGTGGTATGGTGTAAAAAAGCGAAGCAGAAAACTTTGATTACAAAACTGAGCAGTCTTCAAAAGACTGTCTTGTATAATCGTTAGAATCCTACAGGCCTTGCTGAACCTGCTACCTACCCCTTTACCTTAATTTGGAGATGGAGGCAAAGGCAGGCATGCCGGGATCTCGGAAAAAAAGAGTAAGAACTGGCTATCTAAAGCCTTGAGAACTCTAAAGGAATAACGGTTAACGATATTCCTGTCATAGGGATGCCATTCGACTTCCGACACCATGCTCCTAAAACATTGTTCACACAGCTCTATCCGGCACGACTGGCTAAACAGTCGTATATCGTGTATAGTAGGAAGTCTAGGTACACGGATGGCTCCAATTCCGGCTCGGAGGTAGGTTGCAGGGTATATGGTGAGTCTCCTAAAATGCCTTAAGCCTGAGTGCCATCACTGAATGTGCAACAGCCGCAGATTGGCTGTTGCACATTCAGTGATGGCACAAAGCAACTACATCAATAACTATTTACATACAGTCAGGCGGCTCTCTCGGCCCTAGCCTCTGACGTTATAAACTCAAGGGTAGTCGAGAACTGCAGGCAATAAAAAATATGCAATTCATTTATTTTTCATAATTACTGTATTATATAAACGTAGAACTAAAAAGTGGTATTTAATATGTGGCTTTCTGTGGTATTCCGAAAAGCCTAACTAAATTGACCCCGAAGACACTGCTTCTATACAGCCAAACAAAGAAGAGGGAACTAAACTAAAGGGATACTCTGGGATGGAATCATTCCAAGCCACTGGATAAAGGCCTACGCAGAAATACATTTCCGGAGGTCTTAACGCTGTCTTAGAACATTTTTCGTATTCTGGTGAGGGTGCTAATATGCCACTGTTGTCTAAACAAGCACATACAGACGATTGGGGAAAGTGATATAAAGTTATGTAGGCTCTGTCGTAAAGAGGAAGTAACCCCCTATGCTCTTTCTCACTAACTGCCCGTCCATAATCTTAGAGCATATAGTAACTGGAGTAGCCTTTCAAGAGCATCTGGGTAACTGCTGTTCAGAACAAAAATCATAATCGATTACATGTCAGTTACAAAATCGTCACAGAACAGAGCGCACAATCAATTTTTTTTTAAATGCCCTTGTGTGTGGTAAACCTGTGTAAAAATCGTTCTCGCACATCACAATCTAAAGAAAATGGAATATCATTTCATTTGTAAGTTGTTTTAAATTTTATTTCTAGCAAAAACATCTATATCTATACTATTATAAAGTTGTAAATATGAAATGTCTGTACATTGAAAATATTTTCAAAAAAATGTTTGTTATGGACTATTTGGAGGTCATTAAAACGAAAAATATTTTTTTTGGATTTTATGTATGTTTGTTTGTATGTGTCGTTGTGGCTTCATCACGCAAAATCGGCTAAACGGATTTCAACTATTTTTGGTACACGGGTAGCTGGGTATCTCCAAATGGTTATAGGATACTTTTTACCCGACTACGCTGAAGAGAAAATGAGGGGTTATGAGTTTTTCTCCTCCGCGAACGAAGTTGCGGGCGCCTTCTAGTCCTATTATAAAGTTGTAAAAATGAAATGTTTGTATGTGTGTATGTGTCGTTGTGGCTTCATCACGCTAAATCGGCTAAACGAATTTCAACTATTTTTGGTACACGGGTAGCTGAGTATCTCCAGATGGTTATAGGATACTTTTTACCCGACTATGCTTAAGAAAAAAAGAGGAGTTATAACTTTTTCTCCTGCGCGAACGAAGTTGCGGGCGCCTTCTCGTTATTTCCATAATATACTGACATTTGATCATCATTTTGATGGTTCTGTTCGAATTGATTCAAATCGGTTGTACGATTTGTAATGACTCCATGATAACTCCCCACGAGACTTGGTTTTTGTGATTTTTTAAAATTTATTAACGTTGAGTTGAAAATCATATTTACATTAAATTGTGAAATTTTTTGATCACGCTCACGATTCTCCATAGAGCTGAGGGTCGTGTCGACATATCAGGGGGCACGGCAGTGCCCCCGCCAAGTCGAGCGCGAAGCAAACACTGCCGTACCATCCTTTCCTGGAACCATTTCGCCGCATTTTCAGGCCCCTATTTGAGAACCTTTGGATAAGACCAGAACGCAGAAATTTTCGTCATCCAGTAAGCTATAATCACATACTTAAAATCCAAAATTTCAAGTCTTTAAGGTTATTTAGTTCCGAAGTTAAGCGAAAGCAATGTTTCGTATTTATGACACTCACTCACTCATTCACTCATGATCATCAGAATAGAACTAGTACTTCCCATAAACTCAGAGAGCTGACATTTGGTACAGAGTTAGGGTTTAATGGCCACATAAAGGGAAAACTATAAAACTAGGAAAGATCTGGAGTACCTGGTGACCCTGATTAGAAAACACAAGAGCCCAACCAAACTATTAGAGATCGACATACCGCCTTTACAAAAAATATTCAACTTGGTGGGCCGCTTCATGTGATGTCCAAAATCGAAGGGTTATGCCCACGTTTCTACAAAAAGAAGTGAAATCCCACCAAAAACATTCTGTAAAAAACTAGCAAAGTCTCGATGGAGCTGCTTGTTTATCTCTAAAAAGTAATGAAATCTAGACAAAGTCGTGCCAAGTCTAAGGTTCTTTGCTGCGATTTTTACATTATTATAGTTAATGTTGTGTGACTTGGCCGTTGAAGGGTACACAAGGGTACAAAACCTAGGTGCTCCATGACACCGTCCGACATCCGACCGTCAACGATTGGTGCAATGCTGTCATGGATTTTTAGTGGGATCTACAATTACTTAATGGTATTGTAGATTGTAGTCATGTACTGTCAGCGACATAAATATATATACACTTTTGTAAGGGTATCACCCTAGCCTAGCCTAGCCTAGCCTATCACCAAGTACTAAAATTTTTAGATATAGGTACAGGCTTTTTATTTTAAGCTTTCTCGTGCAAAGATTTAATAATGGATCCTAACACTACAATGAGCTATTTATTGACCATTCCACAAATAAGTTAGGACCATGTAGAAATTTTATTTTCGAATGTCAGAGTAGTTTCTGACAACCCAACCGCCCGTCAACTTGAGTCTATCTACAAATAAACTTCTCATCCACAAAGAGCTCATTCACTGAGAAAGGGATGAACTGCATCCCTTTGCTTCCCTTCCCTTTTTTAAATTGTTCCTCAGCTATTGAAAAGATAAAATAAATGTGACCTCTGCACGGGAAAATAGTTTAGAAACAAATTTAGCGGGCTTTGAGCAAGGTTATTTTGACTTGGAATGTCAAATTCACTTGTCACTCTGTGGAAAACTATAGGAGAGGCCTATGTTCAGCAGTTGACGTCCGTAGAGAGAGATAGATAGATAGATAGAGACTCATATCTGAAATATATCATACACGAAAATCGATTCTAATGAATCCGTGAATTAAAAAAATATATATTGGAAATGTACTTTTTTTGCTTTTGCGAATGAATAAAAAAATATGTGATAAGTAATAAGTAAATCGCATGAAAGTTTTGTGTGAACTAATGAACATTTTCTTTCAAGGGCTGAACGTGATCTCATACATCGAAAAGATGAAAAGTCGTTACCTATATATACATTTCAAAACACATCAAATTAAAGAATATTTACTATATGGGTGTAGATAAACTAGATTAACAAAACACAATAAGTTGAAATTACGTTAAGTTGTAGCATACTTATTTATGCTATATTACGTATGCAATATCGCTTTAAAGCTATATAGTTTTACTTAAAATATTCAGATTTTGTGACGTAAGAACAAAATATTATAGTGATAAATAAAATCGATATAAATGTCGACAAGTCCCTCGCACTAAATACCTGACATGAAGCATCTTCGTGTACATGCACGTTATCACAACACAAAAATTTTGTGTTTTCTTTAGTTACTATATGAAGCCTCTCTGAATTAAAAAAGTGTTGGAGTTGACCGGGAACTGTAGGAGATGGTGATCACAATTCATCATTCATGGTAGGAGTGATTCGGGGGCTATAATAGCCTGGAATGGCTACTACCAGAAAAATAACAATAAGATAGATGTTCAAAGCGTGTGCGTCAGTGTCAAGCGCTTGTCACTAAAATGTAATTTTAGAGGGAAACTTTTAATTTCTTGCGTATCCATAATTCCAGATTGTCGTGCAAATGGTGTGTCTCTATTCTCCCATCCACCGGTGCCTGGTACGCGCACGCCACCAGAACCCACGGGGTCCCCCACGAAGAAGCCAGGAACTCCTTAGTTGTGATGGTGGAGGCCCATGCAGTGTTGACCTTGAACGAGCCTAGCGTGGCCCAGCTACTGGGCCAGGTGGGAATGGGAGAAGGGAACGGTGCTGTAGAGAAGAGCACTTAAGGTACGTTCTTTGAGGTTAACAGGCAGGGCCTGTAGCAATGGTAGTTTTCAGTCTGTGTAACTATGACCACTCAGCTAAGCGTTGTGTATTTCACGACTTACCCCAGCTAGCTAAATAAAACATATAAATACAAGAGTACGCTGTCGATACTAAAACAAGTTTATTAAATATTATCAAACCGATAAATGGCTTCCTATAGTACATTGTGTACCAAGGGCGGTAAGAAGAGGATTGCTAACGACGCTATTAGGACCCTGACTCTGAAGGCGGAGGATTTTTAATAACACCATGTATTTCATCACATTTGCGAGGAAAAATAAAAGAGCCAAGTGCGAGGTTTCATACAAATTTTCGCTTACCCTAACTTTATTACTCGGTTCCGGTTCAGTTAAGTTTGCACTAGCCTTCCATACAAATGAGGTGCAAACTTAACGCAACCGGATTGTTCAATTGGGTTTTATAAAAAATAAAAAATATTGGTCAGAGACGTGGTTATAATTTTCGTGTAACATTTATGATTACCAATTTTGAAAATAAAAAAAAATCGTTTGTTAAACTTTGGAGATAAAGGGGTGGGAGGTGGTATTATTTTCACATTCACCTTAATAAAAGAAAATATAATCACAAAAAAAATATTCAATAATGTGCAGATCAAGCACTTCCTTATGATATACGACTTGACCTAGCATCTAGATTTTTAGTTTTTGCCCCCCTCATATTCGTCGTTTTTACAAGCTTTTATTTACGTTCACCTGTCTCATTGTCTGTCTGTCGGTCTGTAATCAAATCTTGCAAGTTAAATTTGATCAACTTCCCGGTTTCCGATTGAGCTAAAATTTTGCATACTTAAGTACGTTCGGTGACAATGCAATAGTATGATACCATCGAGCTGATCTGATGGTGGAGCAGGAAGGTGGTCATAGGAACTCTGTAATAAAATAATGCAATCCTACCGACTTTGGGCTCTTTAGAATCGTCTCGGTGAGTAGTTGATAGATGTTCAAGGAAAAGTGCAGTCAGCGATAAAAGCTAGTCACAAAAATGATTTTTTTGACGGAAACTTATTTTAGAAAATAAAAATATTTCTTAGAATATTTTTTGCAATACATGGGCTGACCATGATTATAAATATTCCAAATTTCAAATAGATATCATGAGTAGTTTTTGAGATATGGCGCTTTTACAGTAGGACAGAAACTCAGACAGACAGAGTCCCACCATAAGGGTTCCTTTTTTACCATTTTTGGTACGGTAAAAATGACAGAAAATTAAACTATTTTGAAAACAAGTGTCAAACAAATTAATGACACTCCCCAAAAGAGATTGTTAACTTATACCAATACATAATCTTCCACAGATAATGCTAAGAACTGCGTTTACTTTTCAAACTTCACAGGTCAAACTGCCAGATGGTTTCGATTTATAAAAAGATAGGTATTTAACATAAAGTCGCTAAAAAATGTATAGTCGCCTACAACCTCACAAAAGGTCACCAAGCGGGAGGGAGGAGTCTACATGTGACCCAAAAAACCTCGCGTGATTTCTGGATTAACCCTAATGCTGTTTAAATGTACCGTATAAGTTTTATATACTCACAGTGAAATTATTTTGTAGCCAAGTTTTCAAGAAATAAACCTTGACTTATTTAAAAACCTCATTAGTCAGAAATGATGTACGAGTGGGTTCTATATTTTAAAACTAAACTCATAACTCCCGAAAGCCCTAACTCCCGCGGGACGTAAATCGGCTATAGTTACTCGGCTGTCATAACACCCTTTACTTTACGAGCAAGTGTGATGAAAACATGATTAAAAGTATCAAAAGAATGACGTAACGTAAGTGACATTCTGTTGGAATACATATAACTTATATAGTTCAGCGTCGATCGTCGCTCATTTCTTTAATTTGATGGTCGTATGCGGAACTAACGAGTTAACGGATATCATATATATCATATATATCAATAGCATGAGAGAAGAAGGAGGATACTACACCAGATAAGGATAAAGTTTATCTCATCTCGACTGTGGTGGCTTATTACAGTGCGACATAAAAGAGTAGAAATTAAATAAAATGGAATAAATAAAATCCATACTAAATTGTTGCAATGTTTAAGCATTTTGCGTCAAAAATGTCACAGTAACATAGAAAGTGGCGCCCTCATTCAATTCCTACTCTTTTACTCGTATGTCGCTCTGTAAGTAATTCTTCATATATTCCGTGTTTTTGCGAGGCACGGAATCCTCAAAATTCTGTTGTTATAATAGTTTTTAATGAAAAGCGGGATGATAAAGAGGGATGCCAAAGCTATTTTGGAGGTCGATGTAAACCTAGTCGTCAAAGTTATATGGATTGACGATATGGCTGCAATAATTGTACTATTTAATTTGGGAAATGCGATGTGATTGACTGTCTTATGAGTAGGTAAAAGTGTAAAGGTGCTTTTACACCAGCAGAGTAATGCAGATTTTTTTGGAGGATGTATCTTAGATTGAGCTGCAACTATGATCAGTGGAAATGTACCTTGGAAAACATATTTTTGATATGAGAAAGATTAAAAAAATATTATACTCTTGTCTTGAGCTTAATATTGGGATACCTGGTGGGATTTTTATATAATAGTATGTATAAACAGTGAGATGATTTCTGGTCTCTTATATTAATTTAGATTTATTAATAAAATAAGAATGTACTTTGTATCATTAATCGACCAATTCAATTTATGTATTTATATATGTACGAACAATAAAGAACTGCATGTCTTACGCAGTAATATTTTTGTATGGTCAGTAGTGGCATTACATATGTATTGCAGTATCGGTCAGTAAAACGGTAATATGCCAGTAAAGCACTTGTTTTATGTTTGCACATGTACGTAATGGTCTCTATAAGCTGTCATTTGTTCTTGCAATACATTGTATGAAAGTCGGATTCATTCAAATTATTTATTTCAAGCAACATGGCAGATCCATACATGTCTTATGAACTTACACTCATATTTAATATAATAATAATAAAAATAACTTGGTAACTGTGATAACTGTCATATTATTAACTGTTTTTGTTACACTGTTCGTAGTGTTTGACGCTTGACACTTTTTGGCCAAAATGGTTCCTTTGTGAAGGATTCATTAATACATTTTTTTTATCCCACAAGTCAGCTAGACTGACAAATCAGTACAGTGCCTATCGTATCATCAGTAGCTTTATAGTATCGTCATATAACTTCGACAAAACTTAAAATGGGCACTCGCAATTTGTTTAACTCATTTAAGCACCATTACGATACGTATGCGTCATGTCAAATCAAACTAACTGTGTGGAATTTTAAGCAATTTTGTGGGTGTAACTTTAGTTTAGCATAACCAAGATTGCAATATGGTCGCTATTTCACCTGGTAACTTAGCTAAAAGGCATTCATACTTCATGTATTGCGACTTTCCACAGTTTTGTTTTTTAATAATGGATGGCAATATTTTTTATTATGTTTGATTTTTTATTATGTTAGTTGTGATGATCTCAAGATGGTTGGTGGCTCTAGAATCATTGGTTAACGTAGGGTAAAATGCACTGTGTGAGGTAACCGTTACATCACACCAAGATCACTGATAATGATTATTTGACTCATACAAATGGTGCTGCAATTGCTATTTTTGTCATTTGACGGAGCCTACGGCACACAATCCATAAATCGGTATTATTTAACCATAACAAATGAAAAAAAGACATATGCAAGCCAACTGGACGCTGGCGTAGTTTTTAACCGACTTCAAAAAAGGAGGAGGTTCTCAATTCGGTTATGTTTTTTTTTTTTATACAAGTCGAAGTTGCAATTGTGATGAAGTACGATTGCTTCAACCCTTAGATGACATGAGATACGAGGGCTGGCTGATAGATAACTCATCAAAACGGCACAGAAATAATATACGGTATATAAACTTACTAAAACCATTTATTTGAATCCGGACATTTCTAGGCGATAAATAAGGTTGTGGTATATAAAATATTAAAATGCTAACGCTTTTTAGAATTTATGATTGAAATACAAAAAAAAACATTCATGATTTTAACACCCTGTATTCTTTGTTTACAATAGTAAAATTAGCTATCTGGTTGTCAAGACAATGTCAAGTTCAACACATAAAATATCAGTTAAAGTAAGGCTATGTGCACACTTACAATTAAATACGATGTAGCTTAATGTGGCGTCCGCCGTTAGTTGTCATTTATTCGAACCAAACGACACAGAGATTGTTTTCGTGAACGCTACGCATCAAATTTGGACTTTGTAAAGCACGTTGCTTGATTTTGTTGAAATTTGTACAATCCGCAGCCTCATTTCCGCTCTTGATTCTCCCAAAAAAATTGTCCAGAGGTGTCAATGAAGTATCAACGGATATATCAGCCTTTACTAAAATATTCTATTCCCAAAATGTCTGCATTTGTACAACGTCAAGCAGAAAGTAAGTAATTGACGTGTTGATATTATGATAAAAGCAGACATTTTGGAAACAGGGCTCTTTTGTTAAACGGACATTTCAGGCCTATGCTAATAACAATTCTTAGAGGTTATGCTATCTCTGTTTTTCGTCCATCGAATGTTATATTAACCGGACTAATTTTAGTAGCAAATTTATGTTAAAAGTAAAGATACAATGAATACTATACTTTCAGGAATACGTATTTGAATACTGATATCACACCTACTATTCGGTGAAAAGGGACACGAATAATTGAACGAAATTGAAAAAAATATTTTCTAGGTCTTTAGTAAATCTTTCTCTCTGTAGTAATTATTTTTTTACTAAGAGTTTCATAACTAAAATTTACCACAGTAAAAATTTCTTCAAAAAGCATAACATTTGTAACTTCTCAGGCATTAGGCGATTTCTTTTTTCCTATTGTGCAGTAAGGAAAACTGAAATAAGTACCTTTTTAGTTCTTATTGTCATCGTAACAAGAGTGATAAAGGCATGTGTTTCCATTTCCCGTACTGTAAGCGGACAAAAAGAAAGTGAGGCGATAGTAGACGCATTTAGAGGTGAATACGAATATTCGGTGTAGGTATATCTACTATTTGGCGAATACTAATATTCTGTTAATATCTACCATTCGGTGATTATGCCTATTCAGATTCGTATCTATTGCATCACTAGTTAAAAGCACGATAAAGTAATTCTCGTTTTTTTACATGTCGAGGAAAAAACACTAATCACATGAATTATGCATCAGTGTTGATTCTTATTTTCTTCGTCTGAATAGTATTTTCTTTATTTCAGTAGGATTCTCTTCCATAGTTGTGTGTTGTGGATATACACTGCCATAGTTGGTCGGTTCTACCTATTATTGCGATATTTTTCCCATTTGTGTCTGTCAGTGGCATTTCGAGAAAAATGCGCTACAATTGCGTGGCTAATTTCATGTATCTAACTATTACAATTTATTCGGGTCTTAACACATTCGCACGGAGTATTTTCGGATGGACGGATGAATATGGATGACCGGCACTTAATTAGTGTGTTGGTGTGATGTATTGTTACCATTTAGCGTTTTACATTTTGACTGAATAAATATAGCTTAAGATTTCTAATTATAGGATCTTGATATTTTTATACCTATTTTTGCTTTTGAAACGTAAAGTTAAGATAATAGTGTTTAAGTCAATTATTATGATATTCGGCAATAAACCTTTAGGATGTGATTTCTATTTTACTATGTATAAAAAAGCAATAAAGATATTTGGACAGTATTTACGAAACCTAAACAAAAGAGCCTTTTATAAAAACGTACTTCTAAAGCATTTAGGAAAAAAAATAAGCCGAGTAATAAAAAACATATTTTTTGTAATAATATTTATATGATATTATATAATAATAATAAGATAAGGTCAGGCAGTTGAAGCTTTGTGATTATTAAATGACGACTATTAACTGGATTTAACATAATATATAACCTCAGGGTTTTATGGGCATTGGAACACAAGTCGTATACCTATTCAAAAAGAAAAAATGTTGTGGAAAATTCTTATGAAAAACATATCACTGTACAAATCTCAGCGAGCTTATTTATCATCCTAATATATATGCACGAATACAGGGGCTAGAAGTATATAAATAAAGCCAAAGATGTTCTTTTTATAACAATTACGATTGTTTAATATTTCGCTTATCGTAGTGGATGATAAACTGAAAGTGCTTCGTGCGAAAGAAATGACACTTTACGAAGCTGACTAACCGATTGTCTCATTATTTGGCTCGATTTACATTGTGTAACACTGGCCCCTCTATTCAATTTCTTAAATTTTGCCATGAACAATATTATGATATATGCATATTATTGCTTACAAACTAGCTCTAAATTATGTAGTTTTGCCAATTGTAGAACGCAAGTCTATATTTTTAATGAGTGGTATCCTTCAATGCCTTACACTGTTTATAGATTCGTCATTATTGTCAAGAAACAACACAGCGTAATTTATCCTCGATCGAGAAAAAGTTTGTGTTATATCCTATTATATTTGTACAAATCATATTTACCTGACTTTACGCTATGGACGCCTTGTAATGTATATCAGTCTTACATAAAACGCTAACAACAAACAGAAATAATTTTATTAAATCTAAATGCCTGAAGAAGGGTCTAACGCAATATTGTTTATCAACCTTTATTATCATCATTCATCAACGTTGCAACCCATTTTGCGGAGCGTTATAGCGGATAGACTGGTGGATCGGCGATAACAAACGTAAATACACAATGTTACATTAGACCCGCCATAATTCGCTTTGATAATGTGTACAAACCGCAAGAAAATAGTGTGAAATTATTTTGTTGATAAATATCTGATATATGTTACATTAGCAGGGCGGCATAATAGGTAAGTCATATTGGTTATTAATAGAGGGTGTACTGGAGTACTTTGCGTATAGACTTTGAATGTCTGAGCCAAGATGATTCACAAACTCATTCTCTATGGACATTAAAATGTTACGTGGAATTAATTGACTAGTTGTTCAGGTGTTTTTTATTTGCGTTAAGAAGTTGTATTATTGCTCATTTTTTCCACATATATGCACTCGAATTAAGGATACTGTTTAAAAATAATGGCACTATTATCAGTGAATGAATAAAACATAGAAGTACAACTAGCGTCGCAAACTATCCCACGAAGACGAGTCGATAAAGGCCTCCGAAGAAGAAGAAACTAAATCACAAAGTTTGCACATGGCGACGGAGCGTATAGTAATATCTCAAAATGTGAAAAATATGCATTACTGTTGGGTAAAATAAGGTGTCAGTCACTTTAGCAAACAACAAAAAATATGGAATCACTTTTCACCTTTAAGCAAGGCCTTAAACATTTTTATTTCCTTAGTCAGAACAGGTTTTTGTATAGGATTGGTTTTATGCCACTTACATCATCAAAATGTTTCATAATAGATTCGCATGCACTGTTCGACATAGAATCTAAAAGATTATCCAGTGATATTTTAAAATAGAATAAAACTTAAAATCAAACTAACACAATTTCGTCTGCAAAGATGACTGTTTATTGCATGTACCAATCTACCAACTTTGGGCTTTCATAGTCGTCCTCATTTTTATATAAAACGGCAGCGCTATGAGGCAATCACAACATGTTATTCTAAAATTTACCAATCAGATTTATTTATTTTGGGTAATTGAAAGTAGACTAATATTTTGGCCAACTATTATTGGTACCACAACGCGTGTGCGTATTTCGAATATTTACCCCGTTGTAAACTGGAATTTTGTAAGAACCTCGCTTACTATGCTTTATTCGTTCACTGACTATGATCATAGTATTACATTCGACCACTTATTAGACATAAAGAAAATAATTATAATAAGTTACCAAAGCGAATCTGATAAGTTAGATTATAGTTATAAAACTTATAAACTAAGTGAAAATTTATATATTTTTATATGAAGTGATTAGTCCCTAAGATGCATGTGTTTAACAACGTGTGAGTTAGTACACGCCATGTTCTGCTTTAATATTGTATTCAGTATACTTATCTCTATTGAGACTCAAATTATATTCTACTTAGTTGTCATAAATTCGAAATCTTATGATTCACATGACGTATGGCTTTAAATCTAAAATGTCAAAAATGTTACTAGTGTTACGCCATAATATTGCTAAAAATAGAATGTATGCGGACTTCCAATGCGATGGGGATTAAATATATTTTTCACAAAATATTTACTTGTTTAAATTACAAGTCCGTTACCGTACCTTCAATAGTGATCCCGGGAGCTATTTCAACTTTTTCGCATGGTCTACTATCTCTGTTATCCAAAACAGGCGACCGGCATATTATATCAGGAGTTGCAGTCTTTCTCTTTGCCGCAGACTTGATTAGCTCTCTTGAGTCTTTTCGCACCAATTCTCTACTCATAGGCCTAGGCGGCGCAGGACCCTTTGTCGAAGGTTTAGGAGTAGGAGTCTTACGAGGCTCAGGTTGGTCCTCCCACAGACCGTTGTCGGTTTCGCCCTGCCGTTTCATTGATGCTCTGTTTCTCGGCGTCTTCTTTAACATTGCCTGAAAATTGAATGGAGGATCATCATCGTTCAGATCGCTCGTTGACTTTGCCATGGCTTGCAGTTCTCGTATGGGGTCGTTCATGTCTTGAGAATTGACGCCGTACAGGCTTCTGCTGTAGTTCGTTCTCCGCAAACTGGGGTTGGTGTTTTCTAGAACATCCGTGTCATCGTGGGCACCAGTCCACGGTGCAGGCGGCTGGTAGTAGGAAGTATTCGTAGAATAGTTGGCTTTTTTCTTGTAAACTGCAGGTCGATTGCTGTCCTTTTTTGAAGGACTCCTCTCGACCTTGGGGGGCTCTTCTGGTGGTAACTTGGGCACGGGTTGCGTGGGGTCTCTGCAGAACGGTACGTTGATGAGCGTCTGGGTGCCCGTGGTCGCCAAGCTGGGCTGGGTTTGTGCTGATGCTGAATTGAATCTCCGTTGTAACGGCTCATCCCATTGCTCGTGGTCGGAGTCGTACTGGCTGGCAAATGTGTCACTACAATTAAATAATGCATTGGCAAAGGCTTTAAGTGTACGGAAAGTTAAGTGCAGTGATAAAAGAAAAGTGAGTTTTGTTAGTAAATTAGTTTAAATATAGTCAACCTTGACGCATTCATCAAAGGTGAACTTGGCTTTGCGGGCATTGAGCATGTATCCGAACATAGTCAATCAAAAATAACGTATACAGGAAGCACGTACCTAATTTAAATACTTTCTATTCAAAAATCACTTTACTCTCCCTGACGGATGCAGTTAAATATGGGTATTACCTGTCACAAAAAAGTGTCCCACTTAATTATTATCTCAGACGGTGTAAATAAAATAATGTGCCCGAAAACAAATAGCCAGTTTGCCATATGGACACTGTTGAAGTACATTTTGTAGGAGTGTCACAAACCTGATGTCGATCTGTTTTTTCATACAAACTTTTGAGACATTTTTTATTATTTGTGAAATCGATAGTGCTCTCGATTCTGATTGAACAACAAAACAAATAAAACGGTTTTTAACGGTTATAGAAGAGATGAGATACTAGAAGTATAAAAAAAGCCTTTTAGGAAACTAGTTTCCTAACCTCGGTTTCTTTAACGGCCGATAGGTTTCAGAAAAATAAATATTTTTTCGGATACAAAAAAAGATGTCGTCATCACTCCTCTCTTTTTTGTTTTATTTCGTGCTATGGGTCAAATTGATTCGTAGGGCCTAAAGATGAATTGTTCCGATTTTCACGCTTCTAACACCATTTGCAGCATTTTACTGAATTTCGGGCTGTACCGCTAGCACTATTCCAGATAACTAGCTATCTCCGGGGATTTCATTTTCTACGTAGATAAATGTTTTTACAACGATACAATTTGAAAATTTCGTTACTAGATACAATAAATGTCAAATACACCAATAAACGCATTTTATTTTAAAATTGATAAATAAATAATAAAGAAATATTTATATCTTGCTGTTTCAATAAACAATCAATCGACGGCCGGACATTCGGCCCATCGGCCGACGGCTACGCCGAACATTCTGTATTCGATATCCGGCCAAACGACTATTCGCTGCATCTTTAATATAGATGTAAATAGGTAAATTAAAAATAAGCAATCCGATTTTTTTTGGCATTACACAGGACGCACGCGCTGCGTGCGTGATCGTTTGCGCGGGAAATACGCAGAGCCGTCCGTGCGTAGCGAGGAGTGTCGGCCGACTCGCATTTGTGTCCTATGGGACACACTAGAGATCGGTATTTATCGCACGGCCTTGAAAGTGTGGCTTGATTTGGTATATAGGTAATGTGATATATCAATAATGTGGTCAATATTTTGCAAAATCAGGTATTTCGGGAATGCGGTATTTTAGTAACGAGCGGTTATTACTTGTGTTATACAATAATACAGATTTCAAGGATGAACATTGTGGTATTGCTTCTATTAAATGGACTCCTTGATCTTGTAAACGAGAAACTGTATCGAAATGTTGTTTTGGAAAAGGTCTTAAGTCAGTAGTTACCTTTGTACTCAACAAGTCCAATTCTTTTCTTAATAAATTTGGTATGCCATTTTCCTCGCTTTGGGCTTATTCACCTTATTCATCAATACCCCTAATTTTGAAATTACCATGAGCTCATAATACCTCAATGTCAAATTTTCTCATTCTTAAAATCTACGAAATTTATTATGACTTTTCCCTCAAACGTCATATTCTCTAAATACCTTAAGATTGAAATGCGCAATTCCTTCCCTTGCTCCATGACACCATTGCACCAATCGTTGACGGTCGGATGTCGGACGGTGTCATGGAGCACCTGGGTTTTGTACCCTTGTGTACCCTTCAACGGCCAAGTCACACAACATTACCTATAATAATTAAAAAATCGCAGTAAAGAACCTTAGACTTGGCACGACTTTGTCTAGATTTCATTACTTTTTAGAGGTAAACAAGCAGCTCCATCGAGACTTGGCTAGTTTTTTACAGAATGTTTTTGGTGGGATTTCACTTCTTTTTGTAGAAACGTGGGCATAACCCTTCGATTTTGGACATCACATGAAGCGGCCCACCAAGTTGAATATTTTTTGTAAAGGCGGTATGTCGATCTCTAATAGTTTGGTTGGGCTCTTGTGTTTTCTAATCAGGATCACCAGGTACTCCAGATCTTCGATTATCCTAGTTTTATAGTTTTCCCTTTATGTGGCCATTAAACCCTAACTCTGTACCAAACACCGCTCTGAGTTTATGGGAAGTACTATTTCTATTCTGATGATCATGAGTCAGTGAGTGTCATAAATGCGAAACTTTGCTTTCGCTTAACTTCGGAACTAAATGACCTACAGACTTGAAATTTGGGATTTTAAGTATGTAATTATAGCTTACTGGATGACGAAAATTTCTGCGTTCTGGTCTTATCCAGAGGTTCTCAAATAGGGGCCTGACAATGCGGCGAAATAGTTCCAGTAAAGGATGGTACGGCAGTGTTTGCTTCGTGCTCGACTTGGCGAAGGCACTGCCGTGCCCCCTGATATCGAGTTTTGGGAAAAGACATAAGCTACTTTTTATTATCCCGGAAAGATACCTTTTATCCGCGCTAAACGAAACTAAGGCGGACGAAGTCGCGGGCGGCCGCTAGTAATCCATAAGGAATTGCAAAAAGAGTTATAATATTATCTATATTCTTCCTTTCTCAAACAGCAAGAAGCAAGATGCGTTTATAAGTATTGACTTTATTGTATACTTATAAATAAACATAAAACGCGTAAGGCAATTAATGTTTGTTTACATTAACCGTTAAAAAACCGGCCAAGAGCATTTCGGACCATGCTCAGTGTAGGGTTCTGCTGCCGTTCATACAAAAAATACACTGCAGATGAAAAAAAAAATTAAAAAGTGCATTGACAAAAGAACGTTCCACGGCAGTTACGTCTTTTTGCTAGGAAGCGCAGTATTTTGGCAATAACTCGAAAACGGTATATCCGATCATGTTGAGAACAATTTGCGTTGAAAGTTTCGGTGAATTTTCCATAGTTTTTGTATAAACCGTTTCGAAAATAGAATTGGGAACAATTTATGCAATTTTCGGAGCGATTACTTCCGAAAATATTCACTATCTCGAATGTTTTTTTGTAAACCTCTTGTCGTCTTTTAAAAATAACTGTCGAAATATGTATATTTACTGAAAAAAAACTTTTTTCAGTTTCGGTTACATGTATGGAGTGCCCTTAGAAATATATAGTTTTTTATTATTTAACTATCAAACTAAGTAGCGGCTTATCCAAGACATACTCCAAATTCCATCAATTTACATCATGTAGTTTTGAGTAAAATGCCTGTGACATGCGAACGGCCGGACGAAACTATAAGGGTTCCGTTTTTGCCATTTTGGCTACGAACCCTAAAAAGCAGTTATCTGAGGGGAAAATAAAATCCCCGGAAATAGCTGCGCGCCTTTTTTGTCAAAACCCTTATTGGTCTAAGAATAAAATTGTGATATGCTTTAGTATGATATATCCATACTAATATTATTAATGCGAAAGTGTGTCTGTCTGTATGTCTGTTACCTCTTCACGCTTAAACAACTGAACCGATTTGGATGAAATTTGGTATGGAGATAGTTTGAGTCCCGAGGAAGGACAAAGGGTACTTTTTATCCCAGAAAAATAGCCTTATCCGCGATAAACGAATTTAAGGCGGACAAAATCGCGGGCAGGAGCTAGTAAATAAATAAATTACTGACAGCAATATTTATTAATCATCATTTAAGACGTATATTTCTCACCTGCTTTTGACCGCAGGGTCGCACATATAGGAGGTATCGTAGTACTGAATCTGGTCGATCCTGAATGGAAGCTTCCAGACAGTAGGTGGGCCTGAGCCAAGGAACTCGCTCCCTTTAGTGTTAGGATCCACTCTGTCCAAAAGTACAGAAGTACTAGTGTTTAGTAGGGCTTCGATGAGTGATTGGTTGTAGATATGTACCTGAAAATCATTTGGCGTGCCATTCTTGATTTTTGCAGAATAGTAACCATCAAAAATATTTTTTACTTAATCTGTGGGATCTAGTTATAAAAGTACACCAGTACCATGCAAAAATCTTCTTTAAATCCGAATGTGGCCTCACAGAGCTAGGAGTCATTGCTTCTAATACAGGTGGCGCGGCGACGATTCTTTGATTTAAGCCCGTCACACACGGAGCGATAATATATAATAATATACCGAAAGATATCTTACAGTATATATAAACCCCTCACACGACTAAGATGCCAAAATATATATTTCTGTCCAAATCATCCAGTTAAAAATTGCGTATTATAACCTCTATTCATTCGATAAAAGTGACTTGTAAATTATATTCCAATTAATTATAACTAATTTGGGACACTGATTTTTACTTGATAGGAGACTTTGGTCGCGATTAGCTAGATTAGGGATGTGGAGATTGAATGTACTTTTTTTCTCCATACAAAAATGGAACATCCACCGTCCACCGTCCAGCTCCATCTTCAGACCCTGGATACCTATCATATAGGACCGAAGAGCTTGCTAAGACAGACGAAATAATTAAAAACGAGCCCAATCGCACGTTACGCGTCGCACGCAAAAAATTGCACCCTGTAGTTGCGTAAAATATACTCAAATATATCGTAAGTTATCTTACGGTATCTAAAGATACTCAGCTATAACATATATTATCGCCGCGTGTGGGGACTCTGTCAAATAGTAGGCAAAAATTATCGTAAGATACCTTGCTATAATATATCTTTATATATATTATCGCTCCGTGTGTGATGGGCTTTACCTCTCTTTCCTAGACAGGGTGTATTTGTATCAGTATAAACATAAGAACAATTTCGATTTACCTGTTGTGAGAAGTGCACCAAATCCTGATATCGCACTGCTCTGTACTGCAGCAAAACTTGAAAAATTGACCGGCTTTTCCATTTCATGGCGAATCTTTTCAGAAATAAAGCGGTTTCTTCATCGATTGTGCCCGTAGATTTGTTTATGAGAGGTCCATATGCCTTTCGCACCATGTAACCTCTGTAAGCTGAATATTCATTATTATAGTTAAATTAGAGATTTATTTTAGTTGCCTAGAGACTGATTTCCTTTCTTCAACTTACCTTTTTGGATAAGTAATGCTGCGTCATCTTCTGTGACATTCATAGATTGTTGTTTCTTTAGTTCTTTTACTGAAATAATATTCGTTAAATTAGAAGCGCCGCGTATTGAATTTGAAATGCATATAGGCCGATCGTTTAACTCAGTCATCGCCTGCGGTAGGAGAGAGAGAGAGAGAGCTGGGGAATGGCAACAAATGGGTTGGAAGATTCCTATTTCTGTGTTTAGAAGGCAAGTGTTCGGCAGACGCCTTTCGCCAACAACCCGTCAATGACATCCGCACGCTTAGCACGAGCGGTGAAATTTTAGCGGTCGACCCATAATTAATGTAACAGAGACTTACTGTGCTGAGCTTTTGATTTGCTCTTAACTGCTTTTCTTCTAGCGAGGAAAACTCTCATCATGCATTGCACTTTTACTATCTTTTTAACTTGTGTTTCATATAACCTGCAATATATATATATATATATATATATTATACTCCGTCACAGATACAATTGGTTTACATTGGAGTCATAGAAATAGACACAAACAAAACATATTTTTTACGGTTTTCGTTATTGTTATCTATTTAATACCTGGCTAAAAATTCTTCATTGTAGTATTTTAGGAAAACTTTTGTTTTGCCTAGTACCCATCCCTCCATTTTGAGGCGAATCAGCAGTAATCTACAGTTGTCTTTAGTTACCTCCACATTTTCGTCGAAATCAAAGGCCAGGAAACGGTACCTGAAAATATTTTGGTATTAGTTACCATCAACAAGAATTTCACTCTTTTGAGCTTAAATGTCTAGTCTATTGTTTTTTGCAATACCTTTTAATAAATTCAGCGAATGGTACACGATTTGAGAAACCAAGTTGTCTTGCTTTTGCAGTGTCCAAGATGGCAAGAGCTCTTAGTTGCTGTCTAACAACTTCTGTCTGAAAGCCTTTAGGGTTGTCGTTGAGATCAGCTCGAATGCACCTGACGTAGTGGGTGCCCCCACTACCTGGTCCTACCGACAGTTGTTTCAGGATCTCTAAACTCGTTGCTCTGTACGTAGCAGCTGCCGTTCTCATTCTATGAACTTGTGAAAATTGTCCCTTTGATACTGTGTTATATTTCTGAAAGAAAATTGTAAATATATATTCAGTTTCCTTCAACGTAAATAAATTGTGTGGTTTTAATATTATGTATATACTGTAATTACTCTTGCTTTGTTATTTTCTATTTCTTTTTCTGGCTTTGACTTCACGACGGGGGCATTTTGCTGACTTGAGGATACTGTCAAATTTCCTGTTTTAGTCAACTTATTTCTGAATAATTCTTGAACCGTTGTGTTAATGGACGCCCTCATAGTCTCTATCATCTCTGGCGGCAGAAAATCTTTATTTTTGTCAGCTATTTCTCTTGCATCATAGTTGACTTTTCCTGTATAGTGTGCAACGCTAAATTCATGACTACCAGATAACTTTATGTATGGCCCTTTGCATGATGTCCGGATTGTACCTGAAATTTTACACAACGATATTTTAAAAAGTTATTACTTAACACGTAATGGGATATATTAACGAAGAAGTCCGCTTACTCATGATAAACTCCTGTCCACTTCCAGTACGACTAGCTTCATCCAAAATATAGAAAAGGCCAAGCGGTCTACCCATAAGCTGATCAACGGAATTCTTGTTGTCATAAAAATGTAAAGCAACCACGTCGACCTCTTCCTCTGCTGTTTCCTGCATTTCCCAAGCGAAAATTCGCTGATTATACAGGAATTGTATTTGCTCATTTGTCGTATTAACTATTAGTTGTTCTAATCGATTTCTATGATAACATTCAAAACCGAACATATCCAGCAAACTCACTGAATATTTATCGCCGCTGCAATGATAATAAAAATGTATGTAAGAAAGGCTTTAGTATGGTAGGAACAAAGCTATTAATAATTAATGTCTACATTGTAAGCAGAAAATACTTACAATACAGATCTCATAAAGGACAATTTCGAATTTATTAAATTAATCATCCAATCGATCAATCGTTTGTATAATACGCTTGCTAACATGTCCCGCGCATCTCTAGCTTCATCTGTAGAATGTTTTCTTTTCACCGCAGTCCCTCTTTCAATCAAACAGTAGTTAAGTAGTGCCCATAAAAATTTTACTTCTTCGAGAGACAATAATTTGGCAACTTTTTTGGCTTCTTCAGCATTCTCGATTTCTGCTGAACCATTTTTACCATCTTTAAATCTGACGTTACCAAGGGTTAAGATGGCAGCTAGAATTGTCTCAAACATGATAATGTCTTCTTGCTCCCAATCTAAAGCTTTCAGATTTTCTATAAATTCCTTATATTTAGAAACATTCTCTTCAGGGGAGTCTCTTACTGATTTTCTAGACTTTTTGGGTTCTTCCTGTATTCTTAAATATCTGTGCTTTCTATTCTTCTCAAGTGATAGTCCATCTAGTCTATTTTCGGCTTCCATTGCGTCATAAAAATAGTAAAGTAGATCAAAATTAGCATGGGACCTAGAAAAGAAAAAAAAATACACTAAATGTTTAAAGCATTTGTACATATTATTTAAATAGCTTTTGCTTATACATACATATCTGTTGAAGATACACGCCACTTCTCCAGTTGATATAGCCAAAATATTGCTCCGCTTAATTTTCCAGAACTACCATAAGTTACTTGAATTTGGAATATGGCCCGAGTTGAATGTGCGTTTATAGGCGTGCCAGCACTAATGGCAGCTTGAATAACATTTTTGGCCCTTTCTATCCTATCAGCAGTATTATTTTTCATCGCTCCTAGATGGGTCAAATGTCGTAAGGCATGGTTCATGTTAGTTGTTTTACCAGATTTACTCTCTCCAGAAAATACAACGTGTTGAGGTTCATTGTGATGAAGAGCATCTTGGTAAGCGCTGTCGGCAACAGCAAAAATATGGGGTTCGTTGTCAGATCTTGATTTGCATTCATACTTTTTGTGATACTAAAACAAAAGCTCTTATTAGTTATATTTCCGTTAAGCAAAATGGATATGCTAAGATGAAAATCAATACATACGTCTTCGTTATAAATATCGTCATGCGTGTTTGGATTAAGTATAAGAAGGATATCGCCAATAAATGACGTAAATGATCCCTTCGCTAATTTAGTCTGCAGTTCTGCAAGGATATTATCTTCTGTGAGAACGTCTAAAGCAGCTAGATCTTCAACTTGCATGGTTTCTGAGTCACTGACGCCTTCGGTTGTCAAAAGACCATTCTTGATTATTCTTTCTGGTAGCTTACTTGGAAGTTCTTTATCTTTTAGCTCGTTTGTTAACACTTTCAGCTCGGTAGTCAGCTGTAAAGTTACAGTATTATAAATTGTAAAAAAAATAATGACCCATACTTTTTATATCTCAACTTTATTTGAAAAGCACTCACATGGAAATCATTTTCTGGAACAGATTGTATAAATGGATGCTCTTCTAACTCCATTGCATATGGCCGATGCTCAGGGTTTTTCTCGAGGCATCTACAATTGATTGTTTTAGATAAATGCAAAGAATAAATACATAAAAATATTTAGTTTTCTCTCATTGTTTATACTTACTCGGTAATAAAGTCGTTAATATCAATAGACCACATAGCTGGCTTGCTAATACTTGGTGGAGGATTCCTTACGATTTGAAACAATGCCCTTGTTGGATGCATATCTTGGAAAGGCGCTTTAGAATCCGCCATTTCAATCGTAGTTATTCCTAATGCCCAAACATCAGCTCTATTGTCGTATCCGTCTCCACCAATCACAACCTCCGGTGCCATCCAACCCGGCGATCCAATATTTGTCCTAGCTTTGTCCAGAGGGCTGTTCAGTTCCTTTGATAATCCAAAGTCGCTTAGCTTCACTTCCCCGTCCTTTGTTATCAATATGTTGCTGCATCTCAGATTGCGGTGCATCACTTGGTTCTCGTGCAAATAAATCAGCGCCTAGAACATTCAGCGACTGAAGGTGAATTGATTGCACCAATCAGAGGAGTCAACACGTGAGTCTGACAGGTAGTGATGGAGCGACCGCCCCTTAGGTACGGTGCATGTTCCATTACGGAGTATCGGATTGTTAAGACGGCTCGGCGATACTAATGTCAGTGTCAGTCAGGGGCCCACGCCCCCGAGATTCATTGGGGGCTATTTGCATACGTATCGGGTCCTGAGCTGTCGCAGGCGGCTTGTCTGCGCTCTCTACTGTCTGGTATATCAGTGTGTTTAATGCGTTCATTACGATCGTTTAAGAGTTAGGGATGTGGTCGAACTGTGTTGTTGTCGATGGTTGGATTTTTATTATTCTACTGAGCTGTTTTACTTCGTTCTCAGAAGAGAAAAAAAGTCATAACCATCTTTTGGGTTATCTTTGTCTTATCATATAATTGCCAAATTATCTAATCCCAAATTTTTTCGAGAATTTCATTTGCCAAATAATCGTTTGCTAAATTTACTCTTCACAAATAATTGTTACGCAAATGTAATGTTTGGTATTGAATGTTTAGACAATGACTCGCTTACCAAATGGTACCATGCCCAAATTTCATTTAGTCAAATGTTTGAGTTGGCATTATATATTTTATGCCAAATGATATTAAGCAAATGTTTTGTATCGTCGATATTCAATTTATGTTTTTTAGTTGTAACCTAACCTACTATTCTGGTAGCAGTTTGTTTTTTTTGGGGTCACAGTTCGTATCTAACCTAACCTACCGTGCTGATAGCAGTTTGTTTTTTATGGGGGTCGCAGTTCTAACCTAACCTATTATTCTGGTAGCAGTTTGTTTATGTTAGGGGTCACAGTTCTAACCTAACCTAATCTATTGTTTTGGTAGCAGTTCGTTTTCTTAGGGATCGCAGTTCTAACCTAACCTAACCAACAGTTCTGGTAAAAGATTTTTTTTGTTAGGGTCACAGTTCCCTAACCTAACCTACTGTTCTGGTGTTTGTTTTCGTTAGGGGTCACAGTTGTAACCTAACCTACTACCAGACACGCACATTCTTTAAAATTCTTGCTGTTGTTCAAAATGATAACTTAAACTTTTAACTTTTTTCAGACAAATTCAATTACATAACTTTACAAAGATGGGAGTTACAAATACCTACACTTGTAAAAAAATATGTATTTATTACAAGTGTATTTGTAACTTAGATCTTTAAATACGTATTTTTTTTTGTTTTTATGAACTAATTATCATGCCATCATCGCCTGTTGGAACTCTTTTGGACAACTCCACATTACGCCTTTCCATCGCTCTTTGCCTGGAAGAGACCTGCGTTGCCCCACACCGCTGCCGCTGCGGAGACCCAGTCGACCGGTTGGGTCACCACGGGCTATCCAGCGGCGGAAGCGCGAGGCGTGCTCCTCGTCACGCCAGCCTTAACAACGTCATTCGTCGGGCCCTAGCCAGTGTGCGAGCACCGGCTATTTTGGAACTGACCGGCCTTGCCCGCTGTGATGGCAAGGGACCCGACGGTATGACCCTCGTGCCGTGGAAGATGAGACGACCTCTGGTCTGGGACGCAACATGTGCCGGACGCGTTTTCGTGGTACTGCAGTGAAGGCGGGCTCTGCTGCCAATTCAGCCGAGCTCTTCAAGCGGCGCTAATACGCGGCCATAAATAGTGGCTACCTATTTGAGCCATTTGGGGTCGAGACCCTAGGAACCTGGGGGGAAAGCTCTCACAGAGTCTTCAAAAAGGCTTGTGGATGCGAGACGTGACCAGAGGGCTGGATCATATCTGACACAGCGGATCAGCATTGCCTTACAACGTGGCAATGCTGCCAGCCTTCTGGGCCCGTTACCCCACAGAGAGCGACTTGGGGCATATTTTTTACCTCAATTTTCTTTTAAGTTTATTAATATTTTTCAAGTTTAGTTTTAGTTTTTTAATATCGTTATGAATATTTGAGGGATTTATTAAATAGAAGACCTTTATGTAAAAAAACTTATTAATGTATTTGTAAGAAAAATAAAGAAATTGCTAGCCCTTCTTTTCTGCATATTTTTGAACCATTTTTTGATTTTTGTATAGTGCTTAAATTTCGTTCTGTCTGTGTTACTTTTTCTTAATCACCAAAAAACACTTGAATAATTCGGTTTGGTTAAATTCATTAGTATGTGACGCCATAGATACCAAAGGCAAACATAACTCAACCGGCTTTAGTTAATTCAAAACAAGTGAAAGTTTGTACGAATCGCTCGGTGCGCGAGTCAGACTCCACCGATTTATTTATTTATGGGGTCTTGCCGTATTGCAAATATTATTTTGGACAATTTTGATTGCCCCATCTTTTTTACTTCAGCATCAGATAAAAAGCATCCTTTAACCATCAGTATCAAAAGTAAGTGATAATTGTAGTATTAAATTTGACATCATGCCAATAGTAAAATGGTCAACTACTTTTGATGCTGAATGATGAAGCCACAGCGATACAAACATACAAAAAATAAAAATATGTTTCGAAACCGTGACCTCCAAATGGTCCATTTCAATATATATATTTTTAATAACTTCAATGTATAGTCATTTCATTTTTAAAACTTTATAATAGTATAGACTAGAAGGTGTCGTCAGCGGAGGAGAAACAGATTATAAACCTCTTTTTCCTTAGCGTGGATGCCCAGCTTCTCGTGTACAGTTAGCATAAATTGTCTGTAGCTTCTATAGCGTCACGTATCTTTATGACTATAAGAATAAAAATGTGTTGCGATATATATTTCGCACTGGATGCTACAGGCTTTTAGATGCTGACTGTACCAAAAATAGTTGACATCCGTTTCGCCGTTTTGGTTTGATGAAGCCACAACGACACATGCAAACAAAAGGTACAAACATACAAATATAAAAATCTGTGAGCTTTAAAATATCTTCAATGTAATACGTACAGACATTCCATTTTTGAAACTGTAAAATATGTCGCATAAATAATATTTATTGATTAACAAAGAGGTACTACGAGTTATTCATAGCGGGCAACTTTCAGTTGGTGCAATGTCTTGTTCAGTTCTTTGGTGTTTTTCTTGTTGATGTTTCTAGTTTTTTTAACTCATTTGGAATTTCTCACGAAAGTTATTTCATTAGATGCTGATCTGATTTAAAAACAAATTAGGTAGATACGGCTACTATGGAGTTATATGATATAATCATTAAATAATGTAGGTACACTAAATTATTACCAAGAGAGATAATATCGAGAAGCATTAAAAAAAGAGGAGTCTTACTCAAGTTTATAACTTTTCGCTTACATTCAACGTATGTAAGCTTAACTTTAAGTTGCCAACTTGGTTTTTCCCGGAACAAAAACCTACGAAGCACGTTCAATAAAAAGTGAGAATGAGCATGTTATAAACTTAAACGTCATTTTATTTTTCGACATAGTAACTTTTTAGCTTAATACACTTAGTATATATCTTTATTATAAACTTAAAATTCCATTATTAAAAAAAATCTCATCTCAAGTACCTACTTAAAAAACTGTCTTGTACTGCAGCGACTACCGCGTCGTCGTCTTCAAATTTCTGACCTCAGGTATTCTTTCACTCTCGGAAATAGGTAGAAATCGCTGAGGGCAAGATCTGGTGAATACGGAGGATGCTTAAGAATATCGAACCCAGCATCACGAACTGCAACGGCGGACTTGTGTGCCGGAGCATTGTCCTGCTGGAACAGCACAACTTTCGAGAGTTTACCTCGCCGTTTTCGCGGATCTTATTGCGCAATGTTGCTATTTGTTTGGCATATAAAGTGCCCGTAATAGTGGCTCCATGCTCGAGATACTCAATCATTACTACCCTTTACCATCCCAAAAACAGTGCTCTACACTAACTTTACCGGAAGATGGGCCCTTGAATTCCTTCGGAGTTGGAGATGATGGCCTTTTCCATGTCATACAATGCAGTTTCATTTCAGGGTCGTAAAGATGGATCCATGTTTCGTCCATTGTTATAAATCGCGCTTAAACATGTCCTTGGTCTTCCTGTATCAGGTCGAAAGCTTCTTGACAAATCTCGACTCTAGTTCAACGCGCAGTTATCTTTTTCATACCCAAGCGTTCATGTAAAATATTATGGACGCTCCCCGTTGAAATCTTTACATTTTCCGCAATAAAACGAACCGTGCCACGACAATCCATCAAAACTAATTTTTCGACTTTTTTCACCATTTTCGGCGCACCAACGTGCGACTGTGGAATACGGAGGAGCATTAGGCCCTAACGTGTCCCGCAAATCTAAATTGACTTGGCCCATAGAAAAAAAATTCAAACACAAGTATTTGATAACGACGCGCGCTTAAATTTTCTCCATTTTCGCTGACGTACGCAATAGCATTGCAAAGAAATTACCGTATTTTTTATTTAAACAAAATACTAAATAGAATCTTGATTTTCGTACCGCTGCATCATGCCTATTGCCATTAGTAAAATCCAAAACCCGACGAATTCGGAAGCGTTAATCAAGTATCGTATTAAATGATCGACGAGTTTAATTGTTTATGCCCATTAATATGAAACTTTGTCAGCCAATCTTTTTGTCGCAGGGAAATCCCGGAATCTCTTTAGTGAAATGATGAAATCGGCCTATAGTGGCCTAATCACTCGGCGGGCTAGCTCACCTGAACCCCAAACAGTTCAATGAAACAGAGTACGAAACCGGAGCGATCATACTACGACGACCTATGACATGAAAACACGGTTACGAATTGCTTGTTGGAACATCCGAACACTGAGCGAGGATAGCCGACTAGCCTAAGTAGAAGCACAAATGCTATGATAGAAGCTGCATATACTCAGTAGTGAAGTGCGCAGAAATGGATTCGGAGAACTGAGAAAACGTCCAGGGGCCTCACTTTTCTTTACTCCGGGAAGGAAGATGAAGGGCGTGCGTGAAAATGGCGTGGGATTCCTCCTATCTGACACTGCGAAGAAGAGCCTCCTGGACTGGAAACCCATCTCAGAGCGATTATTACAGCTCGGTTTAACAGCAAATAATACAGGATAATCCTCGTTCAGTGCTACGCACCCACAAATCTAGCATCAGGGAAAGACAAGGACCATTTCTATAATGCACTAAACCTGACTCTAAAGAAGATTCGCAAACAGAACATAGTTATCGTCATGGGGCCCTGAATGCCAAGGTTGGCACAGCCAACGACGGCTGTCAAAGACACATGGGCACACACGGGCTAGGAGTCTCGAACGAGAATGGGGATAGATTCTTAAAGTTCTGCGAGGACAACGACCGACTCGGAGGCACTTAATTCAACGATCCGTCTATTGAGCTGCCTGTATGCTTCAGCGTTATCAGAATTTTGCAGCGTCATTGAGCGTCGTTCAGCCATGAGGTTGAGAGTACGATCGGATAGTTTTTGGGGTCTATCTTTGCGGCGGGGTCTGGAGAATTTATTTCCCACCTCGGGGACAGTTTCTACCAACCTGTTATTTATAACGTCCACGCAAACGCAATTATCCAGGTACGCGAAGCGATTTTTTAACTTCAGCTGAAAGTCTTCGGGGTTCTTGAACGTGGGCTGTAGTTGGTCGGAGCGTAACTTCATATTCATTAGACGTTTATATTCAATGTGATCGCTACCGGTTTTCACCCTATAAGTGTGTGGCGTGTAAGGGGCTCCTAACCTACATCTCTCGGGAGCCAACCTCACCTGCTCGTGGTGCTGATGTGTTAGGCGTGCGTAGGTAATGACACAACGAGACTCGGTATAATAATGTTTGTTTATTGTGTAAACTGAGGAGCTTCTCTCTTCCAATAGGCAATGCGTCATGATACAATTCAGGATTATAGTTCAAGGTTATCGAACTATAACAGGAGTTGCTATTTTTATTAAATCTTCGATCTATTAAATATTATATCATCTCTTCGAATCACATGTGAATCAGCTGAGCCCTCACACAGCGCAGTGCACTGCTGAGTAACGGAAAAGGCCCTGGCGACCAACTTGCACCGGACCAGCAGCGTGTTGGGTTACGGTCCAAACCCTCATATGAAAATAACAACTTACGACGGCCGCAAGTGCCCGGTGGCTCCAGTTGCAAAGTTGGCGGAGACGGGCGTTGGCCGAGCACTGCCGTGAGGGATGCTAAAAATCCCCGGGTGGGGCTCCTCCGTCAAACTACCTCGGCTATTGATAGAACGGACAACCGACATAGATTATCGCTGGTAACCTACAAAACGCGCACGGTTAGGGCGGGCGAAAAGATCACAGAGCTGGGACATCATAGGGATATCTGATGTCTGAAGAGAGGGGGAGGACACGATAGCCCTGAAATCCGGCTACCTGCTGTACTACCGGAAGGGTGACCAGCAGTCCCAGGGTGGTGTCGGGTTTATCGCCCACAAGTCTCTCGTTAATAACTTAGTGACAATTTCGAGTGTGTCGAGCAGGGTTGCGCACCTGATACTCAGAGTATCTAAAAGATATTTGTTGAAGGTCATACAGGTCTACACACCAACCTCGACACCCGGATGAGGAGGTGGAGGCCATGCATGAGGAAGTCAGTAGGGTCATAGATGCTTCCAAATTACACTTCACTGTTGTTATGGGAGACTTCAACGCAAAGCTGGGGAAGAGAGGTGATAACGAGCTGAGCGTGGGGCAATTTGGATGTGGGCAACGAAATTAAAGGGGCCGGAGGCTGGCCGGATTTCTGGAGAAGAAGGGATTCTTCATGATGAATTCCTTCTTAAAAAAGCCGCCTCACAGAAAATGGACCTGCATGAGTCCCGACGGTTCCACGAGAAATGAGATAGACTTAACTTTGTCCACAAAGAGACAAATATACAATGATGTCTCAGTGATCAACAGTGATTCATCCTCTAAGAGGGTACAATTGAGGTTGAAAGTTAGTATGGGGTACTGTTTTTTTTATATGACATCTGAAACCTTGTCAATGGGATCTTCATTAAAAACTTAGAAACTGAATGACACCGTTTCTCGTTCTTAAACTCATCCCCTAAAGGGGTAAAGTGGGGGTTGAAAGTTAGTATGTAGAAATTACGAATAATGGTGATACATGCGACTTCACGAATGGAACCTTTATTAAAAACTGATAACTGTCCATCTATTTGTTACAGGGCTCTAACTCTTGAACGGTAATAGGGATGTTGACTGCACTTTTTTTATGCAAATAGGCAAGCATTTGATTTCAATCTCCCCTGTTGGTAAGGTACTCATATAATAATTAAATTTTGATGCGAAATGGTAGTTTTTATGCCGAAAATCCTTAAAAAAAAGTTAATTTCGATACCTTACGTGTATCTTGTTTTATGAGCCTTTAAAAATAGGTCGGAAAGTCCATTTTTAAAGAATGAAAATATTCATAAATAATAATTTGAATAACCCATGAAATGTATGGTAACTTTTGTTATGAAACCGTTTCGATAAACACAAGTTTTAACATTAGCTGCAGAACACAGTTCTTAATTTTCCCATATAAGGTAGGAAGGTGTGACGTCACGCCTTCCTGGGGTTTAGTATGGAGCGGAGCGTTTTTGGGAAAGTCCAAAAATATGATTCTAACGTAGTTGTATCTCGGGAAGCTTTTATAAGATTGAAGCGGTTTTTGCCTCAGTAATTCTATTATTGAAAGATCGATCTATAACATACCACGGGAAAAATGACAAAATCCCATATAAACAAAATAATATATATATATATATATATATATACACCATGACCATTAATAACCCTAATTAGAGTATATAAAGTTATGTAACATATAGTCCAAAAACTCATAATTAAGGAGATATTAATTATTTACAACAAATCATAAGTTAAAAAATCTCCAGTGTAACACACCTTAAGGGCGTGAGCATGACGTAGCCACCTACTTCTTTTACACGTAGATGCACAAACTGTATGGTTGTTAGCCAGTTTCATAAAGAAGTTTGAACATGCAACTGAAATACAGTGTAGTGTATTATATCCCAATAATTATAATATCTTATCTTACACACTTCAATCTCAAGTAGCTTTTTTGCTATCACTGAGAATAGAGATAATTAGGTTTGTTATGTTCGAAGTCGCGAGAGTGGTTCTTCTTATAACTGGCTAGTTTGAAATTGATTGTCGCTAAAATGACACATTACAAATGATAACTAATTGTCACGCAAGCTAAAATAACATTGAACATTTTATTGACTGTAATAAATAATATTCGCTATGCCGCATTATCCTTCGGCTCATTTAGCAGATATCCACTTTGTGTACGGATTTTGTGATGGGAACTCGCTCCAGGCAGTCGCCAAATACCAAAGACGATACCCAAACCGTCGTATAAATTCGAATGGTGAGAACCATTCGACTTTTGCGGATGTCCATCGACAGTTTCGCGAAAAAGGGCTTGGAAAAGTTCACAGAGAAAGGGCTATAAATCTAGATGAACAAGCAGAGAACAGAATAATGAACATCATAACAGAAGACCCAACTTTGTCATCAATAGCTGTAGCAAGAATGGTCAATGTTAACTATAAGCTCGTATTAAGACTATGGAAAAGGTACGGCCTGCATCCTTTTCACTACAGGAAAGTACACGGATTAATTAACAATGACGGGCTAGCTAGAGTTGCCTTTTGCCAAAGGATGAATCAGAAATTAGTGGAAGATCCTGGATTTCTAAATAAGATATTATGGACAGATGAATCGTTGTTCACGAGAGAGGGAGTTTTTAATTCCCATAATCAGCATATGTGGTTAGAAGAAAATCCCCATGCGAAAAGGGAAAATTCAAACCTGCACAAATTTTCCGTAAACTTGTGGGCTGGCATTATTGGGAATAAAATAATAGGTCCCGTCATATTTCCAAATAGACTGAATTCTCACAACTATTTATTATTTCTAAATAATGAATTAAACGACCTGCTAGAAGATGTCGATTTGGAAACCCGACGAACTATGTGGTTCCAGCACGACGGATGCCCGGCCCACTTCGGCTTGGATGTTCGTAATTGGCTGAACCAACAATAACCCGAGAGATGAATCGGCCGTGGGAGCGAAGTTTTGGCATGGCCTGCCCGGTCACCGGATTTAACTCCGCTAGATTTCTTTCTATGGGGAACTCTGAAAGATAAGGTTCACTCAGCACCTGTGAACTCCAGAGAAGAGTTGTTAATAAGAATTCAAACGGTTTCCGAAGAAATCAAAAACACTTATGTTAACTTGAATCATGAAATCCGTTCAAGATTGAATATTTGTGCTGAAAACGGCGGTACACATTTTGCACATCGAATTCATTAAATTACTCGTAATAAAAGGCGTAACTGTTTCATGTTGTTGTTTATTTTACTGTAGTTACAGGTTAGCATGATCGCTGTTACAACAAAGTCCCTTTCCTGTATGAAGTAAGAGGTAAGTATGATGTAAAAAATAAGTAGTATGATTTCCTTCGAATATTATCATGCCTAACAATTTATACTTGTGATTGTTAGTCAAAAAAAAGATACCTAAGACACAAAGTTTCAATAATAATGTAAGAGCACTTTAATGTCGTAGCACCTAATAAAGTTTGGATACATAAGTATTTGTGGTATTTTGTGGTGCCAATAAATAAAAATATTTTCAACACAAACATCGTGCTAGACATAACTTGACACTTCTTGTCATTCATTGAATATAAGTCACGGCATTCGCCTTTCATCGTATGATTTCGGAGCGATTCGTGAAGTGTCATGCTCGCTCTCTGTTCTTCAACTTGAGATTCCCACCTAAAGGCTTGTTCACAAAGAAGCGGGCAATTAATAAGATTTAATTCGTACTGAAATAGTAATTTAATTAAGACACATAATTAGACCCATGTTGATATAACATTATTTACTCGTACAGTCGTCAAAAATATGTGGTTTAAATCTTTCGGGTTATTAACGGTCACGGTGTATATAATAAAAAATATGAGACTTTTGGGTATTTTTTGCGTAGGTAATAATTTGAATGATATTAGTTTTGACCCCAAACACATATTTTTTCCTATGGAACCTTACATGGGTCTATGTATGTATGTACGTTTCTCTTAAATTTCAAAACTAGTAAACGGATGACAACGCAACTTTCCAGTAATGTTGTTTAGACATCATAAAAATAAATAGGCTATAAATCGCATATATACACGGATGAAGTCGCGGGCAACAGCTAGTAATATTATAAACATGACATTTTGTGCCGATGCATATACATGCAGTATGTTCCTTTTAATTTTAGAAACTGCTGAACGGATCTCAACTAAACTTTCCAGTAATGTTGTTAAGACATCAGAATAACACATAGGCTGTAAATTGCATCTCTGCGCGGACGAAGAAGTCGCGGGCAACAGTTGGTATTATATAAATATCAATTTGGCAGCTGACATCAAGGTTTGTAGTATTATTTTATACATATATAAAAATTAAATAGGTACACAAATACATTGAACGCTTTAACATAAAAAGGAAAGCCCTTTAAATAAATAAAATAAAACTTTAAAAAGAAAGCTATTTTAGAAGCGAAATAAGTTATTTGAAGGTCACTTTTTCGAACGAAAGATATGTTTGCATGCATGAATGTGTCTTCGAGACTCCATCACCACAAAATGGCTGGACGGATTTCCATGAATGCTTCAAGGATAGCTGGACAACCGAGGATAGTTATAGGTTATCTGTACCTGACTACGCTGAAGCGAAAAAGAGAAGTATGTCTTTTTTATCCTCTGCGAATGAAGTTGGGGGCACCTTCTAGTTTAGTCATAATAAAGTTTCATATTCATGTCATATAGGAAAACATGCCAAGCATTTAAATACGATTATTGATTGACACTTAGGGATTAGTCGATCCGTGTGGATCCGCCCAAATCTGTAAATCCATGTGGTTACAAGTAGAACGTACAAAAGTACGTTCACCAAACCTCTCTATAACAGAAGATACGAAATGTTTACAACTAATAAAGTAAATAAAAGTGTTTCAATCCAGTGTTAGACAACATAACAGTTACTTGTAAGGTCTCGATATGTTTTCATACATTGTTGCCGATTTCCAAGTTTTATTAAAGTATCGATACTTTCCCACCGCAAACAGAATTTGATCATACCTTACGAGATGCAACATCGATAGATATGCATGGGAGATCTGCCGAAGGAGAAGGACGGAGCACCGGTATTGTGAACCAAGTGGCTTGCATAAAGATAATACGCATTTAACCAACGGAAATTCCTAAGAGTCTTACGGGACCATTTCAAGCTCGGAGATGTAGACTTTGGGATGACGATAGTAAAGGCAGTTATCGGACGGCGTGAAAGTGGTCGCAGGATCATTAGCTACCGAGCCGGAGGTTCGTATATCTTGTGTGCGCGAGCATTATTTACGATAATTGAGCGATGCGCCGCGATGGGGGGCCGTCATGGTGTTGTCGGCCGCGCTCCGACATTCGCATCGACAAGTTCGACTGTTCCGTCGCGAATCACATCAAATAAAGCGGCGTGCATTTTAAGTAATGGCCCTAGATAGTATACCAATACGTGGACCTTCGCCAAGCAATATTTTATTCCACGTCACGTTAAGAGCAGGCACCGCCCGGACAAAGATCCGAGAACAATTGAGTTTGCATTCAAAGTACCAACCAATTGATTCAGCCGTTGAAAGGTGGACTGGCAGGCCCTTTGTTTTATAAACAGCCATGCCTGCTCGAATGTGACGAGAGACATGTTTATAGTCAGTCGAATATGGGCTTACCTTGATCGTATATTTGAGGATGTAAGCGATGTGTTCCTCGGACATTTTTCTGTCGACCGCATTCAGTTTTCTGACAATATCGATGACAGATCCGCATTCACACAACTGCAAAATGGACGATACATCGATTTGACTTATGCATAGCCTTAACGAGTAGAGGAAGGAAGATTTTTGTTCTATTTGTGGACAAGTGGTCCATCTTTCAGTCGTGTAAAATGCATGATTCTTACCTCGAGAGCGAACCAAATTTTCTTGACGCCTTCGGACCTCTCGCAGAATACCCCATAGAAATCTATGAGATTGGGATGATTGGTTAGGTCCCTAAGGATCTTGTACTCCTCTTGGATGTGTATTTCAGTGTCATCGTTGTACGTTTGCACTTTGATGGCGACCGCTTTGCCAGCGGCCTGGCCGTCGGATGCCTGGAAAACCTCACCAAAAATGCCCGATCCAAGTTTTTTGTCCAGGTTGTACCTCTCTGTCGGGCTTGGCAAGGTTGATATATTTAAACCATCCTTCATATTGTCAAACTCAGTCAAAACAGACTACATGAAACGCTTTCTGAAGCTGCAATAATTCAGAAGCTTCCAGATGCGACACGCGAAGTGCTGTAAAATTTGGAATTTACCGTCACTCCTTGAAACATAATGATTTCACTAATATCCGAAAGAACTTCAACAACATTTGAAGATTAAATTAAAAGAGTTGAACCTTGGACTGAATGCGCTATTATTTTATAGATGCGTTGCACATTACTTACTTGCCTCCGCCGCCTACGCCGCCACGTTCGAGAGTGCCACCGCGGCCGGAGCCCCGCCAAGTGCCAGGGCTTCGCATTAGGCCTAATCCCTCGTAACAGTATTAGGTCATAATGCCCTACGACCTTGCATGCGTTAGATAAGACGATGATTGGGGACGAGTAGGGTTTTAATTACAATGTGTTGTTTTGTTCCTAAGGAGGCCGGTCAAGGGTCGAATTAAAATCCAATCGGTAAAATTGAAGCATATACAGGTAATTTGGTAAAAGTATAGAAGATTATGCAGGCAAGAAAAGTAACAAGATTTCATTTTGAAAAAAAAAACATCTAAACTTCATTCGTTTTAAGTTAAGAAGACAGTCAGATCTCGTTGGTCAAAATTATGATTAAATTTGATAAAATATTGAATATTTCGTAATTATCGACGATGGGTATGTAATGTTTTTAGTAACAACTCTTTCGAAATTTAATCTTACATAATACGAATTAAATAATTTGGACTTGCAAAAAAGATTATATAGGTAGCTTAGTTTAAAAACAAAATGTATATAAGGCTAGTTCTACAAATAGGGGGATATTTGTTGGCTCAGGCCGTAGAATAATATATATTAATTATTTGTAATAAGTCACAATGTCAAATAAGTAAAGGTTTCTAATTATTGGACACTTAAAATCATCTCTCTAAAGCAAATATTTTTACGACAAATTTGCCTAAAAATTATCAAAATTATCACTTCCCTGTGAGGCGACATTCCAAAATCGAACATATAAGTAAGTCCATTAAATAAGGTATAAAAAAAGTTTATTCGAATAATTTTATTACCTATCTATTCCATTATAAAGTTGTAAAAATTAAATGTCTGTACATTGAAGATATTTTCAAAAAAATAATTGTTATGGACTATTTGGAGGTCACTAAAACAAAAATATATATTTTTGGATTTTTTGTATGATGGTATGTGTCGTTGTGGCTTCATCACGCAAAACCGGCTAAACAGATTTCAACAATTTTTAGTATACGGGTAGCTGGGTATCTCCAGATGGTTATAGGATACTTTTTACCCGACTACGCTGAAGAAAAAACGACGGGTTATAACTTTTTTTCCTCCGCGAACGAAGTTGCGGGCGCCTTCTAGTAAGATAATAATCATTTGTAGGTTTCCAGAAAATATTAAAACAGTTTTACGGTCTCTTATTTTCCCCAAGATTTAGTCGCCTAATCTAAACAATAGCGACGCGTATTTAGATTCAATTAATTCCCTGTCACTTAAAAGATCGTCATAATCAACTAGAAATTCAATAGTAAGAAAAAATTCCGCTGGAGCATTACAAAGAAAGAGATGACGACAACATAGTAACGGCTATGTTTTGTTTCGCTCGAGCAGCGATCAGTCTTATTCGTGCGTTTAGTCACAGAATAGATAATAGTACAAGTACAGAAGGCTCACTACTTTGATCTCTACAAATGCCGTTTTTTTCTTAGCAAAAACTTTATGATTTATGGCCCTCTGACGTCGTCGACTCCAGTGCAAGCCGAACGCAACGTTAAGGCTGTGTACGATCGGTGAAAATAAATTGGCTCAGTGAGGGCTGTCAACGACTAAAAATAAAATAATAATGTATTGCCCATTTATTTCTTGCATTCAATATAGAGAGCAATAAATGTATATTTTTCATACATTATTTCATTATTTATCTCTAAAATAATAAAAAGACAACAGACAAACAGACGCGACAGGGGAATTTGTTTTATAATATTTCGTGATTTGAACGGAACGGTTGTTAATACCTAGATATAAAATACATACTAAAGCCTCGCGAACATACATACAGACAGACGGACGCGACGAGAGACTTTGTCTTATAATATTTAGTGATTTGAGCTTTTCGGGCAAGCAACGTATTATGAATACTTCGAATATACAATGAATAAGTCGTCAATTAGGTTACAAAAGCGTGCATTAAAAATAACATTGAGTTTGTTTGAAAAAATCAAAAACAAAAAAATATTTACATTCATCTTGAAATTGTTGAACAAATGTTAATTCTTTTATAGATTAGACCCGGCTCCTGGGAGTTAAAGATTATGGTCTGAGGCAACCGGAAAAATAGTGAAAACTCTATCAAAACCTGTTAAGTAGTTTAGGAGAAGAACGCTTTCTTCTTCTTAACTTACTACTGGATATGCGAAAAGTAATTTATACTTACTAGGTACCTATTTAGAGAAAATTGATATAAACATTCATAGAAACGTGACGGAAATATATTATTTGAGCAAAATAACTGCTATTATACCATGTTGCCATGCATGTTTTAGAAAGTATGTATACCTACCTACTTACTACACTAGAATTTAAATACACAAATGTCAGCAAATAATTGATTCAAAATTACATAAAACCAGATAAAATTGTTCTGAGTATTACCTACTCGATTAATACAGTGTTAAATGTGGAAGTAGGTACCTGAAATATATTTTTAACTGACTTCCAAAAAAGGAGGAGGTTATATGTTCGATAGTTTGTATTTTTATTATGTATGTTCACCGATTACTCCGCCAATTGTGGAACAATTTTATTTTTTTATTTGAAAGGATATACTCCCGAGGTGGTTCCATTGCCACCAAGTTGGGATCTGATGATGGAATCCCAGGGAAATCGAGGGCAATCCTCAAATTTTATAGGCACTTATAACGTTTTTCATATATTTTCTTAAGCTATTTAAGTATTTGCATATGGTAGTCATCATCTCATCATGCTGAGATGATGGCGGAAGGTACAACTCCTTAATAGTTAAGAGTTAGAGGATAATTCTAAAAAAATCATCTATTATAGGTAGATACGTTAAGACTGTTAGTCATATTCTTTTTACTGTGTCCCTGAAGTAGTCTCCTTATCAGCAAGTCAGGATCAGATGATGGAATACCAGGGAAATCGAGAGAAACCCACAAATATTATAGGCACTAACAATGTTTTGTATATATTTTTCTATAGTTATCAGTTCTTTTCCTCTGTTTGTCATCCTTTCATGCTGAGCTGATGATGGAAGGTACAATGAACTAACCAACTTTTAGATTTCTTACTTCCAAAGACTCGAGATGCGTGCAAAGTGCCTCCTCAATCTTCCCATTCTGGGCTGTATAAAATACTTTATATCCCTACTAAAATCCATCACTAAAAAGCAAAAAATAAAACTTTATAAATAAAAAAAGGACCGACTTCAAAATAAACTAAAAAACTAATAATAATCTTTTATGTACGGTACGGATCACATTTGAATCACCTTTTGAAGTCGGTGCCAAACCTGATTTAAATAAAGTTCTTTATTCAACAAAAATACGAATTACTATGACTAAATATATATGTAGGTAGATAATAACTAAACGCTTGCCGCCGCGGTACTTAAAAGTAATAAATGAATGGTTTGGCACCGACTTCAAAAGGTGATTCAAATGTGATCCGTACCGTACATAAATGATTATTTATGGCTTTTTAGTTTATTATGAAGTCAGTTCTTTTTTATTTATAAATTTTTATTTATTACTAGATATACAGCGCCTACCTATTCATTGTTCCTGCAACCCGCTCCAATACAATATTTTTTAGCTTTATTTTGAATCATTTAAGCACCAGTTATGTCATAATCTTCCCAAATAGTCCGTCTTTACATATTAAATACACGAATGCGGCACGTTCACTTGCGACGTAAATCCAGAAAGCGAGAGCGTCTAGCTTGCGCGAGCGTTCCAAGGCAGAGCGTGGCAGCCACTGAATAAACCCCTATGGAGGGGCCGCTGGCATGTACTTGTAGCGACGAAAGTAAATCGCGGAGTGAGCCGCGCCTGGTTTAGTGGAGAGAGTTGCGTGAGGGGTCAGTCAAATTCTCATTCACATGTTAAGTATTAACATTTGAATTATAAAATACTAGAAAATCAGTTTAGCCGACTTTGCGTGATGAAGCCACAACTACACATACAAACATACAAAAAATCCAAAAATAGTAGATTGTTTGCCAAGGGGCTAAAATAAGCCATCGTGACACGAAGTGATTATATTATGTCTGAGTGTCATAATGGCTTTTAGCCACGTGTTAAACACTCTAATAATGAAATAATGATCTTTATTCTGTAAGTAGGCTGCAAGGGCACTTTTAAGGTGCGACCACATTTGTATCATTTGCTCGTATCAGATCATCGTCGTGTGGCATGATCGCGTGTCACGATCACGCGTTTGGACGTTGCGCCGATCGGATCGCTCGAAATCCATTTTGCTACGCGTATCACACAGTTATATCGGAAGAGTGCGGCATGATCGGCGCGCCAACAGTAAGCGTCCAAGCAGCGCGATACGCAGTCATGCCATGGCACGGTGATCGGATACGAGCAAATGATACAAGTGTGGACGCACCTTTACAAGTCTGACTCTACGGCGTTGCCCGAGAGGAGACCACTGAGAAGAAGAAAGCCAAAACAAACTCAACAGTCAGTCATTTTTTCGAAATAAGTCTTATATCTATTATAATATTTGTACTTAGCCTATCCTAAATATGTGTTTTGAGTATAAACTCAATGCGTAGTTCTTCAAGAATATATATATTTTATTTTACTTATAAAAGTAAAATAAATATATAGAATAAAAAAAAGCAAAGTAGTGTTTTTTTATTAAAAATCTGATCACTTCGACTGCGAGAAAATCAAATAGATTTAACTTTAAAATTTTGTATATTTCATGAAAAACTAAAAGTACAGCTTAAGCAATTCTGTCAGAAAGTTTGGCGAATCTGATCAAGTTGGTTTTTTGTTTATAATTATTCGTAAGGAGTATGTAGCTGGCCGCAAGTTTATTTTCAGTGTCATAGCAATTTGTATGGGATTACATATCTTTCTTTTAAACCCTAGGGGCTAAATGTACTATTTTAGTCTCGCTTCGCGAAGCTAATATGACGTACTTTTTGAGCAGGAGAAGTGAAAAAATATTTTTCTTTTTAGTGACCTCCAAATAGTCCGTAATATTTTTATTTTTTTTAAATATCTTCAATGTACAGACATATCATTTTTACAACTTTAATTTAGTATAGATTATGTCATTCAAATGCATTGCAAGTATTTACTATAGTTGCAAGGTAGATTTTGTATGGAAATTGCTATTGTAATAATAACACTAAGCAATTGGAAAACATTCAATGTATCACTTCCCTGCCTATCACTAGCCTGGAAATACATATAGACAGGGAGGTGAGAACACTCGAGGGAAGTGATCAAAGACAAGTTCTGTGGCGATATGAGCACTAAATGACTAGTGCATTGCTTATTTAGATTACACTATGCTGTAATTATATTTTATGTTCATTGCCTTAAGAACTGATATATAAGGTGCAATGATGATTTCATTGCATATTTTAAACAAGTTTTTGTTACTTTTTTTATTAGTCGGAAAATTTTCGATGATCCTTTGTCTTTAGAAAATTTATGTTGTCTTATAATTTTGTTGAATAAAAAAATTGTATCATTCTTCGTAATCATTATTTATTTATACGATACCACTTCCGTTTCTAAATTATCACTTCCCTGGTTGGTATTATAGTACTTATTTCGAGTTGTTTTTGCGTAGAAATTGTTCAATTTGTGCAATAAATGGGGCATTTCACGTGACGTGGACGGGTAAAAAAACGATATTTGTGATTTTAGAAATATTTGAGTAAATATTACCTATACATGTCCTCGGCACAGATACATAATATTTTTACAGTACAATTTATAGTTAACAAGTTAAAGCACATTAAAGTTTTGACTAATAAACAGATGTGCGCTACTTCAAACCCAAGTACCGAGTGTTAAAAATTAGTAAAATGCATACTAGATGAAATGAGCTTCTTAATTGCATTTTAGAACATAAAAAAAAACAAGATTTTTTCAAAGATGGAACTTTTTTTCTTTCATTTTGATTTCGAAAAAAAAGAAAAAATAATTATGCCAATTTTGAAAAAATCGAGTTTGATAAACATAAATGGATTAAAAAAAACATTATATGTTAAATCGGAAATATATGTATTTTTACCTGTCCGCTTCACGTGAAATGCCCCAAGTATCAAATATATACTATAATGTTGACTCTGAAGTCGATTTTAATTAATTTAAAGATCAAAACATCACTGTATCTATTCTCACTTCCCTGTCTTCTGTAAATTGAAAAATGCCTAAAACTTCTAAATTAATAAATATTTTGACTGGCCCTTTTAATCCTAGAATACTTCATTATAGTTTATTATAACAGTTAACTTTAAAATTCTTCTCTATGAAAAAGACGATGGGTCATAAATTCCCCAATTTTATTTATAACTTCGAAAGGAACAATTTGTGTAGTTGCACAGTACGGAATAAGGAACCTCTAGATGTAAATATTTCCTACCTATTTACCAGTTATGGAAGAGCGGGGCATCCTAACACGGAGGGGCTACTCCGAAACCCGAAAAACGAAGTTCGTAACGTGCTGTCCCTCTCGTTCTCATGTCATGCTGTATTTGAGTGAGCGGGATGGCGCCATACGAACTTCGTTTTTCGGGTTTCAGAGTAGCCCCTTAGGTTTACTTACCTAAAAGGAAGTCCCAATCACTGTATGCATTGTACTTGTTAAAAAGGAAAAATAAACAATTTTCATTTCATTTTTTCATTTTCACAGTAATATATTTGCATGGAACGCAATCAGTATAATGGACACTTTGCATAGTAGGTATTGCTCATAATGCTATTTTTTCATAAAACCGAATTTCATAATGTTCCTTCTTCATATTAGATGTTTTTCTTTACTTAGTCTTTAAAAAGTATAGTATTATTAAAAAAACTCGGTTCTGGTCCTACGCAGTTCTTTCTAACACTCCTCCTCGATTCGCTCGTCGTCGTACCTATCGGTGACCTGCCTTAAAGTACAATAGGTAGGTTGTTTATACTGTGCTTGACCCCAAATATATCATATAATATTAAATGTTAATCATTATACTGAATGTATATGACCAAAACATTATGTATTTTGTTTTTATACATCATGTTTATTATGAGTTTTAATAGGATTGCGAACACATTCGGCACTTTTCAGTTATTTTACTTGTACTTTTGGTACGTAAAATTATGTATATTTAGTGCATTTTCGTCATTAGTGACGAATCTTAACCCAATTTAAATTTGAGTTCGTTTTTGGCACTACTGACCAAAATGAATTAAAAATAGATTTGGATACATTTTCATCATTAGATTCTTGTAGTAATGTAACGCAGAATGAGAAACACGAAAAAGAAGAGAAATAAAGAAATTGGGTTGAGATTACTACTGACGAAAGTGCACTAAATAATAATGCGCAATCATTTGTCTAAAGCACGCAGTTGAGTATTATACGCGGAGAAAAAGACCTATTTATGCGTGTTTTTTAGACCTCTATAAGGCATTTGACCTTGTCAATTATAACTTATTATGGAAAAAGCTTGATGAGGTCAAATTTCCTAGGGAGCTAACACGTATATTTAGGTTTTGGTATGGGAGTCAGAAAAATAGTGTCCGATGGGGTAGCGTCTTGTCAGCTGAATACGGCTTGGAGTGCGGCGTGAGACAGGGAGGCCTCACTTCTCCGAAATTATTTAATTTGTACGTAAATGCCCTGATCGGTGAGCTCAGCAGTACGCATGTCGGATGTCACGTGGACAGGGTCTGTTTTAATATTATATCATCAGGTCATCGGCATAGCTAATGAGCTATGCCGATGACATGGTGCTGCTGAGCCCGTCGGTCGGTGGCTTGAGGACGCTCATTGGCATTTGTGAGTCATACGTTAAGCAACATGGACTTAAATACAATGTGCTGAAAAGTGAGTACATGGTTTTTAAAGCAGAAAATAAATACCCTTTTTATGTCCCTCCCATATTGCTTAACGGTGAACAGCTAAAAAGAGTGTCCTCTTTCAAGTATCTCGGGCATGTCGTAACGGAGGATTTGCGTGATGACGCTGATATCGAAAGGAAGAGCAGAGTGTTAGCGATAAGAGCCAATATGATAGCTCGTAGGTTCAGTCGATGTACAGCGCCAGTCAAGATAACATTGTTTAAAGCGTACTGTACATCGCTGTATACCTGCAGCTTATGGACAAGGTACACACAGCGATCGCTCAACGCAATGCGCGTCCAGTATAACGACGCGTTCAGGGTCCTGTTGCGGCTGCCGCGATACTGCAGCGCATCCGGAATATTCGCTGACGCGCACGTGGATGGTTTTCACGCGACGCTGCGCAAGCGCTGCGCCGCGACGCTCCACTGAGTGCGTGCCAGCCGCCACAGGCTCCTGTGCCCTATCCCACAAAACTGTACAAGTGTACAATTCGACAAAATTGTTAAATTGTAAAGAAAAAAATGTACCACAATAATTACAAATATGTATTCGTTAAAAGTTTGCAGTATACAAATATGTTAATTTTGTGAAAGCGTACCACAAACAATAAAGGTATGTCACGACAGCTACATAATTGTAGGATTGTTGATTAGTAAATATACAAGCGAAAAATTTTAAGATTACAATAACAAATATGTAACAAATTTATTTAGCTTCTTTGATGATGAAGGTAGTTTCACTTAATACGCAACACGCAAGAATTATATTAATTATAATTATATAGTGATCTATCGACGAGCATAAACCTACGTACCTACATTACAATGGACTTGCAAGCTAAATTTAACAATTTTAAGCCTCATAAACGAAAACAAAAACATTCTTTTTGGTAAATTTAGGATAAATTGACACACACTGTGAAAATAAACAAATGGAAGGAGATAACGCAAAATTTAAATGATTTAGGAATAATGGACAAAGATTGGAAATACTTAAGGGACACTATGTGGCGAAATTGGAAAAGGCGTACAATGGTAGGTACCTTTTTTTACCAAATTTTAAATTTCAAATAATATAAAAATGGCAATGGACACATTTATATGTATTTATATTTGAATTGACTCTGTTGTCGTAGTACGAATAGAGTTTCTGCCAAAATGCTTATTTATATATAAAGTTTGATAAAATGCTTATTTATATATAGGGTTTGCCAAAACGCATCTTTATATATGCGGTTAGTACTTAAATATTTTTAAAACTGACTGTGCAATAATAAGATGATGCTTTGTATTAACTGTATCGGTAGTTGATAAGTTGTATTTGTAAACATACTGTTAATGGTCAAACCTATCTGTAGACAACTAGATTATTGAAAATTATTCACAAAGTCGGCCATTCAATGTTCGGGACACAATCGATCACGCTAGCATCTTCCGATCAAGCGAAAGTATTGTTCAATAACAGAACATGGTCATTCAATAACAGGAATAAAACACTCCATTCTAATGTCAGAATCGAGCTACCGTAAAATTTGAAGGTTAGGGTTGTACCATTGTTGTGCCAAAAAGTGACGTGTCTGACCAACGCTATATCGAATGTAAGATATTTTGAGATAATCTGACGGAGCAGGAATATGGTGTGTTTAGAAATCTTGATTAGTTCCTAAATCAGCCTTTTTTTCCGGTGATCGTTTTTTTTTTTCACCACCATCTAAGTCCTGTCGTCAAGCGATCTAGGTGGCGATTACTAAAAAATGTAGGTATTGTAGGACTACAAAAATAGGTGTAAAATTAAATAACACATTTGATCCGAAATTCAAATAAATCGATGAAAAAAACTTGGAGCAACAGAAACTTTACTGATGAATTTAATAGAAGTTGAAAAATCTACGTTACTTAGTTTTTGTTTTGACGAACGTAGGATGAATACCTGCATTTAAAACGAAAAAAAGGTATGTTTTTAAAAGTTACTATGAACAAGCATCTCCCGAGTTAGCGGGATCCAGTAATATAACTTATAACTTCCCATTAGGTGAGATCAGGCCATGAAAAAACACCAGTTTAAAGTGAATAATTTTAGCAATTCTTATTTCACGACTCACTCGGCCCATTGACGGAATAACGGCACTCGACTTGCTATGAAGAGATTTTATGAAAGACATTCGACGAGAGAGGGTGCGATAATTGATTTTAACACGCTTTTATTAGGTCGACCTGGTAATGGAATCTAAGGTAACTAATTTAACCATCTTCCAAGGATCGAAGTAGCGTCATGAAAATTGGCAGCTGTATGTAGTTCTGATGACAATACAATAATATAGTACTGTCGAACTGATCTGATGATGGAGCCGGAACATATGAACTGGAACTTCATGATGGAACATCGTATCATAGCTGTGTTTGGATTTGTTAGAAAAGTCTTGTAAGGCGTGTTTTTCTAGTGTTTTTTAAACTATTAATTTATTACTAATTCGGAATCAGGATTAGGCGTGGAAGAAAAGTAAACAGTTTTTGAAGGCATAAATTAAACTTACAAATGATTGCGTGAACCAAATACGCGTGAAAAAAAAGCAATCTTGCTTATAAAATACAAACACGATGGGAGCGAACATTGAAAATAAAGTTTTCTAATATGATGAGACTATAAATTCTCATATCGGCTTATGGAGCAAAATCTTTGCAACTCCTTGTTTTTTATATATTATATTTGTAACAATGCCTCAATGCTTTAAAATAGATTTTAACACGTTCCCTGTCCGGGTGCCCCAATGTAGGGCCATGAAGCTTTTTTTCAGGAGTCCATGCCCCCTCGCTTTGGGGTCACGTCCGCATACTAAATGTGGTAGTTGGACTTGTGACATTGTCAGATCGTTTTGTATCGGGGCAGTAAACGTGTTAAATTCTCAGCAACTTAGATTCATAATCATAACTAAGAAGCTACAGCTGTTTAGTTTAATAATGTACCTGCAAAAGACTTGCAAAATTCAACGGCCTTCCATATCAGTCATTTTCAAAATAAAGGGTACACATTGTTCAGTCGAACAGTTGCGCCACAGCTAGCATGAAAACGTTGTTTTTATTAACATTCACAGCATGAATAGCGGCGTCGATTTGCCCTGGGTATTACAGTCTCGGTGGCGCGTTGAAGCACAAAAGCCCTTCAGCAGAGTAGCCAAATTAACCAGAAATAATAAGATAATTGCAAGCCCTCATTGAAATTTGCTGAGAAGCTGCTTGGGAGATCTTTGATATTGATATGATACAATAGAAAGCGGGTCTTTGTACGACTACGTGAAGATTTTATAGGGATGCTTACGGAGATTAAGATAGCAGACATTTGTTTAGGCCATACAATAAGGTAGCTGGTAGTCATGATAGATTAATTCGTGTTAATCGTGTAATAGGACTTCGTTAAATACTCACCGTAAAACTACCCAACTAAAGTCTAGAATCACCCACAACTATGGTCCAGATTAAATAGAACTTTATACGCCTAGATGCGATGTATTAATAAAATTTCCGATTTGTTTTCAGTTGAAATAAAACAATTTAACGGATTATATCGCGTATATTATCTCATTTTAGTTCCCGACGTTTCGGAAGCTTTCCAGCTTTCCATGGTCACGGGAGGACAATATTGTTTTCAGTTATTGAATCCTAGTATCTTAATGGATCAATGTTTAAAAATTGTTAATTATTTGTAAAGTGGACTATGTTTGTAACCTTCTTGTATGTAATAAAGTTTATTTTTTCTGTTGTTTATTCAACCTTACACAGTTTGAAAACACTTCGGTTTGCCCTATTATTTCAACTAATACTTTTGAATATGTATATTTTTTATTTTTACCTTTCTTGAAAACTAAATATCCGTAACTATACTCCAAGTTGTCTGTTGTCTTCAAATTTAATTTAGTTTGGATAAGCCAGTCCCGAAAGATTCCTGCATACCTGGGTATGGAGAAATCGATTTTCTTAAAATGCTTCATCCTTAATGGCAATTTCATACTTTAATACCTAATGTTATGGGTTCCTAAATAATGATTATTTAGAATTGTGTCTATATGAGATTTTTTGCTTCATAACTGTTTCTCGTTACCTACTCAACTAAAATTGTTGTCTTTTAAACACTCTGCTATCCAAAGATTTTCTGGAAAGATCGCTATTTATCGATAGGACACCCTGTTGTTTACCTCTGCTAATTCGAATGTTACTGTCATGTTCTGTATTTCTGTGTATCTGAGGTGTGCAATAAAGAGTATTGGTATATGTATTTGTATATTCCTTTCTTTCTGGACAATAGGTGGGTGCCTGGACTGTAATTGCGAGGTTTTACGATTAATTTTTCATGCCATAGGCCTGATTTATGAGCATGTTATTTAATAAAACGCCAGCAAAATGTTCACTATTTAATTAGATAAGTATAATTTATAAAAAAACCGGTACAAATGTGACCTTAAACTACAATAAATATTTACGTTAAAACTTAAATACGACGACACTGAGAATGTAACCAGAATGCATATTATATTTACAGAAAACTATAATTATTTTAATGCTAATTTCAGATTTTAAATTAGGTACCTACTTGAAAACGAATACATTTATATTTTAGTAGTGAACAGACGATGTGATTGGTTTTGAATAGCATTTATTTACAAATCATATTTATATGTCTATAAGTTACTACCATAGTACAATGTTTTCGATTTCATAAAACTTTTCGACTCTTGGTCATGGTATTAAGGTTGAAAAGTGCTGAAACTTTTCATTCCGCGAACGCGCTGTACGTAGCGCTTGTTTTACATAATGCATGAAGTGTTCTAGGCTTAATACTGTATAGGCAAAAAAAACAGATTAAGTATAGTTTTATGAAATCGGAATTTGCCTGTAGTTTCAACCGCGGGAGTGGAAAAAATATCATTAGCTTATTTTGTAGTCTCAGTAGTCGGATAAAACGTAACTTAAACCTTCCATTGGTTCCTGTGGTCTGTGTTATCCTAAAGGAACAGTTTATGTCTAGTTAGACATAACTGAGTAGTCGAATTGATATTCCTTAATTTACGTCCAGCTAGTTAAAAATCTGACGTTCGCTTGCTAGTCTTTTGCAAGAATATTTGACCCTTGCGCATGAATATTTAGAAAGAATCAGTATAATCGTAATCTTGCTCCTTACCTTATATTTAATACTGTTTGTTACTAACTGATTACGTTTTGACTTGAAATTTAATAAAATTTTAGTGGTGAAAGACATTTATTCGCTCAGGTATATTTTACTCGTTCTACACAAACTACAGTTTCACTACATTCAGTATCGAAAGAGGATTTTTTATAACTTGTAGGCATATTTGGCCATTACCACACTTATCGTTCGACGTCGATCAATCGTTGATCGATCGGTTGACTTTTAAAGAGTTTGGTAGACTTCAATATTGACTATCGAAGATTGACCGACTTCAGCAATAGCGCGGAGGCAGGGTTCCTCCATGTATATGTATTAGGGGAAGCAGGGGTAACACCAGTCACCGGGTAATGGCGCTCACCTCAATAACTTGATAAAACTAGTGCGTATAATGGTGGCTTGCGGGTGTAAGGGAGCGGGGAGTGACGCTTATGCCAGTGGCAACAGGCCCCACCAGCCCGCTCGAAAGACTTGAGAGTGAGAATAGTGTGTTTGTTTGGAGCTACTTCGATCTTATTTTTCAGTGGATGTTTTTGTCGGTAAGTTCAAAATTGACACATTAACATATTATATTTCTTGTTATTCTTATTGTTAAACCATTTAAGTTAAAGGCCAAGTTGATATTATTGCACAATATTATATATAATATATAATTTTAGATTTTACTTTGAATACGAGACGGCTGATTGGGGTAATACTGCTCGAGTCAACGCCATTACCCCTCCATGATCGCCATTACACACTATGTTTTAAATTCACAAAGAACTACCGGCATAGGGCGAGTAAAATTTAATTAACGCAAAAGCCGCTATTGAATGGGGGGATGTCGAAAAGAAGAGCAGCGATAACATTCAACATTCCATTTTCTACGTTAAGAGAGAGAATGATGAACGACAACCTTGTTAGTCCCTAACTTGGTCGTAAACCAGTGTTTACTAGATATTAAGAAGTGAAATTGCTGAACAGGGAAAGCTGTTCGGTTAATTCTATTTCGGGTCAACAGTCAAAGGTTTGCGAAAACATATGAGATCTCTGTTCTTAAAGTTATACTAATATTCGTATGTTGATTTTACCAAAAAAAACCTGGTTACCATGTATAATTTATACATGACTATGATAAGCAACGTTAATTTAGTTGTACGGGATGATCTTTTGTTGTTAATTAATGAAAGTCTATCTTAATCATAATATTTGGACTAATGTCAGTTTGAGCGTTATAACCCCATTGCCTGAATGGCATTACCCATAGCTGAGGGTAATGCCGTTAATTTCTTTGTTTTATAAAGTTTTTTTTCCTCCTTATCTGAGAGATATTACTATATTTTGTGTTTATATTCTAATAACTGATTAGTTACACTTGTGTTATGTTTGATTTTCCCTTAATAAACATTGACATTTGCAAAAATACCGGCATTTTCCCTTAAGTGAACGTAATTCCCCTGCTTCCCCTAATATGTAGCCTTAATACAATTTTCGGTTGTATACACTCACGAAGAATGAACATTGACGCACAATTTTAGATGGCATTAAAATCTAAAAGCGTAGTTTTCAGCACTCCGTGAGGAAAGTATTTAAATGACATTGGCTATTTTCGTATATATTTCTATGTTTCCTACTAGGCATGCAGTAAATGTACAATCACATTACAGTTCATTTATTCTACTGCAATATTCATTACTATATGACAGTAGCATTAACAGTGAGTATATGCATAATAAAATAATATTTATAATAATTAAAGCTATTTATGTCCGTATATGTACCTCTAGTACTAAGTGTAATTCTAATCCGTTACATTAGGAATGTCAATTATGGAATTGGCAAAACGGCTCGTCGACACCACAGGTGACCAAAGAGCTGGCAGCTTCCTCGCCCAGCGTATAAGTATAGCGATACAGCGAGGTAATGCGGCCCCAGCATCTTTGGTGATGCCACGGGGGCCCGTTTTGATTTAGCTTAGTTTTAGTTCTATTCTTAACTTTTAGTTTTATGTAGTTTTTAAGCAGTGATTTATAATTGTTTTTTTTTATATCTCTGTTAATTTATGAATTTGGTTGGATAAATAGATATAAATCTTTTTATGTCATATCATATTCATACTAAATGGAATGTACACGTTCAATTTTCAAGGAATGCTTACATCTGAGTATATATTTCAAAGCACTACAATTCAATCATTTCTTATGCAAAAATAATTAATTTAGTATCGCTTAAAATAAAATAATTATGTGGGCAAAGTCATTCTTTTGATAATATTTGAATACTTAATAGAAGAATCTATAATCATTTCTATCTTCTAATTTACCTACTTTTGTCATGGTATTGTGATACGACGTCGTGTTAAAAAAATGTTTTATGCAAAATTGCTAAGTTATTTAAGAAACTTTCTGGCGATTACGGAACGTACATTCGGAAGTAACCTAAGTGAGTATACTACAGATGCAAATTGTAATCATTAGTCCGTCATGTAGAAATAAACATTGGAGACTTATTTGTCTTACACGTGAGTAAACTCATTTTACGTTTCACCAATAATTAACCTAAAGATAAAATGTCTAAACTAGAGAATAATCTTACACCGCCAATTTTGGCTGAGTAAACTGTTAGATGTCGATTTTTATTGTCATTGTCACTGTCAAGTGAATTGAATACTTACTTCACAATTGATGTATTACTCGAATAAATTTAAAAAATACGCAGCACCATTGCTCAAGCATGGGACAAATTGTCTATCTTACTTGGGTGCATTACGATTTCATTTAATTCATTCGTTCAACGTTACTTAGTAACTATGCGAGAGATTGCTATCCGTAGACTAGCGTGGTGAAATGGATATGAAGTTAACCATTGACTAAATCGTTAGATTTAGTTTATACTGGGTTAGCCACTCTCGTGTAAATTGATTGTAGGTGAAATCGGCCCTGAGTCAAATAAAGTCTTGGTACAGTTTATACTTAAAAGTAGTTATGACGTCACGTGCCTCTACTCCCTAAATTATAAGGCAATTTATCTGCATAATTTTGTTAATTTGAAAAAGCAAATAATGCGTGTTAATTTTTTTTTGTTACTTTAGTGACAGATTACATATATAGAATTGAGATTTTTGTACCACGGCGTCATGCCTATCCGCACAATGTAAGTTGGCATCTCTTAAGCTAGCTACTAGTAACGTCCAGTTATTTTTTTAGATATCAAAGTGGTTTTGAGGGCGTAGTGGGGTGGTGTTAGCTAAGTTGTGTACAAAAAAAAATCAGACTCCAGACACGCAAACTTAAGTGGCGCGATGATTGTTTATATTTTAACAAACAGTACGTAATTAAAGCCCTTGGTACAATTGACAGGAGATATATTTACACAAAAATCTGTCTCAAACACTTATGCAATACAGGTACTTACATTTGATTCTTTGTTCAGTGCTTTTAGTAGATTTGAGTATTAAAGTAATTTTTGATGTTCATTAGTTTGTCCGATCAGAGATTTGGGACTGTCCATAAGCATCAAGTGTATACTCCCAAGCTCCTCGATCGATGTTAGTATCGGGCTGTTCTGATCCCTCAGATATGGTGTAACAAAAGACCGAAAGGGCGGCATGATACGAACTTCGGCCTCCAGGTTGGAATTCATCGAGGGGACAAACCTCCTGTCACATGGGTCAACAACTCCACGGCTCCATTGGCCGAAGTGGCGCAGTGTTGCCGAATTCGGCTGGACGAGTCTGGCAACATGGCACGACACTTGTTGCCATGTATATTGGTCGAAGTTGTGCAACATTTACGGAATGCTATCGACATGTACTCGTAATTTCGCGAAGTCGCCCGATTAAATTTAGCTGCCACCGACATATGTGTTGTGGTTGCAGAAAGGAGTGGCTCAGACGCTTATTCAAGATAGAAACGAGCTAAATAGTCAGAGCTTGCTGTACCCCTCTTCCCCCTTACCACTGCCCTATGAAATAATAATGAAATAATGATTTCATTATTTTATTCTTCTATCATTAGTGCAATCTCAATTGCAAACAGCAACCCACTTATCGTCCCTGTACGTCTGACAGTCCACCTGGCAGCACAAAAGGAATGTGCAAAATTGCAGGGTTTGATGCTGGACTTTCTGATAAGCGCGTGTCCTCGTTTGCAGCAGAGCAGGTAGCAGGAACCTGACTAAGAGGCACGGCCGATCCGTGTGCATTGTTTTTCGAAGATAACCGATGATGCTTGACTTGTCGTGTTACCCTAGTGATTCCTTGGCCTCTTAGGCTCAGCACACATCCATGTGAGAAAATGTGGCTTGTGGGTGGGCGCTCAACAATCAAGCTAAATAGTTATAGCTAAGCTATACATAACTCTTTCCTCTCTAAGCATAATGCAGTTCTTACTCTCTTAGCTAGAGTTATAAATTGGATCAAGAAGTACGAATTATACCGTTGATTATTTTCAGGTTGATAGTTTTTACCGCCCTAAGCCCAAATGTCTCTGTGAAGATTATTTTGCTGTACACTTGAAAAAGTTATTAGCACAATCTCACTTGCAAACAGCGACCCACTTATCGTCCCTGCACTTCTGACAGTCAACGCGACAGCACCAATGGAATGTGCAATTGCAGGGTTTGATGCTAGACTTCCTGATGAGAGCATGTCCTCGACCGCAGCAGAGTAGATCGCAGGATCCTGACCGGGAGGTCCGGCCAATCCGGCACACGCGGCCGGACGTGCCGGCCGAGTCCGTCTTGGGATCCACTTCGCAGAAGCTTGGGGATCTGAGAATGATGAAAAATAGAGAGGTCAGTGCATTTGCCTAATCTTTAATACTTTTCTTTTCATAACGAAATGACACTAACGCTAAACCAAATACTTATACCACTCTAATAAAAACATTGACACCTCAAGGGAGCTTGTATTTCTATCGAATATAGGTATGAAATTATTTCGTTGACTGAACTCATGAATTCAATAGATAAATTGTGAACCTATGATTTGAATCATATGAGTTGTGTGGGTGCATAATTCAATATTACCTATTATAAACGTGAAAGTTTGTGCATATACCATATGAAGGTTCCTACAGGTTTTTAAAAATTTACTTAACTGATATGAGCGAAACTTTCCAGCAATGTTGTTAACACATAAGAATAGTACATACTTGGATGAAGTTGCGGGCGGGCAACTGCTAGTATGAAACATTTTTAAATAGGCCAAATCTAATCAAAATGGTGCATTGTTTACGCGCGAGCAAGAACGATGAGGCAGACTATGTCGCCAAACAGCCAAATATTCATAATATAATAAACTGAATAATTAGATCAATTTTATATAAATAAGTGTTCCCCACTACCCAACAGTTGTCTGGAAGAGATCGCTGTTTAGCGATAAGACCGCCTGTTGTTTACCTCTCCTTGAATGTATTGTTTTCTTTACTCCGTTTTTGTGAGGTGTTCAACAAAGAGTTATTGCATTGTCTTGTGTTATTTTGTTCAGGAAAATACATAATTTATTGTTGATTGTTGTTTATAAGTACCTACTACAACGTTAGATTCATTAAAATAAAATTCTTTATTATTTCTTATACACAAAAACACTTTACTAAACCTTTTAAAAATACTGCTATATAAAATACTAGTGCGACTATGTAATGTAACCCAAGATTATGTAAAATAAAACGCGAGAGTAATGCAGTGGATTACTAACGGTGCAATAAGAGCCACTTTGAACACACAAGTGAGTTGAAAAACTATTATTACTTACATTATTGAACATTTTATGTTTCCGTCTTTAATGAGCGTCGTCTGTCAATAGTTAAGTCACACGACTGCTTTATAGGTAATATAGAAGATAGAAAGCCTGTAAACAATATCATTAGGTACCCAGTTTGTTGGACAGCCTGAATAGACTCTAATAATCAAAAATGTTTCAGGCAATACTTTAACGGAAGTCAATCTTAGGTTGCCTGTAATCCAGTGTCCATTTATTTATTAAGAGAGGTATCATGGAAATGACAAGGAATCTACTTAAAAACAAGCCGAACCCTGTTAGACTCATGGTAAGGAATGTTCCTTAACTTACTTTTCAAAGAACAGAAGACTGGTTTTTGGTGCTGGACGCGCTCGGCTTCGCCTCCTGCCCCTAGGCCGGCCCCGTAATACTGAAAATCCATTGTTTAACTCTTCTTGCGCTACAATTAGAGCCTGAAATAGGAGAAAAGGGGTTAGTGAACTTTTGACACAAAAATATAATCAATAAGAAGTATATCTGCTGACATGTATATAAATATAATAATCTAGCGAAGATATATTAGAACGGACTAATGATGTATACTTTTTTTCAGCTGACTGTATACGTAAATAGTAAGTATATCCATTAATTTCTTATTCTGCGTGATAATAGAGAAACAGCATTAATGAATCTTAACACTGATGATGATGTATATACCTATATTTAAGAATTTTTGAGTGCCTGAGGTGACGTTGACGATTTTCTAGGGTTCTGAAGAGTGATTAATAACTGACGAGTAATTTTTAACTAGTAGTTAGGTTTCCGCTGGATTTATAGACTATTGCGATTGCTCAACAGTCGAAGAAACCGTCTGCGGTGTCACTTCACTTGTAAGAATGAATAGGCACTTCTTGTTCAATTCCTAATAGATTTGACTAGCGAGATCTTCGGTTCACATATCAGTTCTGTCCAGGAGTTTTACCTTCCTGTACTGTCGCTTGATGGAGGAAGCCACCACTCTGAAGTCCGGTGTGGCTCGCCAACACGTGCGGAGCTGACAACTGCCGGAGAGGCCGTGGCATTTGCAGCGCACCTCCATGTGGGAAGATAGGATCTGGAACATAGTGGTAATAAGTACTTTTCTTCTCCACTTGGTTCCTGATATGGTCGATATGGCACTCTATGAGTATATTATTTCTTAGCACAAAATCGATTCCCCTGACGACCAGGGATGGAATGGGACTAGAGTACTTTCTCGATAGATTGAATGTTCGTACGACTGAAGTTACATATTTAACCTCGCTAGTCTCTCAATCGCTATTAAATTATTAAATGAAAACTTTAAACATCTAATGTCCCGATTACATGCACTTAAGCATAGTCTAATTGTAATACTTATGTAGAATTATTTGTTAAATAGGTACCTAAGTTAGTCATTGTACTAAGTTATGCTTGCGAATAAGATGTCATTGTTGTTGAACTCTTAGCGTATCTTTTGTGACTACCTAATGTTATATAACTCGAACACAATGCAAAAGTTCAAGGGGAAACATGCAATTATCGTGATTTATTTCACATAGTATTTAATTAACTACGGCTTTGAATTAATCATCGATATGACCGATTTCTCCTTCATGTGACCTCGTATCATCAGAAAGTGACCTTGAGTGAACTGGCCGGCAACATTGCATGTAGCTCCGGGCTACATTAAATTGTAAGTCCATGTTGGACGTAAGAAAATCATAAATCTGGATCGTACGTGACCACATCGGCATCGTTGGCACAATGGCGAACGCGGCGCCACCCAGCGAAGCTAGCTCATAACATTTACATAATTAAACGCCGGACTGCAATCACGTTGACGTCTTAATTCCGCCAAAGCCGCCGGCCGAACAATTTTCCAAATTGAGTCGGGCAAAAATTCAAATAAATCGGCGTTTCGGCCCGCCTCCCCGACCCGACCGGCCTTAATAACCTGGTATTAAGAGCGTTCGCGATAGAATTCGCCACCCAAGACGTCTGTAATACGTCGTAATGAAGCTGGAATATTAAAAATGGCCCCGAACGAACCGCTTATTATGTTCTCACCTCGGCGGCCGCTCGTGAAATACGGCGGACTAATGTAGGCCCTGCAGCGTGCACGATTGCCCACGACTTTGGATAGGCTAAACGCGCCATCTATAACACTTTAGTGGTTCAATTAGGGGTTATGGTTTCAATTAACTGGGTGCCGTTAACTAAAATGATGAAAATATTGAGAATGTGTGGCATAAAGAAGTTTGGACAACAATGCAAGGTGGTAATTTCCCCTGGGCAGTGGACCACTTCAGCACTTCAACATGAACGTCAAATAATGCCGTCAAATTATATCTTTAAGTATTTAGTGGTTAAATTCGGGTCTTGGTTTAAAGGGATGCTGTGAACTGAACTGAAAAAGTGAGTCGACCTTAGATCATCGTGTACTACTGTAGACATATTCATAATTGCATAATAAAATGTACAATACAATCTAAGAAAACAATGTGACAGCGATTTTTGATTAAGTATCTAAAAGCACTGTATACCGGATGTAACAGATATCAAAATAAACTTTAAAGTGATATCAAAAGTACGTTACCTAATTATTAAAATAACACCAATAACTTTTTTAAAAATCAATCGAGATGTATCCAATATTTTGACATTAAACACTCCCATACATTTAGTATGAGATTAGTAGAAATATTTTAGTTACCTTATTTGAAGGGGTCTAGTAGGTACTCTTTTACCTTAATCATATTATACGATTACGTATAATGTGGTAATAATGATTTTACTGATTAGGTAACATACTTTCGATATCAGTTTTTTTTTTCAAATCTGTAACAGTTACGGAATAATCGCCTGATCACACTTAACGATTATACCCTGTATAACACTTTAGTAGGTAGTACAATCGAGGGTTTTAGTTTCAATTAACTGGTTGCCTCGAACAAATGAGAATGTGAAGCAAAATGAAGGTTGAGTCCTAATAGGTATGTGATACATGAGTACAATGAAATATGCCTTCAAAAATGTTGAGCACTTTATTTCTCGTTTGTTAAGTATTTATTAAACTATTATTTTATACATAAGTTCAGATCTGCAACGCAGGCTCCGTCAGGTTTGGTTACAACAACAACACAACAACTGGTTTCGTCCGATACAAACCAATGATGTAGTGATGCAACAGGCTACGTTAAAAAGGCCCGTCCCGAATAGTAGCATGTGCTAGCCCAAACGTTCGCATGATACTACCAATGTTGCCACGCTGAATTGCTTTCTAGGTAGGGACTGTACTTTGGTAGTGTTTCAGACTAGCCGCAAACTCCGCGGCTGATCCATTTGATCTGATGATGTAACTCAAGTAGGACGGTGCAAACGTACTGACAAAAGTTGCTTCCCACAAAAGGCACCGTCCTCTCTGCCATAAAACCAACGAGAGACCATCGGCCATTAGTTCGGCAAAGCTCTGGAGGCTCTAAAACACAAGGCACGTTAGCCGATACCAACGCCCAGCGAACCAAATCATTAATAGCATGCTATATTTCTAATTACAATAATTACCTATACCTACGAGTACCTATAGTACTTAATACACTAAGCGGTATTCAGTCACTGACGACAGGGAAGCAGCAATACGTTCTAGTGACCGGCTTTAACTCCCCTCCCCCATTTAGCATGCTAAATTCAGTAAAGTGTAATAACTACTTATGTACAGCGCTAAATTGCGGGTAGTTATAGTCTGCTATAGTAACGGTGGAGTGCGCGCACGCTTGCATTGGACATAGACCATATCCTGCATTCCTAAGCATGTATAATAATGTTTTACGCAATCCTGATACAGTACACTTGTGTATAAGTTCGGTGAAAATTTACCAAATATTATGGTCCATCGAGGTGATACGACGGAGACGGGAGGCCGTCATAAAAACTCTGTAATAAAATAACACCATCCTACTGACTTTGAACTTACATTTTATACATTTATTAACAGTAAATAATGAGAAAAATAAAGAGTAATAATAACATAATTGCGCAACAACAATAAGACAATGATAGTGCAGGGTAGAGTTAGACAGTCTGGGTAGGGCTGCACCGTCCTTAGATACTTAGATACTTAAATAAAACTTAGAAACTTAGATATTTGAACTTTCAGATTACGGTTTCAGTAGGTAAGTCGAGGTCAATAATATATTTATAATTCAGTGTTCCAAAAATACATTCAAATAAGTTTACACGCAGCATGTCAAATACTTGCTTACATAGCATGTGACAGTTTCATATTTTCACTCAATGTTCCATAGTTATGTTTACGACCTTTCTTTCATACAATCATTGTCACACATTGTGACAAATATAAATTTACGCTACTTGAAATAATGTTTCCTCATGGCTTGGTCGTTTCATACATCAGTAAATATATGTCTTTAATATTGTGATAATATTATTAATTTGCATTCCTCTGTATGAAACGGACAGGCACGACAATCACCGAAACCAGTACCATAGGTATAACATATTGTAAAATCCATACTAATATTATAAATGCGAAAGTGTGTCTGTCTGTCTGTCTATTTGTCTGTCTGTTACCTCTTCACGCTTAAACCGCCGAACCGATTTGGATGACATTTGGTATGGAGATAGTTTGAGTCCCGGGGAAGGACATAGGCTACTTTTTATCCCGGAAAAATACACTCATCCGCTATAAACGATTTTAAGGCGGTAGTCGTGGGCAGAATTTAGTAATCTATAGGTCTCTTTAATTTTGGGCGTGACGACAAAGATGTGTCAATTGTTTATAGTACGTGATAATTACTTTCAATATTTTTTTGATTTTACAGTGTCTTGCGGATTGACTTGATGAATATAAATATACTAGTATGTCACAAAAAACAACAGTGTAAGCAACAAATTTTATTTTTTTTTCAAGAAATCTTTTCCTCTGTCTCTAATCCATATTATATAATACTAGGTAGAAGATGCCTGCAACTTCGTCAGCGGAGGGAAAATACATTGCAAGTTAAATAAAAGCTTGTAAAAATCATAACCTTTTTTCTTTAGCGTAGTCGAGTAAAAAGTATCCTATAACCATCTGTAGATGTCCAGTTACCCGTGTGCCAAAATGAGTTGAAATCTGTTTAGCCGTTTTGGTGATGAAGCCATAACGACAATATAAATGTAGAAAAAAAAAAACAAAGAAAAATACTTTTCGGTTCAGTGACATTCGAAAATACCGGATCACCTTTTTTAATATTTTGAACGTACAGACATTTTAGTTTTACTAGTTCGTATTATTTAAATAGAACAAAGTCGTGCAATTTTTATTTTTATCTTCGCCAGTACCCAGTTAAAGAATAACGAAAAAAATTAAGAACGGTTCAATCAACTTATAGAGATATTTATGTAGCAATAAGTGTAAGTATAAACATGTATGTTTGTACATAAAGTTTCACGTGCCACTAGTACTGTAACGTGCAATTTAAATTAATATTTGTAAAGATATTATTGAAACTCTCAATTGTAAATATATCTTTGACCTCGGCTGTACCAGTAATCGTAACATAGTGAGGGGTACGCAAATCCAAATAGGTATGCAATGTGCAGATTTGTAGAAAGTCGCTGCGCGCAAAGGACGAGGACCAATTTGGTTGAAGCAGTTCAACCTAACAGGTTGAACAGGGATTGGTTGAACTTTTTTATAATAGCGCCACCTCTCGCCGAGCAATGGTACCTGTAAAGGTATCTGCTCGGGGTGAAAGTAACTTCATAGTTCTGCACTAGGCGGCGCTAACGGCTAAAGAGTCGGATGCACCATACAGAGATCAATAAGCAAGAACAGATGACAAAATTCGTCGACTGCTGGTGTGGACGATTAGCTCAGATGGTAAAGCGTGCTGCCCCGGTCTGGCTCAAGGCACTGGTTCAAGTCCAGTATCGTCGAAACATTTTTGCATTTGTTTCTGATCTTTGTTTATAAGGGATTGGTTGAATCAAGGAAATTTTTGACCTCATCACAATCCGCCACTGGACTTAGACTGGACTGGAGGTTTTAAAGGGTGAGTTGTTCGTGGTTTATTGCCCTTACCAAAGTGTCAACATGATAAAGATATTGAGGTCATCTCTCGACACATCTCTGTTTATTGCCATAGGTCGGGATAGTAAACCAGTTTGATTCCGTTGTTTACATCTCGTCTCATTGTCCTCTAACTCAGACTAAACAATGACATCATTAGTAATAATCGGTAGCCAGAACTAGCAAGATATTGACTCTAAACATATAATTATCTCGGTGGAATATAATTAAAACTGCTCCGGATTTTTATTACGACTGTTTAAAGCGGTGACCTTTAGGAACGCGTAGTTTTGTTTGAATTTATGTGTTTATTTTTTGTGGATAACTAAAAAATACTTAGAGCATTGACTAAATAAATCATGACTTGGAAATTCAGTACAGATTATTGGAACAACCTATATCGATTTTTCAATGTTGTTCCAGTTGTTGTACGAGGTCCCCTAGTGAGTTCATTCCCCCCCTTCCCGTAAATCATACAGCCTTTTTCTGATTTATTTTTAATATTATTGTGATGGTCTGGAACAGTCGTCATAAATCTCTTTGTATAAATTACGTTATTTTCGCACCTTCGCTTCGGCACATACAATAATGTAAAGGAGAGCTAGAATATATTTACGCCCATGGTCCAATGAATAAGAGTTGGCAGGTCTTTTTAACCTTTCTACTCGTACAGAAATCACCACCCAGCATACGAGACGTAAAAGTGAATCATAGTAATCTGAACGGCGATTAAGTTAGTGACTGACGATAATAGGTTTAGGATGACCGCGACTAAACGGACGGACAAATTAACCATTAGTTAAACCGCACACAGCGCGTTGGATGAAGCTGTTGTCACAGAGTACGGATTCGTAATAGAGTGGTTAGGCGGGGATGTACCATTGTGGGCATATGGTTAGGTATAGGCGTAACGTTAATAAGTTCTAGAGTTAAATGTATCATTTTCGTAGCTTGGAGGGATTATATTTTTTTTAAAGCTGAATCCGCGTACGTCCAAGAGTATTCTACTTGTTCCTTCGACTCACGTGGCCACGTGGCTCACGAGGCCGCGTGGTACAATGAAAAGTCATTTGTTTTTTTACTGATGCAAATTTGGTTGACATGACACTGTTTCAGGGCGGATTTTACTTTATGACATATCCAATTTCGTCATGCTTTGTTATTTCTTAACGGCTGTTTATGCCTGACAATAAGAAACCGTATCATCACCATATCAGCCTAAAGACGGCTACTGGTGGACAAAGGCATACCATACGATCTCCACAACGACCAGTCGGGCGCCGTCCAACGCGATTCCGACGATTCACAGTCAGTCAGGGTACTGGTGGGGTCAGGGGCGCAAAGAAACCATTTAACCCGTCGTTAATAACTAACGGAGCATGATGACATTGGGCATAACAATTTCAGACGCTGATACATGATATATTTGTGTATAAAAGGGACCCTTATATTGTTCAATACATTAAACATAATTTGTCAATGATTTTATAGTGTATGCCTAACTTAACAATTAAATTGTAGGACTTAACTGGCAACACCGATTTTCTTCCTTCTCGTCTATATCGTGCAAGCAAGAGCCTATGCTCTACCAATAATTATCATTTATTCTGTGGAAATACAGTCCTAAAAAACCTTTTGTGTATTATTTCATAAACACAAAAGTGGTCCTTCGATTGAACTATAAAACAAGAGATAGTTTACAATAATTAAACAGTTCACGAGTGTTTGATGCGTGTGCCCGGCTTCATTGTTTAAGGCCCGAAATTCTTTAATATTTCGCTATTTAGGCCTGGGAAGTGTCCACCGTGTGAACATAATTCACAGTGTTCTACGTGTTAAGAAGTGTGACGATCTACATACTTCATTTTAGTGAAAAGTTAAAAGCGAAATTCGCGATTGAGTTCGGCCATTCTTGTTGAGTCGGTTGTAATGTAAGGATTTTGTACTTATATTTATGGATTAGTATTAGCCTAGAGTAAGAATCGATGTAACGCAATGGAGAATTCTGTAATGTTACTCATAATGATTCTACATAAATAAAAATAAATATATCAACGACATGCAATCAGTGTTGGCAGAAAGTGAGTCTATGTTATTAGCAAGAAGACACAAACTTCTAAGTACATTTAAAGCTTAGAAGTAAATATTGACATTTTAACGTTAGACGAAAATGACAGTGATTTCAGTGATAGAGAATAAGTATTTCTATGTGATTATGAAAATAGATGAGGCCTTGAAATGTTTAAACAAAAGTGCAAATGATAATAAATGTCAACATACGCAAGCTCATAGCTCCTCAAACTCTAAGTTACCAAATATAGAGATTCCATAGTATGATGGAAAAGATTTTACAAAGTTTAAACCTTTCATGGATCTCTTTTGTGCTGTCTTTGATCAAAACCAATCGCTTTCAAATGTTCAAAAGCTATTTTACTTGCGTAAATACTTGACTCAGGATGCTTTGGGCATTATAGTTAACTTGGCACTTGTCAATGAGTCGTATCCTGAAGCTATGGAATTACATAAAAAACGGTTTGATAACAAATCAAGACTAGTTATGACTCACATAAATCTGCTTTTGGATTTGCCCTCCATGCAGAAGGGTACTGCTGTAAACATTAGATCCTTCATATCTCAAATACAGCAACAACGGTATGATTTGAAAAACTTGGAACAGCCTATTAAAGAGTGGGTATGCTATTAATATCTGCCTTAACAAGAAAGCTGGACTCATTTACCAACAGAGCATACCATTTAGATAGAGAGGATCCTGATAGCACGCCTACTATGGACGGTCTGATAAAATTTTTAGAGAAGCGTGCTATGGCGCTTGAGGATAGCCCACAAGATAAAAATCCACATGAATCATGATTTTAATACAAATCAAACAGTTTCAACAAAGTATCTAATGTTGTGACTAGTAATTGTAACACCTCATGTGGATACTGTAAAAAAACACAACATTCGCTGTACTCAAGTCCAAAATTTCAAACAGCAGCTATTTAAGATAAATTAGACGATGTAAAATCAAACAATTTGTGCAATGTGTGTTTGAAGTCCCATAAAAATGCTTGTAAATTTCATTTTAAATGCAAAATATGTAAACAAGACCACAATACGCTCTTGCATGAGGAGAAAACCCAAAGCACACCTCAGGAACCATTGGTTAATTGCCATGCTAATAGCCACAAATGTAAAAATGTCTTATTACCTTCTATAAAGGTTAAAGTATATGACAACAATGGTTGTGAACACTATGTAAAACCAATCCTTGATAGTGGATCCCTAGCAAATTTAATAAGCAAATCTTTAGCTGATAAATTGAATTTAAAAACCAAAATTGAACACACAAATATTATTGGTGTTGGAAACAAAAGTAATAAAATAAAACAATGTGTTGATTTAAATATTTATTCCTGCATACACAATGTAAATTGCAATGTCAGCTGCTATGTTGTTGACAATATAACACCATGTTTACCTCAGCATCATGTTGATGTTTCAAAAATGAACATACCTGGAAATGTCAAGTTGTCCGATGTTAGTTTTAATGAGCCATCTGAAATTTCAATGTTGTTAGGAGCAGATGTGTATTTTAATGCACTTTTAGATGGACACATAAAGATTGTAAATGGCCCAGTTTTACAAAATACTGTATTTGAGTATGTTGTTGGAGGTAAGGTGGATTATTTAAAATCATGCAGGACGGCCAATACCACTATGGTCTCAAATTTTGTTACCTGTGAAAATAGAACAAATAAAATAGAAAATATTATGGAGCAATTCTGGCTCTCAGAAAAAATTCCAGGAGAACCAGCAATAAATAAAGCTCAAGCAAATGAGTTACAAAAAACAGAACAAATATTTCAAAACACGGTCATCTTAGAAAATAATAAATTTCAGGTCGACTTACCGTTGAAAAGTCCCATGAATGAACTCGACCTTGGTGATTCCTTCTCACCTGCCCTGCAGAGGTTCCACTCTTTAGAAAAGAGATTTAAAAGCAATCCTAATTACTTTCAGCAATATAAACAATTCATAGATGAATACCTTCGCTTGGGACATGCCAAGATTGTCGATATTGAGAAGTATTATATATACAATGGTCCTGTGTATTTCTTACCACACCATGCTGTACTGAATGAAGATAGTATTTCAACTAAATTAAGGGTTGTATACAATGGTGGCATGAACACAAAAAATAACAAATCTTTGAATGATGTTATGTTGAATGGACCTGTAGTTCAAAATAATCTATTTGATATATTGCTCCTATCGCGCACATACTTGTATAATCAATATTTATAAGAATAGGTCCTACTGGAACAATATGTACTTATTATTCTCTATTCAAATCTGTCTTGCTGTAAGACTTAATAGATAACCTTGTGTAAAGAAAATATTAGTGTATTGAAGACGCTTCATTTCAAAGCAACGGTCGGAACCTAGCAAAAACATATTTTTCTCATACATCCAAGGAAATGTCGTTCTTACCTTCTTATGTTGAAGGTTCATTCTAATTTCAAATTAAAGGACATTAAAGAAATTTCATAAAACATTAATCCCTTGTTTCAGTGGGTTTTATTTCTTCTATTGACTATCTTCGGCATACCGCCAGTAAAAAAAAAAACATAGTCTGTGAATGTGTATTTACGTTTTAATTTCTTATTTAACTAGATTATTTTATTACATTAAATCAGGTATTCCATATTTTATTCAAATAAAATCATCTTCAGATTTGGTGACAAAGACATTAACCCGACCAGCTTCCAAAAAATAGTTGAAAGAAAGTATTTTGGTGGGAATAGAAAAAAAACAAATATAGGAATATATACGTTGAATATTTGTAATATTTCCTTGGATTTATTTGAGAAAAGCACTATACAAGCCTCGGCGCGAATAGGGATTGTCGGTCATGTATCTCTAGATGGCCTCGTTACACACAAAAAAATCGTCAAATTACATCTAGGTCTGAAAGTTTGTATGTGCCAAACTCGATCCCACAGGGTTAGTGTACTAGGATGCATACTATTTATAATTTATATCAACGATCTACCGAAGATTATAAATACTAAGTCGATACTTTACGCAGATGACATTACATTGGTATTTCAATGTAATGAGAGTAACAATCTAAACCAGCGATGGCATAGCACTTTTAAATTTAAGTTGAATCTTACAAAAACTAACATAATGCAAATTAAGCCACGGCAGAAAGTGGCAATTGACATCGACTTAACAAATAAAAACAATAAATTAATTCCGGTTGATTCATGTTCTCTTCACTTACGCTCTATATCAATTGAAAAAATGCACAGATCTCAAAGCAGCCATTTCTGCCTATTATGCCTATGCGAATTCCTGCCTAGCCTATAGCATTATCTTGTGGGGGAATAGCACTGACGTAGAAACATTATTCAGATTGCAAAAAAGTGCATAAGAATTTTGGCCAATATAAATGAAATGAAGAGTTGTCGGCCGGTTTTTAAAAACCTTAGGATTCTCACGCTGACTTCGGTATATATACTGGAATTATGTAAGTTTGTAAAAAAACTATTTTTATATTTGTAGAGACAAAGGATAATTTTCCAAGAAGCCAAAGTTTGAGGAAAAGAAATAAATTAAATAGCTATTTACAAATTTGAAAATTGTTGGATCGGGGACATACCATATGGCAATAAAAGTATACAATAATTTACCGGTAGATATAAAAAAAAATAGAAAAAGAAGCATTGTTTTGTAAAAAACATTTTAGTTTTTTTATTAGACAATTGTTTTTATAATTTACAAGAGTTTTTTTTAATTGAAGTAATAAGAAGAATTGATGTCCTAGATTAAGTTTTAGAATAAGCTTTATATTGCTGTGCCCTAACAGGGTTTATGCTGGAACATATCAAATGTAACATCTTGTAAAACCCATATATGCAATAAAGAAATTGTGAATTATGAACAACCGGCTAACTACGCGTATAACTGCTCGGCCGGCAATCCGCTATTTCACAGCCTCTATAATAATGTACCTACTGTTATGTGAGAGCGACGTAGTTTAAAGTACATAATTAACTATTAAACGTGTACATACATACTACATATTTATCTCGTAAAATAAAGACTAAAAAAACAGTGGGGTAGACTGGGTTCTGTAGTGGCAATTTTCATTTATACACACATTATTATGTTAATAGTTACGCATGTTGTCTGGGAGGAAAGCGTTTTTTATTATAAAATATAAATTTGTCTAGAAATTAGTACTGCAACTTGTACAAGCGCACGCTGAATAAAGGTCCCTGATGGGAACAAAAATACAAATCTGGTGATTTGTATTGGTATAGGTAAATTAGGTTATGTAGATTGGTATTGGTAAATTAGGTACGTTAGTAAGTAAATTGTTCAGCGTGCGTATGCACAGTCTGCGTAGATTAAGGGTTGATTATGCCAAGGGAGCCTACTGCCCTAAGTCCCTAACCTAACCTTACCTTACGACTTTAACCGGGATATCTGTTACCAAGAGACCTAAGGTAACAGATGGATTTCTACGGAGAGGAATAGGGTCTTTGGAATGGTGATTTTCTCACTGCCGATCTTCCAGACTCAGAATGATCGATTAAGGCTTGAAGGTAGTCTTCGCCACAGTGAGAGGAACTTAGTCTAATGGTTGGGTGGGACTATACGCTCAGAGAGTAGCCCTGAGCACGCATAGGTTCGGGTATGGGAAGGTAGTGAAACACCAACGGACAATTGGTATCTGATTTATTTCTAATTCTTACGCTATATATACAAATAATACCTACAGCACACTACTACACATTCATCTTGTGTACTGTACGTGTAAACTGCAGACAATGCGTGAACCAGCTATTTTTCTGCATATTTCTCTTAATTTTGATTACTTGTATCTATGCTCATTGACGCTGATGCAAGTATGTTTTCTGTTCTCTGAACACAACTGACTCCCTAAGGGTAATGGTTAACTGATAGGAGCAAAATGTTTTCTTCCGTTTCCGCGATTACTACACATCGAAATAAAACAATTTAACGGATTATATCGCGTATATTATCTCATTTTAGTTCCCGACGTTTCGGAAGCTTTTCAGCTTTCTATTTTCACGGGTGGACTGAGAAAAAAATACCATGACCATGGAAAGAAAGATAAAGAAAGATAAAATGACACAAACGACCATACCCTAAGGGCGGTTGTGACAGTGCTTACGGTCGGTAGTGACAGGTTTAAAAATGTATTAAAAATGTTACTCAATATTTTTTATTGAACGTTCCACCATAATTCAACATTAACTTTTTATAGAAAAAAAACAACATTAAAATAGTAATAAATGTAATAAACTCTAGGACATTTGAATCGCTTTTAGTTACTCGTAATTATGGCACTTTAGCATCTATTAAGCACCAGACGAGCCAGAGAAGACGAGACGAGCGGGGGACAAGACAGCGCGACGTCATCTGCGAGCAGCACCGGACGACTATCCGATTCGTAATTAGAACCCACGTGTACCTGGGACCCATTGTATATAAGACGGCAAACAAACCAGTCCTAGTAGGACCCTAACATTGGTCTTTCAAACCGGATAGTCGTCCATTGCTGGTGGAGGTGTTGAGAGTCGACACCGGGTCGCCGCGGGATCGCCGCGCCGTCCGCACCGATGACGTCGCGCTGTCCTGTCCCCCGCTCGTCTCTTCCCGTGTGTAAGTTAGCTGGTGCTTAACAGCATCTATTATAATTATAACAGTCGTTATATCACTATCACTTAAATAATAAAATAAACTCTCCTAATTAGTATACATTATGGTACGTAGGTCACTCGATTAGTTTTGAGATGCTCAAAATTCGAAAATGGAACGCACCTGAATTATATGTTTTAAAAAGCAAATTTATTAAAAAATAGAACACAAGTTGCCGATTCGCACCAATTTAAAAAATGAATATGTTACAGTGATTTTTCTAAAACGGTTCCCGCGTTTTTTCTTTGTAACGGTGGAGCTTAACCGCGAACATTTGCGTCCTGTGTTATTTTATGATTTTAAATTTGGTTTATCTGAACAATTGTGTTTCCAGTTAGTGTTAGGAGATTCTGCTCCTTCACGGGCAACACATTTTAGATGGTTCAACGAATTTAAAAGGGGTAAAACCAGCCTCGAAGATGACCACCGAAGTGGTCGCCCGCAAACAGCAGTAACTGCAGAAAACGTGTGTACTACTGAAATGTTGGTGCGAGAAGATCCACGAATAACATAAAAAGACATAGAGAATATCTTAGGCGTCAGTTCGGGCAGCGTTAGCATCATTCTACATCAACATCTTGGAGTAAGGAAGCTCTGTTGTCGTTGGACACCACGTTTGCTCTCCGATACTGAGAAACAGGCTCGTGTAGATTGGTGTCGTGAGATACGTCTACGATTCGACAACGGGACATCGCGGCGTGTATCGGAAATAATTACAGGTGACGAAACATGGATTTACCAATATGACCCGGAAAACAAGCGGCAATCGTCAGTATGGGTCTTCTCAGAGGGAAAGTTACCAAACAATACTACGAAGACCTCGTAACGTTGGTAAAAAAATGGTAGCTAGTTTCTTTTCACGGGGCGGACATTTATCAACATCAATGCTAGAAAATAATAGGTCATTCAACTCTGATTGGTATACTACAGTAGCATTGCCGCAAGTTTTCAAAGCAGTGCAAGAGAGGAGACCAAAGACTGGACTTCGGGGAATCTCGCTGCATCACGATTAAGCCTCTTCACATACGTCCCTCAGAACAAAGGCGTTTATTGAGAAAACTGGGATAGAAACTTTACCACATTTACCCTACAGTCCTGACTTCGCTCCCTGCGATTTCTTTTTGTTCCCGGTGGTGAAAGAAAAAGTAAAGGGGAAGTTTTTTTCGAGTGCTGAAGAAGCCGTGGCTGCATATGAAGAAGCAATTTCGGACCTATCTGATGAAGACTGGCAAAAGTGCTTCCAAAGTTGGTTCAGACGAATGGAACTTTGTATAGAGAGTAATGGAGAGTATTTTGAAAAAATGTAAAATAAATAATACTAATATCTTCAATAGTTTTTTTTTTATCTCAAAATTTATCGAGTGACCTACGTAATGCCAAATTACACAAGACATGTGATTAGCGTCGTACATATCCACAGCTATCCGTAAGAAGTCCCGCGTTTCACTTTGTTGTAAGAGTATTCATACTTCCAGATGTCACATTACCCTGTGTTTACTGGCGCACGGTCCATATAGACACAGAAAAACTGCCTATCTTGGCCAACAACTCTGTGCACGCCACTGCCTGTGTCGTTCTTTTGTAAACGGTGCTTGACATGTAGAAGCAAAGAATACTTTTGACTGGTCCTCTCCCCTTGCACCCCAGTATTCCTTATCGTGACTGTCACAATTGTACACTGGCACAACCGTACCTAGTTTACCCTACGTATCGAATTTTGCCTATATCTTTACCATTATAAAGTTGTAAAAATGAAATATCTGTACAATGAAGACAGAACAGCTAAACAGATTGAATCTATTTTTGGTGCATGGGTGGCTGCTGGGCATCCTAAAATGGTTATAGCATACTTTTTTACCGATGACGCTAAAGCATAAAAAGGGTAATGATTTTTCCCTTCGCCGCGAACGAAGTAACGTATTTTTGTAAAAGATGAATACTCTGTTACTAATCATACTCTTTGCTGTTGTTGGCTACGGATAGGATTGAAAGCTAATGATGAAAGCCGATTTTTTCAAGTAGAAGTGGATTTTTGTAATGGTGACTTATGCTAATTGGACGAAGTTACTTATAGAGTTCATGTTACTCTATTATCGATTTCCTGTCGTTAATGGGAAAAACACGAGGTACCTCGGCTCGATCAGAACAGTGATTGGTTCATTCGCATTTTTCCAAATAAAAATAATAATTACGTTTAAAAAATAGTGTATTTGTTTAACATTTTACATGATTTTCACTCATTGTCGTAACTAAACATAACGGGACTTAATCGCTTATAAATATTATTATTTATTTACTCTGTTATAATCTGATCCAAAGTGACTAGGCGTAAAATCAAATGTATATAAGTGAAATTCTTGTGTTGAAAAGTCTTATATATGTAATTTTAATATTAAATTGTTGTAGGTAGGTCTAACTTTTTAAAGATATCAGTTTAAGGTTGGTCAAATAATCGCTATCGGCCCATAACCGGAGAAAAAATTGCTACAAATAGGTCCATATATGTATAGTCTATTCCTCCTTACTTATCCCAAATAGTAAACAACATTCTAACCTAAAAATATGCTATTAATGTTTACGCCAGCTGTTTTTACGCGAAAATGGGAGTTTAAGACAAAAAAGATGTACTTTTAGGTTAGAATGTTGTTTACAGTTTAGGACAAGTAAGGATGACAAAGTATACAATCGTACATCGAATCAACCCTTAAGCCTTGTAAAGTGAGATTTCTTCTAATGGTAGTATTTTGTTCGCTATCTTCATAAAAACTAACAATAGATTTGTCCGATATTAAAATAGAAACAACTAAAACATCGACACGTTTAACTCGTGATCTCACTGAATAAAATAATTAGTTTATTGACATCGGCACAAAAAGCGTCTATTATATGTCTAGCTGACGTAACTGTGGCTCGAAAAAATTAATAGCAATTATATTTAAATCGATATCGAACAGTCATCGGGAAACAAAATATTAACTCATCGGATCGATTTTTTGTAACGTAATTATCACCTTGGCTCTCTAATGTGGGACCTAATTTCTTGTGTGGGTCGACGCGAGATCTTTTATAGTCCCGCTGAGGGTCTTGTGGCACAGTGGTTGTGTCACACCGTTTAGAGCTTATGACACGCCGCAAATTGTACAGTACATACATACATAGATACATACAGACATTGACCAAAATAAGGCGCACGCACAAAGCAACGGTCGGTTTGTGTGTAATCTTGTGCTGTAAGTAATATATTCCTATTATTATGATAAATCGTACTGACCGACTGACTTTTATATTTTTTCTTTTCATATTCGTCGTAAAGCTTTACCCTGTTTTGTATTGGAGTATGAAATATTTGTGATCTATTGTGGAAGCACGGAAAGCCGTCGAGACTGTGGCGGGAATGTGGTTCGCTAAAAAATTGGATATATTTTCAGGCCAACAAAATTAGTGGTGTGTTAAAAAAAGCCGAGTTCATCATTGGATTCTGGACAGGCAATCTAACTGCATTTTTAACCCTCAATATAGTACTTTATAGAGTAGTTTTTGCGTTTTAACCCTTTCTAAGGCATAACTAGCTACGGGTGATACAACAAAACTATTTATGTTTATAGATAGGGTTTATTATTGTTTTTTAAAAAACCAATAAAATATTAATAAAAAATTAAAAAAACATGGTGGTAAAAATATTCCCTCTGCCCATGTAACTGCTCTGCCTCAGTACATCACCGATGCAATTCAGGGGCGCATGCTATCGCACACAGTGGAACTCCACATCATATGATTTGCATATTATTTTAGGCCTTTTGTCTTTTTTTATTGGTGCTACACATCCTGCAGCGTTTATATGTCGGCGAATATTGTCGGCATGTGTTCTTCAACGTTAATATTAAGAAGCTACTTAGCGACAACGTGTAAAGCCTTTACACTATGTCGGTATTGCCGATACACACGGGCAGAGGGAATATATTTACCACCACATAAAAAGCGTATAAAAAAAAATACTCAAATCGAAAAGTAAAAATTCTACTGAATACAAATACTGCATACATTACAAATTAAGAATAATAACATCGTATCATTCGAAAGTCGCGAAATTTAAAGATGCACAAAGATTTAACAGCAGGTGCAGAAATTCACTTGTTTTCGCACTTGTATCCGACACAGCGGAAAAAAATTGTATGTCTACCGTTCTCAAGCCCTATTTAAATAATGTTAATAAGAAATCGACAATTAATGTTGCCATAGAAAAAAATACGAAAGCTCGATTCGTTTCCCAACAAATAACAAAAATGTATGGTGGGAAAAATATTCCCGCTACCTTATAAAGGGTTAAATACGAGTATTGCTTCTTATAGTTATTACTTAACGTTGATGGTTTGCAAATAGACAAATGTTTATCAGAGTTACCTCTACATTTTATCGATAGAACACGGACGCGCTGACATGTCGCGCTACGCTTCGGTGTGACTCGACCCACCTTTATTTTGACATTAATAAAAATATCATCGCGGGGGTTATTACAAGCGAGCGTGTCTAACAGAGATCTCACTGGGCGGCTATGCTGTTAATTATGTGGCTACAAAACAAAATGGTAAATGCCGCCGGTGCCAGGCTCGAGTGTGGGCCGGACCACCGGGCAAGATTCTACGTTCAACATGCCTTAGGCCAATTTTCTTGCACCTTGGCAAAGGGGTGTATTCTGACATAATATGTTTATTTCGACGTCAGGTGGTGTCAGAATTTGAATGGTATGCTTAGGGTAGGATTTACTCGTAGCTGTAAGTTCAATCGATGTTCTTTCAGTAAGGATGTGATAATTTAATTAATCATTGTCTTGAAGTACCTAAATATCGTTTTGATTGACTATTCCTTAGAAGCGAACATCCGGCTATAAAAAGTGGCGTATCATGAAAAATCCTTTTGTTTCTTGTGAGATGAGCGCGGAAGTTGATGAATTCGGTGCGCAATCGTGTTCACTTTTCTATGCTATTTTAAGTTAAAATTTTCGCATTAATATTAGGTATAACGAGTATCTTACTCCCAGCTATTAAAGTACATACTACATACTGAACAGAATCGGTAAGAACTGGTCAACTGATAAAACGGACGAATTACCCAAGGAACCATAACTTTTTAATTACCTACCATTCATTTTTAAAAGGCACCCTGTTACCGAAAGTGACAACAATTATAATATTTTAGCGATATTAATTTATAGCTAATAAACCCACCACTATCTCATAAAAACAACATTGTATAGCAATATAATCATTAGCTGTCTGAGTTTTTTATTACTATAGACTCTGGATCGTAAATGTCATAGCAAAGTATAGTTTAATAGTAAATTATTTAGATATTAGTATTTGGCATATAATTTTATATTCGCTACTGGGTCGTTAAAGTCTATGATTACATTCGACTAGCTTTGGCAGCTGTTTATTAAGTTGACCAATTAACGAAAATTCCTGACCTTTTTAAAGTTATAATTTCTATCTCACTTACTTGCGGCTTCACCAGTATAAATTCACACAACATGTACTGAATGTGACACATCGTTCCAGTTCCCTTCCTTTCTATTTTGAACAGTGTTTTTTTTTCTTTTGTGTCGTTTTCTCGTGATGTGACGTGATCGTATCTATCTATAGTGTTCCTTCACATGGTTAAAGACGATCTTGGCTGCCATTCACATACAACTATAATGCTTTATCATGGTAACTTAACGATATTCTACGCAGAGTGGAAACCGTGCTGAAAACTTCTTTTTAAAGCCTGGTTCAAGCTTTTTTTTTATGTTGTGGCTGTTACTGGGTAGGAGAGAAGATAGATATCTGGCCAATAAGAGATTACACCATGACCAAGATGGCAAAATGACCCATTTAACGAAATTGAGAAACCTGCTACCAAGCCGTAACAACAAACCGCGCGCGATGTGCGGCGTCTCTCAAGACGAACTATGTAAATGTGACGACCAGTTATAAATCAACAATAGTCGCTATGTGATTGCCGCATGCTTAATAGAAACCCATACGGTCAGTAAGCTCCATTGCTTTCGACGCGTTAAAAATAAAAGCTGTAACATAAAAACCGCTATCACACCGGTGGCCCTCGTCACTAAATCGCCTGACACGTCCCGTATCATACAATTAAAAACCATAAAAGAATTACAAATTAAATCATTTGTACCTAACCGTCGTGTTTGTATTATAAAAAGTGTATAGACGTAAATTATATTAATCGTAAATCCCTCTAATATGTAACCATGAGACCGAGTATGCCGCTTCGCTGTCAGATTTGGTTCCGGAGGCTAATATAATATTATAAGCAAACTTGACTTTGCCACTGACAACTTCACTTTCAATTTAAAAGTCTTCTACTTTAAGAATCATATCGAAGACTCATGTATTTTCATATCGGTAAACTTAACTTTGTCATTTCGTATTTAACTTCAGCTTGACATGTTTATTCTTAGATGGAAGAGACCTATTAAATTATTAGGAGTAATCCCGTACAGTTAGGCCATGGCATTAGGCCTGGTATTTTGGCTAACTGTCGCTTACTGGGTAGTGTCAGTACAAGTTGTATGTTACAGATTAGTGCAACGACAAATCAGCGTTGGATATGTTTAGTATCGCGCGACAACTTATGTCGTTTGTACGGAGAAAACGAGAGTAAAGTTAGACACGGGTTATGTCGCCAAGATTTCTGGGCTCGGTTTTAACAGGGTGTCAGGATAAGTTACGATACTATGTTATGTATGGTATTTACATAGCAATTGAACCTCTCTAATTCAAAAATACTTCTTAAACCATCATTCGCTTGACTTTATTCCTTTACTTAGCACTTGACGTCACACGCTTGTATCTTGTATAGGGAAAATGATAACTTTGTTCTGCAGCTATGTTAAAGCTTGTATTTATCGATACGGCAACAAAACTTACAAAACATTTTATGGGTTATTGAATGGTATTATTAGTTATTAATATTTTCATACTTTACAAAACCGGCCAAGTGCGAGTCGGACTCCTGCATCGAGGGTTCCGTACAAATTTTCACTTACCCTTACTTTATTACCCGGTACCGCTTGAGTTAAGTTTGCACCTGATATCTATAGCATTGCATACAAACGTTCGGTAAACTTCGGAGATAAAGGGAGGGAATTAAAAAAATTGTCCAAGAATGTGCAGGTCAAGCCCTTTCATATGATACCCTTACCCTACTCGACCCAGTAGCTGGACTTTTAACTTTTGCCCCCCTCATATACATCGTTTTTTTAGAAAATGATCATACATTGTTAAATATTTCCTGTGCAATACATGTGGGCTGACCATGTTTATAAATATTCCAAATTTCAAATAGATAGCGTAAGTAGTTTTTGAGATATGGCGCTCTAATAGTCGGACAGAGAAACAGACAGACAGATAGACAGACAGAGTCGTACCATAAGGGTTCCTTTTGTACCTTTTTGGTACGGAACACTAAAAATGGACTTTTCTCAAACATGCTCGGAAATGTTTAGCTTTCTATTTGAAAATAAAATACGCAGAAAGCCTCAGTTTTGCAATTTAAATAAAAAAAAATCGCTACCTAGGGGAAAAGTAAATGTATGGAAATCCGTTTTTGCCCGCTTACATAACTTTTTAAAATGTCTTAGTGTACATAAATTGAAATGGACATAGGACAAATCCCGTACAGCCACGACAACCACACGTTTAATTAATAATTAAGCGTAGTTTCGTCCGTTAGACACTCGAAAATTTTGCCGATCTGATCAGATTGGCATTCATTTCTGACCATGTAGCGGCCGATTAGTCAGCTGATGGAATCGGTAACGTGTGAAGTACGTTTATGAGTTCATGGAAGTTTTTTAAAATTTATTGTATAGATGTGAAACGTCACTTTGAAAAAGGCGGTAAAATTTATAAAATTAGTTCATTGTATCTAACGCATGTGCGTAAAAAAATTTCACGTGAATGTTTTAGCCATATTTTTTAAACAATGAGTTTGAATGATGAGAGTAGTTTTGATGGCACACCGCCTAATTTAAAAGCAGAAGTGAATTTATTTATGGAGAATTTGCTTCCTGTTAAATCACGAGATAAATATAATCGAGTGTACGACCGATTTATGTTATGGAAAGAAAGCAAACATTTTTTTATTTCCTCGCATTATTTGAGAAAAACACTATATATGCGGACACGGGGATTACCTGACTCGCATCTTTTGCAAGAAACCACCTCGTCAGGCAATCCCCTACTTTCCGGGCCTGGGCAATAATGTACTATTCCCACCCAACTTTAAATACTCATAAAACAAGTTACACGTAAGGTATCGAACTCAAAATTTTAACGTAGTTTTTTATTTTGCTTTTTTTATCAGGATGTTATTTAATTTTTAAATTTGTTTTCTTCCGTCAAATGCCCTATTGCGAGATTATCTAGTTCTCTCTATCTTCAGTCATGTTAGAAACAGAAGTTGTCTGCGCACCGGATAGATACTATTTTATAAAAACTACCATCTGTTTTTATCACCAAGAGCGAGTCGGTTAATTTGCACGCTGAGCGGTAATTACAACGTTAATACTCAATATTATTACCTCCGATTATAATTTTACAATTAATGTCTTGAAGATAAAGCTCCTTGAAATGTCTGAACACCCGCAAAGCTTGCGAATACTCCAATTATGTAAATGAACAGATTTCGCAATTCCAAACGATTGCTCCAAATGCGATGAAAGTCAGTTCAGATTTTGAGTTGATACGGCACGTATTACGCGCACTTTATGTGCTATAAAACTGGGTGTGATCACCCAAATGGCCCGTGCAATATACCATGTCTTATGACCATGTATGCCATAGCGGCCGGACCACCCATACGGAGATTACGGCCCGACACGCCCATCGCCCGCTCTCCAATTTGAACTAAATAAGTGTTGGACCCATTTTTAACGCCTCAGATAACCAATTTGGACACCTAAACAATTTCTACCTACTACAAAATGACCTATAACTTCCTCTTAGTAAAATACAAAAATAGAATTTAGGACGAATAATTTTCAAAATGACGGGTCAGGTTAATTTGGTGTCTTGTAAGTATGGGTTTAAATTGTGGTCGTTATGTCAAAATAGAGAAATAGTTTACGTGTCGCGTTTTGTTATTGAGGATAACGACTTTGGTCGTTAATAATTGAGTCATTAATTTTTGGTGTCGGAATTTTTATGAAGACTTCTGTAGGTAGTTTTTAATTTTATTTTACGTCATTAAAACAGTTTATTTTCCAAAATGGGAACATGTTTATTCAGTGAATTTTTGAACGTAAAGAAAAATGTGTGCGAGTTCGAGCACTTTAAAAGAACAACATAATAAAATTATCAATTGCAGCTCGTTAACTCTCAGAAACACATTCGTTTTTCGGGTAAAATCGGACGTAATCGCGTAATGCCGAGTACATACGTTTGCCGAGCATCGACAAACAAACATGACGCCGTCATATGTTAGAGTAAGCAGATACTATTTCTGCCTTTTTTAACATATGACCTGCGTTCTGGGTGTTTGTAGTTGCTTGGCAAACGTGTGGACTTGGCATAATAGAAAATGACAATGGCTTACTGATTTAGTTGCAATCCAACACCCAAAGAGTGCAGTTGCCTTTTTGGCCTTGAACTTTATATGGATTTATACCGGGTGCGTTGCGTATGTATATATCTACAGACACAACAGGTGATTATCACAAATAAATGAATAACTATGACAAATGCCTTAAATATCAGCTTATTCCAAATTTGCTGACGAATTCAGTCTTAGTTGTTAATAATGCCCCGGAAAAGTGCCCAATGATAGATTGGTTGGCGACACACATAATTCCATTAAACCCCAGTTTGGATGACCAAACCACAAATATGCGAAATTATCATGCCAAACAAACAAGAACATGAATAAAAATCCTTAGATAAAGTACTCGCTGAACATGGTGATACTGTTCTGCGTTTACCTCCTTGACTTTAATTAATTTAATTTGAGAATGTATGGGCCCAATACGTAGCCCAGCGTAATGTTGACATGACTTTGACAAGCGTAAATAATATTTTGCAAGAGAAGGTCAATATGATTGGTCCAGAAAAAAAGACTTCCATATATATGAAAATAAAATCGACGATTATAGTGACCGATTTATATTTAATAGGTACAAATGACTCTGATGTTGAACATCTCACACTATACTTTTATCTTCTATTCTATTGATTTAAGCTGTATGTTATCTGTTTTTTTTACGATTTTAATTTTGTACCTTCATATAATTCCGTACCTAGATATCCGCAACTTGTACGTTCGGTGGTTCGGTGACATATACATATACCTAAATGGTAAACCTCAAAACCAGTTATACTTACAGTATGTAAAGTTAAAGTCTGTAATAACGAATTTCCTTTGTATTTAACAGTTTTTGAATTCAAGATGCGTTTAATATTCACCCTCATATCGTATGATCAAACCGGTGATATTCCATGGGGCTTCTAATGAAGGAAATTGAAGTGTCATTGAGTATTAGTGGTGTTTTTCAACTTCCATTGTTCGCTTTTGAATAGACATCAAAGTGAAATGAAGAATTCCTGCTTTGCTTATGGATTTGATTAAAATTCTTCGTGTCCGTGTTAATTGAATTGACAATTCTGAGCTTTTATTGGAAGCCGTATTTGCTTTCTTAGTTATATAATGGAAGGGTTCATACGAATGGGATGGTAGGTAAGTGTACGTCCTGCAGCATATCTCCTAGCTTTGGACCGTAGGTATATTTCATTTTGACTAGATTTTAATTTATTTGTAAAAATAAGATCTAAATACATCCATACTAATATCCATACTAATATTATAAATGCGAAAGTGTGTCTGTCTGTCTCTTTGTTACCTCTTCACGCTTAAACCGCTGAACCGATTTGGCTGAAATTTGCTATGGAGATACTTTTAGTCCCAGGGAAGGACATGGGGTACTTTCTATCGCGGCAAAATAACCTTATCCGCGATAAACGAATTTAAGGCGGACGAAGTCGTGGGCAGAAGCTAGTAATTAAATAAAATTAAGACTCCGCCTGGATTTGATTTGAACCAGTGCCTTGTGCCTTGCCCGTTCGTGCGCTCCTTTTACTAACTAAGCTACAGAATTACGTATTTATTCAATTTAAGTGTGCTAATCTCTGAAACTAGCTTTGATCTCCATGTTGAGTGACATAGTGTTTGTGTATCGTTCACCATAGGTAAGATATCGTATTTAAAAGAGATGGGCATTCAAGAATAAATCATCATTCAAACTAACGTTCCGCAAGAATAAATCAGCGTGCCGTCATTCAAGAATAGCTTATTCTGACTAACCTGTGTAAGAATCATTCACAGCAGAAAAAAATAGTGAGACTAATTTAGTCGTCATTCAAATAAATCAATTTATGATTGATTATTTTGAATAAAATTGTTTGATTTTATGACTTTTTGTTTGTAAAAACTATACCTACTTGTAATACTTGTAGTATCGTTATGTTTAGTCTGTTAAATTTTGAGTTATGCCTTATATACCGTTTTATATTACGCATGTAAAAGCCTTTTTTTTCGTTTTTATACAGGGTGTCCCAAGAAGTAGTTATATACTGAAGCTGAGAGGTAGAGGACTTAGAGGGCTATCTAAATCACCCCCATGTATGATCCGTGATTTTTCGTATTTTCGGAGTTATGACTTTTTTTTTAATTTTTCACCTATCGCCGAGTTCGATGAGATTTTTATTTATGGTGACGTGAATTATTGCGGTAAATGCTTGATTTTTTTGTGTGCTAAGCTGATAGATAGGCCAATTCAGTATGGTAACATTTACTATCGTTAGATCTTTGAATGGAATAAAAAAAAAATTAAATGCCAAGAATGATAAAATTACCCAATATGTTCACAACTTCAAGGGGCTTTAATAAGATAAAATCACATAAAAATAATACCGTTTGGCTTTTAAAAACTTGCTCTATCTATCAGGTAGCTACCCTGAAAATTTCATTTTATAATTCATAAGGCTTCAATCAAAAAATTGAAATCTAAATGTGGTAAGTGCAAAATTTTAATTTATATGATGATTAATACAAACAAAGTAAAACCAATTACAAGGTGTTTAATTACAAGAAATTTTCAAAATGGCCCCCCTGTTGCTCAATGCAAGTGCGACATCGCCGAAAAAAGTTGTCTTTTAAACGTCTGAATGCAATTCTATTATTTTTAATGGTTTCTTCTGCTGCTCTCAATTTCCGGGTTAACTCGTCCAAATTGCGGCATTATCTTGAGTAGACGAGGTCTTTGTAGTATCCCCATACAAAAAAATCAATGGGGTTTAGGTCGGGGGACCGTGGAGGCCAGGCTATAAGGCAGGCGTCACCCCGGCCGCAATAATTCACGTCACCATAAATAAAAATCTCATCGAACTCGGCGATAGGTGAAAAATTAAAAAAAAAGTCATAACTCCGAAAATACGAAAAATCGCGGAACATACATGGGGGTGATTTAGATAGCCCTCTAGGTCCTCTACCTCCCAGCTTCAGTATATCACTACTTCTTGGGACACACTGTATATACGTATGTGTAATATTATATGCATGTAATATTTATTTACCGCAGAAGCAATTAGATAGGGTACCACCGAATGGTTCTGATGATGGACCCTGGGGGTACCTAACGGAACTAAGGACTGGATCAACATGTTGACCCAGTCCTGAGTTCCGTTAGGTACCCCCAGGGTCCATCATCAGGACCATTTGGTGATACCCTATCTGAATGCTCCTCATTCAAAGTCCATTAAGCTAAAAATCATTCGTCTATGTTAATCCAGTCCTGACTTGAGTTACGTACCCCCAGGGTCCATCATCTGGACCATTTGGTGGTAGCCTATCTAAATGCTCCTCATTCTTAGTCCATTAAGCTAAAAAGCATTCGTCTATGTTGATCCAGTCCTGAGTTCCGTTAGGTACCCCCAGGGTCCATCATCAGGAAGATTTGGTGGTACTCTATCTAAATGCTCCTCATTCTAAGTCCATTAAGCTAAAAAGCATTCGTCTATGTTGATCCAATCCTGAGATCCAGTAGGTACCCCCAGGGTCCATCACCTGATCCATCCAGAATGGAAGTTTTCAACATGGACTCGGAGTCTATAAAGTGCTGAACTCTCATATTTACGTACTTTGTCCTCGACGAAACTAAGTATCATGACTTAACATGAAGTTGGCCATTCAATCATTAATATCAATCACAGGTTTAAAATATACTAAAAGTTAATTTCGTTTTTAATACTTTCGTGTCATCAATCATTAGTGCTCAGTGTTCAATCACACTAACGTTCGGTCAACGCTGGTCATATATATATATTAATAATCTGTTGATATATCATAATTACGACATAATGTCGTTGTGTGGCACGCATAGGAAAGCGCAGCGTAGGACGACCTCCCACTAGGTGGACAGATGACCTCGTAATGGTCGCGGAGAGTCAGTGGATGCGGTCTGCGCAGGATCGCACCCTGTGGCGAGCTATAGGGGAGACCTATGTTCCGCAGTGGACGTCCGTGGCTGATAGATAGATAGGTAGTGGCATGACTCGCTAAAAAACCCATGTGACACCACTACATATCTAGATACCTATACTCGAAAATCATTACATTCCCATTTGCGCAATCAAAAAATATAAACAATAGGTTACCTAATAAACTAACTACAATTTACGTATTTAGGATTTTTTGATCCAAAACACTCATGACTTTGAATTGAGCATCTTACACTAAGTATAAGAAACTGGTTAAAAATATCATACATAAAAAAAACACTAAAATAATCCTAATCAAAATAACAGTCATTCAAATAAAACGTTAGTTTAAATAAGCGCTTCTCAAACTAATTCATTCAACACTTTATTCGTCAAACAGAAAACGAATTTTCGAATTTAGTGTATTTCACGTCATTCAGCATGACGCGCTCAAGACTAAATCTTATTTAAAAAATTTTGAATGAGCATAACGTTTGGCCGTTTAGTCTTAGTCTTATTCAAACTATTATTTGCCCAACTCTGTTTAAAACCGTATGTAGCGCTAAATGTGGAACTTACGCTGCAAGGTGTAAGCAGTCTCATGCAGCTAATTCTTGGAATAATCGTTTATATTTATCGTGAGATTCTATGGAATCTTCACGTTAACAAGACGAATTTTAAATTGTTTCTAAAAGCTCAATTTAATCTAAATCTATTCGATGCAGTTAAAAGAAACGCACTATATAGTGCTAATATCTTTATGAAAATCTAAATGTAGTTCATAGTGATAACACAAGAAATCAACAACGTAATTTGTAAGGAATTGATTCCTGCCTCCTATAATTTTCGGATTTTTTCGTCCTGTACCGCACACGTGGAAAAAAATAGTCTTGTTAAAATTTATGACTCACATAAAACCCGCATTCAAGTACTCAGTTGAATACTCACCGACCGGCCGGCATCGTTATTATGCACATTAATCCTGGACTGCAAATCATCCACCTGCTCCCTCGCATCCAGAAACTTCTTCGAGAACTCGATCCCGAAAGCCAGGTTGTGAGAGCACCCGCTCCATTCCCACTTCTGAGTTCTCCTGTCTCTTGGGTGAGACGCGTAGCCCAAGGGATCGCAGCTGCAGGAAAGGAGTCTACCCTGTGCGCAGGCGCGGGCGATAGCGTGGGTTACGCCTGCGGCTGCCAACGCGTAGAGGAATGAGGACTCGCGGAAGCCTGGAAAGAAGAAGAAAATAAATATGACGGCGCTTCATAAAAATTGTCTTGGCTATTACTTTTGACTCATTTATATGTCAATGAAGGATCTATGGAGGTCGAAAGTAGCACGCAATGCTGACGTATAGATTAAGAACAATCTAGACAATTGTAACATGTTGTACAGCCAGGCAAGAATTTGGATGATGTCTCATGTGTTCTCGTGTAATGTTATACGACAAGTCTTGGTAATCGTTCTGATTTGTAATAGTCCTGAATAGGTATATCTATATATCTAAACACGGAGGAGTAACTTTATTTCACCAAATTCCAGTTCCTTCTCCGTTTACCTTCGAAAATAGATACTTCAAGTTAGAACATTTAGTTGCTAACTACGATATGACTGCTCTGTGTTTGCTGTTTAAATGGCAAGCCATTAATTGAATTTGTATTAAATTAAAATAAATCATTATTTTGGCATGGACCTATGGTTTCATAGTTGCTGTATTTCCATTTTTGCATAACATTTAAATCAAAGTCTATGACGGTCGCGTTTAGTGTGTGAAAAACATTTGTGTAATAAATTATGAATACACTCGCGGTCAAATAATAAGGGGCAATGATATAATCATTTGTATCTTGCAAATTAATAATGGTACATGTTTGAAATTAACTCTATATTAAAGATAATTTTAATATCGTATGAATATAAAATCTTACACTTTATACAACGTAATTGGAAAAAAATTGGAAATCGATGTTTCGAAAGTGCAAAATTTTTCGGCGCACCCTATAATCAATTACATAACGAGTCCCCGATGTTAAAATCATAATTTAGGGCTTTCCCAAATAACGCTCCATACTAACGCGATACCGCCTAGAAAAGTATGACATCACACGTCCCTACCTTGTATGGGGAAATTAAGAACTTTGTTCTGCAGCTAAGGTAAAACTTGCGTTTATCTAAAAGGTGTCATAACAAAAGTCACCATACGTTTCATGGGTTATTTCATGGTATTATTAGTTATTAATATTTTTATACTTAGGGGCTACGCGAATGACCTTCGATCCGTAGCACTTCACTTTTCTGTGTTGTTTACATCTCATAGTGTTGACAACCACCGTTGTTACCATATACTGTTTCAGTTTATCTTCACGAGTCACCGCACCAAGATAAACACCATCAAAATTTGTTATTTTTACGAGAAAAAGCCAGTTTTTGCTACTTTTCTTAAAAATTATAGAACCTATTGAAAAACATGTTCACAATTTTAAAGTGAACATCATTACCCACTTATTGGCTTTAGTCCCATGTCTAAGCGTCGCTTGACGAGGGAACCTATGCCAATTTAATATAGATAAAGGACTTTATAAATCTTTTGTTTTCTCTTGATTTATTAAGTATTTTAACATTTCAGTAGGCAAAAATATAGACCAAATAAATACCAAACTACAAAATATATATTTTTTACGAGGTTTAATTTAAGCAAGAGGTATAATTTTATATCACTTTTAAAACAGTGAAATTTAACGGAAACTTCCGCGTAGCCCCTTAATAGTGGTCTTTCCTACCCAACTTTAAAGGCTCATAAACTGCAACATACAGATTCATTGATGCCGCTAGCTCTATTATTTTAGGAGATATTCTAGTTTTTCTTATTGGCTCGTATTCTTTGTGTGGGAGTGTATATTAGTCACACTTCTACTTCCATACTTACTTGTAGGATAGTGACAAACCCGACAAGAAAGTTACGTTGCACAAACATTAGTTAGCGCTGATGTAAAATAATATTATGACTAACATAAAAAAATTGTATATGATATTTTTTATTATTATTTATATTTAACCACTAAAGCAACTTCACTAAAACTAACCTATCAAGTGAGTTTAATGTGGTCACTTGAATATTTACATTTTCATTGCCACTGTTACTTGCCTTTTCCGGAATTGCATTAAATGCAAAGGAACAAGAGAAGACATCGCATTCCGATGAATCAATGGTATTTGTCATACATAAACTAGTAGGAGCATGAAGTGGGCTTGCGCTGGATTGCTCCTCCGTGAGCTTGGCTCTTTCTGGTTTATTTTTATGAAAACACCAGAAAGTACCCGCAACTTCGTACGCGGAAAGAGCATTAAATGAGAATAACAACTTGTTCACACACGTGACGGCTATAGCAGCTACCTTATCAAAATATAGAAAGGCATAGATCTGCCAATCCGGAGGTCACATTATGACATTTAATCACACCAAATATCGGCTCCTTTGCTTTTCTAGAAGTATCGAAAGAACTTTGGACAGACAACGCCTACCCTAACCCATTGAAGGTAGGAATACAATTTGATATTACACATGTTTCTTTCGGGACATAGAGATATCTGACAGAAACGAATCCTTCCTTTAGAATTTGGAGTTGTATGCGGACGAAATAGACAAAAGTCGCGGGCAAAAGCTAGTTGTAAGGTGTAAATACATAGTAGGTGCAACTTCTTTCCCGGAGGAAAAATAAGTCATAACCTTTTGTACCTTAACTTTCTATTGAAATACTTAAATATTGTGTAAATATATTAATTTTATTTTATATTACTTGGTTTAAATAAACCAATATAATCAAGTTATTTAATTACCATGCTATTTAACATGCTGTAATTTTTTATACTGGCTGATATACCGCTTTAAAATCGCCTTATTTATTCCATGCAAACGAAAATTGTGGAAGTCAACTTCTGCAACTTTTATTTATGAGTAGTGTAATTTCACGCTTGAGTTAAGCGATATTGTCAGTTAGATATCGCATTTTATAGTATATGCGCCATGTGTGACGACCTTTAGAATACTACTTTTAGCCACCCCCACCCTCAGACACAAACTTAGATGTATTAAGGGACGATATATATATTATTTTTTTAAGAAAATCTTGATGTTTTGTGAAGTAAAATTCTTCACTAGGAAACTATATCTATTCTAAGAATTACAAAAATATAAATAATGAAATAAAAATCAATCCTCCGACTGGATTTGAACCTTGCGGACATCACTAATTTCAATTCCATGGGCACTGGTTATCTGCCTACCTGTGCCTACCGCGCCAAATTGGCGATAGTCAGTGCAAAGAAATCGTGATTTAATGTATTTACTCTTAAGGTAAACGTTCCAGTGTTTGACACAGTAATTTTAACAATGAACACCATGCTTGTCAGCTTTATTGTGATGAATTAAGCTTGAAGATGGCGACTATTAATTTAGGACCTGGTTGCAGTCCTGTGGGAAAGTTTGCATATTTGTTTTAGGAAAGTTTAGTAGGAGCCTTAGTAAGTATTTTAGACTTGATGGATATTTGCCACCTGGTACATTTCCCAGTTATGACGTCATCAATGCTTTGTATTTCTATTACGTAAAAGTAAAAAAAAAATATATTTTTTTACGAAAATACTGGCTGCTATGTGGTATGGTATATTCTTGGAATCCGCTTATGAAGTCCATTCATTTGATAGGTACTTACCCCACTCGATAGGTTCCTGAGCGACATTTTTTTTTTTCACTATACTTATATATGTTTTGGAGTCGGTTTTGTTTTTTGTTAATCTCTCTTCTCAATCGTTCCCCCATTGTTGAGGATCGTGACTCCTTTTATGAACCTTACTTGTTTGCCTCCAACTGATGCGGTCAGTCGCCTGGTGCAGGGCGGCGCTGACTGGTAACTCCAGCTGTTCGGAGATCTGGTCCAGCCATCTCTTCGGGTTTCGACCTCTGGGTTTTGCCTTTAACCTTTCCCGTCACTACCAGTTTTTCTAGATTGTTTGCTCCTCTTTGTGCTATGTGGCCAAAATAACTCACTACACGGTGTAAAAAACAGAGAACAGGCGCTGATATTCTCTATTTTTGAGTTTTTTTTAAACCGATACGTTTTTGAGGTGGGTTGTCCATAGAATCCTTAGCAGGCGGCGCCAGCACCACATTTCGAAAGCGTTTTTTTTTTGTTAATAAGTTAATTTATTTTACACTTTTTAGTTAATACTTCATTAAAAGTATATCTCGTGACGATTCGAACAAGCCCAAACACGGCTAGAATACATTATTTTACTAACGAGATCCGGTGCCTACCTTCCGGCTTCATCATCAAATCAATTTGATGGTACCATTCTCATCGGGACCATTTTAATTTGCAACTATGCAGATGCTTCATTTTATTTGATTGCATAAAAAAGAATTTGATTCTTGTCTCAATCTGAACAAAGTACAAGGCAAGGTTAAAACTACATTTAGCGACTGGGCTACGCCTGATGTTCATGAAAAAAGACTTCGTCTTTACGATCTATATGATCAAAGGTCAATCGATAAGAGACCAGAATTTCTAGAATACGTGAAGAATTTTTCGAAGTCCTTCAAACAATTGTGCGCAGCTGCTAAATCGGAATATTTGTCTAAAAAAATTATTAATTCTAGTGACAAGGTGAAGGCCGTCTGGAAGGTCATAAATGACGAAACTGGGAATACTAAAGTTAAAAATCCTCATTTTAACCTCAAAATCAACGATGAAACAGTAAATGCGGACATTGAAGATGCGCATCAGTTTGAGCGGTTCTTCTCTAATATACCTGTAGAGACAACAAAATCTTTAAATTCATCGCCAGATATTGCTGAATCAATATTACAAATGTATGTACCAGAATGTAAAGACTTCTTCAAATTTACTTATGTTACTCCAAATACTGTTATCAAAACCTTTAGATGGTTAAATTTGAAGAAGACTGAAGACCTGTGGTGCCTTTCCGTTAAAGTGTTACATTCAATAATAGAGGCGATTGCACCATATTTGGCTGATATATTCAACAAATGTATTGACACTGGAGTATTTCCTAATTGAATGAAGCACAGTAAGATCATTCCTTTATTTAAATCAGGAACGAAAACAGACCCCACAAATTATAGACCAATATCAATACTACCCGCATTGAGTAAAGTTTTTGAGAAACTTATTCTTAATCAACTTACATCTCATTGTAATTAATATAACCTATTCATAGCAGTCAATTTGGATTCACCAAAGGTCGCTCCACTGCTGATGCTGGGGTAGTGCTAGTTAAACACATCTTTGATGCCTGGGAACACGCTCAAGATGCTATTGGGATTTTTTGTGATCGAAAAAGTAAGTTTGTGTGAAAGGCATTTGATTGCGTTGATCATACTAATTTAATGCGTAAGTTAGAACACTACGGAATAACGAATGGTGCACTTGACCTCGTCTCATCATATCTTTCAGACAGAACGCAACGCGTAGTCATCAACGGGATGCAATCAACTGGATCATCTGTTGCTATGGGGATACCCCAAGGCTCAATTCTAGGCCCCTTTCTGTTTCTAGTGTATATTAATGATCTACCAAACCGTGTGCAAGATAAACATGATATTGTGTTATTAGCAGATGATACTTCTCTTCTTTTTAAAGTGAAAAGAAGAGAGAATAACTTCGTTACTATAAACGATGCGCTGTCTACTATTGTACATTCGTTTACTGCAAATAACTTACTTTTAAATGCCAAGAAAACCAAGTGCATCAAATTCACATTACCGAATGTGAAACAAGTAGATTGTGCCAAGGTGACATTGAAAGGCGATGTGCTAGAATTTGAATACAAAACAGTATACCTGGGTGTTACTTTGGACTCAAAACTGCAATGGAATGCGCATATAGCCACTCTTGCAGGTAAACTTAGCTCCGCAGCCTATGCAGTGAGGCGAATCAGACAGTTAACAAACGTCGAGACGGCAAAGCTCGTGTATATCAGTTATTTCCATAGCGTAATGTCATATGTAATTCTGATGTGGGGCAAGGCGGCGGACATACAAACCATCTTCGTACTATAAAAACGGACAGTACGCTCAATCTATTTACTGGGAACTCGTGCATCACTGAGAGAAAAATTCAGGGAAACCAATATTCTCACCGTAGCATCTCAGTACATTCTCGAGAATATTATGTATGTTCGGAAAAATCAACATGATTTCAAACACAACAGTGACATTCACCACTACAATACAAGAAATAAGAACAAGCTTGCCATGCTTGCTCATCGTCTCCGCAAGGTCGGAACTTCGTTCGAGGGGAACTGTGTACGCTTCTATAACAAAATACCTACCGATGTAGTGAATTTACCTGGCAGCAAATTTAAGTCCCACATAAAACGTCACCTACTAAATAAGGCGTATTATACTGTAAATGACTTTTTAGACGATAAAGATGTCTTTAAGCCAGTAGTTTAGTCTTGTGTATGTAAAGTAAGCATTATTTTATTAAAAGGTAATAATAGTTCGCATTTAATGTAACATGAGAACACATTTGTTGTTTCTCACCGGGCAATACTATTAGTGTTAAATGCCCGGCAGTGTGAGCATGTCATGCTCGCTTAAAGGTCTTTGCTTACGGTGGCGTCGTTGATCGGGTCGCAACCTTCCCTAAAATATGGTTGAGGGAGGCGATGGCTGAGATATGGTCCGGTCTGTTCATGCTAGCAAGGGCCAAATTAATTGTATACCTAGTAACTGCCTACCAGTGTTTAATGAACTGATGACGTGAGAGACTTCATCCTGTACTCGATTGAAGTTATTCATTTTTTATTTGATTCAGAGACTGTATACATCTCTAAGAGTTTTGTTTTATTTATAGAGGTATATCCTTAAACATTTCTGAGGATTTTAATTAACTAATTTTATCTTTTTGCATGTTATGACGCCTAGAGACCATATACATCTCTAAGAAATTTAGATTTAATAATAATTATTTTTAATGTATTATTCACTTTGACCCCTAAGAGACCTTAAACATCTCAGTAAAATTCAGTCAAATTATTATATTTAATTTTATCGCATGTCGTGACGCCTAGAGACCTTATACATCTCTAAAAAAAATAGTTTATATTTTATATTAACATTGATCTGGAGAATTTGTACAACTCCTCTGCGTGTATCAAATATAAATTATTATAACACAATTGTAAAAGTTTTAAGTATAATTAAGACAATATTGTAATAGTTAATTGGTCCACGCATATTAATTGTTTTATATACTCTGACATTTAGAATTTTATTCTAGACACATTCTAGATTTTTTTTCTTTTTTATTGACAATCCTTTTAGGATTTATCTTATTTATTATTTTAATTTTTAAAATGACGATTTTATCAATAATAAGTAATTATTATACTTAAGTTAAATGATCTGATTAGGTTTTTCTGGGTTTCCCTAATCCTTGCAACAAATGTTGGATCATATTGTATGTTTCCCAGCAAAGACTTCTCTCATTGTAACTGACAATTCGAAAGTGCTTGTATCTAAGCCTACTCGGATAAAGGTTATTTTGTTTTGATTGATTTGATTTGATTTGACTTCGTATTTCTATAAAAGTGTGAAATGTGATGATGTTGATAGGAAGAACATTGGCATTGTTTGTGCTTTTTCGATGTGTCTCGTTTCGGTATGACGCCGGATACAAGATACACTCCTCGACTTTGGAGGACCTCTATACGTTAAGAACGTTTGTGATTTTGTCAGGAAGTTCATCAAAATGGTGATGGAACAATAGTGATAATGGTGAAAGAACCGATCTCATTTAGATCAGAGTCAACCTCAATGCTCAGATTTACGCGGAGACGAGTCTGAAACAACGTATTCATCTTTTGCGAGGCCGGTTGGGTAATATGCTCTAAAGAAGGGCTGTGCGGAGTATGGATGTATATACTCCACAACAACTTTTTGACTTGTTAGAAAACATGTGGGCGGCCATTCCTCGATGTGATTTTGATGAACTGATTTCAAGCATGCCAAATCGCTGCGATTACGTGTTCATGGTGGAAACACAGATTATTAGCTTTTTTTCCGTGCAATAAACATGTAGACCAATCTTAATTTTGCCTTCTTTGCCCTGACGTCGTTAACTTAGATGTTGTTTTCTTTATTTTTACGTAATATACGAGTAGGTTATGTTGTTAGCTTGAACATAGGAATTAAAATAAAATATCCAATCTGGAAGACTAGATTTGGTAAATATTGATTGGATAGATATTATTGCTTAAATTTTACTTGATCTCAAGACACTTTTGAGTGTGTACTTACTAATAAGACTCCTATTAAACTTTCCTGAAAAAAATCTGCATACGCGAAATTTCCCAAGGAACTGCAGTCAGGTCCAGGAGTATATTGAGGCAGTGTCAAGCACTGGGACATTTACATTATCGATCGAAATTCCAAACAAATAGGCACCAAGTGGAATAAGCTACCAAGATTTATAGGAACGCGGAACGTCCAAGACCGCCATTTATCTATTTTATTGCAATAAATTAAATACAGAAACCATTTTAGATGCGAAGATAAGCTATTGGACTCGCACAATGTAATCTTTTACTATAAACAGTATGACAGCGATTTGCATTTGACTCGGTCGGCAGCCCGGTTAATTGTGTACGAGGGTTAATAATGTGCTATTGGTGCTATTCGGACGATTTCATTGTGCTTCTTGAATGGGCTTTGGTATTATAGCGATTTCAAGGGCCATCTCCTTTTTAATGGGCAATTACGAGGCTAACTGAGGCTTGTACCACCTGCGTCGCGTAGAGCCATATGGCGGTTATTTGCCATATTGTAGCTGTTTACAACGCTGGGTCACTATCGGATACATGTCAGATAGTCGCAATAATGGGTTTTGTCAAACTGCGCTCCGGTCACTCATCGGTCGCATATGAGTACATAACCCGCAAATGATTCTCACGATCTGCGTAGCCCGCCCTTTAGTCGGACCCACAACAGTCTCTTTGAAAAGGCTTCCGGGTGCTTCTTTGACGCTATAGCATATTATTCACTTAGGAAGCCCGTCTACTTTCCACCAACGACTGGCAATCTATGATCGTTGACTAAATCGTTTCAACCACGCCCACTGATGCATGCCCTTATAGCGCTCTGTATCTCCATATGATCATAGATGTTATATATCTCTTCATGTTATACGGAAAACTAAAAACGGTAGAAAACCACCACGAGGCTTCAGAGGCAGCACACGAAACGGCGTTAGACCTTCTCTCTTATATTTCGTTCCTCGCTCGATTTGACGAGACGACGAAATCGGCTATTGAGGAATGTATGCAGCTTGCCGCATATTTGTCTGCAGCCTTCATATCTCTTGCAGTTACCACATTTTTTCGTCTAAACGAAAGTTCTCACGAGCGCGTTACAGCGATAAAGTTCCCGATATCCGATACGAATGTATCGAATAAATTAATTCTTCTGTGGCGTGTGATTAATACGAGCTGGCCGTTATCTGGACGGATTAGTGGGCTCTCCGAGTGAGCCTAATTGACATCCACAGATACGGTTTTATTAAAATAAAGGGGTTTTAATTTCGGTATTAGGCTGGATTCGGGGGAAATTCCGGTGAATCTATAAAAATGTGAGTGCCTGAATGAACGAATGTCTTGTGGTGTACTTATGAGAAACTAATGCAATTAGTGAGACACAGAAAAATCGCATGCGAAAATATTTTATAACCATATTGCTATAAAAAGGCTCTCGACATTAAAAAAAGGAAAGTTTAGTCAGCTACACAGCAAAGTAAAAAAATATACATGGCATACAGATAAACATGCTGAATACTTAAGGAACCTCCTTCACATTTAATATCAAAAAAAATATGCTATACTCTGCGTTTAATTATACTTTGGTGCGCACCATTCGGGGATTCTGTTTTTATTGAGAAACTGTCAAATGACTGTCAAATCAAACAACTTTAGAAATACCGAGAATATATTGATTAAAACGTCAATAGGAGGAGGAAGTTTATATCTTTATGATGTTTCATCATTCTGCTAATCTGTCATCAGTCACATTATAGCATTCGCTACGCTTACCAGCTGTGGCCGACATCTTTCAAACCGCAGGGTCTTACTGCTAAAAGCAGACGTTGGCCTTTCTTCATTTTATTACGCTCGAATCTAATCCTTTTTCAAATTAAATTAATTTATCAAAAAAATGTAAGAGAAAGAAAGTAAAGTAAGTGTATTTTCGAAATATTAACTTTTTTTGCCGTCCGATAACTATTTTTTTAACCGACTTCCAAAAAAAGGAGGAGGTTCTCAATACGACGGTTTTTTTTTTTTTTATGGATGTTCACCGATTACTCGAAGACTATTAGACCGATTTCAAAAAAAAAAATCTGATTTTATAGAAGGTACTTTCAAGTTGATCCCATTTAATTTTGGTGAAGATCTGATGATGGAATCCATGAGGAATTGAAGGAACTCCTTAAATATTGTAGGCATACATATAGCGATTTTGGTATTATACGAAACATAATAAGTATTTGCATTCAGAAAGTGTAAATTGGTGAAGTGGAACTGATGCAGAAGCCCACAGAATGCCATCGGAACTCCTCAATGATAAATGATTTACGGGTGGCGACAAAATATCTTGATTAATTTAGCTAAGCAACTTCATAGTCACAAATTTAAATGTTCTTGATGAGAATGGTACCATCGAATTGATTTGACGATGGAGCCGGAAGGTAGGCACCAGATCTATGTAATAAAAAAACATTCCGTCGAATTGAGAACCTCCTCCTTTTTTTGGAAGTCGGTTAATAATGTATCCTAGCCGTGCTTGGGCTTGTTCGAATCGTCACGAGATACAGTTTTAAGTAACGATTAACAAAAAAGTGTAAAATAAATAAACTTCTTAACAAAAACATAAAACCGACTCCAAAAAAAACTAAAAAGTAAAAAAATAACGCCATAATTCAGTTTCTTCAAATTACTTACAAGTAACCGTTTGTATACTCAATCTATACAGTATATACAATTAATGTTATTTTGGAGTCGGTGCCATCGTGTCACAACTTACTAAAATCGTCAATTTTCAATATTTTACACATTCTTTATATGGCACCGACGCCAAAATAAGATTAATTGTATATACTGTATAGATTGAGTATACAAACGGTTACTTGTAAGTAATTTGAAGAAACTGAGTTATGGCGTTATTTTTTTACTTTTTAGTTTTTTTTGGAGCCGGTTTTATGTTTTTGTTAAAAAGTTTTTTTGATGTCAGAGATGAGGGAACTTAGCTAGAACCCGTTTCGTAAGAGTCTTGAGTTAATAGAGTGTTCTCTGGACAAAAGATTCGATTCTTCAAAATTAGTATCAGTAGATGGCGTTACTATCATTGGGTCATTATAAGTATTCTCGCAACAAATGTATTGAGTGATTAACGATGTACTATATGTCTAATAACTCTCTTTTGTAAAAAATAGTTTTCAGATGCAATACGAAAGCAGAAAATAAATCTTTTACGGCCATGTAGTCGTTAATAGTACTAAAGTTGGAAATTGCGCAGATATTAAATATTTATTTATGTATTGAATGTAACTGCCGCCATTTGAATTCGTTCTAATATAGACATACTAATTTGCTCTGGTTTCCAGATCAAACCATCGCTAATACATCGAGACGTGATTTAGGATGAATTACGTTTAATGAAATGATAATCATTATAAATCAAGCATTATCGGGGCGGACTGATCATCCAAGAATTAATATTGTCTGAGGGGCTTTACACTGTGCGATGTTAGTGAAACAAGATGAATATATCTGTTATATCATTCTAAAGAGCGACAGTTTTTGCCTGTTCTGTAAATCCCACTGACTGTTTTGATATTTATCAATCAATTGGTACCATAATCGAAATATGCATGTAAACAACACGTACTTATTATTTTATGATCATGACCGACCTACTTAGGTATAATTGATCCCAGTATTACCTGAGGAAAAGTGACTGACCAAAGGTTTTTAAAAGGTCAGTAATGGCCCTGGCGTTGCAAGCGACCTTTAAGGTGCGTCCACACCTGTATCATTTGTTCGTATCCGATCACCGTGCCGTAGCATGACTGCGTATCGCGCTGCTTGGACGCTTACTGTCGGCGCGCCGATAATGCCGCACTCTTCCGATACAAGTGTGTGATACGCGTAGCAAATGGATTTCGAGTGATCGGATCGGCGCAACGTCCAAACGCGTGATCGTGACACGCGATCATGCTACGCGACGATGATCTGATACGGGCAAATGATACAAATGTGGACGCACCTTTAGGGGCGTACTGCGTTTTCGGCGAAGTATGTTTCGCCAAATTTTACTTTGCAACCAACTTTTCGTCGGAGTTTCATTTGGCAAACCAATCGTTGACGTAATTTTATTTCGCACTTTTATTATTAGGGAACATTTTTATATTGCAAACTTTACTTCAATTATTTGTATGTGGCAAATGATTACGAAGCTTATTCAAATAATAAATCGGTCAAAAAATGTCATTTGGGCAAATATAAACTTTGCAGAATTATTTACGAGGGCTGCTATTTATATATCCGGAAACCGGGATTACAATCTTCTTAAATAGCATATTTGACCGCCATGGTAAAATTTGAACTTTTTTAAGTATATAAGGTATATTTTTTCTTCCTTATTAACGCTCGTGTTTTGTTTTTGACGGGTTTTAAATGTCATCTCGCAGCAAGAATGGAACTCACTCGTGAAAATATTCGTGCTATGATTTATTATGATTTTCGGCGTGGTTTAACGCAACAACAGTGCATAGATCAACTAACTTCAACTTTTGGTGATGAAGCCCCATCTAAAACTACTGTGTATCACTGGTTTAGTGAGTTCAATCGTGGACGTAGTATGCTTACGGACGAAGTTAAGGCAGGTCGCCCGAAATCGGTCGTTGTACAACAAAATATCGAGGCTGTGCGAAAACTTATAATGGACGACCGACATGTTACGTACCGCGAGATAGAGGCGACTCTGGGTATTTCTATGACCAGCATTAATAGCATATTACATAATTATTTGGCTGTAAAAAAATTTGTTCGCGTTGGATACCCCACAACTTAACAAATGAGCAAAAACATGCTCGCGTCAAATGGTGCAATAAAATGTTAAAAAAATATAACCGTGGTGACTCAAAAGCCGTTTATAACATCTATACAGGTGACGAATCCTGGATCTATGCATACGATCCCGAAACGAAGCAACAATCAACGGTATGGGTGTTTCAAAATGAGCCGAACCCTACGAAAGTTACTCGTGCAAAAAGTACATTGAAACAAATGGTGGCCTGCTTCTTCGGTATTAATGGCCATGTAGCTACAGTGCCACTAGAAAACCGTAGAACGGTTAATTCAGAGTGGTACACGACCATTTGCTTACCGGAAGTATTTGAACAAATTCGTAAAACTAACCAGCGACGAAGAATCATTCTTCATCATGACAATGCCAGCTGTCATACGTCACGCGAAACAACTCTATTTTTGGAGGGTCAAAATGTGGAATTAACGGGTCATCCGCCGTACAGCCCTGACTTGGCACCCAACGATTTTTATTTATTTCCAAATATAAAGAATAAATTACGCGGTCAACGATTTTCGACCGCTGAAGATGCTGTCGACGCATTCAAACAACACGTTATGGAGGTACCTCAGGCGGAGTGGCAGAAGTGCTTTAAAAATTGGTTCACGCGAATGCAAAAGTGCATAGATCATCAAGGGGAATACTTTGAAAAACAATAAAACTATTTTCAGCCGTGTACGTTTGTTTGTTTTTTTGTTTCCGGATATATAAGTAGCAACCCTCGTAATGCATACTGTTTGTGTTTACCATTACACCATTTGAATCATTGGCATTCCCCTGACTGGTCTAATAACTTTTTCACTATAGTAAAAGTTCTTAGATAAACTGAAATTAGACAAAACGTTACTAGACCAGGCAAGGGAATACCTCAAATTACGTCTGTTTACTAGAACATGGGTCAAAAACCCAAAACTGTAGAGAAAGTTAGGTTTGTATTCTGATTCTGACTATCAAGAAATGCTTGCTTTCATGTACACAATTGTCAAAATGGAGCATGGGTCAAAAACGCGTTACACGACAATAAAATGCTATACTAAGCAGCGAAGTATATTAAAACAAGTAATGCTCTCATAATTTAGATATACGGTGCATCAGCCTGCCCTTATAATGAAATACAATTGTACTGCAACAAAATCGTACACTCTAACGAACTAGGTTAAATTTTATAATGCCTTTCAATATGTTGCTAAAAGTATGGTATGCCGATTGATGAATACTAATATTATAAATGCGAAAGTGTGTCTGTCTGTCTGTCTGCCTGTCTGTCTGTCTGTTACCTCTTCACGCTTAAACCGCTGAACCGATTTGCATGAAATTTAGTATGGACATTGTTTGAGCCCCGGGGAAGGACACACAACTACTTTTTATCCCGGAAAAATACCCTTATCCGCGATAAACGAATTTAAGGCGGACGAAGTCGCGGGCAGAAGCTATTATAATAATGAAATAATGATCTTTATTCTGTAAGTAGGCCACAAGGGCACTTTTACAAGTCTGACTCTACGGCGTTTCCCAAGAGGAGACCACTGAAGAGAAGAAAGCCGAAACAAACTCAACAGTCAGTCATTTTTTCGAAATAACTCTTATATCTATTACAATATTCGTGCTTAGCCTAACCTAAATATATGTTTTGAGTATAAACTCGATGCGTAGTTCTTCAAGGAAACATATCAAAATTTATAAAAGTAAAAAAAAAAAAAACTAGAATATTAAAAAGCTAAATAGTGTTTTTTATTTAAAACAACTTACATACGTTTGATATTCCACCTTATAAGAACCGTGTCCCGGTAAAAGTAAATTATTTGGTTTCTGTTTTGGGCCATGCATTTTTGTCTGTTAAATAGTCCTCTACCCTATAATAAGCCTTTGCCATTAGGGACTCTTTTAAGTACTTTTTGAGAGTTTGGAACGATAATTTCAAAGCATCATCTGGTAGCTTATTATAAAAATGTATACATTGGCCTACGAATGATTGGCTACTTTACAAACGCGGAACTTTCTAATAGCGATTTTGTTTTTATTTTTAGTATTAAAATTGTGGATATCTGAATTCCTAGTAAAAGACTCTAGGTTCTTAATAACATAAATAATATTCTCATAAATATATTGGGACGCTACGGTTAATATGTTGATGTCTTTAAAAAGTTCTCTTAAGGAGTCATGGGAGTTCAAGTTATATATAGAATGAATCGCTCTTTTTTGTAACACAAATATAGTCTGTATGTCAGCTGCTTTGCCCCAAACCAGAATACCGTATGACATGATACTATGAAAATAACTATGATATACTAAGCGAGCAGTATCAACATTGGTCAATTGTCTAATTTTTCTAATAGCGTAAGCTGCTGAACTTAATTTACCTGCAAGTACTGCTAAATGGGGACTCCATTGCAAGTTCTTGTCCAGTGTTATACCTAAGAATAATGCCCTATCCACCATTTCTAAACATTCACCATTGAGCGATATAGCAGAATCCACTGCTCTAACATTCGGTAAAGCAAATCTAACACATTTCGTTTTCTTAGCATTCAATACCAGATTATTAATATTAAACCAGTCAAGTACTTTAACTAGTACACTATTAATTTCGGAATAGTCTTTTGCTTTCCGGTTAATACATAAATAACATCTTAGGCAAATCCCAAGTAATATTTTGCTTAACAATAATATATCAAATCACTGGGGAAGTAATATCAGTGCGAAATGTTGAGTTGGGAAATAAAACTTCGCCCAAATAAAAATATGTGATAAATAGTTTGGGGGTTAAACATTTGCTAAATAATTTTCGTCGATGTATTAGAGAACCGTCCAAAGGCAGTCGAACGCTTGTGAGCCCCTTAGTAGTATAAAAAAATACCAAAAGTCTTCCTGTTGGTATTATTTATTTCAGGATATGTACACCTTTCACATGATCTCTGATAAGGCAAGAAAAGATACCTGGAAATGTCTGTACGCCATAGTGTTAGGGAAAATAGATGGACGTGATTCATGGTTACACAGCACGATGTTTTACTACACATAATTATTGGATCTCTAGTCAGCTTCACGCTGGATGTTGATTGTACAAGCACTGTGTGAAGTTTGTGCAAATAATATCGTAATGTAAGTACTCTTTACGGTGGCAACAAGATAGCAACTTGCATGCGAAAAAAATCTGCATAAAAGTTTGTGCATTACTTTCAGCTGTCTTAACGTAACGTGTTCGCGAACGTAAGCCATAGTCCACAAATGCTATTTTTAATTTTAATTTTTAATTGATCTTATGGTGCAGTCGGTCAAGGAATTGGTTTACCACTTTATGACTCTTTTCCATAATGGTTATGGTTTAAAAGTGGTGGACTGATGGCCTTGGCTTGGTAGGTACGTAACATTACTACACGGATCGACATATATTACCATCTTTCCCGCTAACTTGACGCCAAGCAGCAATTACCACACTGTTGGTTGTCTGTGTAACACAGTAGGTATGTGTAAAATTATTGGTATTGACCAGATTTTGAATTACCTCCATGGCTTGCGCCTTAGAACTCCAATATCCGCCATCAGATGTTAACCTATAAAATTCAATTTTATGCATGGTCATGCACAAATATGCGAGTATTATTATTTTATATTCAGTTGTACATAAGTATAAAGTACCGAAAGTGTAAACTTTCTTCACAAAAGAGGTTAATTTGATTCTAAACAGACAAAGAACGTTTGAATCCTTAACGTTGCGGACTAAGCAGATTGTACGTAATTTATTGATTGAACAATGCGCAATTGATAATTTTATTGCTCACTTTTAGTAGCGATTTCACTCAATGACGAGTCGAGATTTTCTTAGCAGCCATAAAATCTTTGGTTTTGACATAATCAATGTATGTATATAATTTTCCTAACGTATTTTAAGTAGTACCAGTTTAGTACGCTGTGCCTATCCTACACGTGATTTTAGACTACAACCTAAAACAAAATCGGAGCCTAAAAGATTTTTGCGCTATGCTATATTGTTCACATATTTAGTTAGCTGTAGGTACATGAGCGCATTGCTATCTATTATAGAATTCTAAACTTAACTATATCAATGTTATAATTATATTAAAAATCTTACAAAGTAAATAGCCATCTTCAATAATTCGCGAACGATGTTGCGTGTACTTAGATTTTTGTTTACTATATATAATCATTCAAGTATTTTGTAAACCTGTGTGGCACAGATGCATCGTGTGTTATAAACACATCGCCGTACTACGGTTATCAGTCGGGATCGAAACGGTCTCCTGATGAATGTTACGGTGCACCGACCAAATAGGGTAGTTATTGTTTATTTATAAACTTCAAATCTTAGAACAGCAACGTCAGATACGTCATACAACTCCAAAATCAGATACGTCTTTTTCCTGCCGAGATTGAAGGCTTTACTTGGTCAGGAGCAGCTTTTTCCGACTCGCCAGTGACAAATTTATATTTTGTCGATCGAAAGAGACGCGATAGAATCGATACGTGGCGATTTATAGTGTCTCCGCTTGATCGATTTGGATTATTACAAGTTATGGGTTACCGCGGTAGGGTTTACTGTTATAGGCGTATTATTCGGTTCTGGCTTTCTTTACGGGAATGAAGCTTGTATAATGTTACTGTGCAGTGAAAATAAAGTAGGCCTACTTTTAACTGACTCCAGGTAAATTCGGTTTACTTAAATGGATGTTAAAATTAAGCACTTTTGAGTCGGAGTTCACCAAACTTGCATTCCGAAAATAATTAACGCTTATGCCCGGATAGTAATGTCAAAACTCGATAGTAATTTGACATAACTATTCGAGAATAAGCGTAATTCTAGGAATAAAAGACTGTGAAATCCAGCTTAAGACAAGTATTTTATGCTAGTTTGGAGAGATTATCAACTTTCTTTACTTCTTCTGACCCAGCGACATTGTATAGGTAATACTAACTACAGTTAACTGTAGGTACTTATGCCACTTTGTAGTGATAATTTTGTAGCAATTAGTTGCACTTAGGGCCCTTTTTACTCGTCCCAAAACCAGCACCGCATTCCTTCATCGACTTTAATGAATTCCGTTCTTTCGTTTTTGACGTTTTTCCAACGAAATGCTCTGAATTTCGAACTGGTGACAGATTTTAAATTCTTCCCTTACACTTGGCCCTTTATTTTTTGCGCGTGTTTGTTTTAATAATGCATGACATGTAATTATTTTCGCTACGAGTTGACAAGTAAAAAAGGTAAAAGCATTTACAACACTTAATGTCTGCACGTTAAGTTCTGTCCTTGTACGGCGGAGGTTGTGTAAATGAGTGACAATTTTAATGTATGTACGTTTAAATATATGAGATACGCCGTCCAATGAGCTGTCATTTTTATATACGTATTGCACGAGTTGAACTACCTACAGTTGCATGCAGGCTATTTACTTTAATTTTGCTTCAATGCAGTTTAGTAAACGATGCAAAAAGAGTTTAACGTTTCTGAGGCTAATTACTTATAGCTGTCCATCATGGGGACAGCCGTCCGCTCTGCCACCTCGATTCTTCGAAACGGATTAAATTGGCAAATCTACATCCGCGCCGTATATGGCAACCGGGCGCCGGCAAAAACCTAACAGACTGGCCTAAGTAAATACAAATTTCAATTATCATTAAATGTTTTATTTCATCTCCGATTCTTAATTTAAAAATGTGCGCTTGCGAGACGTTTATGTAATTGAATGCGCATACTGATAGGTTTTTCCGAGCGTCGCTGGCGGTGGTCGGCTTTTTCCGTGTCGTGTGACATCGTTTTTGAAGCGCGCGCCGCATCCTCGATGTGCGCATGAGTCGTTGCGTGATTTACGATTGCGCACACAGCGATTTTAAAACGGTTTTTCGGTACGTTTTCGCTTCCGAGTCGATAGCTAATAAATCTGGCGCCAAAATGAATGAACTTGCAGTGGGTTTTTATTCGCGATGAGTGGAAATGCTCCTTATGCAGCAAATTCCAGCAATTAATGCGTACTGGGGGGAATTTATAGAGTTTTCTTTGAATGGGTAACGGTAAGGTACAGGATGCCGTTTAAGGCGCCTTCGATGAGCGAGTGGAACGTGGCTATTACTTAACCATTCGTCCTAGACACCTACGCGGCAGTCGTCAGTTTTTATTGAAAGAATTATTTTATTCTAAAAAGCGACGCGGGTAGAAGTACTTACAAATATTTTTCACACGAGCGATCAGGGATCATACCTAATTTGCCAATAGTAGGACAAAATACACTTTCGCAAATATGAGTTTTTTTTAACAGCTTTATAAAGTAGTAGAAATCGTGCATTTTTATGAAGTACCTAAAGAGTAGGTACTAAACTGATGTTCGTATACTCTCCGGCCAACCCTTCTTAATATTTTTTTTCATAATTACTGTATCATAAAAATGAGATTATCAGCAGCTGGTAAAGGTTCTTGAGATTGGTGGTCACGAATTGGTCTTCCAATTCGTGACCAGCGTGGAGAAAACCCGCTCTACAAGGTGGAACGACGATCTTATGAGGAACACTGTTGTTGGGTACGGGTAGTGCAAGACCGGTCATTGTGGAGATCCTTGCGCCAAACCTTGGTTTAGCAGCGGACGCCATTCGGCCGAGATAATGATACTGATAAAAGTAGGAAGAAAGGTAATTAAGTAGACTGCTGATTAAGATCTACAAATGTTTCTCGATTTAAATGCCATTATAGCATAAAAGAAGGTCAAACCACCAAGAAACCAATAATTTCATATTTACTTACTCATTCAACATACTGCCATCTAGTCGGAGAGCAAGAATTAACGTTTCTGAGCAATTTGCCATCAATATCTTAGGCGTAATGTCAACGGAATTTCGTCCATACATTACGTTTAAAATTTATGTTTTATGAGTTCCGTATCAGGGGTTTTGTTCCAATTAAGGATCGTCTGGGCTGCGCGGGCGCAGCCGTCACGAATCGCTAATTACCGAAACTGGCCAAGTGACGTCAGCGAGAATAATTCACTGTTTGAATTTAGAATGAATTCGTTTTAAACTTACAGGTTGTAAAAATATTGGGAGTTGTACTGCTCGTGAAACCTGTTAAAATATTTGGCTTCTTTGTTTTTTTACCAGTTGAACAGAACAGTTAAATGATTGCAATGAACAAACTAATTAGCCGTTAATAACTAACAAACCATGTTGAAATAGGGCCTCAAACTCCAAACGTTTTAATGCTTATCAGGTTACCTACGTGCATGAAACAAGAACATGACAAGTTTCTTATGGTATACAATGCAACAAATATGTCACATTTATATACAATATCATCATTGTGACATAAAAGGATGGACAATACATCACAAGACATCTATGAATGATGTCATTCAGAAAACCTTACGTTTACTTCCCGTCTGATAGTGGCCCTCGGGCGGTTGTTGATCAAGACTTGCAACTCTTTTATTATTAGATAGGCATAGATGATATGAAATAAACCGGTCAAACAGTTTTTGTAATAAGCATAATTGTTTGAGTAAGGATTGTTTCATCTTCGATGTTTAGTTTAAATACAATGTAGCTGACATAAAAATTCCCGAGGCATTACTAATTATAAATATTGTATCAAATCGCAGCCGATGAAGAGCCGGTCATTGGATCAATTAAGTTAAACAACCACACCATTAACTCGATCCCAAAAATTCCGCAAACTCACCGGCGCATACCCGACTTAATTAACACTTAAAGGCATCATAATCCGACAAGGCACAATGCCCGACGAGAAACAAAAAGACCTCTCGATGTCACGTTCAAAAATGGGAACATATTTTTTTCCCCCGCACTCTTTTGTATCTTTCTCACAGTTTAAAAGCATCTGAAGAAGCACGACCCGGTAACGCACCGCGTCAGATCTTATCGTATCGCGCTATTAGAGGGTCGGCTATCACCATTGAGACATTTCGACACGTCCCTTTTTTGTTTAAAACGTCTTCAAAAGATCTTGCTTTAGGTCAACAATGACTTTTATCATCGTCAATTTTCGTAATTTAAAATATGATTGCGTTATTAACATCCTTGCGAGACTATAGGAATTTAGAATGAATAAGCGAATCTGTCAAAAATTAAGACATCATCATAAAGTCCGTCAAATTCCCACGACGCTTCGCCAGATAAGACACTTCTGAGCGATGCATCGCGTTTTTGCGGGATCATAACCGCGGTATGTCGTCGCCATGGCATCACCAGCTTACACGTTGTTGATATAAAACGCCAATAAATGTCACTTTTTTATGAGTCGCATGTGCGGTGTATTCACGTCACGTCGCAGGTCAGATCGTATCGAGCATGCGCGCCACCCTGCAGCCGCGACGCAAGCCATTCCCTCACGTGACGCCGGCGACAACCGACGCGTCGACTCGCATCTCACGCTAATCTAACCCACCATCCTCCATTAACGCCCGAGGCGAAAACTTTTTTCTGACAATGGTCTCATTAGCCTCACAAAAGTCATTAAATCGTTGACAGTGGGGCATTGTCACAGCGTCACGTACAACAAGAGCGCTAACAACGTGTGGACGATCTCCGGGAAGCGGAACAAATCCGTGATCTGTCCCGAATGCCATCCGTCCAGCGTTCGTCCGGCAAAAAAAAACAACGGTCGGGAATCATTATTATCTTTCTCCTTCGATCATCGATCGCTATTATCCTATTTAAAAGCCTCTCGATTTGTTCTTCGACTTTTTTTGCTTTCGTTCTCCGTTGGTGTTTCAATTCGAGGCCCCAACAAAGGGCGAGTTAAGAAAGATGTTTAAGTGTTTAGATACGCTTTTTCACAATTTTTCAATTTAAAAGGAATCATGTCGATGAAGGGCCGGAAGGTGTCGTCACGGATTACCGGCACAGTGGATGTCCGAAATCATAATACACTGCACAGTTATCTTACCTAACTGCATCTGTCGGGTAATTAAATCTTCATGACTTCATTCCTCATCGACCAATCAGCCCGCGCTCGCATCACAAATTCCTCATTTCTGTATAAAGCTTTATGGTGAATATCAAACCGTTATTAAAATGCGTGCAGCTATAAAGGGGCGTATAGAAAATTGAGAAACTCCGATGGATCTTAAGTCCAGGTAATTCCATTTAAGATATTAATTGGTTGAGGCAATCGTGTGGCGATGGCGAGTCGGTCCCACACGATGCGTGAAATCAGGCCGCGGGAGCGAGGCACACCTGGCCAACAATCACCTTATTTGTTGTCTCCCATCTTCCATGCTCGTAAATTTCCACGTCAACGTGTGCGATGATTGTGGAAAAAATAAGGTCGACAAAGCCTTTTCACACCCGAGGAATACTCTGTAAATAGAATGCCGTCCGGTGGGTCCGGAGCTCTACATAATGTGCGTGAATAATTTTTCGTCGTAATAAATTCGGATTGTAATGGGTGGTGGCGATTGGTTTGAGATTTTAGTTGCATTTATAAATATTATATGGTGGAAATATGCGACGCATCGGACTGGTTTTCGCATTACGTTGATTGCTGCCACCTACGCGCTGTGGTGATATTATTGGTGTCTTTCCATTAGCAACAAAGCCTCGTAAATATACAGCTCCGGTTTGTTTTTAAAGGGTATATTTCTTAAGAGATAATTGTTGTTTCGTAAAACTTCTGTGCAGTAAATTAGTGCAGTTATTATTCACTACTGTTTACATTCAGGATACCACCTTATTGCTCTACGGACATTGACATATGTGTAAAATAAATGAAAATGTCTGTCACCCATCACTTTGACTGGCGATAAACCCTGTTTTTTCATGAATGGTGTTTAAATATAACATAATCACATGAGAAAACTAGCATTATTAATTTGTATGTTAATGGTATTGGAAATTATGTGCACTATTATTGCTTATAAATAAAGTTTTTAATCGAAAAGTAAGGATACGGTATTATTATTTTTAGGAAGTAGTACATTATTAAATATATTAACTATGGTAATTATACAAAGTTGTTTATCAGCTGTATCAATAGATGGCGCCACGCGTCTTATTCGGCGTCACTTGCATCCGGGGCATTTGCATCGCAATTTCAAAATATACATTTTATTTTATTTACAACTTGAAAATAATCACGATTGTTACCCACTTTTCTATCAAAATATTGATGCCACTACGTTATGTGGGGAATTTCAAGCTATTGCAAGAGTAATACTGATCAACACTACGACACAAGAAGTTTTAAACGACATCTGTATAAGGGTGTTGCTTACTCTTCCAGCGTCTGAGGCCAATGGTGAGCGCAGTTTCTGTAAGTTGAACTAATCAAAACGTACCTGCGCTCAACTACGACTCAAGAAATGCTTATAGGATTATCATCTTTATCCATAGAGAAAGAAATTGCCGTAACAATAAAACCAGTATCGATAACCAAGTTAAATCAATATTGCTGCGAAATCTACGACTTGTAACGGAAATAATGCACAACCAAAAAGTAGTTGGTTCAGAATCGATAGCAGAATCGATTACACTAGAAACTCGTATTTAATGCACTTTTTTTTCTTTAAAGTCGCAAAAATTTCGACCAGTCAAGTGCGAGTCTGATTCTCGCGCCGAGAGTTCCGTATAAACTTTTAGTTATTCCGACCTATAACTTAAATAATAAATAAATAAATATTACTGGACAATTTTACACAAATCGAACTAGCCCCATGGTAAGCTCAATAAGGCTTGTGTTATGGGTACTAGACGACGATATATTTAATAGATATATTACTTATATACATAGAAAACATCCAAGACTCAGGAACAAATACTTATGCTCATCACACAAATATTTGCCCTTACCGGGATTTGAACCCAGGACCTCAGCTTCGCAGGCAACGTTACTCCCACTGAGCCAAACCGGTCGTCAACTTGCCGCTTTAGTTAAGTTTGCCTGTGATATAAATGGCGTCACATACAAATGAGCGGCAAACTGAACCAAACCGAGTTATTCATAAATGATTTTTGATGATTAAAAAGTAAAACAGACAAATATATGGTTATACGAAATAAAAATAAAATGTTCTAAAATGTACAGAAGCCCTTTCACATGATAGCCTACTTGAGCTAGTGACTAGACTTTTAATTTTTGCCCCCCTTCATATTGCTCGTTTTTAGAAAATAAAAATATATTTTATAATGTTTACTTTGCAATACACGTGGACTGACCATGTTTGTAAATAGTCCAAATTTCAAATAGAATAGCATCAGTAGTTTTTAAGATATGGTGTTTTAATAGACGGTCAGACAGACGGACCATAAGTGTTCCTTATTTACCTTTTTGATACGGAACCCTTAAAATAGAAGAAGTGAATACAGGCTGTTATAAACATTCCTATGGCCGGTGTCGTTCTTTGTAATTTAATTAGTTTTTGTGTCTACTGTCAATTGTTATCTAGCTGACACTCACAATACTAACAATGAGTTACGAATCGAACGGAATTGCTAAGACTGCAAAACATACGATTATCTTCCGTAATTGGTTAACAGATTAAAAATAAAATTGCGTAGTCAATTCTACTCTCGATTCTGAACAACTTTTTAGTTTTATGTTATTTCTGTTACACTTTGAATACATTGAGACAAACCTGTGTCAAGTTTTCGATATTATTTGTCTAAATAGTTTCGATGAATATGTCTAAAATAATCTTACTCTTTCATATAGCAAAAATAGAACAAAAACTGGACATGAGCATATCGAACCATGCTCAGTAAAAGGTAATACGTTGATTTAAACTTACACAATCTTCACTCATTATCACAACACAACAAAACAGGGCTTAATAGCGTATAAATATGATTTATTTTATTAGCTTTGACTGCTAATTCTTCGACGTTTCGGACGTCGCGTTACGTCCATGTAACTCGAGCGGCAAGAAGACGTCGATTCGCCGCTCCAGTTTCCTTCGAGACCATGGACGTAACGCGACGTCCGGAACGTCGAAGAATTATCACTGAAAGGTAATTAAAATAAATCATATTTCTACGCGATAAGCCCCGTTTTGAAGTGATGTGGTAAAGGGTCACGATCTGAAGAAGTGCATCAGCAAAAGAACTTATCTTCCTGGCATTATGTCCTATATTTTTGTGAATCGCAGTTTTTCGGCAATAACTCAAAAACTGTATATCTATTCGATATTGAAAATATTTTTTGTTGATAGTATTTAATAACCTTTGTAATCTTTTTCATATTTTTGGAGGTACTGTTTATATGTTTTCCTTTTATTTTTGTTATTTAAATACCGAAGTATACAAATTCTAGAAGTTCTGGGTAAAATTCAAAACCCTTTTAATGTACTAATATGTAGTCCAATGCAAGCTTTAGTGTTTAATTTATTTGTACATATTATGTATCTATGCTTGTGCATTATCTTATGCGCATTGCGAACAGGGTCTCCTGAAAAGTGAGAGGGTAAAGTGAGTAGTTAGTTTAGTTGCTCACCTCTTTTCATAATAGCACTAGCATGGGGATTGCTGCTTTTCGTCGCTAGGCTCGAACAGTTCCACCGATGCCATCGGAACTGATGCTGGCACTCCTTGACTGCCAATTGGAGACCCTCGAATGCTATAGCGGCGGCGTCTGGGGCCTCGTGGCATGTGGATCTCTGTTCCCTGGTTAAGCCTCCGACCAGGCGGCAGGTTAGGGCAGAATTTAGGCGTAGATGGTTGGGGGCCATATTGTTACGGGAGCTGTGGGGAGAAAAGCGACTTTTATCTCTATATCTGCGTAATTAAATCGCGCAGTGATTGTATACTTCAACATTGGAATTGAAAAATTAAGAAAAACTGGTAAAAAAAACTAAATTATTACATACTTATTATATTATTTTCTGCCATACAAATAACGTACTTAATAATTTTTCAATCCCAAACTTTAATTGCGCTATCACTGATCGTGGGGCAACAACTATACGGTTTACCCTTATGTGAATAGGCGATAATATACACGCTCAACACTCAAGCTCATTATGTGATAACTGAATCAAAAGCGGTTCAGAAGTTTTGGAGTGTATCCTGGACAGATAGATGAACAGACAGACGAAACTGGGGCCTTTGTTTTGTAATATCTGCTAGTTATGGGTATCCAACTTCTCACGCACTAAATAGAGTGGGTCAAACGGGGTATAGGTCACAATTCTGAAAAACTTGGCAAATCGTCTAATATAACTTACTAGCTTCTGCCCGCGACTTCGTCCGCCTTAAATTCGTTTATCGCGAATAATGGTATTTTTCTGGGATAAAAAGTAGCCTATGTCTTTCCCCGGGACTCAAACTATCTCCATACCAAATTTCATCCAAATCGGTTCAGCGGTTTAAGCGTGAAGGGGTAACAGACAGACAGACAGATACACTTTCGCATTTATAATATTAGTATGGATTATAACTTGGTACTTGCATAGCTTTTCCGGGTTAGATCAGACACTTTTATTTATTTTGACTTGGAAGTCGCCGCGCGTGTATGTTGCTACTAACAACGCGTATATTACAATACCACGTATGCCACGGGATGAGTAATACAATATACGGTTAAATGATACGCTTCACTCAGACTATAGTCGAAAGCTCAATGTCAGTCAGTAAACACCTCCAATTAAGTGGCATTTTACAAATTCAAATTAACCACTTAATCATGAGCAAACATAATCAAATCGCATAATTAATTTAACTTTTCTAATAATATTAATATCAACGCTAATTGGTAGTTTCTCTTATAATAAATGTCGTTGTGATTAATTTATTCAGAACAGATTGGTATCAGACGAGTTTTGAATACTTACTAAATACGAGAAACAATTTGTTCAACAGTGGCTGTAGCAGAGCGTTTGTCCAAATATTTATAGAAGTATTTCACGATAGCTAATAAGCAAGGAAAGTATTTTAATTAAATGTTGTTTTTGTGAATATCAGAGAGGAATTCGAAAGGGAGTTGAAAAGTTGAGATAAAATCGAGCTTAGATGGAATAACTTGACGTAAAAAAATTAGTAGCGATTATGTACTTTAAAGCTGGCTTCAGCAAAACTGGATGAAAACTTATTAGGTGATTATGTGATAACATTTGACTTGCCTTCTAGAAATAAAGCTTACTTAATGTTGGTCGCATCGACCCTTACTGATATGTATGATTGTTTTATGCATAGTGATAAAACAATTATATGACTAAAATAAGTAGAACTATTAAAACGAATTACGTTGCGTTAATTATTTAACTTAAACTTTTAACGTGCCTACCCGAGATCCCACGCGCTGCTAAAGCTCAAAACGTGTTAATTTCATTCTCGTGTGCCTATATTTCCAACGTTATCAAAATCACAGGGATTCATTGCCCTGTTGTTGCATGGAAGCAAAAAAAAACACATGTACCCATGTACATATAAGATTGGCAAGGCTACGTCTGCATTAGGGTGGGTCATTAGTACTTTTTCCTGGTTTATCAAGGGGCCATTGGAAAATGGTGCCATTTGGTGTCAATATTATGTTCAATTTTTTTTTCAATATAGGGGATTTTGAAAACAAACCTATCTTTTTACAACTTTTTAGGAATCGTGTTGGGGCTGAGCCGTAAGCCACCAGCTAGGTCACAGGTGGCGGATGGTGAACGGCCACCAGATATGGTGGTTAGCTGCGAATACTCGAATAAGCAGCCCACGATCAAACAGCGGCAGAGTTAACAGGGTGCAGGGTTATCACTTCCTCATGATTACCCCTAAATATGCTGCAAACACCCCAAGACGACTTCTGTGACATGGCGAGTAAGTGCCGCCATCAAATAAGCACTCCCCTGACATTGGGCAGTGGCAATGTTAGTACCGACGGGAGGCTGCGAAAAAGGGTTCAGGTAAGGCTTCTGTTCGGAAATTTAAGGGTGGACCACCGGTCATAAAACTGCGGTGTGGAAAGCAAGTGTGAAAACCACCATACAAATCTCCCCATAGAATAGCAATGGTTATGTCGAAGAAAAGATGTATAATGTCGTTGTCAACGGGCTTCTACGAAGTAAAATGCCGTGGCGGTCCGGCAGGCCTAGTAGCAAGGCTAGGTCGGTCATCGTCCTGCGAAATCCTTGCCCAATAGGAACATGAAACAGGAGAACGATGGTGAGAGAAGGAAAACTACAGGAACAGAAGATAGAGATGGGATGGCAATATTTTGATATATTAGGTTCAAGTGAAACGAGATGGAGGGGGGGGGGGGGGGGAAATGGAGACTACTGGAGTGGGATTATAGAATAATTTACACAGGAGATAAACAAGGAATGAACGGAACAGCAATAGTTTTAAACAAGAAATTGGGTAACCTCGTCGAAAATACCATACACCACAGTGATAGAATGACAGCGATTATATTAAAGTCAGATAATATCGACTCCTTAATAATTCAAGTAAGTATACAACCGTATAAGACGAAGAAATGTACAACCATCTCGACACCATTTTGGAATTAATACATGAAAAAGAAAATCTAATAGTTATGGGGGATTTTAATTCTGTAGTAGGAGAAGAAACAGTGCGTAAAGCTATGGGAAAATTTGGTCTGAATAAGACGAACCGAAGAGGAGAGAGATTGATCCAATTTGTGAAGAAAATAGCCTAGTAATTTTTTTTTGGCTTTGGCTTACCTAAGTGAAAACGCTACACGTGGATAATGCCAGGAGATAAATCCGAAGTATCAGTACGCAAAACTTTACCCGGTGCTGATATCAAATAGAACAGACTATAATCTCCTTATAGGCCAAAGAAAATCTATCTCAATAAACTTAAAGATAAAACAAGCAGTAAGTCAGTGTAATATAGTAATACAATAGGTGATAAAGTCTTTTAAATGAAGATATGAATACGGATTTATGTAATAGAGATACGAAATTCAATGAAAAATGGAATAATATCATAGATGTAATTAAGAGCAAAGCAGAATAATAATGCCTAGGGAAAGAAAAAGTGGTACAAGAAAAAAAAACTCAGAAATAATGGATCTTATGATGGAAAAGGAGTGTAAGAAATATATCAGACGCAGACAGTATAATTAAATACAAAAGATTAACTAACATGATAACAACTAAATGTAGAATCCAAAAAGTAAGACATAGAAAAAGACTGTGAGACGATAGATAGTGTTATAAAAAAGGAAAATATGGCTAAAGCATACAATATAATACAAAATATGGATATAAAACATAAATCAAAAAGTACAGCAATCTTAGACGAAAGTAATAGATTAATAATTGATAACAAGAGTATTATGAAATGTTGGAAACGGTAGATAGAAGGCTTATATGACGGAAAAGGGTTAACAAGTGAGGACTTAGAAAATGAAAGTGACATCGACCAATATGGTCTGTTAAAACAATGAGGGAATTTCAACTGGGTTTACGGAATATCAAATGCGGAAAAGCTGCTGGAAATGATGGTTTATACATAGAACTAATAAAATACTCAGAGTGTCAACCTTTACTACAAGAGATTTATGACACTATACATAATATATATAAAACAGGCATAATTCCAGATGATTTTAAGCAGAGTAGAATGGTAACAATTCCGAAGAAGACCAATTAAAATGCGACGAACGTAGAACCTTAAGCTTAATTTCACATCCATCCAAAATATTACTTAAAATAATGTATAACAGATTAAGAACAAAATTCGAGGACAAAATAGAAGCAGATCAATATGGCTGTTGGAGGAATAAGGGTACGCAAGAGGCTATTTTAGCGCTCAGAATGATAATGGATGTTGGATTCAACACACACATTGGTTTCATTGACTTAGAGAAAGAATTTGACAAAGTCAATTGGAAGCTAATGATGGACATACTTAAGAAAACTGGAAGAACACTGGAAGAGCACGGGGGAGCAAAAATCCAACAAGGAGTAAGACAGGGTTGTCCAGTTTCACCACTTATATTTAATTTATTTATAGAGTCAGTCGTAAGTAAAATAACCGAAGAGGCACATGGGTCAGTAAAATTTAACGGACATAAAATAAGTTGTCCTGGCTACGGAACCTTATAAATGGTTTAAGTATTTACTAATCAAGCATTTTCACATGATACCCTACTTGACGTAGTAGCTAAATTTAAAATTTGTAGCCCCCTCATATTGGTAAGTTTTATAAAAAGTAAAAAAAACACATTTCGTTTTTTTTATCTTAGTTGGGCTGGCACTGTTTTTTCTGAATTGCAGATATATAGCATAAGTAGTTCCTGAGATATAACGCTCTAATAGTTGGACAGACAAACAGAGAGAGAGTCGCACAATAAGGGTTCCCCTTTTTTCCTTTTTGGTACGGTACCCTAAAAAGACACTAAATCGGACTCATATTTAAGACGCCGCCTATACTTTTTTAAACAGTTATTTTAAGTGTCAATTGCACCACAATTAAGAGGTTTGCCCACAATCTTATCAGTAGAAAAACAATACTCAGTTAAACACAGTTTTCCGGTTCGCCTTTACATAACTGTTGGTTATCTGGCGTTTCTCACGGTCGAGGTATGCGGGGCCGGGACGGAGAATGTCGATTTTGGACAATCAAGACGATTAACTGAAGAGGGAAAATAATTTTTACCACATTTACTGTTAATATTGCCATAAGCACAAATAATTGTTAATATCACATGAACATTATGTAATAGTTCCGACTGATAGTATATCGATTGATACAAAACAATCACTAAAGACTAGAAAGATGAAAATGAAACATATTATGTCAGTCTGATCGTAGAAAATTACATACTCTTTGGTCTGATCTGTAAGTGAACTATGCTAGAAAGGGTTATCTGAAAATCAAATTTAATTTGAAGATAATGAAACGTGATTTTTTATGAAAAAATGGAAAATCCAGGAAGGTAGGCCAGCAGGGCGGTAAAGCAATTTCCGGCCCGTTCCTTCATTATTAGTTCCTAAAACTATCCAATGTTTAGGGTGAGATGTAGTTACATCTTTCGCAGTAGAAATACAGGCTGAGCAATCGAATGGCTCAGCAACAGTATGGTGAAGTCTACAATTCTGATCGAAGGCTCTGTCCTTAAAACAATTATTCCGATTTAAGAGGTAACATACTAGGCTCACATATTTTAATAAAATAGTACCATATTTTTTCATAAAGTAGTAAAATTTCAATATCTAAACACTAAAGATAATTAAAATAAAGTGAATCGGGTTATTCGGACCTTCAGGTCACGAATGGTAAAATATTCATTTTTTGTATCTTTCTTTGTGTCGTTGTGGCTTGACTGCAAAACGGCTAAACGGCTTTCAACATTTTTTGGTACTACTCGGTTAGCGGGGCATCTACAGATGGTTATAGAATACTTTTACTACTACGCTGAGGTAAGTAAGAGGGTTTAAAACTTTTTTCTCTTATTTGCCCTATTAGGTGCCCACCTTCATGACTTTTATAAAATTTATTTTTTTAACTGCGAAATCCTAAACTACAACAGTTACATGGAAATCATTAAAGATAAGTAAATGTGATTTGTTATAAAAACAATTTTGTGCCCAGAATGGAGTACAGCGTGAGTTATTCCCGAATAAAATAAATGTAATTATATTTATTTATATACAGTAATCAGATGTTCAGCCTGTATATAAAAATATTCTTAAGGATTGATTGTTCGTCATTAATCAAGACTACGCTTTATTTCTAGGCACTTAAAAAGCGCTAACGTACGGCTCCTGCGCTCCCCACCAATTATCCTGATGAGCTACTTAATGGCTAGACACTTTACTTCACCCATAAACATTGTAAAAACTGAGTCCAACATAAGTTTTTCCAAGCCGTCGTTATCCCCAGTAACAACTTTGATCCAATTAAAAGCCTATATAATTGCTTTGAAAATTCCTTTACTGGATATAAAAACAATAATTTCGAACCTGAAGTCTGCCGGTAAAACAATAATAAATCTCGTGCCAGAGCCAGTCTGATGAAATGCTGCGATCCAGGCAGAAAGGTTATTTCAATACAAATTACTGCTCCTTGCGTTGCTTCTCTTTGCATGCCGACAATTCTGCAAATACTTTTCTCTTCCCAAGCCCCCATTAAAAGAATAACGTAACGGTTTACACTTCAATCAAAAACCCACCTTCCTACCAGTGCCAAGGGAATATAATTTACTACCACTCTCACACACTTAAGTCATTACGATAGCGAAAGGTTTAACCCTGATTGAAATTCCGTGTACTAACAATGTGCAGTGTAGTTGATACCTATGTGTATTTTATTATCTATGCTATAAGCTCGAGATAAACCTGATTTGTGTAGAGTATGTAAAAATGTTATCCTTAAAGGCAATCGGTTTTCTCGATAACTGTTAAAATGATCATAAATCGATTACATATTGGCTTATCGGTACTTATGTCGGTAGACCATTAATACTAATCTGTAGGGTTTATTGGAGCTCCATCTTAGTAAGAATTGTATCAGTACGAACAAAGTACCTTAAAGCATAAATATGAACACTATACCACCGTTCTCTTTTTCTAGTATCTCTAACCCCTACTCTAGGGCAGGACGAAGAAAAAGTAGAGCGGTGCCAGTTGGCGACACATGTGGTGCCGGGGGCTGTCGCAGCAGCTCCGCCACTACAACATAATGTAATCTCGTAACATATATTGTGAACATCAATCAGCCAGTTGATAGAAAAGTATAGACCGTAGCAGGGTAGGGGGAAAAACTTGCCATTCATGATTAAGAGCTGGTTTTTTTTTTCAATAGTTATTTACATCTATTAGTACCATTGTGCCAAGTTTTGGTGGAAAATTCGAAGTGGTTCAGCCGGGAAAAATAATATCCGAATTCATGAAATATGACTTTTCTCTAAAGCCATTAGACTTTATCATACCATCTCTTTTACATTATAGTTAATTAAATAGTACATATGTCCTGAAAGATAATTGAGTCTCCATCCTTAATATTTCTGCAAAAAGACACGTAAGACAACATTTAGAAACGATTTTTTTATATAAAATGCAATGTGTCACGGTATTTTGGCGGATATAAACTTTTTTATTAGTAGCAAATAGCGTACCTACGCACGAGAACCTGCAGCTGAAACGCACTTGAGCCGCACCCCTTTTTTGGCTCATAAGTTGTATGACAAACTAGCATTATGTGTTACATTATCAGGATAAAATAAAGTAGGAATTTAGGGAGGTCATTTTTATAAGGTATGGGTTATGAATTTTAAAATTAACGAGCATTAGGGCATACAATCGTTATGGTAGATGAGTGATATGTTAAAAGTGTTTAGAGCAAAGTTGTTATGGCATTTGATTTTAGGAGCAAACGTTATTAGGGATTGTGGTAGAGACCCGTTTTTAAGAACAATTAGTTATGGCTTATTAAGGCAAGAACTTACGCAATGTAAAAAAATATATTCGTATAAGTATGAATATAGTAATGTAGTAATTCATATAAAATTGATAAACATCGTATTATTTAATTTTTACAATAAGTACCTATATAAAATAATTATAATACATACATTTTTTATCGAAATATACACAATCCTTCGTTCTAATTCCGATGTAAATATTCAATCGTGCTTAAAATGATTTTCCTTGCAACGTTGTGGATTTTTTGGCATTACTATGATATTTTATCTTACGCAGTTATTACAGTAGCCACCCTTTTAACGCCTTTTGACGGACTCTTTGGACCTAAAGGGATTATAAAAATAGAGTACTATAATCTATGAGTTTATTTATTTTTTCGGGTTCATTTGAAAAACGAAATCTAATTGAAATGTTCTTGTCACTCGTTTTCTTTATACGGATATGAAAGGGAAAAAGTGCTTCGAAGTTCAAATATTTCGAATTCGGTCATAGACTCAACACTACAAAATGACAACACGTGCCATTCTAGATAAAAAAAAATACTTTGCCTTACGCTCGCAGATAAAATCGCATTTTGCACAGTGTTACCTCGCAGCAAAACCTGCATGTTTGAACTACTGAAGTGAAAATATAATTATATTTATTGATCATATAATATCTCGTATGTACGTACGTAACTGTCTCAATATTGTAACAATTTCAAAGCGTCCAAAGTGGCAAGGTTCAAGAATACCGTTACAACAACTTTTATCGACGTATTGAGAACTTTTGCACACTGCGAACGTTCTTGATAGGTAAGTACTATATTTACAGTCGGTAATGAAAACCCGCGGGCCAGACTAGTTCTGCCTTTAAAAGGCTCTGTTAAACGTTTACCTAACAGCAACCGGACAAATTGGTCATATTTATTACCTACCACTTGGGCTATTTGACGGAATTACCAGGTAATTCACGATTATGAATAGTAATTGCTGCAGCGCAGAACTAAACTTTATGGAATAGGCACGTTACTTTAGCATATAAGTAGATTTTATGTTTTTAGAAATTTTACGTCTACTAAGGGCTTTTTAGAAACCAGTAGCTACATTGCCAATGTAATATGAAAATGAACGCAAAATTATTATGGCCTGTTTGTAACAAGGCTTGTAATGAAATCTTACTGGTTTTAGTACTTATAATTTAGATTATGATTATTTACTGACCGGACCTATAAAGAGTGGCAGCTTCCTCACGCAGTGCACAGATACACACATTTTAGATAGATATCAGTTCTTATACCGTTTATAAAAATTACATTGTTATACATTTTAAGACATTTTACTGAAAATAAGTAATACAGCCTAATTTAAAGGTTCCGAATCAAAAAAAGATAATATACTTTTTTGAATGTTTGTCATAGACCGAAAATTTGAATTTGTAATGGAAAATGTTTGGCTAATGTAAATATATTTCTACATGGTCTGCAAGGAACTTTCCTCAGGAGTTTTAAGGGTAGGTATAGTGTTAAATTAAATAAAAAAAAACTTTAAAAAAGGGCATTAGCGAGATATAATAATTGTTATTGTTACAACCGGACGAAATTGTAAAATAAGAAATACATTTATTTGAACTCTTGGATAAAATACTTAATTTGAAACGTCTGAAATAAATAAAATTAAATGTCGTTTTGCGATAACAAAAACAAAATTGTACGTGCAATCATTAGTGCGCAACGTATGTGTGTGAACAAAAACTTTGAGGAATAAGGCAAACACCGAGTATAAAAAAAAACATGGTGCGTAAAAAAGGCCAAACCTTCGGCAAATTTTCATCGTTAAAGAGCACGTTGTTACATGCACAACAGTAATTGCATCAGTGAAAACATGAGTTATATATATTACAAAAATGCACAAGTCAAAGGTATTTTATCCGACTGAATCAGTTATAACTGTAGTATAAATACTGTAAAACACAGGTATTAAAATCCCATATCAGTTATGTCTACCAATTTGTGCCTATCCCCGTAAGTAAATAAAATTATGTGCGCGAATAAATAAGGACTTAGAGCAAAATTGCTTCATAATGGAGGCTAAGAGTAGTGAAGGAAGTAATTTCGTCTCACAGTTAATTGGCTATCATACTCTAGCATGGCGGAGGCAGTGGATTAAATGTGAGAAATTTTTGCCATCTAATGGGATGTGTTGGAAGCTATAAAATGAGATAAATCCAAGTTACTCATAAGATAAGGTAATTAGTCTAGTTTCTAGTTTATTTGACCATCAGCATTTATTTAAGTAAACATTAAACTTAACTAGCTTTTTAGTACAATATGGGACATTAAACCGGAGCAAAGTAACGCCATCTTGCAAATAGCATCCCCTATCCCCTATATAACTCGGCCATGATGTACGCTGTGGGTAAAACGACTTGCAGCCTGGAAGACCTACTTACTAAAAGTTTCTCCTGTAGGGATAGACGTGGCAATTTATGAAAAAAATAAATTTGCAACCGAAAATTAGACACATACCTTAACTATTCATCGCACATGTAAGGCAGTGGAATACTATCTTTACCACGCTTACTACACTTTAAAAATAAAATAAAACACTTGAATGGTCCAATGAAATATACACTAGGACAAAGTTAGGGCCCTTCCAGTATGCATGTCGTTGTTCATCGTATCTGTACCCTATATTGATAGCGATCATGCAGCAGTGGCACAAAGCCATTTATTAGCACTCGCTAAATAACAACAGTAAATCTGCTGTAGGGTAAAAAATATATTATACCCTTTGAGGTTTGATATATTTTTTGTTATATTTGGTTTAGCATATTGGTATGCCTACTGACTATGCCAATAATGTCGCTAAAACTATGAAGATATATTTAAGTGGATTATATTTATGTATTACATTTTTAAATTTTTAAAATCATTCTGTTTCTTTTGGTATTCAATAATAGTACATTACTGCAGTGGCTGCGAAATAGGGGATTGCCAGCTGAGTAGTTATAAATGGCAGTGTTAACGAGGCCATATAGAGATACGAGGCCGACAATCTCTGTTCGCGCCGAGGCTTGTATAGTGCGTTTCTTAAATAAATCCCAGTAAATACAAAAATTTTCAACTTATATATTTATAAAACCACTCGTTTTAGGTATAAACCGTATAAGTATTTCTTCTTCTTTCTATTCCCGCCGAAATACTTTTTTTCAACGATTTATTTGTAAGCTGTTCGGTTTAATGTTTTTGTCACCAAATTTAAAGATTATTTTATTTATAAAAAAGTACCTTATTAATTCGTTATTTTACTCATTATAACTTAGCGGTGCTGTTTGGCATCCATTTCAAGCCATTCAAATTTTCGCTCCTTACGCTCGTCTCGAACATCGGATCCTGACGGTTGGCTTTCGATGCGGTGCTAGAGAGAGATAGCTAACAGTTTGAATACTTTGTTACGACTGATGTACTTGTTAAGACCAGCACAAGCCCTACTAAATCATTATTATGAAAATATTGGACAAAATGTATTTCACTTTGAAGCAAGTGGCTAATCATTTATTTATTTTGGATAATCAATAATTTAAATGCATTTTTTTGTTTCTATATATTTGTTTAACTAGATTATATAGTAAATTATTAAATTTTGTTTCTGTATTTCTTATACAGTAGTTCAAAAGTTACGGGTGCTGTATGGCACATCTAGTCCGATATGGTGTCTTCAAATAACGTGTGGCAGTTATGTATGAATTTATTTGCCGTGCATAATATGGTATTTATTTGTTTTGATAGGGGTTGTACATATGCTCTTCTATTTCGTGGTTTGCGTACTTCACGAGGCCGCACTTCACCGCACCGCGGAAGAGGTGGTCGTAGTCGTGGAAAAGGTCACCAAAATCAAAACTGCTCCCATCAACTTGGCAGTTTATCGAGTGATTAAGACAATTCTGAAGCAGACAAACCACCATCGAAAACGTCAAAAAAGAATGCGTCACAAAACTGGATTCAAATCCTCATGGCTAGGCCAAAGTCTTTGTCAGCCTTTTGGTAGATCATTCCTAAAATTATGCAGTTTTTTTAAATTGCAGTGACTCAAAAATATGTATTGAAGACGAAACAGCTTTTCAGCTTTGTACTACTTTAAATCTACATAATATTATCAATAAACCGTCTAAATAGATAACTAACGATAAGTTAATTCATATCTAATAGAAGTGTGTAATGCCTACCTATTAGCTTAGCGGTGCCATAAGGCATCCATAGGTTTTTCCAAAAGTAATAAATTTATTGCACTTTTAATAATAAAAAATTACACCAGAAACCTTCAAAAACAATATACTAAAAAATATCCAATTCTGAGACCCAAAAATAAGTCAGGTCATAATTGGTTATTAAATTATTAACAATAAACGTCATTCCTTGTTTATTTTATTGAATACCTGATTTAATCTGATTCGATTATCTAAACATTCAAACACTTTTAGTCATTGGTAGTCAATAAAAAGAATGAGAGAAATGAGAGAAACCCACTGAAACAAAAAATGGCTATGGCCATCAATCTTGTATGAAATTGCGTTTTTGTCCTGTGACTTGAAATTAGGTAGAATCTTCAGCAAGTGATATACAAAGACGTACTTCGCGTTCTATTATCACGAAGATAAGATTGACATTTCCTTGGATGTTTGAGAATATCAATTTGTTTTGCATATTTAGGTATCTTGTAGCATTTGGTTTAGGATACCTATTGCAATATAGCAATTCTCCAGCGATGGCATATTGTTGGTAAAATAGCCAAGTGGCTATTTGGCCTACATACATAAGTATGTATCTGGGTCAAGTAAAACATCCTACAGGGGATAGAATAGGTGTTTTCCAGAGGACAAGTTTAGTATGGCGTCTGGTTAGCGGATGGATTGTTGCATAACAATATAAGTGTTAGCACGCACCCTAAGTCTTCTGAGTGGAGAGGAACATAATACATGGTATAATAGGTAAGTTCACCAAGGTCTCTTCCAGCATTTGGTTTAGCTTATCTGTTGCGGTAGCGATTATGCATGCAGCAGTGGTATATTAAGCTAGTTTGTCGCCTAAATCTTTAAATGAAAAATATTACAAAAGATAGGTGAGTTCTCTCTTCCAGAGATAAGGTCTCTTGATTTGTTCCAGCATTTGGTTTAGCATATCTGTTCGGTCGCGATTGTGCAGCAGTGGTATATTACATATTGTTAGTTTGTCACCTAAATCTTTAAACGAAAAATATTACGCAGGAAAGATAAGTTCTTTCTTCCAGATATAAGGTCTTTTGATCTCTTCCAGGATATAGTTTAGCGTTTATCTAGTGAGATAGTGATTAGGCACTGCTGGCATATTTTCGTTAGTATGCCCACTAAATATTTTTCGTAAAGTGAAACACAAGGTCTCTTCCAGCATTTAGCATAGCATATCTATTGCAATAGTGATTATGCAGCGGTGGCATATTGTCGTTAGTATGCCCACTAAATCTGTCTGATTGGGTGGCCGCGGATCTTCGCGTCGTATATTAGCATTTGTGTCCGCTCCTCCACACAAGCTTTGTATAGTGAAAATAACAAACTTAAAATATGACGGTAAGGAAGTCATTTTATGATAATTAATTGATAAGAGGTTTATTTAATTTGCAATATAGATAGCTTATTAATTTTAATTAGAAAAACTACTATTAAAGAGTTTTCATAACTTTATTGATGAAGGTAGTAACCCAAATATGATTGTTATGAATTCGTCACCAAATGGAATGAAGACCACCGTTATTAAGGTTTAAGCTAGTAAACTGCGGAATGTCGTCAAAATAACCGACTACTATTTCATGCTAAGCATTTTGAAACATTCCATGTCATCATTGTGCTATTTGCAATGAAATCTATTATATTAATTTCTTTATCTTAATTTGACCCTCATAATAAGCACACTGTCTAAAAAAATCAAGTGGCTGCCTATTAGGGCTCAAATGATACATCCTTTTAAAGGAATGACAGACAGTCAGGCGTATTGATGGACGGATAGTTGCCGCCGAGGTATGTATAGTACTGTCACTGCATATAGTGTTTTAAAAGTGCGTGAAAATTTACAATTAAAATAACAACTACAGCAATGGCTACCGCCATACCATGTTTAGGCCAGTAATTTCATGAGAATAATCACTGCACGCGTCGCGTGCTCGGATGAGTGTTTAAGTTGTACGGTTTATAATCACGAACATAAATACGAGTAATTTTTTTTCCATGCAAGTTGGAGAATGGATTTTAATCCTGAGTTTGTTCAAAATAAAACAAAAATAATGCCCCTTTTTTCTGTGTTAATATTATCAAATTAATGTCCAATATCACATTGTCAATGTTAACCCCTGATTTAATACATCACCTGTAATTTTTTTGATATGAACAGCCAGTTGAGCTCACAACTTGTGTGCTACACGAGTCGTGTTCGTATTCAACCATCAATAACTTTGACTTTGTGAAATTAGGCCTAAGTGATTAACTATCAAATGTTATTTATTCGTAGCTTTTGTATGGAGACCGGACCTGAGCTGTTGTTATTTGCATGCATTATCATTGCAAGCATTATTCAGCCGCTGTTTGCACGATTAGTGTCTTGATGGCCACGCTAGCCTCCGAGAGTGTGAGCTTTGTTCGAGGTTTATCAGCTAGGAGGCGACACCTTGACTGGTCTGAGCTAATATTTACTAATAATTCAAGCCCCAATAAATTCAAACAGTTATAAAAAATCTGATTACATAAGAAGTAAAAAAAGTAAAAAAATAAACACAAGCGTTTACAGGCTCAAATTCGCTTTACTTAGTATTAACGTCTTGTTACTCTTGTCGAATTGCCTTAATTGGAAGGTATAGTCAACTATTAATAATTACCAAAGCATGTTATTTTATGCGTGTCGTGGTGGTCGCGCTAGCCTCCGTCAGTTAGGTACCTACACTTTTGCTAGTTTAAGCGAATTTAGTAAATTTAAAAATGCAAAAAATTAATTTAATAAAAATACAAATGTCCATAAAAAAAAGCTGGTAACTTTATCAAATTAATGTCAATTTTCACGAACCTCTGCGAACGGCTAGTTAAAGGCTAGTTAGCCGATTACGGCTGACCTTGATATTCAGTTTAATGTTACAAAGGCTGTATATAAGCTCTTGGCTGGATGGTAATTAACCATTAATAACTGGCAGAGCTTGTTGAAGTAGGTCTAAGCGGCGAAATGCAGCTTCATGGCGATTGGTCCCGAGTGGTTGTTATTCGCATGCAAATAAATAATCGAAAAGGAAAAAGAAATCATCTGCCTAGGTCAACATTGTCTAATTCAGCTTAAAGTCCTTTAGTCCGTTAAAAAAAAACATAATCGCCTCCCGCACTTCTTTTAGGTTTTGGGAATGGCAATGATGGCTAAATTTTAATTATTTGTCCGTCATGTTCATGAACATAAAATATTGGAGACGTATTTTTGCTTTTTTTACGTAATCGAAAAGTAATGGTGATATCATTGAGTTAAAATGTCGCGTGCAATCACGCCCTACGGTTCAATCTTAGTTATGCCGTAACGAGCCCCCACTGCTAAACTTAAATGCGATTTATCTGAGTATTTCTTTATTACTTTGAAGAAGCTCGAAATGCGTATCCAATATTTTTTTATTACTTAGTTACGAACTAAATTGAATTTTGATTTTCGTACCCCGGCATCATGCGTACTTGTTCTGAATATAAGTAGGCAAACGTTTAGATATCTCAATAGTAGTTGGTCAGTGTGTTAAAGCTTCACCCACTATTTGTTCCGAATATAAGTAGGCAAACGTTTAGATATCTCAATAGTAGTTGGTCACTGAGTTAAAGCTTCTCCTACCATTTGTTCCGTATATGAGTAGGCAAACGTTTAGATATCTCAACAGTAGTTGGTCATTTAAATAAAACAATTTAACGGATTATATCGCGTATATAATCTCATTTTAGTTCCCGACAAACTGTTAAAGCTTCTCCCACTATTTGTTCAGTATATAAGTAGGAAATCGTTTAGAGATCTCAATAGTAGTTGGTCAGTGTGTTAAAGCTTCTCCCACTATTTGTTCCCTATATAAGTAGACAAACGTTTAGATATCTCAATAGTAGTTGGACAGTGTGTTAAACAAAGATCAGAAGAAATGAAAAATAAATTCGATGATACTGGACTTGTACCAGTGCCTTGAGCAAGACCGGGGCAGCACGCTCTAACCAACTGAGCTAATCGTCCATACCAGTAGTCGACGAATTTTGTCATCTGTTCATGCTTATGGATCTCTGTATGGTGCATCCGACACTCTTTAGCCGTTTATAGTCGATTTTTTTTTCATTTGTTTCTGATCTTTGTTTATTATTATAAACAAACGCTAGTGGAGTGATCCACTAATAAATTGCAAATATTGTGATTATTATCATGATATTTGTAAAACAAAAAGGATAGTGTGTTAAAGCTTCACCCACTATTTGTTCCGTATATAAGTAGGCAAACGTTTAGATATCTCAATAGTAGTTGGTCAGTGTGTTAAATCTTCTCCCACTATTTGTTCCGTATATAAGTAGGCACACGTTTAGAGATCTCAATCGTAGTTCGTTACTGAGTTGAGGCTTCTCCCGCTATTTTTCCCACTTTCGACTCCACGCTAGCCCCCAAGTGTGTGACCATTGTTCAGGGGTTTTAGACAGTTACCTTAGGTAAACCCAATGTTTGATAACTTAATTCCAAACTGTTTGCTATCCCTATTGCTATGAGTTAAGGTTAAAGGTACTAACTACTGGGACAGTGTCGGGAACTAGGCTTACCTTACACTATTATGACTAATTTTAGCGTTTGTGATTTTGAATTTTATAAATGCAGGCTGCGTTGCGTTGGTGAATATGTATGTTTGTAAAAGGTAAATTAATGAAAGCAAATAGCGGCTTTAGACTTTTCAAGATTAATAGTAATAACTATTACATATTTTATAAAGTTAATTTTTTTCTTAGATTGGCCGTTATAGCCGTATATTTTTTCACTTCTCTATTATCTGGTCAAAATCTCATTATTTTAACTATATCGATATAGGTAAAGTGACTGGGGGAAAGACAGATGTAAGGGACATTCGAAAGGTTAACTTTATTTCAACGCCTTTTAGATCATTTTCAGCAAACTTTCCCATATTTCCGTCTTAGACCGATTCACCGTAGCTAACCACATATTGACAATAATATTAAATACAGCTCTATTAGTTGCTACTGAGGTACATTTATTTTATAATAATTTGTGCTTAGTTCTAATTTGATTAACGGACTATCAGAATAAAATATTTAACGAAAAGTTAAAAGTGAAAGAGGCGAGTTCAAGTTGACTTAGACGATTTATTTAAAAACATTTTTATGTACAGATCAATTGAAAATAACATCGCATAAGACTTTAAAGCAGCATTTAGTACATATAATCAAAATAAAAGAAAATAAAAAAAGGTATTTTCCGTCATCATCATTCGCGTTGCTTTTAATCAGTGCAGCATCAACGTAGGTTAATAAAAACAAATAAGAGCAAAATGATTAAACTTACCTTGCCTTACTGAACAAAATTAACAGCAACAAAATGATAGCCCGAGGGTTCTTCCGCATTCTGTGCTTTTCACCGATACCGTACATCATGTTGGCAACACTATTTGGCCCCGAGAGCTCATCGTTTCCGCTTCACAAACAATTTCACGGCAAAACAACCGCGTGCACTTCAAAACTCACATAAAACTAGCAACACTAGTCCGGTTTCAGTAATTACGTCTTGGCTGGCAACAAACGCCGATTAAAAAGATAAACAGAAAAAAACTAATCAACCGTGGAATCCGTCAACGACATTTCAAATTTCGAATTCCTTTTGTTTCGAAAACGGTTTGTTTATGGTACGGTTGCCGTCGGATCGTGTAGAGCGTGTTTGGCCGCGCGTTGTGTTCGGGCGCGTGGGTTGTGAGGCGTGTTCTTCGCGCCGCCCAGACGCGGAAAAAAAAAGGAGAGGCAGACGCCTTGCCGACCCCACCTACTCGCTCATTATCCTTGTTTACACGATATTACTTTATTATTTAGACACAAGTTACACTGATGGAATAGGCGTGTGCTCACAATGAGATCTCGTTTGACAGTGGCACCGTGCACGGAATCCCTGCGTATATAAAACGCCCCACGCGTTATTCGGACCATGGGAAACGTTTTCCGATGAACAGATTTATTTTTTGAGATTTTATTTCTATTGTTTTTGTTCCGAGCATTCTATGTAGGACCAATATAGAAGTACAGTTACGTCATTGTAAAATTATACTTGAAATAACACTAATCTTAACTATCAGGAGGTTGGGTTAAAATAGTACACTCGCTAAAACCAAAAAATACTCTACATTTCTAATAATTCTGCTTTGAACGTTACACATTTACACACTCACTTAAAACTATAAATGTTAATTATTGCGGTAAAACATATACCTACCGGCCCTTATTTTGACATTGCTTGAGTGGATTAAAAATATATGAAAACCAGCATATATAGGTTGCGATAATTAAATATAACAATATGATCATATTATATTATATTAAATGTAGTAATATCATGTCGGTTGGCAGGGTCACAAACACATTTTGCATTTAAAAGTAGTATGGGCAAGAAACACAACCATGAAATTAATTGCCCTAATAATCGACTGGGTAATGTCCGACGTTCGTAACCCTCAGCTTAAGGGCACCAACCCCCTCATTAGGGCGATATAGTCGCGTGCGCTTTGACAATTGTTGACAATCAGCATAACAATTGATATTCTATTTAGATTTTTGTGTTGATACCTTTAGAGCTTATAATATAATGTTACAGATTGTTGGTTAAACGTAATTCCTGCTGAATTGTCATAGATTTGCAGCGATACCGCACTATTAGTACATTTTATTACACAATGGGAGTATGGTATTATTTTACTTGTCGTTTTTTGACCCTTTTTCTGTAGTGTTGTAAGCCTTTAGAAAAAAAACAATGTGATTTACACTTGAGTAAATTTTATTATTTGTTTTTAGATTTACCATTTATGATCGCTTTAAGTTTCGCTATTATTTTACTTAAATGTAAATGTTACTGTTTTATAGTAATAAGACAAATAAATTAAAAAAAATATTCACAATTTCAAACGTTCAGATTGAGATTTTTCGCATAAATGAGTGTTACTTATATTTACAATTATTTATGGTTCTACGTATTTGTATATTGCTATTTTATTGGTTACGAATAGGTAATAACAATAACGCTTTGACTTAGCCTTTACAATTTTACAATCGTTATATTAGTCAACGGTCACATTTGTTTAGCAATCCATAAAATTATGTGAATGTCTTCATAGTAAATAAAATTAAACTATGCATTCAGTTATACAAAATTTGTCACGCAATATAAGACTACTAGAGTACAAACATTTTGTTTTGCCAGCTCTGTTTCAAGCGTGAACTTTTATTTACGATAAACTATATTCATATAAAATACGTTGGTAATACGGTCGGTTCGCTCAGGGTAAGCAAGGCACTATGACGTTCTCAGAAATCCAACCCAAAATGGACTTAGGTATGTTTTAAATATTATCCAATAAGCATTTCGAACAGCTGTTTGTGTTTAGATGCAGGCACCTTATATTATTAGTTCATGGATTCATTAAACCACTAAGGCGTAATTTTGTCGTGCTAAGTGGGTTTTAACGGTTGATTACAGTACGCTCGTCTGTACCGACAACGACGAAGAACAACTAAGGTCATCGACATAGGGCAGACAACTAGACTAGGCTAACCTTAAGTGGCAGTGGGCACATGGCTCGTAGAACCGATAGCCGCCGCCGGGCTAAAAGGGAGTGGCAATTGAGTAAACGACGACGCAGCATAGGACAACCAACAAGATGGACCGATGACCTGGAAAGATCGAGAGAAACCCTTGGGTGACTGCGGTGCACGACCGTCGTTGTGGTGGGTATACATGGGAGAAGATTTTTGCTCGGCTAGAACTATATTACGTAAGTTGGGCAAATGTTATCCCCAATTTGCTCCAATAGGAGTAGGTTTTCGCAAAATAATTTCTTAGTGCATGTTTTTTTATATTCATATGAAATTTCATGGTAGGAACTTCAGTGGTGTAGGCTGGGCGTTAAAAGAGAACAATAGGATTTTGTTGATCAGGGCCGGGTTGCGTCTAGATATAGCGCGATAGAGAAATAGTAAAGCAACTGTCACTTTCTGGAAGGTATGTAAGTGCGAGAGTATGGCATGCTTTTTTATTTGTTACGACGCCCGCAACTTTGTTCGCAGAAGAAGAAAAAGTCATTAACCTCTTTTGCTTCAATGTAGTCGATCAACACATTCACGGACACAGCACCGCTTTTAAAATTACTTGCTGTGGCGCAAATAAAGCTCATATACAACTGCCATGGACGAAATTCCACAACGTGCTCAGCTAACCGCTGTGCCTCCGCGGCGACGGATGTTGACGTACCTATTATGTAACGGCCTATATATAATGTCTTCCAAATGTGGCAGTACGACTGCAGCCGTATCATGCACAGCCGTATTGTGTCACAACGCACGTCATGCAATGTGTATAATGCATTAAGTTACCTTGAAGCTTTTACTGTGGCATCAGGAAACTTAGCGACTTGTCAAAACCAGCACCGTCTCATATGCTTTCTATAAATATGTACTATGAAAAATAGTCGGCAGTGGACGAAGCTCCACCTTTGCTGACATTTAAAGTCCCGTCTAAAACCGTAGTGCCATATTATGAGGGTTTTCATTTACGTATCTCGACGTATTGTCCGTGTACGTGTTAAAAAGTATCTTATAACCATCTGTGGATGGCCAGCTACCAGTGTAAGTACCAAAAATTTTTGAAATCCGTTTAGCCGTTAAGCGTTTAGTATAGATGTGATATAAACGACACCATCACAGGCTCATAGGTTATTTCTGTTATGCACTTTATCCGACTACGGCAAATCCAAAAAGAAGGCTTTAATTTTAGTCGTCTATGTATGCATTTTTTATAATTCATCTAAAATAAATCCGCATGTTCTTGTAAGTATTCGCGCATGCTCGCGGGAGCTCTGTGTGTGGCGTGTGCTCAAGCCACTGAGTACCCACGGAGTCGACGCTCTTGTCGAAATAGAAAAGAGCGTCGACAGAATAGACAATAGTTCAAGTACAGAAGGTTCACTCTCTTAATGGTAACGAAAGCCACACGTCAACACACGACGACACGTTTAGTTAAGTTGAGTGCACAACGTTTGCTGTAGTTGATATTTTATATGTATTTAAGCACGTATTATATTTATCGTATAGGTATCGCCGTAGTTTGGGACTAGGTCAACTTGCGTAAGATTGTTCCTGATATTTATAATTTCTTAACAAAGGCAGGAATTATTTTAACTCAGTAGTGCTCAAAAAGTAAACGTTCGTGGACTATCCTCGACGTGTGCGAGATAAAAGCTTATCTAATGCCGGACGGTCTTACATTCTCGTGCTTATGTGTGTAGCTCTAAGGCAAAAGTCTTAATTCTTGGCACACTAAAATAATTCCAATATTTGACACTATGTGGGTCACCTTCACGTTTAATCATAAATAAATTTTGTGCAATTAGTGAATTGTTGTAATATTATTCTCATGTAATACAATCACCAAAACATGTTAGTTACGTGGTTTTGAAACGAAGTCATGAGGCTAGGGACTGCACATTATCACAAAAAATTTGAAGTCTATAAGATCATTTAGTGATTTACAACAGCAAAAGTTAGTTAAGAAATGATTAGGGGCGTTTTCCACTGCTTTTATTCCGGATTTGGTTGCCAAAACCGTTTTTAGGTATCAAAAATACTACTTTTCTCGTAAAATTTCGATAGATGTCATAAGAAAAATTGTTGCTGATTACTAACGATTTTAAATCCAGCCCATAACTAATGAAATTATCCATATATTAGTATCAATAATAAATATTATCGCATGAATAGAGTGAGAGTAGCTAAAAGCTTTCGGAATAGCCCTCGTACTCGTATATATTAAACACATCTGAAGCACCGAGCCACCGAAACGTTAGCAATGGTGTGCAACGTGAATTTGTTGTATTTTTCAAGTATCTAATACATTCACCAAAACTTGATTATCTGACTTGTAGTGAAGTCAATGGAAAGTTTTAGTGGTTTTGAAACGAGTTCTCGCGTATATATTAGACACATCAGAAGCACCGAGTCATCGAAACGTCAGCAATGCTCATTGTGCGCGTCTGTATGCGGCGGCAGGGTATGCAAATGGCCCCTTTGAAATGCCACGCGTCTCAACAATAGAATTAACAATTTATACTTCATTTAATCAAATGTACGTCCGTGGCTGTAGATGGTATTTACAGAGTTTATTGCTATATGTAACTATTTTAACTGTGGCTATTTAAGGCGACCACATTAACTTTGCGGCCCAAATTTACCATACTCGGTTAGCTTTAGTGGCTGATTAAAACTAGAAAAGCAAAACCGGACCCATGCACCAAATTTCATTCAAACAGTTAGAGCCCATCTCAAGAATTAAATTATATATACACAATGAAAGAACTGGTCTTTAAACTTCCTTTAGTTCAGTAACTTGCTTGTGTACTTAGTATTATAATAGTCTTGATAACGACTGACAGATAAAGAACAGGCCAACAAGTTGTACGACGAGAAGATATTTGTAACTTTGTCCTCTGCAGGAGTCACGAGTACTAAGCGTAAAACCTTATGTTAGAGCATAGTGTTATGATGGCTTCTACTAAACGATGTTTCTATAGGAATGGGACTTTTAGTCTCTTCATATCGACTGAATTATGTGTAAGCTCGGAGTCTCCCTGCGTAATCGAATTAGGTATGACGATTCGCTGAAGAAACAAGGTCCTTGACATAACTCAGAGAGTTAAATTGCTAGACTTTAGTGGAAGTAGGCATGGTACACAGGGGCGTGTATTCCATATAGGCAAATAGGTACTGCCTACCCTAGCAAAAATGACTCAAACAGATATATTTATCTTCTCTATAATAATTATAAAACGTTTCTTAAAACAAAATCTACTGGCCACCTTCATTACGGAACGCGCTGCGATTTAAATTTGCGCGCGAACGCAGCTAACCGCGCCTGAACCGCAAGTCAGGCAAGACATTCCAGCGCCTAACCCACAGCACACACGCTCACAATGCGCTTGTGTAATATTGTCCGTGAACTATGTACGAATTTGCTTGGCACACACACTTATACTCAAGTCACACGCATACATTGTTACAAATCCGGCCGCCGGACCTGTCGGTGTTGCCAATTTAGCATACCTTATGCCAAATTTGCTAAATTTTATCTTGTCTGGCATATTTGTTTGTCGTTTAGTATATTTTTAAGCATACATAAAAAAATATTCAAATAAAGTAAAATCATGATATTACAATTTTTTTTAGTAATTTGCAACGTATCCGGGACGTTAATAAATAATTGACCATGAAAACGATGAGAGCAATATTTCATGAAAATTCCATTTTTCGTTTCGATTTATTATTCGTTTTTGGTTTCGCTAAGTTATGATCTTATAATACCCCATCTACAGGTAACGGGTGACAAAAATATAGACATATTATTTAAAAATTCAATCGAATAAAACGATTGTAATGTTCAAATTTGCTTGATACAAAAGAATAAGTAGATGTAAAATTTAAGTAACATTTTATTTGACATAGGAAACTGTTAGCATAATTTTCGGCATTAGTAAATAGTATTTAGCATCATTTTATCAAAAATCGGGCTGCAGTTTAACAGATTTTATATTGACCTTGTTGGCAGCACAGGCAAAAGTTTGCGACCAATCAGACGCATTGATTTCATGCGGCGGATTAAAGAAGACCCCCTTTTGCTGTAAGTTGTACGCGTAATGTGGGTGGGGCGTTTTAATTTGTCAAGGGGGTTTTTGTTTACAAAAAAATGTTTTGATTTTGCTATTCTGGTGCCATAATGGATTCTTTGTTGCGATTGTGACACAAACTTGCGACTGAGTTGTGATAAAATGTAAATTTCTTGTATAGTTGTACTACATAGTTCACTTCGAAGCGATTTTCTTTCATTATCAATTTAATTTGCCGTGAAATAGTGTTTATTGTAGTAGCTAACGCTTAAATAAGTGTTTTAGCTGTGATCGGTGTTATGATAGTGTGTTTTCGGAAGTTAACTTTCGTCGAATTTAGTAAGTTAGCGTTCGATGATAAGCTAAAGGTACCTAGTTAATAAAGGTAGGTATGTTGCAATTAACTCAAACTCGGAGCAATACCTATTGCTCGTCAATTTCACGTAAAGTACGAAAGTTTTAGCTGGTTGAATACACACTTTACTGTCCGTGCATTTTATTCGGGAAGTCTCCAAATATTTGGAATGACAAGACAGGCTATGTCGAATTCTGCCTACCCTAACTAAAAACCCTATGCACGCCACTGATGGCACATTGCTCCTAGAACCGATGGCCGCTGGGACAGAAAGGTTCTCGAGAGGCGACCGCATACAAGAAGTAAAAAGTAGCGTGGGAAGGTCCCATGGCGTTGGAACCGATGATCTGGTCAGGGTCGCAGGAAACCGTAGGATGAGGTTGTCACACGACCGGTCATTGTGGAGATCCCTATCTAGCAGAGGGCATCTTCGGGCAGATATGGTGTATTACCTATATTTCGTAGTCCGGTTCTGGGACCTCGTCTATTTATAAATAGCCTTCATCTCTCGTATGAAACCTTTAGATGTGCCGTTTCAGGGAATTCTCAAAAATGTTTTAGATTTTCAAATTTGGCCAAAAGTTTGGCCTGAGTTTTTATATGTTATTATTAAAAAACAATTAACATCCTTATCCTAATAATAATATTATAAACGTGAAAGTTTAGATGGATGGATGTACGTTCCAGTTAATCTCAAAACTACCTGACGATTTTTTAAGAAACTTTCCAGTTATGTACTTTATACATGGGAATAGGACATAGTTTATGTCAACTTTCATTCCTTTTAGGGACGAAAAAGGGGATGAAACATTGTATCGAGAGCAAATATTTTGCCTGGGTTGCACATTTTCTTCTGACAAGAGATATCTATTCCAATCGTCGACGTTGCCATAGTCACGTTATAACAATGATCGCTAGGTTACGGTTGCTAGATCTGTTATTGCTCTTTGTGTTATCTCGGCATCCCCGACAACACCCGGATGTTTTGGAAACTTTAATGTCAACGTCAAGTTATCTACGTATTTTCAGATTTCAATATTTCAAATCGGGCTTTATCGGTGATTCTCATATATAATCAAATGCTATATTCGTCTAATAGAAGATAACAAATATATATTTTCATGAAGATTCAATAGCCGTATGTCAAAATAATGTCAGATTCTTACATTATTCTGACATGCGGCCATTGGAACTTGTTAAAAATATATTTTATTTTTTCTATTACACGAATACGGCCCATACAAAATAATGACACTTGATTTTAATTCCGGGCTGGTCAAATCATCGTTGCCATGGTCGTGGAGAAGAAACATCCTGACGAACTTTTTAAGTGCAAGTTAAGTGGTGAGGAGGTTACTCGGTAAGATTGCCATATAATTGATTATTATAATGCACAATTTTGTTGAACCAGCTTAATAAACAGTTACTAAGTTATTTTATAACGTTTTATCAATTTTAATATTTCGACCATCCACACCTAATTGATAAGAATACTGTTAAGGTGCGTCCACATTTGTATCATTTACCCGTATCAGATCATCGTCGCGTGGTATAATCGCGTGTCACGATCACGCGTTTGGACGTTGCGCCAATCCGATCGCTCGAAATCCATGTTGCTACGCGTATCACACACTTATATCGGACGAGTGCGGTATGATCGGCGCGCCGACAGTGAGCGTCCAAGCAGCGCGATACCCAGTCATACCACGGCATGGTGATCGGATACGAGCAAATGATACAAGTGTGGATGCACGTTTACGTAATGTTGAAAGAAGTATGCCCATTAAGAAATTCATCAATGCTTGATAAGCAATATTTATGTATTTCATCATTTCAGCCATAGGACGTCCACTGCTGGACCTAGGCCTCCTCAATAGATTTCCACATGGGCCGGATAGAGGCGACACGCATCCAACGAGCCCCCGCAACCCAAACCAGGTCGTCGGTCGTGCGGTTTCCACTCGAGAACCTTTCTGCCTCAACCGCCATCGGTTCTTCGAACTATGTGCCCTGCCCATTGTCACTTCAGTTTGCTTACCCTGTTTGCTATATCGGTGACCTTGGTTCGTCTACGGATCATCAATGATCATCGACGGTAGAGAAATCCCGAGCATAGCCCTTTCCATAGCTCGCTGTGTGACTCAGCTTCCTTAAGAGGCCTATAGTCAGAGACCACGTCTCGGCTCCGTAGGGTCATCACCGGTAATACGCACTGGTTGATGACTTTCGTCTTCGAGCACTGAGGTATGCTGGACGAGAAGACACTTCGCAGTTTCCCAAACGTTGCCCATCCGAGTTGGATCCGTCGATTGATCTTTTTCTCGAAGTTGGACTTAACTAACTGGATTGTTTGTCCTAGATAAACGTATTCGTCGACAACTTCGAGGACCGAGTTACCAACCAATACTGGTGGGCGCTACATGGACATTCGACATGATCTTCGTCTTGTCCATGTTCATCTTAAGACCCACCTGTTGGGTTACTCTGTTGAGATCTTCGAGCATTATACCGAGATCCTCCAGCGTCTCTGCCATGACCACGATTCGTCAGCAAACCGAAGGTGCGTGATGTACTCGCCATTAATGCTGATGCCGAATCCTTGCCATTCCAAGAGCTTGAAGGCGTCTTCCATTGCGTTAGTGAAGAGCTTCGGAGATATTACATCTCCTTGTCTCACACCTCTCTGCAACGGGATCGCCTCCGTAATCTGGTCTTCTACTCGGACCGACATACTGGCGTTGTTGTACACACTCCTCAGCACCTCGATATACCGACAGTCAATCCGGCATCGCTGGAGCGACTGCAGCACTGCCCATGTCTCGACGGAATCAAAGTCCACATCTCATAGTCCACAAACGCTAAGCAAAGTGGCAGATTATACTCCTCGGTTTTCTGTATAACCTGCCGCAGCGTGTGTATGTTATCTATGGTACTGAAGCCTTTTCGAAACCCGGCTTATCGGGAGGCTGGAATTCATCAAACCTGCTTGAGAGACGATTCGTGACGACACTGGAAAACAGATTGCAGACATGGCTCAGAAGCGAGATGGGTCTATAATTCTTAAGCAGCATTTTATCACCTTTCTTGAAAAATAACACCACCACACTCCCGTTCCATGCCTCCGGCGTGATGCCCTCGAGCAATACGGTATTGAAGAGCTTCTCAAGGACCTTAAGTACCGGTGTTCCACCTGCTTTTAGAAGCTCTGAAGTAGTTCCGTCATCACCCGGCGCCTTGATAATCTTGAGCTGTTTAAGGGCCATTATATTCTTGTACAGGTTGATGTGCGGGATATCTTCGGTATAGTATCGGGTAAGCTTGGCTCTCGGATCTTTGGCCAAGTTATGAGCAGGTTTGGTAGTCGAGGTATATAACTGCCCATAGAACCTCTCGATCTCTCTCCACACCTTTGGTTTCGTCGACACTACACTGCCGTCTTCTGTCTTCAGCTTCGTCAGCTGGCTTTGCCCAATAGACATCCCTTGCAAACATTTTAGAACCCTTATTCCGCTCTATCGTCTCTTTAATGTGATTAGTATTAAAGAGACGAATATCATGCCGCATGGACCGATGGATCCGTCCATTGAGCTGCCTGTACACTTCAGCGTCTTCAGAAGTCTGTCGTTCAGCCATGAGGTTGAGAGTATGATCGGATAGTTTCTGGGGTCTATCCTAGCGGCGCTGCTGAAGAATTTCTTCCCCACCTCGTGGACAGTTTCTACCAACCTGTTATTTATATCGTCCACGGAAACGCAATTATCCAGGCAAGCAAAGCGATTTGTTAATTGCAGCTGAAAGTCTTCGGGGTTTTGTATGTGGGCTGTAGTTGGTCGGAGCGTAGACTTCACTAGGCGATTCCTTTCTAGGCGGACGTTCATATTCTATGTGCCTCGCACCATTCGGTGATCTCTACATTGATCACTGAGCCCCTTCGGTTCCGTTGCCCACATCCAAATTGCCCCACTTTCAGCTCGTTATAGCCTCTCTTCCCCAGCTTTGCGTTAAAGTCTCCTATAACAACGGTGAAGTGTGATTTGGAAGCATGTATGGCCTTACTGACGTCCTCATACACGGCCTTCACCTCCTCATCCGGGTGAGTCAAGGTCGGTGCGTAGACCTGTATGACCTTCAACGAATATCTTTTAGATACTCTGAGTACTAGGTACGCAACCCTGCTCGACACACTCGAAATTGTCACTATGTTGTTAACGAGAGACTTGTGGACGAGAAACCCGATACCACCCTGGGACTGCTGGTCAACCTCCCGGTAGTACAGCAGGGGCCCCGTCCGTTGGTCAGCAGCGTTCACCACGAGCAGGTCAGGTTGGCTTGGGCTCCCGAGAGATGTAGGTTGGGCGCCCCTTACACGCCAGTGATTGATGTATTTAGCAGGTTTTTAATATTATTGAAAATTATCGTAAATGTCAAAGTCAAGTATTCCGACTGGGCAAGGACTTTAGCTGACTGGAAACATCTTGGACACATAAGTCTGTGTAAATTATGGCTCGATTTATTTTGTAACAAAATAATAGGAAGGACTAATTACCTATCGCGGAAACAAGAAAATATTAGGAAATATATTTTTCATTTTAATTAATTGCAACCATTTGGACTTAATGGCTGACCAGTTAAAGAACCCATATTTTTGTTTTTTGCTCCTATTACAGGCCACTCCTTTATATCAGGCCACTCCTTTATATCAGGCCTACATAGAGCTGCATAGTGTATTGCTGCAGAAAGCTACCAAGTGCAAAGACTTACTGTTTAAACTTATCATAATATTTTTTACTCAATCTTCTGATTTATGAGATATAGGTACCTACTATAACTGACAACTTAAAAAAACAATAGGTTTGTTCTCTGTGTCTTGGGATTTTTTGAAGCAGTTTTCGTATCCATACTAATATTATAAATGCGAAAGTGTGTCTGTCTGCCTGTCTGTCTGTCTGTTACCACTTCACGCTTAAACCGCTAAACCGATTTGTATGAAATTTGGTATGGAGATAGTTTGAGTCCCTGGGAAGGACATAGGCTACTTTTTATCCCGGAAGAATACCCGTATCCGCGATAAACGAATTTAAGGCGGACGAAGTCGCGGGCAGAAGCTAGTAATATTATAAACGTGAAAGTATGTGCCGATGTATGAATCTACGTACATTCCTCTTAATTTTAAAAACTACAGAACGGATCTCAACGAAACTTTCCAGTAATGTTGTTTAAACGTCAGGATAAGACATAGGCTGTAAATTTCATCTCTATGTGGACGACGTCGGGGAAACAGCTAGTTAGAATATAAATTTGAACCAAAAAAATAAAAACCATGAAATAACGGATTAAAATTTGCTTAATAATATTTTGTACTAGAGGTTACTCACGTCTTAAAACTTGTTTCGGTTCACTCCGAGGAACTTATCTTATTTATGAGACTCCAGTAACTAAATGTATCTGCATCTCACACAAGTTTTCTATCAAAAATAATAATACAATTTTGGTACATGAGAAGGAATCAAAATTTAATTACAAAATCACCAGCACCTTTAAATATTAAATCTAGCTTTAAACACCTAAGCTGCCAAAAACAAATATAAAATGCATCCCGATTAAGGTGAAAGTCCAAATGTTTGACATCGTCGTTAATTGACACTCTGCTTGTTAACTACTTTGCAAGGGGACGTCCATTAATTTAATGAGGCGTTTTTGGTTATTTTCCGACCCCTCCTACCCCCTTGTTTAGATTTCGTGAGATTTGGCTCAACCATTCCCCCGATGCCTAAAGCCATGTAAGATTTTTCGAAATATGTGTTTCTAGGGTAAATGCAATCGGTTTCTTCTAAACAAAACATAAAACTTTTATTTATTTTTAATTTATATATTGTATAATTTAACACATGGTATAGTGTCGATCACTGGCATTTACAATAATTCAGACGGTCACTGAATAATATAATTTCCGCAGCAGAACATCATTTAGTCTGCCATTTAAAACCCCATTATTAACAATTTTCTTAAGCTCAAATTCTCTGTTGCTACGTCAAAGACTTTGTCCGCGCTGCCCTATATTTTGATTGATCCTATAAGTTATAAAATAAATACATCATTATCAAGAATATTAGTAATAGCTGTGTTGTGAGAATGACGGACATTTACCTGTCATTATGGCCTATCGGCACAGTAAATACGTTGCGATACGAAGATTATACATTACGCGTATCCTAGCCGGCACTTACGTGTTTATATTATAAGACGGTGTTGCCAGGATGCAAGTCTTGACAATAAAATAGAATACTTATTTATTTAAATAATAAAATGCGCTTATAACGAAAGAAACAGAACAAATATTGATTTTGACGATGTATTAGGAATTATTGAGTTCCAGGATTTAGACATAAGGTATAAAATTGTTTCTTCCTACGCTAAAATTAAATGATAACAGCATTTGATTTTAGCGTCGGAGGAAACAATATTATTGTAAAAATAGCCAAATCAGAGCAATTTTTGAGTATCAAATCAAATCAAATCAAAATATCTTTTATTCAAGTAGGCCTAGACACAAGCACTTTCTAATTGTCCGTTACAATGAGAGAAGTGTTTGCTGGGAGACATACAATATGATCCAACATTTATTGCAAGGATTAGGGAAAACCCAGAAAAACCTAATCAGATCATTTAACTTAAGTAGGTATAATATTATTAAAATTTAAGTATAAAATTAAAATAATTAATAAGATAAATCCCAAAAAGATTGTCAATAAAAAAGAAAAAAAAATGTTGAATGTGTCTAGAATAAAATTCTAAATGTCAAAGTATATAAAACAATTAATATGCGTGTACCAATTAACTATTACAATATTGTCTTAATTATGCTTAAAACTTTTACAATTGTGTTATAACTAATTTATAATTGGTACACGCAGGTTCTCCAGATCAATGTTAATATAAAATGTAAACTATTTTTTTTTCAGAGATGTATAAGGTCTCTAGGCGTCACGACATGCGATAAAATTAAATATAATAATTTGATTGAATTCTACTCAGATGTATAAGGTCTCTTAGGGGTCAAAGTGAATAATACATTAAAAATAATATTTATTAAATCTAAGTTTCTTAGAGATGTATATGGTCTCTAGGCGTCATAACATGCAAAACAATAAAATTAGTTAATTAAAATCCTCAGAAATGTTTAAGGATATACCTCTATAAATAAAACAAAACTCTAAGCGATGTATACAGTCTCTAAATCAAATAAAAAATGAATAACTTCAATCGAGTACAGGATGAAGTCTCTCAAGGCAGTTAATAGGTATACAATTAATTTGGCCCTTGCTAGCATGAACAGACCGGTCCCCACAAACGGCAACCGTTCACGAGCATGACGCATATCTCAGCCATCGCCTCCCTCAACTATATTTTAGGGAAGGTTGCGACCCGATCAACGACGCCACCGTAAGCAAAGACCTTTAAGCGAACATGACATGCTCACACTGCCGGGCATTAAACACTAAAAGTATTACCCGGTGAGAAACAACTAATGTGCTTTCATGTTACATTAAAAGCGAACTATTATTACCTCTGAAAATAATGCTTACTTTACATACTTATTTATAAAATGAAATTTTAAATTCGTCAGGGAGGATTTAGAATGAATTGACCTGCTCCCAAATCACTGTTAGAAAAATAAATGATCATGTGACATGTAATAAGAGGATTTTAGTCAGTCAGGGTTTTGTTTCAATTAATTGAGGTTATTTTCAGGATTAAAAAAAGGGCTATTTCTGAGTGGTTTGCTTACTTTTTTGTTTCTACTCATTATTGAGGAGATTTCCCTAACCGGCCACACTATAATCAAACATAGCTCCCAGATGGTACACAATTATATCAATTGCTGGCAACAGCGCTCGCAGCTACTGTCACGGGTCATTTCGTATTATTATCAATTACTCGCGAACTCCGCAATATTAGCTGAGGAACATATTGATCAAACCAAACGCAAAGGACATATGTAATTTTAAAATCGAATGGACATGCGCTCTTCTGGAGTAAGAGGGCAGATTGGCGTGGTGTTGCCAGTGCTATTATGATATTACCAACAACATGTGTTCAGTGGGTGAGGTTCGTGTTTTGTGGATTTCCATGCTTTTCTTCGGTTATTAATGTTATTACTGTTGCGGGCGTATTAAATGATAGCACATTTTTAGCGTTGGATGGCTGAGAACTGCAGAAATGTGTCGCACTTAATGCCGTCTTGTTTCTGAAATAAGCCGTTGTTAACATATGCAATATATCTATACCTACCCTGAAGATATTTTAAATGTAATGTATGAATGCATCTTATATTTAACATCCATTCGTCGATGCTTCTTAGCAACACGATACTCGTACCCGTTAAAAAGTCGTATTAAACCTCTTTCTGAACTTGTATGATGATACTGTAGTTGTTCGATCAGGGTTGTTTGAAGTCTGTTTCTGTAATATATTATATCTATAAAATTATAAATTTGCCTTATAGGGGTCATGATTACAAGAAAAATATTACGAACCTAATCCACAGGTGTCGTAAGAAGTATGAGCATTGATAACAGCGCTATCTCTCAATTGGAACATCTTTGCAGCGTAATCACTTCAAATCAGTCGGTCAGATCTCAACAATACAACATTACTGCAGAGGCCTTAAAATTAGGTAGTGGACGAGTTTAGGGTAGATGATAAAACGAGTCCTGCATGCAATCCCTTTTCCGATCGAGGATTGTATAGTGTTTTTCTCTAACAATGTAAGGAGCTAAGTAGATATTAAAATAACTACTAGGTAATTAAGTAAATAATAGTTTAGTACGAAAAAACGGCCATGAGCATGTCGGACCATGCTCAGTGTAGGGTTCCGCAGCCTTTCCTACAAAAAATGCACTACAGATAAAGAAAATACGAAAAAATGTTCTTGCAAAGGAGCGTACACAGCAGCACTTACGTCCTTTAGCTGAGAAGCGCAGTTTTTTGGACCGTAACTCAGAAACAGCTCGACCAATTTTATTCAATTTTGTTTTCATTGAAATGAATTATAAGGCTTCATTTTCATGAAATTTTCCATAAATTTTCGACCCGTGGTTGAAAAGTTAGAGAAGTGGCGGGAGGGCGGGCGCAATTTTTCGATTTCCGGAGCGAATATTTACAAAACCGCTGACTTTATCAAAAAATAATGTTTGGAGACCCCTATTATTTTCAAAATACTTACTCAACGTCATCCCACACACTAGTACTGGAACTAAAAAGCAATTCACGCCCACTTTAGGTGTACGAGAGGTACCCGAAAATAAGTTTTTTTTTTGTTTTTCTTTAACATGTTTGTCGGCGTGATACATACACATACTCATACCAAATTTTAACTTTCTAGTACTAATGATCACGAAACTAAGCCGCGGACGGACAGACGGATATGGCGCAATTATAAGGGTTCCTATTTGACTACGGAACCTTAAAAAAGTGTGTAAATACACTAATTAATGTTGAAAGTATATGCAACTTTTGTTATCAATGGAATCTTCAATATAGCCCTCGGTCACTTGATCAACTATTTATTGTTCTCTCTGGCAGGAAGTGGATGGCTGAGGACTATTTATTGCTCTCTTTGGCGGGAAGTGGATGGCTACGGACTATTTATTTTTTCTCTCTGGCGGGAAGTGGATAACTGAGGACTATTTATTGTACTTTCAGGCAGGAAGTGGATGGCTGAGGACTATTTATTTGTTCTCTCATGCGGGAAGTGGATGGCTGACTATTTATTTGTTCTCTCGTGCGGGAAGTGGATGGCTGACTATTTATTGTTCTCTCTGGCAGGATGTGGATGGCTGAGCACTATTTATTGTTCTCTTTGGCGGGAAGTGGATGGCTAAGGACTATTTATTTGTTCTCTCTGGCGGGATGTGGATAACTGAGGACTTCTTTATTGTACTTTCAGGCAGGAAGTGGATGGCAGAGGACTTTTTATTGGTTCTCTCGTGCGGGAAGCGGATGGCTGACTATTTATTTGTTCTCTCGTGCGGGAAGTGGATGGCTGACTATTTATTGTTCTCTCTGGCAGGATGTGGATGGCTGAGCACTATTTATTGTTCTCTTTGGCGGGAAGTGGATGGCTAAGGACTATTTATTTGTTCTCTCTGGCGGGATGTGGGTAACTGAGGACTCTTTATTGTACTTTCAGGCAGGAAGTGGATGGCAGAGGACTTTTTATTGGTTCTCTCGTGCGGGAAGTGGATGGCTGACTATTTATTGTTCTCTCTGGCAGGATGTGGATGGCTGAGGACTATTTATTGTTCTCTTTGGTGGGAAGTGGATGGCTAAGGACTATTTATTTGTTCTCTCTGGCGGGAAGTGTATGGCTGAGGACTATTTATTTGTTCTCTTTGGCGGGAAGTGGATGGCTGAGGGCTATTTATTGTTCTCTCTGGTTGGAAGTCCATGACTGAGGGCTTATAAAGTTGATGATTTCAATTAAAAACTATTGTTGTGAATGGAAGGAGTACTTTGAAATTGTATATGCTGATAAGGAGGCCATATTATGAAGCCAATTGCCACGTAACGAAGTGGGTGAGTAAAATTCTGAAAGCAAAATTAGTGTAGAAGAGAGATTATGAAATCTTTAAATTTTATGAAATTGTTAAGTATGCAGGATGTGACAGAATTTCCTTCGATATGCAGGGTATAATAGCGAGTCAACTGTTCCGCCTTTTTAACTTGTGTTTGAGGAACGGCCGAGTTCCAGACTACTGGTGTCTAGTGCCGCTTTACATGGGTAAAGGATAGCAACAAGACTGTAACAACTACCGGGGCATCAAGCTCCTTAGCGTCGTCGGTAAATTGTATGCAAAGGGTGGTAGGTGCATTTAAAGAGTTGTGAAAGAAAGTGATTAAAAAGACATAGCATTTGCAAACAGGTTTAGGTAGGGGAATGGGATGAAGGTTTTTTTCATTACCAAGCATAGCTGTATTTTTTTTTCGATTTATAATCGTTAAGTCTATTGCGTATTCGCGGATTTGGAGGAATCCTCTAAAAAAGTAGAAAGGAAAGAATGGTGTTCAGCATTATCAATAAATGGAGTGAGCAGAATCTTGGTTCTAGCACTGAAATTTCTATGTTCAAAGTCGGCTATCTGACGGGCGTAGTCACAGCCACTAATAACTAAGAGAGTATGGTGCTTTTTTCTGATAAAAAAGTATATGTCACCCTTCGGCCCATATCCAATCGCTGTGCTAAAAATCAGTGGCTTCGCTGTTGTTATAGTTATAGGAGAAAAAAAACCATCAAACACACTGTCATATATATTAAAAGGTGGTTGTCAATAAAATGATACACGCATTAATAACCCGCGCATAAGACCGTGTGGCCACAAAGCGGGCGGTTATCTCGGCTAACCGGTGAAGCGCAATTAGTCCCGTGAAATGTCGCATATAGATGCTAACGAGGCGTCGCGGCGGTGGACACTGCGCTCAACATCCAGAAATAGACTTAAAGACTCTTTATTTACTCGTATATATTATTCAGTGTGCACAAATTTTTATGCAACTCTTTAAATAGAAGTGTGTTTTTAACCAGTTATACCTACTTACTGGGTTTTCCCCGGAGAATCGTTTGTTAGTTTGCTGTTACTTATTCATTTTAAAATGTTTCGCCATCTATCGGGCGTAATCGTCCGTTAACAACAAAGTTTTTTTTTTTGGTTCAAAACTATAATGTCACCAGACCCATATTCAATTTCTGTCCAAAAAATCACATCGATTCATTAGTATCTTCGTTGTTGTTTTATAGGAAAAGAAATCACGAAACACACTTTCATGTATTTAATATGGTTAACAATAAAATAATACACGCATACGTCCGAGTGGCCACGAAGCGGGCGGTTATCTCGGCTAACCGGTGAAGCGCAATTAGTCCCGTGAAATGTCGCATATAGATGCTAACGAGGCACCGCGGCGGCGGACACTGCGCTGAGGATGCAGAAAGCAGATCAGAAATAAAGTCAAGACCCTCCTACACAGCGGAGAACCCTTATATAGTATAGTTTCTTTGAAAAAAAACATAAAAAGTATTCTTTAATGTGTTTGATGTCGTAATCTTGAATATGCTCTCTCTCTCTTCCCCCGCTTACAATGACGTCACTGACGATATTTTTTTAGTATAACGAACACTTAAATGTGTGTCACGTCGCGGATAACATGAACAGGTACCGCATCCATCCAGGACAAGCGTGACAAGGGAGTACAGGTCTACCACAATCAGGCGAGTGCGCAACCTTTAGCCAATAATGGAGGTTAGGTGAGATGGGATATTGTATGTGTCGCGTGTTCTTGTTGTATTTTACCTAAATTTGAATGAAATCGGCAAAAAACGATCTCGTTCCAGTACTAAGGAAAGCGGATTATAATATACATTTTCTTAAAAGTAAACGTAACAACCGATCAAAGCGGAACACTATTTTTTGAAAAGCGTATACACGCATCACGTATCTCTAGATGTTATCAACGGTTAAACAATTAAAAGTTAGAGGAAAGCAAGTAGGCATCCTAATATTAAAAAATATACAGCTTTAGGATAGAAGCGAGTGCGGCTGGATGAATAAATAATTCACCGGTCCCAAGCTCCAGTGTACGATCGCCCTAAAGTAGCGCGTTCGCCATCTTGATTTATAGGCCTTTTATAGCTCTTAAAGTTTTCTAATTGTGCCCATGTGGCGTCGCCCTAACGAACTTAAGGGCTTTATTACTTCACAAAATAATGTGTTAATATTTACAAGATTATTGTCTAAAAACTTCTATGGATGTATATTCTCACGTATAACGTAAGAGCAATGTTGTCTGTAATAGACTAAGTATTTTTGCTTCTGCCTCGTTTCCTCATTGCTGAGGATTGCAACCACATATAATTTTCCTCCAATGGGTGCGGCCACTAACCGTGTGGACCGTGCGATGCATGCTGCCGCCAACTATCTGCTCAGGGTTAGTCTAGGTAGGGTATACAACTACACTAACCCTGGGCACGCCTACCGTCTATTTATCTAATTTGAGTACCTACTCAAATAAGATAAATGGACGGTAGTAAATACTTGGTTTTTAGATAGGTACCTACCTAGGTACCTACCTAAAAACCAAGTATTTACTTGAATTAATCAACTATAATATTTTCTTATTATAATTAGTAACGAGGTAGTCTGGAAGTTTTTCTTTGCAGCGTTTCTTTTCTCATCAGTACGTCTCATTTGTGAAATGCTGCTTGGTAATTTTTTAAATTGAAAAATTACGAGTAAGCCTTTCTGGTACATGTGTAGTCTTTAGAGATTAGGCCCATCTGGCATGAATGTACACCCTTTATTTGTTTTCTCAAAGTGGATAGTTTGCATAAATTGTAACTTTGACATCTTTTATCAGTCAACCGAAACGTCGGGAACTCAAATGAGAAAATATACGCGATATAATCCGTAAAAATGTTTTAAACATAATAAATTTTACGATACAAGTGTGCTTTATTGAACACACATGAAATAAAAATTGTACTGTACAAATTGAATAACGATAAACAACAGGCTGTGACAGTGTGTGAGTCGGTGTCCACTCGAATGTTGATGACTATGGTCCCTGTATCCCTGTAAAGCGTAAACATACCGAGCAGTACTCGGCTTTTTTATCTAAACAACAGTTCTTTTCGCTAAAAACTGGATATCACGATATTGTGGAGAAACCCTCCATGTTGTAAATTTCTTATTGTAGCACATAAACGACTATTAAGTAAGCGTAAAAAGATGTGCACTGTGTAAAAAGATTATTGTAATATAGTGTAACGGTACCAATTTGTTGGAGAGAATCATTACAAATTATTATAAATGAGCACGCGGTAAAGCAGGACTGTCCTGCTTTACCGCCTTTAATGCGAGAGTGGGTACTAGACGTGTAAGTACGTGATTTTTTGCATACAGAATCAACTAAGACTGGAGAGTTATTAAGTATAGGCTACGTTTTATCTCCAATAAATGCGATGATTCCGAGGGTTATACAAAATAGTAGACCTCGAACCTGCGGCTAGATCCTATAGGTACAGCAGAACCACCCAACAATAGTCAAAAATCACCCAACTGTGGTCTGAATTAAGTCTCACTTTATCCGCCTAGGTGCAATATTTACTATTTATATATCAATGCGCTCATAAGCGCATTATAAATTCTTAAATTTAAAGTATTCTTGTAAAAATTTTTGAAGCCATTCAAGAGAATAAACGATTTTTCATGTAGTTTTTGTATACCTATCTAGTCCATGGAATGGTGAAAATACCTTTCCTAACATGATATATTCATATCAATATATTTAACACTTTCTCACGTTCGGAAATTTTAATAGTATATTTTTATGCATTTAATTATGATTTTTTACAGACAGTGTTATTAATATAAAGATTTCGTATGTAGTCTCTTAATAAACCTTTAGTGAAATAATGATATAATGATCTTTATTCTGTAAGTAGGCCGCAAGGGCACTTTTACAAGTCTGACTCTACGGCGTTTCCCAAGAGGAGACCACTGAGGAGAAGAAAGCCGAAATAAACTCAACAGTCAGTCATTTTTTCGAAATAACTCTCATATCTATTACAATATATGTACTTAGCCTATCCTAAATATATGTTTTGACTATAAACTTAATGCGTAGTTCTTCAAGAAAACATATCAACACTTATAAAAGTAAAAAAAAATATAGAATATAAAAAGCAAAATAATGATTTTTTTATTTAAAACAAATTACATACGTTTGATATGCCACTTAGTACTCTTGGACTAGTAGTCTTGAAACCTTATTGTTCACTATGAAAACACCTAATACACTAAGCAAACCTTTTCTTTTAAAAAACATGTGTTCTATAAATAAGTTGAAGTAACTAGTTTTTCGTCGGAAAAATAACAAAGTTTGTTGGCGTTTATCTTGGTTTCGGTGACTCGTGAAGATAAACTGAAACAGTATATTGTTAAAGACGGTCGCTGTCAACACGATAAGATGAGACATAAGTTTACAATATGGACAAGTGAAGAGCTACCTTAAGAGTAAGGAGCCCCTTAAGAGTCTCCAGCAAGTTCGGCCGAATTTTACCTTCCCATACAAACGGAGTTTCGTTTTCATTTCAAAACTACGTATTGGATTGTAACGAAACTTTGTACAACAACTATATACTAGGCCTGTAATTAGTTTATATGGCCCCAGTTTATAAAACAAACGAAATACAGCAAAACAAGTTTTATGTGAAAAACTTAAATTCGATGTATTTTCTTTAATAAGGTATCTGAAGCTACATTAACTAATTACAGGCTTGCATATACCTTAACTTATTCTAAGTACAACGTGTCAGAGCAAACTAGCTAGTCGTTTTTAAATGAGAGCGTAACTACGTTTGTATGGGGAACCGAGCTTACCGGGGACTCTTAAATCATTTTCTTACTTAACCACACTCGTAGTTTGGTGCCCGGAATATAGTTGGGAGGATTTACGGTATCACAATAAATCATGAAAGACTCAATTTGCCTCCATCATTGCGAGTGCTCTATCACGACTCTGTTAGGCTCTGTGATTGAGGGCAAAATACAAGTATATATCAGAACTAACGAGTCACAGGGCCGTTTACTATGGCAGTAGCCGAATTGTGATTTGTGAGGCTCTAGGTCTAGGTCTTACAAGTAACAGAGGTCTAGTGTTAGTTTGTTAATTGTCAAACAGTTCATTATTCCGGTTTTGGCTATTTTTATTTTACTAATAATCCAGTATTTTTTAAGAAGTTGGAGCTTAAAACTACGGTGAACACCAGTTTCTTATACAAATTGCCGTACCGTCTTTCTCTTTATAAATTTGATATCGATTGTAATAAATTGCGGATACTCGTATATTAAAGAAAGTAGGTGGGATACCTACAATTCTGCCTAAACTAGATTTGTATGTTTCCATTCCTCGGAAACATTGTAGGTACGCTAATGAAAACTTGGACAATGCCAATGTTATTACAAACAGATTTTGAAAAACATATATGCAACCTATGATTTTCAGTACGCTATCATACCAATAATAATCCTAAAATCGTGAAAATTTGGGCTCTATATTGTACCCGTTACCCATGTGGAATGAAAGGTTAATTTCTGCGTATGCTTACCTCTAAAGTTTGTATAATAAATGCAATAAACACAATACTTAAAGAACAAACTGGTTAATACAAAGATGACCATTTAATTTTCGCAACAGCTTCCGCCATTCTTAAAGCATTTTTACACACGCAAAAACAAGACATATATACCTATTACTTAGTGCACACAACCAAGTAACGTCGTATGTCCATTGATATGTTTATTCCAATTTTAAACGCAATCGCAATCGCTTGCAAAGCATAGAATGAATGTTTCATTTTTCAATTCGATCGTATTTTGTTTTAAGCTGCTTCCAGACGCCTGGCTATATTGGGCGATCTGATCAGATGGCCAAAGTTTCTGATCGTCTTGACTCGATATAATCCAATTTGAATTAAATATAATATAAAGAAAGCTCCTTGATTTTGTCGAGCAGCCACCCGGACGGTCAGAATTTATTGCCGATCTGACCTCTCTATCTCTCGCTGTCTTTTTGTGGTCGTTATTTCATTATTTTTGCTTCCATCAGATCTGGTTAGCTCGCTCAATATTTTTGACCATCTGGAAGCTCCTACTCGTATAAGCGAAATGTCAGCACGAAGCTAGATAAACCTTCACAGAGAGGACGGGGCGTAATTTGTCAGTGTGTCGATTATATCGATTGTAGCGATGAGTCGATAGATTTATCGTTGTAATCGATCTAATTTCGAGTCTGGGAACGCCACCGGTGCGTTGTCATGATAGATTATTGATGATTCACAGAAGTGACTTGGTGTTATTGTACAGTTAGTTCTAAAGCGATTCAAGAAATATTGAGATGCAAATTTGTATACAGCTGACTACTTAGTAATTCATTCTTACATTAATTATTGTGATTTATAACTACAAAATATGTAGGTAGGTACAATATTTATAAAGTACATAGAATTAGTGAAAGTGGTTACAAAGAAGATAAACTAAAATAAGCTTATTTTAACACTTACAAGAAAACATACAGCCCTTATGCCTTTGATAGATAATATAAACAAAAAATAGAAGAAAAGTATTTTAAAAAGAGATATCTCATTCTTACTTACTTGTGATCTCTTTAAGCACTGCTCAAAACCTTAGACCTAGAATGCTAAAATATTTCATACAATAAATGTGTGAAGTACCTACTTAAACCAAGGCTGGATTGAAAAAGGTTCGTCACTTTTCAACCTTAACACCATCACATAAAGTCAAAATGTGATGAACCTTTTCATTACTCGACTATAACAGAGCTGCTAGTATAAAGCACGAGATGGCGTGCTACTCAACAAATCAGTGCCTGTAAGCTATATATAGCCCTACCTTAAGGCCGCAGGGAAGCTCAAGTCTCATAGGCAATAACAAAAATATTTATAATCCTTCCCAATATACGATCTTTGACGATATATTCTCATTGCGACCACCTGCGAGATGCGGACTTGAGAATATTTGTATTGTGGTTTAATTACCTCCCATTGTGGAGGGTGATTCGACGGTATTCTGCCCACGAAGCCTTGCGTCGCAGTTATGGTATGATATCCAGTACTTTCATTGTGCGCAACTACACATGTCATCGTGATCTAGTTTAGTTGAATAAATTAACTCGTTCGTCATATAAAGTTCCTCGTAAATGCGCCAAATCCTCAATTTCAGCGATAAACAATGTCGTGCTACCTAGTTTCATAATTACGTACAATTTAAGCGTTTGACTAACTCTGTTTTTTGAAGCTGCTCTGGTAGCGATAGGATTTTTGCTCGAGCTTTCTTGAATTTGAGAAAGCTGGAGAAATTTGTCATAATTTGCAACTCGAGAATCCTCAAGTGTTAAATTTCAAATGCCCGCGTCATGCCCTGTCGCTTGTTAACTCGCTCGCCCGCTTCGTAATCTGGCACGATGGTAAGTCCGCCTGCCGTGTTTTTTAATAGTATAATTTATAAACTTAAACGCTTTCTTACTAGGTTGTCGTTAGTTAGTACTATCGAGTAGTCGACTAGTCGATAAATTGGTAGTTTAGAGAATGATGCACATATTTAGTATGCCTTTATTTCAAGCTGATTTTGTAATACTATTGTATTAATGTTTACAGTCAGTCTTACATAAGAGAGATGGATAGCTCAAGAGTTACATATCTAAATAAGAGGATTTCTTGCCATTACAATTGATTCTGCTCTGAAGTGAGACACCCAAAGTGTAACCTTATCTAAAAAAGTACATATCAAGCTAGCGCTTGCTTCGCTCTTAGCAGACAAACACACGTTCTTCCTCAAGAAAGGTTTCGAAGTACCCCAGCTACTACGCCCTTTTCCATTTTGTTATGAGTTAGGTATAGGCACGAACTCGGGGGTACAACAGGTGAATGGCAACACGTCTTTTTATTTCAAAAGCGCGCCTTGCGTATAATTTTATCTTGTGCACCAGGTAAGCGAAGGTCCGCGCAGAATCTTTTCAAAAGCAAAATAAAATTTAAAGTAAACATTGCGTTATTCTCTAACATAAATATAACTCGCACACGGTTAGGATTCAAAACTCGGCTCGACACTGCCTACAGTCAACTGGCCAAGTCCTACATAATTATGCTAACGTAGAACTTAAAGAAATAAAAGAGATTGATAATACTATGTCTCTAAGAAAACTAAAAACGGGGCCCATTGAGCATTGCTTTAAAGACATTAATATTTTTTATGAAATAAAAACAATCCTAAATTATTCTAATCCTAATAAATTGTAACTGTGAAAATGTTTGCCCATGTATGTACGTACGTTTCTCTTAATTTTAAAAACTACTGAACGGATCTCAAATACCTGCCACTAATGTTGATTAGACCTCAGAATAACATATAGGCTATAAATTGCATCAAGTCGCGGGCAAGAGCTAGTAATAGATATAAATAAATATCAGTAACGAATTAATATGGTACTTTATATTTACATGTAATATTCTGAATATGATCAATAAAGGGTAACTGTGAGGTATCCAATACAACAAAATAACTATTACACGGAACTAACAATATCACAAATTATTATTTTGACTTTATTCTACCCTACAACTGACCTGACAAATCTGGAAAGTCGAAAAAAAGATCGAATATCTGAAAGTCGCACTTTTCAACAATTAAGAGCAAGTTATCTCCAACCGTATCTAATTTTATTGTGTGCTTCAATGCAACGAGAATTTGGTAGTTGTTAGCGTTATTAACAAAAACTAAAAACATTAAAGGATTTATATTATAATCTAAATTAGTATCTTCTTTGAGTAGCAATATACTGCAAAGCGGCGCTCTTTTCGTTCCACGCTGAGTTAACGTACTGGTTAATATTATCACCGAGCCTACATTAAGTTGGTACGATTGTCTTAATATCTCAATATTGCCTTGATATTAATAAAATAAAAAGGATTATATAAATGATAGTGCTCTGTATGCGTCCAGCCGGTTATTGTTTTATTGAGATTAATGGTATTCCACTGGATATAGAGCTATAGTTCTCACGATGTGGTCGTTGGAAATCGGTGTGTGACTGACGATCCAGCAGAGACGGTGAAGTTTTGTACTCTTCACGCAGACTCATGATGATAAAGAGAAGATTCATGAGGATTTTCTCCTTCAGAACCCGGCCACGTCACTACGGCAAAGTGCCTTAAACACGTGAATTAATGCCACATCGTGCAGATACACGGCACAGTGCCATATTATTGTACGGTACGATGCCGCGAATATAGTTTTTCAGGTTTATTTAGATAGGTTTAATCCTCGCAAAAAAGAAAAAGTGCATCTACTCAGCAATACTCGGTCACTCAGGTTCTATGGTTGAGTGATACGTAAAAATGCATTACAGGATTCACAGGATAGATTACGTAACCCTATTCAAACCACCTCACTGTATACAGTGTGTATTTGTATTCTAACGCTATAATTACATCGAATATTACAGTTAACCAATTTGGATCTGGGCCACTGTGTAGTAGAACTCTTTGCATATATGTATAAGACAGCTAAAGTTAACATAAACTGTTCTACAAAGCTCTAGTCACGTTATACACGTTTCGTTACTTACGTCCGTCTAAACAGAATTTCATATATGAAAGTTGCAACCGCCGCTTTAGATCTTTGTTCAAAAACAATGTAGACGGAAAAGTTGAGCAATTTTCAAATTCGTCCGGAATTTGAAATTGGAAAAGGGAATGGGGAGCGGGGGCGGTGGGCGTGGCGGGGCGGGGCCTGCGCGCGCCGGCTTGTTTCTGGCCAGCATAGAAGACGTGGGTGACTGTGGGCTGACAGACACTAGGGTATCTTTACAATAGATGTACTTTCACACTTTTCGATATCGGGCGAGACACGCATGGCATCATCGACATAAGGTGTAAGTAAGAAAAGGATAATAACATCATCTGTGTTGCGACCGGTTTTGGCGTGATCGTAAAACCAGGAACGAAGGTTTACCAGCTGTTCTAAGGAACGTATAAATAAAACACCAAATATTGTGTATTATATACTTTACTTAATATTAATTAAAACTTGACTATCGCATGACTGCAGATCAGGTCTGTGACTGAAAATGCATGGTCATGTTCTGTGACATCTTAACACACGTGCAGGTGAATTGGATCGATGTACCTACTTTAGAAAGATAGCAAACGAACAGAGTTTTCTGGTTTTTTAACATCCGGACTTTGATGACCAATATCTCTTAATGGTACATTATCGACAGGAGCCTGCTTGAAAAGCTTTAAGAGGAGAGGTTTTTGTTTGGTCGGTCCGGTATGGTTCTGTTGCTGAGATCTCTTCCATCCACCATCAATGCCACGCCATTCCCACTATGTGACCTCCACACTTGTGACACATTTCCACCGACAAAATAACAGGTGTTCGGTTGGTTTGTCCGGTCCGGACTTCCTTCCGCGTCATCCTTGCAATGTCATCCCCAATTGACCTTTTGGCCACGCTTACACCGACAATGTATTAGGTGTTTGGTTTTTTTGTGAGTTCCTTTTTCTCTTGTTGGTCATGTACCGACCACTTTTGAGGTGATGAAGGCTCAGAAAAGACTAAAGAGTTTTGCCTGGTAACCTTCAAGAGGTTATCGGGACTTTTGGTAACCCTGAGTGAAATCTGGTTATTTGAGCGGAACGGAGCGTATGTTTGAGGGCCGAATCTATTGAAGTATATTGATAGTCCTCCGGAGTTCTGAAGTAACGAAGCGAAAGACGGTCGAGTACAGTCAAGTAACCTGGAGGAGGGCCAACGTGTGGGTGATGTGACATATACGGAGGCGCTGCCTTCTCTATTGATGTCAGTAGGTTGGGAGTCAAAACCGTAGTCGGTGGTTATGAGAGGTTGGCTGTTGGGCTGTCTATGACGTATCAGTGGCTATCTGTCGATTTAGCCTCAAAAGTTAGGTTGGTTGGTCCGGTATGGTTCTGTTGTTGAGATTTCCCCCATCACGACATCCCTGCCAAGCAATCCCCACCACTTTACCTCCACCATGCTACTCCCATCACGTCACTTGGGTCACGCACACAATTTCGTTCAAATCGTTAAATTTCCGTTTCGGAGAGACCAATTACATAGATATACAAGAAATGCTCGTTTAAAATAATAAGGGACGGTACACCTCTCAGCAAGTTCGCAAGAAAATAATTAAAATATTAGTTCATAAAAGTTATTTATAAGAGATAAGATATGTAAGAATTATAAAATATTATGTGTACCTCGTTGATTACGAGTAAGTAGGTAGTTATAGAAGACGGATAGTAAATCATAAACGATTAGTAAATTATTTATGTTAAGTAACGTTACGCTTTTGAATACTTATTGGCAGCAATTTGCTTAGGAAATATTGAAAGAGATCCGCCACAAGATACCTACTTTTTAAAAGAACCCTCTTACTCTGTCAAAATCAACGTATAGTTAAAAATCTATAAGTAGTAGTATATTTTAAAGCTTGTCAATGTGTGCACAATGAATTGATTCATTGTACTAAGTCTGGAAGGATTGGAACGAAATCTATATATAGTCTATATATACTCATCTATCTAGGTACATATACTCGTCCGCATATAGCATTACATTTTTAACATATACATATAACATTTTAAAAGTATTAAAACCATTCCCATGGTTATCAAAACTAAACCATTTACACATTGCAAATTCCTACATAATTATAACAGCTAAACCTAAAACAACAATCGGCAGTGACACGCAAATCGTCCCACACCCACACTCACATTCTAAACCAGGTAACTCCTTTAAAATCTACAAACTAAATCATACTTAATAACTCCCTAAAAATAGGTTTATCTCAGTTTTATATTTCAAAGTTACTTAGGCTTTATTAGAAGTGAGTCGACGAAAATAACATACGTATAGAGCGTCAAGACCACTTTGTTTCACCTCCGAGGTATGAGTGCCCTGATAACCATCAGGCTACCGCGCAAGCTTACAAAAACACCCACCAAGAACTTTATTACTCACTAGTAGGTTAGGTTTTAGTATAAGAGGCGGCTTTTGTTACATTTGTAGTAGACATTAACGTGTCAATCGCTCCTCCTCTCTAAGAGTAGGTTATTAATAATCATGTCAATGCAGCGTGAGAAATATACTCAAGTGTAAGTAACTATTAATTTGGAATTATTAAATAATTGACGGTGTTCGTTTTGGTCGTAATTAATTTAGTTTTTTTGGGATACCGGTGACTAGCGTTATAGTTTTGGGAATGTGATTTTCTTTTGTTTTTTGATGTTTCAGTTTGTGAACACTTTGGATATACGCATATTTTCATGCCCCTTTAGACGTGGTCAAGTGTTTAACTTGCACTTTATTAAATTAAATATGCTAGTTAACAGTCCAGTTGAATACCAACTTCGAGAAAGAGGTCACTCGTCGAATTCAACTCGGAGAAGCTACGTAATATCTTCTCATCCCAAATACCGCAGTGTCATAGAACGAAGGTTTTTAACCAGTGTGTGTTGCCGGTGATGGCATACGTCAGTGAGACGTATTCACTCATAAGAGGGCTCAAAGTCACTCAAAGGGCAATGGAGCGAGCTAAGCTCGGTATCTCCTCGCGTGATCGAATTAGAATTAAGGAGAACCGCAGAAGAACCAAGGTTGTCAACATAGCTCAGAGTTGCTACACTTAAATGGCAGTGGGCGGGGATATTGCTCGTAGAACCGATGACCGCTGGGGCAGAAAGGTGCTCGAGTGGCGACCAGGTATAGGACGACACAGAGTGGGAAGGCCCCAATAAAATGGACCAATGATCTGGTGAAGATCGTGGGAAACTGTTGGATGAGGACGGCCCTCTTCTTTACTCAACTACGTCGAGACAGTGATGTTTTTCGAGTTTGTGTCTATTTTTTTGGCATGTTCTTCAGCATAAAACGGCTTGTTGGTTTTTGAATGTCTGAGATGTTGCCTAGATTCGTCAGTAGTTGTGGGAGTTTCATAAGGTATACTTTTTTTCAGAGTACTGATGATACGCTTGTTATCATTTAATATACCAACTAAAGGCCCCTTTTGCATATTTGGTTGTCTAAGCCGTTGTATTATAAAGTAATAGGGATGATGACTAAATTTTAATAATTAGTCGGTCTTGTAGATCAATAAATAATATTGGACACGTATTTATTATTTTTTTACTTAGTCAAAATGTCGCGTAACGTCACTCCTGAGTACAAATTTTACTTAGGACTGACGTCACGAGTCCCCGCTCCTAAACTTTAACCCGATATATCTAAGTATTTTTTTATTATTTTGAAATAAACAAAAAATACGTGTCCAATATTTTTATATTATCTAACAGACGGACTAATTAGAATTTTGATTTTCACACCGCGTCATCATGCCTATGAACACCCAGTGTTTTGGAGAAGATTCAGGTTTCTTATTGATTTGTGAATGTCGTCTAAATATTCCCATGAGCCCTGGTCAAATCATCAACGTTCTATAATTATTAACAACCAGTGAACTAAGCAAGTACGTATATGAAGGCTCGCTCGACGAAAGCTCAAATGATTCATATCTGAAATTCAATGAAATGACTAATCGACGGACGTCATTCGATGACATGATGACTAATCCATCTGGATTTCACACTGAAGCTTTATAGGGTCGCTAAAATGTCGCTAACAACAATTTTTATTCAATACCTAGGCAGTAAAAGCTGCGACTGATACTCGGGTATAAAAAGTATAGGTACCTAATTGCCATATAAAGATCATAGAACATATACAATTGACTGACCAATGATTGATGATAATATAAAACTGATGATAATCGTAGTGTTAGGTAATCAAAGTCAATCAAATGGGTCTGCAAATATTAGGTATTATATTTATTTGTATCTATTTAACAGTTGGAACTAGGCATTTATCAATAATCTGTTAACATTGGGGCCAGCGTTTGGGTGTTAACGCTTTGTCAATGAGGGTTTTCTAAAACGGAACATCCACCAATCACAGCACAGCATTCTGACACTTGTTATCAATTAGACCTTACGTACGTCTCGGTGGCGCCGACTGGTGATATTTCCATTCTAGAAAACCCTCATTGCGCTTATGCGTACAGTGTCTCCAAATTTTAATTTAGATGGAAAAAAATAAATCAATAATACACCGCGGGTTAAACAGATAAGCGCTTAACCATCGCGGTGTCTGTTTTGTCAGCGATTTTTAGGGATAGTACCGCTTCTAGCTGTGGATATCATACAGTCGGTTCTGTTGCTATTGATAATAACTGTATGGTCACGCCTGTAAAAATGTATACGAGTTCCAAAGTGCATACACATTTTCTGATGTGATTGTACCACCGTCGGACAGTTTTCATCTACATTCGGTAGCTGTTTACCAACTAAGTTCATAAGCACCGTGCATAACTGCACTTAGAAAGTAACAGTTACGATAAGCCACCAAACGAAATGAAACAAAGTCATATCACAATATAGGACTCACAGTAAGATGAATCCTTGTCTTTCCAAGGTGTATGCTTATGGCAATATCTTAGATACCCAGCGCTGGCTAATATCGATCCATTAGCCTGGAATTGTATCGGATCCCGCGTTCCGATGAAATTGATAATGAGATAAGGATCTTGGAGTCATTACAGACGCGGGAGGAGCTATTGGCGAGGTAGGATGCGGTATTCTTGAGATTTCAAACCATTTATGACCATGTTCCTTTACAGAATGTGCTTAAGATGTTTACCAGCTTCATCAGGCTTGGTTCAAAATATGTGATATTATATACTAGACTAGACATTTCATTTCCAGTCAGCTTTGTGATACGATCTTATTACTTCGTTTCACATCAGAGGTAAATTGTATGACACTTTTTGCGAAGTCTGTAAACACTTGTTGACAGAAAAGTGCGGAGCAATTTAAAACGTTTACTTCAATTATGATACTATAGCATCGGATTGACTTAGGTACAGGCAGTTAGATTCCAAGACTCCACATTATTTAATCGACAATTAAATGTCCAAATCGTATGTGTAGGTAACTGAGTGTTACTTATAGTTTCTTTGTTTTATAAATTTCTTGAATCATCAGTATACCATATCTGATATCTTCGCACTTTGCGGTATCAGCAGCAGTAAGGGGCGGGCAAATCGCAGCGCGGCGCGTCAATTACAGGGCCAGCCGATGTATTTTGCACCCAAATTTAATTTATTTAACCACAGACTCGCCCTGGATGTCTTCGTTCCCATATTGCCTGAGGCCACAAAGGTCGCGTGAGATTTTTTCTTAAAACCTGGATTAGGTTTTTTTTTACTTTAGATTTAACATGAAACATGTCTTCGGCAGTTACGATGTTTCAAAAGCATTATTATTTTTAAATGACAGTACAACAATGCCGTCTCGCTGAGTCTTAATTGTACCTGCTAGATACGTAAGTAGATAATTTGTTGGCAAAGGGTGTCTGGAAGAGATCGCTTTTTAGCGTGAGACTGCCTGTTGTTTACAGTAGATTATGTTAAGGCTCAATTGTACGAGGGCTGCTATTTATATATCCGGAAACCGGGATTACAATCTTCTTAAATAGCATATTTGACCGCCATGGTAAAATTTGAACTTTTTTAAGTATATAAGGTATATTTTTTCTTCCTTATTAACGCTCGTGTTTTGTTTTTGACGGGTTTTAAATGTCATCTCGCAGCAAGAATGGAACTCACTCGTGAAAATATTCGTGCTATGATTTATTATGATTTTCGGCGTGGTTTAACGCAACAACAGTGCATAGATCAACTAACTTCAACTTTTGGTGATGAAGCCCCATCTAAAACTACTGTGTATCACTGGTTTAGTGAGTTCAATCGTGGACGTAGTATGCTTACGGACGAAGTTAAGGCAGGTCGCCCGAAATCGGTCGTTGTACAACAAAATATCGAGGCTGTGCGAAAACTTATAATGGACGACCGACATGTTACGTACCGCGAGATAGAGGCGACTCTGGGTATTTCTATGACCAGCATTAATAGCATACTACATAATTATTTGGCTGTAAAAAAAATTTGTTCGCGTTGGATACCCCACAACTTAACAAATGAGCAAAAACATGCTCGCGTCGAATGGTGCAATAAAATGTTAAAAAAATATAACCGTGGTGACTCAAAAGCCGTTTATAACATCTATACAGGTGACAAATCCTGGATCTATGCATACGATCCCGAAACGAAGCAACAATCAACGGTATGGGTGTTTCAAAATGAGCCGAACCCTACGAAAGTTACTCGTGCAAAAAGTACATTGAAACAAATGGTGGCCTGCTTCTTCGGTATTAATGGCCATGTAGCTACAGTGCCACTAGAAAACCGTAGAACGGTTAATTCAGAGTGGTACACGACCATTTGCTTACCGGAAGTATTTGAACAAATTCGTAAAACTAACCAGCGACGAAGAATCATTCTTCATCATGACAATGCCAGCTGTCATACGTCACGCGAAACAACTCTATTTTTGGAGGGTCAAAATGTGGAATTAACGGGTCATCCGCCGTACAGCCCTGACTTGGCACCCAACGATTTTTATTTATTTCCAAATATAAAGAATAAATTACGCGGTCAACGATTTTCGACCGCTGAAGATGCTGTCGACGCATTCAAACAACACGTTATGGAGGTACCTCAGGCGGAGTGGCAGAAGTGCTTTAAAAATTGGTTCACGCGAATGCAAAAGTGCATAGATCATCAAGGGGAATACTTTGAAAAACAATAAAACTATTTTCAGCCGTGTACGTTTGTTTGTTTTTTTGTTTCCGGATATATAAGTAGCAACCCTCGTAATGTAGTGTTTCTTTTGTTGGTTTGCAATAAACAATTGTTGTATTGCAATGTTATGTATTTGATTCGTCCCTATAGAAATGAAATATAATTAGGTACCTACATACATGATTTTTATGATTTCTCTTTCGACTTCCAGCAAACTTATCCAGGTCGTTAGTCTAACGTGTATACCGGGATCCGGTCTCCAATCTAGGACCTATAATATCAGTAACGCCCCAATCGGCCATTGATTTTTGTTAGCGATACTACCTATATATACCAAGGCACATTTGGTAATTCAGCTTGGCTACTAAATACTAATGATGTTTTATACTCAATTGCACAAAATCACATTATATTTATGGATAGGTATCCTATTCCATAGTAGTATAGTATACTACATCTGCCTAAAAAAAAGTTTCAGAATAAGCGAATAAAGCCCGTTTTTATGATATCCTACTTGACCTAAATAGTAGCTAGACTTGAAAATGTTGACGCCCTCATATTCGTTTTTCTTATAGAAAATAAAATGTATTTTGTCATTTTTTAATTTCAATAAAGGGCTGGCCATTTTAATAACTATTTCAAATGGCATAAGTAGTTCCTGAGACATAGCGTTGTAATAGTCGGACAGACAGACGGACAGAGTCGAAACATAAGGGTTCGTTTTTTAACTTAATGGTACGGAACCATAATAAGTTCATTTATGTACGGTACAACTTCAAATGTTTTAATCGATCCGCGTCGCATTGAAACAACTTTTATGTCACATTAAGATGCCCACGATATAAAATCTAACGTCGTGACGGACTCTAGTTCCATTCAAAATGATCACTTGACACCTCATCTCCGCCACTTATCGGACACTAACCTACACAATTTACTTTCAAAATCACATAAACGTCAGTTCGACTCGGAACTTCTGCTTTGTGTAAAGTACATTGATAATAATTCGAGCCATTCTCCCGGGAAAGAGCGAGAAGGGACTTGTTTTTTTACGGGTAGGAGAGGGAAGGAAGATGTTGAATAGAAACATCAAAATTTTACAGCATTTTTATAGCGTATGCGCCGTTTGGAGTGTTTACACGTCGGCGTCCGGTTTTCTGGGGCGTAGGTGGATATTATTTGGAATATGGAGTAAAAAAGAAGTTTTCTAGAAAGGAAATATTGAGTTTTGATTCTAGAATATGTATTTGGTCTGGATCAATCTAATTAGGTATGCAGTGGCGTGGCGTCTATATAAGCCGATTCCTAGCGGAGTGCCCATAGAAAGGCTTATAAACACCTTTTTTCTTTAAACATTATTACCTAAACGAATACTCTACGTTAAAAACGCGAATTAGTTAGGTTAGCCTATGGTCTTTCAAAACCATTTCGAGGAATCGGGTTTGGAAACTGCAAACAACCTTTGATTTTTAAATAATACTTAATTTATCTAATCATTTTTTATCAGGTTTGATAGATAGTCAACAGTGGCATCAGAAAGCAAAAAGTATATACAAATAGAAACCAAGTAAGATGCCTATTTAAAGTTGACCTCTTCCTTATGATTAAAAAAAAGTGGAGTTGTCATAATTTCAGCTTATCACGTGCTTCTTATTATTAAAGCCCATAGGAAATTTGGCGGGTAGTATTTTAAATACCCTCCAATTCCGACGTCAGCAGTTAACCTACCATTACCTAACGGTTTGGTAATAGATTTATACCTACATAAAATTAGTTAGTATTAAGTAGATACATACACAAAGGTGAATTTCAATTACATTGTTTATATTGCAACTAAACATGAAGCTGACGATGTACGTGCTGTCAATGCTTCAATGGACTCTATGCGCGCGCAGGTCAACGTATTGCACCACTCTTGAATAATTAGATAAGCAATTTTGCTCAGTCGCCGCGAGCACTGCTGGTGTAGTGGTATCATGCAAGATTCCCATTCTTGCGACCCGGGTTCGATTCCCGGGCAGTGCATGTTCTTTTGTATTTTTGTTGGATTTATTTACAAGGATTTTTAATCAAACGAATACCTTACATTTTTTTATGTCTGACATGCGTATTTTAGTATCGGAAAGGAAATCTGTCATTCCGAAGGCGTGTGAATGCGGTAGGTGGGATGAGAAGCGCTAACATTCCCATACGTTGAAATTCCTGTAAATGGCATGGGAATGGGACAAATTATACGAATGTGCGACGATGTTCTTGAAATATTTTGCAACGATGACTCACGGATAATACACTTAAATTAAGTAACCTTTACATATCCAGTAATTCTTTTAACATTTGCTTGTGAATATTCAATGAAAATGGATATGCTAGAAAATATTCCATAGATATTATTATTTTTTTAAATAATAAAATATTATGTCTGATTGAAGCACCGCTTCGGTGTAAACATCATAGGTAATTTATTTAATCGTCGTTCCGTATGCCTTGCAGTTTTATTGACAAATTGGATTTTTAATAACATCTCTAACAAAGATTATTGTTTTATCAATTTCTCTTATCTACAACATATAGGTACATACCTAAACGCAGAATGGAATGTACATAGTGTAAACTCAAATAAACTATTCTGACGTAGACGTTCGTGCTCAATTTAGTAGGTATAAAGAATATAAACAGAATCCTAGAATCAACATTGAAAGAAAAGGTTAGGTACTAATCAACTTCTGTTAAGAAAGAGGTAAGTAATTGATTTTTTTAATGACTGCAAGGTGTTCGCAACTTCGTTCGCTGACAAGAAAAAAGTGACAACCCTCTTTTTTGCTTCAATGAATCTATACTTACTAAAAAGTATCCTATAACCATCCTCGGATGACCGTCTCTTTACCAGAAATAGTTAAAATCCGCGTCTAACCGTTTTTACGTCATGAGACCGCAAAGATGATTGATTCAGTAACCTCCAACAACATGTTTCGCTTATGTTTCTGAAAGTATTTTCAATGTGAATAATATTAAATAATCGGCCATGATTCATGGCACACTGCAAGCCTGACTTGACTTTATGATGGATGACTAGGTATATATAAGTGGGTTAGTATTTTTTCCTTTTTATGTAACTAAGTCTAAGGCATTATTAAATTAATCAGGCGTTTTTATTCAGAATCATTATAGTCAATATGACTAAAATATTTTTTTTGGAAATAGCCTAAAATTTTAACAAATTGTACTGTTGCGGTTTCACTGTAAGTATAGGAAATTTCAAAATCATTAATTGTATAAAAACTCTTCTGAAGTTTTCTCAGAACATTCACGTACGTCAGAAAAACACAAAGGGGTGAAAAAAGCATAGTGATTCAGGGTATAATTATTGAATTTATTATAGATGATTCAGTTTTGTTCTGAATAGTCAGTGTTGTGTAAAAACCCGGCTTCGCTTTCAATAACTTGTAGCAGGATGAGGATGAGTCACTGTTTCCGTTAAAAAAGCGGACAGGTAAAAAACTTTACAAATGCCCTTCTTGTATGATGTAGTTGTAATAATATATGTTCGTATAGATAATTTGATGCACAATTTAAAATTACATAAACTTCATAATCAATTTATTACTCATCATCAGAGACCGGATTTTTCTCAAATCTGTACACAATATATCGAAAAAATATAGGGTGGGCCACAATTTTTTGCAAATAGCAACACTGAATTTTTCGGAAACTGTCAGGGTGAGAAGCGGGAAATTGGCGGCTACATTAGGTCACTTCGTGCAATTTTATTTATAATGGATCGTTTCACGGGAAAACAACGAGCTTTTTGTGTTACACAGTTTTATAAAAAGATGATGAGATAGCCGAGCCCTCGTAGTATGTGTCAGCGAGTTTTCCAAAGTTTGCGTAGTCGATTGCAGGAGTGCCAACGACGAGACGGAGGACATCGGCGGGGTTATTGCCTAACGAAATTTTGACACTTGGTATCCGAATCAACTGTCATAGCCCATACAAAATCATGACACTTGATTGCGATTGCGAGCGTCAAACGCGTTAGGCAATACGGGGGCTGGATGATGTAGTTTTTAAAAAATAAATTGCAATTATTTGTTACTAGGTTGAACAAATAAAATATAGAAAAACATGTATAGTTTAATTTTTATCGAATTTTGGCCCATCCTATACAATACAGACCACTAATTTTAAAACGTAATTCGAATTTTGTTTTTCAAAAATAATATTTTTTTAATCATTTGCCATCTTTTATTACTTTGAGGCATTTTCAATATTTAGTCGAAGAAAGTTGCCACAAGAATAGCTAAGGATCGACTTAGTGGCATACATTTTATGCGAATAAAACTACCAATTAGATCTGATTTATTTCCACTTCCTTCGTGAGTTACATTACATGATATATTTACTAATAATTTATCTTGAAACTTGATGTATCGATATCGATACTTACTTACATCATTGAAGTTTGATAAGTGAGAGTTCACTATGTCAGTTCAAAACTGCTACGAGAAATCAGAGCCCTGCTCAGTGCTCATCAATGCTTTAAATTTAACCAAAATACCGGCCAAGAGCATGTCGGACCAAGCTCAGTTTAGGGTTGCGCAACCTTTCATATATAAATAAATGCACTACAGATGATAACAATACTATATGAATAAGTACACTAGCAAAAGAGCGTATCTCCAAGGCACATACGTCCTTTAGCTGAGATGAGAAGCGCAGTTTATGGCAATAACTCAAAAACGGTATATTCGATTATGTTGAAAACAATTTTCGTTGAAAATATTTGTACCGGATGACCCCACAATTATAGTATTATAGTATTATATAGACTTAAAATAAGACCTGAAATGCCTTCATAACTTATAAGCTAATAAAAAATATAATTTGTTCAATAAATTAATTTCATACCTTTCTATCTAACCCCGATAGAAAGATATGAAATCATTACTTTGACTTAACAGTCAAAGGAATAAGATTCATATGTTCGAATCAAATATCAATTGTATAAAGCCCATAAGGCGATAAATTACATAGTAAACTGATGTATGTAAACTTTCCACGGGAATTGCACAACATTTGCAACTATACCATAAAATTGGTAATTTTCCATGAAAACCCAATATGTTGCACAATAATTGTTAATTATAATTCTGAGAAATAATAAAATTGCCCCCTCCCTAACCAATATACGGCTCGAGTATAATAGCCGAAGCTAATTCTATTGGCGATAACTCCACTATGTGTGCCATACAAATAAACACACAAATATAGAAATAGTCCCCGTACTATTCAGTCGTTATCAGCAGTTGTTATCGGTACTACTTACAAGTCAAGGGAAAGTTATCATTCAGAAACAATCGTCAAGTGAATTAGCTTCAGTCAGATAGATATCATAGTTAAAATAGAAAGCCAAAGTATTGGTTTAGGAACGGGATTTCGATATAAACTGTGACTTCTTATTCTCCACTTCACCTATACTGCTCTTAAAGCTATCGAAAGGGTCCTCAGTCTGCACATTGGTCACTTCGAGCCGCATTGATCCTAGGCTCAAAAGAATAAGATGTCACAAACAAACGAAAGTTCGTCTCCGTCGTCAGTAAGGACGACCGACACCCCCGGCGGTATTACCGATACCTCCGAGCAGAGCTCCGAAAACACGACCACGACACAGACCTCCGAGTCGCCGAGGGTCACAAGAAGTGCTGCGAGAAGCGGCGCTACTGCACCGTCGTTGGCACTTCCGCAAGCGCCTACTGGTGCTGGGCGGAAGCGGCTGGCGGCGGCGCAGCCCCCTGGAGCCTTGCCCGCACCTACTGGCGCACAGCAGGCTCCAGCTCCGGAGTTCTACTGCGACGTGCAACAGGCGGGCCCTAGTCCCGGCCCGGCTTCCGCGCTCCTCGCGGGCGCCGCCGGCGAGACCAAGGACCCCAACCAAGCACGAGCCCCCGCCGATGTCGTAGCGTCGTTAGAGAACGACGCGCAGCGGTCGGCGATGGCACCGAGTACCGCGGCTGAAAAAGCCATTGCGCCAAGAAAGGCGCAATCAAAGGCCTCATCGCGGAAGTCGACAAAGGAGAGGCGAATCCAATTAGCGAAAGCGCGGGAAGTGCTAGCTGCAGCCAAACTAGTAACGCTGGAAGCGGAGCTAGAAACTAGTGAAGAAGAGGACAACGCGAGTGCCACGACGGAAGTGAATACAAGCCGGCAGGTCGAGACCTGGTTGGACCGGCATCACCTCCCAGCCCTTGATTTGAATCCCCATAATTTTTCTTCTCAGTTACAGTATACGATGGGAGCGCCCGCTTTTACGCAGGCGCCCGGCGCGCATGCGCACCCCGTCCCTGCGGCCACGATGCCCCCCGCGCCGATGCACGCCGTGCGTCTACAGGCCACGCATGCGCCGCCCGCGCCTGCGCCTACGGCCATGCAGTACCCAGGGTTCCCGCCCGCCGCGCTTCTCGGCTCTGCGGGACCCGCTGCAATGGATGGATTGGCGGTACGACCGTACGCGCCGAACAACGACATCATGACCATCACAGAAGCGATCCGGAATGCCATACTGGCAAGCAAGCAAGATCCCCATACAAGAAAAACGGTGGATCTACCAGTCTTCACAGGTTCCCGACGGCAATGGCTGTCATTCAAGCAGGTATATACGGACACTGCCCCGTACTACACGCCGGGCGAAAATACGGCGCGACTGCAGACAGCTACCCGAAACCTGAAAAATACGGCGATAAGTAATTTCGTCATATCCGGTGCCAAGCCGGAACTCATCATAGAGAAGCTAGAAGAGTGCTACGGCAACACGGCGACTCTTGCGGCGCTGGAATATAAAAATGTCCGTGAGCTGCCCAAGCTCACCGACAGCGCGCAAGACATCTGTTCGTTCTCGCTTAAGCTCGGAACGATAATGGCTACGCTACAACTCGTCGATGCCCATGAAAGCAGATATAGCTCGGAAGTCCTGCGATCGCTCCACGATAAGCTCACAGTGAATTTGCAATCAAAGTGGTATACCTACTCAGCTGACAAACCGAGGCGCGAAAGCGATGTCATGCTGATGGTGAATTTTATGAGAGAAGAAGCTAGATTACGAGAACCGTACACCGTAATCAACGATGCAACCCAGGTGCCGCCGCGCCATCAGCCCTTCCAGCAACGTAGCCATTACAACGTGCCTTACGCACCCCGTCCGACCGGCCAATTTCCACGCTACAATGCGCCACGTACATATCCGCAGCCCGCCGCCGACGCGCAGCTGCGACCCGAGAGGACCCATACCGCCATGTCCGGTATGTGAGAGTACATAACATAGTGGCGGCAGAGAGTGCGCGACGTTTATAAATATGTGTTTAGACAAACGGCGGGAGATTGCGAGAACGGCGCAACTGTGTTTTAAGTACCTGGGTGTACGTAAAAAACAACATTTTTGCAAGAAAATGATTTGTTCAGTGCCTAACTGCGGGAAAAATCATCATGTGCTAGTGCATAAAGATAATATTAAATCAGTTACAGATACAGTTGCGACTGAAACAGTGTTGTGTGTATGGGCCCGCAAAGACACTCCCTCCATCGACCCCGTCCACGGTGCCGCCGGGCCTGCAAAGAAGCCCACCTACACGGCAAGCGTGCCGGACGGAGTCTACGCTGCGCCGCCACTGCCAACCAGTCCGCCCGCACCTACTGGTGCCGCTCGGAAGTAGCTAGCAACCGCGCAGCTCCCAGAAACCCTGCGCGCGCCTAGTGGCGCACAGCGGGCTCCTACACCGGCCCCGCGACTTATCGCGCCGGCGCCCGAGAGGACAGCGCTCCGCCCACGGCGCCCGAGACATCGCAGCGACGCGCCTTACGCACCGCGTCCGCGCCGCCCACGGCGACAGCGCGTCGCCTGCGGCGCAAGAGACACCGCAGCGAGGACAGCGCGCCGCCCACGGCGCCCGAGACATCGCAGCGACGCGCCTTACACACCGCGTCCGCGCCGCCCACGGCGACAGCGCGTCGCCTGCGGCGCCCAAGACAGCGCGCCGCCCACGGCGCCCGTGTCATCACAGCAGACCTGAGCATCGAGCCACAACAGCCGACGTCTGCGTGCATCAGGCAGCATCAACGGGTCACCAGCACCGGCGAAGTTTCCTATGACTAAGGTCATAGTGGCGGGAGAATGTACCGGATGACCCTACAATTATAGTATTATAGTATTATATAGACTTAGAATAAGACCTGAAATGCCTACATAACTTATAAGCTAATAAAAAATATAATTTGTTCTATAAATTAATTTCATACCTTTCTATCTAACCCCGATAGAAAGATATGAAATCATTACTTTGACTTAACAGTCAAAGGAATAAGATTCATATGTTCGAATCAAATATCAATTGTATAAAGCCCATAAGGCGATAAATTACATAGTAAACTGATGTATGTAAACTTTCCACGGGAATTGCACAACATTTGCAACTATACCATAACATTGGTAATTTTCCATGAAAACCCAATATGTTGCACAATAATTGTTAATTATAATTCTGAGAAATAATAAAATTACCCCCTCCCTAACCAATATACGGCTCGAGTATAAAAGCCGAAGCTAATTCTATTGGCGATAACTCCACTATGTATGCCATACAAATAAACACACAAATATAGAAATAGTCCCCGTACTATTCAGTCGTTATCAGCAGTTGTTATCGGTACTACTTACAAGTCAAGGGAAAGTTATCATTCAGAAACAATCGTCAAGTTAATTAGCTTCAGTCAGATAGATATCATAGTTAAAATAGAAAGCCAAAGTATTGGTTTAGGAACGGGATTTCGATATAAACTGTGACTTCTTATTCTCCACTTCACCTATACTGCTCTTAAAGCTATCGAAAGGGGTTCAGACTGCTTTTTACAGTCCTCAGTCTGCACAGTATTTATGAAGCTTTATGTTTGCATTTTTTTTTCATATTCGTTTCGTTTAGAAGATATTGGGGGGCAATTTATGCAACTTTTGGAGCGATTATTTCCGAAAATACTTACTAGGTAAATCAAAGTTGGAAACCTCTTCATGTTTTTAAAAGAGCTGTTGAAATATGTGCCACACATTGATATTAGCTGATATTTTATTTTCAATTTCGGTTACATGTCTGGAGTGCCCCCACTACAAATAAATTTTATTATTATTTAGCTATCAAACTAAGTAGCGGCTTATACAAGACACATATCTTCCAAATTTTATCAATATAGGGGAGAATCGGTTATATCGTACCACTTTTTACTCTTGGTGGTTATTTTATTTCTGAAAGTACTTTAAGGTGCGTCCTCATTTGTATCATTTGCCCGTATCAGATCATCGTCGCGTGGCATGATCGCGTGTCACGATCACGCGTTTGGACGTTGCGCCGATCGGATCGCTCGAAATCCATTTTGCTACGCGTATCACACAGTTATATCGGACGAGTACGGCATGTTCGGCGCGCTGACAGTAAGCGTCCAAGCAGCGCGATACGCAGTCATTCCACGGCCCGGTGATCGGATACGAACAAATGATACAAGTGTGGACGCACCTTTACATATATGGCTGACAGTGCATATAAAAGTTTAGTATTTCGGCTTCTTTATAGCAAGATGAGCGGTCTGGGAAAATTGACTTTTTCAAAAGGCCTTCCATCGGTACGATTTAGCCGACGAGTCGGTTAATTCGTACCATCAGGTTTTAAAACGCATCTATGAAGCATTTCGCATGTAAACTGTTTAATGTAGGTATTAATAAAAAATATTTACTGTCAGACATTTAAATTGATGTGGTATAATCAAAAAATATATGGTCGTTTAAATCGTACCTATGCCAGTAAGCAATGGTACGATTTAAACGACCAGAGCTTTTTTTGAAATAACGAATATAAAAATATAACCATAAAATTTGGCTACATCTAAGAACCACCCAATAAACCAATTTATATTTTATAGTTGAATACTATTTATTGCGCAGTGCTACGGCAACACGGCGACTCTTGCGGCGCTGGAATATAAAAATGTCCGCAGTTTTTAACTTACCTTGATCATCAGTGATGTCGTTACACAATAACACTAAAGATTACATCAAGTCTGACGGAAATAATTTTTCTGCTCTCTCACTTTCATGCTTAATTATATGCTATTTTGGATTCAGGTTATAGATGGTGATACCAACGGAGTAGTATTTGGTGCCCCAAGTGTAAATAAAAAGATAAGTTTTATAGCAAATCTCACAGTGGTACGATTTAACCAACGGTACCATATCGCCGACTCTCCCCTACATATAGCAAGTTTTGAGTTAAATGCTTGTGACACACGGGCGGACGAACGGACATTACGAAACTATAAGGAATATAAATTTATAAAAACAATAATTGGTTGTCTGTAAAGTCGGTTTACGGAGAATAATTTTTACATGATAACGTTGAAGGGAGATAGATGCGGAACAAACCGAACGCTTACGTGCCTCTCTCTCTCCGCGCTCTTGCTTGCACGACGCCCAGCTCAGGCGAAATGTGACAATGAGTCAAGCTTTTTTGTGCGTACAGCCGGCACGGCGTTCATCGATTTATAAGACGTTATCAAGTTAAAAATATGTGTATTATTGGGTCACCAAAGTCTATATGCATAATGATTTTTGTTCAGTAAATTAAGAGGAAATAGCATGGGACAGAGATACATAATAGTGATCCTTTAAGGGTTCTGATTTTTAAACAAATGTAACGAATCCTAAAACGTGTTTTCTACTCATGCTGACATTAGACATGTGAACTGAAACATGAGCAATTGATTCAAAGCGAATATCGGAAGTATGGACTCAATCATAAATATCAATAACTTTGTGCCTCTCAAAATTTTGTGTAATCTACATACACAAACATGACAATCTTGATAAGATATTATTATTATTTAGAGCGTGTAGGTATGTATATTGTCCCACTGCTAGGCAAAGGTCGCCCCCTTTTCATCCAAAAATCCTTATTTTTAGTGTCTGGTAATTCTATTAATAAAGCGTGCAATTAGTTTCACCATGGCCGGCGAGGTCTGCCTATATAGATATGAGGACAAAAAACAGAGCGTTGACAAACTCCTGAGGTTGTGGTCACACGTCGTAAGAAAACTTTTAAATTCTGCAAATTCGCGCTGTCTATTCCAGCATATCATTCGCCAATCCTTTAAAATACTTTAAGTATCAGCATGACGCCCGGTTGCATCGAGTACGAGGCAGGTAAACAAAGACCTTTCTCACTTTGTTTCCAAAACAACGTATAAAGCCCGTACAGCCTAATAAGTCATTAGTCCATAATAATCATAATTGTAAAGTTTAAAGTGAAAAGCGGCAAATCAATTGTTGTTCGTCGGTGAAAATAATTAGTGCCCCTTGAAAAATGGCCATTTATAACGCGTGATAAATGTTTACGAGTTATTGTTCGAAACCGGAGTAAATTCACAGTATACGTAACTTTACAGCAGTAAAACAAATCCGAATAAACGTTCGAAAAAGACGCAATCACAAAAACGCGTGCCTCAGAGTTCGTGTCAGTAGCACTAGCACGACAGAAGGAATCAGCTTGCTCTCTGATCCGAAAGATAAGATCACAGCAGCTATCGAAATGATGACTACTGCGAATTCGTAGGATGTCCCAGCGTAAACCCCGTCGGCGGTTTCTTCGAATTTCTCTAACTCTATTTCACTAACCGGTTCACCTTCACCGACCTTGTGTCTTGTGCACCACGTCTCTCTCCTCCTCTAAGTGGCAGTGGATGGCATTCCCGTTAACAAATAAGCAGCAGTATGCGCGACGAGATATGCACGTGCACGAGTTTCAAAAGGTCTAGCTGGGATTCTGTATAAGCTAATTCATTTACTGTTGTAACTCGGAGCGGATTGCACGGAGGTTCTGTGGCTAACTTGCTAATGATGCTGGAAACACGTTCAATGCCGATTTTGTCGGCAAGAATCTTTATGAACGGGGTTGTCAAATAGTACCCCCAATATTAGGTTCTCAACACCATAAACAAGACTTCCTCTGCTGGACAAAAACCTGCGGCAACCTCCACGAACACCTCGCCCTCATCGAACGGCTCTCTGCGATCTAAACAGGTTGAGATCGTCGGTCCACCTTGTTGGGATCCTTCCGCTGCGATGCCCGGTACGTTGGATGAATCGATACTACGAACAATGCCACACTGCCACTATGCCATTTGGCAACACTGAGCTATTATTGACACTGAGCTTTTATAGGTTCTTATTCGGATCTTCTGATTTCTAAATGGATTAAGTAAGTCTTAAACTATATTAAATTTTCTTCGTGTTTTACGAGAAGCAGTACCAATACCGGTGTAAAAACGTCATAAAAAATAATGCTCAATAACTTTAGTATCGCAATACTTAATTAGTTGTATTTAAACAAAGGCGACCCACTGCGAATGTTACGAGCTGAAGTAAAACTTAAGTTTTCAATTAAAATTGTACAGTCAGCGTCACAAGCATCTGAACATTTTAAATGCTTAGTTATTTTAATAATATTTATTATACTAGAAGAATCCTCCCTCAACTTCGTTCGCGGAGGAAGAAAAAGTCAAAACTCTCTTTTATGCTTCAGCGTAGCCAGGTAGAAAGTATCCTACAACCATTTGTGGATAGCCACCGCATTTCAACTACACAAAAAAATTATTTAACTCCGTTTATATGTTTTGGCATGATGAAGCCACAAACACACATCCAAACATACAAAAAAAATCAGACTTTCAAATATCCCTTTCACACACACACACCTTATCTTCAATGTACAGACATTTTCATTTTTACAATTTTATAATACCTTATACATATAGGTTTGCTTCGGGACTCACGAAATCACGATTATCTATATACTAGTAGGTATAAAGATGTCAAAATTAAATATCTGTACAATGATCATATATAAAAAAAAGTGAAATAGGCTATGGTCACAGAATCAAAGAATTTTTATTTTTAACTTTTAAATTTACATATTTATGGTATGGTAAACACTTCTGAAAAGCTTCCGGAACGTCGGGAACTTAAATGAGATAATATACGCGATATAATCCGTTAATATACTTATTTAAATGAGTAATAATCGCGGAAACAGAATAAAATATTAGGGTAAACACTATTATTGTAATAGTTATAAACTATTTAGACAAACAGTCACTACAGAGTTTCTTTCGGCTATTTTTTCAAAATTGTCGTCCTTAGGAAATGCCGGTAAACTCAGACTTGTAAAAGTGCCCTTTCGGTTTAATTACGGAATACGAGTAAGATTTAGTATTTCCTCAACGTCAGTAAATTCGTGTCACCCACAGAGCGCAGCGTGGTGTTCTAGGGGCGATCCGACCTTTAAACCAGACCCCGTTATTAGTGAAGAAAATCCATTAAAAGTACATTATCCTTACGTAGATTAATGTAAAGTTGAAACTATACATTAATTTGATGTACTGGAAACTTTTACGTTATTTCCATCTAAAGGATTGTTGAGTGAAAATAACTGTCATTGAGTTAATATTACGTGGATTTGTCAATTTCATTTATCAGTGCCATACAATACTATCATATTTTATTTTGTTAAACAAAACTGCTTAAGTACGGCAAAATTTTCACAATATAAAACATTTTGCACAGAAGAATATTTTTCGTAAATCAGGAAGACCGACGAAGTTAGATACTAGTGATTTAAGACATTTAATAATTTATTAATAAAGTAAGTACCTAATCAAATAACACAACTTGTCACTCTTATTTCCTAAAATGTATATAAAATCCATAAAATAATTATAGTGCTCTTGTGAAAACCTTCTTGTGTCATTGCTTCAATGAATTTTCACCCCTGATAATGGGGTCTACTTTTAACACCCAGATTGCTCCTGTGGCAAAACTTAATTTAAAATTCCTGACCCTCAGTATGTGGCCTTCGTTTGGGCAACGTGGACAAAATAACATGCAATGAACTCAATTAAAGCATTAATTCGTTAATATAGGGCTCGTGTTGTTCATTAGACAAATTCATGAACATGTACACGTTAGTAAATTGGGAAAAAATACAGAAAAAAAACTAAATATATTTTTTGTTTTTTTTCTAAGGGGTCGATTCACTGCCTTGAAATTCTTTAATGATGACGTCGGAAAAATATTATCCTTTCACGCCATCACATTCATAATACAACATAATCGACGCTTTCAAGTTATTCTCGCTGACTGACAACTCAGTCTTCCACACGTCAATTTGAGTCACAATTAAGAACATACCTAGCACGAATTGAATAGGGCTGCCCGGTCGTCGAGTCAATTGCAATCGGAACATATCGACTCGGGAATCTTAGATCACTATCGACGTTTCCTGCACAGTCACTTGACAGGGGTGGCATCATGTCTATTTCTGTTATAGCTATCTTGTATATTAAGCGTCTAATGTATCGACACCCATTAGCCAAAATGAGGCAAGCGACTTAAATACTGGATTTAAGAAACGTGTTTCAATTAGTACAAAAACATGAGGCGATACCAATTATATATGAAAATAAATTTGCTAATAAATGTCGCTTAAGACTATTTGACTATGTAGCGTTTATACGGAATGTAATTTCTAAAACCTGCAGACTCGTAAAGACCGGTTGTGGAGAGATCATAATGGCGTTTAGGGCGTTTAGTTTTTATTTTAAGATTATGACATTGCCCGTAAGTCGAAAGCTAATCAAAATGTTTTAATCGATGACGCGATAACATTAGTGTAGTGGGTTATACAAAATATTTGAATATCGATAAGGCCGATTTTGGACTGTAAAGAGATGAATATTTAAAAATTGAAATAAAAATAGATTTAGTGTTTCCTTATTTCATATATATATGAGATTTATTCCATCAATTGATATCTTGATTTTATTTATTTGGTATCAGGAACATAGTTTGTTGTGTATAATAAAGAAGAAAAATATTACTGATTATGATGAAATGTTTGAAATAACTATTTAGTTATAGTTTATGGTCTATTTATGATTTCCTAATGTAAATCCCAAAACTGTTTGACAAAGAAAAATGCAATACATATGTGTCAAAAACGTGAAAGACGGGACAATTTATAATCCACCTTTTTGGGTCTGGCTACGAGTAGATCCTTTGCCAAGATATGAATTATTTCGCAATGCTATTTAACTAATAAGTCGAATAGCATTGCGAAATTTAAATTTTGATCTTAATTTCTTTTAAAGCGAAAATAAGTAATCTAATGTGAACTCATGATAATCCCAAGCTGTCGCGAGTTGGACAAATAATTTTCGATATCGATATTAAATTGATTATCTGTCCATCACTGAAAGGTGAATGAATTCTTTGCATTGCTTTAATTGATTTGTTAGATATTTCTCGTTGAGTGAGCCATCTTTAATCGAGCCTCTAAAATATAATACCGTTTTTATGCCTTCGCCGGCAAGACCACCTAAATTGTTGAACAAATTGTTTATGAATAAAATTGGCATATACAAAGCTGAACTATTTGACTGATTATTTATGAAGATGCCTACAAACAGGTGTGGATGAACAGTTATTCTAGTACTTGTAGTTCTAGGTGGTTCTAGACTTGTTGAGGTTACATTATAGATCTCTTTCCTTCTGTTTGATAGTAGAGTTTACTCGTACTTTTTAATTTTCATTCATCGAAATTTTAACTACAAACCTACCGCTGAGACTTAAACATATTTAGATTATTACCCATAATCTATATTGTTGTGTCTACCTACTGCTTTAGGATATGCAATAACAAGCAGTGAAACATATTCAATATTGATATTGTGCCTATTTTGTAACATCTAAAATGTAGACCTTAAAAAAATGACATTAGAGTAACCGCTAATATAATCTGTGTAAGTACTGCAATGGACCGAAATATGTCGAGCAGTACTCGGCCTTTGCGAGGTGATCTAGCATGTAATCTAGATTAATTGAAAACTAATATAAAGGCTACACTGAAGGATGCCATTTGGCATGTAACCCACCATAAGTTACTTTTGTGTCAATCTCCGCCCAGCGTCAGTTCGAGCCTCGAATTTAAGGGTTTAATCACGAATGGCTATTAGATTAGAGCTCAAAATAATAAGTAATTATTAATAACAAATTAAGGCGAACGTACCAATGCTTAACAGCTTCATACCAATAATTGGCATTGTCCACTTTTTTTACGTGTGAATTTTATATAATTACCTGAAAGTAGACTATATTTAGAGAAACCGATTTGAATATTTTTTGATTTCGTTGGTTTGTTTATATATTTTTTCTACTGCTGTACTTCTTTCTGTCATTTAAATGGTTACCAACTCTAATATAAAGACATACATTACTTAAGACTTGCAAAACTATAGTCTATTTCCCAAAAAAGCATTGCTAAGCGTGTCGCAATGTCGCTATTAACGTATTCCTTGGTGCCACAGAGTACAAAATTTCAATCTAATAATTTATATTCATACAGTTTTAAATTAAAAAATATATAATGTACGTAAATGTATTGCTGCCAACTTTAAAAAAACATTTTTTTACAATTTACGTACACAAATTTCATCGCCTATTTTTTTTTCAAATCATAACATTTTTTCATCACTGGCAAGTATACGCTTATTTCAAAAATAAGAAAGCCATAGATTTTGATTGACAGCGCGCTTTTTAATTTTCTTCGTGGCGCTAAATTTTATTCATCTTAAAGTTGTTGGTTGTTGTCTTGTTATAAATTATTGAAAGTAAGAAAAATGTACCTATTTGTACTTACTACCGAAAAAAATTGTGTCGTGGCGCAAGAAGTATCAAACAATTTGCTGCTAGAAAAATTTCGGCGCAAATATAAATATTTAGACTTTTTGTGCTTTATTTAAAAAGTGCTTAGGGGTGGTCCCTGGGGGGGAAGGGGTTCGAAAAATCTGTCGTAATTAATGAATGGCCCTTTAGTTGTAGAAAAACTATTGTTTTAAACTGAGCTAATCGGCTTAAAGAATACAGTGGCCGATTCGCTCAGTTTCAAACCAAAGACTATATACAAAGTTGTATAATTCGGGCAAAAAACGCTCGTGGCGTCTTCCTTTGCGATACTTGCGATTGTCCTTACGTAATTAAAGAATGGCCCTTCAGTCGTAGAAAAACTGTTGTTTGCAACGTTGCATAATTCGGTCTAAAACGCTCGTGGCGTGTTTCTTTGCGATACTCGCTATTGTCCTTACGTAATTAGTGAACGGCCCCTTAGTCGTAGAAAAACTAGTGTATGCAACGTTGTATAATTGTGTCAAAAAACACTCGTGGCGTCTTTACTTGCGATGCTCGCCAAGGCTCGCATCGCAACCCACGCCACTCGTCTTTTTTGACCCCTATTGTACAACAGTTGCGTAAAATACTATTATTACCTCTGCTTGAATGTATTGTTTTCTGTACTCTGGTTTGTGAGGTGCGCAATAAAGAGTTATTGTATTGTATTGTGTTTTTAAAAGAAATATCGAAATATGTGTCACACATTGTTTTTGGCTAAAATAATAAAAAACAGCTGCAGTTACATGTATGGAGTGCCCCCATAGTCATTTTATTATTTGTTATTTAACTAGCAAATTAGGTAGCGCCTTATACATGACACCTATTCTCCAAATTTCATCAATATAAATTTTGTAGTTTTTGAGTAAAATGCCTGTGACTAAAAACTATCTTCCGTTTTTGCCATTTTGGCCAGCGCAGAACAATGATTACAATTCAAGATCCAGCTGTATTTTAAAGATGTAGGTACATAATATCCAAACGTTGCTCATACATAAATTGGTAGGTGTCAGAGCAGACAGAGGAACATATTGCAGAAGTATTATGTAAAACCTACTAAAAGTACTATGGTCGGAAAAAATATTGCTTAACGGTGTGATAGATTTAGATATTAGCTTTAGTAATAATTACTGTGATGGAATAGATAGAGCAAGAGCACCAGAAACTAGCAAGGGGCACCTTCTTGACGAAACTGCGTCAGCGGCGGAGAAAAAAACTCATGACCCTGTTTTTAGGGTTTCGTACCAAAAACGTACAAAAGGAACCCTTATGGTGCGACTCTGTTTGTCTGTCTGTGTGTCTGTCCGACTGTTAAAGAGTCATTTCTCAAAAATTACTTATGCTAACTATTTGAAATTTGGAATATTTATAAGCATGGTCAGCCTTCATGTATTGCACAGGAAAAATTTAAAAATATATTTTTATTTTCTACAAAAACGACGAATATGAGGGGGGGGGGGGGGGGGGGTAAAAATTAAAAATGTAGCTACTGGGTCAAATGGGGTATCATATAAAATAAATATAATGAAATATCTTATCATACCTGCACATGTTCTAACAATTATTTTAATTTTTTTATTTTGATTAATTTTTGTTTTATATATTACCAGTCCCCCTCTTTATCTCCGAAGTTTACCAATCGAAAATTTTGAAATTTTCACAGTTTATTTTAAACATAAATATTACACGAAAATTATAGCCATGTCTCTAACTAGCTATTTTTTTTTATTTGCAAAATACCTATTTGAACAACCCGGTTGCGTTAAGTTTGCACCTAGTTTGTAAGCAATGCTATAGATATCAGGTGCAAACTTAACTCAATCGGTACGGGGTAATAAAGTAAGGGTAAGTAAAAAAATTTACGGAACCCTCGGTGCGTGAGTCTGACTCGCACTTGGCCGGTTTTATTTCTTTAGCACAGTTCTCTAAAACGTAACCATTTGTGAATACCCAGCTACCCGTTTACCAAAACAGGTAAAAATCCGTTTAGCCGTTTTAGCGTGATCAAGCCACGCACACACGAACATTAAATAAAATCCAATAATATATTATTCGTTTCAGTGACCTTAAGACCATGAGGAAACTTTTACCAGTCTGAGTCTACCGACACCAAGGGGAAGTCCCTTTGGTTCCGAGAACCCTGAGCCGCTTTTGTGGGGATGTCGCTATCTGGGCGAGCTTCGCCTAACCTTCCTTCAGCAGCTGTTTGCTCGTCTGCCACTCCGTCACCCCTTACTCATGTTTCTGCTGTTCTTGCTCTATTTATTCCTGAATACAAATAATGATTATTGAATATTAAATTTATCAAAGTAATAGGTATAAATATATTCAACTTGTTATAGTTATAATTATCACAAATGCGGCCGAAGTGGTTACAACCTTCCGTGCGACAGCAGAATCGTTTTAACTTACGTACTTAAGTGCCTCTCGTACTCGATGACGTTGTGTACGCATCTTTGCTATCTAGAGCGGGAAATATTTACTACTGCAGCTGTAAGGATATCTATACTATTATAAAGTTTTAAAAATAAAATGTTTGTATGTGTCGTTGTGGCTTCATCGTCTGGGTATCTTCAGATGGTTATTGGATATTTTTTACCCAACTACGCTAAAAATGACATGAGGGGTTATGACTTTTCTCCTCCGCGAACGAAGTTGCAGGCGCAGGCGCCTTCTAGTATATTATATGTATAGTATATGTCTGTTTAATTTCAATAGTGTAAAAAAAGGAAACTATACTGTTATTCAGCTTGATATAAAGAAATACAGAGTATTGAAAGGATCGAAATATATTTAATAATTATAAAATATAAAGTGGTAAAAATTAAATGTCTTTACAATGAAGATATTTAAAAAAAAAAACTATTGTAACGGCACAGACCTAGATAAACCTAGATACCGCCACCAATGCATGTACTTCGCGTGTATCTAAAGAGCGCGGTGCACCATTTGCAGCTCAGTCTCGCCCCTGTCGTTCTGTCAGACGTATGTTGCTGCACTAGAAAATGCCTCACTGCGCCGTAATTAACTGTTCAAATTCAACAAGAGTGGCAAGTCGAGTAAACTGTGACGTTTCCTTTCATAAGTAACAATTTTTTCTAATAAATTGCGTCTTATTTAATTTAAATTTAATTATTTTCAACTTGATGTGCTGTCGTGTCGTTTCTACCAAAATAGTTACACACATAGTATATTTTCGAAGTACCATCCATCCATTGCTGCTTCTACTTTGTACTATCCTTAAGGTATATTATTTGTAGGCCGCAATGGACAGCGAAGCAAACGATTGTTTCATAAATTTCACGTTGTATGGTGGTAGGGATTTTCTCATTGTCTGTCGATTTAAAGTGAGTAGTGCTGTACACTGCGATGTTTCATGCAATGTCACTGTGCAATTCGATTTATAATCGATTTTTGAGACAGACAATGATAATGAAGGCTAGTTACTATACAATAATGTCATTCTTTTGCATAAAAATATTTCAGATTCTCTAATGATCCCATTAAAGAAAAATGAATAAATGCGACAGGCAATAAAAACATTAGTTCCCTAGCAAACATAGCTAGATTTGTTCGATCCACTTCAATAATGACGACTGCGGCACAAGCAAGAGGCGCCTATTGTTAATCTCAGCAATTCCGACCATAGATATACTTCCGAGTATGGGTGAAAGAGAGATAAAAAAGAACCATAAATTATATTTAATTTCATTAATTATTCTTTATTTATTAACTTTTTTATAAAGTGTTATTGCTATGTAATAAAATATATATTAATTATTGCAGATTGTAATCATATATTTCCATAAAACCATGCCATGCAACCAAGAACACTCTATCAAAGAGAAAATTAGAAAAAGTATATAGTTAATCTGATCATTTTATTTCGACGCTAAATACATTATAAACTTGTATCGTATGTATTTTTTTTCTCTTTTGTAGGATATTTACTAATCAGATACGTTAAATGAAGAAATACCTTTGTTATAAAAACATTACACTCCTTCTATTTGGGCAAACGTGTAAAAAAAAAAAACAATCTCTAACTTGTAATTTTTGAATCGCTTTCTCATTGTCTGTCTATATATAAACTCGATGTATAATCGATAAAAGAATCGATAGAAAATCAACCATAAAAATATTGATTTATTATATGAAACATTTCGTATGATTAAAACAGACGTATAGTTGAATTATCGAGAAGATGGAATTGCATTTGTAGTGGTTGTACCGTTTGCAACAAAAGGAGAATAATTTTCTCTTAACTTAATAAAATGACATACCCAAGAAGTGGAATAAGTAGTAGTCCTCTGTTTTTTTCTTTTATTCGCTATCATGTTCTTCATCTGAGCTGTCACAAGTATTGATAATAAAATTGTCTGTTATTTGATCCATTTTTCCTTCCTGACATCGATATTTATTTTCTTCACTTTCGACGTGGTGACAAATACTTTCCCAGTCCTCAGCAGTGATGGTATCTATATCGGATTTTAACACAGAGTGGAGTCCCTTTAAGGTTGGAAATTGCTTATGGGATAGATGAAAATTGTATATAGTTCTCCGGATGACATTCTGATCAAAATCGTCTACTGCTGATGACGGACAAGGACGCAACTTTTTATTCTTCGGGGAGGTGAATTTCTTTGTTGTTGCGAATTTCTCGCTGTTGCTCTCAGTCACAATGTTATAAACAGTAGAGAGACAAACACCTGTAGCTTTTTCAACTAACTGGGCAACGGTGTAAGGCAAGTTTAAATTTTTCGTCAGTTCATTTTCAAAATATTTATAACAGTTGAAAATTATTTGCTTACTTTGACTCTCAATAGGACCAAAATTACTTACAGCCATATTTTTTTAAAATATAGAAATTAGACGTAGTCGTACGGGCGGATACAATAATTAATTGAGAATACAATCAAATCAGATGTAAAAATATACGCACAACGTAAATAATATTGTCAATTTCACACTGACATTATTTTTGTTTTTAGTTCTTCGATATATATATATATAACAACCTCTTTGTATGCTGATAGTACAAGAAAATAGAAAATTCAAATATAGAATGCCTGTAAACAAACAATACTACTACATATGCAATTCCACGCTCTCGATGATTCAACTATATTAACGTAAATTCATACTTACTTGAATTTTGAAGTAAAATGCAGAACGTAAACTAAAGCGGGCGGGCTGCGTACGCCCTCTCACCGCAAAGCCCTACTGAGTACTTAGTACTTAGTCGGTTGGCGGCGCCCTTGAATCGGTTTAAGCGGCGGTAGTATTGGACATCACTAAATTGCTTACATGACGTCATAGTAGGCATATAAAAATTGACACGCTCGGTTTCCATACTATTGAGCGCGTTTGCGACGTCTATATGGTCTGTGTGTAACGAATTATTTGGAGGTTAATGAAGCGATTTTTTTTGTATGTTTGTATGTGTCGTTGTATATTCTTGACGCTCAATCGGCTAAACGGATTTTAACTATTTTTGGTCTACGGGTAGCTGGGTATCTCCAGATGGTTATAGGATACTTTTATCCGACTAAGCTGAAGAAAAAAGAGGGGTTATGACTTTGTCCCCTCCGCGACGGAAGTTGTGGGTACCTTCTAGTCTATACTATTATAATTCTTACAAATTTTAATATGTAAGAATGAAATGTCTGTACCTTGAATATATTTTCTAAAAAGCTATTGTAACGAACTATTTGGAGGACACTGAATGGAAAAATTTTTTTTTTGGATTTTTTGTATATTCGTATGTGTCGTTGTGGCTTCATCACGCCAAATCGGCTAAACGGATTTCCACTTTTTTTGGTACACATATAGCTGGGTATCTCCAAATGGTTATAGGGTACTTTTTACCCGACTACGCTAAAGAAAAAAAAGTCGGAGTTTGGAACTATTATTTACTTTCTTCTGCTAGACACTTCTAAAGCTTAAAACATTTTGAAACAGTAGCGATTGTTTTTTATGCAATATAGGTTTTTTATATACTTATTGTTTAGATAAAACGATGTTTGTAAAAACAAAAAGTAAAACGATGTTCATCAAATATAATTTGTAAATTTTATAGGTATTTATTTATAATTTGACTAAAACTTCTCCATGGGTGCAATTTCTAAGCGCTCTTCTTATAAATCAAAGTCTCGTTATTTCTATCTTCTGCTACACAACAAATTGATTGTTTTGTGAATTTAAGACATAAATTATTATAAATACTACGAAAAAAGATAACCAGTATACACGTAATTTATCTTGTAAACAATAATTAATGATTTTGACTAATTTGCTTATGTTTAGTACTGTATGCTAGTACATGTTTCTTTTAAAAATAGAGGGAATCAAATTGTTAATATTAACTTCATCTTTTACACTGTAAATATTCTTTTGTATGATGTGGAACAATAAACACACAGAATGGTTGGAAGTACAACTGAAATTGTGTATAATTTGTTCTCACTGTTGAGGTGAAAAGTTGTATGAGCATCACGAGACCAAAGTTATTTGCGTCTCGTACCATTTGAATGACTCGCTATGCTCAGGATTCAATAATAGAATCCTTCGCTTGGTCGGGATTCAACAATAGGCACTCGCAGCAAAAAACAACTTTGCTCTCTTGTTGCACTAATAACTATATACCGCCCGCCACCTTTAAGTCTGTACAGTAAAGATATTTAAAAGAAAATATTGAAATGGATTATTAAAAATATTTTTGTTGAAGTTTTTGTACGTTTGTATGTATCATCTTCATCTCGCCAAATCGGTGAAACAGATTTCAACTATTTTTGGTACACAGGTAGTTGGGTATCCCCAGATGGTTTTCGAATACTTTTTACCCGACTACGCTGAAGAAATAAAGAGTGTTTATAAGTTATAACTTTAACTCCTGCGCGAACGAAGTTGCGCGCGCCTTCTAGTGTTTTATAAATGCACCTGTTCTGGCTTTTCAGCCAAATAACGCAAACATTATCTAACCTGCGTGACAGCGGAATCGTTTTAGCCCAAGCACCTCTCGTGTTGTAGGACTTTATGTGACTGCGCGTGAGTGTATGCGTTTTTTCGCATTAGGGCATTTTTTTTTTATTTTGCAGTTGCTTCTTAGTTGTGGATCCGCAACAGACCCGAAATCCTAGGACGTATGCTAAAACATAATACCTACAATATTTAAAATTCCTGAAAAGAAACAATATGTTCACCTTTGTGGAGTGAAATTAAAATGTAATAATTATGCACTATATAGCTTATTGTATTGTTCAGATATTCTACTTCACACACTCATACACCTTGGGGTTGGCAAATATTGTATTGGAATTCAAATACTTAAAGGCAATATTTATGTTGCCGTACTTTGTTAATTTATTTAAAAATACCGGGAATTCCATTTAATAAAAAATATTTGAGTCGACTTCCATATAACTGAACAACAACGCCACCGCCAAAGTTTAGGCAAATATGCATCCGAATTTCCGATCCCTACTTATAATTTTAATATTTTATAACAATAACTATCTGGTTTTACTTTTTGTTGCACTAATACTAAGGAACACTGAAATCATCGAGGTTTATGATTACAATTAAATGATTAAAAATCTACCAATATTTTTTTTTCCTCGTTATGTTCGTTAGTTATCTTGCGTCCCTCGTCCCTCAGAGCAGAAATAGAAGCACGCGAATTTTGGTCAAAAATGCTACCAGCTAAGTAGGTAAGATTAGGTTGGAGTGGAACTGTATTAATGTATATATATGTGTAATTAGCATTGTATTTACACTAAAATATTTTTTGTACGTAATTAATTCTATTAATTGATGTTATGCCTAAATATGCGATAATACTATTCGGCAAAATAATTTTATCTAAGATCATCATTCGGACACTCAAAATTATGAACAGATAATATTCGGACAATTGAAAATATGTCTAACCAAACTATGCGAAGGTAGGTTCTGCCACAACAGTTTATGCGCAAAGTCGAATATTACTAGATGATTACATACTTACATAATGTCATAGATTAATATGATTATTATGATTTGAAAAATTGGCCAAGAGCATGTCGGACCATGATCAGTGTAGGGTTTCGAAGCCGTTCATACAAAAAAATGCATTAAAGATGAAAAAAATACGATATGAAAAAGGGGAAAGGAAAATTACGTCCTATTGCTGAGAAGCGCAGGTCTTCGGCAATGACTCAAAAACGATTTATTCGATCGTGTTGAGTTTTACCATTGTAATTTTTTTCAAAATTTCTGGATATAAAGTTTACAAACTAGAACCCCTTCTAAAGATTATTTCCGAAAATATTAGTTTTTATAATTTAACTATCAAACTAAGTATCTTCTTATACAAGACACCTTTGCTCAAAATTTCATCAATATGTTTTGAGTTAAATGCCTGTGACATACGGACGGACGGACATGACGAAACAAAAAAATATATGTTAAAACAGGGTGAACCTACGTGTATAACTAGAGGGTACCCACAACCTCGTTCGCGGTGTAGGAAAAAACCATTACCCTCTTTTTTACTTTAGCACAGACGTCCGCTATCGATGTACCAAAAATAGATAAAATGTGTTCAGCCGTTTAGCGCCATGAAGTCGCAAAAACACACACTTAGTCCTGCATACAAGTATAAAAAATACATCTTTTTTCATTTCAGGTCCAGCGAAGAGATAAGGAACAAAATCTCTTTAATGTACATATTCAAACTTTAGTAGACTTTTTTTTATAAAATATCTTTGATGTACCTACAAACACTTCATTTTGGCAACCATAATAGTAGGTATGGAAGTAAAAGTTAGCTAAAACAACTTTTCAACTGCGAAACAGCGAGAGAAAACAAATGAACGAATCAAAGGCCGAACCACGAGAAGAACCGACAAACAATGTGAAGATAACGTTGCTAGAAATCCTGTCAAACAATTCCTTTTCTTTTGATGTGGCGGAATCCGCTTGTGTTCATTATAATTCTTTGAAAAGATTGTACTGGTTTCAAGTGTTTACACTTCAGAATTTTGGTCGATAGATGTAGATGTAACTTGTGTGGTTAGAAATAAGAGCGTCTTAATCGGCCTCACTTTCATTGGCAAATACTGTCGAAATGCATGTAGCTTTTAATGGGATTAAGAGTCTATTCAAATCCACACTACAAACACAACTACAACACCATCATAACCGCGTGCTCGGGCGGTCATTTATATGAAAATAAATAGCTTTGTTCACTCGGAGCACATTTCGCAATGTATCTGTCGCAGGGAAATAGCCAAAACAGAGAATTGATCAAATCCCTAAGGGATATGAGTAAGGGATAAATCACGCAGGATGTCAAAATGGCGAATCAATTTTATCATTTGTCTAGAAAGAGTCAGTCATTTGATTAAATCCCTGAACCAGTTTAGTGAAATGACGAAATCACCCAAAAAAGGCAACTCGTTTTGCCATTTTACTAGATTGTTTAGTGATTTGATAAATCGCTGAAACACGTCAGTGATTTGACGAAACGAACTCGCGAAGTCAATTCGTCTTATCGTTTCACTAGACAAGTTACATAAAAACAACAGTTATGTCATGAGTATTATTTTATATAACAAGATACCACAAGAACTACGCCAACTACAAGACAGCTTATTCATGACAAAGTTAAGGAAATGGTTAATAGAGAAATGTTTTTATAGTGTAAGAGAGTTCTTAGAATATAACGAATAATAATTTGATTGACATAGCAACAGTCGATGTAATAATTACCTGGATTAATGCAAATAATATATGTGACAGCTAATTAATAATAATATTGTGTTATAGACTGTGGGATCGTAAGACCAGTTTGACATTATTATTTATTTATTTATTATTACCTAAATATAAATTAAACTATTTAATGCGAAATAATTATTGTATGTAATGTAACCATTATACTTGCTCTTATGAATTATAGCGTAATGTAACGAATTATTGTGAAAAATATAATTTGCATGCCACAATCGGTTAAACATGTGATACAAACAACTATAATAGTTATAATGACCACCTAAATGTACCTATCATGTTTAAGCAAATAAATTATTCTATTCTATTATATTCTATTATTTTTGGAATTTTCGGATCGATATTATTGAAAATAATCATATTATTAGCAAATGGTGATCTGTTATGCGGTACAAAGTTAAGTTCTTTGCTTTATTTTTTTTGGCAATTATAAAAAAGTGTTAACGTGTCATATTTGACAGTTTACATTTAAGTCATAAGTCATAACAAGTGGCGGTTAATAATAACGACACGATAAAAAAATCACTGTGACTAGAAAAGTATAACTGTGACTGGTCACGAGGCCACGTAACAAAATCACGTAGGTTATGTGAGCAACGAGTGTGATAAAATCACGGTAAAATTGTGAAACTGATCTGAATACATTACTGTAAGTAACTTTAATATAGCAAGTCAGGGTTAGTCTAGGGTAAAAATCACAGTGTTTTTTTTACAACTGGTACGTGAGTCACGGTGATTGAAATTTAATTGTAACGCTTTTCACCATCTCTAGTTATGACACTTGTCACAATGAGCCCACAGATGCAGAATAGTTTTTAGCTCAAATTGCGCTGAGGCCCTTATAGGTAGTTTAGTTTTATTAAAATCAGTGGCTAAAAAAAAAAGAAATACAAAATATAATCCTCGTAATTTTGCAAATATAATAAGACTAGCTTTTGCCCGCGATTCGTCCGCGTAGAGCTCGAATTTCAAAAATTCCTTCTTTAGTGCGCCTCTACATATGTACATCTCTAACGGAATATGCGTTTAAATTCTCGTATTCCTTCCGTCCGCAGTTTAGGCTATGCATTGTCTGTCAATAGTTACAAGTTACGTTACATTTTTATATACCTGTAATTTGAAAAAAAAAGATGTAATTCGACAATTGAGATTTAACTATTGATAATATTGAACATTAGGTAGTTTTTGCAGTACTTCTTCAAATACCACATTAACAGATCCGACCAAGCTGCGTGGAGAGCTTACTCTCGAGCAAGCCACGTAAAACTGGCCGTGCGAGAAGCAGTCCCTCCTAAGATCTATTCCTTACGTGATGACCCTGAGACTTATTTTGGGTATTCTGAGGGTATAAGTAAGTGGTATCCGTATGTACCCCATGCGTACACAGATTCACCTCGAGCACAGCCAGTAATTAAGATGGCTTCTATAACGTTTTTATGAAAGGCTTTGACACGCACCCTGGTTCCATTGCAAAACTTTGGCTGATTGAGATTTCGCAGCAACATAACTTGAGCACCCACTTTTAAGATAAGTACGAGTATGTGGTAGGCCGGATGGGTTAAGTGCATTTAAAAACTACGCGATAGTTTATGGCATCATCCGTGTTCACTACAGAGTCTACAGACTTGTATTCGTATTCTGGACCTTCGAACGACTTCAATAAAATGATATTAATAACGGAAGGCTGGCTGTTCTTAGGTGTCAGAATCGCTCGTTCACACAACCACTCCATGGACTTGCTGTGTAGATTTTGAACATCTGGGTAAATTTGAGAGATTTGGTCGTCAACGGTCCGCACAACTAAGGCGAGATCCGATTGACTTGTAATCCTTCCCTCAGTTTCGAGATATCCTAGCGTTTATAACTACCGCCATCCTGTTACGCAAACAGGAACTAACGTGTCATATTGTTTTCAAAGCAATTATTTCTTTATAATTTCTTCGGAACAAAAATTTCAGAGTTAACAAAAAGTGATGATTTTCCATTTATTGTTAAAAAGAACCCGTTTTATGTATTTATCTTATAAACCATACTTTTGCAACAAAATGTTTATCATTCAGAGATGATCGCAAGTCCATAATATACAACGGGCTATTATCTGGCTATATTAAGATATACTCTTATTTGTATGATACGTCATATACGGAAGGTGTGTTCTTTGCTTAATCGTTTAGGTAGTATTACTGTTGCTAGGTTACCAATTGTTTATTCATTATTTAGAAATAAAAATGACATAATTAACAAAACTCGCGGTTTTCTAAGGCTTTTCCATTTATTGTTAAAAAACCCATTTTATGAATGAATATCCTCGAAAATTGTAGCCTATGTCCTATTTTGATATCTAAGCTACATTACTGAAGAGTTTAGCGCAAATCTGTTGTGTAGTTTATGCGCAATAGTGGAACGTACATACATACTTTCACGTTTATAATATAGTAAGGATAAGGATAGTTCGATACAATTAGAGGGTAAAAAAAATGAAATGTTGTCCATTATGTCCACGTAACCGCTTCACCACTTTTTGCCGCTTCGTTGTGGTATGGTTGTCATCCGTGTGAATTGACCCTTAAATATATTTATTACTTACAAGTCCGGGATCGCATCAAATACTCAAAATATCATAAAAATCTACAGTCACATGTAGTATCTACGAAACTAAGCCGCTTGAAACACTCGAATTTGTATTTCAATAAAGGTTCTAAAAATGTATTAATCAATTAACATTGTCATGATTTTTAATTATTGTCATTATTAATTAATTATATACTCAATAAAATCTCAATTATTAAAAATTACCTATTAGACCAACTATTAGCCCGTGCATTACAAATTACAATATGTGTGTATGGCTGACCGTTGAACGTGGGTGCTCTCCGCCTTCTATCTCGAAAACGGTTGAGCGCATGAAGAAATATTTAGAACAAAATGTAACGCAAATTTTATACTCCACCATTGTATAATAATAAATCTTAACATCATTGGAGCTAAAAACCCCAAGCTATTCACAAAAAAACATTTTTATTCGAGTTTGATTAACTTACGATTTAGACACGAGATTTTATGAGACTTTTGAGATTTTTCTAGCTTATTATTCCTCATTCCGACGGGAAGCCCTCAAAATGACAGAGCCATTAATTGAGAGGGGTTTTTTTTAGGTTTACTTTATTTGTTCCTTATTAAGTTGCCTTTTCCGATATTGGTTATATTATTAAGTAACATTTACTTGCGGCTCCACCTAACCGAGAACTAAATAATCTTATATCTGATTTCATGGGCCAATTTGCCATCTAAATGCGTTTGCCGATTTACGTATTATCAAGTTGCTTTCGCATTTATAATATTAGTATAGATGGTATGGATTTATTCGTAAGTTTACCCATTAACGGCTCCCGGTCTCAATTTATTAACGGTCCCCCCTTCTGGTTTGGTTTTCGCCGCTAATAGGTAGTATTAAGACTGCACACTACATTTGTTATTTACTTAGGTTAAGTTATGTGATTTATTTGTGTTTATGGACCCACTGAAAATCAGCGTCAATGCACTACATGCACTGACACATGCTGAGTGGGCTTCTTTTTTGAAATACCACCAACACTCACTCTTGTTTTTGTTCTTTAGTCATAAGCACTATGATGACCTTTGCGTGTGTTTCAAAATAAATCATTCTTTCTTTCTTTCTAAGTACTAAACATATATTGGCAGGATATGTATTTAATATAAAGTGATTTATATATTTTATTTCATAATATATACGTTATCCTTAGTCTTCACCTTCATAACAAGGATACGCTTATTTTTATATAAAAATTGCCTACTATTCTGTCATAAGGACCGGACATGCACATCTCTAAGGTATCTCACCTCACAAATGACGATATACTTATTCCTAATTTCTAGCGTCAGGATCTGAAAAACCAACATTTAAATCATCATACTCATCATCATCATCACTGCTCGACATAAGCTTCTCCCAAAGAACGCCCTTCGCCTCTCGCATCCAGTTGACTCTCGTAACCTTCAGGTCATCAGTTCTCCTTGTGAGGGGCCTACCCACGCTGCGTTTTCCAATGCAGGGTCCCAATCAAGAACACGTGGGCCACAGCGGCCGTATATAAATACGTCCTGCTCACACTCCTTCTTAAATTACGCAATTCTTCGAGCTAGGTCGGTTACTTTAGTTATTAACGGATAAGATATAAGTAAGAATTGATTAAACTAGTTCTTGACTAAACCCATTATTGACCTGTGGATATGTAGTAACTTTTGTATGGGACCAAACCGCCTTTAACTTTACAATGTGTTCTATATTGTGGCAATAAATCAGTTTTTTTAGCCTAATGTGTTAAACTTACACTATCGAACTCATCAGAATATCCAAACCTCAGTCGGTATACGTAATGTAATAAAATACGTTTGTTTATAATTGAGACCATTTTATTGACTCTAATAGTATAATAAAATGTGGGAACTGACTTGACTGTAATCTGTGCTTTTAAATACTCGTGTAGATATTGGAGGTCGAACACGGGGCTTTTTTATTTATTGACCAAATTAAAAAAATACCTACTACAAAGAAGATGCTGCATGAATTCTTTTCGCGGAAGAGAAACAGCCATGACTCTCTTTCTTAATTCGCGTAATCGGGTACAAAGTATCATGTAACCATTTTCAGATGTCCAGCTATGTTTGTAGGAACAATGTTCAGACCAATCTTGCCGTTTTGACTTGATGAGGCCGCGTAGACAAATACATAGACATAAATATATATATTAAGTAGTAAAAGTCCGTGAGCAACTTCTTTGCTGGCAGAACCGAAGACTCTTAGTTTATCTGCTTAATTCGATTCATCGCTATATATATATATATATATATATATATGTTATATATTTATTAACCTCATATATATTTATGTATGTATTATATATATTGTGTTATTCATGTATTTAAAGTATATAATATGTGTATTTGTAATTACACAAGCCTCAGCACCGCCTACAATTTTTCTGCTTTGCCCTAAGGTTGACTGGTAGAGAATGCCTTATGGCATTAAGTTCGCCTTTTGTACAATAAGTTTTCTTTTGTGCAATAAAGATTAAATAAATAAATATATATGTACATATATAGTAATGTTCTTCAAATAGCCCGTTTCACACAGTTTTATGGAAATATTTTAAATGTAGGTACAGACTATACATATATAGTACTGATCTTCAAATAGCCCGTTTCACAGAGTTTTATGGAAATATTTTAAATGTATTTAGGTACAGACTATTTAATTAATATCGACACTGCATAATGCATTTTAATTTTACTTATTTTGTCACGAATTGTTGGAATGACATCCCACCCCCAATTCATTGCGCTTTCTCCGTTTTCTTATTAAAAAAGTTTAAAAAACAGACCCTTAACTCAATCCAATATAGCCTTTTCGTGACTCAGGGTAGATCACAATCATCAAATCATCGACAGGTCAATTTGGCTTTGTTAACCGACTTCAAAAAATGAGGGAGTTCTCAATTCGGTTGTATTTTTTTTTTTGTTTTCTCAGAACTCCGACATTTACACGATGATTTGGAAAATTATTTTTTTGTTCATGAGTAGGTATATCCAAATTGGTCCCATAAAATTTTGGTGAAGATCTGATGCCAGGATCCATGAGGAATCGAAGGAATTCCTCGAATATTATGAACACATCTATGGCGATTTCGGTATTTATTACAGTAGTTTAAGTATTTACATTTGAAAATCACCATTTGGTGAAGAGAAACCGATGATGAAGACACAGGCCATCAGTTACCACTGAGGGCTCTACCAGTGTTATTTAATTCGCAGATCGCTAGTCGATTTAGAAAATCATGTTTTCGGTTAAGAGTAGGAATCTCCAAGTTGATCCCATAAAATTTTGGCGAAGATCTGATGATGAGATCGATGAGGAATCGAAGGAATTCCTCAAATGTTATGGGCACATCTATGGCGATTTTGGTGTTTATTAAAGAATAACAAGCATTTACACTTGAAAATCATTATTTGGTGAAGAAAAACTGTGGATGAAGACACAAGCCACCAGTCAATTAGGGCTCAACCAATGTTATTTAATTCACTAATCGCAATATAATTATTTATCATATTTTGCTTAGAGGCAGAAGTTGGTAAAGATCAGAGTAGCAAAGTGGAGAACCAGAGAACTCCTCAACGGTTAACGGCCCTGATTCTGAAATAGTAACGTTCAGCTGAAGGTCGTGAGCAATTGACATTAGAATGCATTATGGCTGTAAGTGCCGTATAAAAGTCGTAGAAGTCATAAAAGTCGTGTATTATGTGTGGCTACGATAGTCAGAAGGCAGATTTCGTAGTCTTGTTATTTCCGTTAACGATCGCTCATCACGTGGTCGATTTAATAATTGACACGGCTTAGTGCAAAATATATTTGCCCTTTAGCGAAATTCTTTTTATCAAGGTCTATCAAAGCCTTCTCTAGGGTGGTACCTTGTAGCTTATGAACAGTAACAGCCCAACTTAATATTAAAGGTAAGATACGACGCTCCACATCTCCGTATCCCCTTGTCGCTTGAAACGTAGTACATGATGGAGGTATGGGTATGCAACCGTCACTATCTTTTAACCCAAGACCAACAGTTTCATCGTCAAATTTTACGTACATGGCTTCCGGGAGCACCCTGACCTCCAGCTGATCTCGTCTTAGGGCCGGCCATTTTTTTTTATTATGCCCATATATTCACTAGTAGTTATAGTATTCACTAGTCCATAAGAGACGGAAATATTCCGTCTCAACATCACTCAAGATTCTACGCCAATTTGAGTTGCGAGATAATTCTGTAAATATTATGGGTCAGTTGAGACTGTTAGTCGTATTCTTTTTTAACCAGCAAGCTACTGGACTTAACCATTTTGACCTAGCCAATTATTATAATTTAGATTTTATTTACAATAGTGTTATCTACCATTGGTCTTATTTATTTACAATAGGGCCTCCTCAATCCCATTTTGAGCTCTAAAAATACTTTATATCACTAAAATCCATCACTAAAAAGCTGACTTTGAAGTCGGTTCTTTTTTTTTTTTTATGTAACGTCAATTTCCTTACAACAACCATGTAATGTTTTTAATTCTAGTGGTTAAGTTTATTATGTTTAATGTGACTGTAACGTGCAGTCCTTTTCGCTCAATTTGTAGATCCACGTAATACCAGCGTCAAATCGCCCTCTTTGTGGTTCGACATTATGCTGAGTGGACTCCTTTTTCGCACGTGGCAATATTTTTCTCTAGTACTTACTCCATGTACGCCTATTTTATCACTACGAAATAAATCATCTTTGTTTTTTAATAATGTTTACAATAGATACATGAGCCAAGTACATAGCATTTGCTCAAAAAGTAAGTAGTCTATTACGTGCTTTAACACACCTACAGACTATAGCGCGCAAAGTAGGTTTAATTCTAGCGAATGTAAACCTTAAATTTAAAGTCACCAACACTCATCGGAAATATCCTATTTTCCACACTTGTATATAAGTTACTCTTTTTAAATAGGCCTTCCAAATAAAAAAAAGGCTGAAATCTTTGTTTGTTGTCATCTATTTCCCGGCACCAGGTGTTCCACGGAGCGCTGTTTGTTTAACAAATCTGCGCAGGCGTCCAATAATAGCTCGCTCACTGTCTATCACTCGTACTGAAACGGACAATGTCTGGTCTTCGTACTGCCTTGTATACCAGAGTACGGGCACAGAGTACACCTACACAGTCACCTCGGTTTTTTATTATCGACTAGCATTTATTCGCGGCATTGATCGCGTTGCCGAACATAAAGTATATCTTTGAGTCCGTGACCATATCGATTTGTTTCATCTGAATCGCGTTTAATCTTCATCTAAATCCGTTCGACGGTTAAAGCTTTATTGAGTAACAAACATCTTAAAATCCAAAAAACTTCACAAACTTTCATTTATAAACAAATATTTAAATAATGATAAAATATAACCGAAAGCCAAGTGGGTGTCGGAATAGTGCACGAAGAGCAAATAGCGCCAAATCTTTAACGTAATTTTGTTTTTATATATTTTTGTTAAAGTAATAATTTTTTGTGGGTGTTTCAAGTGAACTCTTTCAGAAGATAATATATTCAAAATGTTGCAACAAACACTGTAAAACACACATCCACCAAAAACATTTCATGTAAAATTGCCGACAAGACTCACATGCTCATAATGCTTTCGCAGTAACAAAGTTATCAGATCCCCGGAAAAGCCCAGCCCCTGAGCCGTATTATAGTTACCCTACACCTTGGATTATAAAGTAGAGCTTGGCCAAAATTTGATTTAGAAGATACTTAGTTTATGTCTTCAATATCGTGAAATAAACCTAATTTCTTACTATATGGGCCAAACGATCCCGTGGATTTATTTACGGTAGAAAATGATATCACAGGTCTTCAATGTTAATTAATACGTGCAATATTTATGAAACGACCAAGCCATACTTCTTAAGCCCTGGTGTAGGGTTAGTTAAGTAGGTCTTAGGAGCTTTGGGTTTTCTTGGGATATAATAACTTTTTTACGGCGATAACCTTATAATCTTGTGAGTCTTGGCCGCTAATAAACCGACTTTGGTTGTATTTTTTTTAATTTTTGCTACCTCAGAACTCCGTTATTTATAAAAATGTGGGGTTTTTGAGCGTCACCTCCCTTTTATCGTCAACTCTTTATTTTAGTACCTATATAGATCTCCATACCAAATTTCAGTTTTCTAGGAGATCGGCAATACCCTAGTTTTACTTGTTCTGTATACATATCTGCATCCCCCTTTATAGGGATGGGAGGGTAAAAGTTACAGATTTCTTAATTTTGCGGTTTACACGCTACAATTTATGCTACGTATTTTCAGACCGATTATATCCGAAAATCTTCACTTATTGAAAAAAAAATGCTTGTAAACTGAAAAGTGCTTTTAAAAGATCTATCAAAATATGTGTGACACATTGATGTTCGCTGAAATAAAATTTGTTACTTCCAGAAATATTTATTACCATTATTTAACTACGTAGACGTAACGAACTAAGTAGCGGCTTATCTTAGTAGCGAATCCTCTAGTTTTTGAAAAAATGTCTGTGGCTTTACTTACCTACCTACGAGCGGACGGACATGTCGAAATTACAAGGGTTGCGTTTTAAGAATTTTGGCTACGAAACCCAAAAAGGCGGAGGGTTCTCAACTCGTCTTAATGATTTTTTTTTACGTTTGTTCCGTGATTATTTAAAAATGGCATCCTCAGTTTTAAAAATTCCTTTTTGTTTGAAAGAACCGCCAAATTGATTCTGTATAATTTTAGTACAACAGATTATGGGATCCATAAGATCCAGATCCATATTGAACCTTCATAAGATCTATGTTGGAGAAACTGTGAAAGGTAAACAACGGTGGTAAGGTAAACACCATTTTAACAGGTTTCGTCAATTCACTAAATAATTGTAAAACATAAGGTTAGAGACAGCTTCTGCGATTTCGCGATTTTACGAGTACCCTATCACGAACCATGTTAGAGTTCCTGTTTTAACACTAGAAGTCATCCGTTCTTGGAATTCTTAACCTTCAATAATTAAACTAAAGCTAAAAGCAACAAAGGTGAAGATTGCGGTGGCGACTCGTGGTGCGTCTTCTTACCATGTGTCTTATTTCCAAAGTAACTGGTACCTCTCAATTTATGAATACCTACCTGTTTATCAAAATATTACGTAATTCCTTAAATCACACTGTTAAGTGTTGTATGCGCGCTTTAGTATCAAAACATTAAATTTGCATTTCGTTAGCTATTTAGTATGAAAAGATTGCAAGAATCCACAGAGATCGTGATACCATTTATCTCACGTACTTAAAGCGATTCGCACACAAAGCGAATAAAGCTAGTTTTAACATACCGGTTAGGCTATTTAATCAAAACTGTCCCACGCCCACTCATTACAAATGCCTAACTTTAACGTCACATCACTATGTAACAAAACTGACTTTATGAGGATGTAAAGTTCGAAGTTTGCGCAAGTGAACTTTATTTCTAATCACGGAGGCTAATCCGCCAAATCTCAACCAAAATAGCGCGAAAATTGCTCGACCGCGTGCAGGGTTGCGCGCGCGCAGGTGAGCTCAGTCGTCGTCGCGATCTCCGCCCGAAAGGGAACGCGCGCTGCGAAATTTCGGTGTTTTCAAAAAGTTCCCAATGTAAATATCCCGTAGATATCCGTAGTTCCCGTGGAATGTTCTCGTGATGTCCGTCCAGCGATGCGGCCCGTGGTAATCGCCGCTTGCTTGCTTGTGCTTGCGCCCATCACGGACTCCTGGTGGTGAGTTGGTTCTGTCGTCTAATTCAACAAAAAACTGTGAAATCTGGGTTCTTGAAGCTCTATTTTACGAAGTCTATTACACATGCCATGAAAATACTTTCATGTAAAACGCAACCCAAAGAGTGTGTGTTTGTCTTAAATACAAATACGACAACTTAGTAATTACAAAGAACGAAGTCTTAACTTTGTAAAAAGTTGATAATTATAGCAATTACAATTTGTAAAGTTCTACCTACTATATCTTCGTCGTCATCTGTGGAGGTATGCATGATTTTATCCTACAGTTATCTTACATTTAAGGAAGAGTAATGACATAAAAAATGTTTAATAATCAATTTTGAACGCAATAGCTAGCTATCACAAATGAACATAAGTAAATGATACTTACTCTGAAATCGTTTTGTTCTACTTTTTACTGTGTTTATATAAATTGGAATGAACAAGGTTTGAGGTTTTATTGGCGAAACTTTATTATTATATTGTAATAATAAAAAAATAGAGTCGTAATTTAGGCATCGCTCTAAAACTTGGTATAAATATTGAAAATCTGGTGATAATGTGGTAATGGTGTAAGTAATAATGCAGATTTTTTTAAACAAAATCTATAAATTGAGCCTTATGAAAACTTAACACAATGAAAAAAAAAAACGTATTTTTTGAAACATATTTCGTACATAAAGGCAAATGTGACCCCATTAATAAGCTTCCACAGTGTTTCTGTCTGTCTGTCTGTTGAACTGTGACGGATAGACGCTTAAAATATTTACAGGATGTGTATTACTTTAACCGTTATAACAGCAAAAACAAATCAAATGTAGTGAACAGTGTAAGGGTATGGGGACCATACAAGAATCTTGCATTTCGGTATTCTTTGCGTTCAGTCACACTTGGCCGAAAGGTGATACAAAAGGGCCCAATTATTGTAATCAGAATGGTGGTTATTGGGACGATCGCCACAATGTAAATAAGTTAGAAAACCCCATGTACACGGTGGATTTAAACCCGATACTTTTCAATCAAGCTCGTCCCCTATCGACGGTTGTAGATAAGTAGTACAGTGAGAATCTAAGTGTCTGTAGCATCCAAAGTACCAAATATATTGCAACACATGTATTGTTATAGGTACAAAAGCACGTGTATTTCGATGTATTTGGCGCTTTGGATGGTACAGACTACTTGATGCTCACTGTACATGCCGGTTTTACACAAAGAGCATAACATCACAGCAGAGGCCCTTATCTAATACAAACTCGGTTTGTGCTATTTAGTTAAATGGATAGCTAAACTATAATATTACTTTAAAGATTTATAACTGGGAAGCGCTATAAAGCTATTTCAGATACCAATTCGCTTCAGATAGAGAACAAAGGTGACGTCTATTACGGCCGATTCAATGGATCTGAGTATGAGTGTTGATTAACAATCTAAGCCACCGGGCTTAGACAGAATAGATCTATACTAATGTATTCGGTATGCGGCAAAGTTATGTGTATAGATATTCCCACATAATGATAGTTTGAACTAATACATATTTAAAAAAAATATATTTACAAATTATAATATATTTAGAATAGAAGTTGATATATATATAAGTGGATATAACCTCTCACGTTCAGTAAAAATCTATTACTATAAGAAATTTTAACCATATCATTTGAGTTTCCGAAATTTGACGGATAGACTGAGAAATTTCATTTCGTTCATTTTTGACGTCTCGAGCTTGAGATGACAAAAATCTATTATCACAACCATGGGACGTTGCTTTTCATTTTCGTGAGATTTGTTATAAGCTACACAGCTTACATTATAAGAAACCCTAAAATTATCTATCATACGTTTGATACTATTTTTGTTCAACTTATGACCTTTGCTCTGACAAGTAAAATTAATAAGTATTTAATAATAATATGTAGTAGGAACCAAAGGTTGCCAGACACATAATATACGTACGTTAAACACTTAGCCCACTCTTTTGTCGTCAGACGTCCAAAAACATAGATCATGAACTGGAGAGAACGCCGGGAAAGCAGAAAATATATAATGCATGATGTGGACTTGTCTTATTGATGGTTCAAGCAACGCGATAGTCTCCATTTGAGCGACAATGGCTATTGTTAGTGAATACAGATTAATTCGGTATGTTGTTCCCGTGTATGTTATTCGTCTATACTAAAGTTAACCAAGTGCGACTCGGTCTTGTACTGAGAGGTCACTGCCAGCAGCCACCAATATCTATTTCATATAATTGTAGGCATTTTTCGTCGCGATTGTAATAGGGATGAAGAGATCCGTAGAAGTTCCATAGTATCCAACTTAGCTCGAAGAAAAACTGAAGCGGCACTTACCTGGCAGAAGCGACGGCCGGTGGGCTGACGATATCAACATGAGAAATATCGTTTTAGTAGAAGTATCTCGTTGACTGAACTTAGTGATACGTATTAAGCTTAAGGCGTTCTGCAATTAATCCTCATTTGTCAGGGTAGCAACATTAATTCACCAAAAACTTCCTGGGCGTCTCCTTGAACTTTGTAATTATTTCCCTACATGCCCCAACAAAGGGCAAAGGATACAGGATGCTCCGAAAGTCGAGTGAAGTGAAAACAGAACATAATATGAGTACTAGCATGATATAAAGAGCGCTAAACAGAAATCCTTGAAAAGCAAAAATAGATACCAAGTTAGGGTCACATACGGCGTGACCATATCCATCTCTGCTCAAATGATTGTCAAGTTGAACGGGTACCCCAGACATAATTGGAACAGTTCCTGATCCTCACTAGAAAAATCAAGAATGAGTGCACTTTTTTGCGCATTGATTATTGTAAAACATAAAAATGGAATAAAACAAACTTTATTTTTCATTCTTGTGCACAGTGAGGCGCTTGATGGGATTTCCATACTGGCTTTCATCTCTCATTAATGATAAGATACTAATTTTCTTTTCCAGTCTTGTCTCTTAAAACCGGCCTTATTTTTTCTCTTTTGTGATTGACATATTCTTTGTATTTATTCCACACTTCTTATTCGTACTTAATAGATTGCAAGGCTTTACTTTTACCAGAATAATTGATATGTCTGGTTGAAGAATATTAACATAACTTTTCAATCAATTATAGTGACAGGTATTATTTGGAAAAATTAATTTTAAATATACAAACAATTGAACTTTAAGCGATATCCTTTAATAATATGATTTTAATAAAATTTGTAATACCAATCAAAACCAAAAAATAGTTAAAATATAAAATGTTTCGAATTACAGTTTGGTGGCTACTCACATCCTGTATAGTTAATCGCTGCGGCCGCATCAGATAATAAATTCGCAATACAAGTTATAAATCAGAGGCATGAAATTCAATAAAGTCATATCGGGCAGGAACCACCTCGGCGGAGACTTTAATATGCAATTAATCAGCTGGCCTGAATTAGGAGCCGAGCGTGGCCGGCAAAAAGTCTGGCCAAGCGGGAGTCGGTCATTTAACTCTTCATGTTCGTTATGTCTAGATATACGTAGGCTGTTATTATTTCGCACGTCTAGTGAGACAATCTTCTTGTTTCCAAATCCTATATTTTAATAAAAAAACACAGAAAAAAGACTGAGCATACTCCTCGTGTTGGATATGAGTTATATGTAGACACACCGGTCGTATTTTGCATATCTAAGTGAGACAGTTTTATAGTCACCAAATCCCATAATTAAATAAAAAATGTCAAAGAACTAAATACAGACCATTTAACTCTTCATATTGGATATGCATGTATGCGTATTCTTTCTATCTAGACTATTATACTGGCAGAGAGAAATAACTAACCTATTGACCAAAGCAGAAATTAGAATAAAGATTGTTTTTCTATTCACGTGATAATGACGAATTTATGATGGATTGGCATCATGAGAAGATAATTTACTTTCAATGAAGCTATTAGGACATTGAAAATTGATGTGGAGACAAGTTTTTGGATGTCATGTTATGGTTATGGCTATAGCAAGCATCATACTTTACAATGTCATAACATTATTTTATTACAAAGTAGTCATATAAGATTGAGCTTATTCAGCGATGGCGTAAGATGCGATATTACTCCACAAATATGTTATATAAGTGGAAGTTATGGATCAATTCAGTCATATAAAAGTCATACAAGTTGCTAATATATACCTAAACTGTCATAAGATAGTCACGTCGGTGTTTATTATAAGATCTATAAGTGGCGGTGGTTATACAACTTTTATTTGACTGAAATGCTGAATAAAATTGTCCCAAATCGCGTTATATAAACGTGCTCATTACGTTTATATGACTAATAGTAAGAGCTAAAAGGTTGCCGCAGAAACGTTGCTGCAACCATTATATGACGAAATTTTGCTAGTTTGGAAGTATTAGCTAATAGTGCAATTAACGGTTAAAAGTTTTTCTACTGTCAACAATTCAAAGGCAAAATGTGCACATTTCTGATAACTCTGATCGCACATAAGAACTTAGGAAATGTATTACATTTACAACTTTGGTGGGAAAAAACCCATTTCTCAACAGTTTGTACAAAACGAGGTATAATAGTTACAGTGGGTAGTTCTGCATTTTGTTGCATACAGAAAACATTATGCCGTGCAGTTCAATAAAGTCATATTAAGCTTATAGAAATAATATAAGGCTCAATTCAGACAGCACAACTCAGAGAGTAGATATTCTGAATATAAAACTATGGACCATTTTGAGACCCACCAGAAGGGGACATCTGTATCTGCACAACAAGCATTCTATAAAACTTTTCAAATATACAAACGAAGGTCCCATTAATGCGGCCACCGAAATTGAAGGCTATAGAGGCCGTCCGAGTTACTTCAGATGCGTGCCACTTTTAAGATTTTAACATCATTCTGTCGAAACACCAGACAAATAATCTTAGATGCTATCGTCCTTCGACTTTTTATATATTTGAATAGAAATAAGTAAGTATCTTTTCCCATTATTATCATGCCATTCCTGTCTGTGTGTGTACTTATATAGAGGTATTAAGGTCATAAAGTACGCGCAATCAGGCGCCCAGTCGAGCGTGACAAATGACATCATCTCATTAAGATTCAAGTTTTAGTCAACTGATTGACAATTAGAACAAATACGTATCTCGTCGCTACATAAACGGATCGAATTCTGCTTTTGGGTACGTCTTTCAAATATTTTTCAAATATATAATTATAACTGCATTAGTAATTTTACAAGTGTATAAAACAATAAACATACAATCACTTTGAATATTATCGGTGCAAATGTACTTATTGTTAGTAACGATATTAAAGATAATTAGCTATTTGGTGCACCATCCGCAGAGTTGTCTGTTTGCGTGAATCTTGTCGAATATTTAATTTACTATTTTTACTACTGTTTGAGAACGGGCTCATTTGCTCCTGGCTAAATTACCAAGCCATTTAGCCAAATGAGCGGTGCGAGCGGACCAAAATACAGTCAAAATGGCTCTTGCGATAAATATCCTGTCTTCTTGGATTGTCAGAATGGCACAAACAGAAATCAAATACGCAATTATATACATATGATATACATAACCAATTTGTATTATACTAGAGCAAACCAAGCCGAGATTCCATGCCGGTGGAGACTTGATGAGGCACATGAAGGCGCCGTTGAGTCCATATAGAAATTAGGTACCTGCTTATTTTCCCTGGAGGCTGTAACTCTCACATTATACTAGAGTAAACCATGCCAAGATTCCATGCCGGTCGAGACTTGCTGAGGCGCATGCAGGCGCTGCTGAGTCAAAATAAGAATTACCTGCTTATTTTACCTGAATGCTGTAAGTGACACATTAGCCTCTCCCTGAGAAAAACTGATATTTTTTTATATATGTAAGTACGTTTACGTAAGAATAGTTATTTAGCTTTGGGACTGTAGAATCACTCAGCGTACCAATACCAATCAAGTTATTGACCATAAAAGCGTCTACACGCGTGGGCGCAATGTATGGCCTGAATTAGTCGCCTACGATTCCAAATAATATCGATTTGTTAATTAACTATCGTTTTTTTACATAATCGGTCAGTGACATTTTGGAACGTCAAAAATAGACTAGCGGGATTGTGTTAATGATGTTTTAAATATCTATTAAAGATTTTCTTTTGTTTAAACGCTGACTACTGACCGATAGATGGTTGTTCAAATTAGTTTATTTTTAATATCAACTGTAAAGTTTCTTTTTTTTCACTTCATGAAATTCGATATTAGATGACTATAGTTAAATAGTTCCTTTGCTATTGCACCAAACGTGTTCAGGATTATCCTGCTCAGTGGTGGTTTTATTGTATTTGCTTGCGTCTTTGGAAGCGATCTGTACCTATCTCCAAAAACATTTGCTCGTTCATGTTACAAACGGTATACAAACAGTTAACAAAAATATTTTTTCGAATAAATATAACAATACCTAACCAAGATATAAGCCATCAAACATTTCAATCTATCTCCTTCTAGCAAAACAGAATTTAATATCGAGTTTAAATGGCTGGAGTACACTATGACGTAACAGTTAGTTACAAGTCGGACCTCTTCGTCAAATCGCTGTCTAATTAGTAGTTTAGAAAACGGTTTTACGGTATTTTGTTAAGAAAAGTGATAAAAAAAATCATGCATGTACCTTATTATCCATCTAAAATACGTATACAATTTTGTTCATATCATAGTTTCCGAAGCTTTGTATAATACCTTTGAGGCACGGCCAGGAAGGTATATGGGCAAACGAACTTATTAAAACGATAAGGTTGTCACATTCTCCAAATTAAGTAAAGGTAATGTTAAAAAAACTCTTAGAACCTATTATAATTATGTAAATTATCCATTATTTAGTTAGATACCCTTGCATAATAAGTACGTTAGTATACATTCTTGTATTTTTTTATTAAGGTGTCTCGATTTTTATTTTTAGCAAATTAAACATGTTAACCAGAAAACGGTTGCAAAAAGATCATTAACCTGCGATGTAGTTCGAAGTAATTTATAATGTAAAACTAAATCAAATAGAGTAAAGCAAGATTTATAGAGCAATTAATTTAGTCTTAACTCTCATTAAAAAGCTACTACTTATCTGTTCTTTTAAGGAGAAACATCTCACAAGAAACGGATGAAATTGGTTTCACATGCCAGCAGTGCGAGTTTGTATGGATTATTATTGGACATGTACCTACTAATTTATCCGTCTATGGAGAAGTATTCGCAAAAAAAGGTAATGTTAGTACCTTATAGCGATGAGCGCAAAGACCTTATTATTATTTATTAAAGATGTACGCAGTATCCATTTAGAAAATGCTAGTAACTCAATAGCATCCATCTTGCACCCAAAAACATATACTGAAGATAGTCGGTCCTATAGAACAGACAGATATGATACAACATAGATCCAGATATTTTATTTTATAGCTTGCGTAAATATCCGATTCGATTTCGAAAGTTGGGACACATGACACTTTTAAACATCGATTTGGAGGACAAAAGTTGTATTTTGAATTCCGTACCCAAAGGCCACACAGGAAAAGTACATCCGCTGCATGTCTGTTCATGTGTCTGTTGCATGATTCTAAAACACTTGAACCGTAATAGACAGATACTTGAATGTCCCACACAATATGTATGACCGCTAGAACAACAAACAATGAATGAAGATAAAATTAAGTTGAGAGTTAAAGTGTATGAAACTAGCTTTTTCGCCGTTTTTAGGGTTCCGTACCAAAAAGGTAGAAAAGGAACCCTTATAGGGTGTCTCTGTCTGTCTGTCCGACTATTAGAGCGCCATATCTCAAAAACTAGTTATTCTTTTTTTTGAAATTTGAAATATGTGTAAACATGGTGAGCCACATGTATTGCAAAAAAAATATTTCAAAAAACGATGAATATGAGGAGGGGCTAAAATCTTAAGTCTAGCTACTAGGTCAAATAGGGTATGATATGAATGTGCTTAGTGTGCACATTTACTGTGATAAAACTTGGTTTTATTAAGAAAAAAGGAAAAATAATCACCATTACTACTTATATATAATTATGTATAGTTTGTATCCCACCAAAAACATTCTGTAAAAAACTAGCCAAGTCTGACGTCGGACGGTGTCATGGAGCACTTGGTTTTGTAACCTTGTGTACTCTTCAACGGCCAAGTCACACAACATTAACTGTAATAATAATAAAATCGCAGTAAAGAACCTTAGACTAGGCACAACTTTGTCTAGATTTCATTACTTTTTAGAGATAAACAAGCAGCTCCATCGAGACTTGGCTAGTTTTTTACAGAATATTTTTGGTGGGATTTCACTTCTTTTTGTAGAAACGTGGGCATAACCCTTCGATTTTAGACATCACATGAAGCGGCCCACCAAGTTGAATAATTTTGTAAAAGGCGGTATGTCTATCTCTAATAGTTTGGTTGGGCTCTTGTGTTTTCTTATCAGGCTCACCAGGTACTTCAGATCTTCGATGATCCTAGTTTTATAGTCTTCCCTTTATGTGGCCATTAAACCCTAACTCTGTACCAAATTTCAGCTCTCTGAGTTTATAGGAAGTACTAGTTCTATTCTGATGATCATGAGTGAGTGAGTGAGTGAGTGAGTGTCATAAATACGAAACTTTGCTTTCGCTTAACTTCGGAACTAAATGACCTACAGACTTGAAATTTTGGATTTTAAGTATGTGATTATAGATTACTGGATGACGAATTTCTGCGTTCTGGTCTTATCCAGAGGTTCTCAAATAGAGGCCTGGAAATGCGGCGAAATGGTTCCAGTAAAGGATGGTACGGCAGTGATTGTTTCGCGCTCGACTTGTCGGGGGCACTGCCGTGCCCCCAGATACTATTAAATTTGAGTGTCTCGGCCTTTGACTTACTCGTATTTATTAATTTGTACATGTTTGATACCTGTATCTCGCACCTGTTATCTGGTAGAGAATGCCTTTACGGCATTCATTACACCATTTGTACTTTCTTGTATTGTTCAGAATAAATAAATAATATTCGTATGCCTAATTGTTGTAGCAAAAACTTGCCCTTAAGCTTGGCCAGTAACTAACAAAACATCCGCCTGTGCAAGCAGTCATAACATTTAGACCCTGAATGAAATAAAGCCTGACGGGTTCCTAGTCGAGAATGTTACAAGTTTATTTTACGTCGCAATAAAACTGAGCTCATGTAAAATACCCCAAAATAATGTCTTAATGGTAAAGGTTTAGAAACAGTCACGATAAGAAATGTAAATCCACACTAACATTGTATAAGCAGAGTACTGATTGGCATGTTTATGATGTTTTGGTCCATTACGAGGACCTTAGTCGTGAGCGGCGAGTGGGCATCGATGCTGCCCGACTCGCACACTCGCACTCGCCGCTTTGGTGCCTCAGAACTCCGTTATTTATAAACTAATTAAAAAAAATCTCTTTTGTTGAAAGGAGGTGCATCTAGGTTGGTCCCATATTATTTTAATGAAGATTTGATGGTGAAATCCGTGACGAATTAAAGGAACTATTCAACAAATGTAGTTTAACAAACTAAGAATTGCATTCAGAAAATGTAAATTGGTGAAGAGGAACTGATAAAGAAAACCACAGTAGGTCACTGGAATTCCTCAATGATAAGTGATTTACAGGCTACAAGATTCATTTCGATTAAAATAGCTAAGGTATTTCACATTAGGAAATTGAAATGGTCCTGATGGGATTACCATACCATACACCATAATAATTAACTTGATTATGGAGCCAGAAGGTAGGCACCGGATCTTCTTAATAATATAATGTAGGTATTCCAGTCATCTTTAAGTTTGTTTGAATTGTGACTAGATTATACTTTTAAGTAATTAAATAAATAAAGTTTTTAATAAAACATAAAAGCGACTCCAAAAAATGTAACACATGTTCAGTTCATGAGTTATAGCCTGTTGACAGAAAGACAGACTGACAAACAGACAGACAGGAAGACAGATAGACAGGCGGACAGACAGATAAACAGACAGACAGACAGACAGACGGACAGCGGAGTCTTAGTAATAGTCCCGTTTTACCCTTTTGTTGCGGAACCACAAATTCTTAAAACAGTATAAGTTTATGTCTATGTTAGTAACCAATGTAAAATGATTGAACACCGTGTACATTTTGCTTAGGAGTAGAGTTCTAACACTGGATATTCACAGATACGGCCGTTTGTAGCGTATATTTTGCACGGAATCCAAGTCGCACTTGGCCGATTTTTTACACTTAAACCGATGAACTTTAAATAGTTTATTCTGGAAATCATCCCTTCACAGGGAGAAATGCCAGTTCAGAATCATTTAAGTCCACGACTTTACAAAGGTGTGAGAGAGATGTCCCAAGAAGAGGGCACCACGATAATACCATACCAATACCAATCCTGAGCTACCCGCCTCTATCAGCTTCCAGTGATACTCACCAGATCGTCGGTCCACTTTGTAGGGGGCCTCCTACGCTGCGTCTTGCGGTTCGTGGTCGTCACTCAAGAACTTTTCCGTATCATTAGCATCAACGGCAGTTGATGCTATGAGTAACGTGTCTCGCCCACGTCACGTGCCATATAGTAGTGATATGACAATTCCTTGGACATCCGTCATTCGGCTGAGATCAGATCATTTATTCAGAATTTGTACTCTATTTTGTCTTGTTCGAATGTAAAATTTCATACGTTCCAACGTTCGCTATAATATAATGTACGAGCGACTTCATCCACGTAGAGATGCAGTTTATAACTTATTACTAGCTTCTGCCCGCGACTTCGTCCGCCTTAAATTCGTTTATCGCGAATAAAGGTATTTTCCGGGATAAAAAGTAGCCTATGTCCTTCCCCGGGACTCAAACTATCTCCATACCAAATTTCATCCAAATCGGATCAGCTGTTTAAGCGTGAAGGGGTAACAGACAGACAGACAGACAGACAGACAGACAGACCGACAGACACACTTTCGCATTTATAATATTAAGTATGGATCGTCTAAACAATAGTACTGGAAAGTTTCATTGAGATCCGTTCAGTAGTTTAGGCCCAAACTTTCACGTCTATAATAATATTAGGATTAGAATTCCTATGTGAGGTAAACATTCATCTGTTTTATTTAATCAAACAAATTACGTAACAATGAAATTAGGTAGGTACTAAAATTATTTGACGCAAGGTTTGACAGCTTCATTCCGATAATTGACACTCCGTAATTTAAATTAAATTGTATTGTATTGCTACTGATTCAGGTTGTAAGTGGCAACTAACGGACAGTGACGGGCACTGGGACATTTACCTCGCATTTCGGAGCATAGCTTTGATTTTAATAAAGTTTAAACTAAAGACAGATCTGTCTGTCTGTCTATCTGACTGTCCATCGTTGCACAGAACCTGAAACATTCATCAGAAACTTAATCCCGTTTGCTCACAGCATGTATAGGGTTCTTTCTTAGTTTCCAATTTTGATAACATTTGCGGTTATTCACGAAGTAAAACGAGTGGACAGGAGTGGACCTTGATACTGCCATTCACGCTCTAGGAAAGGACAGCGTTGGGTTCCACTGGTGTCTCATGACTACAGTCTATGGTTTTGACCGAAACATGTAGAGTAGTACCTACTCGGCGTTTATGACGTGAGTAACCGCTAACTTAATCTAAATACGACTGAGTCTCAAGGTAGTTGTCTACTTAAAACTCAAACCAATATTTATAAATTTGTAAAAAGGGTGTCTAATAACCTAGCGGTCTACCATTAACGTTAACATTCATTAAGACCAAGTTATCTTTACGACGCCCGGACACGAGCTTGAAGCCAATCTGTCTGGGGAGCGGTTTATTATGTCATTCAACCAGTTTCTATTTTATCAATCAAACTTGTCTATCGCTTATAAGGGCAGTGATGGTGACATTCAACTTGAGGTATGGATGGTTATTATATCAGAATATCAAGGAGAGTTGCATACATGTTCACCAATCACCAATCTCAAATGAGTACAAAAACGAATTGTGATTGTTACACTTCACTGCTTATCGTGTACTATATCGAAGTTTTAAATATAAATAACTACACGGCCGGTAGTACATCTTGATGTTCTATTGTAAGGTGCGTGGCATGTCAAAGAATAAATAGTACAAAATTGATCTTGATTTTAAAAGTAAGTCATAGACCCATAAGTATTGCAACTAAAGCAAAAAAATATTAAGACAGAAGCTTTCCAACCAGACCGAATCCAACCAAGTTTTTATGGCAATTGTTGGGTTATATCAAAGTGAGTGTACTTTCTAATCTCACTGAAAGCCGAAAGTGATATAGATCTTCTTTTACGTCGTTAACTCTTTGCAGATGTGGCAGCGGAACATTCCACTAGAATAACAATTTTGCCGCTCACGTGATACGTGAGGGCTTTGAGTATGGCCTTTATAGTTGCCTTATACGAGTAGTTGCCTTGTAGTTGTCTTTGACGACATGTTTGACTCAGTGGGTTGCACAACGGCCTTCGAAGCTGGCGGTCCCGGGTTCGAATCCCGGCCAGGCCAAGTGTTTGTGTGATGAGCACGAATGTTTGTTCCTGGGTCTTGGATGTTTTCTATGTATTTATGTATTGTAATTTATCTAAATATTATGTATATCGTCGCTTAGTACCCATAGTACAAGCTTTGCTTAATTTGGAACTAGGTCGATTTGTGTAAGATTTTCCCTGTATTATTTATTAAATTAGAGAATATATAAAGCCTTACAAAACAATGTCAATACAGAAATCTAATTATGAAATATTATCATACCAAAAAACGTTTAGAATCGCAAAGAATGAAGTCATTATCCCGATACGCGAAATTTTGGTGTTATAAACGATGAACTGTTCACCTGACACACTCCTTTACTCACACGTTTGATGCTCTCGTGCAAAGGGCAATTAATTGATTATTCATCTGTCCATCCGATCAGCGACTGGTGCCCTTGTTATGCAGGGTAGACGGAAAAGAACGACTATGCCTACCGACGACAGTTTGTCACAGCAGCTAAATGAGAATGAAATATTTTGAACGTTCGTAATAAAGTAAATGATTCAAATCAGCGTGGAACTAGTTCATTTAGCACTGGAGCGATGCCCTGTCGCTCGAACGCCCGCCGCATGCGTGTTTGCGAGGCGGTTAGCGGCTGCCCGCTAACACTCTCAGATCAACTCTTGCGCAGAGAGTGCTTTATGAACTTGTAATCCTTTAATGTTTTTTAGTAGAGCAAATACATTTTAAGAATTATTCTTTTAACTGCACCTCGAGCGGCTTTCATTGCCAACAAGGTAGATAAATATACTGAGATGTTTTTTACTGCAGCAATAATGGCAAAATTTATCCATTATGCGCCATTTGAACCGCGCCTCTAACGGCTCTGAGCCGAATAAGCAGTGGACTCGAGCCATAGAATTTTTCAGGCACTTCCATTTTATTTGTTTTTTTTTACAAGTTGCATAAACACTTTGGGACATATAGTACTTTTATGTCTTTGACAGAGATTTATCCCGTACACTCGGGATATACTATGCATTTGTTCACGTAAAAGAAGTTTCTTGGAAAGTAACTTATAAGCAATTAAGCCAAAAACTGTTTGGGGCTGAAGGAAAATTTTTATGCAGATTACATTTTTTTTTTTTCTCTTTATATAAGAGCTTTGTCACTGAGTGACTATGTCGCTCCATTGTTAAAAGGCGTTACAGTCGAACTACATCTAACTTATTCTATTAACAATAGCTCGTCGAACTAGCTTCAACAGTGCCGCGGCTGAGCCCGATAGAGGAGCAGCCAGAGCACTGTTGCAGCAACCAACTTCAAATAACCTATTACATTGATCGTTACATACCAGTTGTTGCCGGACAGCTTCGTTTCGGACACATTCCATTATGATGTGATATACATCTTCTGGCACATCGCATTCAGCACAGTTTGGGGAGGGAACTTTGCCCATCATAAATCCGAATTTGTTTAATGGAATATGTCCGGAGCGCAGTCTCATCATCAGAACTATATCGTTTCTGTTTAAACGACAATCAATCCAAGGAGTGATCATGGGTTCCGGTTGGATCGTCTTATACCAGATGCCTTTTTCTTTTGATCTCTCGTCAAAATATTCTTTCCAAATATTATGCGTATGCCGTTTGGCTAAACTAATACAATCTGAGTAAAATGGTAACACTCTAGTTATTTTTGAGTGGAACTTATTCTGGAAACAGCTTTTTCATTAGTTTTTGCCCAGTTGTAGCATGATGAAATGGTCAACAACACGATCAAAATAATGAATTAATTAATACATACTTACATGGAATCTCCCATGATATCGCGTTACAGAACCTTAAACAAGTTCATAATAACTGGACTCTCAAACACTAATATCAGAAATAAAACGCACAATTCGTAAAATTATCATAAATACCATGCACGGCTCAAAGACTGCCCGAAAAATCAAGTGGCAAATAAGCCAAGCTACCTTGATACTGTCGTAGAACTAATAGCAATAGTTTACGAGTATACTGTCTGTTTATCACCAATCTTTGTGCATAAACACGCAGTGCACAGCGCGTCACTGTGCGTAGCATCCCAACAATTATCGCGCCGCACCCAACGCACGGTGGCGCTAATACCAATTCTGATGCCGGATAAATAAATATCTAATATTATGTTATAACAGTGTAACAGATATAAACTGAAAAACCTAAGGGCCTATGATGGTAACATTTATCACGTGATAGATAACTGACAAAGCATTCGGCGTTTTTGACAAGTATGTGAGTGCGAGAGTGACATATACCTTCTCATTTATTTATTGTGTGATAAACTTAACCAGCATCCAGAAACTAAAAACGCAAATATTTTATCTGAGATGGCCATCCAAACTGCCCAAGAGTGGAGTAATTGCAAGACGATGATTTAAGCCCTGCAGCCTTTTGTAGAACCTGTCTTTGAACGGCTAGGCCTCCTTACCAGATTCAATAGGGAGTGCAAGCCCAGAAACGAAAGTGCCATCTGCGGCCAATTACCACGCGGCCAGTGCGCAAGGGACAAGGACTGTGGAGGTGGGTTGAACCGGTTCAATCCAAATTGGGTGTGGGACGGAGAGATAATATATCGCACATAGGAGAGCATAATAAACCACAGGCTAGTCACCCCCGTTCGCGGGGTGCTCTGCACCCTCGCAGAAGGTTACAGGATAGAGAAGAATAACAGTAGAAGAACAGAGGACAATGCGTTCTTGTTTCTTGGGCTTACAACTGTATCAAGATCGTAAGTAATGGAAATCTATGCTAGCCGTATATGCATGAGTCAAAATAAATTACAATTCATTTTATTGTTATAGAAATACAAAGGTCTAAGCATAGAAATGTTTAATTGCATTTTACAAAAATTAATACTAGGGAACATATTATGAAAGTCACAGAAATGCCTAATATAAAACTATGCTGGCAAGTGTAATCAAACCGTTACTCTCAAAATTGTCATAAGTTTTCAATGCAAATATTCAGTACAGTTGCGAGGTTTCACTTTTCCATCAACGTGAGATTGTGATAACAAAAGCTGCTCGTAACGTTATTTTTAAACTGAAAAATAACGTTAGGAGCAGCTTTTTTTCCTTAACTGTAAGACGTCACGCAAACCAACCTCCAAAGTTAGAAGCTAAACGTCCTGTTTCATAAAATAACATCCACTTTCGAAAGCCTAAAAGCCAACAATGGCTGTCTACGAACCCAATTTTAACGACAACTCAAACACGGCGACATGCCACACCGGCATGAGCGCTCATGATGCGTCCGCTAACCCTTTACGACAACAATCAATGCCACATAAACTTTTTAAAAGTGTTTACTCTCAGACAGTGACAGAGCGATCTATCTAGTCTGACGTTTACTGTCTGTTAAGACACCAAAAACAACTACAAACTTACCGCGTCTACAACTCTTAGTATCATAAACGTAGGGATATTTTTTCAATGTCTTTGATCACGTAAAAGCGTTGTGGATATGTAATGGTAACGATGTTTACAGTTAAGTCGTCATGCAGTCGCTAATCGAGTCCAAGTCGCGAGTTAGCGCCTCGCCCGGTGTCCGCAAATACACTCATTCATTGTCACTCTAGTTGAATGAGGGACAGTCCTGAAGGTTTTTAAATAGTTTTGGGGATTTTGACACCCAGTTGATTTATTTAGAAATAGACATTGCATTTGAACATTTTTATGCTGAAGTCTTTTATGTCATAGAGCAGATATAATGGTTAAGATTATCCCTCTTGATAAATGACGGATTAAACATTTTCGAAATGGTAGTTTTCCTCAACGGCGTTATAAAACAGGAAACAAAAGATATATAAATGTTATATTCTTCTATTTTGCATGCTGACCTCATTTACCACTTAAGCATTTACTGGGAAAATGAGTCTTCGTCCTTTTTGTTTCGTCCTTTCCTGTCTCAATAGATTAAAAAAAAGTAAGACCAGTATGTACTTTTTTTACTCATCATAACAAAACACTGAATTCAGTAAGTAGTGTGCCAATTATCTTCATACTAAGCACAGCCTGTATCATGGGATTTAGTATCAAAAATGGTACGGTTGAAACATATACATCCAAATCAGCTCGTTATATCATCTATACCACAAAAACTGTCAACATCAAAATTCAACGTACATTCAGTTAAGTATTCAACTTCATATATATCTTGTATTACATCGCAATGAAACCACGTCTTCACGATGACAATCACAATGTCGCAACACCTTCTTCAGTTAACGGGACATAAATCCGCCTCCGAGCCGACGACAGCTGACTTTATTACAACAACCCATTAGGATGACGTGCCAATTGTTGACACAGGGGTGTCACGCTGAAAATACGCCTTAAACCGCCTTCAGTTTGATACTGTCAAAACTAGACACGTGGGAATGGAACATGTTCCACTAGTTCAAAATATATTGGTCCGCCTGAAAACTGTCAAAAACGATGTCAAAGCGACCTATGGATAAGAATAGTTGATACGTGTCTAGTCTAGGGGTAGGGGTCTTCCTCGTTGTGTCTGACGACGGCGACGTTTACGTTTTCCGTTCATGAGCACGGATGTGGCTAATAATAAAAAAAAAAAAAAAACCGACTTCAAAATAAACTAAAAAGCCAACAATAATCTTTTATGTACGGTACGGATCACATTTGAATCACCTTTTGAAGTCGGTGCCATTCATTTATTACTATTAACAGAGATGGCACGCAAGAACCGCGGCGGCGAGCCTTTAGCTATTAGCTACCTATATATTTAGTTATAGTAATTCGTATTTTTGTTGACTACAGAACTTTACTTCAGGTTTAGCACCGACTTCAAAAGGTGATTCAAATGTGATCCGTACCGTACATAAGAGATTATTGTTGGCTTTTTAGGTTATTTTTAAAGACGGTTCTTTTTTTTATTTTATTTTTTTTATTTTTTGCCTTTTAGTGATGGATTTTAGTGATATAAAGTATTTTTTTGAGCCCAGAATGGGAAGATTGAGGAGGTATTGATTGTAAATAAAAATCGAAATGATAAGAATTGGCTAGGTCAAAATGGTTAAGTCCAGTAGCTTGCTGGTTAAAAAAGAATACGACTAACAGTCTCAACTGACCCATAATATTAAAAGAATTATCTCGCAACTATTGATCGTTAATAAGGACTTGTACCTTCCATCATCAGCGCAGCATCATTAAATGATGAAAAGCAGAGTTGTTATTGCCTATAATATTTGAGGGTTTCTCTCGATTTCCCTGGGATCCCATCATCAGATCCTGACTTGGTGATAAGGAGTCCACCTCAGAGACACACTATAAAGAATATGACTAACAGTCTTAACGTACGTTTCAACCTCTAATACATGTATTTTTTAAGAATTATCCTGTAACTCTTAACCGTTAAGGAGTTCTCTGGTTCTCCACTATCAGTTCCACTTTGCTACCCTGATCTTAACTAACTTCTGCCTCTAAGCAAAATATAATAAAGAATTATATTGCGATTAGTGAATAAAATAACACTGGTTGAGCCCTTATTAGTGACTGGTGGCTTGTGTCTTCATCATCAGTTTCTTTTTACCAAATGATGACATTCGAGTGTAAATGCTTGTTCTTCTTTAATAAACACCGAAATCGCAATAGGTGTGCCCATAATATTTGAGGAATTCATTCGATTCCTCATCGATCTTATCATCAGATCATCACCAAAATTTTATGGGACCAACTTAGAGATTCGTACTCTTAACCGAAAAAATAATTTTCCAAATCGACTCGCGATCCGCGAATTAAATAACGCTGGTAGAGCCCTCAGTGGTAACTGATGGCTGGTGTCTTCATCATTGGTTTTTCTCCACTAAATGGTGATTTTCAAATGAAAATGCTTAAATTACTGTAATATATACCGAAATCGCCATAGGTGTGCTCATAAAAATCGAGGAATTCCTTTGATTCCTCATGGATTCCGGCATCAGATCTTCACCAAAATTTTATGGGACCAATTTGGATACACTTACTTATGAACAGAAAAATAATTTTCCAAATCGCCGTGTAAATGACGGAGTTCTGAGGTAACAAACATAAAAAAAACAATAAAAAGAACATACAACCGAATTGATAACCTCCTCCTTTTTTTGAAGTCGCTTAAAAAAGTAAAAATGTATATATCCAATAAGTTTAGCATACAAACAGAGATTGGAGCCTCTTTTTTAAGTATTTATTATCTGTGCTAGAGGAACCGCTCTTCTTAGGAATACATTATATATAATTTATATTATTTAATCATTAGAAATTATAAATACATTATAGGTACTCGTAAGTATTTGAAATGAAAAACTAGACTTAAATAAAATTGCATTAGTAAACGATTTCGTACAAATATTTTTACGTTGGTATACTTGTGTATGTGTGAGCGTGTGTGTATGCGTGCAAATGTGTGCTCGGGTACGTGTGTTTCTGCTGTACTTGTATATTCTATATGAATAACGTTTTGTAGTAAATTCTCTGTGTCAATGTAAGTTTTTGATTTCAGCCTGCTACTTATCAAGTGTAATTTATAGTACGTAAGAAATAAATTAAAATGTGCATATTTTATTACATTATATAGCTTTGCAGATTTAATTACATACAGTCTACTTGCAAAAGTTGTATTTGTAGAGGTGTTCTGTATTACGTTATCTTTATTATATTAAGTAGTGTAATCTTAAAATTGCGGACATCTACACTAGTATAAAGTTGGAAAAATGAAATGTCTGTAGGTACATTGAGGATATTTTCAAATATTTGTGATTGTTATGGAATATTTGAAGGTCGCTGAATCGAAAGATATTTTATTTTATTTTTTGTATGTTTGTATGTGTCATTGTGGCTTCATCACGCCAAAACGGCTGAATTCTTTTCAACTATTTTTAGTACATGGGTAGCTGGGCGTCCATAGATGGTTATCGGATACTTTTTACCCCATTACGCTGAGGTACAAAAAGAGGGTTATGACTTTTTTCTCCTCCGCAAACGAAGTGGCAGGGCCCTAGTATACGAGTAGGTACCTATTATATTTTCTAAAGTTTTAAAAAGAGTTGAAATAGACACGGTGTTTTCTTTAGACCTAAGAAAACTATTAAGAATTTTTGTCATGTCCTTGAGTCCGTCCGTATATCGCATTTTACTCAAAAACATTATTACTTGTATTTGAATTGTTTTCCTATGTAAGCCACTGCGTAAATTTTGTAGTTCAATGACGAAAAAATATCTTTCTGTTAGGGCAATCCATACAAGGCAAGCTGATATTTCAGCACACATCGAAGTTGCACTAATTGTGTCCCGCCCCAGTGTAGTGGTAGCACCTTCCAAAAGGTAACGCTTAATACAGTAAATACTTGTATCTAAAAATATTATCGAAATAATTGTCACTATGTACCGTTTTTGAGTAATTGCCGAAAAACTGCGCTTCTCAACAAAGGAAGAAAGTGCCATGAAGATATGCCCTTTTGCTTGTGCACTGTGCTCTGTGTGATGTAAAAAATATATTGTTTTTGATCTATATTGTATCTTTTGTAGTAACGGCTGCGGGGCCCTACACTGAGCACGGTCTGACATGCTCTTCGTCGGTTTTTAGTGTTTTCTATTTGGAGTCGTAAATTATTTTTTCTATGGTGTCAATGCAATCAAAGAGGATAGTGCAGTTACGACATCTTCTGTGGCTCGTCCTTCTCTAAAACGGATTCAAATTGTGTGAAAATGTTAAATTTGTTAAGATCATTTATTACCTAAGTATCCACTTTTTTATTTCTACTTTCGTTTTTGTTTTTTTTCACTCTTAAAACTTTTTTAAGCTTTTCTGGAAAGATACATTTTTAAAACAGAGGTTAACTCATACTTATCACTCAATAATGGAGAGAATATTCCGCTTGCCACTTTTAAGAGCTTGGCTACCCTCCTTGGAGGTTAAAGGTGTATACGCAAGTAGGTTTGGGTCTAGTCTTCTGAAATTGATATACCATCAGAGGTCATACTATAGCAGCGCTGAAACCGTCACGCTGCGTTCGACGCCGACAAACATTTCGCGAATAAATATAGCTTATCTTAGAAGAATATTTACGGGCTAACTAAAGGACTATATGTAATTGGTATTCGAAAATGACACGGCGATTACGATCTATCGTGTTCTTGTCTCGTAATGAAATATTTGAATATGAAAACGAATCGAGCGATATTAATAGGCGACACGTGAGCATTAAGTTAAGTTCATACACGGATAAAGAACAAACTTAGACCACAAAAATACGTTCCCTCGCTAAGGCATATAGCAAAAATTTGAGTAACGTTCATTTTTAAATTTATATACGGTGTGTAGTTGGTGTAAGATGAAGTAGGGGGTAAAAAGGAGAACTTAATTTCAACGCCTTTAAGGAAATTTTTGGTATACTCATTCCTTTACTTCCATTTTACTCCAACGCAACTTACGCAAGAAATGTATTGTATATTCTGTATATTCACAAGCACATATAAATTTTGTGTATATATAGACACAATTAACCTACACATTACTGAAATTTCCATGGAAATGGTTTACTAATGTACAAGTTTTTCTAAAACATGCAGGTATATTTTCAGTAGATATGATTCTAAGTTACGATTTTTAGGCAAGGCGAAATGAAATAAGGGAGTAACTGCATTGAGGTGTACAAGTCAACTAACCAGATGTCTCATAAATAAAAATTGTAATTTATTCTACCCGCCTACCAATCAGCAAAACCCAAATGTATTAGTAAGACGTTAATTCGGCACTTGTTCATTAAAGCTTCCTTTCCGCGCTCGGGTGACTCTCGAGCCACATGGTGCTTTGAAGAATAATTAATTGACATACAACTTATCACAGTTAATTTATTCGTCTGGATAGACAGAGGTGTGTCGCCTATTTGGCAAAATTCCAACAGGCACGAGCATAGTCACAAAGCAATCATACACCTTCTGAATAAAGTTGAGTTTAGTTCAGTAATCGTGTAGTGAATTTTCTAGATTTGAAAATCTAGTCTAAACGTTGTCACAAAGTGAAACTTATATTGAAGCCAAAATAAATAAGTGAATGACGTATTTCTTAACAGTAATCTAAGCCAGTGCGTTTTGGGTAACTCGAATGGTAAATATTGGCAAGACAGCACGTAATTTGTTACTGGCGTCAGATGTGATAATGTGTCAATGTTTGGAGAAATATGTTCACACTACTTTTAGAGTATGATTTAACCTGCATCATATGCGCGCACGCAATGATTTAGTAACACCTACTTAAAATAGTGGACGCCAATCGCGATTTAGTTCCATAATAAAATACGAGTATTGTGCGTTATATTTGTAGTTTTCTGCATTTCATGAAGTTGAGCATCATGAGATTTAAATAAACAGTGTGATTGTTCTGAATTTTCCTTTTTCCGAAAACTATGAAGCGAAAGGATTTTTACCTATGTCACTTACTCTCAAATTTTCAACCACATCCATTACTTTCCCGCTAGGTATATGTATAGTTTTCACGACATTTCGTAGTCGATCAGTTAATACTATACTGGACGTAGGCCATCACTAAGGATCTCCAAAACGATTGGTCATACGGTGCCCTAATTAAACGGGAAATGTCGGAAAATGACGAATGCAATTTTCGATATGCGACATGAGTGCAATTGACAGATGCTTTACCATGTATCTATCGCACGATAAAAGCAACCATCAGAGGGCAACCGATAAAACATTTTAATACAAACGCTTTGTACATCAATGATCGAACCCTCATGTCCCAGTCTAATATAGAAAAGGCAATGGCAACTACCGAACAGACTCGGGCGCATCATTGCCAGAGTCGCATTAGCTGAATCAATCGGCGCGAGTGGCGGCTGAATGCATGCGTAGTGACACCTGGGGACGGGAGCAGGCGATGCCTGATGTTGGTTGTTACTAAGTTCGAAGACGACTAAAACGCCAGTAACACTTAACATACATCAAAAAACCAGCCAAAGGCATGTCGGAACATGCTCAGTGTAGGGTTCTGTTAACACAAAAAAAAACACTACGGATTAAAAAAAATATAGGATATGAAATAGCGCACTAGCAAAAAAGCGTATCTCAACGGCACTTCCGTTCTTTTGCTGAGAAGTGCAGTTTTTTGGTTCAGCCATAGGACGTCCACTGCTGGACACAAGCCTCTCAATAGATTTCCACATTGGCCGGATAGAGGCGACACGCATCCAGCGAGCCCCTGCAACCCTAATCAGGTCGTTGGACCACCTTGCGGGTGACCTTCTCACGCTACGCTTGCTGGTACGCTGTCTCCACTCGTGAACCTTTCTGCCCCAACGGCCATCGGTTCTTCGAACTATGTGCCCTGCCCATTGCCACTTCAGTTTGCTTACCCTGTTTGCTATGTCAGTGACCTTGATTCGTCTACGGATCTCCTAATTTCTGATTCGATCTCGTACAGGAATCCCGACCATGTAGCCCTTTCCATAGCTCGCTGAGTGACTCTGAGCTTCCTTAAGAGGTCACAGACTACGTCTCGGCTCCGTAGGTCATCACCTGTAATACGCACTAGTTGAAGACTTTAATCTTCAAGCACTGAGGTATCCTGGACGAAAAGACACTTCGTAGTTTTCCAAATGCTGCCCATCCGAGTTGGATCTGTCGATTGATCTCTTTCTCGAAGTTAGACCTGCCTAACTGGATTGTTTGTCCCAGATAGTCGTATTTTGTCAACAACTTCGAGGACCGAGTTACCAAACAATACTGGGGTGGGCAATACATACACATTCGACATGATCTTCGTCTTATCCATGTTCATCTTAAGGCCCACCAGTTGGGATACTCTGTTGAGGTTTTTGAGCATCATACCGAGATTCTCCAGCGTTTCTGATATGACCACGATATCGTCGGCAAACCGAAGGTGCGTGGTGTACTCGCCATTAATGCTGATGCCGAATCCTTGCCACTCCAAGAGCTTGAAGGTGTCTTCCATTGCGTTGTTGAAGAGCTTCGGAGATATTACATCTCCTTGTCTCACACCTCTCTGCAACGGGATCGCCTCCGTAATCTTGTCTTGTACTTGGACCGACATACTGGCGTTGTTGTATACACTCCTCAGCACCTTGATATACCCGTAGTCAATCCGGCATCGCTGGAGCGACTGCAATACTGCCAATGTCTCGACGGAATCAAAGGCCTTCTCATGGTCCACAAACGCCAAGCAAAGTGGCAGATTATACTGTGTTTCTATATAACCTGCCGCAACGTGTGTATGTGGTCTATGGTACTGAAGCCTTTTCGGAACCCGGCTTGTTCGGGAGGCTGGAATTTATCAAACCTGGTTGAGAGACAATTCGTGATGACTCTGGAAAACAGCTTGTAGACATGGCTTAGAAGCGAAATGGGTCTATAATTCTTGAGTAGCGTTTTATCACCTTTCTTGAAAAATAGCACCGCCACACTCCCGTTCCATATCTCCGGCGTGATGCCCTCGAGCAATACGGTATTGAAACATTGATATTGGCTGAAATTATTGTAGAAATATATTTTATTATTATTTAACTATCAAACTAAGTAGCGGATTATACAAGACACCTATCCCCGAAATTTCATAAATATATATATAGTTTGAGTAAAATGCCTGCGACATACGGAGGGGCATGACAAAAGTACTCATTATAAAAAATATTGATGTATAAAGTTTGGACACCATTACAATTTTTTTTTCTCTTATGTGTATCATGAAATGGTGTCCGGGGAAACATGCTCTGACTAATTAAGCTATAAGGTGTGTTACGTGGTTGTTGCATAGCACACAGCGGAGAATTCTGGTCTTCACAAGGTAGTTACTACGATTATGATGTAGTACAACACTATCAGCATGTCCTTAGCCGTTATTGATGCCAATGCGGCGGAATTTTGTAGCGGTTTAAGACACTTTGTCGCAAGCTGAGCTCCAAATACCGAAAACCTCTAGCAAAAGGAATTCAGAACCCCTTTTTGGGACACGAATTCCAACATTCCAACTGCGTTACACGGCACGACTATATCGGTGTATCGATAAACAGAGGTTACCGAAATTGCTGTGTTAGGTAAGCCGCTATACTTGTGTTTTGCAGTGTTGTGGTCATAATTTACAAGAATCTCGACTTTTACTGTTGTTGCTTTTTAATGTAGTTGTAAACTGAAGGTACCCTAGTTGTTTGTGTTAATTAACTCTTCATGGAAGTGGTGAATCAGAGCACGTTTCTGCTGAATCTAAGTGCAGATGTACTGGAACTACCGTCAACATAGTGTTTTTTTTAAGATCAAATCAAATCAAATGAAATTAAAATATACTTTATTCAAGTAGGCCTAGTTACAAGCACTTTCGAAATGTCAGTTACATGAGAGTGAATGTTTGCTGGGAGAAATACAATATGATCCAACATTTGCTGCAAGGATTAGGGAAACCCAGAAAAACCTAATTAGATCATTTAACTTAAGTGTAATATTATTGATAAAATCATCAATTTTAAAATTAAAATAATCAATAAGATAAATCCCAAAAATATTGTCAATAAAAAATAAATAATCTAGAATGTGCCTAGATCTGTTTGAATTAATTTTTTTTTTAAACGACTCTCTTTTTGAACAATAACAATCACATTGGTTCAAGTCTTATGGAACATACAATAGCAGAATATTAACAAATAATAGCAGTATAAAATAGTCCAGTATACTGAACGGGCGAGCCTGTCTTCTACTTCGGCAACTATTTTTTTCTGATTCTAATGCATGGCGAATAATATTTTTTTTTTTAGAAATAAGTAGACTATATAGTTTACTTTTTTCTAAAAAAATGATCTATACTAAAATATACATATGCCACGCGAACAAAGCCGCAGGGAAAACCTAGAAAAACACACAGCAAAAAGATCAGCTGTAAGTAAACAGCTGTTTAATTACCGGTCTTGCATAAATCGGCAGTAAAATCGGAATCACTCGGCCTGTAGGTGAGTGTCGATTACCCGCCGGCGCGCCGATAGAGCAGCGCCAGACCTGCTGACGGATCCACTGTTTACTCGACAAGAGTTCATTGTCAGAACGCCACAATAAACACTACATACAAAACTCTCTAAGACCCCACGCAAGCCAATCCAATCTCAACACTATACCAACCAATTTAAAAGGCGCACATTTAATCCGAAAACAAAGAGTGTTTTGTGATTTTTAAATTAGCCGGTTTTATTTAGACGTGTCAGTAGATTCTCCGAGAACTGGGTCTGCGGTGATCGATTACGTGAAATATTAAGTAATGATTTTATAGTCTGCGTTTTTGCTTAATTGTTATAATTTATTTGGGTGATGTGCGTAATTTCTATGCGGATCGCGCGTAAAAGTCTCGTTTAAACATTATCGACTAATATTTTGACAGTTTTATGGTAAATTAACAATATTAACTAAAATTATATTGACATACAAATAGGTTGAATTGAAAACCTTCTTTTTGAAGTCGGTTTCATAACGCTACGTACTTCTGATTTACAACATTAGATCTATTAACTTTGGCTTTTCAGTCTTATACTTAAAAATACACAAGAATTAATTTTTGAACAGACTTTTAAATTGATTACAAGACAACTTTCATTAGGTGCACACTACCTTATTCTTGCACCGAAAAAGCAAGCGTGCAAGTATCAAGTAGAGTATCATAAACTCTAATTAATCGTTTCCATTGAGGGGACCCGCACCTATGGCACTCTGTCACGGTACACCATAGTCCTGAAAATGATGTCTTAACACTTATTAAGAAACAAATTATTTTCGCAGGGCATCAGGGAGCGCCGTGATTCTGGACCCCCGCATGGTGTGTAAGAGGAATCGGCGCGCTCGCGGCCGCCTCGCGCACATCTGCCGAAACGAGACCGGGCTGCTGAAGGAGATCATGCGTGGCGTGACCCTCGGTGCCACCGAGTGTTCGTACCAGTTCCGGAACAGACGGTGGAACTGCACCACGCAGCGGCGCAGCATGCGGAAGATACTCATGAGAGGTATGGCTATAAAATCCTAAATCCTTGAGAAGAGGAAGTAGTTGCACTTAGTCGCCAATATTACACACGTTCACTGGAATGAGAACAGATACTTAAGGAAGACTTCGACACGACATGTGAAAGATACTCATCAGAGGTATAGTCTCAAAAATTTTGCACCCTTCTTTTAAAACGGAAAACCCTCATGTATTATAAGATGATGTACCTACTCAGTTTGCAATATATATTATAGGTGCACTCACAAATCTCATCTTATAAAATAAGAGCAGAAACTGAAACATTACCTAGTGGCAGAAATGCATCATGTAGCAGCCGCAGCTTTCGTAATAATAACATGATTGTGTCCAGAACAGCAACGCTCTCAATCGGTCGAGCATTCACCAGCGTGATTCTGATCTTAAAGTGAACATCCCCTGAATGAAGCGTGACTCTAGGAGCCACCAAATGCGTATAGCAGTTCCGGGATAGACGGTGGAACTGGACCAAGCAGTGGCGCAGCATGCTGAAAATACTCTGCTAGATATATATGGTTGTCAAAACAGCACCCTTCTCAAACAGTCGAGCATTCATCAGCATGATTCTAATCTCACATCGCAGTTCTATCGGAACGTGACCGGACTGCTAAAGGAGATCATATGTGGACTTTCGCATTTATTGAGTACGCGCACCAGTACTGGAACGGGAAGTGGAACTGCGCCACGCAACGGCGCAACATGCAATAAATAAATACTTATCAGAAGGTTTGGCTAAAGAATCCTATAGTAGCAAAATACCATATATCAGTGTAATTATATGACCTTGTACTTGGTGTCCAATATAACCATATCTACTGAACGAGACCGGTCCCTAGATACCTCGAGATGGACCTGCACCATGCTAGGCACAGCATGATTCGAATGAGAGGCTGCCCTTTTGCTAGTTCGGGCTGCTGAACGTATCAATGCGTGAAGCGTCAATTGTGCACTTCGGCGAAAATATTCACAAGAGGTTCCTAGCCAAGATGCGTCGCCGTCCTGGCACTAATCTAGTGAATAACATCGAACTACCTAAAACAATGAACAAGGTGCTGGTGCAGGTGCACTCTTAATATTTTCCATTCAAAAGTGTTATTTTAGCAATGTTTACAGTACAATCTTTAGGTGATGACTCCTAAAGATTGTTACAGTTCAATCTTTAGGTGGTGACTCCTAAAGATTGTTACAGTACAATCTTTGGGTGGTGACTCCTAAAGATTGTTACAGTACAATCTTTAGGTGGTGACTCCTAAAGATTGTTACAGTACAATCTTTAGGTGGTGACTCCTAAAGATTGTTACAGTACAATCTTTGGGTGGTGACTCCTAAAGATTGTTACAGTACAATCTTTAGGTGGTGACTCCTAAAGATTGTTACAGTACAATCTTTGGGTGGTGACTCCTAAAGATTGTTACAGTACAATCTTTAGGTGGTGACTCCTAAAGATTGTTACAGTACAATCTTTGGGTGGTGACTCCTAAAGATTGTTACAGTACAATCTTTAGGTGGTGACTCCTAAAGATTGTTACAGTACAATCTTTGGGTGGTGACTCCTAAAGATTGTTACAGTACAATCTTTAGGTGGTGACTCCTAAAGATTGTACTGTAAACATTGCTAAAATGTCAATTTTCGTTAAATCTGCAATTACTTAGACTCGTCGTACGGTACAATCCTGAGGTGTAAAATGCGATAGGAACGACGCGCAGCAGACGATATAAGTGTATAAAATGGGTTGAAGGTTAAAAAAATAGTAAACAATGAATTCATTTCTGGACAACTAATTTTAGCTTTTAATTTTCTTCTAAACGTAAACTCCTATTCAATATAACAATAAAAAGAGACATTCGTTAAGAACACGATTCCCAGTCTATAAAATCCACATTTTAACACTTCGCATATCCTCGAATCGTACCCAAACTTTACAGATTAAGCCAATAATCTTTATTGACAAATCAATAAACCTTTGCATTGCCACAAAACACGGGTACATTTGCAGGATTATCTTTTAGAGTTGCGAACTCGAATTTATAACGTCGTATATATTAATCTGGTGATTCAAGCGACATGTTATTGATTCGAAAATTCTATTTACGACCAATCAACACAAAAGCTCAACAATCAATAGATTTAAAGGAATGACTTCGATGAGTTCATCAGTATTTAAGATATTGTAAATGCGACCGAAGGTCTGCTACCTGCTGTTTATTAATCGACTAATGCGTGCGCCGGCGACGATGCCTGCGGTCGACCGTTTTGTATTAATATACTTAGATTGATTTTTTTGTTCAAATAGTCTTAATTTTTACGAAACATTCTGCTACAATTATAACGTTAAATTTGAGAGCAGGCCACTAACCTATTGTCAAACGCATACTATACTATCACTATAACCGACTAGATATAATATCGCTATGAACATGATATGACAATCTTGGCATGACTACCTTTTTTATACATATGTCATTAAGCAACTCTCATTCAAAACCACGCTTAACAGTAATAAAAAGTGATATAAATTTAATAAGATCGAGCAAAACGTATACACGGACGAACTTTTTTGATTTTTTATGAATAGTGAGGGGCAAATAATGCAAAACGTGTTAAACGCAGCGATGGATATCGGGGCCTAATTCGATTAGCCTAAAAGATTTGGCTTTTATGCGACTGCTCGTTTATCTAAGAGTACCCTCATAGTGATGTAGTTATCTGTATCATATCGATAATAGCTGCAGTTAATGTAATAGACGTAAACTTTTATTACATTAACTGCATCTATTACTAATGTTTGGGCGTTTTATCTATATTCTTAATATTATTATATTACGAAATAAATAACTTCCTTTTTAATGGTAGGAACTTAATGGTGTCGTCAACGAAATATTACATTTTAGCCTCTGGTTTCTGTGTAATTTCATAATGGAATCTTACAATACTCTGGTTAAGTGTAAGTCAAATGAGGTGGTCAGTCAGAATTTAATGGATAGCATCCCTATTTCTAGTAATCACTAGATTTAGTTATATAAAGCATAACCTTATCTACAGTACTTATCGTAGTTACTATCAGATTATAATTTACTACGATGGTTTTGTGACTAATGAAGCATATGCCACGTATAAAAATAAAAGTTTGCGTTATCGATATCGATAGGTGCACAAAGAGAGCACATCTATATCGCCCCGACCATTAGTCCTCCAACGTGCATTCATTTGGATTCATTAGCGTAAATTAAGTGGTATTTGTCAAAATTTCGTCGCACACAAAATATTTATAAACCCCGCCACCCGAGCTTTTAGGATCGCAATAAAGTTATCTGAGATCGTGCCCACACCTTTTTGGGGCATTTTTTTAAACAGCATTTGTCAAAATGCGACATTTTAGTTCAATAATGATTTTCGTAAAAAAAATAATGCCACGGTAGACAAATTAACCCTCTTTTCTTACATTTTCTTTAATTAAAAAGCGTCTAAAATAAATCTTTTAGTAAAAAAAATCATGGTGATTGGAACTTAGCAAAATTATACAATTTTACATCTTCTCTGAGCAGCGTTTGGCTCAGAACCTTCCAAGCTGCCGTTGTAAATACTGTTGTCGTACATGTGTAAGGCATATTTCTCGTTCTGTATATCTAAACGTCACCTGGCGATGCATATTTTTGTGGACCTCAGCGCATGGTACCTTCCTTTACCAAATTTCCTTGAAAACTTCAGGAAAAATCAAGAGTAAGTGACAAAAACTCATGAGCTCTACACGCTACGCTTACCAGATTAATACATTTCTCGATACTGCAAAGCATGACTCGACTACAAACAGAAGGAGATGATGTTCATCATTAACATTTATATTATTCGCAATAAACCCAACCTAAAGTAGCGTTGGTTATTTTTTATGGATTTGTATCTATTCATATGTTTGCATCTAGATGCTACGGTTTTGATCCCGGGCTCACCTAGCTTTTTTTTTATTTATTTGTATCTATTCATATGAATGCATCTAGATGCTACGGTTTTGATCCCGGGCTGACCTACCTTTTTTATTTATTGGTATCTATTCATTTGTATGCATCTAGATGCTACGGTTTTGATCCCGGACTGACCTACCTTTTTTATTCATTGGTATCTATTTATTTGTATGCATCTATATGCTACGGTTTTGATCTAGGTCTGGCCCAGCCTTTTTTTAGGGATTTGTATCTATTTAAATGTATGCATTTATGTGCTACGGTTTTGATCCCGGGCTGACCTACCTTTTTTATTTATTGGTATCTATTCATTTGTATGCATCTATATGCTACGGTTTTGATCTAGGTCTGGCCCAGCCTTTTTTTAGGGATTTGTATCTATTTAAATGTATTCATTTATGTGCTACGGTTTTGATACCGGGCTGACCTAGCTTTTTTATTTATTTGTATCTATTTATATGTATGCATCTAGATGCTACGGTTTTGATCCCGGGCTGATCCAGCCTTTTTTTACGGATTTATATCTATTCAAATATATGCATCTAGGTGCTACGGTTTAAATCCCGGGCTGACCCAGCCTTTTTTCATTTATTTGTATCTATTTATATGTATGCATCTAGATGCTACGATTTTGATCCAGGTCCGACCTCACCTTTTTTTATTGTTGTTCAACCGACTTCATCTATCACCAGCTAATTTTGATTTGTGTGTATTTACTTCGACTAAGAAAATAGCGGAATTTAACACTTTTTTTATGTTGGCGCAATTTCATGGGTTTACAATTTTAAAAAAAGTTTCTTTGTTATTAATTAGTCTGTAACTTATTATTTTATTGTTTAGTTTTAGTTTATAGTATATTATATACATAAGTTTTCACTGTTTATTAAAGAAGCCCTAAGACCCTTAGGTCTTATACCTATAAGTACCGGCCTCTCGGCTTATGGACCAAACTTCGAGCGATTAAGCTTAAAATAAATATATATATATATTTAAATAGCAGCAATAAGTGAGCCAAAGTGTTTACGACTCTCAAACACATGATTATAAATGTCAGTATGTTTTTATGAGTTCGTTAGGAATTGACAGCCATTTTGCTAATGTAAAATACATTAATTTGATATTTTATCGCCAACCGTGATAGCTTAATTTGGTGATTTTGTTTCTCATTTAATTTGCGTCCTGGTAATTCTTATCCATTACAATCTGATTTATAGAGTGATACTGGCTAAGATATATTGAGGTAAATATAAATCCTTTTGCTACTCTTAGTGATACATATGGGTTTGTTAGAGGTACAAGAAAGGGTCTGTGATGATATCGGGATATATTTATGAAGTAAATATTGTAAGTGGTGAAAGCACCAATTATGATTGTGAGGCGTATTTAGAATAAATTATCATTATTATTTTAAAAGATTCTGTTTCATAAATGGTCAAAATTGTATGTAAAGATGTGTACGTTAGGTATAATACAGACTTGACTTGTGCTCAGCCGCCGCCCACGATTTTTCCACGCTACCGCTGACGATGAATTTGACTGGCGTACAATCGGCACGCCATTAATTAATATTAAAGTTTTGATTACCGATATAGATCTTATAATTAAATACTTAAATAATCGACAATAGATGAACTATTTTAACATTCCCGACTTTAAAATGCTTTGTTCACTGGGTTATTGAAGGACCATAGACTGACAAGAGAATAGTTTACAGGAACTCCATTCTGAAGCCAGCAAGATCCATCTTTATTCCTTAGACTGGATACCAGATTTATAAAGTTCTTCAGAGCATTATCCAATATACCTTGACCCAAGGTGAAGGACTATGTTGCTGTACTGAGCACATCCACAGTATTTTGCAGTAAGTAGCAGCAATCCAATGATGAATTAGATAGGTACGCGAATGGATAACACTATGTCGGAAGTTTTACTGCTGATGTTGTATACGCTTTTGCTTCTCAATTTAATCTAGGAACTATTTGTTTGAGACATGTGGCATAATCTTGAAGAGCAAAGGCGAAATCGCAATATGATGACGAGTTGGATTTGTCTTTTTTCGTTGGGTTTTCGGGAGGCGCGTAGACCAGAATGATGTAACTTTATTAGGCAGTAAAAGCGTTAAAACCGGTATTATTTAAGGTCCACGTATATGTCCCAAACGCAATACACACGTGTTAACGTTACCGCTATTTTTCAGAAGGTGGTGTTGGGAAGAGAGCGAGTGTGAGTACGGTCTTATCCTCCTCAACAGGTATTTGATGATCGAAAAATATGTGATATTTCCTATGGAAAATTAATGAGCCACACGGTCGTGTGGATCAAGTTTTTGCAGAGCGTAAACAGGAAGTTTGGATGAAATACAAAATTTTAAACGATACCTATAACTCTTATGAAAACGATTGACTGATTAAGTTCCGTAACAAAATGGTAAAAAATAACCCTCATGGTGAGACTCTGTCCGTCTGTCTCTGTCTGTCTGTCTGTCTGTCTGACCATTACAGCGCTGTATCTTAGGAACTGCCTATGCTATACATTTAAAATTTGGAATCGTTACAAAGATGGCTAGCTCAAGTACATATATCATTAGGTACAGAAAATTATAACATGAAAAATCTAAAAAAAATATTTTAATTTCCTATGATAAATTTCCCATGACATCCTTCTTGCCCTTCTCAAGCATTTGAGTGTGTCTTTGTCTGCCTTGGATTGGTTTTCTACCTATCTTCGCGGACGCTGGCAGGCGGTCCGGGTGGATCGGTCGTTGTCTGACTGGTGTGACTTAGCCACCGGTGTACCACAAGGAGGGAGGTCTCTCTCCACTTCTATTTTCTACTTTTGTTAACTTCATCACCCCCGACTTTCAATGTTCCTACAATCTGTATGCTGACGATGTACAGCTTTACGACCAGTGCAAAGTGACTGATATTACTGCTACCATTGACTAGTTAAACCTGGACCTCTTACACATCCAAGAATGGTCTGAAAAATTCGGCTTATTTGCAAACCCATCAAAGTGTCAGGCTATTGTCATTGGTCGCTCTCGCCAGCTAGCTAAACTCAACCTTAACTCTCTCGCACCTGTGACTTTCAACGGCACACCTATTTCATTGACTTCTAGTGTTAAGGACTTAGGTGTTTACTTGGATAGCACGCTGAGCTGGAAGGTGCAGGTTGCCGAAATTAGCTGGAAGTTAATTTGATCGCTCCAAGCTCTTAACAAATTGAAGCATTTCTTGCCCATTAAAACTAAGGTCTTGTTGATAAATACCCTAATCCTACCCATAATTGATTATGTTGATGTGTTTTATCCGGACTTAAACGAAGATCTTCTTGATAAGTTGGATCGGCTTCTCAATAATTGTATTCGTTTCATTTTCTGCCTCCGCTCCGTAAATAATATGATCATATATCTGCTTTCCGCGCTCAGCTTGGTTGGTTTCCGATTCGTCAGCGACGTAACATTCGAATGCTTTGCTTTCTCTTTTCAATTTTTAACGATCCACAATCTCCAGAATATCTCAAAACTTTCTTCAGCTACATTGAATCCACTCGTAACCATCATTTTCGCTCTTCCGGCAATCTCGCCCTTTCTATCCCACTACACCGAACTGGCTTCATATCCATTCTTTCTCCATTCAGGTTGCCCGCCTCTGGAACGGTCTTCCTCTTAAAATCAAACAGGCCCCGAATAAGTTTGCATTCAAAAAGTCCGTGAGTAACTTCTTATATATATTTACTAGCTTCTGCCCGCGACTTCGTCCGCCTTAAATTCGTTTATCGCGGATAAGGGTATTTTTCCGGGATAAAAAGTAGCCTATGTCCTTCCTCGGGACTCAAACTATCTCCATACCAAATTTCATCAAAATCGGTTCAGCGGTTTAAGCGTGAAGAGGTAACAGACAGACAGACAGACAGAAAGACAGACAGACAGACAGACAGACAGACAGACTGACAGATAGACAGAAAGACAGACAGACAGACAGACAGACAGACAGACAGACAGACAGACAGACAGACAGATAGAGAGACACACTTTCGCATTTATAATATTAGTATGGATTATATTTGTATATGTATTATATATATTTTGTTATTCATGTATTTAAAGTATATAAATATGTGTTTTTGTAATTATGCAGGCCTCAGCACCGCCTTAAATTTTTCTACTTTGCCCTAAGGTTGACTGGTAGAGAATGTCATATGGCATTAAGTTCGCCTTTTGTACAATAAGTTTTCTTTTGTGCAATAAAGATTAAATAAATAAAATAAAATAAATCGCCATAATAATTGCTTAGTTTTGAATAACATTGCTTGATAATTGATAATTTTGTGGGCAAGATTTTTAATGTCAGCATAGGGTTTTTCTATTAGTTTCTTTTTCGTGCTTTGACGAATATGAACTTGGCTAATATTTAAGTTCACAAAGCGTAGTGTTTCAAGGAAGGTATCTATCTTCTAAGATTCTTTCGTTTAGTTCCGATCAGGTAATATGCCCTTGACAAATTCATACGTAGGCAGGAATAATTAAACTATACAATTTGGCTATGAAACCCAAATTAACATAAACTTGTAAAGAGGTTTCTTGACAATATATATTAACCTTTTCGCTAAAGCCGTTTCTCTATCAGTGGCTTGGAATCCTATAAAACGATATTTGAACAAAAAATATCGGTTTACCTCGATTAATATACTGTCTGTACACGACGTGGGCTGTCAATAGCGGAGTACCGTCAACAAATTAGGTTAAAAGGCCATAAATTGATGGCCAACGTTGGGTGGCACCAACCTACAGACCTGAATTAGTCCCCGATTTTTTATCATAAGGTGACAAGAAAAAATATTTGGTACAGGGTGTAACTATTTCACTACACCAATGCCAGTTCATAAATACGTTTTGCGTATCCAACTCTTTCATCGATGATACGACATTTTTTTTCTGTTATGAGCTATGTTGTGTATGCTTCATATAATAAAAGATTTCTCTGGGTGGTTAATTACGTTATTTGGGCAGCAGATTTCGTATAGAAACTATTCTTTATCTATTGAAATCGAACTTATTTACTAAAGGCACTACTTACTAAAACCCATATCTAACTGTGTGCCTCAGCGTCAGTTAGGTGATACAACAAGTTGGTACTACGAACAAGTAGAACTATTTGGTTAAAATGCCAGTCAGGTATTATATTAAGTCTTAATTTATCCAGATACGTATACTCGATTTTTAAAAATCCTTTTAAGCAATTACCTTTTGGAAATTTATTTCTCAATAAGAAAGAAACAAAAATTTATGTTTTATGTTAACATCTCAGAAGTAAAATGTAAACATTCCAAAACTCATGTCGAAAGAGTTTAAGAGTTGTCAAGTAAGTGTCAACATCATTCTTTACGATCGCTATGTTTTGCATTTTTATTTTGTACATAAAATTATAGCGTTCAGTATCGCCCTGTAGCTCCAAGAAAAAATAATCATCTTTAATTGGTCCCTTTCATTAGTAAGGCCCCGCATTCCTTCGCCTTCGTCGTTTTTTCGGTGTCAAATTTTTATCAATGAAAAAAGGATTTCAGTCTTATTTAAATAACGTTATCGAATAAGATTTACCATTACAATACAGTTGAACAATTTAATCTTTAGTACCTCGTTTAAACGCACATCACAAGAATACCTCAAGAGGAATGATTGCGCTCATTTAAATGGCTGCCTACGCAGTAATTAAAAGTATGATTCCTAAAGCTTAATTGGAAACGTACAAAACTAAAGGCAATAGAATATCTTTAAATTATCGTGACTCCAGTTATAAAGTGCGTCTTAACATTAAATTCAATAAAATTCAATCAAAACAAAACTTGAACTGTAAGAGGTCGGGATCGAGCCGGTATCGAATCGTAAATACCTCGACACCTTATCTCCTAGACTCGACGCCGGGGCCAATTTCCATTTAAACAAAACAGCCTAATTAAGCTATAAACAAACCCACAAACACGGGCTCCCAAATACTGGCGGCTATGATCTCGAGCCATTAAGTGTGGACAGTCGGTAAGGAGTCCGCGGCCCATAAAGATTACCTCGCGATAGCGCGACTACTGGCAGGGGACCTCACATGCCGCGACCCCCGCATTATACCCACCGATGCCTTCATATCGACAAAAAACTCGGCGATAAATTTGGCGCCCCCAACACGTAAATGTTCTTAATTATAGTGTAATATCCGGGCGCATTTCTTATATCTAATCTCCTCACTCTTATGGTCGCTGTCCCATATTGGTCCTCCCGATCCGTATAATGATAGTCATTTTTCTCGATATCGATTATATTGCGGCGGATAAGTACAGCACTTCATCGTAATTATCGTAAAGAATCAGAACGGCTGATCCCGTCCTGTGCTCATGTGTTTGGACCCTTCAAACGCGTCTGACAAACGATTGCGAAACGCCAAATAAAGGCTGACTACATATTTATAAGTGCTCGATATAGCGAATGTCAGCTCGTTGAATCATGGTGGAATAAACAATACCCCAGTGAGTTATTTGAAAGTCAAACATCAGGCTCGCGAGGAGTAATCGACGTCTCAAGCACAAAATTGTCGGTTTAAGTTATATCCCGCCGTCGATACCAGTAGAAATCTTTAGTAGCCCGTACGCAGTTTTGGCTATCTCGCTCGGACGCTGGACCGCCGAGATAGGTGAGCATTTTTCACTCGAAGTCGAGTGCCAGGTTACTACGCATTTAGTTTTTTTGGTCTCCGCGGACAGGTCGTCTGTCTGTCACGGGTGACAGGAGCGCGCGAAACCCCCGCAATTTTCACTCGTCACCGTCCACTCGTTGCCAAATTAAAGGAAATACCCCACTGCTGAAATGCGTACTGAGAGCGCCGCGATATTTTTTTCAGAATTGCGACTTTTAAGGAATTATAATGCCGTGCGAGATTTTAAAAACGTTCTTTCGTTCAGTTTTAATGAGAGAAAATAAGGGAAGTCGTTCATCGGCATGGTATTCAGGTGTGCGTCGATGTCGGCTCGTCACAGCGAGAAATGCGTTTACGGCGTGCTATGACGCCGAACAGGCTGACTGATTGCGAAACGTCGGCTGTCCTTATTATACAGGCAGTCGAACGGTCTGCGACGTGTCGCGGCATATCTCCCGCGGCGGTAATGTGCGGGTGATGCAAGCGCCGTCTATGCCGCCGAATGCACGCGCATTAATTAGGCGCTAACTAGAGAATCAAAAGTCGACTGCACGTTCTTCTTACAGAGACATCTCCTTGTTTCCGTTCAACGCACATTAAAATCGAATTATTCCCATTAAACGTGCACGATCCATTCAAATTAGCCATCAGACTTTCATTGAATAAAGCATTCGCGTTTTGTGCGCGGTTGAATGACGCTCGGCCCCTTCCGGTGGGTGGTTGCTGTCACAACACGCACTGCGCCGCGCCGCACCGCACCGCACCGCACCGCATAATGAGACGTTTACTCGCATTAGCTAAAGAAATTGACAAGTGAACAATAGCGGACCGAGGGAAAAAACAACCGCGAAAACTGCAGAAAGAGCCGGACAGTGTCGTATCGTATTACCCGACGTAAAATATCTGGGGGAAAGGAATGAGAAACGAGCGTTCCATTTAAATACGGGTACGAGCGTTCGCGTGCGTTCGGTAGCGTGAGAATGCGCTTTATTCGGCGGCGACAGCGCGTCCCAGCGCCCGCGCAGGGACGTCGATAAATCAGGAGCGGGCGCAGCGATCGCGCGACGCTCATATATCGGCTAGAGGCCACAATGGCCGCGCGCTGACACGCTGACACTGACGCAATTGCACGCATGCACTCCGCCGTCACCCCGACAGCCGCGACGTCACCCATCCCCGCACACGCCCCCCACACCCCTTGCGGCCCTATTTATTGCGCTAAATAATTGAATTAATCACATGAGATAAAATACCCACGTTTGTTTAAGCATTCCGGAGCGGTCGCGGTGACAACTCGATGTATTGTCCGCGCATTAAGCTGATGGCTATGCTGATTGGCTTAAACAAGTCTTCTTTTTTTTATTGTCTTCGATACTAATACGCGTAATCGTAGACAGATGGAATTATATTAAAGGAAACGTTTCTAAACCTAATAGCTTGAGTTTCTCAGTGGGGTCTCGTGCAAAGTTAACAGGACTTGATGTGGCAGTACTTAAATTTCCCAAGATAGAGCATTGTATGATTGAGCCGGTGGAATTCGGGTTCTACGAACGGCACGCCACTAACTTTCCCTGATTGGATGATAGAGGAAGTCCGATCGTTTTACGATCTGCCCGAGGACCTCGCACGTAGGTAAGCGAATATGACGTACATGTTTATGACACCAGGTTCGCGCGACACACGACACCGAAGTAACACACAATATCACATGTTTCACTCAAGCGCGTAAGAAATGGGGATGAATACGTTACGTGGAGGAATTTGTATTGCGAGGCGCGCTGCTAAATTGCGTTTTCAAGATTGAGATTAAATCATAATAAGTATGTTGTGTAGGGATATGGAAAGCCGTGTTTATGTCGAAATGAAATTACGTAATGAAAGGATTACGCAATCATTTTATGATCGTACCTTTTGTGGTCCGTGCGAAAATGTGTGGTGGGAATGTTGTTGTCCTCCTAGATTGAAGCAATAACTTCATCTTTTATGTAGGCATAATGTAGTTTTCTTCGTAAGGAAATATTACTTCAGCGCCACTTCATAATGAAGGTTACATGTTAAATATAAGCTCTTAAGTATACTTTCTTTTAGGTAGTCTCATTGCTGACATTGTTATTTTAGTTGGCTCCTATGTCAAACGTCGAAACAAACGACATTCGTAGCAATAGAGGTGACAAAAATTCAAACAAGGTGTTAATTGCCAGAAATTATTGTTATTTTTCAGTTATGATAACCCATTAGTAACGTGAATTTGGCGTATATTCTTCATACATTTTAAAAATATGAACTCGTTACGAGTTATGAGTATGAATACTGGAAGGATGTTCGTAACTTTATCTAATACTTTGGAATAACTGCACGAACTCCACTAGAGTTACAGAAGCCGAAATACGCTGTGAATCTTTCAAAAGTCTCTAATAAAAATAAACGATAAAAAAGGTTCAACAAAGACAATATTTAGGGTAACGTCCTCTATGTTTTCACTTAGGTTGGTATACTTGAATTCAATAAATTCTTAAATGATTAATCAACTATGTTTAGATTCCTAAGCATAGAAGCATAAATACCCTTCTATAGTCTTAGGCACGAATTCGATGTGATGCGAATGGCATACGGATGCCATCGATGAAGCGATACATCGACGCCTTTTCAAAAATGTTATTCGAACGACTAATAACTCAAACATACTAGTGATATGACTCATAAATATCGTAAGTGTTATAATTATAACGATCATAATAAAACATATATTATAAAATAGCGAGCGTAGCAAGCGCTGCATCTTCGATTCAACTTGGGCAAAAATACTTTCGTGTGTCTGTCTGCCTGGCGGATGTCTGTCTGGCTGTTACTGCAGGCCGCATATCTCAACCGACTCTCATGAAATCGTGTGTGCCCACGGAGAAATACACAGATTTTTTTGTAGATTCAGTATTTGGATACTTTTGAAAATGGTAGAGATATGGGGGTCCAAGACTGGCTAGAGATAGCGCACTAGTACAGTTATCATATCTCGGCGATATTTCCTTTGGTACCGATGTGCCAAATTCTATAATTTAACCCCTTCGCGAAATGGAACATATACAGCCCTGTAGCTTCTCATCGCATATTCTTAGAAATTTCTATCACTTTATTTCCGTATGTATCTTTGTGTAAAAAGAACTATCAAGTTGTCACCGTATATAAATCCAAAATGCTATTTGAATCTAAGAAATTCATACATGATATCCCAAAGCACAGACGTAAATATCCTTGTTTCACTCATCAGCTTCTAGTGACCTTAACCAGGTCAGTCTGTCTTATGGTCTCCATTCGAGAACCTTTATTTATATCCCTAATAGCTATTGGTCACTGTGCCCAGTCCATTACAGCTTCCTTACCCGATGTAATTTGTACTAATTTTAGTACCCACGGCTAATTAAACCCAAGTCGCACCTGTGCATTCAGCCCTGTGACATCGCATCGCGTCGCATCCATCTTGGATCTAAAATTCCTGAACGAGAGTGCGTGAACAGTTAATTTAAAGGCGACTCGACGAGCGAATGCGACTCCGATCTGTATCGGGGAGCGAGTTTCAGTTTATCAGTTTCTAGCGGGAACGTCCGGCCGATTTGAGGCGCTGTCCAAGCGTACAGCGGTTGAGAACTAAGTTACTCTAGCGGCTATGTATAACGAAGCGATTGAACTTAGGGCCACCATAGACGGACCTGCTCCAAGCTGTCAATGCCAACAGCTTCATGCAGTTGTTGTTGGAAGAACTGCAGTTTCAATACAAAGTTGTCATTCTCAATACACGGACCGCTCAAGCTGTTCGTTTGCAGTCGCAGGTAAAAATGCAGTCGCGTGCGGTCAAATTTTGCCGTGCTGCCGGCAGTAAATAGCTGCTCGACCCGCCGTACACGAACCGCTTGAAGCGGTCCCTTCCTACTGCTCGCACCTCGCCGATTACAAATTAAGTTAAAATAAATACAGGGAATTATCGGAAGGAATTTGCATCCTATTCATGCATCCCAGTCGCAGTTCATCAATCATCCCTTACACTACACGCAAAACATAAACCATCGTCAACCTACCCGCCTCAACCGTCGCAGTTCAGCTTTGGTAAACTCAATAGTGGCTACAACACTCTACCTAGTACTAGTGGGTAACTAACGCTCCGCATACCAATCCGCCTCACCGCAATACGGGAACTCAGGAGACTAGCGTATTGAATTGTCTCGTATCGATACTAGTGACATATCTTAGTCATCAATACAAAGCATTTTCGATTACTTTTAAATGTCACAATACGTAACTGCATACAATGAAACTTGTGTAAAAACTTGTTGCTTTCACTTTAACGTTACTGCAATCCTTCCTTCTGGTGAAATGCTGTTTCTGATAATGGTATCCGCCCGTTGTATTTTATGACTTAAAATGTTAACCAGTTCGTCAAACGATGATAATGACATTCTAAAGTATACTAAATACTAAAGATGATAAACAGTTTTTTAACTAAAAAACTGTTTATCATCTTCTCTGAGCTGAGGATACAAAGTAAGAAATACGCTCCATTTTGCTTTCTAGATTGCAATATGGCATGTACCCACGTTCTACAACGTTTTCTTCTCCTTTCGGTTGCGTAATAATAGCACAAGAAGTAGTGTTTCCTCGTCTGAACCCATGTTGCAACTGAGAGCAGCCGAGCAGCGCAGAGTGTTGCGGTAGGACACGACTTCGTAACAACCGCACCGCACAAGGACTGCTTGGAGCATTTGGACTGTAGTCAACTCCAACCGCAATTCGACTGCTCTCGTGCCGGTTGGTCTCAACTGCTCTAAGCAGTCCAATCAATCCGTGTCTTCTCTTGCACCCCTCTGGAGGGGTGCAGGGGGGCCCGTGCTACCACTTTGGGCACCTTGGGCTGTGGCGGGGTCGCGACCCGTGACGACGGACCGGGCGTGCGCCCTCATTTGGAGGAGGGCAGTGTGGCTGGTGCAGGCCGCGCAAGCAGGGGCTCGCGGCGGCTGGCTGAGAGAGTGGGGGCCTCGCGAGCAGCGCTCGCTGAGGCTTGCGGCTAGCGGACCTGGTCGGCTTCTTGAGCCCTTCGCCGCGTGTCTTTCCCCGGGGCATCCGTTTTAGCGGGACCGGGTACGGACAACACGGCTTAGGGCACCGACCAGTGTGTGAGTGCGCCAGGTGGGCGGGAGAGTCACGCCGCGGCGCGGGGAGCCGCTGGTGTGGGCCGCGCGAGCGGGTGCTCGCAGCGGCGGTGGAGGCAGTGTATCGCCACCCGGCCTAGGGCGGGATGGCGAGGATCTCTCGGGGTAGTCCCCGAAAGCTGCTGTCCGGGGGCCGGACGTAGCTAAGCAGTCCGTCTTTAGCGGCCCTTATTACAAGTGTGGCCGTAGCTTTGTAGCGGAGTGACTGATGGGGCGGGGGAAGCCGAGCCGGGCCAATGGTGGAGCTAGATGTAAGATTTGGTGGTTCCTACATTAATTCGATCAATAGACGATATCGCAAGAAAGCCAATATTTTAAGAATTCAGTACGCACAAATTGTATAAGCACATGCTGAATAAGGGTCCCTAATGGGGGCAAAATACAAATCCACAGATTTGTATTGGTATAGGTAAATTAGGTCGTTTAGATTGGTATTGGTAAATTAGGTAAGTTAGTAAGTAAATTGTTCAGCGTGCGTCTGCACAGACTGCATAGATTAAGGGTTGATTATGCCAAGGGAGCCTACTGCCCTAAGTCCCTAACCTAACCTTAACTTACGACTTTAACCAGGATATCTGTTAGCAGGAGACCTAAGGTAACAGATGGATTCCTACGGGGAGGAATAGGGTGTTTGGAATGGTGATTTTCTCAATGCTGATCTTCCAGACTCAGAATGATCGATTAAGGCTTGAAGGTGAGAGAAACTTAGTCTAAAGGTTGGGTAGGACTATACGCTCAGAGTAGCCCTGATCACGCATAGGTTCGGGTATGGGAAGGCAGTGAAACATCAACGGACAATTAGTTTCACATTTATTTCTATTCTTTACGCTATATATACAAATAACATCTACAGCACACTACTACACATTCATCTTGTGTACTGTACGTGTAAACTGCAGACAATGCGTGAACCAGCTATTTTTCTGCATATTTCTCTTAATATTGATTACTTGCATCTAGGTTGCTAGCCTTGCTCATTGACGCTGATGCAACGGTTTATTAATACAGGTATATTAAATAAAACATACTATGTTAGTTGTCGGAGCCAACACTGATCTGAACTTTCCATCAGATGGCCTGCCCAAAAGCGTTATTTTTCGAGCGTTACTTCCGCGTCACTTTCATGAACACCTGTTTGTTGAAATGCCTGGAGATGTTAATGTGATTACAAACTATTTCTTGGAAGTTCGAGATTTCCACCAAATATAAATGGCACAAAAATCTGCAAACAATTCGACAAAAATTTTCGTGGATACAACGAAAGTGAGCCAGTTGAAACGTTCGAATAATGACCAATTACCACTTTAGCTGGATTATCTGTTTTAATAGGTACCTGCTTGCGCTCGTGATTTGAGCCACCTCGTTATAAATAAAATTAAAATTGCAAAATCCCTCGCAATTTCACATATGGGCTTGCTATAGATGATCTCGGTCGGTAGCGTTATCGGAGTTTGACGTGCGCGGCCATTCTCACTCCTTTACATTACATTATATAATTTATATTGTCGATGCCATGATTAATGTAAAGATTATATAGTTAAATTACGTTGAATAGCTGCTAACGGGTTTATGCCTGTGATTGAATTGGTTAGTGAAATGTTTATTAGTTCGATGAAGGGTACAATTTAATGATATTGATTGGGTGTATTCGTGTGCGTCATAAAAAAGTTGAATTTGAAGTTGTTACGTTTTATTTGGTGAAATTGGTGTAAAAACATTTAAAATTACCGCGTTTAAAATTCAAAAGAAGACGTGTGGTACTATGTCGCGCAATGTTGTCGATTCAGTTATGCTAGACCAGCTGGAAGTCTGTCGGTGGCATGCTGGAATTAAACGATTGTTTCACTGTATTTACTTAATTCGTACACAACTCTCCAAAATAAAATCGGTGACATATTTATTTATCTTTACTCAAAAGTACATTGTTTATCAAAGGCGATATAGATGGAGCTGCTACCGAGAATTTAGAAGAAGCGCGAAGTTATTGCGCCCTTACAACAAGTCTACTTCTGAAAGCAAAAATCGAGGATTTACTTTATAGTTTCACAAGATCAAATAGGTAAGTCAGTATTTAAAAATGTATTGTTTAGATACGGTTACCCTCATCTGGCATAAACTTTTTTTTTATCATAATGATCATTTGGCATAATTTATTATTTCTCATAATGCATTTTTTTCTGAAACTAATGTAGAATGTTCAGGACTTTTTAAGGCATCACCTGTAGATGCATTAGGTTAGGGTAGGTTTATTTTATAACAATCCTGAAGAAATAACGTATTCAGAAAAAAATGCATTCTGCCAAATAATGATTACGATAAAATCTTTTACGCCAGATGAGGGCAATCCTTGTTAATATGAGTTCTATTTTCTTACTGACGTATTGATGGCCATTTAATTCTCCCCCTTTGTTTTATTTGCCTTTCAAGGCATTCTACAACGCACCTACTTCAAAACTTATTGCGAAAATGTCCAAGTATTCCAATACAACCATTTAACTATGTAGTACAACCGGTCTTTAACAAGAAAAAGATGTCAATGTCAAATAACAATGACATAAACGACGGGCTCTAATGATGTATAGACTGCATGACAAAAAGTTTCCAACGAATGAAGTATGAAGTCCGTCCCGAGCACAGTCATAACCGCTTCAATGTATCTAGAACTAGTTATGAAATGGTTCTAGAAGCAAGTCGCCAATTATCCAATCCGATAAGAGCAAGTAGCATTTTCATGAGCTGTCCGCTCTTTCGAGCACGTGCTCCGTGATTGACAGACTGTGAATGGCGGAACGACTTCCAAGTATTTTGACGCTGCAAAAACGTTCGATCGACGCGTTATAGAAGCCATACAACTTTCAAGTGTGAATCAATTTAATTCCATCGGTTTTATTGATCGATCGACAATTTCGCTGAATAATTCAGTGAACACGAATACCGACATTCCGCGCTCGTGGCAGAGCCGCAAAAAGAGCACCCCCGAATAGCCGGCACGACGTCGTGGGAGTGGCTCCGGCAGCATACTTCCAAACCAGAGACGTTTGTAAAAAGGCAGCGTTCGGTGATGAGAATGTCATGTCCGTCGTTCCCAACGACATATTTGCGAGTCGGGGCTGCGTTTTGTGATAATTACAGTGCATAACGCGGGCGGAGCGCGAGGAATGCTCGGCTCTGAGCTCGCCGCGGATTTATAATGACGGGCGAGTGTCGACGCTGCCCTATCGACAGCGCTCCAGCCAGAAAAAGCGCGGCGTCCACGGCATCCGCCATGGGAACGACTCACCTCCCCCCCGCTCGGCTGTTTTTTACCCAACTAAACGACTAGCGAAAAATCTCGAAATTGACATTCCTCTCATAATTCCAGAGGACGCATCCTTGGAGACGTCCGGCGAAATTTACTCGATAAAAATGCCTATGACGATGGCGGAGACAGCGTCAGCGGTGTAATTGCCGCTGGATGGGTGTGTACTCTCGCTTTTTTGTCGCACGTCAATTATATAAATTGTTGGTGCAATAAATTTCGCTGTATCTTGGGACGGTTTGGCCGCGGATCGCGGAATGCGCCGGCGACGATACGGCGTCGTCGCGGTCCGAGCCCAATTAGCATGGAATCGATAGGCGCGTCCGATCCTCATCGCCCGTCAAGTCAGGTGCATCGCGAGCCTCACTATCTAATCTGCACTTAATTAATGCTCTTCTGCTATCGAGAGCTCAAAGTAAACTCTAGTCATATAACAGCGTTACTGAATTCTTTACACCAAATAGGTTACGTAAGGTAAGATAAACAAACAACGTGGGTCGAAAAAAGTGGAATTGCATTAAATTGAATTATATCGTTTTACGTAACCAGCTAATTCAGGCTCACCATTTACTTATAATATAAAGCGAGGAGTGAGATCAAATTCTGTATGAAATATGTAGTAGAAAAAGAAACAAATGTGTATTCTTTCGGGGTCGTCCCATTGTCACCAAATTAGGATCTGCTGATGGAAGAAATCGAGGCCAACAAGCTTGGTGAAGTGGCACTCATGAAGAAGAAAAAAGAAGGCCACGAGAACTCCTCAATGATAAGTGATTTACGAGTGGCGCTTAAGTTTTCTAAGCGACTTCATAGTGAAAATGTTAAATACTAGTGATTACAATGGTACCATAAAACGGGTACCTTTTATCTTGCATAATATCGATTGTCCGAAACACACTCTGTACGAGTATAACAGTTATCGCATAACAGTACTCCAAGCTGGTAGCTAGAGGGAAACGGTGCCAGATCAAAACAAGTCGCGCAAACTCCTGTCGGAGGCCAAGATTCGCTTTGGCTCGCTGATCCATTAAGTAAGTAAGTAGTATGACCGTTAGCGCATAAACATTTTTAGCCGAATGATAGATTAGCATAATCGTATACTCAGTATAACAGTCATGTCGCCTTACACTAATTTGGCAGAATTTTGAATTGCAGAATAGTAATATGGCCAACTTTAATTTCGCAGCATTTTATATAGCAAAATATAAGTCCCGCTGAATTTCTAATCGCATAACCCGTGTAACAATGAACTAACTGAAAAAAATTGCTAGATTTTTTTTATACCATGTTATCATCCAACCATCTTTTTATCGCATCAACAGTACTAAAAAATTCTGCATTGCTCGTCATCTTCAGTCATTTAAAACCTTGAAAATTAAATCTACAGATTAAAATGATCTGAAAAACAGACTTTTCTCATCGAGCCCATCAATAAGTCATTGACCGAAACAAAAACATTGCAGTTGATGTCCGGTGCATATTCAGTAGAGGTTGGCGCAGCGATTTCCACATTGTTCATGCAGTCTGAATATTCAACCAACTTGGGTTGACCCGCCGTTAATTGTTATAGCTAGCCTAACTTGGGTGCTATACTGCTACGGAGGATATCAAGTTACTGGAGTAAAACTCTCAATTGGACTTTCCTGTAGTCAATATAAAATTTGCAACTATTTAGGATTTGCATAAATTTATGCCATATTTCTGAAAATATGCAAAAACATCGACGATGCACTTAATTGTACGCGTCTGGCAATTTTATAATAATTAATAATAAAAACCAGCCACGAGCATATCAGACCAAGCTCAGTGTAGGGTTCCGCAGCCGTAAAAAAATGCACTTCAGATGAAACAATGCGATATGAAAACATGCACTAGCAAAAGTGCGGATTTCGACGGCACTTACGTCCTTTTGCTGAGAAGCGTAGTTTTTTGGCAATAACTCAGACGGTATATTTATCCGGTACATGTTGAATTTTTTTTTTGTTGAAAGTATTTATTAAAGTATATTTATGTATTTTTTTTCAAATGTTTTATATATATGAGGGGGCGGGCAATTTAGGCTACTTTCGGAGCGATTTTTTCCGAAAATATTCAATAAAAAGTTATCTCTCTCTCGTATGGAGCCTTTTTTTGTTATTTAACTATAAAACTAAGTAGCGGTGTATTTATACAAGGCACCTATACTCCATCATCAATATACATCTTAGATTTTTGAGTAAAATGCCTGTGACGTTTTTTGTTATTTAATATCTAAGTAATGAGTAGATAATTATACCATATAGCATTATGACGTCATAAAACTATTTGTCTTTGAAACTTCATATGGTAATTATGAGCGTTTTGAAACACCTTAAAAATGATCTTATTTGATATTTCAATCAAACACCCAATTTATATTCTATTATTGTACTCTTCAGTAGTTAATTCGACTGTATTTTGGAAAATACGGCTGAATTGGACCTCCTGAGTTCAAGCCAAAGGAATTTGATGGACACAGCGCGAGGGGGCTTGATAATTGTAGTCAGCTGGGTGTGTTTAAAATGTTGGCAAGTCCAACTAACAATGTTACTCGTTCGAATGTTTTATGGATAAGACCCTCGATGTTTATTGTGAATATTGATTTTTAGGTCAACCGTTTCATTCTGTGATTCGGTGTTAATGCTCATGTTTCTCCGACCAAGAAACTAAGGACCGCGTCAAATTACCACAAAACCACACACTGGCTACAAAGGAAAAAGGCATTAAGGATTTAATAGTTTCGTGGGTTCGATCTTCAAAGGATAGAAGATGGAAGGACCTGTTCATGTGAAGAATGTGAAGTCTGATTAACGTGCTTTTTTGCATCTGTCTAATAATTTCACGGACACTTTTTAGTGTTCATAAATTTTAACGAATTGCAAAGGCTATATTGTGTTTTACCGATTTTGCACGCACCCGTAAGTTTCTACGGCATCGGTAATAGGTAAACATGATATTTAAAAGTATTGACAGTTGAGTTGTTCATAATATTTAGAACCATTGGACCAATATGCAAAGCGAACAATGATCGTGAAGATCATAATAATAATAACATGTAATGTACTTGTACACACGATTTTTAAACATTATCACATAACAACAAAACGGGGCTTAATCGCGTATAAATATGGTTTGTTTTAATACCTTTCGTTCGTAATTCGTCGATGTTTTGGACGTCGCTTTACGTCCATAGGCTCGAGGGAACTGGAGAGGCCTGTCTTCTGCCTGTGCTTTGCCTTGATGTTTATTTTTATGCTATAGGGGGCAAACGAGTACACGGATCGCGTAAGCGATCACCGCCGCCCATAGACACCTGCGGCAAAACAGGTGTCACAAGTGCGTTGCCGGCCTTTGAGTACGCTCTTTTTAGGGTTCCGTAGCAAAAATGGTAAAAAAGAAGCCTTATGGTGCGGCTTTGTCTATCTGTTTGTTTGTCCGACTATTAGGGCGCCATATCTCAAAAAGTACTTATGGTATCTATTTGAAATTTGGTATATTTATAAACATGGTCAGCCCACATGTATTATTATTTTCTATGAAAACGACGTATATGAGGGGGGGGGGGGGGGGGGGAAATTCAAAGTGTAGCGTACCGAATTTACCAAGCGAAAAATTTGGAATTTTCTAGAATTATGTACCATAATATGAATATTACACGAAAATTATAACCATAGATCTATCTGTCACATATTTTTTTTAATCACCAGAAATCATTTTTGAATAACCCGGTTTGTTTAAGTTTGCCCCTCATTTATATGTGAGGCCATAGATACCAGAGGCAAACTTAACTCAAGCGGCAGGTTTAGTCGGAATAAGTGAAAGTTTGTATGGAACCCTCGGTGCGCGTCAGTCAGACTTGACCGGTTTTTTTTTAAGGCTGTTAGTCATATCGATCCGGAAATACTACTCATATCATATATGTGTAGTATGGTCATAATTTATTTCACAGTTCAGTCGTGCGAGGCATGAAATTTCTAGCAAAACAACAACTATGTAGGGTTAAAAGAGACTAAATTAAGTCGACCCTATTCTGAATTTTTTTTAGTGAAGTTTCAATTTCAGACACAAGTTATAAGTAGTTATCCTGAGAACTTTCGGTGGGGCCAGTGTAGGAGGCGTCACCAGTGCTATCGTCCGCATACCACACCACCGCCACCGAATTGCAGTATATCGTTGTACTACCTTAGTGTTGTAATTAAATATATTTATTATATATTTATACGCGATTAAGCCTAAGCCCCGTTTTGTTGTATTGTGATAATGACAATAATAATGTCAACGCAGGGCAGCTTGTGGCAGCTGTTAGGGAGTAGCCAGCCTAGGACCCTGACCATGGTCAGAGTGGAGTTGCAAGAGCTGCGGCTCAAGGGTGGTGTGCAACGTACGTGGCGAGTGTGCTTCGGCAGTAAGTCCAGTGACACCTCTGCATCCTTAGCCCCGCGCACCGATGTTGCCCTCAGGCCATTATAAGTGTCGCTATTTACGGGGGCCCATCTAGCGAGGGAGAAGTCATCGTCTACCAGTGGCTTTAGCCTTCGGACACTTTTTCCTGGCAGACGTCCTGTTTTTGCAAATAATAGCCCAGTATTAAGTCCATCATTTACATCCCATAACCCAGTATATTTAGATACCATCACTCCCCAATAGTTTTTTTTTATCTAGCGGGTGCTGTCTCTGTGTGCGTGAAATGGGCAGGAACATCACCCAACCGGTATTGCCCTTGCATTTCATTAAATCGTCGAAAGGGTGTCTACGCGTTGTCCTCACAAAAGTCCGGCACATCATTGTCCTGTGAGCGGGTGCGACATACAAAATAATAATTTTAATTTTGAAGATAACGAAGCAGAAGACTATGGTGACGATGATGATGATGACGATGATCATTTGTCCGCAGACGTACGAGAGACGGGGTTTGTGAACGCCATCACTGCAGCTGGAGTCACATACGCGATCACCAGGGCGTGCACGGCCGGCTCACTTTTAGAGTGCTCATGTGAAAAGGTAATAAAATACACTAATAAAAGTTGCGAGAAGCTAACCTCATTGAATACTTTACCTATTGTGTAGTGGGTGTACCAAGGTTACTTCTGTTGCCTGTGTTAATCTGTTTGTGGTGTGATGTTTCTATTAAAATGCCAGAGTCAGTTTGTCAACAATGTCAATGGCGTAACGAGCATTGGTCAGATATTTCGAACAACGATCCAACACCAAATTTTGAGGCATCGTGACTCCAGCAACACGAGTTTAAACCCTCTCGTTATAATATTAAATAGAATATACAACAGTCTATTAACAATATAATCGAAGTCTGAATTTTCCAATTTTTTCAAAGTGGAATCCAATTTTTTTTATACAGGGTGCGCCCAAACCTCGTCGTGGGCACATGCCCTCGATCACTCTCCCCCCTTCCCCCGTCCCCACGGACCGGTGGCAATGGGGAGGTTGCAGTGACAATGTGCGCTTCGGCCTGAAGAAGTCCAGGGAATTTATGGACAGCCGTTACAGGAAGAAAAGCGACATAAAGACGCTTATCAAGCTGCATAACCATAACGCTGGGAGGTTGGTTAGTAAGCATTTTATTCCGCGGTTTTTGAGATTGATGCAGTATTTGTATAATCTGGTAGCATACCTAAAATTACATTCATAATAATACTTTAAATACAATATATTTAAGGCTAAACCAAAAATTATAGTGGCATTTGATTTCCAGCTTAAAAAAACATACTTACACACTCCATTTACTTACAAACATCCATTCATATACGAACAATACATTGCCTTAAAGCCACCTTACTATTAATTATAGTTTACAAGAACTTCGTTTTTGACATTAACCTATTTCCATTTAAAAATATCAAAGCGTTTTATGATAGTAAAATAATGACCCTGTCTGAGAAAGATAAATAGCTTTAGAATAGCTTTATCACTCTAGTCCAAACCTGGACCAGAAACGCCACCGGAAGACTCAACCCAAGCCTATCCACACATTCCTTGTATTGATTCTTTTTTATCGAGAATGCCCTGCGATAGTATTTTTTCACTATTACTTCTACATTCATATTTTACAATTATTTTTCAGGCAATTAAGAACAATTTGAAAGTGGAATGCAAGTGTCACGGTCTTTCTGGATCATGTACCTTACGGACTTGTTGGTGGAGGATGCCCACCTTTAGAGAAATTGGCGATAAGTTAAGAGACAGATTCGAAGGGGCTGCTAAGGTAAGACAAATTTGGAACTCTATAAAATGGTGAAACTTAGAATTATGGCATAATTGACGACCAGTTAAGCTCAGCGGTAGTGATTTTGCTTGCGTAGCTGCAAGCTATTTGTCTAATGGGCATAAATATTTGTTCCTGAGTATTAAATACATAAATAATAATTAGTCGTCTAATACGCAGAACACAAGCCTTATTGAGCTTATCATGAAATTAGTCAGATTTGTGTATTAGTCCACTAATAGTTATTTATTTATAACTGAGCTTGTAATATCTGTTTTTAGGTAATAGCAAGCAATGATGGTGACAGTTTCATGCCAGAGAGCCCAAACATCAAACGTCCTGGCAAAAAAGACATCATATATTCTGAGGAATCGCCGGATTTCTGTTCCCCAAACATGAAAACTGGATCTTTGGGCACTGAAGGGCGCCAATGTAACGTCAGCTCAGCAGGGACAGATAGTTGTGATCAGCTTTGCTGCAGAAGGGGATATGTGCAAACGACGGTCAGGGAGACCGAAAACTGTAATTGTCAATTCAAATGGTGCTGCGAAGTTATATGTGAAACTTGTTTTGTTAATCGGGACATACAAACATGCCTTTAATGTGATAGACTATACGTATTATTATGAAATGTTTTGATATTAAATTTATCAAGGAAGCTGTTGTGGATTATTTGGTCAAAGATTTTGATGAACACAGACATTTTCACCATATATGGATAAAGTTTAAAAAAACTGTCCTAATTTTCCTAACAGGAACAGTGTTTCTTACGCGACTGCGTCAGAAGGACGATTATGTTTTTCATAATCATGCGGATTTCGGTCTTTTTAGAGTTCCGTACCAAAAAGGTAAAAAAGGAACTTCCATGGTGCGACACTGTCTGTCTTGTCTGTCTGTCCGACTATTAGAGCGCCATATCTCAAAAACGACTTATGCGATCTATTTGGAATATTTATAAACAAGGTCAGCCTACATATATCGCAAAGGAAACATTGTAAAATATCTTTTTATTTTCTTAAAAACGACCATTTTGAGGTGGGGGGAGGGGGGGGGGGGGGGGGCAAAAATTGAAAGTCTAGTCACTGGGTCAAATAAGGGGCTTGATCTGTACATTTTAGAACTTTATTTTTGTAGTGCTTAAAAAAATACCACTACCCCGTTATCTTTGAAGTTTACCAAGCGAAAAATCTGAAGTTTTCTGGAATTATGTAATTTCATATGAATATTACATAAAAATTATAGCCATATATCTGTCTGTCGTACTTTTTTTTATCACCAAAAATCATCTATACATATAATAAAGCTGAAGATGGTCAAAAGTCTGTACATGGAAGATATTCGAAAAAAAATTGGCCGAGGATACATCAAATCGATAATAGAACACGTTCCAACTGTTTTTAGAATTTTCGTGTGTTTGTCTGTTTATTTGTGCGCGCATCACGTGAAAACGGCTAAACTCTTTGATGCAAACTTTACTAATCTGTCGAGAAAATCCCCGGCCAGGTTATAGGCTATTTAGAAGAGGGGGTACGGATATTGAAAAAAATAATTGAATAATTGATTCAATAACACAACAAACTACGAGATAAGTAGCTCGGTGGTATCAACAAGGAGGAGGCTCACATGTGCAAGATTTTGCCCAGGTACTGCTTTAGGTTGGAGAAGGACTTCTGGAGGAATCCAACGGCCTGATTCGATTACCAGAGACGTTATGCAAGATCCTTCCGTCCGTTGAAGATCACATTCGGAGCGTATACGGAGACCTGAGCCAGGTGACGCGATGTGAATACTCTTCGGTTTGTGAGAGAGCCGCTATTGCGCGGATATTGGCGGAAATCGAAGGTGAACAGGCAGAATATAATTCTATTTTCACTGTCTTGGATTAAGCTTCGTCACAACATACTTGATGGAGTTCCTACACTCATTGAGCGCCCCAGCACACACATTAACCCTGAAACTTGGAGTTCCGATCATGCTTCTTCGGAATTTGTCACCTCCAAAGTTATGCAACGGAACCAGGCTAAAAGTAGTGCAGCTACAGCGAAAGCTCATCGAGGCGCTAATCCTGATGGGGTGCGGCGCCGGAGAAGCCGTGTAGATCCCCCGCACCCCTCTCATACCGAGCAACTTCCCGCTTCGCTTCAAGTGCCTACAGTTCCCCGTGAGCGTCTGCTTCGCCATGACCATCGACAAGTCGCAAGGGCAGACGCTGCGCGCCGCCGGCGTGGACCTGTGCACGAGCTGCTTCTCGCACGGGTCACCAGCTGCACGGAGCTGTTCGTGCTGATGCCCGCCGGGAAGGCTCACAATGTGGTGTACAAAAAAATATTCTAAAATGTCAATGTTATGTAAATATACTTTACATACCTACCTTTGGAGTATGTAACTGTAAATAAAATGTAAACTCTTGGCCTCAATATCTATCGATTAGAGGAAAGGTAAATACCTTTCCTCTAATCTTACTTCTAAATAATATTAGACCTAAATTCGAAAGGTTGTTAGGAAGTATGGATTTCTATGTGTACATTTCTTACCTTTTCATGCTTAGACTGATTTGACTGGAGGACCGATTTGGGTGATATTTGCCATGGACTTGATTTACGACGACGTTAAAATAGAAAAGTGGTACTGCATCGTCCGATATACACCTCTAAGTATATACTCTGTCTTTTAAATCACGTCAAAAATTTAAATAAGTGCGAAAAACTATTGATTTTGGAGTGTAGTTTTATTTAATGGTATTTGTACATATAACATTTTATCTGGACTTTACTTCATGTTTCGGCTCCAGGGGAGAGGAGTGAAATAGCCGCACATTGACACAAACCGAATTCCATGCGAGCGGAGCCGCGGGTACAGCTAGTTTTTCAATAACCCGGTTTGGTTAAGTTTGCCTCACATTTTTATGTGACGCCACAGAACCAGACGCAAACTTAACTCGCTTGAGTTAAGTCGTAAGTGAAAGTTTGTACGGAACCTCGGCGCGCGAGTCAGACTCGCACTTGACCGTTTTTTTGTTACGGTCTACAGCTTAAAATGGTTTAATGAATTTTAAGGTAGGAATGAGGTTGTAGGAGTGACATGTATGTATATATTACAAAGTTGTAAAAATAAAATGTCTACACATTGAAGATATTATCATAAAAACAAGTGAACTGGCCTATTTGAACGTCACTGAATCGATTTATTTTACTTCGTCAACGGAGGAGAAAATAATCATGACCATTTTTTATTCTTCAGCGAAGTTGGATTAAAGATGTCCTGTAACCATCTGCGGGTTACTAAAATAGGTGCAATCCGCTTAACCGTTTGGAGCCATACAAACATACAAAAAAATATTGTTCAATACCGTGACCTTCAAATAGTACGCTTCACTTATTTTTTGGAAATATCTTATAAAAGTAAGTAAAAAGTATATAATAGTATCGATGTTGTTACGTACTCGCAAGTATGTATGTATGTATCTTTGCGGCATCATCACGTCAAAACGGTTTAACGGATTCCAACCATTTTAGGTATAGGGGTAGCTAGGCATTCGAGCATGGTTATAGGATACTTTTTACGCTATTACGCTGAAGCATAAAAGAGAAGTAGAACTGTTTCACTTTGAAGTAGGCAATACAATGTAGTACCTACTCGTATGAAATTATGGTTTCGTCTAATAAAACTAATATCCAATTCGATCATATATTTATAGTTAATAGCTGTAAATTAGGTTATTGTATTCTTTTTTGAAAATCGTTGGAAGATTAATAACTTAAAATGCTCATTGTCTACGTTTTATACTCTCTGAATCTTCAAGTGAACTCAACTGCGCGCCGTAATCTGTGACAATGACAAGACTCTTTTTCGGTTTTTATTCTCCTTGGATATAATCCAGTTTAGATTTTATATTTCCATCATTTGAACCTGCTTGATACAATATCTTACATTCTTCTAATTGAATGCCTAGTTGTGACTTGCTATCTGTGATAGCTTTATACATAAGTTCTATTTTCTGTTTATCCACAGGGGAGTAATCATCTTTTTCTGTAATAATATCCGTCCAATCCAATGATTTTTCTGCATCGACACCCTGAAATAAAATACCGTGATAAATTCCGATGTCTGTTAAAGCAATGTGATTATGACATCAGGTGTATGTTCAGTTAAATTACCTAACACTAGGTACTATAAACACCCTACATATTGTTAAATTATCGTAAGAATTGAAAAAAAATAAAAATAAAGAACCGACTTCAAAATAAACTAAAAAGCCATAAATAATATTTTATGTACGGTACGGATCACATTTTGAATTACCTTTTGAAGTCGGTGCCAAACCATTCATTAATTACTATTAAGAACCGCGGCGGCGAGCCTTTAGTTACTATCTAATATATATATTTAGTCATAGTAATTCGTATCTTTGTTGAATAAAGAACTTTATTTACTTCAGGTTTGGCACCAACTTCAAAAGGTGATTCAAGTGTGATCCGTACCGTACATAAAATATTATTTATGGCTTTTTACTTTATTTTGAAGTCGGTTCTTTTTTTATTTATAAATTTCTTTTTTGCTTTTTAGTGATGGGTTTTAGTAGTGATATAAAGTATAATTTAGCGCCCAGAATGGGAAGATTGAGGAGGCACTTTGCACGCATCTTGAGTCTTTGGAAGTAAGAAACGTAAAAGTTAGTTAGTTTATTGTACCTTCCATCATCAGCTCAGCATGAAATGATGACAACCAGAGGAAAACAACTGATAACTTCAGAAAAATATATACAAAACATTGTTAGTGCCTATAATATTTGAGAGTTTCTCTCGATTTCCCTGGTATTCCATCATCTAATCCTGACTTGGTGATAAGGAGACTACTTCAGGGACACACTAAAAATAATATGACTAACAGTTTTAACGTATCCACCACTAATAGATGATTTTTTTAAGAATTATCCTCTAACTCTTAACTATTAAGGAGTTGTACCTTCCGTCATCAGCTCAGTATGATGAGATGATGACTACCATATGCAAATACTTAAAGAGCTTAAGAAAATGTATGAAAAACGTTATAAGTGCCTATAAAATTTGAGGATTGCCCTCGATTTCCCTGGGATCCCATCATCAGATCCCAACTTGGTGGCAATGGGACCACCTCGGGAGTATATCCTTTGAAATAAAAAAAGAATTTTTAAAATCGGTCCACAATTGGCGGAGTAATTGGTGAACATACATAAAAAAGTAAAAAATAAATAAAAAAAATACAAACTATCGAACATATAACCTCCTCCTTTTTGGAAGTCGGTTAAAAATAGGAAACGGGCAATTTTAAAGCCACTGAAACCATTTATTTTGTATTTTTGTAAGTATGTCTAAATATGCGTCTTTGTAGCCACATAATGCTTAAAAAACCAGTCAAGTGCCAGTCTGACTCGCGCACCGAGGGTTCCATACAAACTTTCACTTATCCCGACTTAACTTGCCGCTTGAGTTAAGTTTGCCTCTGGTATCTGTGGCGTCACAAACCGGGTTATTCAAAAATGATTTTTAGTGATTTAAAATAAAGTAAGCCAGATAGATGTATGATTATAATTTTCGTGTAATATTCATATGAAATTAAATAATTACAGAATATTCTACATTTTTCGTTTGGTAAACTTCGTACGTAAAGGGGGGGGGATAGTCATTTTTTCCACATTTTCCTTAATAAATAAAAACCTAGTGCACTAACTAGACTTTTCATTTTCGTCCCCCCTCGTATTGGTCGTTTTATTAGAAAATAAAAATTATATTTTAATATTCCTTCGCAATACATGTTGGCTGAGCGTAAATTCCAAATAGATAGCAAAAGTAGTTTTTGAGATATGGCGCTCTAATAGTCGGACAGACAGACAGACCGAGTTGCATCATAAGGATTCCTTTTTTACCTTTTCGGTACGGAACCCTTAAAAAGGCTGGGCTAATTTCAACATTTTTTGGTACTGTCAGCATCAAATAGTCTGTAACAGCCAAAGTGCCAAATTCATGTTTGTGCTATAATAATAAAGATGTGTTGCAATATATTTGGCGCATTTGATGTTTTGTTAAATACTATTTCATGCTGACTGTACAAGGACTGCAGAATTTCCGAGGATGGTTATGGAATACGTTTCATCTTTCTTAAAATGATTAACATTTGGCAGTTTCTTTAGATAGCACGCACCGATGAAAAAAAAGATACATTATCTTACAAGTAAAGATTGAATTGAAAAAAAAAAGGTTAATTCTAAGTACCAAAATGAAAAGGAAATAATTACACAGTTATATTTTGGAGTCAGTTCTAGTTTTTGTTATTTTAGTCCTTAATATTATGCTGTTATGAGTTTGTAAGAACAACAAAAAATGTAGTGGGCTTGGAACTGCTCGGTTTCAAGCAACTTCGTCGGTCCATAAGTTCTATCCCAAGCTGTTTAGTAAATAAAATAAAATTACGGTATTTTTTGTATTCACACTTCAGTTCCAAGTTCAGTTTTTGCCAATAGAGAATATGCATGAATTATTATTTTTGCTTTATAAAATAAAAGCTCATTCATGTTACAAACAGTAAATAAAAATATTTTTTTCGAATAATTATAAAAATAACCAAGATATAAGCCATCAAACATTTAATTCTATTTCTTTCTAGCAAAACGGAAGTTAATGTGGAGTTTATATAGCCGAAGTGTACTGTGGCGTAATAGTTTATGTCGGAGCTCTCCGTGAATTCACTGTCTAATTAGTAGTTTCAAATGCCTTTATCTTGCGTATTTAATTCTAATTTTAATTCTAATTTCACCTTTTGAAATCATTTTTACAGTCCTTTGATATTTTTCTAAGAAAAGCAATAAAAAATTCATTCATTTATCGTATTAGGATTTTTTTTTTTTCAAAATTGTATGCCGCAGTTTTCTTTACCAGCCCTAAACTTTGAAATAAACCACATATAATACGCACAAGAGTCAACTGGGTGACTACCCTGAATTTAAACATAGTTCCATGGCAGAGTTTATATAAATGAGACCGTAATATTATATTATTTCCGAAAACCTTTTAACAGAACTCATGGGTCGACTAAGTATACTTAGATAATAAATGCTGCTTCATAAATAAATTAAGGTACAAACTTTCGTCATGGAATTCTAGTCTAAAAGTAATTAATTCGCTTAAACCCTATGCGTGATAGGAAATATTAGGGAACTTTATAAAAGAGTACCACGGCATGAACGCCTGTTATAGTCGCAGATCCATTGGCAGTGTACTTATATGAAGGGTAGTGACCAACGCTGCTATAATCATACGGGAAGGACTTTAAGTTAAATCCTCCCTTGCTGTCAGGCGAGAGCTTTTTAAATAAAGCTCTTTTCTCTGAAAATAAACATTTCTCTTAAATATGGCATAAAATAACCTGTTTTCACATTCACTTTCGAGCACGCAGCTCTTGCGACTCCTCCTTATTTAGCCGGTCGGTCAAGGTAAGCCCAATGTATGGATATTTGAACTGAGAGAACAGATGCTTTTCACATACTTGTACAGTTTATTAAAAGTTATGAAAAGCAATTTAAGATTTTTAAAACGCATCCTCTGAAAGGGTTATTAGGGTTACAATTTTGTATTGTAAATTCAACCAGTTTTGGTACACACTTAAACTATTTTAAGTAAAGGGACAGATAGACAAAAGGACATCCAACCATTTATTTATATGCTACTTTTACCCTGTATTATCTGGCAAAGCTGAAGAATTTTTCATTGATTCTTACCGGGCAGAATGGCTTCCATATCCACTTTGATAAAATTGTCACGATTGGGTGCATTGTGCTGAGGGGGTACTCCTGCCAATGCTAGAACTATTGCAGCCATAGGACCTCGAGCATGTAGGCAATGGTAACCTATTATCACTTGCTGTCGAAATATATATTAGTTAGAAATACATCTTGCATCTTCTTTTTATCTGTCTCAGAAGGAGAATTATATTTTGAACATGCATATGGGAATGGGAGTACCTACGGGACGTCACTACTTTTTATTAAAAAAAGCTTGTATCTGAACTTATGTCATACAGAGTTTCTACGTATTTTGTTGGTAGTAAAATACAAGTATTTTTAGGGTTCCGTAGCCAAAATGGCAAAAACGGAACCCTTATAGTTTCGTCGTGTCCGTCCGTCCGTATGTCAAAGGTATTTTACCCCATAACTACACGATGTACAAACAATAGGTTAAGATCGTAGGAAGCTCATGGAATAAGAAAGCGTGAAACCCTCTGTAGTGGAGACTTTGAGATACAACTTTGCTTTATTTCCAATGGATTTAAAATCCAATGGAACAAAACGCCTTTAAAAAGGTGTTCGGGCGACTAGAAGCTATACACGTCTATTTAAAATGATGAATGAATACAGAACTGTTCATTGCCGAGTTAAAGGAATAGAAATCGCTTTGGAGATCACATCATCAAAAGATGCGATGCCATGTAGGTACATTGTAGTAAATATTAGAGCAGAATAGTAGGCAATTAACACTTAGCAACTGTTGGCTGATTCTGCCGTACGTAATGCAAAGGTTATTATATAATTTGGGCGAAGTCCTAGAGGGGGAGTCCAAGAAAGTACTTAACCCCATGGATCTAAGTTGAACATAGATAATCATATGGTTATGTCATCCCCCTGACTCGAAGGCTGTACGACGTACTTCTTCTGACTTGAAGGCTGAATCTGTCCATAATATTTAGTAATAGATGTAAAGAAATTGATGGACAGATAAATCTAACCTGCACGCCAGAATTTGTAAAGGATTCCGTAGAGTAATCCTTGCAGTCTAGTTGTCCTCGTCGGTTGAGAAAGATGACCCATCTTTCGTTTTCATCTTGGGGGACATTGGTGATCTCTTCGAATATGAGACTCGTGCTAGCTGTCGCGTGGTCTAAGTGTTCACGAATTTTGTCGCGCAGAACTTTATCTAAAAACATGAAGAACATAAATTCATATATTCAAAGATGGACATGGAAAAATATAATACACCATTAAATAAAACAGAAAGCTCTGAAAGGTCTCACTAAGCATATCGTCATTATACTTTGAAAAACCTCGTATCTGTATTACTACAACGAAAAACCTAGTAATTCTATATGACGTTAGTATCCACTTAATGGTTTTTTACAAGATACTCGTACAAGCTTTTTTCAAAGTATTTAGTACTTATTTGATAATTCAAATAAATATTGCCACGGCAAGCTGTAACACTAATTTTCAGTGGTGCCTTGTTACTGAAAAAACCTTTAAGTTTGCTGGAGAAAGCTCAAACGTCAGAAGAGTAATTATATTAAAATTAATAATATGACGTCTGCTTCCTGGTTCATCCTACTGCCACTTACATATATTTACTATACATACAATTGTATTACTATATGAGACTTGGACTGTTGTTGACAATCGTGAGATCTATCCACTGTTTAATCTCAAGGTGAAGTTACCCGTTACCCCCCACCGCATAACTCCTTAAGTTAGAATAGAGTCGGTAATCGATTTAAAAACTCTCGAAGCAGTTAGAAAAAATAGCGCGACCCCCAAATGGTTGCACAATTTTCCTTAGGTCTTGGCTTAGAATACGATCGAGGCGAATTCAAACAAAAAAACTCAATCAAAGTTCGTGCATCCGTTCAATTATCTCATGTACTCATTAGTTTCATTTTTTAATGATAGTTTAGTTGTCTGTTTTGCTATTGCTACTCTTTCTGGGTCATATAGAGATTTTACTATGAGTAAGCATTATGCGTCGTTCCAGTGAGCATCCCTAAGTTAAGGGCTTTAAACATTTTTTTTTTGCAGAACCCTATAGACATGCGCCAACAAACTCTGTGCTACTCAAGGCCTATATAATAAATATATAAGTTATATGTATTTCAGGCATTTATTTACTATTGTATTGTCTACAAAAGAGGGCTATATTGTAAAATCTGTCTGACTCTTTATTCTAATCTTCACTTTTTTTCCAGTGATCGTTTTTCATAAACAAACACAAAACACAATTATTCGCTTAAATGTTGACAAGGCAACTTACCTCCGACGTTTGGTAAGCCTGGACGACTTACAATCCTAGTTCGCCGGTACCGAGAAATTGAAGTGCCAACGGCTTTTGGACAGCATAGGGGTGAAGCGTACCTTAGACGGCCTTGTAGAGAACCGTGGGTACAACAAGGCTTATTCAGACAAGGCAAGGCTTAAGGCGTTGTCGAGACCAGAGTCTGGGGCGTGGCTACACTCACTCCCCTCCCCGCACATGGGACACCCTGCTTGATGACGATTCATTGAGGGTGGCCGTGGCTCTCCGCCTGGGTTGCAAAGTTGTGATGTATGTGAACGTCATGCTTGTATATGCAGTACCATGGTTGACAGCAGCGGTCACCACGCATTGAGTTGCCGCCATTGTGCGAGGATTCCCGACAGAGCTTTGCTGTCGGCTAATGTCCCATGTGTATTGGAGCCCTCTGGCCTCAGCAGGTCGGATGGCAAAAAGCCTGAGGGTATGACCTTGGTGCCATGGCAGAAGGGAAAGTACCTACTTTTGGGCGCAACTTGCGCCAGCACTTTCGCTGCCTCGCACCTAGGTCACACCATCAGGATGGCAGGAGCAGCTGCTGAAGCCGCTGCTCTTCGCAAGCAGTACAAATACAATTCTTAGTAGTTATTAAAACAAAAAACAAAAAGCTTTCTTCGCGTAAGTCGGGCGTCGCCTATGTGAGAAATGTATTACCCCGCCCCGCTCCGGGTCCTTCCTACTGCAAAGATTGTCCATGGCGGTCCAACGCGGTAACGCAGCAAGCATGATGGGCACCTTCGCACCCGCAATGACGCGGGGCGGGTTATTTGATTAATTAATTTAGATTATTTTTTAGTTGCTAGTTTAGAGTAAGTTTCGTATAATATTGTATTTGTAATATTCTTGCTAAAATGAATTTAATAAAAAAACAAATTATGAGATAAATAAACCTAAGAGCAAGGTGCCCACGTGGCAGGCCTCTTTACCTCGCTAGATGGCGACGCCTATGTGCTCAACGAGGAACGAAGAACAAGATGAGCTAGTAGCTGAGTTTTTTAAATGCTGGCACTATACATTTAATTAATAGCAATAGAGGTGAGTCAATTATTATTACAATAAAACTGTCAAAGATTGAGACATTTATTCTATATCTAAAATTAAATAGAGAGAAACACAACATTCATAATACGTTGTATTGTAATCACTGTCTATGGCGTTTAAGTCTGTTACAAACTATAAAAAGAGTGTTATGAAGAAGACAACTGTTTTTGTGGCCAAGTAAGCTAAATACGGGAGCGGCACTCGCGACCACAGGCTTGCCAGATATAGGAACGGCCTGCGCGCGGCGAACAAGTGTCGAGCTGATGTCTTTTGTCACGTTTAGTTGCTAGTGTCCTGAAGCATGTCTTCCTCAAACATGTAAAATAATTAATGGGTGGACAGTGGATACAATATGGTGACGAAAGCATAAGGTGGATAAGACTTATATAACATTTCGAGTAACATTTTTGTATGCAGGGTTTATAGTCATATCCATATTACGTACATCGTTTGACATAATTTTGACGTATATTGCATCCACTGTCCGCCCTTTGAAAATAATATATAACTAAGAAGAACATTATCATTAGGATTATTCAAATGTAGCTCCACAATGCTTACCAAAAGAAAATTCATCGATATAAAAAGGTATCCTTCCTTCGGGCCATAGGTTTATGTCGCGATTAACTCCATATAGACGTTGGCTGTTCTTAGTGCCGTATTTAACTTCTACGCCATCTGTGTTACCTGGGATCCCCAACAATTTAGTTTTTTTTTGACTATTTTTAGCTGAAAGCAGAACCTGATTTTCTATTTATTTACATGATTCATTTGTTAGTTATGTGTTTTTGTCTACAGCTAAGAAATCATTTTGTTACAATTGGTTACTTGATCTGAATTATTTGTACTCTAACGAGCGACAAGCAGCTTTCTTTAGCATAGTTCTATACAGTATGTAAACTCATGAAAGGCAAACCTTTAATTTAAACCCGTTAATGAACTTTGAGTTTAGTTCTATAGAACGAATGATATATATAGCGCACTTTGTTCTTACTTATAAAGGTTTGCCTGTGTTTACATAGGTACTGTATACCAGCCCATGTCCAATCTTTCCCTCTCTCTCCCACGGCCCACGTCGGGTTGAACCAGTTCAACCCACCTCCGCAGTCCTTGACCCTTGCGCACTACGTCTCACCCCACTGAATTCTATTACTGGTAAGGAGGCCTAGCAGGACTCATCCAGTTCCAAGTCAGGATTATTATTTTTTTATCTGCATTATGAGTCTACAGATTCCGATCAAAACTTTTATACGAAATTTCAATAAGTTTTTTGGTCGCTTTGGTTTTAAAACCAATTATATTTAACACACATTTTATGATCTGGAATACAAATAAATAAGTTTGTAAGAAAATCGTAGAAGTTTTAAATGTAAATATTCAGGCGGGCAGCGTTGGTGTATATTCGTTGCTCGTGACTACGGTCCTCATATTGGACCGAAACATGTCTAGCAGTACTTGGCTTTTGTCGACATGAGTAACCGCTAATGTAATAATTCAATCGAAAAGTTGAAAAACTGTATGTGACATGGATTAAAATTGTACAGCTTTTCAACCATACCAGATGGAACTGTTTAGTTTTTTTTGAGGAAGTTTCCACACACAGTATTTTAAGTCTTTTTAGGGTTCCGTAGATCTGTCTGTCTATTAGAGCGCCATATCTCAAAAACTACTTATGCTATCTATTTGAAATTTGGAATAAACAGGGTCAGCCCACAGATGCGCACTATGCGCAGGCATGCATTGCAAAGGTAGATTTTTCAAAATATATTTTTATTTTCTAAAAAAACGACACATAATGGGGGGGGGGGGGGGGGGGGCAAAAATTAAAAGTCTAGCTACTAGGTTAAATAGAGTGACAATTTTGTAATTCTTTTATTGTGAATAAACTTTATAAAACACCATTCCCCCCATTTATCTCCGTTGTTGACCGAACGATTTTTTTTTAATGTTCATAATCTGTATAAATAAACACAAATATTACACGAAAATTGTAACTATGTCTCTAACTAGCTATTTTTTTCTAATTTTTAAACAACCTACTTGAACAACCCGGTTTTTTTTTTATATTAAGCTGAATATTTGTGTCGAATGCTGAGTGACTTTAGTGTAAGTCAACGGAGTGAAACACATCCAGCTTGAGACAATGACGTTATTGGTTATAGAAGAGAGGCTTATGAATAATAACAGAAGGGAATGCGTATGTTGCGTATGCCCGGCAAAAGAACAGGGGTTTCGATGTACGGTTAATTTTGGACCTCTCCCCTAAATTTAATAGCAAGTATAACCACAGAACTTATATTTAAGTAGACCCAATAAGCACTCAATGAAACCAAGCATATCGATGCTTTAACACCTAACGATAGCAAAACCTACCGCAGCGTCAAATCGATTCAATGCCACTTGCATAGTACGCTTTTGGCCTTCGCGGTGGCAGGACGTGTGCAGGCAGCCTTTTCTATTAAATTTAATAATCTGCTTGTGGTCGGTGGTTATAGATTTACAATAATAATGAAAATATTGATGAATTAATAATATTATGTGTTTAATTTTTCTGAATTTCATAGCCACTTTTCTTAATCCAATAGTTTCAGGCGCGCTTAGTCGCCGTCAACGCGTGCGGTGTCCAATTTTTTTTTGGTTTGTGTTTTATATCGTGTATATTTAATGTATACTAATTACCTGCTAATTCATCCGATGTACGATAGTCAGATAATGCCCATTTGTCTAAAATAAGTAAGAATAAGACATTTATTAATTTCACTGCAAAAGAACATCTTAATTATATTAAATAATTAATGTGACTAGACCGTCGCTATAAAATTAAGTAGTAGATATGCCATGAATAAACCTAAATTCAAGAATTTGTCAAGAAGATACAGGTCCCTATTAAGAATGAAATGCATCGTTTTATGTAAGGAAAAAATACCATATGCCTTGAAGTCCGTCGGTGGAATAGAAACGGTGAAATTAATTAATATACTTACTTAATTCCTGCACAAACCTTAACATACATCCGATGAAATTTTTATCTATATTACTTGTGAGACACCCACGCCAAAAAACCCTGGGATATGTATATACATTTTCAAAATCTATTACGCCCGCGGTTGAATGAACTTACGGTTTACGAAGCCTAACGTATGGTGACACTACTTACGAGTATGCATGATGTAAAATGTACATTGTAGATGAATACTACTTAATACTTACCTGCTGTACAAAATACTATAAGCAAACATAATTTCAAACAGACGAATATAACTCCTGCCATGTTTAGTCCTAGAGTAAGAATGAAAACGGCATTTGTTGCACGGCTTTATCTGAAATCTGTAATACATAAATGAAATAAGAAAATTTATGGCATATAAAGTAAGCTTGCACAATTCGTTCACATTGACTAATATATTATTGTGATAATGTTTCCCATGTTGTTACATCATTTATGCTATATTACTTTTTCACGTCACTTCACGTTTAACACACAATAGATAAATGGCAAATCACCCGTCACTTTCTGCCCAATAAATACATCAGCACAACAAATGCATCATTTCTATATAAATAAAAATATACAGACTACTTAAACTCGTTCCTATCAACATTTTCCAGAAAAATTCAGACAGATGAATCTATTCCGAAGATCAATTGAATACTTTCCTGTATTCAATATAATTAATACAAACTAAACATGAGGTGGCAATTGGACCATATATAATACCGGCCAAGAGCATGTCGGACCATGCTGAGAGTAGGGTTCCGCAGCCGTCCATACGAAAAAATAATATATATGAAAAAGTGCACTACCAAAAGAGCGTATATCCATAACACTTACGTTCTTTTGCTGTGAAACGTAGTTTTTCGGCAATAACACAAAAACGGTTTATTTTTAATATGATCATATTGAAAAAAAATCGTTGATAGTATTTATTAAGCTTTATCTTTGTAATTTTTTTCATATTTTTTGGTCATAAGGTATAGAAGATAGACGGGGGAGGGGAACACAATTTAGGGTACTTTCAGAGCGATTATTTCCGAAAATATTCATTAAATAAAAAAAAATTTAGAAACCTCAAATTGCTTATAAATAACACGAAATATTTATTTTTATTATTTTAGCATCAAAGTAGGTAGCGACTTTATACAAGATATACTCCAAATTTCATCATTATACATACCACTAATGGTGTTTGAGTAAAATGCCTGTGACATACGGACGGACGGGCGGACATGAGGAAACTATAAGGGTTCCGTTTTTGCCATTTTGGCAACGGAACCCTAAAAAGGAGCTAATTTGATCTGTTAGTCGTCTTGATTTTGGTCACCGGCGGATTCGGGTCGAAAATCATGTACCTGGTCAATACAACGAAGACATTATTCATACTGAATAATCTTGCTTAACACCAACCTTAGTACTACATCACTGAACAAAGTGACTATAATAGTCAGTTTTTTCTTCGTTTGAATTTTTATTACCTACTGTCTCTTTTACATTTTGGCAGATGGTACAAGATATTATAGCCACCTGTATAGCCACTAAACTTCTTACACTGAATCTATTTTGCGTGACAAGTTGGTGGCATTACTCTTGGTAACCCAACTCTGCCAGAAATCCTGGCAGACCCTTGATAATTTTACATCGGAGTCCAAAAGAATTTTTCCAGATATTTGGCCAACCCGAACATTCGAGAATGACTTCTATGCCCTCCATGCAGGCCCTGCAAAACGGACTATCAGTGAAACCTAGAAAAAGTAAATAAGTGTTTAATCAATCATACAGTTTAATATTGCTTCAGTTACGAAAGTTAGTTATCGGAATGGTCTATATGTTCTGTCTGCAACTTAAGTTAGTCCAGTATTGCTGCACCGAACTTATTTGATAAAAATAAAAAATATTACATCAAAACGTGGTTTGTACAATTTCGAGTATACTGATGCTTCGGCAATATGTAAGTTGCCTTAAATAAGAAGACGGTTTTTTTTTAAGTTCTATATTTCAAGTGAACTTAACAGTGTGTCGACTACTTTATTTCGTGCCCATAGAGCTTTTAGACCTTCATCGAAACCAGGTCGAAATAGAGCTTTGCATTCCTTCAACTTGATGCCTTTACGCTCGCTCGCCGGAAGATGTAATGGAAAATTGTAAAGTATTTTAATTTTTTGTTTGTCCCTGCAACTGAAATTCTCGTTTTCTACGGTTACATTCAAATATCGTATCTGAAATGATAAAAACAAACTAGGTAGTTAAGTTCATGTATTTCCGTATAATAATAATGTTTTGGAACAAAACCTTCTTTTGTCAAAGCCCACAATACGAATAAGTTTCGTTTATAAGTATTCTACTAAAATTTTCCCGCGGTTCCGGCCGTGTTACCAAGAAATAATAAGTTGTTTTTTAATGATTGATTCCCTATAAAAGCTTCCACTGACCTTCTCACTCCTGTTAGAGATTCCTAAGATAAAAACTATTACTTATCCTTTCCAGGGTTTCAAACAGGGTGTCAATACTGCCGTGTTAAGCACAACTCTTCTATCTCGAAATAATCGAGTTTCGCTTAATCAGTGCAAATGATCTTAGACAGCATACTTAACATGAACCAAAAACAGAAATTCAAAAAAATTTCTTTGGTTACCGAGAAAATGAAAATGTCAAACTCGTTTAACTTCGTTTTTCAATGTTTGAGTTATGCCAAACTCTTTTAACTTATGTTTTCGGACTTGAGTTGAAAGAGTTTGACATAACTCACTCAGTTAGAATAGTTTGGCGTAAGCGTTTGAGACTCTCGCGCTATATTTAAAGGTGCGTCCGCATTTGTATCATTTGCCCGTATCAGATCATCATCGCGTGGCATGATCGCGTGTCACGATCACGCGTTTGGACGTTACGCCGATCCGATCGCTCCATTTGCTACGCGTATCACACACTTATATCGGAAGAGTGCGCGGCGCGCCAACAGTGAGCGTCCAAGCAGCACGATACGCAGTCATGCCACGGCACGGTGATCGGATACGAGCAAATGATATAAATTTGGACGCACCTTAAATGTCTCCTATTGGCGAGCATAGTTACGCGTGAGACTGACCACACGCAGACGAGGTGTGTGCGAGGTGGAGTTTAGTTTTCAGTCAGTCAAGGCAATACATTTATAAATCAAGTATAATTAAAATTATTATTACAAAATGCCTTTTTTTGCTATAGTTAAGAAATACCTATGTGTATCAATATACTGAAAAGCAAAAATATATTGGCATGAAAATGAAGTTGAAAAAAAATATATTCGTTAAATTCCCTACATACATATATACTTAAATATCCGATATAGATGTATGCAAATTATAACAAAGTCTTCTAACTCAAGTTAACCATACGACGCGTAACCACCGCAGTATGAAACATTGGCTATGCGAAACTCTTTTTTGCACTGGTATTTTTTGTATATATGAAGTATACAAAAAATATTAATTTCCCTTATTCCTTATTTCAATTAAAACCTACAATATAAATTTTACGTTGTTTCATGCATCCCATCCATACAAAAAGAACGTAAGACTGTTTTGAACTTCAAAGTCGATTTACTCAAAACTATGTTTTTTGAGATAGCAGAGTTGTGCTTAACACGGCAGAATACCAAATTTCATTTAAATCGACTCAGCGGTTTCAGCTTGAAAAGGTTACAGATCAAACAGAAGACAGAGTAACTTTCGCATTTACAATATCAGCGTGGTTAATGTGGTTATAAGAGAGCGTGGAACAGTGGATACTTGCATACATATTAGAGAAATAAAGACTCAATCATCTCAATCCACTCACAACACAATCTCACTTCAATCCATCCAATGACAAAAGATATGAATCTATTACTTCCCTAAAATATAAATAATGATCCTCTGTTGCCCAGGGATCCGCTGTTTCTCACTGTCCCCTATAGTAGATTTTTCTCTGATCGTTATAATCGGCGATGTTCTCATGTTATAACGTACGAATCAAAAAATGTACTTAAAGTGATTAAAAATCTAACATGACGCATCAGTTATAACACCGTGTAAAGCGCACGTAGCGGCACAAACTTCAGAGACGCAATGTACGTGGCACGAATTTGAAATGTCACATCACTCACTTTTGTCAGGCTGCCATCTGCGGGACTCTGCAAAAAAAGTACTATTTTTTACGCGCTTATTCATAGAATATTATTCATAGATTAAGGTGATAAGTGTACACGAACACCTGGGAAGCGACGATACATATACACGCGACGGTATACAGCATCTTCGGAACCATGCTGAAGGGGAGCACATTTACAAGCCTCAATTCCTCTTATCACCTGTACGCAGATGATCTACAGATCTATGCAGCGGCTAATATTGAAGGTATTTCGTCATCAGTTGGTCAAATCAACAATTACCTGGAATTTACACGCTAATGGGCATGTAAGCTCAGTCTCAAAGTAAATGGCTCATTAAACTTTGGCTGGCCTCATTAAACTGGCTAAGCTGCAGGATACGGCCGTATCCGAGATTCTTTATGATGGGAGTTCTATCCCTTTGTCCTCTACTGTCAGGAATTTGGATATCGCCTTGGACCAAACACTATCTTGGTCGGTTCATATTGCTGAAGGTAAGTCATAGGTATCTGTACATTCTTTGAGGCGTCTACAGAATTTTTTCTCTTTTCCCACCAAGTTCGCTCTGGCTCGATTTGTATTGCTATCTCTTTTTGCTAACAGTAATATTGCGTTTCCGGATCTCAGGGAGGAGCTACTTGACAAGCTTGAGCGCTTTCAAATTATTTGTATTTGGTCTGCGCAAATATGACCACGTTTCGGATTAACGCTCACAGCTCGGATAGTTGCCAATCCGCCGGCGCAGAGACGTGCATATCTGTTACTGCTTGGCCCTATCGAAGCGTAACGACAATTTAACGAGAAGTGTCAAATTCAGAAAATACTACATTATCATCATCCATAGGTTACTAGAGTCTGGCTAGCCAAATATTGTTGACAGATATTTCCTTGTTGTATCACCAATTGTCTATGATCTTAAAAATGGCTAAAAGTCTGTTTTCAATTAAGTAGGTTGGTGCTCTATAAATATTTTGATACTTCGTGTACTAGTTCTAAAATTTTCCTATAACTATGATTAGTTACGTGAATTTATTTATACCTGAATACACAGGACAAAATGTGTAAAGAAACGGATAAACTAGAGGTTCTAGAAAATATAAATAAAAGCAAAACATCGGAACGTAAGGAGTTACTGAAAACCAATATTCAGAAGAAATCTGCGGACTGGTCAGTAGTAATTTGATATAAAAATATCTTGGCCAAAAATGTCTAGCGACGAGCGTGCCGATAGAATCCCGCACTTAGCCCAACATGCCGGTGCAAAATTTCTCTAACCTATCCCATGTCTATACGTACTTAACCTAACCACAGACATTGGTGATGGATTAATATTATGGTATTATCGAGCTAGATCTTATTTATTTTTCGCCTTGTTACAATGGTATATGGTGAGAAAGTGTAAACATACGTGTTTGTCGTTCACTGTACTGTACATATAGTGGTAGAAATTATGTGAGCTGACTTTGAGTGCACGTGAACGTATATTTTATTTACTTATTTCCTTAGGTTTAGGTACGTTACGTGTGTACAGAAAATTCAAAATATTTTCTAATATCAAAACTATAATTCCTACTTCACAAAGTGTGACCTACAGAAGATTTTTTGAATTTCGCGCCAAAACTTTGGGTAATATTTCAGTAGCCAGACTCTAGGTACTATAAAGCCTGACTAGGAAAATAAAATACCTGCTCTGAGGACGTTAAATTAGCAATAATTATAGCAACACTTAAGTATGACGTACCTACCAGTCATGTTGACAACATGGTCGGAGATGTTATTCAGAGGAATAGAGTCTAATCGGGTCCATATCGGGTTGCATAAAATTGAAAGTCATATTGTTGATAGGCATAAATTGTTTGGTTATAAGCATAATTACGCATAACGGTTAATGGTCATAAATTTCTGCGCATAATGTTTTTACCCATAACGATTAAGAGCTTACATTGTTATGGTCATATTTTTTTATGCGCATAAAAACTTTAAGCATAAATATGGATGGGCATAATGATTTTGCGCATAACATTTCATAGCACAATCGCCATAATAGTATTACGCATAAAACTTCAAGAATTTTTAATCCCAATATTTTGTAAATGAAAAAATACTAAAAATATTTTTTCATTTCTTTTTTAAGCAACCCTCACGCAAGCAGTTCTAACCTAACCTGACCTACTATTCTGGTAGCGGTTCGTTTTTGTTAGGGGTCATAGTTCTAACCTAACCTACTATACTGGTCGCAGTTTTTTTTGTTAGGGGTCACAGTTTTAACCTAACCTAACCTATTCTGGTAGCAGTTTTTTTTGTTAGGGGTAACAGTTCTAACCTAACCTACTATTTAGGTGGCAGTTCGTTTTTGTTAGGGGTCACAGTTCTGACCTAACCTAACCTACTATTCTGGTAGCGGTATCTTTTTGTTACGGGTCACAGTTCTAACCTAACCTAACCTACTAATCTGGTAGTAGTTCGTTTTTATTAGGGGTCACAGTTCTAACCTAACCTAGCCTACTATTCTGGTAGCGGTTCGGTTTTGTAGGGGTCACAGTTCTAACCTAACCTAACCTAGTATTCTAGTAGCAGTTCGTTTTTGTTAGGGGTCACAGTTCTAACCTAACCTAACCTAATATTCTGGTACCAGTTCGTTTTTGTTAGGGGTCACAGTTCTAACCTAACCTAACCTACTATTATGGTAGCAGTTCGTTTTTGTTAGGAGTCACAGTTCTAACCTAACCTACAATTCGGTCCGACAAGCATTTTTGCAAGCAAAAAGATACTAAAAATCATATTTCATTTCTTTTTAGGCAACCCACACCATGGTATAAATATCATTTGTCATAATTTATGCATTACAATTGTTATGGCTAAAAATAATTATAATCATCAACATAATGACTAAAAATTATATGACATTCAATATTAGGATTAAAAAAATTATGACATGGTGCAATTATGACAGGGAACAATTATGACATAGGACAATTTATGTCCTTAAACTTTTGTGAGCAACAACCTTATGCGTAAAGAGTTATGACTATCAATATTATGACAATAGTCGTTACGCGATTAGAGGGACACCCAGTCTAATCCTACAGACTTTCTATCCGACAAATACTCTATCATATTGTAAATTACTTTCCTTAAGTGACTTAATATTTTTCGGAATTTTAACGCACAAATAACTCACAATATCCCAGAACTGTTTCTGTTGTTACCACGCACAATCCACACCTCACTTTGACAACAATTGACAGGTGGCTTTAATGACTGTAAAGTTACTATTGCCAGTTGAAGAAATTAGTTCCAATAGTTCTCCGCAATATGGCGAAGTTTTTCATTTTCCTGGTTGGGCTTTAAATGGGTAAAACTGAAATTACTGTGTCTGAAATTACTTTGGAAATATACGAGTATTGATAAAGGCAATTTCGGAAGATCTGACCATCAGAAGAGTCTGTGTGCCCGCTTTACGTCAAAACGACTAACGAATTCTCAACATTTTTGGTTTAGTTGGATATTCACTTACAGCTATAGAATACTTTTAACTCATCGTCATCATCATCATCATCATTTCATCCATAGGACGTCCACTGCTGGAGACAGGCCTTCTCAGTAGATTTCCAAATGGGCCGGTTACAGGCGACCCACATCAAGTGAGTCGTTGCAACCCTAACCAGGTCGTCCGACTACCTTGCGGGTGGCCCTACCACGTTGCGCTTGCCGGTACGCGGGCTCCACTCAAAAACCTTACCTACTACCTTTTAACTAAAATACCTATTTTCTCGCGAGCGATGCTGCGGGTGCCTCGCCTTGTGTAACAGGAACTGGCGACGCAGCAGCCGTGTGTTAACAGTAGGTACACGAACCATTTTGAGCCACTTTTATTATACTCTTATATATCTTACCTGTTTTAATTTCTTAATCGTCGCCGATCCATCAACAGTGTATTTATACGAATGATAGTGCCCAACACTATCAAAATCATAGTCAAGATTATGAAACAACCAGTCTGCGTTGTTTAAGCGTTTAAATAGACCTCTTTTGTCTGAAACAGTATCAAATTATCTAATCACAATTCAGGCATCCACAGCCAGTAGAATAGTAGCGTTGGCAATTCAGCGCCAAATCACTGTTTCAAAGCTAAAAATTTAAAAAGAAAAAACACCCCTCGTTTGACAGCACTTTGACAATCATTAACTTGAACAACCCTTTACGGGGAATAAATACTTCAATATTTATAGGGCGGGTAAGGGACCGACGTCTAGGACAAGGAGCATCGTATAATTGTGACAGAACTTCACTTAAGGTAAGTTCGTTTAATCATATTATTTTACTCCTCTCCTTGTCCGTGACGTTAAAGCAGTAGGTGTTTAAAGGTGAGGTTGTGAGTAGCCCAATGTATATAAAAAAATAAACCTTACAAGCTCATATACATTATTCAGTATAAAAATTAATCCTGGCGGTTCTACGCCGTAGACCTCGCGAGTCTTTCAGCCCCCTTATCTCCGGCATTTGAATAATTTCAAAAGACTAGATCGGCAATAAAATACCATATAATTATCAAACCTACTCACAACATTTTCTCGAAAATCGGTTAAAAAATGTGTGGTAGCTACACAAGACTTGTAACTTGCCAATATATATTGGCCGGTTGTAAATTAATATTTTTTTCCATGATAATTTGCGTAAATTTTTTAATATGACATTGAAAAAAAAAACAGTAGACACTTATTTTTTATCGTGTAGTGTTGAGTCAATCTGGCCCTTAGACCTAAGACTACAAAGCTCAAACACTGAAGCAACCAACCGCAACCGTATTTATTTATTTATTGTATAGGAGAACCAACATGTACTAAATACAGCACAAATAGAAACTTAAATAGAAGTATATAGGCAATTACAGGAGCTCACGAATCAACGAAAACAGCCCTTTTGACCCGATTGGAAGCGCACTCGGTGAAAAACTCGGTGTGCATAGACCCTTAGACCTTAAATATAAATATAATACTTACCGGGAATAACAGAGTCCATGGAGACGGTGATGAATTCATCACGATTGGGTGCATTGTGCTGGGGAGGTACTCCTGCCAACGCAAGAACTATAGCTGCTATTGGGCCTAGGTTGTTTAGGCAATCGTAGCCTAATATCACTTTCTGTGAAAGTTTATAATACGTACTCGTAAATAAAAAACAGTCAACTTTTCTCACAAAGAAAATAACATACAACAAAACAAATACAAATTTAAAAAAATCTTTAAGTTTATAAATTCACACACGTAAATTGGCATCTCTGAGGCTAACCTCAATAACTCCGCGGTGCGCCTGTTGAACCTCTTGACTCCCGTTAATACATATTACTGCGACGCTACTAGTCACCGATTCCAGTAACGTGATTCAATACGTGATGATTACGTGATACGAATTGCAAACATTAAGTAGGTAATCTAGATGCGTGCATTTATTTAAAAAAAATTGGACCTCCCATACTAACCGACCAACCAACCGACCAGTTTTGTCCTAAAAAGGCCATTTTTTTACGATTTCGAAATTGGTTATTAAAAGTTGATCGTCATTTGTTGTGAGTCGCCTCGGAAAGTAACATTTTGTATTACGTCTTAGAAGTCACCTTGTATTTTTTCTCGATAGTATACGTTGTGAGAACTCAGAATCTACTAATACTTAATTTTTACGCCGTATTAAATTTTTTAAATATATTTTTTAAATACTAATTGAAACATTTGCACAGTTGCCTCGTTTAAACACATTTTTAAATTTGATCTACATAGATTAATAAGAAAATTAATAAAATACATACGTCATTGAAAGCTAACTTTAAAAAAATCAATAGTTACCTATCAATGTTCTGAGTTCACATAATATATCAATGAAAATGATATAATGTACACCTTTGAGAAACTTAATTTCCCAATTGTAGACAGGTGACAACTGACCTGCACTCCAGAATTTGTGAATGAATTCGTAGAATAATCCTTGCATTCCAGTAAACCTCGTCGGTTGATGAAGAGAACCCATCTTTCTTTAGAGTATTCAAATGGATCCGAAAGTTCCTGAAAAGTGAGACCGGTGGCGCTCGATGCGTCCTCCAGATAGCCTATGATTCTGTCTCGAAGAACTTTGTCTGGAAAATATGAGATTTGTTTATTAACAGACTTTATATGTATATTTATATGTTTGCGTCGCTACATTGTCACCAATGGGCAGGGCTGATCATAAATATTTTATTATTTTGTATTTTTTTCCACTTACAAGCAATTATTTATTATCAACTATTTACTATCAACAAGATATAGCCCGTTAATGTTCCCTGTGACGTCACGCCGTGCAACCGTTTTACGCACGGCGTTACGTCATGCGCCCCCACTCCCAAATTTTGACGCGCTTTATCTTTGACTTCTTTTGTTTTATTGACAAAAGAAAAAATACGTGTCCAATATTTTTTGATAGTCTGAAGATAAACTGAGGGACTAATTAGAATAATATTTTTTATTCAGGAAACTACCCTCTTGTCATTTCACTTTGACAACAGCAGTACCACTGCAATTATTTTTATAAAAAAGCCCTGGACTCGCGCACCGACAGTTCCGTACAGATTTGTAGGTATGAAAATAATTCGTCTATCACGGAAATCCACGTGTCATAGAATAAAAACATTTTTACAAAAAAAATACGAAAGAGGAACTGAAAAGCGTGAAAAATTTTAGGTTCTTTTTGGTTCTAGAAAGACAAATTTCGCCTATGTTCTTACATATCTCTCAAACTATTTATCTTAAAATTAAAAAAAAGATTCACCATTTATTTCCGGTGTATGTCGCAAACCTTTTTTATTCTATTTTGTGATCTATTGCCCTAAAGTGGCCCCCATATTTCAAATGTATTTATTTACGTTACATGTCTGTATTTGGTTCACCATTTCTGGGTAAATAGGCTATGACAGACAGACAGCCACACGAATGATCGGTGAAGCGGTGATCCTATAATGGTTGCGTTTTTTTCCTTTTCAGGAACGGAACCCTAAAAACTAGAAGATGCCCGCAAATATGTGTCATAACCCTCTTTTTTACTTCAGGGTAGTCAGATCAAAAGGATACTATAACCATACTCGGATATCCAGCTATCGTTTCACCAAAAAAAGTTGAAATCCGTACTACAGTTTGCACGTGGTAAGGCCGATATACACGTACATAAATACGAAAAACTATATAAAATATTTTCCTATTAAGTGACCTACAAATAAGTCGTTTCGCTTATATTCTTATAAAACCAACTTCAATGTACCGATTTTTTAAAGTAGTAGTATATTATGGGATACAGTATTATTTCACTAATTTCATGTCTATGTCCTAACTTTGTATATAATTTCAGACGTCTTAAATATTGCATGAAATAAAAGTAATACCATAATTGTTGTTTCCCATATATAAGATAGAGGTGAAGCGTGATACTCGTATATCTCGAGCATGACTAATGCGCTTAGCATTAAAAAAAAAAACAAAGAATAAAACCGGCTCCGGGAACAAAACTAAAAAGTAAAAAAATAACTGCCTAAGTTTCTTCAATTTACTTCCAAGTAACCGTTTGTCTAATACTCAATCTATACAATTAATCTTATATCGGCGTCGGTGCCATATAAAGAATGTGTAAGATATTGAAAATTGACGATATTAGCTATACTATAGCTACTGGGTCAAATGAAAGAGCTTAACCTGCACATTTTTAAACAATGTCTTAATTTTTTTTATTGTACTTAGATTCTGTTCTATTAAGGAAAACGTGAAAAAAAAAAACTATCCCCCCCTCATTTATCTCCGAAGTTTACTAAACGAAAATTTTGACATTTTCACAATTTGTATAAATGAACATATATATTACACGGAAATTATAGCCATGTCTCTAACTAGCAATTTTTTTTTTTGCAAAAAACCTATTTGAACAGCCGGGTTGCGTTAAGTTTGCACCTCATTTGTATGCAATGCTATAGATATCAGGTGAAAACTTAACTCAACCGATACCTTGTATGTACATAGCATCTGGTATGTCGTACAAATCAACAAAACTTACCAAATGAATATTCGTCAATGTGAAACGGTATTATTGCTTCGGGCCATAATTTAAACTTACTAAATTTATCTGCACCTAATTTAACGCCCGAAAAGTTTTGCTGGCCTATCCAGTTAAAAATTTTATTACAAGGATCTTTGGTATTATTATTCACTCGTTCACTCGTTGTTGGAGAAGGCCAATTATTTTCGTCGCGATCTGTGCTTTCATCTCCTGCTGATTTTTTATCAGGATTTTCATCATTCACTATATTACTTGGATTAAATGGTTCTTCATATATGGCTGTAATATCATAAGTTCCAACAGAATCATTTGGCGTCTCATGATCTGACCTCTGGTCGGTTACCGAATCATTACTTTCTTCATGATTTTCGATGTTTTCATTATCAGTTAATGCTGTGCCATAATTATTTCCGTTATTTCTATACCCTGCAAGTAAGTCAACTTATTTCTAATTTTTAATTATTAAAATTTTTCTTTGTAACAACCATTTAAATTAAATATGTTATTACTAAATAATAACTACCGCGAAAAAAGAGTAAAAAACATACAGCAACTACAATTGGTGGATTTTGGAAGTCACTGATAAAGACAAACGGCACAATGGTGCCAGTAAGTGACAAAATCATTTCTAAAATAACACCAACGTTTACCTAGTGATTCTGGGACTGAATCTGTAAAGGAAATATTTATTTTAAATTAATCTCTGCGTATGGACGTACCTATTTATATTGTATATGAGTTGCAGATCATTATCAACATGATTGCCATGCGTATATTTAAAAGATCTGCCTTGCGAGTCACGTTATTAGACTGTGGGTGACGTCCATTATGTTGGTGCTGGGTTGTTCTCATCTTTACTGATAAAAATGTCTATCTATCAACGGAGTCCCATTAGGAAAATAGCAAGTGGTCTAGTGGAAAATATTTAGTGAGCCTGTATCTTAAAATGGTGACGGTTAGATTGATCAACTAGCACATAAGATGCTTTTACAACCCCAACGGGAACGAACTGCGAGATCTCGTACTTGATTGAAGCCACAAACGCCTGGCTAGCTGGACCGAGTCCAAATTTACCCGCCAAACCCAAAATTCAAAGGGCCTGGGACACCATATCATCCTTACAAAATCTCACGGTCCTAACAAATGACAGCTCAGGCAAGGATCGCTCGAGGCTCCTGGCAGTCTCCAGACTTGAATCTGGACAGTGGCTTCACGACTGCCCATACAGGACAGAGCTGTGCGAAGGTTGCCTTCCCCTTGGCCATTCTTGAAGCGATGTTCTCTTCAGTCCCACCTGTTACCGACACTACATTACCGAGGTAGGTAAATTTGTGGGCTCTCTCCACCCCCTCTGTGCCGATGAGCAACGGTAAAGAGCTTGTCGCTCCGCACCTCATCTCCTGGGTCTTCCGGGTGTTAATTTTAAGTTCCGTCTCCGAAACCTCTCGCCGTAGCTCGTCCAGTTTGCCTTGCATGTCAGCGCGTGTGTGGCTCAATAGGCATAGTCCAAATCTTGCAACATGTTGGACAGTCCCCGCTCTATGCCCCGGCGCTAGCTGTTGGTGGTGTTTTGCATGATGCCATCCAAGACGACAAGGAAGAGAAGAGGTAAAAGAAGACACCGCTGGCGTACACCCACATGGACCGGTATGTCCTCCGAGACGAGGCCATCATGAGTCACTCTACAAGAATACTTTCCGTAGATGGCCTTAATTATATTAGAGATCTTCACGGGAACTCCAATTTCACGTAGCCGATCCCAGATACAGCTCCATCTCTGCGTGTCGAGGGCTTTTTCGAAGTCCACAAAGGTGAAGTAGATTTCCCTCTGCCATTTTGATGCCTGTTCAAGGATTATTTTGTCATCGAGCCACAAAATATATAAATAGTATGAATACAGAAGGCTTTCTCGTTAGATTTTAGCGAAAGCTGTTTATAAGTGCGCGCGAGATTTTTGCAGCCATTACGAAAACCTAAAAATAAATATTAGAGGATTACGCCCAATACTCCTCAATGTATACCGAACGGTGTCAGGTCTGACGCACGGGTAAGTACTTACTTGTGGCTGCGCGGCGAAATCGCTGAGTACCTACCTACGCCGCGTCTGACCGATACAAAGTACGTATTCAAAGTGACTCAACAAAGCTCTCGTCTTATTATTTCTTTCTCATTTTCAATAACAATTATGAATACTTACCTGCAAAACATATAACTAAAATAATAATATATTTTTTTAAAAAGTTAAAAAAATATGTTAATAACATTTTCAGCGAGAACAAAAGAAAATTCGATTACAGGTGCCTATAGAAAATGTTAGTAACGTTATGATAAGAAAATTTATTGCATAAATAAAATATGTAATACAAGATACTGTTTTCAATATCCTGCAAAATTGGATGCCTTAGTTACCTAGTTGCGAATCTCTTTCTTTATTCATATTTTTTATGGCAACGGGCCTGCATGCATGAGAGGGAATGCCAAACCAGAGCAGTGCGAACCAGAAAGGAGGTCTAAAAATGGCGTGGTGCCGTATAGTTGCAAACATAACCACATTTGGATTCACATCCTATAGTTTGATTGGAAAAAAGTACGATTAGGTCATCTAATTAGGCATTCTATATTTTAAAAATACGCCCTATGATAAAAACGGTTATCGCATCGGAAAACTTATTTTTTGAACTAAACTGATATTCAAGTCAAACAAACAGCAACACACTTAAGTGTCCATCAGTAGGTCGTAGATCAATGCTCATAAATTCTGCCAATGGTCACTATAGTGTGTGGCTGATGGTGCCCAAAGACAGGAAAGGCTGCGTGGCAACTTTATGGCTGTGATAATTTTTAACCAACTGCATCAGAAAGAAAGGTTGTGTTGGTTGTGTGCGAGATAGATGTATTTGGGTATGTATGTATTTTTATTTGGCACGCTCTGCAGCCTGAACGGCTTGATGGATTTTGACGTAAGATTTCAGTCGCCAGATTAGTCCTGCTCGTGGGAGTGACATACACTGTAATATATTTGCATTTGACTTTTGTCAGATCTCCGATCACATACTTGCGTTATCTGAAAACAAAAGATTATTATAATAATAATAACGAAATAGACAAGGACGTCAGTTTCAAAACGGTGGGATTCCAAGACGAAGTCTAAACGTACAATAAATATTTTGGTCCTTCGATATGATAAAAAATGTTGGATTTCATTTTATTGACGCATTACTCAGGATAGGCTAATATAAAATCTAGACGTTTAACATTATACTTCAGTACTCTAAAGTGTTGCGTAGACTACAGTCAGTAGTAGGTATTTCTTTATATTGTAAGCATCGTGCACTCTTGGCAGAATGGTCGTGGTCATGTCTCGGTCGAGTTTTGCGCTGCCGCTGCTCTCGTGATGCGACGCCATGTATCGCATATGTTTGGCGGAGTGAAAATTGTCGTTGATACTAGAGTGTGTCATAGATTTGATGAGGTCTTTTTCACCGTCATGAAGAGCGCTCACGAAATATCTTGCTCTCGACTTTTCCTTGCAGTACCAATCACTCCATTCCATAGAGTCCTTATTACGGGTGATGTGTACGAGAACTACAGGACTCGAATTTATGCGGATGACGATAATCTCTGCTTCTACCAAGCTCCTTAAAATTAAAATTTAAAAATATCTCTCCTTGATGTTGAGTTCTTTTTGGATTGACGCGTTGGTTCGGTGCGTGGTCCATAACATGCGTAGTCTACCAGTCTTGTGACGGTCTCATGTCCTCGGTGTCCACATGCCCCATACAGAAAGATTGTCAAGACCAGGCGCCTCATCAGTAAAACTTTTGTGTCTAGTCCTTCCATATCTATGTGAGCTTTTCTACGGAGATCTAGTCACCGCGCAACGCCTCCAAATTTCATACTCGCAGCCTCCATCATTGGTCTGCAATCATCATTTTGGTCTTATCGCGATTGATTTTATATCCAAAGTTCAGCGTTGGTCTCTTGGCGACAAACCACAGTCTCATCTTCTTTTTGACGCTAGGAGGGTAGTATCATCAACATGCCTTAAATTATACTGGTTTCCATCAGGACCCGATACACTATGGAAACTCAACGGAATCGAAAGCTTTTCTAAAGTCAACGAAGCATACATAGAGATTTTCCACAACTTGCCGTATTATGAGCTGCTGTTGTGCCTCGACCCTTTACGAAAAAAGCTTGTTCGAATACGATCACACGGGACAGATAAGGTTGAACCTGGTATTGACACTATGTAGCATAATTGTACTGGCGTGTGATGTGAGGGCAATTACGAGTAGTAGTATATATTTACTGATCGTACAACTCTATCATATTGACGGATGACAATATTTATCACAAAATCCATAAATTTTGATTTCCATGATAAATATTGTCATCAATCAATACATATAAGTTCAATAGAGTAGCCGATTACTAAATATCACGATATTTGATAAATATCTGTAGATTACAGTATTTATTTTACGTCTATCCTTCGCCGGAGTATTCCCATTATCATGGCTCGATGACATTGTGATTTTTTTTATACCACGTCGGTGGCAAACAAGCGTAGCTACTACCCGCCTGATAGAAAGCATACATAGATACACGTCCAGGGGATTCGCATGCACGTTGACGAGCCTGTATAGATTTGTTAACTGTTTTTAACCGAGTCCCAAAAAAGAAGGTGGTTCTCAACTCGATTGTATTTTGTTGTGATAAGAAACATATTCTTATCTCAAAACTTCATCATTTATAAACAGATTGAGATTTACTTTTTTTTTTATATAATGCATGGAGTTTGGTCCCCTTTTTTTGAGAATGTCCCGACTAGAGGTTCCATATTTAGTAAAGATCTGATGATGGCATCCATGAGGAATTGAAGGAACTCCTCTAATATTCACAAAAAATGTCTAAGAGCTATCTGGGGTCTGAAAAACACAGACTCCTGTCACCCACAGAGACAATTCTATAAAACATTCAAATTGTGGCTAACTGAACAATGTTTCTATTCAACTAAAGAATTCTTAGCAAAAAGTACATGTAGACTTAATAGATATTAAGCAATTTAAATTTTATTAACTAAACAACAAATGTTAAATAATTAGTATTTTATTACTTTTATTTTGTATTGTACTCTTAAATATTAAATGTCTAATACCTACAAATTTGTTAAGTTAGATACTAATTAGTGCCTACATAATATTGTATAAATTCGCACACCGGTTCCTGGTAGAATATGCTAGATACTTACTAAGCATTATTTATATACCAGCTAATGTGACCATATTCAGCGAATAAATTATCATAAATTATCATTCATTCGTTCATTCATTCAAATAACGTAACGAAAGTTAGTCATAAAACTTACCTAATTGGTAATTTTCGTTACACGTTATTCATTTTTATTCCGACTTAGTCAAGGCCATTATATTTTTTTTAAACGGCCCTTAAAGTATTATTCATTTTACAAAAACTGAAGAGGGGAAGTAGTTTGACTGTGATGTGACACGTCTGTATTTTCCTACAAACTAGGTTAGGTTAGATACTAACGGAGCATTTAATATTTCAAAAAAAGAACTGATTGGTGACAACTCAGTCATCAAAATAGTTTATTTTATTACTAGCTTTTGCTTCTTCGTCCGCGTATAGGTCGAATTTCAAAAATCCTAAGTGCGCCTCTACACACATCTTCGGCTGATTGAGATTTCGCAGTATTAAAATAAGTATGTGAGAAGGTAGGCTGGGTGGATTAAGTGCATTTAAAAACTCTACGCGATAGTTTATGACATCATCCGTGTTCACTACAGAGTTTACAGACTTGTATTCGTATTCTGAACCTTCGAACGAATTCAATAAAAAGTTATTAATAACGGAAGCCTAGTCGTCCTTAGGTATCAGAATTAGTTTTCTTAGTTTTAAATGAAGGGTCTATATGCGAAATATTATAACAGTTACTCAAATAATTATGGGATTGCCATACCAACTTTTAACTCCAAGTTAACCCCGTTAGAGGCTGAATTTCTAAAAATTCCGAAACTAATTTTCTTATTTTTGAAAGAAGAGTCTATAGGCGAAATATTATAACAGCTACTCAAATAATTATAGATTTTCCATACAAACTCACAACCCCAATTTAACCCCAGTAAGGGATGAATTTCCAAAAATGCTGAAATAAGATTTCTTTTTTTTAAATGAAGAGTCTATACGCGAAATATTATAACAGTTACTCAAATAATTACAGGTCTTCCATACAAACTTTCAACCCCTATTTAACACCGTTGGGGGATGAATTTCCAAGAATGATGAAATTAGTTTTCTTAGTTTTAAATGAAGAGTCTATATGCGAAATATTATAACAGTTAATCAATTGATTACAGGTTTTCCATACAAACTTTCAACCCCAATTAAACCCCGCTACGGGCAGAATTTACAAAAATACCCCTATCAATGTTTTTTACTATTCTTTAGGAGGTTGTGACCGAAGTTTTACGCGTCTAACTTTAAAAACGACATGTTTCCCACACAAACTTTCAAGTCTTTTTTATCCCTCTTAGGGGATATTTTTTTAAAGCAATGCTTAAGGATTTGTATTGTTTTTTAGGAAGAAACCTTTATACAAAGATTCAGGTCTATAACTTTCCAAAAGAACGATTTCCATACAACGGTTCAACCCCTATTTCACACCCTTAAGGATTGAATTTCGAAATATCCTTTCTTAGTACACGTCCACGTACTATAAAGAATATACGTTCCAAATTTCATGCTTATATCTTTAGCGGTTTAGGCTGTGCGTTGTCTGTCAATATGTCAGTAACGCAAGAGTTTTATATATATAGATAACAATCTGCTTCTTTTCACTGTGGGATTGCATTGAAGGAAATTGTTATACCATATTATTATACCATTTTTTTTATGTCTGTTCACTGATACAGTGAGTATTTAAGATACAGAAAAAATGCATCAGAGTCATTTGCGGTGCGTGGTTTGATGATAGTTGTGTTCCACTTTTCAAAAAGTTACAAATTCTGCCTTTGCCGTGTTTATATATCAGAGAAGAATTTAAACTTTTGTAAAATCTAATTCACATTACTTTGTATTACGTGGAGAAACTACGCAAAGGCAGACGAGATTGAAGGATAGGCATCTGCTACAAAGACCTCGCTGCCATACTATGCTATACGAGAAAAATGTCTTTATCATGTGCATTGAAATTTTTAATCGTATACCTAATGACATTAGAATTCAAGAAGGAAATAGTTTTAAAAATAATTTAAATAGCTGGCTGCTCGACGGTTGTTTCTATGGTCTAAAAGTTTTTCTCGAGTCTTGTAGAATTAGATAGAATTATATTATGGACATTCTATATTTTATTTTCTATAATTAATTGTTTTTACTCATTGGTTTTAACTATCCTAAACATTTGCATGCCTATTTGTAGGCTGAATACAAGGTACTTTTTAATTACATGTAACAACTGTGTAACTGTATTCGTGGCAAATAAATCTTTGAATCTTGAATCTTGATTATTTACTCGAAGACTATTTGACAGATTTCATTTTTTTTTTGTTTAATAGTTGGTATCTCCAAGTTGGTCCCATATAATTTTAGTAAAGATCTGATGATGGGGTCCATGAGGAATTGAAGGAACTCCTTAAATACAATTATGCATACATATAGTGATTTTGGTATAATAAGAAACATAATAAGCATTTGCATGCAGAACGTGTACATTAGTGAAGTGGAACTGATGAAAAATACCACAGAAGGTCACTGGAACTCCGTAACGATAAGTGATTTACGGGTGGAGACGAGATACATCTCGAATAAAATAGCTAAGCTTCTTCATAGTCGCAAAATGAAATAGTACTGATGAGAATTGTACCATCGAATTGATTTGATGATAGAGCCGGAAGGTAGGCACCGGACCTCTGTAATAAACGAATGTATGCTAGCCGTGTTTGGGCTGTTCAAATCGTCACTAGATACACTTTTAAGTAACAATTAACTAAGAAGTGTAAAATAAATTAACTTTTTAACCAAAAATAAAACCGACTCCAAAAATAACTGCATAATTTAGTTTCTTCAATTTACTTACAAGTAACCAACCGTTGGCCTACTCAATTTATATAGTATATACAATTAATGTTATGTTGATGTCGGTGCCATCGTGTCACAACTTACTAAAATCGTCAATATTCAATATTTTACACATACTTTATGTGGCACCGACGCCAAAACAAGATTATTTGTATAAACTGCATAGATTGAGTAGGCAAACGGTTACTTGTAATTAAAGTGAATAAACTGAATTATGCATTTTTTTTCACTTTTAGTTGTTTTTGGAGTCGGGTTTATTTTTTGTTAATAAGTTATTAATAAACACAGGTTTGGCGCAAGATATTTAACGGTGAAACATTAATTGTACATGAAATTGTTTAGTAAACCTTCAAATTCTCACTGACGACATTTTTAAAAAAGGTACGGTTCATAGATTTGAATAAAGTAGCAAAGTAAGGAAAAAGAAAATAAACATGTTACGCACAAACAACAGAAATCTAGCAAGTTGTGTGACAAAGTGATACCTACGTATCACTTTGTCACACGACTTAAACCAAATGCTTCTCCAACTAAAATTCGCATGCACTAAAGGAATGCAAAAATACTTGCGCGTAAAAAATTATTCACGGTATTTCAGATTCAGCCACGCCATTCGTATCCCTTATGACAGATTTCTCAGTTCATAAACATAAATTTTCCAACGTGCGCGATACTCGTGGGAACGTGCCTCGGGCCCCGCCGACCACCAACACAGACTGACTTTTCACTTTCGAGATCCGAACACGCTCAATACCCAACCTTACTCACTCAAAATACAAATTAAAATGTCTTAGTCTCGTTCTCTTTGTTAGAAAATGAAGCTGTTTCAGAAAATTTCGCGCTATCCGACGGCGCTACGGTTGCGTTCGCAATAAAATAATATCGCGGAGTTATGACAGTATTCCTTGTATCAGTAAACGCGAGCATAAATTTTAAAAGGTAACATCATCGTATATCGAACTGTAGACATCCCTGGGCGCTGTTTCTGAACGTACCAATACGTATGCTTGCATGTCGAAGGAAACGTAAAATAACTCAATAGGGTTGTCTACAAGAGGGAAAGAGAGCTCAGCCTTTGGGGATTGAGTTCGGATACGTAATAGACGATGCAAAGTAAGACAGACAAGGTGATGTCGACAGATAAATGTCTAATGGAGATGTAATGTCTTGTAGGTTTGCGGTTATAATAATATGTCATGGTATATATGCGTAATATAATATTTTGATGTAATTGAGTGGCCAATGGGTTTTAAGAGGTACAATATTTTGCTGATCGGGAAGTACTTGAGTTGTAATTTTGACGGGTCTGATCATTATTTCTGAATGACTGACCCTTCCATTCCTCTCTTGAGTATACATACCTATATATAAGAGTGCGCGCGCTGTGTAATAGGCCACACCTGACACCTTCCTGTATTTTTTATAGGAGCTCTATTACGCTTGAAATCTCAAGTTGGCATCTAGGGGATATTAATAATTCAGTGGTAAGTGATGATTTACATTTTAAATTCTACAAAACTTATTTGTATAGTTAAGGTTTTCATGATTCGCTTTACTTTCTTTTTTGTAATGACGAGGGCACACTAGTGCGCAACTACGTGCGATTTTAGGGCGAGTCGTATTAAATGAACACAAGTGTGTGGAGTGCAGTATTAGGGACGTGATGAATGGTGTAAAAATAAAATCGAGATGATTTTTTTTGGATCGATTTTGTATTTTTAGTAACAACTAATCAATATTTTAATTATAAATAGATACTGCTAATGTACAACCAATACTATAATAATGTGTCAACCCCAAAAGTGGTCATTGGACGAAATATAATTTCAAAAAGGTACATTCATCTATGTATACAACAATAGTGAGATTCAGATAAGTTCAGCTGATTTCAATTGTATTTTTAACTAAGATTTACAATTAAAATTGCTATATTCTCATAAATAACTTAAAATATCTATAAGAGTTTATTTACATGCGTAAAATTAATTTAAATAACTGTATTTGATTCGGAACATCTTTAAAAAGGTGATAAAACTGTCAAAAATAAAAAGGGGAAGCTTTAAAAAAAAATACCAATTTTAATTTAATTTTGTAGTTACGGGTAGGTATGCTTTAAATTAAGGTTAAAATACTTTTATCACAATAGATTTCATGTTAAAATTCAAAACAATGGCTTCACAATCCGTCATGGATATTATAACTACGAAATTATAAAATACTTCAGTCTTTTTAAGTCCTTGTGGTTACCACTCGGTTCTCGTACAAAATTACAAACTTATACCATTGTGACTGGTTACCTTTCAAATCAGCACATAGGTTACCAAAATTAATCAAAATTGAATACAAAACATAATTTTGCAATGCGAAAACATATAATTCCTGTTTGAAGCAAAGTCCTTAACTAGAATAAATGAATCTGTATAATGAAAAACTTTTTTATTTCAAGTGATCAAATCATAAAAAAATGTCATATACGTGATACATTTTCATGACAAAATGAAGTCATTTAAGCATTATTCGTGTTATGATTAAAGTAATAAATAAAATACACAACAATGGAAAGTTTCTATTTATCCCGATTCATCTCAACATTTACTTTAAAATCATATTTTTAAAGTAAATCCATACATAATAATAACAAGTTTTTCAATAAATATTATAAGGAAACATACAATGATAGTACGTTTGCCGTTAAAGTTCGAGTAAGTCTGTTACATAAGAAGGTTCACTGGGTATCTATAGTACTTACGGACTAACTATTTTATATCACATATGAAATATCATTCACGTACGATACAATTTCATAATAAATCCCTTTGAAGCAAACTATCGAATGGACAGTCAGATAAATATTAGTCGTATTTATTGGTGTGTGTACATTGAATACGGCCTAATATCCAGAGAAGATGGAAACGTGCCGTTGCAAAGCTAAAGCTACGCATAACTACACAATGCTACTTTATTGCTTTTATCTCGACGACTCTAGGCGATAGCATGATAGCAAATTTCATTTACAATCAACTACAAAATCACGCTCTTATCTCAATGGATACGTGGGTTATATTTCAATCTGTCATATTTATTAGTGCGAACAAATCAACCATATTATGTTAAAATAATCAGTTAGTAATCGATAGTCAATTGTTCAACACATGCGTTAAAATCAATACTGTAGATACTTCTACTTAGAATACCGTTAAAAGCGGCAAAATACAAAAGTTACTAAACGTAACATATGCATTAATGCGACTACATACATTAAGGACAGTATAAATGCACGAGCAAATGTATAAAATGTACAACAAGTGTCAGTTCGCGTGAGCACTATCTCGGACTGTCGGTCGCAGCACGCATACAATATTATACGTTTAATACTGATTATTTAATACGTTTAATATTTAATTAAAATTCTCGAGAGCGTTTATCTCGTAATGTGGGACACTTACGACGACTACTTGCAGGCTGATAACACGCCCAGCGTCCGCGAAGACACCCTATGCCCTCAGAAAAAGACACAAATTCAAATAGCAAGCCTAATTATAATATGAAAATCATACTTAAAAGATAATTCGCTTTTGATGCAATAGTTATACGTGCAGGTGCCGACGGATGCATTAATATCACTAATTAACCCGATGTAATCATTGCAATTGTTATATCCCAGTATAACTATCCGCAAAAACAAAATCTATCTATTGTACACGACTTTGAAATGATATTAAGAAATATCAATTAAAGTCAGAATAAGCATAGCGTAGGTGTCTCCAGTCGGAGCGCAGTCAATCGGAATAATACGTATAGGTACCATATCTAAAATAAATAAATTATACACCTGACTGTACAAGGAAACCAATAAAACCAATTCCGATTGTACGAGGGATGACAAGCTGACAGAAACAAATCGTCATTAAACTGGTCTCATTAGTTTCCCAATGACAGTGTTCACAAAAAACAACGTTACTAGATCACATGTTCGCACTTAATAGCCAAATAAATTAACCGAGCGAGTGGGCCGAGATTACTACACAATATATCGCTTATTTTAATTTCACGCCGGATCAATTATACGCGTTAAAAAGGAGAAATAAACAGTGATACAGAACTATTTACATAAGTCAACATGAATTACGATTTCGTCGACTCTGATAGAAGAAAAAGTGAAGCGATTATATACACAGTCCGTTATCGCCTCGGAGCACTTTAAACGGGTCCACTCTCGAGTTCGAGTCACAACCACCAGAGTTTCTAATCACAAGTGTAACTGGTACACAGTCCAGAGTCTGACGCCTATAAACACGTGTGGACGACCTTTTCGGTGCGACATAGCTTGCATTTCACCTCGCAGCACCAGTGGAACGTACAGTTGCACCGCTCCAGTACGGACATGGTCTCGGTGCGGTAGCCGCGCCCGCAGCACATTAAGTCGCAGCCGTCCACGCCGATACTCGTATCGTTACAGGCACGCCCGTGCGTGCCGGGGATCCCGAGCTTCGGGTTCTTTTCGCAGAATCCCGGCGACGGTTCCAAGTACACCAGGTCCTTGACTCCCGGGGACTTGTAGTCGGGGTTGTGCGACCGAAGCTGGAAGCCGTACCGGTTCCGACGCGGCACACGGTGCGGCGCGGCGTCGTTGCGTTGCGCGGGTAGCTCCTGGTCGGCGTTGTGCATCATGACGCGCGACGCACCGTCGTACCGGTCCTTGAGCGCGTCGCCCACGGACCGAAAGCTCGGAAGCCGCATCCAGCACGTCTTCACTGTGCAGGACCCCGACATGCCGTGGCACTTGCATTCTTGCCGCATCTCCGTTTGCACGTGCTGCCGACAAAACAACAGTATTAATATCAAACGTTGCTGCTGCGCCTAGGAGGGGGTCCAGATAGAAGCATTAGATACCTAATGATCTACGAATATCTTTAAATTCCTTCGATAAGCGTCGATAGTAGTGATCGATGATTCCTTAAGCGCACTCCGTCGATCGCATCTCACGATCGAGCAAATTGTTACAAATCGTGAGGAGGTGGGCCGGTCGTCACCGCGTGTGGACCGATCATAAATCATGTTCTAGGGACATTCATCATTCTAAGAAGGTAGATAAATGACGTGAGGACAGAGACAGTAAATATTTTACTATCCTCAAGCGCTGGCGCTTCGTAGAACGTGGAACGCGTATTTATTCATTCATATGTAGACAGCTCTTGCGCTGTACGGTCGAGTGTCCAAATATGTGTAAAACAATCGATGGAATGTTGTGAATATTCATCAGGTGGACACCCAGTGCGTGTATCGTGACAGGAATTAAGCGCGTGGCTTAATGATGAGGCTGGGTGGCTCGAGGCGCCCGTCGTCCTTTTTGATGAATTTTAGGGAGGAACAGACAGTGGGTATGCAAATGGTGGGCGCGGTGGGAGGGAGCTGCGCGGGCGCAACGAATGGGTGGCGGTCGCGCCGGTCCGGCCCGCGGCATAATTAATGCACGAGCGACACGTCAAGTGGCGAGGATCGATCGTCACCCGTAATGGTAATGTAAACATACGACGACAATGCCTGTCGTTGGCTCGATAGCCGATTGTTTTATTTAATGGATGTTTATGAGGTGCTACCGGCTAAGTGGCTATTGGATAAGCATTGATGGATGGGCGTCTCTACTTACCGCTCTGCCGGCTTCGTTGTTGTGTAGGTTCATTTTTTCTCTGAGCGTTTTGCCTCTCTCGCCGGTGTCGACAAATTCGCGGCTGAAGCGGAACCCGAAGCCGATGTTGTCGCTGCAGCCGCCCCACTTCCAGACGCGGACGTTGGCGGCGGCGGCGGCGCGGCTGCGGTGCGGCTGGCGGTCGACGTGCGAGTAGTCGCACGTGCACGACTCTATCGCGCCCTCGGCGCAGGCGCGCGACACCGCGTGCGCTACGCCCGCGCTCGTTATCGCGTAAATAAACGCGGTTTCTCGACATCCTACGACAGAACAAAAGAAATTTAACTGTCTTGTATCACATATATAAATAGAAAGAAATTGTCGTCTCATGTCACATACCTGTTCATTGACTTATAAGTTGACATATTTTTAATAATCATTAACATTTATTAATAACGTGTTTCGTATTTTAAAATATTAGGTTAATAATAAAACGCCGGCGCGATTCAATATGCAAACGGAATGTTTCAATACATTTCTCATGTTTGGTATTTCATACAAATTAATTCGGTCCAATAACGGAGGCCCTTATTTTAATTACATTAATCGCGAAGGGTAGAAGGTATTAAAAATATTTCGAATCCAGTCGTAAACAAATCGTATATGGACGTAACGTTCGAGCCCAGACCCTATGGCACGACTGGTATTAGGTTAATTAATAATTGAGGTACCTACCCATTGTCATTTTATGAATTTATGGGTATGTTAATTAAAAGTGGGGACGACATTCCGAGCAAACAGAATAAATAACTCATGTTCGGATCGGATTTAAGATGGCGTTTAAGCACAAAGCCACCATCGCCCCGGCCCATTCATCCGGGGACGGCCGAGCGCATCCCGTATCGAATACTATAAATAATTAATGGCCAGCATTAGAATCAAATACTCATAAAATACAATTAAAAGAGAGAGGGTATCTATATCTCCATGATTGAAAATAAAGAAGTGCCTTACCTACCCGAGAGATTATAAATTTGATCATTACAATTGGTACGCGCGTCGATTCCTCTCTCTTAATATCGATTTAATAACCCCAGTACTCGATTAAAGCGAGCCCAACTCTTTGTCTACGCAACGAGACGATATTATTAACGGACTTTGGAATGAATAATGAATGACCGCCTAGCCATCGAACATAATTAAATTTACAGTCGTTCAAAAAAATGTGCATAAAACTTTCTCGGCTGTCTCGTACGGATATTATCTCGTTATTAATTCACGTAGACATTGTAATTTTACGGCGTAATGCGTATTAATAACTCGGGTATTGTTAGTGTAGGTCTTATTAAGGGTCTCGCGTCAAAGCCGAGATGGGATTCCTCACGAGCTATAAACCCAGGTCCGATCGCACACGAGATAGGGTCTCGATTAACGTAAAATTAGTAATGAATGCGGACCAGCCGTGTCACCTCCCGCCGACGGCCGCGACTGCGCCGCGACGGCGACGCCTTTGGTGGGCTACCAGCCACGGAAAAACGAATGACTCCTTTATGGATGTAAAAATAATAAGGAACGCGTATTTGTTGTTATTTATGTTTCAAATAGGTGGAACGAGCCCGGAGCGCCAGCGTTATTAAGGACTCAATAAGCAAATGAAATCATTTTTTTATTGAGATGTCGTCGTGCACCGATATAAATTACGGGACGCACACTGCCGCTCGAGACCGCTTTTTGTTCGCTTTGGGATGTTATACAAAAGTATTTTATTCAGCAATTACTTTAGACGTTCGCCTGGGAATTTTAATGTCAATTTCGCCATCATTCAATGCTCGGACGAAATTAATTCACGGTACAGATACGAATACGAGCGTCGCAGAGCGGGGCATTTATCTTCAGTAATGACTTGGAAACGTTCTCTCGCATTAACTATAACGAATAGTGCGCGCCAATTAAATATGGCACACGTAAATAACAATCGTAAAGTAATACCTTTCGGCAAACGCGTCATCGCCTTACTAAGGTTTTTGTAAACAAACGGTTTTCCGATTTAATAACGAGTACCTTCTATCTTTTGAAAAGCAAGATTCAGATTTATGATCGGGTTATAAAACGGTAGAGGCAGCGTGAGTGGTGCCGTGAGTCAGGAGACGAGTGGTGGAGGTCTGGCCGCGGGGAGCCACCAGGTGGCCGACCACGTGCTGCGCCCAATAAACGGCTTCATAACGCGTACATATCTGTCCACACATCTGTCAACAGACATCTGTGAATAAGTGCCTGCTGAGATTTTAATGCCCCCTTTCTTCGTCTCGGACAACGGTACTAATAATTAAACTGTCAATTTTTTATCGCTCTGTGAGAAGTCGGCTTCCTATTCCATGATTTGCAGTCCCCATTGACATAAAATAGGAATAACTCTTCATATTTTTTTAGCCCAAGACAATATTTGCGCAACTATAAATTGTGTAATTCGCCGTGACCGCGGGGCCATCGGTTTCCCCGGCCAACAAATCCGATTGTCGCATTTTGCGAATAAATCGCGACGTAGAAAAATTATGACAGATGCAAAGAGGTTTCATCCGAGAGGCCGCATTAGTCATGGCATTAAATAAAATGTAAATGTCCTCCCGGACCTAATTAACCGCCCAAACAACTATAATCCGACACTGGCCATACGTATCCTGCGACACGGACGAGGCTGCGCCTGTGCTTTAAAAAGAATCAAATTTAACGCACCCTATTATTTTATTATGGCAATTTTATCCCATCAAATCGCAGTCAAATAAGAACAAACATGAGTAATGTTAATCTATAAAAGTAAATTATTATTATAACTGATAATAAAGTGCTGTCGGTGGATTATCTGTGCGGATAATGAATGGTTCGCTGGTCGGTTTACAACGAGCAGCGAGCGATAATTCCATCCCGGGGATTGGCAGTTAAGGCGAGGCGTTGAGAATTTATAAAAGTCGAAATCTCGTAAATCGGAACATCCAATCGCTGTGTGAAATAAAACTTAATCACTGTTGACGCTTGACGAACACCTGGTCGCGCCAAATCATTCAATAATTCAAAATTAATGCACTAATTAAATATGTTTCTGTTCGCATTAAGTCATCACGCCAAAGTGTGGCCACAAGATTAATAAGAAAGATTGACTTATGACGGTTCGCGCGTCGCGCCTCTTGTGCCTTATTATTTACAACAGCTTACATTATTCAAATTTGATGGGACGTAATTACTCAAAACAGCTATAAATCACCCGTTTATAAAAGGAGCTACGACGTTTGACCGGTTGAGAAGCCGGCGAGCGGGTCTATCGAACTGATGAACTCATTACGGATTTGTATTTCTACTGCATTTTACGACCGCGTAATGTCATTTTATCTGCAGCGATAGAAATGACTGATTCGTTTCGACGAAAAACACATAAAAATTACTTGGCAACGTCGATTTAAGATGCCGTTACAAAAATGAAAGCATCGGGCAATGGTAGCTAGCCATTAAGGTGCAAAAACAAAACAAAAGTGGACTAGTAAAGGTAATTTTGCTAGAAAGGCGCGTCGAGAATGAGGCAATAAAAAGCAATAATTCATTTTCGTTATGCCGTGTATGGGTGATAATTTCACATTGATTCCGCGGTCCGAGCCTTCACTGCGACAATTGTGAATTACGTCGGTCGTATATCACTCATTGTGAGAGACACAAAGCCGACTACCACTCGCCCGGCTACCATCCGCCACCGCTCCAAGCCATCCATTTCCATTCCCATTCCCATTCACGCGACAGACAAAGGCATTTGTTTTCAAACTCTAAAAAAACACCGAAAATAATTCCGTTTCAAGTGAGCTGTCAATAAACAATAACAGGCAGCTCGAATTGAAACTTTTGATAGGTCGTAATTTCACAACACAAAAACTGAAATTCTCCCCATCTTTTTGCGTCCCCGAGACGCAAGAAGAATAAAAACGAAGCGACGAAACTTCTGTATCTTGAAAACAATTCAAACGCCACAAAACCTAAAACGCTTATCTAATTGAGCATTAAATATTTCGTCGAGCGCATTTTGTATCCATTTTATTTTGTGTGTCGATCGTTTTATACGTTTTATCCACCCACGGCGATGGAATCTTGGGAGCCGATATTCGAAACACTTCAAAACAGGAAATATTTTAAAAAAGGTCGGGTTTTATTGGCCGAGTTACCTGCTATTAGGTGATGTTAGGTGTAAATGCAGCTTCCGTGGAGCGAGTGAGCGAGCTAAGCTACTCGGCGGGAGGCCTCGCTCGCCCCGCTCGCCACGGGGACTCGATCTTTCTATTCGACAATAACACGAGGCATAAAGGACAGGGCGTATTGTGCCGTTGTCATCATTTGTGTTAATGCGATCCTTGAGGTTTGCACCACAATGGGATGAAGATGTCTCGCCTAGTATCAATGGTGTGACGACGTGTAAATTAGTAATTATTCGCGCCCTTCCGGGCGGTCTTTGTGAGCATAGCGGTAATTATGTCGCGAGACAATCTCTTTGTTGGCCGGGACTATTTAAGCTATGATTCGCGAGCTTTATTAACCGAGATGCTTGCCTCCTGCTGCGATAGACTGCGTTTTTATGCGTTTCTCAAATGGAGGTAATTGCGAGTATAAAAAGTTTATCGTTGAAATTTTGCGGCAGTAACGCGCGGCCGCCCGCCCCGATGCGCGCACTCTTAATAAAGTAATACGCTCTAAACACACACGCATATAACATAAATTTTGTAATCGCACAGGTTTTTTTATTCAGTAAAATTATTGCGACGGTGGTCTCAGGATACTCTTTTAGCAGAGGCATTTATTAAGAGAAGGTTATTTAGTGTTTCAAGGAGTCAATTACGCTGAGGGCTTTTACTTCGAAATATGAAATAATGTGTAATTATATATACCGATGCCTCCGGTGTAATATTACTCAATCACATGAAGCTATTTAGACTACATCACGATTTTAATACATTTTTAGAAATAAGACTTTGATAATTCTCGTTATTTCCTCTCAAATTTCCTCTCAAATTCACGTTCGAAGTCATAAACCTATTCTCAAAACTGTGATAATTATAGCGTGCGGGCTCAATTACTTTAAATTGGTTCTGTCTCTGCAATTTACATGTTTTATTTAAATAAATTATCCGGATCTGGACCGATAATAATTCTTTTGATTTACCAATCCACACAGACCAGTCTCGCCGCGGGGTAGTGTCGACCCTGAAACGTTTTCTTTTTACAACTAATGATCATTAATATTGAGTAAACATATAAATCTAATTGCGATTTGTTACCAATAACCTTTTACATGAATATTTCATAAGATAAATGGTTTATGGTCTCGTTTACGGAGCCTTATTAAGAGCCCATTACCAGCGTGACCACAGATACGAATGGTTAGACAATCCACAAGTTTAGAACGCGAGGAAAGGATTCGACGGAATGGACGAACCAAAGCAAACAATGACTCAATCTGCTCCTTTCACGGCAATAGTTAACATTCCCTAAGAATCGTGAGCGTACATTAAGAATAGCATCTTTCACGCCGAGTAACGCAAGTGCATTTAAAGCTAATAGAAACATCGTTTACCGCAAACGTTTGGACATTTCATTAACGCGAGTTCAATAACCGGGGCGGCCGTCCAGTCCAAACGGATGGGTCCAGATATCGACCGAATTCGAAATAAGATCGAATTAGCTGGAGATATGGAAGCGAACGCTCTTAATTTTGAAGATAACCCCCTAATGCGGGCGCGCCGACCTCCGATCCAAGGAAAGCTTTTCGATATAACTTTTTATTTATGTTTTAATCAAAGCCAGACGGTTTTTACACGGTTACGTAAGAATGTGTTTATTAACAGAATGAATCCGCTTTTATATTTATTTGAATCGCTTACTAATTAACTTATTATCGAAATGACTATTGTGCATCGAATTTGAATAATTGCATAAAATTAATTTCGTCAACAAAAGACTGCGAAGTTTGCAAACAGCGCAAAAAGCCTGTGAACGACAAAATTGAATTACAAACTGGCTTTTTTGCTGTTTTTATCGAATAATGCTCTTAAAGGACCAGATGTTCGCAAGCTCATAATAAGGCATATCGCGTACAAAGCATCGAAATCGGACACCGGAGATGGAACAACCATGATTCGGGCAACATAATAACCGTTTACAGTCAAGCAACTTGATCGTTGCGCAAATTGCTGTCTTAACAAATGTAGATAAAAGCTATTATGTTTTTTGCCGACAGTGAAAGTAATCTGGTTATTTCGGTCCGCGCGTTTGGCAAAGTGTCTACAAGATGTAGTTGTTTTGACTGTTGGTTACACACGGTCGGTAGGGACTTAAGTTTATAGTAGGTAACTCGAATCTAGGTTAACCAGTAAATTAACTGTTCTGCTACTGAGGTTTAATACTTCTCACGATTGCATGGTTTAAAAGGTCATTCTGTGTTTGCCAATACAAGTATAATTTTCTAATTCACAGGTAATACTTATTAAAATTATAAATCAACTTTTAGTACGCTGGACAAAAGAGCAAAACAAATGAGAAGAAACTTCAGGTATCTAACGAAACACAGCGATATTTTACATAATACATATATATAAGCAGATTACCACCGGGTTACCCAAGGAAAGGCCTATAACCACTTTTTTCTTTAAATATGAGTAAATGAATACGGTTCGACTTCCCAGATAATTTTCCTGACGCCACGCCTCTGGTAGGTACCACATTTCAGGTATTGTTGTATCAATTTTCTCATTATTTTACCCTGCACTCTTTGCGAAAAACTACTCGATTGGATGAACAGAAAGCATACCTATACTTTGCAAGAAATATTATAACTTCGTTAATACGATATTCACATAGATTTAGAGAGAGATTCATAAAGATAAGTAAGTGTAAGCTGTTGGCCATTGAATTTGCCCTCACAATCGTCCGCGATCTTCTAGCCGGAGGATCTAGCATCAAAAAATAATAGATAGCATCTAAAGTCGAAGGCGTACAAGCTGCATATTTATGTCCCTGTTTGGGTCAAGTCAGTCAGTCAACTTTTTTCTGTACCGCGTTGCCACGGTTACGTCTACTGAGTCACTCCTTAAAACTACGATTTTAAACGATATAAATACAACAAAAAATATTTTTAGCCAATAAAGGTCCATTACTCCAGGGTTCATCTTGTCCGTATGTTATTAGCATTTTCTATGTAACTTTGTGTCTATTGTCTCCTGAGTCACGGGTCAGAATAATAACAAGAAAAAGTTGATGCACCGTATAATCGACTTATATTCCGTGTAAGTATAAAAAAAGCGTTCATTCCCTTAAAATGACACCAACACATATATTTATATCAAATATATTACACTTACTTACTTATTCGGTACAGAAAAAAAAATACCGAAATCAACAGTAGGTACACTACTGCAGGGGCTGCGAAATAGGGGATCGCCGGCCGAGTAGTTATAGATGGCTGAGTGTTAACGAGGTCATCTAGAGATAAAAGACCGATAATCCCTATTCGCGCCGAGGCTTGTATAGTGCTTTACTCAAATAGATCCAAGGAAATAAAGCGAATGTTTTTTTTTCTATTCCCGCCAAAATACTTTTTTTTTTACTTAATTTTTGTAAGCTGTTCGGGTTAATGTTTTTGTCACCAAATCTAAAGATGATCATAATGAAAAAAATGACACTACCTTTTTAATTGGTTATTTAAAAAAAAATTTAACAAAAACTTCATTCCTTGTTTATTTTATTGAATACCTGATTTAATCTAAATAAATAATCTAGTCAAATAAGAAATAAAAAAGTAAATACACATTCACAAAACATTTTTTTTATAGGCAGTATGCCCCAGATAGTCAATAAAATAAATACCCACTGAAGCAAAACATAACTTCTTTTGTTGGCCATGGCCATCAATGTTGTATGAAGTTCCTTTATTGTCCACTAATTTGAATTTAGAACGAATCTTCAAAGACGCGTACTTCGCGTTCTTTTATCACGAAGATAAGATCGACATTTCCTTATATGTTTGAGAAAAAACTATTATGACAAATTCTAACGATAAACTAAACTAAAAAGAAACTTGTGATAAGTAAATGTTCGGTAAACATCTACAAAAAGCACCTAATTTCATTATCTGTGCCTAAAGGAATATTCAACCACATCTACTTTATCTACAAAATGACATATACTGAATACTAAATAAACAAGTTCTCCAGACTAGCTGCGCTAGCTTTTTTCAGAATGCGACAATGAATAAAACACTATAATTATGACTCATACTCTGACCATTATAATCTACATCATTGCCTGTATCTACATTAATACAAGTCTGACTGTACCAGTATTGTGAGGCTAATGGGGATCTATTTGCTGATTCGTATCTATTGATAATATCGCCTATTCAATTCGAGCAAATGGACTCTATACGTTGCCAGTGCGCTGAGATTATGGGATTTAATACTGCAGCCTGTTTGCGAGGCATCCGAGCGGAACTGTTGCAGGATAATGCTTATTTTGAGAGTTTTAGGGTCCCGTTTATTAAAAAACTAGCATTTACTCGAGGCTTTGCGCGCGTTATAGGGAATTGATCTGTGTGTAAAGTTTTCTTTAAATAGGTTCTACGATTGACGCGTCACTGAGTAGCAAACATTAAAATATCTTCATAATCTTTCACATTTATTATATAGTATTCATAGTATAAAGTAGCATGAACCATTACACGTCTGCCTAACCAGGCGGTCTTTTATATTTAGAAATGGAACGTATTTTACATACACTACCTGTAAAATGCTTTGCACAGTTCTTACAACACTTAAATTAGAGTTTTAACGGTTGTGTTAACAGATACAGCCTAATTACTGCTGAAGATTATACATGGGCTTAAGACCGCATTGGATGTGTTAGGCTATTACGGAGAGCAACAAGAAAGCTTGATTTATAATTTATCTTATAACAGTTTTAAAAATCATATTTAAGTGTTATCTTTGATAAGTATTCATTACATTCAAGTTCCAATAATTACATTTCTAATGCTTATAGAGTATCTATCGCAAAACGGTAGTTGCGGAATTTCGCAACTTATCAATACTAATATGACGCTAATATTCCCGAGAAATAACTAATTTCATTTCACAAAACAAGTCCAATTATCACAATCTCTTATAACAAATGTAAATAAAAAAAGCGGGAGCTCGCGTCATTGGGGCACAAGTAATTGATCCAGGATGTTTTATCTTGATGAGCCCTTTATATAGCCCCCGACGAGCCCCATTCCCGATAACATCTAAAGGGTTGCTTACAAATATCACTTAATTTGTACCCACTCTTTGTTACGTGACTAACCCTCTTTATACCTATTTTTTTACATTCAAATCAGTATACATTTCAATCGCAAGTTTTTTAAGCCTCCAATAATCTACTCTTCTTCAAAAATACTCTTATCGACTTAGTTTTTTTGCTTTTGTTTCGCACCGAAATTGATACAAATGAATGACGCGTGTTTTTAAAATGGTTATTTTAGATTTTAAGCACTTGTGATAGGATCAGCGTGATTTGGGTATTAGGATGTCAGTTTATTATTAAAATTTGGTCGTGATTAAGTGCAAAATAATTTACTAATTTCTGACACAAACCTAAAACACGACTACTTAGAGCTAATAATAACAATCGATGTTTTGAACACCGGCTGTTGTTATGAATTTCCCAATAAAGGACAAAAATAACTTGGCCTACCTTTGTCAACAATTTTGCCAAATAAATTCTTTCCTCGTAGGAAATTTCTTGTCGAACAGTTCCATCTTCTGTATTTGAATTGGTGCTGACATTCGGTGACGGCCATGCTAGCGCCTTTGGCAACAGCAGCCAAGACCCCTGGGTTCTCTCGTGCTAGCCGACGCTGCTTCCTCCTTAGCGTCGCGTGCACTGCCGGGTCCATATACAACACGCCCGGGGAGATGGGCGACAAATTATTTGGCTCCCCTGCTTTGGCAATGCCCCTGAAACAAAACAAAATGCTGTAGGAAAAACGATCGACTTTTGTCACCGCGGCAAAAGACAATGGTCTCAAAAAAATAACGTAATCCGAACGCCGCTTAAAGCTGGGTGCTCGAAATGAACTGCTCATTTGAAAAGGTAAAGACAACAAACAATTGACGACCGAACTGTCAATCCGCAGACGTTTAGATAAATATTTGCGTCGCGCATTAATCTTGGAGGGCCCGAGTCAACAGGCAGAGCGATCGAGATCACGGCCTGTTGACTCGTCCGCGGTTCGAAAACTTCGTCTTCGGCGACAAAAAAACGCAGAGCACTCGCCGGCCGCTCCAAACGCTGGAAATGGTATTACTTTTCTATTTGCTTTTCTTTGTAGTCGAGTGTTACGTAAATATGGACGCGTTCGTCGGAAATTCTCATTTCCTCTAAGAATTTGTGGAGACGCTGCAACACGGTTTTGTTTTTAGATTTTAAGGCACTCTTTGCTTTTGGTTAAGGATTTATGTGCGCTAACTTATTTTCTTTAACTCCTTTAAGCTTTTTTGCTTCTGGCAGTGAAATTTGATTTGCTCGAATGTCTAACACTTTTGGTTCGGTTGTTGTATAAAATTATTTTATAATAAGCAGTCTGACAAACATTGGTGGCAATCAGATATTTCAAGATTGTTATCTGCTCATTACTTTAAATTTAAATAATTCATTTACACAGCTTGTAGTTTTTTTGTAGCTTTTATAATAATCAAATACAATTAACACATTTGCATACATCATTTTTTTTATTTGAGACCCATTGCGTAAATTAATAAATTCTTTGCTTATTAATTACTTTTTCAAATCTGAATTAGCGAGAGCATTAAATCGTAATTTAGAGTCAAATCATTTACTAAGGTCAGTTTTATTTGACAGTTCGGTTAATTTATGCAATATAAAATGACCATCGATAAGGATTTAAAAGAATCAAAAAGTTACTGAACTTAATCATAATGATTCAGATGCGATCTGGGATCGTCAGTCTAAAACGATCTTAATCCGATATTGGGTGCAATAAAAAAAATCGAAACCCACAACTGCTCGGAAAACAAAAGGATATTTGCCTGTCCATATATAGTTCTTAGCACTTGTCACGTCGTCGGTAGGAAACTAAATACCAGGCGAGTTCTTAAGGGAAAAAATCGTGAATGACTTTCACGGGTACACGAAATGTTTGGACAGCGATAAAGGTCTGTATGAATGTGTCAAAATAACAAATATTGTCTTTGGAAGGCTTGGACTCTTATTCGGGTAATTAAGCGTTTCCTTGGGTGATGTGATGAAAGACAGAAAGTACTTGTAGAGCGTTTGAAAAACCAGAATAACAAATAATACTATTGAATTACTTTGAAGCCTAATGTATCAACAAACTGCAAGAAGTTCATAAAGTATGTTTAGTCAATACAACAAAGCTGATAGAAATTACATTTACATAGTATACAAAATCTATATGAATTAAATGACTTTTTGAACAGGTTCCGACGGGACGAGACAAGTCCAAACTTGAAAAGGTCTAATAACATTAATATCAAGTCCGCTCGACTATACTGTAATGAAGCCATTCTAATGTGACGCTACATGTACATGACTGTATAATGTCATTTAATTGAATGAACATGGCTTAAATTAATGTATTGGGATAGCTGTTACTTACAAGTTTGAAATGATTTCTTAATTTTATTACTACGTGTAATACCTACTTATTTTGAATGAGGTGTTTTTAGTTTGTTTTTCTTTTATATTTTAAATTTTACTGCATGAAAAATGTATAGGTTTAACATAAAATAGGATATAGGGTCAACAAAAAATATCAAAATATATCAGATGATATTTACCTAGCTATAAAAATACTGGTGTTACCATCATTTTGGGGCTAAAAGCCGTCCATATTCCATTTTTGTAAGACGAAGATTAACGAACGAACGACGAAGATTCGATGTTTTAAGATATTTTCAACCGCCCGAACAAAGTTTGACAAATAATTCGAGTACTTCTTACGAACTTTTTAGCAACCCAATTGATATTTTTTACCACGCAACGTTTAAATCTTTAGAAACTGGATATTTTATCAGCGTTATCGCGATACTGGCACGCGATTCCGTAGGGTTATATGGGCGAGATGTGATGAATACAAATTAGCTGAACAATTTTGTTTTATCTTTTATCGCCGAGTGTAGGAGTTTAGTAAGCCAGTAAACTTAGTATTCGGACGTTGACACGTTTCTTTAAAGATCTTTTAACGGTCCGAAATGGCTGTCGGATTGAAAGTTACATGTTGAAGTGGTTCCGGCAGCTGTAGACTGATTAAAAGGGAATGCATTCGTCTGAGAAGAAAAATCTGTTACTTCCTGACTTACTTCATTAAATTATTTTTGGAGCAAATGATGTAGAAAACTACCGTATGACTTAGGCATATTACGATTACAGTAGCGTTGACCTTCTTCGGCTTAAACGCAGAGTACCTACTACAAACATATATCGAGCATTACTCGGCTGTGACGGTGTGAGTAATCGTTATTGTAAAGTAAACATAAATAAAGAGAAAAAATAATATGTGCAACTAAGGACTTTTCACTGTAAGCTAAAAGTTATTTAGTCAAAGTAACTAGTTCATTCAGAAGATGCACATTTCAAACATCTCATAATGCTTGAAACTCACGGTTTTTTCCGATGTCTTCTATCGTTGTACTATTTCATTTACGCCGTTACTGCATTCAAAAGCACTCTGTATCATATTTGCGGTATTTAATTAACCATTACAAGTGAGTACAAAAATGGTGTTTCTATACTGCGCAAGATAGGTAACAAAGTAATGACTTACTAATAAAATCAACTGCCGTCGGCCATCTTATCTACCAACTTGAACGGTTACGAATCCAATTGATTTAAAAAAGACTAATTAACATACAAAAAATATACATTTATTACATTATTAAAAGAATAAACAATCAAGACAGCTTGCGCGTGGCTTGTTGGTTCTGATATCTATGATAAGAACATCATGAGCTAGTAAAAAGATAGAAGTGTCATTTTATATAAAAAAACTTTAAAGTCGTGAATGTAGTTCACATTGATAATTACTTAAAGGTGCAATAATAAATTAAGGCAGATTTAAGATGTATTATATCAAATTACGCGCAATATGAATAATTCATTTCTATTTCATTAAACAGAAATTAATCTTCAATATTTGCCGTCGCATCGTTACCGACGGCAAAAATATCAAATTACAGATTTTTTTTTCGATCAATAAAATATGAATACTATAGTTATTAAATTAGTTCTCCTCTAAGTAATAAACATTTTTTTTTACACTGTATAATGCAAATTGATGTTACGTTTTTATGAGTCCTTTTAGTAATTTAGTTTAGTACAAGGGCCTTAATTGGGCGATGCAATATTTTTTAAAGCACCTATTAAACTAAGCTTAACAAAGTCAAAAGCTCAGCAACTACAAATTAAATACATAATGTTAAATTTAAATTCAATAACGGGTTCTTAAAATCTACGAAATAAAGACTTATTGTGCTTATTATGTTTTAAAGTGAAATATTTTTAAATTTGGGTGACAAAAGTTAATTATTTACCATCAATGCATTCATTCAGCTCATAAAAAGTATCAATTTATTCAGTTTATATCAGTCTTATGGGGCAGGGCTTCTACATTAAATTTTATTTTATTTTCCATCTGAGAGATATACGGGTCTAGTTTGGTATTAAGCAAGACATACCAGGAGCCCAGAGATAGGAAGAGCAAATACAAACTAAATGCTCCCGTCCATCAAGAAGGATCAGCTGTCGCCACTGTTCGGAATTAGTCTAGTGTAGTTTGTAATCACTTATGAATGCATTTATATTAGAGTCTAAGTTTCTTCACATTAGTTATCTGAGATCTTATATCTAAAGAATTGGAATTAAAAAACACCCGATAGCAAATAAAAAACAAAACATAATTCTTAAGTAGTACAGCTTAGATTCTACGTATTTAACAAGGAGTGATGGACAGTCATGTAACTAAAAATTATAATGTGGATATAGTATAGGAAAAAAGGCAAGGCATTTTAACAGCAAGGCGTAATTACATCGTTGTAATAGTGTAGTATAGGTATTTAATTGCGTTAAGGAGTGAACTAATAAGTTTTGCAGGGACAACAAGGACTTCTAATTCCTTTTTTTTCTAGTCACATTTAGATGTTCAACTAGCTTAAACAGTTAAACATCACATTATAAAGTATTCGAAAATAAAAGTGTTAATCCATTAAACAAATGACACAACTACACGATTTTATATTTATACAAATAAATCTTCTTAATCCCTGTCAAACCTAATGTACCACTATTTATAACTTGTCACAACAAACCGACGCTTAGAAGATTACACCATTAATTAAAACTCGAACATTTTAAGATTTTGGTTAACTTTAAAGTCAATAATTAACTTTTAGTGGGCTATAACCCGCACGCGTTAGCTTTCTTAATGATTCGCTAATTATCTCACTCGATTTATATGTGGGAAACATCTGGCTGTCAGAAACACCGGCAAACAAATCTCAATTTTATAACCCCATACAATTAAGAGTTAATTTTCTTAAACTGTATACATGCGCGTAACCTCTTGGTTTTTAGTGACCACTTTTAAGGTATACATTATCTGTTTTGACATGAGCTCGGTAGATAGGTTACGGTTGTAGTTTCATTGATGAAAACGTACTCCGACTCAGACAACAAATAAGACATTTTTATAACAGAAACTTTGTAAACAAGAACTAATCTTCAGTCAAATCAAACTTAGATTAGACCTACCTTAACGGCTATAGATATTTTGTGACAACAACCTCTAACCTTAGCGTGCTAGGCCACAAAATTCCAAAGACAATAACAGAGAGTACTCACCACCACATGCTGCCGCGTCCTCTTCGAGGCTTGCCAGCAGCGTCGCACCGTATACACAGAACTGTGAGCACAAACAACCACAAACACTTCATTTTAAGGGGCGGGAGCGAGCATGAGCGCGGCCGGTCGTCGCACGGTCACGTCTGACGGCCGAGTCGAAGGCTCGAGGCGGGCCCGTGTTGGAGGGAGGTCTCATCTCACCTGCCCACGTCCGATTGGTACGCACTTCTGTTTTTTTTTCGACACATTGTAATCTTTGAGTTTAGGTCATTAGGTTGCTTATGCAATTGTTGCTTGGATTAGGGGATTGTTCGGCTAATGCTGTTTATATTTACTTTAACTTGGGTTAATTGCATGAGGGAATTGCCGCCAATAATTAAGATGGCATTTAGACACTAAATATAATACCTTAGATTTTATAATATGTTTAAGTCATTTGACGCTGGACTGAAAATATTTGTTTTTTGCCCTATTGAAGTTACCGCCTCTGAATTAATTGTAGTCTAGATGTACCCTAATCAATAAGGCACACACTTTTTGTCATCTCTTTATAAATGTGAACTGAATGGTAGCCAGGAAGATGGCTGCTAGTGGTAGATCTAGTTTTTATTGGCAGGTACGAATTCCGATGAGCACAGGAAAAACCACCTAACTGCAACCTGGTACCTGAATTATGGCATGTTTTGATTTTAACTCCAATGTTGCCCTGAATGTTAATAAACTATTTTATTTTACTTGGCCATAGTTATATACCTAATTTATACTATGAAAGCCTGGAGTTAAGCAAGATTTCAATTATTTACTTAACTTTAACGATACTGAAAAATTGTTATATTCAACTTCGTAGTGTCATGACACTTTATTTATTTAAATCAGCGTTGTAGATAGATATTTGACACAGTTACACTATAAGCATCTCATAATATGTATACCTCATGTATAATATATTTTTTAATCAAGGTTCTTTATGAATGAATAGATATTTATTATTTTATTCTTCTTTTATCTTGCTTGACTATGAATTATCATCTTATTTTAATTGAATATTGTTAATATCTCCTAACTCCCACAAATTTTGTTTTATCTCCTAGATCCTCTTGCAGGATGAGTCAGCGCTCGCGCCGGTGGGAGGGGCGGTGGCGGCCAATCACAGCCCGGCTCTGCGCCGGCGCAGCGCGCGGGGCGCACGTGCGCAGAGCAGTGCCTACGCTTCGTCAGCCGGCACGCACGTATACACACAATACTATCTGAATGTGAAAATGAATCTAACTGAAAATGAAGCATTGAAGCTGGAACATCGTTTGTATATTGAATATTTGTACGACATTTGAGATTTTTAAAAGCAAGTAATGTCTTAGAAATATTATAGAAGAGATATTTATTTTTCATTTACTGTAGTTACATAACTATAGGTTTCGTTTACATTTAAATACATAAATATTAGCAAATCGAACTACTGCCATGGCAAGTAGAGAATCGGGAAGCATGGATTTGTAATGTAATGCCATATCACATTACATCTCACAACACTATAATGGCTGATATTATTATAATTGACCATTACGATGAGAACCTTTGTACCTATATTTATAACTATAAACATGCAATGACACTGTAATATAGATTAGACGTGGATTTGGGTTCCATCCTTATGTTCTTGATATTACAATGACTCGAACAAAGCGATTTGCTTGTAAATTCCTCGTTAGGAGGCTAAAGAGTGGAATTCTCTTCCAGCACATCTTTTCCCGACACAATATAACCACACACACAATATCGTCAAGATGAGATTGAATATAAACTATCTAGGTAAGCATGTTCCATCGTCACTTACCAGCAGGTTAGATTGAAATGAAATGCCCGCCTATTTTACATAAAATTATAATAATTATCGGTAAAATGTGTAGAGTAGAAACTTGTACAGAGTCATGTAAAAGACATCAACGCTTAACTCGCTTCATTTAGGTAAGTATAACACACATACATACTGTGAAGCAACATGAGCTGAATTTAACTTATATTACGTACGTACAGTTTGATAATAAGTCGAATAATACGCCGTTAACGTAGTGAATATGTATGTTATGGATTATATAATGTTCTAATATGAAAACGAGAAACTTCACAAAATTGTCATTCCAACATATTCGAATACATATAGTTGAATAAAATAAATGAAAATAATACCACTTCACAAATAACACTGACTTAAGACCATTAAGTTACAGTTTCGAAGATTTATTCGTAAACACTTCAAAGTATTCAAGTGAAGGGAAAAAATGACATGTGTCACTCATTTGGAGATGTCACGAAGTGCTGGTAGAGCAGCATTTATGTCAAGTTTTGAAACTTTTAATTGAATAACCATGTCTGACATTTAGGAAGTATAAAATATATATTATTAGACGAGAAGGGTAGGGGTGTTTGTGTCAAAAAGTGCAGAAATTGGTTTAAATTGAGTCTGTAGAGATAAATTGTTTTTAGTACAGTGTGCCTGCCAGGCGAAAAGGTGTAGTCAATATTTGGTTAACTATGGAACCCAGGTTTATTTAAGATTAAAATAATGAGGATCTTAAGTTAAAAAAGAGTGATGATGAAAAAATAATGATCTAATCTGTTCAGTGCAATAGAATTCTCGTCGATATCTACTAATGAATACTCAAAGCCTTCACAACTTTATTATAGGTAACATAAACATCCGGATCCCAGTTTTAAGATGCTATGATTCACTCATGCCATGGCTTTCCCATGCCAAGCGTTTACGGAACTAAAACAATGCTCAGTTATTACCCACTGTGTAAATCGACTCAAGAGCCTTATCTCATTATAACCAAAACTCAACAGTACCAAGCGCTATTTAAGGTGTATTATTAGTTGATATATTTAGGAAAACGGGCAGCAAGATATCATTTTTACAGTACTTGCTCATTGTATATTTATTGCTCACGTAAATATTAAATTTTATGGTGTTTACGGACAGGCCTTCCAGCGAGTGTGGTCGCCCTCCCAAAGCGGGGTAAGAAAGAAAGAAAAAAAAGAGAAATATCCGCCCCTCTTTTATTATTACTTACCCCGCCACTTCAAAACGTTGCATCACCTGTTCAAGTTCAAATGTACTTAAGCTGTTTTCGAAAAAGCGGTAGTTTCCATAGATTTGTTAAGGCAACGCTAAATTCAACACTTCTGTTGGTCTGATGATTTATATTATTTATCTATGACTATGCAATTTGAATACTAATAGCTTTCTGTAGGAAACACGGTGTCATCTTCTTTTAATCCGTTCAGTTATTTCATGGTGCGTTGAGAATTTGAGAGTGGAGCTATTAGAGATATTTTTGTTCTATTGGTGGTTAGGGATCTGTAACGGAATGAAAACTTGTCTTCCTAAATGTATTTTCTGAATATAGATAGGAATTTCAAGCATTGCTCATTTAAAAAAATTAAACGTACAGTATATGTTACAAATAACGATCACATATGTATAAGAATAATGTTCGCTAATTGTTAACAAACGTACATACAAAATTGAGATAAAAAGATGAATAAATAGTAAACCGGAAGCTGGATTGCAATTTCTTGAGTAATGTGCTGAAACAGGACTGTACAGTGTACAGAACCCTGAATGCTCTAGCCAACCTCGTGTCTATCCGGTCCTTGTATCTTAGAACTCGACCGCACACCCGATCTTAAGCTACCAACGCTAAAAAACAAAACTGCTATATTTCTCAAACCACAAATTATATTTCATTCCAAGCCTACTAGAGGCCGCCAAAAGTTCGGGGGGGTCTATTCTGCGACCGTGAGACAGTGGAAACTCGCACATAAAGCATCGAGACGAACCATCAGACGTCTGGCTTTACATATTTAGCTCGCGCGCCGAACATTGTTGATGATCGGGTGTAACCGCAGAAAAAAATAATTTGTTGATGGGTTCCGCATTTTGCACTACATGTCTAAATTGGCGTAAAGACAAGCTTGTTATTTATCATAGAAGTGATTTAAATTAACTGGCTGGTACATTAAAATGACTTGTAAATTCATATATGCTAATCTTCCAGGGTCTATTCCGTGACCATGTGACAGCATTAGCTCCCACATAAATTATCGAGATGAGACTACTCATATTACGATAATTGGAAACAAGGGAAGGAAAATTGACAGTACATATATGCCAATATCCTCCAAATTTCTCCGAATATCGTCAGCAATATCATAGTAAATATGTAATTTATATCTATAAAATGTTCCATACCAATGCTGATTGCCTGTACTACACATCATCCAAACGGGAATTCCTTTCAAAAACCTATGAATGAAATCTGATAGGTTTAATTCACAAGTTTTAACGACAGGACAGTACCCTAAAACATTGAGACATCCAAATTGTACGCATTTAGACGCGATAATATCACCGCCTCCGTGATATATCGCTGTGTGGATTAATAGCGTTTTAATATACTGGGTTAGTCATTGGGGTCGACAAAAAACGATAAAAAATAGGTCTGTAAGTGAGGAGGCTAATCGTGCGAATCCCGATAGAGAGACAAAAAGCTTCGGATTGTAATGATTAATGTGAGCTTATTATTTTAAAGTTAGTTAAAATTCATTAATGACTGTTGTCATAATGATTATGAAAGAAATTTGATGTATCAAAACTAAGAACGCTGTGAGGCTTAAGCGGGACGAATCAAATAGAAAATTTAAACTTTTATTCAGCTTTTAAGACTCACTGTCACTTTAACATGTCAAAATCTACTCAGAAAATATGACATCAGGAGAGAAGAAACGCCGCAAAAAACTATTAGTATGTGTAGTAGGGCTTACTTAAATTTTCATATTGGTAACCGTGATTACTGCTGGGAGCTACCAGGATTTAAAATGGCTTCAGAATAGTTTCAGAGTTGAAGGCATGGAGGTAAATAAAAAGCAAAGAAAAAGTAAGATACAGCATACAGAATTTTCCCACCATAATACAGCATAACAGACGAATATCTCGGTGGTCCTGCATACCCACCAATTCCATACTGTGACTAAATCGCGAAGCATCCTTTAAGACGCAAGGTTACCACTATAAGTCTAACCATTTATTGTACTGAGTGCGGTGTTAAATAGGTGCCTTGGAAACTGGTTGGTTTATACAAAGGGTTCTTCGGCTCAATTACCTACTGTCTGTTGTTTTATACAAATTTGCAACGGACAGGTGCGCTGCGGTACGGTGACTTTAAGAAGATATTCTGTTGCCCAACATTATGTAATAATAATCATAATGTATATTACATGTGCACTGAAGTTGATTATTTTAATTAATTACTTCACAGTAATACGAGTATATGGATTTTATTACAGCTTTAGTAAAACTAAGATAGGGTATCTGCCAAGTCTTTAATATAATATTAATCGGCATTATCATATTAATAAAAAAATAATCTTGCTAAGCCAAGTCGGGTAGAAAAACCGAAAGCAATGAAAAAGCAAACCCTTCCAACGAAATAGCGGTTATATAGTACATCCTCGCTTAGATGAAACATAAACGGATACGTTGCATCGATCTGTAAAATTGTACAATATTATACCCCGTTTTGCGACTTTTTATTAAATCAGTAAATATTCATACGTAGCATTTTTGTTTGCAGTTGATCTTGCAGTTTATAATTGAATTTTCTCGGTACGAAAACAGAATGGAACTAATTTCAAAATCCCACTGTCAATATGTGAACGTTGTATGTTTGAACTCAATTCAAGTGCCTATACGAGCAGTTATAAATGAACATAATAATATGTATTGTGAATCAAGTCAAAACATGTTAATTATTGTACCTGCCTGCCTCTAGCCCAAAGGCAATGAATCTATTCGCTTTCATTACACGCAAAGCAAAAACTAGTTCTAATGATTGACCGGCTTCAAAAGGTCAAGGATGTGACCTTGGAAATGACCTTTGGTGGATGAAACAGAAGGTGATAAAATGCTACTGAAGTAATTTTTTTGAATACACGGACCAGACTAACTACTATGTTGTAAGATTGTTTTCTCCTAGTCCTTCCTCAGATACTTTGGACACGTTACCCGCAAGAATAACTCAATGGACCGATTGGTAATCTAGGGCAGAGTTAAACGTAATAAACCATGGTGGTCAACCACCAACAACCAACCCGATCGACAGACACCCTCTCACCAAGAATCCTGTCACAGAGTGCGCTCGACATGCAATCAACAGGTGAAGAAGACGTGAAAGTAGAAATTATAGAAGTAGACTCCTCATGACCACGACCACTACCAATTATAGAAGTAGACTCCTCATGACCACGACCACTACCAATTATAGAAGTAGACTCCTCATGACCACGACCACTACCAATTATAGAAGTAGACTCCTCATGACCACGACCACTACCAATTATAGAAGTAGACTCCTCATGACCACGACCACTACCAATTATAGAAGTAGACTCCTCATGACCACGACCACTACCAATTATAGAAGTAGACTCCTCATGACCACGACCACTACCAATTATAGAAGTAGACTCCTCATGACCACGACCACTACCAATTATAGAAGTAGACTCCTCATGACCACGACCACTACCAATTATAGAAGTAGACTCCTCATGACCACGACCACTACCAATTATAGAAGTAGACTCCTCATGACCACGACCACTACCAATTATAGAAGTAGACTCCTCATGACCACGACCACTACCAATTATAGAAGTAGACTCCTCATGACCACGACCACTACCAATTATAGAAGTAGACTCCTCATGACCACGACCACTACCAATTATAGAAGTAGACTCCTCATGACCACGACCACTACCAATTATAGAAGTAGACTCCTCATGACCACGACCACTACCAATTATAGAAGTAGACTCCTCATGACCACGACCACTACCAATTATAGAAGTAGACTCCTCATGACCACGACCACTACCAATTATAGAAGTAGACTCCTCATGACCACGACCACTACCAATTATAGAAGTAGACTCCTCATGACCACGACCACTACCAATTATAGAAGTAGACTCCTCATGACCACGACCACTACCAATTATAGAAGTAGACTCCTCATGACCACGACCACTATCAATTAGAAGAGAATAAGATGTTTTACCCCTCATACCTAACATTGTCCCTTTGTCCATTGGCCCTTAAGTCATGCCATAAATAATGCCATAAATGAGGTAATGACTACAAAAAGACCACACATCGAAATAGCTTCCTAAATATCACAGAATGGGAGCACAAGCTGTTCGCGTTCAACTGCAATGACCTAAGACGTGACGAGAGACGGGAGGTACTTTCACCTTCACCGTAAGTTTCAACTAATATATTATTTTATCATTAAATATAGCAGCAGCATTTTATCAACCTCTAGAACATCCAGTACCCCTAGGCTTGGTTCACTGAATCCACTATCAAAGTTCATATTTGGAATTCCTCGGAAGCAGCGCGTAAACCTATAATTACGGGCGTCAGACCAATCCATCATTCCCTATAATTTAGTATTTGCAAATTTGAGCTTTGATTAGGATGAGGCTAATTTGATTATATTCATTAATATATTTTTTAGACCCATTCATAATTTCGGTTGTAGCCGAATAAGATAGTTCATGCTCTGAATTAAATGTAGGTAAGTTTTATTACGAGGATTTTTAACTCGGCTAGCATAATTCCGTGCTTCTGTACCATCTGGGGTTGCTGCTACTGTGCTTGTCGCGCGAGCTATATTTTAGAAGCTGGGTAAACTCGCAAGGGTTTAGGACATATGGTAATTACTCCAAAGGAAAATGATAATCATTCGTCTTCCACAACATTTTTAAACTAAGTTATAACAAACATTACTGATAGGTTTGCTGCTGAACATCGCAGATACTTAGTCAATGAACGATCGGACTTTATAAACATGTAGGCTTTCGGCGACACTAGGCAGGTCGTTAGTATATATTGGGGTAAGGTTTATTCACGCTGCACGTTCTAGTTCATATTATCCTATGTTGTTACTCGCAAATAGATAACCTATACGCCTCGTCGACCATTGGTTCTTCGAGCTAAATAGATAGTCAGCCCATTTCCACTTCAACTCACTTAGAGCTCTTACTCTGGGACGAGAACTCTTGATAATAGTTCGTTCTTCTTCTTTCTACGCATAACCTTCGTCGTTAAATAGGTATACATTGTAAAAACTAAGTTGCAAATGATGTTTGCAAATGATTAGTCCAACAAGCAAAATCAAGGACTTCAAAGTAAATAAACTGCAAGGCAATAAAGTTCTTACTTACACATAAACCAAGCCCAGCCTGTAGCAAGGTGTTATATGACCAGATGTGTTAGCTATAAAATTGCTGCACACTTGAAGATTCGACACAAGCAGAGTAAGACCAATCCTTATACACTATTATCGTACAATATAACGATCAAAGGCTATGACGAAATTAGGCATAGTTTCCTTATGCACTACTTTGTTCAATAGTTAGTAAATAAAGTATTTCAAAATAATTAGTCCGTGTTATAATGATGGTATTTAGGACGTGTAATGGACTTTACGCGTAGTGAGGGTTAAAAATCTAAAAATGTGTTACCTAAATCACATGCCACTTCCAGAGGGCTCAATCTAGGTTTTCTTTACGTTGTTTGTTGTTTCTGTATTAATTTTTGTATAGGCATAGTAAAGAAAGATGCTGCTTATTAATGTTAAAAATATTGTAGGTATGTTCGACATTGCCGAATTGGTGAATAAACTCACATTAAACATTTAATGAATAATGATTGAATGAAACATTAATATACTCAAGAAAGAGTTTCAAGTCCATTCATTACAGACAATATGTTGTAATACGCTCTTTACCCCATTTTTTGACTCGGCCACAACGGTGCTGCGAGCTAATTCTCTATTCATTGCATGGCCGAGACGCTCATTGCACAGCAGTTAATTGGCATACGCAATGTATTAGGGATTCACTTGCTGCGTCGCCGGTCGCGAGTTATAGTGCATGGGCCATTACATAACATGGCACCGGCGCGAGCGCAACAATAAAGTAATTGATCCGTCAAGCGTTGCGCCCGTGGCGGACCACACCGGAGCTCTGAACACGGCCTTCGCGATGTTCCTGCCAGGAAGCAAAGCGGGAGCAACGAAGACTCGGACTTGGTACATAGCAGCTCATTGTGAAAGTTTACGCCTTAATACATTTTATAAAATGAAAAAAATATATACATGATTGAAGTTAAATTGATAATAAATAACATTGATATAGATATTTGTGTACACGTTGTTGTGTGTTATTACCATGTCTGGCGGGCCTAGATTACTATGCTACTTATGTCGAGTTTCTATGCTAATCGCTAAGGTACATGTCTTCCTGAATCGATATACCAATCCACTGAACTAAAAATGAGCCAGCCCTTTGGCTCTCAGTGATGTAAGGAGCCTTTACAGATAAAATCTTGGCCAGTTGGTAAGCATCACGTTAGGAAGCGAGTGCGAATTTAATTGCGCCAAACATCAGCAGAGCCGCCACAAATATGCAAAAGAACATTCAAGCTGTGGTTCAATAGGACGTTCAATATTTTTTTAACAATAAATAAAACCGACTCCAAAAAAAAGAAATAGTAAAATAAAGCATCTGTATGTATATAAATAATATGTAAAATATTGAAAATTGTCGGTTTTAGTAAGTTGTGACACGATGGCACCGACTCCAAATTTCAAGATTTAAGAATTTTGCGTTACATAATTTGTGGACGACCCCTAAGAAGATCTTTTCGTTTTATTTACATTTACGCGTGTGTCACACTAGCTAGCTGGCGTTGTTGTTTTGGAACCAATTAGTGGTGAAATGTCACGTAAAATTTAGTAGCAACATTGTGAGTAATATGTACCACCCAACATAGTAAATATTTTCGGCATTTCCGATCAACTAAATTCATTAACTAGATGACCATAAAACTTTCAAAATCAGCATAAAGTTACAAGTTAATGAGCGGCTTGCATATTAAAATTAGACGAATTAGCTATTCGTACCTACATAACACATAATTATGTCGTTATTATTTGACTACTTAAAATTACGTGTTTTGCTACATTATCAAAAATGGAGTCAGTTTTGTTAGTACTAATGTCTTAATAAATATCAACAACGAGTGTCCGTCAGCAAAACTTACAGATTTTTAAGCGTCTGTGTTAATTTGAGATATGATTCTGAGTACATACTTATTTAACTATTAGAGAAAGCACTAAGGTTGTAATCCCGCCAGTTGTACATTTTCGTATCGTGCAATATAGTAAATAAATAAATAAGCATTATATTAATACTTTTACCATCTGAACTTCTCTAAATACCTAGCTTACTAATCACAACATAATACATTTTACAAGTTTAATCACCCGATTATTACTAGATTTTGCGAGTAGCTCCATGAACAAGTCAGTCCCTTGAAAAATAAAGGTGACTACAAAATACATAATATTATAAGCCAACGTCACTCTCATAATCAAGACAAATCTAATGACACCTCATACGTCAAAATCCATCAAGCCATTTAGGCTGCTGAGTATGCCAAGAAAATAGATTTGTATACATACACACGAAAATACAACCCTAACTGACTAAAACTTGATTATTATACGACTAAATATTTTAAGCGGTTTTGCAACTGGTCTGCCAATCCAGCCCGCACGTAATAAAACAATAACACCTTCGGCGCCAACCAATAGACAACAGACTATAATAATTGAATGAAGTTATCAAAACTATCAATCGTGGAATTCAAGAGGCCATCGGAACTAATGGGTAAACGATTACAACCTACATTTAAGTAAAGCTGTCTCATACCGGCGCTACACATTGGTGGGAGTCGAGGCGCGACCGATATACATCTACGTTATTCTCAAATGCCTTGAATCTTTCTTGTACTTTAAAACGGCAATGTGTCTCGCTTTCGTCTCGAACCGTACCAATGTGTAGTGCCGGTATCACAAAGAGCGCCAGGTCTCACTTTCGGAGCGTGTGAATCTGGCGGGAAAAAAGTAAAAGATAAAAGATGGCCTCCATTGACGAAATGTATCGAAATGTGTGGGAGCGGGCGCCGGGCTTTGTCATAATAATGAGTCCGTATTTCATGTAATGGTGTACTGTCGCGTTCATTCTCGTGTGGTTTATTGGTTTTGCGTTTTGATGCACGTTTGATGATTATTTCTACATGTTGTTTAATTATAGGAAAACGCTGTTTATTTCCGTATGGACATACTCGTAGACATGGTATAATTTCAGCTATAAAAATTAAATGACAAAAATGTTTGCGAATAAGCTATTACTATATTTAATTTTATTGTTTCAAATGCATCGTATTCCTATATTTGTTAATGTATATCCTTGTTTTATATACATATGTACTTGAATTTATAGTGCCTCTAGTGACGTTAGGCCATTCCAATAACAAGTAAACAATATAGTCATAGACGACATCTCTAAATACTATTAAAATGAGTTCACTAGATACCAAATGAACTTTTTTTTTCTGAAAGTGTAGTTTTTTCAGAACATAACGCAGATTACAAAACCGGTCTTGTTTGGTCTGAGAAGTGGTTTTCTCTAGTTTTGCGAAGTGACAGCGTGCTACTACAATGCACATAATAAAGCGGTCAGACTAACCTTATTTATTATGTGCCAATGGGTCAATACATGTATTTATTATGTGCCAATGGATCAATACATGTATTTATTATGTTCCAATGGGTCAATACATGTATTTACTATGTGCCAATGGGTCAATACATGTATTTCTTTGCTTAACCACTTTTAAACATCACTGTACTTAAAAATTATGGTCGAACCGAATTGACACGTCTCAGTTGAATTAGTTATTTTTCAATATCGGTGTAATAATTATCTTACTTCAGAGCTTGTCCAAACATTTTCTGGATGAGCTACAATTTGTTCATCAACATGTAAATGTTACTGCATTTTAATCCTTACGCCTCCGCATTTGGGGTGTTGGAATCTAATCCACGACACGTTTATTTTGAATGACTTTTGGTTTGTTACCGAGTATCATGGGATGGGAGCAATCGTCATGGGCATGAGACAAATTCACGTATATTTTTACCATCGTAACTTTGCGGCTTGAGATCCAATCGCAGTGTTACTTTTAAATTGATTTTAGTGTGAGAAAAGCCGTTAAAGGGGTACGCGATAAAGTTGCATTCTCACTAGTTCTGCTGATCCAGTGAATGCAATAAAGTCCCGAACTTCGAGTATGTCCGTCAAGTTGTTAACACGTTTTCCGTTTATATGGCGTCGGGTTCCTGGGAATTTAAATCATGTATAAAGTGGTCAGACATTTTGTCAATCATTAAAATATCCTCAATATAACTTTACTATCATTATCCTGTAAATCCACCTGTTTTTCATCACATGGTAAAATTTAAAGAACTACTTTACGATGATTACTATTTACTTTTTGATAGAAATGGGATGTGGTTTCGTCGCTTTATTTATTTAGTTACCTACACCTTATTTATTATATTTTTAACAGACTTCCAAAAAACCGGTAAAGAGCATGTCGGTTCCGCAGCAGTTCATTCGAAAAAATGAACACAAGTGCTCTCAAAAGAGCGTATCTCCACGGCACTTACGTCCTTTGTTGAGCAGTAGGTATCGTTTTTCGGCAATATCTCTAAAACGGTATATCCGATAATGTTGAAAACAATTTTCGTTAAGCTTCACCTTTGTAAATGTTTTCATATTTTTTGGACATAAGGATTAGAAAATAGAAAGGGACACAGGGAAAAATCCACTAATCAAAAATATTTTTTATAAACCTTTAAGTATTTTTAAAGATCTGTCGATTTATTTTTAAGACACCTATACTCCAAATTTCATCAGATGTAAAAGAAGACAGACGGACGGACCGACGGACATGACGAAATTATATAAGGGTTCCGTTTTTGCCATTTTGGCTACGAAACCCTAAAAAAGGAGGAGGTTCTCAAACTGTCGGAATCTTTTTTTTATGTCTGTTCACCGATAACTCGAAGACTATTTGACTGATTTTATTTTCTTTTTGTTTAAAAGGAGGTATTTGTAAGTTGGTACTATTTAATTTTGGTGAAGGTCTGATAATGGAATACACGAGAAATCAAAGGAACTTCTTAGACATTATAGACTTCTGTATAACGATTAAAGTATTTTAAGAAACAAATTAAGCATTTCCATTCAGAAAATATAAATTGGTAAAGTAGAACTCCTCAACGATAAGTGATTTACAGGTTCGACGAGATACATCTCGATTAAAATAGCTGAGCTTCTTCATAGTTCGCAAATAGAAATGGTCCTGATGTGAATGGTACCATAGAATTTTCAAGAGGCGATAAAATATCTTGATTAAGTTAGTTAAGCAACTTCACAGTTATGAACCTTATGTTCCTGATGAGAATGGTACCATCGAGCTGGCCTGATGGTCGAGCCGGAAGGTAGGCCGGCTCCACCATAAGACCAGCTCGACCGCACCGGATCTACCAACATAATTAAATAATGTATCCTAGCCGGGCTTGGGTTAGTTGAAATCGTCACTAGATATACTTTTACGTCCCGATTAAAACTAAAAAGTAAAAAAATAATTGTATAATTTATGTAGTTTCATCGATTTACTTACAAGTAACCTTTTTTCAACTCCATCTATACAATAAATACAATTATTGCTATTTGGTAGTCGGTCGGTGCGAACCGTGTAACAACTTACTAAAATAGATAATTTTGAATAATTTGCAGTTTCTTTAGATGACCCGGTCCCCGACTAGATATAGCTATAATTGTTTATATTGTATAGATTGAGTTAAAACAAATGACTTGTAAGTAAATCAAAGTAACTTTATTTTATACTTATATTTATTTTCGTTTTAGTTTTTTTGGAGTCACTTTTATTAGCATAACTATGATGTATTATTGTCAGGTTTTTAATATTGTCAGGTTTAAAAGTAAAAATGCTGCTTCATACTTGGCAATGTTTCTTTTCAAAAATATACAATTTGTTGGAATTTCTACAAAATATAAAAAAATCATCAGTCTTCAACATTTTTAAAATATTTATCTTTATAACCCCCGACAGCTATCTGTACCACACCTTTACGGCGTCATTTCTGACAACATTTACACTAGCCTTGCCTTGAAAGAACAAACAAACCATTATCTAGAACTTAGCTTCTAGAACCCCAACAAAGGTAACCTAACCTACTAATCCTATTGATAACATTATAACACCTTTAGTGACCTGGTACGCGTCTCTTTCTACTGAACTATGTGTGAATGGGACAAGGTCTTATCTCTATCGAAGACTACCCTAATTTCCCGCAATGGTCAAAAGAAACAATAGCAAACAGCATGAGCATTATCAGATAAAGATTCTTTTACGATCGTAACACCGGCAAAAACGACAGTGTGGCCGAAACTAGAGTAAATATTTGTATGTTTTGTCTCTTTTGGATGTAGTAAAAAAGGCCATGCGTGAATAAGGTAAAAGGGTTATACAAACATGTTCAAACAATTCATACTGCTATGTACATATTAGGTAAATAGCCAACCGAACACTATGGCCTAAAAGTGTAATTAAATTATATTTTGTGGATTATGTATTTATTTTATCCACTCGCATTAGGTTTATATATTTTCATATTATAATTTCATAATAACTTGATAGTAGTATTTCCGCCACTCACGTAATTCATAACACCTTTGTATACCAAAAGATATGATATTGCCAGGAATATAATTAATATTAATATGCTATAATTTGCCATTTTTATATATTATTTTATTTATTAAACAAAGTACAAATTTCTTATTTCTAAGACAGTTTCCTGCAAAACTGTATTGTACAGTTTGATTGATTTAATGACAGGTCCAGAAACTGATGTGCTGGAACCCCATTCCTGCCTAGTTCTTGTTCTCGGAGAACCGCATTCAACAAGCCACAGTACATATCTCTTAAATCAGCTTTGCGTGGCTGTTCCTTCCAACTAGTCCAAAAATATTTTAAGGCCTCGTTCTAAAGCGCCATGGCTCTAAGGTCAAGGGGTCAAAGCTCTAAGTCTCCCAATGTGCACCATCAAAAATAGCCTTTAGGTTGACCCTGACATCATTTGGGACACGACGTGGTTCGTGTTCGATATCAAAAGCCAAAATGCACTGGTCCGTTATACAGATTGTAAAATTTGGCATATAAGGACGAACTAATGAGGTTCAATTGTAAATAATTGATTTCTAGGATTTTGATAATACCTGCTATGTCATTCTGAAGACGACGGCAAAACGTTGAGATGTTTAAATTAGAATCATTGTAGGGCTATAATGCCCTACAATGATTCTAATTATATTTGGCACAACGTACATATATTTCTGTAATTGTATTTTGACTGATCCTTATACGTTAGGTAAATAAGCGGCTTATACTGTTTTAAATAACAATATTATTTACCTACATTAAATAGAAATGTACACATTGCTCGCAGGTGTGGGTCCGTCTATTGACCAGTCTGATACCGTTTTAAAAGTTAAACTTTGCGTAGGCAGTTGTTTTTATCAGTTCGCTACGGTTTTTTCCGAGGCGGTAAAAGTAACATTGTAAAACTTTATTACGCCAGGGTTACCGGTATGGTGGTCTTTTTTACAACTCGGGAACAATCGTGTTAGTAGTTCAAGTTACCACTTGTCTTGTTTGGTACAATGAAACCGACGTTATTAGTATGATTATTTTCTTAGAAGGGTTTTGTTTTGGAGGTTTGTTTGAGTATAAACAAAGGATTATCCTCCTTTCTATTGTTTTTAATGTGTGGTGCGAATGAATGAAAAAAAATGAGATGCAGTGGTATTTTCCTCTAACAGTCGCACATGCAAATAATACTTAGTTACTAATTGAAATAATACCTACCAATTTATGTGAATTCTGTACCTGAACTTGAAAGACGTACCTTACCTACCTACTTCACAAAATGACTCAGCTCTAACAAGAAATTCCGTAGAAAATGCTTCAAAAAACTCTAGAGGAAAGAAATACTCAAAGCTTTTCTATAATGCATAAATAAAAATAAACTTATATTTCTACATATATCCCATCATCCCTACTCGTACTTTATCAATATTGTCGTGTAAGGTGAAGTCTCACGCTTGAAAAATCGAGACATCGTAATCGAAAAGTTAACCCTTTACTTTGAGCAAAAATGCTGTCTAAACTCAGGATATCCGGCTGATCTCCAGTACAGGTTGTATTTCTCAACCGATTCTCGTGAAATTTTGTAAGCAGGTTCGATATTTAGGTATACGGATTTTTATAGTCAATATTTTTTTTGGACTTTTCAAAATGGCTTAGAATGGGGGTTGAAATACATGCGAGGTCTACAGCTCACAAAGCCACTGTTTGCAGTATTAGTTTCAAGAAAGAAATAGGGTGGCAATGTCAATTATTGGAATTAAGCTGTCAAGCTGTAAATACAAATTATAAATAAAACATGGAATATTTATTTATATTCTAATTATCGGGCTCAACATCCAAGGCCACGATGATGAAGCCGATTCCATTTATTTTCGTTTATATTCAAAACTCGGATTAAAAATACATTTTTCCCAACCACACACAATTTCCTTATGAAAAATTTGTTAAATAATAATACACCATTATCATTACGCCTCCCACACAGGTAGAAAGCAATATAATTATTAATAATATAGACGTCCCGCAGTCCAAAAGCCTTCGCACGGTTATAATGATTCACGCAATAATTAATCTTTAGACGCTTTGGACGTAGACCGCAGAATGCGTGATAATCGCTTACTCATTTTGGCATTGTGGCATTATAGGATTTTGGGAAGAAAAGGGAACAAATTGGGCGACAAACTCGCCACGTTTGAGATAATTGTAGTGGTGAGAGGATGGTAGGAGGGTACTGTGGCAGCAAAATAGATAAAAATGATTGGGATGTGTTAGTGGAGCAACTTGTCAATGTTTTTGTATAAATTTATGGTTATTATAAATATAAGATTTGTATAAATTTATGGTAAAATCATAGTAAATATATAGAAAAAGAGTCAATAAATAGTGCATTCTATATGAAATCTAAAATAACTATATCAGCGTTTTGCAAGTACAAAATAGTAAGGTTATTTGAATAGAAAAAAAACAATGAGAAAATTTTTAGGCGATGTCCTACATATGTGTATGGCGAAATATTCTAGAAAAACAACATAACTGACTAAGACGAGGTGGCACCCACCTAGTCAGTTATAACCGTTGGTGTTGTAAACAACATATTTTCATATTAAATATATGTAAGGGTAATTTCGAATGATGTTTAATGCGGTGTAACTTCGTAAATGTAATTTTGGAAGCATACGAGTACGAGTAATCAAAAATAAAAGCCTCTGCGTCTAACATTTGAGCAGGGGAGTGCTACTCGTAAATGATGGTAAACGTAGATAAGGCATCTGACATAATGGAATTATGAGTAGGCCTTGGAGGCCCTATAACTGGATAACTAACAATATAAAAATAAATTAATAAGTATTAACGGAATTTTTTGCACAATTTGAACTAGTCCCATGGTAAGCTCAATAAGACTTGTGTAATGAGTACTAGACGACAATGTATTTAAGAAACATATTTACTTACATACCTAGAAAACATCAAAGACTCAGGAACAGATGTTTATGCTCATCATACAAGTATTTGCCCTTACTGGGATTTGAACCTGCAGTTTCATAGGCAACGTTACTCCCGCTGAGCTAAACCGGTCCTTCAAACTATGCATGCATGATGGTCAACAATTTGCAACACCGGACGTTACCTAAACTATCTTATCTGTTAGTACTTACTAACATAGTTGTATATGTATTTGAGAAACTAAATACTACACGCAATCGTTTCACATGTTATTCACATCTTCCGTATTTTATAAAGTTATAAAAATGAAAATAAAATTAATGAATAATACTATATTATTTATTATTAATATTATATATATTATTTACTAATACTATATAGGTTTTCGAATGTTTGTTTATATGTGGTATGTAGTACCTACGACATAACAAAATAGCTGAACAGATTTTTAGTAAGGTGATGGTTATTGGATAACTTTCACCCGATTTCGGTAAAACAAGAAGGTTTTTACTCTTTTGCGGACGGCGAAGTGCCAGCGCCTTTCCCGATTTTTTTTTTAAATTTAGATTAAATATTCAAATAAAATAAAAAAAACAGTATTTATAAATCTATTCGAAAAATCAAATCGAAACCAACGCTTCACAGATAAATAGCATTGAAAATTATACCATTAATCTTTTAAATAGATATGTAGTTTCCGCCTCTTTCATTCAATTATCAGAAGAGAGACAAACACAATGTTACGTATGAATTTATTAAATCATCATCGTTGGGTCAATTATCGACGTGTGTGTTCTTTCACGGCTTCAAAATGTTTTAGACGAGTAATTATCTTAATTGATTTAACACACTTCTTGCCTAAGTATGTATTAAAATTACGTGCAAGTTATTTGAGAGTCTCAAAGAAACATGTTAAAGAAACTTTCTTTATTAGCCTATATGAATATCCCACCGCTCTCTGTCCTACAGATCTCCATGAGTCCAGAACGCGTTCAGATCGTCCATTAATTATTAAAAGTAAAAATGTGTTTCAGCATTGAAATAAAACAATTTAACGGGTTATATCGCGTATATTATCTCACTTTAGTTCCCGACGTTTCGGAAGCTTTTCAGCTTTCCATGGTCACGGGTGGATATAATCCGTTAAATTGTTTTATTTCAATGAGTAATAATCGCGGAAAGAGAAGAAAATATTATGTATTTCAGCAGTGTTAATGTTAGAATATATCAAGAGAACATATTTTCTTAAGCTACAGCAACAGACAGTTGAGAAGAACCATAAATACTTTGCAGATAGGCTTATGGTAATGATTTTCATTATTTTAACAGATCACTATTTGGCAAAGTTTACGCCTATTAACCATTACTTGTATAAAAAAAACTTGGAAATTGCCCTCAAAAAATTCACTTCATATCTTCATCAGTGACCAAGCAACCTTAAAGCATCAAAAATAACAAAAAACTTCATCGTAACCACCTTAAAGCGCATTTTATAAACATTCGGCGTTTCGGTACATCATAATAGCAATATCCTGTCCATTGATTGTCAAAAGTAAGGTATTTCGGCAATTACGGTTGCCCCCCACGCGATGTGTAAAAAACCGGCACCCGCGCCTCAGATGCGCTCTTAAAAGATTCGACTTCACTTTGGTTCAGAGTGGTTTAAGTTACAAGAGTATCTGATACACTTTAAAAAAGTGATTTTGGCTTTGATTGCACGAATTTTGTGACTAAACCTAACATATCTGTGCAAATACCTACTTCAGTTTTAATTCCAATTAACATGCAATATTTATATGGGCCCATTTTCTTAAGCTGTTTTGATATAATGAACCGAGTTTGTAACGGAATACTACGTGCAATCTAATTGATCACCAATGAAACTGAGCATGGAATGATTTTTCCAGAGCAAGTAAAATTTTGCTTATCCCGGAGAATTGTTGCATTTCTCCGGGATACTAGTAAACCATGTCAAACTCCTTGTCTAGATACCTTTCGTTTTCATTAAGTACTAGAAATTGTCTGCAACTTCGAGCTCAGGAGAAAAAAAAAGCTTAACCCTCATTTTTTCTTCATCGTAGTAGAGTAAAAGCTATCGTATGACCATCTGTCGATGCCCAGCTACCCGTGTATAAAAAATAGTTGAAATCCGTTCACCCGTTTTGGCGTGATAAGGCCACAGAGACAGATACGAACATACAAACATACATAAAATAGCCCGTTAAAACATTTTTTTGAAATTATTTTCCATGTACAGACATATCATTTTTATAACTTTATAATAGTGTAGATAAAGTACAATACACAAACTAAGAACAGTGATTTCCACACTAAACAAGGCTGGTTTCGTCGAATTCAGTTACAAAGGAGTTACCAAAAAAATTTAAGTTATATCCAGGGTATGTAACTAGCCTTCTTATAAATCCATTTACATTTTCTAATATGGATATGAAAGTTTTTAGTGTCTCATTTATCGTAATCATAACGTCATTGCTCTCCATAAGCCGTTAGAGCAACTTCTTGCTTTAGAAATCCATGGATCAAGTATTCGCTGTTGCTTGTCTCTTGGCCCAACCATACCCACAATTTTTTCGTTATTTTTTCTCCTTTGTTGCCTTTGTGCGAGCTAGCGCCGGCACCCAGAGGTCCCGAAAGGTGTTCTAAGGCGTATCGAGCAGTACCATCCAACTTATATGAAAGGTCCTAAGTCCAGAGAAAATCAATACTTTTAACGATCTTTTGTCCAAGATTATGATTGTAATGGGCGTCAGTTACATATTTATTTTTGTTTTGCGCATTCCTGACTTGACATGTAAATAAATGAATTTGTTAGACAGTTTTTCAGTGACCGATTTTGCGATTTTACGCTTCATGGTGGCACCTATTCGAGAAAAGTGGGAGGAGTGTCAAATAATACATCTGCGGAGCCATCCCTAGTAACCATTCAAGGATATTTCTATAGTTTTTAGGTTATTTATCTTTATGCGTTGCCTGGCAGGAGAATGGAAGTTGACACCTTCTATGGAGAGCTGTTTCCGATGGCAGTAAATAAGATTGCTAGCACTTGTGAGGTTATACGACATAAATTGAAAAGATGTATTTATTGGTTATGAACTTGACTTGCGAGATGAATTTAAGAGTAGACTCTGACGGTATAATTTTAAACTTTAGTGATATTTTTCGAATGTGATGCCTGACCGAGGTAAGTAAGGTCTAAGGACACAATTCGTGCCATCTCAAGATTTCAAATACGTTGCCAATTTTAAGCAGTATGGAAATAGTTCTTGAATGATGAGCTTAGATGATTGTCAATATTCTTTATGATTTTTGACGCCGTGACTATGATACTACCGTTCTTCTTCTGCCCGTCACATTTCGGCTTTAAGTATCCGAAGTAAATTATTGTTTGTTTCGATGACGTTGTTTATAATTTTCTCTTGTACCTGTGTTTAATATAATTTTGCCAGTTAGGTGTGTTGGCGACCCTGAATATCAACAATGGATAACAGAATCTATTACAAGAAGTTTTCTACTCTACACAAACTACCTGCGTGATAAGTGCTTTTCTTACTTTAAGGAGGACCCGAGAATTTTTCTGGAGAAAAATAAGTACGGAAAAAAAAATGTTCTCAGCCCTTTTAACATTAGGTATTTATGCATTTAATGACATCTACTCCGTTGTTGCGTGGAAAAAGACAAAACAACAACGAATTTATCTCATTCATATTTTAATGAATTTACCGATTACTAAATTTGCCGATTATTCAAGAAATAATCTAGTAGGCCACATCAAAAATGAATTCTAATGATGTCAAATATTCCAGCACATTCCAGAACTATCGAATGAAAGACGGCTTTATAACAAAGTTCCCACCCCTTTTATAGCGTCCGTGGTTGAAACTAGGGCCAAATCTGTAAAAAAGCAATCAAAAAACGACTGCATTACTTTTTCTTCAAGGTTCAAAATGAAATGTGAAAAGGCCTAGTTAAGAGGCTATGTTAAAAGCGGCTATGCCACCTACGATGCCGGCAAGGACTCGGCATGAATGAAAGTTTATTGCTACTAATACCTCTAATGGCTGAAATGGTAACTTGTGAATGAAATTATTAAGAACAATTGTTCTTACAGCGTCTGGTTCACTTTTGTTCTATGGCGCCAGCCTTAATTGTGCAATAGAAGTGGTTTATTTAGGCACAATTATTGGTTAGTGTTTACGATAAACAATGCTGAAATATTTTATTATTGTATAGATACATTTGGTACTTTATACCGCGTTGCTTTGAAATTACTTATCAATAAGGTGAAAGTCCCAATAATTGACACCCTGTTTTTCACCTCTATTGTTATAAATTGGCAGTGTTAAGCACTGAGACATTTACGTTACTATTATAAAATGATAAAAACCCAATTACCTTCTGACATGACTCCTAGAAAAATCTTAACATTGCGATATTGATAGCGGTCGCCACTATATAACGCCATCTTTCGGTCGGAATATCTGAGTGTCCTCATCAGTCCAAAACGATTGGAGGGATTTTAACCATTGTTGATACAGGGGTAGTAGAACAACTAAGAACCTGGGAATGTACTCTACCTACCGTCAATAAGTTCAAGGCCAATTTATTGGCTATATAGGTATCGCTCTGTCTTGCGTTCCTGTTTAAGTGTGATGATAGCTCTACGTTGTGCCAAAGATGTTCGAGGCTTACGCTTACGATCCATTACTTTATTTTTCACATTATTTTTTTCACTCAGTGCCCTAGGAAACCAAGTCATTCTAGATTTTTTGTGATATGTGAATTATACCAGCACCCGGGGGGTTATTGCCTAACGAAATTTTACCACTTGGTATCAGAATCAACTGTCATAGCCCATACAAAATCATGACACTTGATTCTGATTGCGAGCGTCAAACGCGTTAGGCAATAGGGGAGCTGATCCTTATATAGAACATAAGACGTTTGTTACTGTTAGCATTAAGCTCATATTAATATTTGTTTTTAATTATTATCAATATAATTTAAATATAAAAATGTACTTTTAAGTGCATTCTCAATTAAATACTTTTTCCTTACAAATGTACTAAAAAGAGTATTTGCAAAAAGTTAAAAGACAAAAGTAATAAGTTTGCGTTGTTTTCTATTGATTGCAAAAATATGATGTTTTAAGGGTTCCGTAGCCAAAATGGCAAAAATGGAACACTTATAGTTTCGTCATGTCCGTCCGTCCGGCCGTATGTCACAGGAATTTTACTCAAAAACTATAAGATGTATAATGATGAAATTTGGAACATAGGTGGCTTGTGTAAGCTACTTAGTTTGATAGTTAAATAAAAATATATATTTATTTCTAGGGGCACTCCATACATGTAACCGAAACTAAAAATAAAAAGTTCAGCAAATATCAACGTGTGGCGCATCATTCGACAGTTCTTCTAAAAACACTTTAAGGTTTCTAAAACAATTTTTGATTTCGTGAATATTTTCGGAAATATTGTTAGATTCCCCGTCCAAACAGAGGACATTTACCCCGCAAAACCTTTGATCGCTCCTAGCCGTCCCGTGCAATCGCACACAGACATGCAAAACGGTCAACTTAGTTGTAGTTGCAGTCTCTCGATAAAGAAATAAAATAACATGTGTACGTTAGTATATATAATCTTTGCATATGTTTCCTTTGCGAAACTAGCAAGCGATGCAACTATACCCCCTGGGCAACTATCCAGGTTTTACCCTAATATTACGTCTACAAACGCAAATGCATTACATGTATGACTCTTTCATTTTTATAAGTCGTGAATGAGTATCTTAAATTCATAACACCTTCACTTTATTCAGTAATAGTAGCTCTCAATCTCAAACGATAACTTTTTACATGAAACATTTCACGTCTCAATCAATACTTTATCAGCCAATCTCGTATCCAGTCTTCAAGGTAGAAAAAACTTGAAAAACTCTTATTGGGTTGGTAACTAACCGTTTGTGCTTGTAACAGAGTACTGTTTACCGCGTGTTATACAGCGACAGTTCCTTGTGAAAGTAAGTTATGTTATTAACTGATATATTATCAATACCTTTTCAATACATGGGACGTTGACTCGCAACTAAATCGATGATATAACTCGATGATAGCCGCGTGCGTGTATTTTAATTATTCAATCGGATTGTATTTGTGTACGATTATTAAATTAAATGTCGCTCAATATCTCAATGCCAATCTCAACTTGGATGTATCGGATTTCGATCTCAAATATCAAATTCATCATGCATTGCAAAAATAAAACTATTTCAATCCCCGCTACACGGAGGAACGACATGCCACAATACACAATTAAGCCGGAAACAGGGAAAAATGGAAGGCCTATAAAACATGTGTTGTCACAGCATTAACTTAAGCTATCCAACAAAGTTTGACATGGTAAGCTCTGGGAAAAAATTATATCGTCCACTGAATCCAAGTCCAGTTAGTACTGCAGCTGGCATGGAACAAGGCACTGGGCCAAGTCCAATATCAAAAACTTGAATTGCAATGAGCGCGATCATGATTTTCTTAAAAATAGTACATTACTGCAGCCGCCGGGAAAGAAGGGCTTACCGGGTGAGTAGATAGATATGGACAGCCGACCGCAAGGAGGCCGGATAGTGATACGAAGTCGGCCAGCCTTTTTCCCGGCCAAAGGCATGTATAGTGCTTTTCTCAAACATATGCAATGGAATAAAAATACACTACTCAAAAACCTACACCTACACGACAATAGTTTTCCCTCCAATCCCTCCAAAACGTTTTTTTTACTGATTTCTTCCGTATTTCGCGTATGTACTGTTCGAATAGACCCTATTGGGCCGTTATACACATCTTAATAATAAGAATCTTAATTTCTATTATGAATAAAATAAATGCAGAGGATTTTAAATATTGTCTATGGTCTCTGGTGATTTACGTATGTACAATGTTTTAAATTTATTCATCAACATATGAGTCACACAGCTTTTTGTTCGTAATAATCAGTTCGTGTGTAATAGGCATTAACGCGAATACTTTTGATCCGATAACCATTCAGCCTCTAATATATATATATATATATATTTATATATACATATCAGCTGTTTAGCCTGTTCATGAACACAGACGCCATGTTTACATTAAAATTAAAAAAAAATACTTCCCGGCCTAGGACTTCTTTTTTTGTATGACATTTCTTTACAACTCTTTCGAGTTGTTCCGTCCGAAACGTGATACTTAGAAGCTTGTTAAAATGCACGCAATGACGACATTTCATTGCATGTTTGAGAAAAAACAATTTTTATCGCCCTTGATTGCGTCTGTTCTTCTTCGTCGGTTAATGAAGAGGCTGCTTCAATTAGCCTTACTAGGAGTTAATGATCCCTTCTGTGAGCCATTTCCCTGTAGAGAAATTTGATGCAGAGTCTTTTGGCAGTAGTACCTACTGTTGATGATCTTTCATGCACATACATAGAAGACATATTTATGTGTTCTTGGTTCTTGTAGCCACATCCGTTGGACTAACTTCGACTAAGTTTGATACTCGGGTAGTTAAAGAAAATGGGTTCAAGTGTTTGAAAATTATTAGCATTTGTCTAGATAGGCTCCAGTCATTTTACGGTTTCGCAAAACATTAATTCCTAATTGCCTGTTTTTTTAGGGTTCTGTAGTCAACTAGGAACCCTTATGCCGGTAGCACACCTCCGCCGCGAAACCGCAAAACGCCATACAGAGCGGGCAAAACTAAAGCGGAACTTCCTTGGGTTTGACGTTTTGCGACGGTGGTGTGCTCCGGCATTATAGTGTCGCCATGTCCGTATGTCCGTTTGTCTGTCCGCCCGCGGCTTAGCACCGTGATCATTAGTACTAGAAAACTTACATTTGGTATAAGTATGTGTATGTATAACGCCGACGAAACAGTAAAATAAAGGATTAAAAAAAATGTTTTTTTCTGGTACCCCTCGTACACCTAAGTGGGGGTGAATGTTTTTTTTTGTTTGAACACTAGTGTATCGTGGGTCGTTGAATAGGTCTTTTAAAAATAATAGGGGTCTCCAAGCATAATTTTTTGATAAAGTCAGCAGTTTTGTAAATATTCGCTCTGGAAATCCTCAAATCTTCTCTCTCTATATTCATAAATTCAACCAGATTACGATCCAGAAGTACATATATAAAATAAATGTCAAAGAAAAATTAAAAATGGTAACTTTTAATGATATTTTAATCTATTATCAGTAAAAAGTGAAATCTCACAAAAAAATGCTTTTTGCAACTAAATCAACGGTACGTGTCCTAAGTTGACAGAAACATTTTCGTGTGATTCATCTTCTAATACATTGATTTCACACTTAAAACATGTCAACACAACAATAATAAAAAAAATAACAATTTACTTAAGACCAGCTTAAGCCTAATTATGAAGAGCAAATGTAATATTCGCTTATAGTAATTATTATTATTATTATTATTTCAATGTATTTACATTTTTCTTAATCTTATGTGAGTAATACTTTGTTGGACTACGTCGAAGTAATTACTAGAATTAAGGTGTACCTTTATACAGGAAAACTCAGTTATTATCAATTATTTCCATTTCACCATACCAGCGGTCCGTAAAATGACAGGAGCAGTATTTTTTCTTTATTATTAAATAAGAGCTTTGTCACTGTGGTGAATATGTCGCTCGGAGCAGTGTTTCAACACTCCGGTTATGTTTCAACCGCCTGAGTGTTTGATCTCCAATAGGTACAGCTAATGATACCTCACAGCTGCTTGCAGCTCTGACCATAATTAATGAGCGCACTATTGCTAATTGAAGCCGAACGGTGGGAGAAGTGTTAATTAACCCGTTAACTGGTTAATATCGATCGCTTAGTTTATCAATGTGTCGTATTATTTACTCATTAGTGAAGTTGTTGTGTCATTTTACAAGAAGTTTATTTGTACCTTGACAGTTACATGTAATGGTGTGTTAGCTACTGAATTTGCAGTTATCACCACCAAATATCATGTAGTAAGGCAGCGCTTATGAGTATCAACGATTTATGTAGTCCTGCGTCCTGCGGGTCATTTATAGCGGGATAGATAAACAAAATCCAACCGTCACTTTCTGACAAGTGAGGGACTGCGAGGACGACGGATGCTTTTGCTTTATCGATTATTTATCGCGAGTTAAACGCGGCCATCATAGGTGGTAAGCGTAACCGTCTGTAACACGTCTTTAATCTTCAGAGATTATTGACATGTTTATAAAGAATCGTATGAATTTTTCATGATCACGACACAACAAACGGGGCTTAACCGCGTATAAATATGATTTTATTTAATTACCTTTCGTAAGGTATACTCGATTAAGCCCCATTTGTGGTGTTGTGATAATGAGTGAAAATCGTTTTACTTTAAATCAATGTGTTGAATTTTTTATGTTAGTGATAAGCATTTCGAAGTTTTGTATAATGAGATTTATCGGGGTAAACAAATTTTAGTTCACCAAATATGTAACTTAGACAAACTACATTTTTGTCATTCCAACCATCATACAACCGTCCCCCTGATGGCAGATTTATTCTAAATGCTCAGTGACATAAATGTATCAGTAAAATTAGGTGTTCCCTGATAGGTATCTGAACAAGTCACATTCACCGGTAATAAATTGAATAAAAACTACCTACGGTAAAAAATAATGATGTCGCCAGATTTAATTCGCATTTAACGCATTAAATCTCCGAAGGGACTTTGCCTGGACGGTGGGCTTGTAAATTATGTATTAAGTGTTGATGCATTATTGATACATAGCCGAGTTTCGAGGCGTCGCGAGTTGGCTCCCCGGAGTGGCGCTGTGGCTCGGACTCGGTCCAAGCTAGGGGAATTTGGGCTCCACCACGTAATCAAAATCTAGCAGAAGACTATGGGCCTGGCCTCAAAACACTTGAGTTTTCCTCATGGCATAATCTAGACGTACTCTTCTTTATACTTAGGGTTATACTCGTACTTACAAACTTAAGTGCTTTGCAGCACTGCACTTCAATGCTTCTAAAGATCGCCTTCGCAGGCTCAAATCAATGGTCAATTAAATATACCAGATTTTTGACTTAGCTGGGTCCTGGATGTTTTTAATATAAGTATTATTATTTATCTATATATTATGTATATAGTCGCCTAGTACCCGTAGTACAAGCTTTGCTTAGTTTGGGACTAGGTCGATTTGTGTGAGATTGTCCCTGATTATTTATTTATTTAGCTGAAGTGGCCTGATGATTGTGCTCACTGTTGTCCCTTTTGAGAACAGCAAAATTTACAAGTTTTTCTATGGCCCGTACCATTTGATTTTTTGAAATTCAAGGGGTTGAATTAGGGTTGAAATTTAGTATAAGCAACATTTTTATTTGAACGCCAAAAGTCTAAGACTTTGCAAATAAAGTTATTTTTTATTACAAGCTCAGTAAAGTATAAATATCATTTAAATTGATAATTTTATAGTTTTTTGGTTGAAAGCTGGGGAACGTGTACATTTCGAAGTAAGATATCGGAGACTTCGCGAATGAACTATTTATTAAGAATAATATTTTCGCCAGGGTTTTAAAATTTTAATGGTGTTAAATTACGGTTGAGCTTTTGTATGCAGATTTTACGATTTTTGAAAATATGAAACTTTGCGAATGGACTCTTTATTAAAAACTAAGAAAAGTAGATTCACCAAAGGCTACTAACGCAACTCAATGTCTAAGACTCCACTGTATGCCTGTCTGTATGACTGCTTGTTCGACCATCTGTCTGTCTATGTGCTCTTACTTTTATCGGTAATATGCAGTTACAGAATGTGTATTACGGTGGCCGCTCTGACAACTAATAAAAAATTACAAATTGAAACAATCAATATTATCTATTAAAGACTCACCCATATTTATCTATAAAGAATATATTCGTAAAACTGCAATGAAGGTTTTCTTTTAAAGGGTGGTATAATTCAAAACCAAGAAAACCAATTTTACCGGCTAAATTAATTACATTTAAGAAAAACAACACAATCCAAACATTGACGATAAATTACGTAATAGTCGCGGACGAAGTCGCAGGCATAAGCTTGTATATGTCTATTATTCTGTAACAACCAGTGTCTACCGTGATTCTGGCTCTGGAAACTACTTTTGTGAGAGCTAAAATTTGAATATATTGAAATCTCTGCTGGACAACTGGACATGTGCCTCTTGCATGTATTTCCAATGCTATATTTATTGATGCGGCGGCTTTGGTTCATATGAAAGAGTATTTTTGATACCCTCCACTTTTTACATCTGCTTTGTGTTCGACCGAATAAGCGTCACTGGTTATAACCACTTAAATCGTTACTCTTTGACAAATGTTGTTAGTTTCGGGCAGTGTCCTGCGCCTGCAAAATCAAATCGTTATACGGTCTAGTCAGTCTTCGGCAGATGTTTTCCGGCTGAGCGGATTATTGAATGTCCCCATATTCTATTCCACAGAGAGATCCCGATTACTGAGCAAACCATAGTACTACCAAGTAATTTCTATCAGAAATATCATTTTTGTGACGACCTTTTAGTGCCGACTGCATTTTGTTTGAATATCTGTCAATTACTTATCAAGACGATTCCAAAGAGTCCAAACTCGGTATGGTTGCGATGTTTTATTACACAGTGTGTATGGCCAACTTCCGGCGCCATCATCAGATCTGCTCGATTGTATCATAATACTACATTGTCACCGACCTTACATAAGTATTGCAAATTTGAACTCAATCAGAAACCGAGAAGTGGGTCAAATTATACAGGCAAGATTTGACCCACAAAAATACTATAAAAATATGAACACTGCAATCCGTAGAACTAACGATGTTACTTAAAGTAACCTCTTGTCGCTTAAGCCGCCGCGTAACCCCGCAAGGTGTCAAACATTTTTTCACGAACGGATTGACAGCCAGACAAGCTAAGAACATACTGCAACGCTGTTTGTCAATCAGAGTGAGAGTTAACCTTTTTTATTTGGCATTTAATTTGTAAGGGCTTAGTAATCGCAAACTTGCCCTTAAAGGTAGATACTGGATGGGTATTTAAATTGCATGTTTAAAATATGTATGTTTATGTAGTACCGAGAGACAAACGATGCAATTTTGAACGGATGGATCGCTTAAAAGTTTAAAGCTAAATCTGTATTTAATAGTTTTATTACACGAACGAAAATACGTGAGCAATTAATTCGTAAAACTATACTATCGACAATACTACAAAAAGTAGTTTGTAAATACCATTGTACTAAAATGTCTGTTGTAAAATACTGGCCTTAATTATTTGTTTATTTAAATTATTTTATAAAATATCCATGTATTCTATTTAGTTTTGACAGTACTTTAAAATACACACATGCCACCAAAAAGTCGTTTTACTATAACACGTTATCAGCACGAAAATCTCTATTTTAACTGAGTTTACAAGAATAAAACTGAATTTTCTTTAATTAAAACTGAAGAGACAAGTTTTTCTAATGTGGACGTGCATGATTTATGAAAATCGGTGAAAATTTTATAAAGTTCACGAATATATAAATCGCAAGATATTTTAAGCTGACATTGAACAGCTGTAAGTGAACATGTCAAATAATACTATTTATGCTATAAAACCGCTCGTAAACAGAGAAGGTTATTCCGTATTGAAATACAAACTCCGTATGTACCTTATGCATGAGGATTTGTGGGAAGCCGTGAACGGTTACCCTTAAGGTAGCGATGTTTCTATTGAGAAGAAATTACGTAACGATCAAAAAGCGTTAACAAAAATATGTTTAACATTAGATGGTATGGCAATTACACATGTAAGGTCCTGCAAGACAGCCAAGGAGGCTTGGGACGCTCTTTCGTCCGCTTATGAGGACAAAGGCTTAGGATGACGTATAAGGCTCGAACGTAAACTCTACAGGTATTGCCTTGTTGATTTTGATTTTAATATTGAGATGTATATAAATGCTGTTATGACAACTGTTTAAGATTTAGCCGATATAGGCAAAACCATGGAAGATGCTTCAATAGCTGCGATTCTTCTAGAAGGTCTGAGCCCTCAGTATGGCCCGTTAGTAATGGCCTTGGAAAACTCCAATATAGACATTACCGTAGATTTGATAAACACAAAATTACTGAATGAGTTGAATAAACCAGCAAGAACTAACCCCGATACTGCCTTAAGAACACGGATTAATGAGAACGCTAAGCCTTCTTCATCCAAACCGATGAAACAGATTGTCTGTTATGAATGTAAGGAGCCAGGCCATAAGTGTCCAGACTGTCCTCATAAAAAGGATAAAAGGAAACCTGAGAACCATAGGAACTCCTTAAGTGCCATTAACGCCATTGGTGACGTGAAGAGTAACAAATGATACATAGATTCAGGTGCTTCAGCCCATATGACTTCCAGGCGAGAATGGATGGAAAACGTCAAAGGATATTCCACTGGTAATGTGACGATTGCGAACGGAGAAGAATTATCCAGTAAAGGCGTTGGCGATATCTCTATTACGGCGTGTGGTAAAAAATCTGAAGTAACGAAAATTAGTGATGTTGTTCATATACCTAATTTGAACTCTAATCTTATTTCAGTAAAAAAGGCATTTGATAAAGGTTTTACTGTAGTTTTTGATAAGTCTGGTTGTAATTTTTATGATTCTAATGTTTTTTCTTATACAGGTATTTCTCTAATACATGGTTCGGTATGTGGTGGGCTGTACCACGTCAATGTACCACGTCAATTATCTGCGTTTGATGTGCACTCTGACGTGTTTAGGTACCAACTTTTGCATAAACGTCTAGGTCACCTATGCCGCATTGGAATGGATCGCCTAAGAAAGGATCAGGTGGTTGGCATAGACTACACTGATGTTGACAAGGATCCATGTATAGCTTGTATCGAACGAAAACTGAGTCGAAAGCCATACAAAAGAATTCCTCATAAAAAGGCAAATTCAGTTTTGGAGTTACTTCACTCTGACGTACGTGGACCTCTACCTGAAACGTCTATTCAGGGTTGTAAGTATGCTTTATTTTTTATAGATGACTTTACACGTATGACTTTTGTATTCTTTATTTCTTCAAAAGCTGAAGTGAAGAACACGTTTTGTGTTTTCCAATCCCGAGTGGAGCGGGAAACGGGAGCAAAGGTGAAGGTTTTAAAGACAGATAACGGGACTGAATATGTCAATGCTGTTCTGACGAATTTCTTACAGAAGGAAGGAATTCAACATCAGACGACAGTGCCCTACAGTCCGCAACAAAATGGTATAGCAGAAAGGACAAACAGACCTATCATGGAGAAGGCCAGGTCAATGCTTTCTGGTAGTGCCCTTTCTCCGGCATATTGGCAGGATGCGGCTGAAACTACAGCCTATTTAAAAAATTGATCTCCTCACCGTCCTCTCGAAGGTAAGACTCCTTTCGAAATGTGGTACGGTAAAAAACCCAACTTGTCACATTTAAGAGTTTTCGGATGTCGAGCTCTCATTCATGTCCCCGATTGTAATAGAAAGAAGTTGGACGTGAAGGCAACTGAGCACACGTTTGTAGGATACTATGAGGATCCCAAGAGTTACTATTTTCGGGATGTAAAATATCCGAGCCGGTTTGTCAAGAATCGAGACGAAGTCTTCTTCGAAGATACGTTTCATGACTTAAAGGAAAAAGGTAATAAAAGCCAATCGGAAGCTGATGTGTCTGAAGCCGCGCTTATACCTTTAATGTTGAGTCCCCAATTACGGGCGGATGTGCCTGAGCGGACACGTATTCCTTTAAGTTCACAGGTCAGTGCGTCAAGTAGTCAAGAGGATCCGAGACCTGGAACAAGTGCTGTTGCTGACATAGAGCCGGATCAATCTGAGTCTGCGCTGTCACCAGAACCAGAATACTTTGAGCAAAGTGATTCGGATGTTGAGGTTGCAGAACCCAGATATAATTTGAGACCCAGAAAACCCAAGAATACTGCCGCCAGCTGTGTATGCATGCAGATTTCATCTCCTCAAATGGATGAGCCTACAAGTTATTTACAAGCTGTGAAAGCTGCTAAAAACAATTGGTGTCGTGCTATGGACGATGAATTTTAAGATGAATTAAATTCTTTAATAGAAATAAAACGTGGGTTCTCGTTGACAGACTCAATAAAAAGGTCATACCCTGCATGTGGGTTTATAAATTAAAAAAGGATGCTCATGGCGACATAATCAAATATAAAGCGCGACTGGCCGCGAAAGGCTTTTACCAAGTTCATGGTGTTGATTACTTGGTGACTTTTAGCCCAGTAATTAGAAATTCGTCCTTGCGCGTGCTGATAGCTCTAGCAGATGAGAATCAGAAATGGCCCTAAACATGCAGCACTTAGATGTTGACACAGCCTTATTAAATGGTGCTCTTCAAGAGGAAGTCTACATGGACCAGCCTCAAGGCTTCATAAGAAAAGGCCAGGAAGATAAGGTGTGTCTACTGCGGAAGTCATTATATGGCTTAAAACAGGCTCCGCGCGCTTGGAACAATAAGCTAAATGAAACGTTGGGTAAAATAGGTTTTAATAGATTGCCTACCGATCCGTGCGTATATAAAAAACTCCGTGGTTCAGACTTAGTCATTTTGGCAGTTTATGTCGATGACATAATTGTCTTTTACCAAGATCAAAAGTCATTCGACTGTGTCAAAAGTGATTTACAGAAATATTTTTAATTAAAAGATTTAGGTCCGTTAAAATATTATCTGGGATTAAATATCTGTACCAAAAATGGAGAACTTCGCGTGAACCAATGGTCGTTTATTGAAAGTTTACTGGAGAAATTCAATTTAATGTAAGCAAAAGAGTATCTGACTCCCTTGCCCACTAGTAAATTGGATTCTTTTCCGTGTTCAGACGGTAAGAAGAACCTCTATGCGTACCAGAACCTAATTGGCTGCCTAATGTACCTAGCTGTGAATACTCGGCCAGACATTGCGTTTGCTGTTAGCTATCTCAGCCAGTTTAACTATAAATACAACAGCACGCATTGGGTGTCAGCTAAACGAGTGCTACAGTATCTTAAGGGTACTATAGATTTTTCTATTGTTTATAGGAAGACGGGAAAACCTCTTGTAGGTTATACAGATGCAGACTTCGCGAACTGTACGGAAGTTCGTCGATCCTGTACAGGTTACTGCTTCAGACTAGCAAATGGACCTGTCTCGTGGGCGTCGAAGAAACAGCCTACAGTGGCATTGTCTTCGACAAAAGCGGAGTATATGGCACTGACTGATTCTGCGAAAGAAGCTGTCTATTTACGTCGTTTGATATCTGAGGTATGTGATGTCCAATATCCCAGTATAACTATATGCAGCGACAGTCAGAGTGCACAGAGCCCATAACCATATACACCACGGCAGATCGAAACACATTGATGTTAGATTCCACTTTATTAGAGAAAAGGTATCTGACAATGCAATTGTTCTGAAATACACTAAGTCTTGTGATTTGTTAGCTGATGTTATGACGAAGTGTTTAGGAAAAGTTACTCATCGCAAGTGTGTAAATAGTATAGGTTTAGTTCAATTATAGGTATTTATATTCTCTTTTATTCTTTAATATGTTTTTATAACAGAATAACCTTTTAACTACGTGCGATTAATGTATATTTGGAATAATGATAAAACTGTTACATAGTTTTTTTATCATTACGGGCGGATGTTACTTGTATAAAATAATTTTCATTTTTCGTCTGTATTATAATAAGAATACGAATTATGGCCATTACGGGCGGATGTTGTAGAACACTGGTCTTAATTATTTGTTTATTTCAATTATTTTATAAAACAGCCATGTATTCTATTTAGTTTTGACAGTACTTCAAAATACACTTCAACATGCCACCTAAAAAGTCGTTTTACTATAACAATGTCACTGCTTACTAAGTATTGGGTTGAAGTGGCCGTAGGCAGGGCCAAGTAGTGAATAAGATATTCATGCTTTTCGGCTATATTTTTCATACAAGTGGTTTTTCTTTTCAATTTATTTAACATGTAATACTAACATAGTCTTGTAAGTCTCAATTATTACGAACACTCTTATGAATATGTATGGTCTGAATTAAACGTTTTTCTAATAGTTGACATGGACTCGACGAGGTAAGCGGATTTTCAGACAAGAAATAGACATATGTATTTCTTACAAAAGTTTTACCAATGAAATGCACTCGTAATGGACGTCTGCACTTTGCATTTGCACATTTTCTCTATTAAGAACTGAATCTTTTGAAATTGCATGAGTTACGAAAGTAAAAAGAAATTATAGGTTAAGAAAATAAGAAAAAATGAATATACGTACACATATAAGTAGCAGATACCACCAATAAGCACCGGGTGCAAAAATAACCTGGAAAATGAGTTGCGACATCCGTCCAAGGGATTTTTAATTAAAGTTCACCTACGTGATGATAGCTAATAGGAATCAATATCTACAAATAACGAAATGTTTTCACATAACCATAATTCATACCACCGGCAATCCAAAATCAATTACGACCATAAAATGGACATAAAATCATAACGCACCATAAAAAATACATCAAACTATACCAAATAACGAAGTACAACTCGGAATTGAGCGGGGCCAGTCGATAGAAATGAAGAGATTAAGAAGCTCTGACCTGCTATTTCAAAACGGCATATTTGTAACGAAAATTATATAGACTTACGGCGTTTTGGAAAGGTTCAGTAGTGCTGCGCTGGACCCGTCGCATTCCCGATTCTCAACGCACTTCAAGCGGTGTTCTTAATTAAATAATCAAATCGAACACTAATTTCATCAAACTCATATCTTAATAAATAAATAAAAACTAATTTTGGACCATTCTGTTCTATAATAAGGCCGTTATTAAATTGGGAGCATGCTGTAGTTTAGACAAAATGAGGGTACTGCCGAAATCTGGCCTACCCTTTATACTGTTGGGGATTTAGATAAGAATTTGAAACGTTCATGGCGGTAATGTATTTTGGATTTAATCTGTTTTATATTGTTTTCAAATAGTTATCAACAATTAGGGATTATAAAAGCAAGTTTATTGCAAGGCCTATAGATTACAAAGTATTAACAAAGTTTGTAAATTGATCCCAAATCTTATTAAGAATAAATAATAGATTCTGTAAATAAAGAACAAACAACCAATCGTATACATTTTTCATCTAACAGCGGTATTACGAGCTCATATTAGTTTTATTGTGAAATAGATAACAGAGATTGTACAAGCACACGCTGAAATTCAAAACATGAATTGCGCTCTCCCGTGTGAGCTGGGAACCAAAAGTCAATACCAGCCCTTCATCTCAGTCGGATTATCAGCAAACGTTTCATCACTGAGGCATATAGTGCCATTTCCTAACCCCCTCTCGTCTTTAGATGCATTATCATATACACGCAAATTATATTCATACGCAAGGTGTACCTTGTTCTGTGCTTGCAAAACTTTACGATACTGCCATCTGAGAGCTTTAGTTCCAGTACAAACCATCTCTCCTTCAGAATCTTGCATTACTTCAAACAACAATGCGGTAAAGTGAGCCATGGAATTCAAACACTCCACAAATTTGTGCATTTGACAATACTCTTATTACTCTCGGTTTTTAATCCGAATCACAACGTAACTGTAAATTCGCAAACGTTATACATTCGCAAACCAAAACTGCGACAACTGAGGACAAAATCTAGTCCCATTTTGAATCTAAAAGATCAGGAGTTAAACTTCGATTTGCAATACGTTTTTATGCGACTTTTATGATTTCGCTTTGCAGATGTAAGTCTCTTATTCAGCTATTGGCATTGTTACTGGATTAGGGTGTCCATTGAGACAGGTAAGTGAGCAGGATATCGCACGTAAGTACGTTTTTTAGACCAAATCCCTTTGCGGATGATTGATTGTAACGTTTGGATCGGGATGGTCTTTTGTAATGGAGAATACTTGACTGTTTGTTTTTGTAAGGTTTAATGCTTTTAAACGCTGAAGTTAGAAAAAATACTTAAAAAGACGACCTAAGTTTAAGTTCTCAATTTACTTTCACTTGTTCTATTTTGTGGGATTCAACACCTAAAATTTAAAACGGAACCCTTATGGGATCATTCGGAGGACGTTCGTGTGCTAGTTTATGATTAAAATATTTACTATTTCAGAAAGGTTCAAATAAAAATTTATACTCATAAATATATGTCAATTTGAATAAATCTACCTACCCCGAAATGTAAAAAAATTTCAACTCAAAATCCCGTCTAGTGACGTGACACGTGTGTCGACGCAATGAAAGTACGAGTAAGTACGTACAAGTACGAGTACGCGCCCACGGGTTGTTATAAACAAGTATTTTCGTCAAAACTTAAATCATGAAACTTGTAAACCTTTTTAACGAACCAAACTTTTACCTCCATACATACATATACAAAACAAATAAATAACAATCCAAATCCTTTCTTTGAAATTGAAAACTGCCTTACATACCGATTATTATTATATTTCTAATTAATTTAATATGGCTTGTCTTACTTACAATGACAACCCTTTAAAATACTAACTTGTGAAAGAAACCTGCGTCATTTTCCGTATCGATGACTTGTAGCTATTATGAGACGTTTTTAACCGTCGTTAGACAATACCTCCCTTCTCACAAAAAATGACGTAAGTGACACGATTTTTGTACTAATATACAAAGTTTAAGTTAATTCTAGCTTAAACGTTGAATGCGTTGAACAAACTGACTACCGAAAAATTTACAATAAGTAGACCCTCTAATTATTCATACTTGATTGAGCTGTGAACGTTGTTGTAAGAATCTAACTTACATTTGCGGGTCGACAACTCAAAAAGAGAGTCCAAATGTACGACCTTGCTCTTAGCTACCAGCAGACATAATTTTGTGAAACGTTTAATTTTCTTCTAAATAGTTGACAATGACTACTTATGTTTTTTTCATGTAATCCCTTGGGCTTTGCCTTTTAAGGAATTAGCGATCGTTCAGTGCAGGTTGTAGAGGCTACATTTAATTAGCAACACGAATTTATTACTGAGTGGTTTTGTTGTATTGCGTTAACTTACCTTTGTGATATTAAGGAGCATTAGTTGTTTAGGGTAATTCTCGGTAGTGATGGTGGGTGGCGCGTTGCGTTGCTCATTTTTAAGGTTCCGTAGAGACCCTTTTATACAGTCGTACGTTCCGTTACAGAATTCTACATATTCATCGTTCCCTCGTTGGATCAGGAACGTCGACCGTTCGGACGGTACCGTGGCTAAATTTCGGAGCCAGCTTCGATCCGGGAATAAAACTCCATCTCATTTGGAAACTGGCTTCGAAATATTGAAATTACATTGGCGGTTACCTACGTCGTAAAAGCCAAGTACTCGAGCAGAGCCAAAGTCCTCGGAGCTGTCGGTAAGTACCAAGTACTCGAGCGCAGCCAAAGTCCTTCGAATTATCTGTAAGTACCAAGCACTCGAGCGGAACTAAAGTCCTTTGAATTATCCGTAAGTACCAAATACTCGAGCAGAGCCAAAGTTCTCGGAACTGTCGGTAAGTACCAAGTACTCGAGCGCAGCCAAAGTCCTTCGAATTATCCGTAAGTACCAAGTACTCGAGCAGAGCCAAAGTTCTCGGAACTGTCGGTAAGTACCAAGTACTCGAGCGCAGCCAAAGTCCTTCGAATTATCCGTAAGTACCAAGCACTCGAGCGGAGCTAAAGTCCTTCAAATTATCCGTAAGTACCAAGTACTCGAGCAGAGCCTAAGTCCTCGGAACTGTCGGTAAGTACCAAGTACTCGAGCGCAGCCAAAGTCCTTCAAATTATCCGTAAGTACCAAGCACTCGAGCGGAGGCAAAGTCGTTCGAATTATCCGTAAGTACCAAGCACTCGAGCGGAGCCAAAGTCCTCGGAATTATCCGTAACACGTGTCGAACAGCACCCGGCTCTTGCGACGTGAGTAACCAATAATGTAAAGTAATTTAAGTGTCAGAGTCTGACGGTAGTTTTCAGACTCCGAATCGGTCAAATTAAGTCTCCGGCTATAATTAAAGGAATTTTTATTTCTCGTGTGGAAGCTAGTTCTAAAATTAATAGTCCCATATAGACATATAATTTACAACAAATAGTTTCAATTGATATCTTGAAAAAACCGTCATCATCCCAATTTTGGGTAGACGTGAGTCATGAATGAGTCAGTCGTTTAGTTCAAAGTTTAAAGTAATTAAATGAAAGCATATGTTCAAGGTAACAGTGGCCTTCCGAAAGCCTTATTATATGACAGGAACGTATAGGTACTCGGAGATCGTATAAATTAGGGACAAATTCTTGCCTCATAATTTATTAGACAACTCTAGCTAGCCGTTAGAGGCGTTAAAGCGTATTGAAACTTACTATAACCAAACATTGCAGCTAACTGTACCCAACTTACATTCGGCCACGCCAGCTTCCATTCAGGAAACAAAAGCAAAACCGTCTTGCTTACATGAAAAGTTATAAACGATCCGATATCTAAGCAAACTTACGCTCTTTTGTAAAGAGTAGCATAGTCCTCAGTCAGCGAGGCGTGTGATGGGATATGCATAATATCGCATTATTTAACATAATTAATTAAGCACCTTGAACAGATCGACAAAACAAGAAGTGCATAAGCCCTATCGACAACTTCATCAGATTCACTAAACATTAATAATCGATGGTGACGGACGGTTTCCGCTCTCAATTCGATACGGACTCGCCTAAGGTCGTTCCTTTTTTTTATTCATAATCTCATATTTGGTTAGGGACTGTATTTAAGAAATATCGAAGTGTCCATTAGCATACAATTTTTACAAACATTCATTTAATTCGACCTAAGTTTATAAGGTTAATTCGTGAAAAAGAATAGCTAAGAAAAAATAACTCAGCTTTATATCATAATTATAATTAAATTACTTTTTTTGATTTCTTTCACCTTCCTTATCCGTTTCTCCCAGCCCTGGGTAGTGGATCTGTTTTACGATGTCTCCAAAAAGTTCATTTTGCCAAGCGTTTGCTGTCCATTGGCCAAATTATCAGCTAAAATATCTCAGCGATATTAAATGAAATCATAAAAGGTCCGGACTCGATGGTGGTCAATTTAGACGTGTAACATATTTTTTATTAGCTTTATCTCGTATCAGAGCTACCACGGAAACTCGATCCTCTATCAACTTTTGAATTCGCTTGTATTCTTTACATTGCATTTCTATAACTCATCTACTACCCTAACAATCGAACAAATTAAATAACCCGACTACCGACTCGGTTTCTAGTGAATGAGCGAATTAAATATGCTTGCCAAACTATTGTGTTTCTCAAATATTTCATTTCCAAATCTTGGTTTTTTTAGGAAACCGTAATATTTCAGAATTTCTATCATACAAACCTAACCCTAACCTCTCGAGTTTTACACAATGGCTCAAAACATATGGATTTTTACATATATGGAGTTGGGAGCTAAGGCCGTTTGGGAAAAATAGTTCAGTAAAATGAAAGGATCCCCGACCGACTAAATGTTTGCTCGGTAGGATTTCCTCACAAATTTTCATAAAAAAGTATCTTCAGACGTTCAGCTATCCTTTTTTGTGGACCAAAAGTAGTTGAAATCACAGGTCAGCTGTACTTAATCTCTCGAGAACCATACATTTTCACTCTCCAGCCTCTATTTTATCTATATGCCTAGAATCATAGTAAGCCAATTATAGCGAGAACCAACGTCATTGCGAGAAAGAAGGCCTAGCTAAAAAACACACTTTCGTATGTATAATTTAAGTAAGTATAAAGATATCGTCACAGTGAGTTTACGTCCGTTCGAGATTCCAGTGGTAGCCAGTAAGTCCAATCTTTGAGATCGATAAATAAATGAATCTCAACACTACAATATTTTTTTCTTTTTCCCACATCGAAAACAAACCACAATTTTGTGGTCACGTTAATGGTTCTGGGTCGATTATAGGCGTGATAATAATATTGTAGACGATATTTAGCTTGTAATGTGCGGGCCGTGTTCGTCATTGAATTAGTCATACTGTTTTTAGGATTCCGTAGCCAAAATGACAAAAACGGAACCCGGAGTTTCGTTATATCCATCCGTCCGTCCGTATGTCACAAGTATCTTACTCAAAAACTGCGAGCTATATATTATTGATTGATGAAATTGTAGTAGGTATAGGTGTCTTGTGTCCGCTACATTGGTACTTAAATAACAAAAAATAAGATTTCAGCGGGGTGCACTTCATACATATAAACATATCTGTTTTTTTTTAGCAAACATCAACGTGTGGTACATTCGCTAACGGCTAAAGAGTCGGATGCACCATACAGAGACCCATTATTGAGAACAGATGACGAAATTCGTCGACTTCTGGTATGGACGATTAGTTCAGTTATAGTAGAGCGTGCTGCCCCGGTCTGGCTCAAGTATCGTCGATTTTTTTATTTTTTTATTTCTGATCTTTGTTTATAATAATAAAGCTAGTGGAGTGATCCACTGCAATAAATTGTGATTGTTATTATGATATTTGCAAAAACAAAAAAAAGCGTGGTACGTACTTCAAAAAAGTCCATCTAAAAATAAGCTTAAAAAACACACTCTTTTTCACATAAATATTTTTTTTTTATCTTAAGTAAGAGTAGTTTTTAAATAAATACTTACAGAGCAATAAAAAAAAGAGCAACTATGTATATCTTAGTGACAACTGTTGAGCAGCTCTTACATGTTTATTTCATAGTTTATGTTGAAGTTGCTCTTATGTATATCTAACTCTGTTTGTTCTCCAACAAAATAAATAATTATGAAAAAAATCACAAAGGTAACGCTCGTTACATGATCGAATGTACCGTTTTTGAGTTAGTGCCGAAAAACGTCGGTTTTCACCAAAAGGACGCAAGTGCCTTGAAGATACGGTCTTTTGCACTTTTCCACATCGCATTTTTTCATACCGCGCGGATTTTTTTCATGGCTGTGGGACCCTACACTGAGCATGGGCCAAAATGCTCTGGGCCGGTTTTTTTATCCGACTGCGCAACAGGAAAGAAGAGTATCTATGTTTGAGGTTTTGTGAGATGATGGACAACAGGCAGACCTCCGTACACGCATAAAAAATATTTACTTAAAATATTGACAATTGTTTTAGCTATGTGTACTCAATCTTTTGAAAGTACTTATAATTGTTGTCAATTAATTGTATAGTTGTTAATTAAGTAATCTGGTTTCACGGTGAATTGGTTCACTGTACTACCGTGTAAATAAATTGAATAATAAATAAATAAATAAATCTATCAGGGCTTGTAACTGGTTGCAAATAAACTAGTATTTCAAAAAAAATATAGTCAAATAGGTAAATTATTTTTCCCATCAGCAGCTCAAACATGCGGGTTTTGCTGCTAGCTAACAGTGTGCAAAATGCGATTTTGCAGCGAGCGTGAGGCAAAGTAACTTTTTATTTTTTAAAATTTAGAATGGCGCGAGTTGTCATTTGTCAGTGCTGGGTATAGACCCAGAATCCGGCCATAGAACCGAGACTTCGAAGCACTTTGTCCCTTTCATATTCATACAAAGAAAGCGATTGACAAGAACAATCGAATACAATTTAGATTTTCGAATTAGACACTGAAAAAAGAACTAAACCATGGAGTATAGAACTAAGGAGTTTATAATCTCTATGTATCCACAGCGTCCGTCAAAAGGCGTTAAATTGGTGGCGCTACTGTAACAAGCGCGTAAAATAAATTAGCAAAATACTGCCAAAAACTACAGAACGACAACGATGTAAGGAAAAACATCAGTAGTAGAACGAAAGAGCTATAAGGAGAGAAGGCCTATATGTCGATAAAAATGATTTGTATTTCTAACCTTTGGGTACTAAGGAACCCCAATAAACCGGTTTTCGAGCTATACTTACAACAGTAACTAATCATAATTAAAATTACTTAACAGTAAACTAGAAAGTGTCAATTTCGTCCGTTAATTTGATTTAAGCCCTTTTTTAACCTACTCTTCTTGGGCATATAGATTTATAAGTAAATAATATACCTACAAAACACACATCTAAATTTATAGGTTTTTAAAAAGTACTGACGATTAGGGGAACACTAAAACCAAATAAATAGCCAATTTTAATAAAATATCTTCAATTACCTTTCGTTTAATATTTACAAGTTTGTAATTGTAGCCAAACTACAAAAAGTGTCCGCATCTTCGTCTGTGAAAGCGAAATAAAGTTACAGGAGAAATAATAACAGCAAGTTGAGCTGCACGCCATCTATGAGTTACATTCTGTAACTGTAAAGCTGGTAGTTTACGCGCGCTCATATTGAGTTACTAGTTTTACTAATCATTGCTAGATGGCAGTTTTTCAGCA